>OV277719.1:12500-1312487 GCA_922987775.1 Agonopterix subpropinquella
CATAGCCTATAAATTAATGAAAAGCATCAAATTAGAACCTAAATTGACGCAAGTCTTAACGGGGCATGGGGGTTTCTCTTCTTATCTATATCGTTTCAAATGTAAACAAAGCAACGCATGCGTTTGCGATCCAGATGCCGAGGAAAGTATAATCCATCTGCTAACAAACTGCCCAAAATACGCTCGTCGCAGAAAAGATCTTGAAATTGAAACGGGACTTGAGGTTACGGAAGAAAATTTAAAAGACCTAATACTGAGCAAAAATTGGCGGGAGAAATTCATTGAATTCTGTATCTGGATTGCAAACGACGCAATAAATAGAAATAAGACGAGATAAAAACATGTATGTAAGGTATATAGTGAGTATATTAACCAAGCTTACCACACTCTCGTACCACATTCTCAACAATAAAACAATATGTAATATGTTTAAGGTATATAATGATTTATATAAATTAGGCATAAATAACTAGAGCTAAAATAGATTCTAAGAATTAAATGTCAAATGGGAAGAGAGGGCCTCATTGCCGGGGAAGCTTGCGTAAAGGTGTGAATGGCTAGTAGTATTTGTTTATTATACAGTGTATAAGTTGTAATACATAAAGTCTGAAATTTAATTAATATAGAATGACAAATGCATTGACTTAGAGTCAATGGAACAAAAAGAAAAAGGAGGGGGGTTTTAGTCCGTAGGCCGCAGATGCGGAGTCGGACATATCCTTGGGCTTGTACAAGGCCCGCGCCTTGTACAAGCTCAAGGAATCCATGAGGATTTCCCCCCTGCCTTCGGAAAAAAAAAAAAAAAAAAAAAAAACCTAACCTAACCTAACCTAACCTAACCTAACCTAACCTAACCTAACCTAACCTAACCTAACCTAACCTAACCTAACCTAACCTAACCTAACCTAACCTAACCTAACCTAACCTAACCTAACCTAACCTAACCTAACCTAACCTAACCTAACCTAACCTAACCTAACCTAACCTAACCTAACCTAACCTAACCTAACCTAACCTAACCTAACCTAACCTAACCTAACCTAACCTAACCTAACCTAACCTAACCTAACCTAACCTAACCTAACCTAACCTAACCTAACCTAACCTAACCTAACCTAACCTAACCTAACCTAACCTAACCTAACCTAACCTAACCTAACCTAACCTAACCTAACCTAACCTAACCTAACCTAACCTAACCTAACCTAACCTAACCTAACCTAACCTAACCTAACCTAACCTAACCTAACCTAACCTAACCTAACCTAACCTAACCTAACCTAACCTAACCTAACCTAACCTAACCTAACCTAACCTAACCTAACCTAACCTAACCTAACCTAACCTAACCTAACCTAACCTAACCTAACCTAACCTAACCTAACCTAACCTAACCTAACCTAACCTAACCTAACCTAACCTAACCTAACCTAACCTAACCTAACCTAACCTAACCTAACCTAACCTAACCTAACCTAACCTAACCTAACCTAACCTAACCTAACCTAACCTAACCTAACCTAACCTTTTTTTTTTTTTTTTTTAGGTGGGGAAATCCTCATGGATACCCGCCGCCTTGGGGACGACGACGGGTTATGCCGGACTCCTACCGGCTAAAACCCCACCGTGTTCCATCTCTACGCCTGTACGCCAGGTACACGGGAAACCCAGAAGGACTCTTCCGCATACCCGGCAGCGTCAGCCTGTACAGGCCACATCTCTGGAAGGGGAGGACTGGAGCGTTTTCCTCCCCTGAACTACGTGTGAGTGGCGCGCGGGAACACGCGCGCGCCATCTCGAGCCCTTGGATTGGGCGCCGGACTTCCCCAAGTCCGACGCCCATGGCTCTAAGGGGGAGTCTGCGGCGAAGGCTTTGCCCCGGCCGCAGACCTCCCCTTCTTCGATCGGTGCGCAACCGAACAGGCAGCGCTTCCCGAACAATGATCCGCCGGCTTCCCCGCCGCTGTGCATATGACGCAGAGCGGCGGCAGACTGCATTGCCCGGCCTTATGGCCGGCTTGTCCGCAGCGATAACACAGACCGCTGCGGTCCACCTCTGACTTGCAACTCGATATTACGTGCCCCGGAGAGAGACAACGGTAACACCTTAATGGCCTCGGCGGCAGGATTTTAACCTGCGCCGAGGACCACCCGACGGCTATCCGTCCCTCCTCCGAGGCCTTTTTGGCCGCTGCCATCGGGCAGCGCACCCAGGCAGTGCCACGTCCGGTATTATCGCGGCGAACATCTCCCGCCCTGATGGATGCCGTTGGGCATCCACCAGCCCGGGAGATCGCCGCGATCACTTCCTCAGAGGTCACCGAGTCGTCCAACCCCGAAATGCGCATCTCTGCACACTTCGTGGGCCGAGCGACTCGGATCTCCTCTCCAAACTCCTGCTTCAGCCTTTCGGCCAACTTATCGGCCTCCTTACCGGAATCGGTCCCCGGCAGCTCTAAAATTCTCTGCCCCGACACTCCCACCCTAAACTGCAGGGTGGTTATGCCGAGGTCGGCCAACTTAATCCTTTGTGTCGCCTCGCGCAACACATTGGCATAAGTTACGCCCCGTTTCTCAGCGTCAGGCTGCAACGTTAGCGTCACAGCCGTCGACTGAGGGGGGCGCAACTTAACCTCCCTTTTGGGTTGGGCCTTGGGCGTTGGCTTTGCCGCAGCCTTCGGCTTCTTCCCTTTCTTGACCACCTCAGTCCAGTCCCCCTCCCCGGAAGACTGGGACTTCGGCGGCTCCTTCGTAAGGTCTACGCGAGGCGGCACAGAAGGTTTTGGCCCTTCCTTAATCCGCTTCCTACTTGGCTGCCCCTGTTTCGGGCCTCCTCGTTTCCCCTTTGGGGGGTTCGGGGCAGCGCCCGATTGAGGACCAGAGCTTGCCGGGTCCTCAACTCGGGTTAGGTCGTGCGCGGGAGGAGGGCGGATGCGCTCCTCGGAGAGCAGCCTCCCCTCTAACGCGTCAAATCGCGCGCTCATCATGGTCCCCACCTGGGCCATGATGGCGCGCGTTATCTCTTCTAATGGCGCAGGAGGAGGCGGCATCGTGATCCGATCCCGCATTTCCCGCACCGCCTTCCGAAGGTCAGCCATCTCAGACTGCAGGCGGACATTGTCCGCCTGCAATCTTTTTGTCTCCTCAATGGAAGCTCGTTTACTGAGCATTTTCACCACCGAATCAATCTTAGCCACAGCAATCCAATAGGATTCAAGATGCGAATCCGCAACATGGGCAGCGGAAGCCTTGAGCATCTCCAGGGCCTCATCCTTCCATTTGAGCCGAACATCAAAATTCCCCTCCTCAGAAGAAACCTCGTCTTCTATTGACTCTGTCAGGGAGTCCTCCGAAACAGACTTCTCCCTTTCGCGGTCCAACTTCTCCACCTTTACATGTTTTTTGCGTCCTAACGCCTCTGAAGTCAAGGGGGGTGGAGGACGACCTCTAACCCTCTTGGCTGTAGGGATCTTCGCTGCTAACTGCAACGAAGGATGGCCACCAACCTCGTCCAGACGTCGTTTTCGAACGCCCTCGGAAATGGACGTCGCCGAAACGATGCTGCAGTCCGAATCACTCCCCGGGTCTGAATCGACCCGCACTCTACTGCTCTTCCCTCCAATGAGTAATTTTACGCCACCCCTGGCGCCTGCCGAAGCAGGAGAATTATTATTATTTAAATTTTCCTCCATACTGTTCCCACGATTATGAGACGAAACAACGGGGTCCACCGCTGGGTGACGCTCATTCCAGCGGCAAGGGACCTCCCCGCAGGGAGATACACAGGGTTGCCCAGGTGCCCCGGGGTTATTAACGACTTTTCCTTGTCGGGGTTTTATTGACTCGCCTTGTCTTGGCCCGGCCAATTAAGGCAAGGCCGCGGTCGCCTGGAGCCCCCCCTCCAGACGATAACGCACCCCCCCCGGCGGTGGCAAGAAGAGGAAAATCCTCCGCCTGCCTGCTCTGCGGTAGTGTAAGTACACACAGAGCCCGCCCCTGCTCCTCCACTGTGCCCTCTGAAAACCAGAGGGACACGTGGAGGAACGAACGTGTCGGGTCATTTGCCGATGAGCAGCAAGATCCCACTTTGGGGAAGTCACTGCACATCGCCCAGGATGCACCGGCTCCACCGTCTTCCCTTCCCTCCGGACGTATCCAAAGGGACGGGAAGCGGCAAGCTCTCGTGGAGGTTACCCGACCTTAGCACCCCAACCTAACCTAACCTAACCTAACCTAACCTAACCTAACCTAACCTAACCTAACCTAACCTAACCTAACCTAACCTAACCTAACCTAACCTTTTTTTTTTTTTTTTTTTTGTTCCGGGGGGGGAAATGCATTACGCATACCACCCGGGCGCAGGGGGGCACCCGAGTGGTTATGTGGGACTCCCGTATAGGCTAATGAGACCCACGGTATACCCACTAAAAACCCCCCCATCTTCCTCCGCTTCGCCTTGTGGCGGGGTAACGGGAACGGTTTCACAATCTTCCGCGACCCCGCCGGCGGCAGCCGCCCACAAGCGGCTCCATCGCCAGAGCCCGAAGGCCCTCCGCGATGTGCGCACCAGATGGTATGGTGCGCCTCCCTCCTCGGCCTCCACCCGTACCGTAGCAGACGCCCCCCGAGTCTGCTACTAGGAGGCCATGGGTACCAGATAACTGGCACCCGGTGGCAGATCGGGTCCGTGGCTCTGCCACCGACCACACCTCGGCCGCAGAGGATAGGGCAAGCGGCGCACCTTTTCACCGACATGCCTCTTCCCCTGCGGCCCCACCAGTGCCGGTTCTACCACCGGCCACACCTCGGCCGCAGAAGATAGGGAGAACGGCGCACCGTAATACCGGCACTCCTCTTCTTCCGCGTCCCACCTCCAACGCGTCCGCAGCGGACTTGTTCAGCCCGCTGGGAGCGCCCTCCTCTGGCCGACCGACACCCCGAATAGGCCGGCCTGGTTGCCTCTTAGCTTCACCGTGGGTTCCACCGTCCACGGTTACTAAGCCCCCCCGCCACGACAAGGCGGGCAACCCTCGGGGGGGAACCTAACCTAACCTAACCTAACCTAACCTAACCTAACCTAACCTAACCTAACCTAACCTAACCTAACCTAACCTAACCTAACCTAACCTAACCTAACCTAACCTAACCTAACCTAACCTAACCTAACCTAACCTAACCTAACCTAACCTAACCTAACCTAACCTAACCTAACCTAACCTAACCTAACCTAACCTAACCTAACCTAACCTAACCTAACCTAACCGAGTCGCGAGCCATCCGCAGTCGAGAACGGATCATTTTTACACTTGCTCCGCGCTTAAAAATCCGAAAAATAGGCAAAAGTGCTAGTTTTTTTGAAGTGATATAGCTCAAAAGTTGCGCGCTATTAAATCCTATCGAGTGGCGAAAAAATTTTTTCAATATAGTGTTTTTTGTGAAAGTTTTCTACCAAAAGTGGATTTTCAGGTTAGGTCAAAACACAAAAGTGCGTGCGACAGCGATTCTGTCGCCTTGACCCCTGGATTTTATTGTGCCAATTTGGACCTCCCGGTAAGCCGGACATTTGACCTATTTTTGGGGAATTTTCCCTCATGTTTTACCAAGTTATTGACTAAACTGTAAAATTCCCACGCGGCCCAAGTTTTTCCCTGAAGGTGTGCGGCGAATTCTGAACCCGTCATTTGGAGAAGGACCCATACCCCATTGACACGACACAAAGAGAAAAAACCGCAGACCTCGGGAACTGCCGACAAACTTAGCAGTTCACCTAAAAAAGTTTTTTCAAATTCCCGGAAAATTCTCACGCATCAGGAAGATCTACGACACCCACTTTTCTCTACGTTGTCCCCTCCCTTATCTATATCTCCACCCCAGGATTTTTCCAAATTAATTTTCCGCTGTCCGGTTCCCGAGATATAAATTTTTCCCCGAAAAGGGGAAAAGTCGCCATTACCACTTAAGTTGGTAATCGCTATATCTCGTGAACCAGAGGCGATAGGTCTGTTTTTACAACATTTTGGTTTACTTTCGGTAAAACGATTATTGGGGTACTCCACCTTTTGGAACACCCCCCTCCCCTCCCACTTTGGATTTCAATTTTAAGTCAAATTTGCCTCCGTCCCGGACCACGTGGAGAAAAGGAACAAACGGAATTACATTAAGGCCCTTCAGGCCTATTTAATAGGATACAAAATTGTTTTAAATTTTGTATTCTTCTTTTATTTTACAGTGTTTCCATATCTTCCAGACCGTTTTTACCTGAATGTATTTTGAGTGTTAGACTAAGTGTCCGTTCTAGTGTAAGACGGCCTGAACAAAAAAGGAGATTTCAAACATTCTCTTTTTTCTCTTCTAGAATATTCTAAATTCCAAAAAATTTTATGTTTCCTTTATAAATATTTTCGAAAATTTTATGTTTCTTTATAAATTTATTAGTTTTTTTTATGTTTCTTTTTAGAAATTTTTAATAGTTTTTTTTTTTTTTATGTTTCCTTTCAGAAATTTTAATAGTTTTTTTTTACGTTTCCTTTTAAGTAACCGTAAGTTTGAAATCTCCTTCCGCGACTATAGTATAAGAATTTTTAACTTGTTGACGGGCGTTTTTGCCAACATATTTTATTGATATTGTGTAAAAATTTTGACATATTTTAAATCGATCCAGTGTTTTCGCTGCGATCGAAAACGTTGACTAGGCGCTTTTGCCAAAATTCTTAAGACTATTATAAATTTATTGAATCGATCCAGTGTTTTCGCTGTGATCGAACTAGTTGCTTTTGCAAATTAAGTTAGTTTTAAATTTAAATTTAGAAATTGAGCAAACTTTTACACCTTGCTCAGTTTGACTTCTCGGTCGTTGTAGTCGAAATTAAAAATGCACCGAACGCCAGTCAAACCCGGAGCTGGAGCATCAGGCCCCTCGGTGGAGGCCAAGCCGCCAAAAGACCCACTCGTCATCACGCCGAGTGTTAGAGAGAAAGTGGAGCGTTTCGGTGGTCCCAAGTCGGGAACCCCTGAAACGCCCCACGCTCAGGCCAAAAAACTGCACAAGGAGGCCCTGGCGCAGTTGGACCGGTCAGGCAATCTCAGAAGAGATGTCAAGTTGGCAGTGACCAACTGCCTGACCGCCCTCTTAAAACTGGTCATGGACGCTCCTCAGCACATGGCGGGCCCTAAAACCGACGACGCTCCTAAAAACGGGGGAAAGACTGAGGGAGACACAGCCGCGGAAATACTGCAAGAGGTCAGGGCCTGTAAGCAGATCCTGATCTCTGGGGCCTCCGAGCAGAGTCGCTCCAACGACGCTCTACTTAGAGTAGAGAATCTGCTCGGAGACACCAGAGAACAAATCAAAACTGTCCCGCAGTTGATGGAGAGGGTGACCTCGATTAAAGAGGAGATGGCATCTCTCCCGAATAAAATGCAGGCGGTCCTGACATATGCTCAGGCGACTTCAAAAACTGCCGCTAGTTCAAATTCGGGGGAGAAGGTACACGCCCCGACACACTCCATCATCGTGTCATCCAAAGACATTAAGGACTCCTCGGATAGCATTATGGCAAAGGTCCGAGAGGCGGTGGATGCCAAATCCACCGGCGTAAGGGTCGACGGTTTCAGGAGGGCCAGAGACCAAAAAATCGTCATCGGCTGCCAGGACAAGGGAAACCTGGAAGTGATCTCAAAGAGGATCAAAGCTGCCCAGCCCGGCTTCGAAGTGGAGGAGGCCAAGAATAAGGACCCTTTGATCATCGTCATGGATGTGATGTCCTTCAATACAGACGAGGACATCGTGAGGGCCATAAGAAACCAAAATGGCCATCTCCTTGGCGATGTGTCGAAGGAGGATTCTCGACTCACTGTAAAATACAGGAGAAGAGCGAGAAACCCCCACCGATGCCACGTGGTCATGCAGGTCTCCCCGATCATCTGGAGGAGGCTAACGGAGGCAGAGATGATCTACGTTGACATGTTGCGAGTGCGCGCCTACGATCAGACGCCGCTGGTTCAATGTGGAAGATGCCTCCGTTATGGACACGGTCGGAAACTGTGTACGGAACAGACCGACGCGTGCTCCCACTGCGGTGGTCCGCATCTTAAGGCGGACTGTCCACGCTGGGCGGCTGACGAAAAGCCCTCCTGCCGAAACTGTGCACTGGCAAAGATGGAGAAAGTCGACCATAATGCGTTCGACAGAGAGTGCACAGAGAGGAAAAGATGGGATAACATAGCCCGATCAACAGTAGCGTATTGCTGAGGGCCCCATAGAGAATTACACGTCACCCGAAACCATGAAAAGGTCATACGAAGAAGTAGTAGAATACCCTCTCCTAACAACTGAGAGCATGGCAGCTGCTACGCACAGAACCAATAGATGGACAATCGGACCTGTTTTGGTCTATCCTGAGGAAGATCATCCGGTTGATCCGGACATTGAGGAAACAATAGCGATTAGCCGAGAATTAGCTGCCAGCTGGACCTTAGCCAAACGTTTAGATCTAACGGCCGAGAATCCCCTAGACACCCTAGCAGAACGACACAGTAGACTATTATATAGGTTACGGAAGAAGTTAAAAGATCAGAAAAGTCAAGACGTGGTGGCAAAATTATTGGCGGACAGCAAATGCCATCCACATTTTGAGGATGTACGAATGAGTATTTTAAGAGGTATTACCAATAATTTTGCTGCAAAAGATGGAGTACAAATTAGTATATTATGAGAATATACTAACTTTGTACTAAGGAAAGAGGAAAGGAAAAAACCGTAACCTAAAAAACTGTAATATAAGAACTACTGTGTAGGTGTAGAAATCTGTGATAATATAGAATTGTAATGTATATGTGTTTTAAAAAATAAGAATAAGAATAAGAAAATTTGTATGATGTTAGCTACTCAATTTTACTATCATATTAAGATATATTAATATAAAGACTCTCTTTATTAAAATAGATACTAATAATCTGATTGAATTTACACTTTTCGCCTTCCTCTCAAAATTATTTTAAAAATGTAAAAAAAAAAGAAAACAATTCGACCGTTATATAACATTCTCCGAACAATTTTATCGGAGAAAAAGAGGAAAGACAAACTGAGGTTTTTGGCCGGTACGAGTCCGGCACTATCTGGGTCTTCCATTCCCAGATGTCCATGATGGATTTTCCTCAGTTGTCAAATTTTGAAAAAAAAAAAAAAAAAAAAAACCAAACCTAACCAAACCTAACCTAACCTTTTTTTTTTTTTTTTTTTTTTTTTTTTTTTTTTTTTTTTGACGCGGGGAAATGCGTTACGCACACCCCCTCCCGGGGCGTTCGGGAGGGTGGTAGTGTGGGACTCTTCCACCCCAGAAGGGTGGACCTACCCACTAAAACCCCGCGGAGGCCATCCTCAGGCAGTTTATGGGGAGACCTGGTACCGATTACGCTCCAGGCCTCCCCTTCCCCTGCCTCGCCCCCCTCTTACTGAGGAGGGCTCTTCCCTGGGGAGATTACTCTCCCCTGCGGAGGGCACTGTCGCGAGCCATGCCGTGTAAATGGTGGCATGGATCGGGGCAGTGCCCCCCTTTCGACGACACCCCCCCGGCCTCACCGGGGGGTGCTCATCCCGGGCCACGTTTCAACGGGCACCTCAACGGCCCGAGGCGCTCTCGTCCGTGACCCTTGGACGGCGTCGGGGCTAGCGGGCATTACCACCGCCCCGACGCGGTCTTCTTCGAGCGGGATCGGCCCTTTCCCGATCCCGCTCGGCGGACTCCTTCTGGAGCATGACTTGCTCGCAGAAGGAGACCGCCTCCCTCCAGCCCTCCTCACTCGCCAGCATTGCCTCTACCAATGCTGGCGGGGAGAGGTCCCGCCCGATCTGGTCGACCAGGACTCGACGCTCGTCTGCCCACGCAGGGCAGACCTCCAGCGTATGCTGAGCGGAGTCCAGGTCGCAGGCGCAGTGGTGGCACTGTGCTGTCTCTTCTCGTCCGATTCGACTCAGATACTCACCGAAGCAACCGTGCCCGGTGAGTATCTGAGTCAATCTGTAGGTGACTTGCCCTTCCCTGCCGATCCAGGCTTCGAGGTGAGGCAGAATTGCACCGACAGCGCGTTGACGCGCACAGCCACCAAGTTCTAGCTGTGCACGCCAGTCCCTCAAGAACCTAACCTAACCTAACCTAACCTAACCTAACCTAACCTAACCTTTTTTTTTTTTTTTTTTTTTTTTAGGTGGGGAAATCCTCATGGATACCCGCCGCCTTGGGGACGACGACGGGTTATGCCGGACTCCTACCGGCTAAAACCCCACCGTGTTCCACCTCTACGCCTGTACGCCAGGTACACGGGAAACCCAGAAGGACTCTTCCGCATACCCGGCAGCGTCGGCCTGTACAGGCCACATCTCTGGAAGGGGAGGACTGGAGCGTTTTCCTCCCCTGAACTACGTGTGAGTGGCGCGCGGGAACACGCGCGCGCCATCTCGAGCCCTTGGATTGGGCGCCGGACTTCCCCAAGTCCGACACCCATGGCTCTAAGGAGGAGTCTGCGGCGGAGGCTTTGCCCCGGCCGCAGGTTTCCCCTTCTTCTTGGGAGGGTGCGCTACCACGCAGGCAGCGCTCCCGGAGCAATGCTCGGCAGGCTTTCCCGCCGCATTGCAAAGAACGCAATGCGGCGGCAAAGAGCATTTCCCGGCCAGGTGGCCGGCCTGCCCGCAGCGGTAGCACAAATCGCTGCGGTCCACCTCCGATTGGCAGCAGCCAACAACGTGCCCCGGAGTGAGGCAGCGGTAGCATCTCAATGGCCTCGGCGGCAGGATTTTAACCTGCGCCGAGGACCATCCGACGGCCAGCCGTCCCTCCACCGAGGCCTTTTTAGCCGCTGCCACCGGGCAGCGCACCCAGGCAGTGCCTCTGCCTGTTGTGTCGCGGCGCACATCTCCCGCCTTGATGGATGCCGTTGGGCATCCACCAACCCGGGAGATCGCCGCGATCACGTCCTCGGAGGTCACCGAGTCGTCCAGCCCCGAAATGCGCATCTCTGCGCACTTCGTGGGCCGGCCGACTCGAATGACCTCTTCACCGAACAACTCCCTCAGCTTACCTGCCAGCTTGTCAGCGTTCACTCCGGACTCCGTGCCCGGCAGCTCCAGGATTCGCTGCCCGGACACTCCTACCCTGAACTTCACGGCAGGTATGCCGAGGTCCTCCAACTTAATCCTCTGCGTCGCCTCGCGCAACACTTTGAGGTAAGTTACGCCCCCCCTCTCAGCGTCCGGCTGCAACGTGAGTGTCACAGCCGACGACTGAGGGGGACGCAACTTAACGCCCCTCTTGGGTTGGGCCTTGGGCGGAGACTTTGTCACCGCCTTCGGCTTCTTCCCCTTCACCACCTTGGTCCATTCTGCCTCTGAGGACTGGGACTTTGGTGGTGGCTCCTGGGTTTGTTCATCGCGAGGCGGCACAGAGGGTTTTGGCCCTCCCTTGGTCCGCTTCCCACTTGGCTGCCCCAGTTTGTGGCCTCCTCGTTTCCCCTTTTGGGGGTTTGGGGCAGCAACCGATTGAGGACCAGGACTAGCCGGGTCCTCAACTCGGGATCGGTCGTGCGCGAGAGAAGGGCGGATGCGCTCCTCGGGGAGCAGCCTCCCCTCCAACGCGTCAAGACGCGCACTCACCATGGTCCCAACCTGGACCATGATGGTGCGCGTCATCTCCTCGATTGGCATCTGGGGCGGCTGAGCCACCCGAGTGCGCAACTCCGCCACATCATTACGGAGCGCTGCCACCTCAGACTGCAGACGGATATTTTCCGCCTGCAGTCTCTCCGTCTCATCGGAGGTGGAGCGCTTGCTAAGCTGCTCCGCCGCCCGAGCAATGGCATCCGCCGCATTCTTGAGGGCCTTGACATCCGTGCCCTTCAGATGGCCGCATCTAACCGCCACTGTCTTGATGATGCCCACATTAGACATAATGTGGGGCACCAATCCTACCTCGGCAGGAATGTTCTCACCCTCCAACAACATACTCATCGTGTCGGAGAGACGAGAAGCCTCCATCTCCGCCGAACGCAGTTCTTCGGCGTACTCCGCCTCCGCTTGAAGCCTGAGCTCCTCACGTTTGGCGGCGTTTAGGGCCTCCTTCGCTTTGGCCAAACCAACATATTGGCCTGTAGTCGGAGGGCGACCCCTCCCCCTCTTTGCAGTTCCTTTCCTCGGGCCAGACTGACCCGACGAATAACCACCTAAATCCTCCAGTCGCCGTTTAAGGGACCCGTCGGACGGAACCGACACCAAACTCGCGTCATCAGAGTCGAGCTCCGAATCAGATTCGGAGAGAGTCCTCTGACGATTCTCAACGTCGAAACAGGGATCCGACAAATACACTACGGGTTTTATGCCCCCACTGGCAGCAGAACCTGTCGAAACAGGCACTGCGGAACTACGCCTGCCCGCCGAAGCGGGAGGTAAAGGTGATTTAATGCCACCACTGGCATCTGCCGAAGCAGAAGAGTTTTTATTAAAAGTTTTCTCCATGCTGTTCCCACGATTATGAGACGAAACAACGGGGTCCACCGCTGGGTGACGCTCATTCCAGCGGCAAGGGACCTCCCCGCAGGGAGATACACAGGGTTGCCCAGGTGCCCCGGGGTTATTAACGACTTTTCCTTGTCGGGGTTTTATTGACTCGCCTTGTCTTGGCCCGGCCAATTAAGGCAAGGCCGCGGTCGCCTGGAGCCCCCCCTCCAGACGATAACGCACCCCCCCCGGCGGTGGCAAGGAAGGGAATCCTTCCCGGCCTGCTCTGCGGTAGTGTAAGTACACACAGAGCCCGCCCCTGCTCCTCCACTGTGCCCTCTGAAAACCAGAGGGACACGTGGAGGAACGAACGTGTCGGGTCATTTGCCGATGAGCAGCAAGATCCCACTTTGGGGAAGTCACTGCACATCGCCCAGGATGCACCGGCTCCACCGTCTTCCCTTCCCTCCGGACGTATCCAAAGGGACGAGAAGCGGCAAGCTCTCGTGGAGGTTACCCGACCTTAGCACCCCAACCTAACCTAACCTAACCTAACCTAACCTAACCTAACCTAACCTAACCTAACCTAACCTTTTTTTTTTTTTTTTTTTTTTTTTGACGCGGGGAAATGCGTTACGCACACCCCCTCCCGGGGCGTTCGGGAGGGTGGTAGTGTGGGACTCTTCCACCCAAAAGGGTGGACCTACCCACTAAAACCCCGCGGAGGCCATCCTCAGGCAGTTTATGGGGAGACCTGGTACCGATTACGCTCCAGGCCTCCCCTTCCCCTGCCTCGCCCCCCTCTTACTGAGGAGGGCTCTTCGCTGGGGAGATTACTCTCCCCTGCGGAGGGCACTGTTGCGAGCCATGCCGTGTAAATGGTGGCATGGATCGGGGCAGTGCCCCCCTTTCGACGACACCCCCCCGGCCTCACCGGGGGTGCTCATCCCGGGCCACGTTTCAACGGGCACCTCAACGGCCCGAGGCGCTCTCGTCCGTGACCCTTGGACGGCGTCGGGGCTAGCGGGCATTACCACCGTCCCGACGCGGTCTTCTTCGAGCGGGATCGGCCCTTTCCCGATCCCGCTCGGCGGACTCCTTCTGGAGCATGACTTGCTCGCAGAAGGAGACCGCCTCCCTCCAGCCCTCCTCACTCGCCAGCATTGCCTCTACCAATGCTGGCGGGGAGCATTTTAAGCCTGCATTATTTCCTCCTGTCCCCGAGTTGGGGAGGAGTGCGACTGGACGGCGCCCCCCTTCTTCTTTGGCGGGGAGCATTTCTTGCTCCCCAACCTGTGGTCAGCAGCCCTGCCCATGTCCGAGCACACGGGACATTTGGGAGTGCACGCTGTGCAAAGACGGGCAATATGCTCCGTCTCAGAACATCGATAGCAGCGCGCGCTCCTGTCCACCGTGTTGGGGCAGCGTGCTCGGACATGCCCCATTTCGAGGCACTTGAAGCACTGTAGAGGCCGTGCCCCAAGCGCCTCGACTCTTGCCGCGGCCCAGCCTATCATTAACCGTCCCAGGGTTGCCAGCTTTCTGCCAGCCCCGAGCGGGCACCGCACCCAGGCCGTACCTAGCCGAGACGGGCTTATTTTGATCTCCCCGACCTTGACATCGTTCAGGGAGCATCCGCCCGCTTCAGCGATGGCCGCCGCCACAATTGTGGGGGTCATGGACTCATCTAAGTCCATCACCCTAATCTCCCCCGTTTTAGATGGGCGCGATATCATTGCGCCCGTGCCTTCGAGTACCGCCGCCATTTTCTTCGCTAAGGCGTCGGCTTTGGTGGCGCTCTCCGGTCCGGGGATTTCCAGCAGGAGGCCCCCGGTTACCGCCCTTCGCTGTCGTAGCCCGCCAGTTATGCCGAGCTCCGACAGCTTTATTTGGGCCGTGACCGCCTGCATCGCCGCCGCCAAGCTGGTCTTGGCCTCTGGAGGCACAGTGACCACAATTGCGGCTGTGGTTGGGGGCCTTGGCAACTGTGGCTTTTTCTGTGGCTTAGGGCCGTCCCTGTCCTGCTTCCTCCTTTGGCCACCGCGCTTTTTCCGGCCGACTACTTCGGCCCAGGACGACTGCCCCTGGGCCCCATTAGGCTGCGGGCCTCCAGGGTTAACAGGGGGAGGGGTAGCATTCAGCCCTGGTTTTGAGGCGGCAACCCTTTTCTTCCGGTTGGCCCTCTTCTTCTTCTGGGCCTTAGACAGAGGCTTGGGCTCCGTCTCCGGCACTTGCGTCTGTCTTTGGCCCAAAGGGGGCCTTTGTCCCATCGTAGGGAAAAATCTAGCCATAAGGTCAGACTGGAAGCGAGCGAATTCGCGGTTCATAACCGTTGCCAGCTCGTTCCAGTCCGACTCGACACCGCTGCCCTGGCCGTTCGTGGGCCCTGACCGCGGCTTTTGAGGCTTAGGCGTATCCGCCTTCTTGTTTTCTTTCGCCTTCTTCTTTTCTTCCTCTTTCTTATTTTCTTCCGCCTGCTTCTTTTTTTCCGCCCTCTTCATATCATCCGCCTTCTTCTTTTCTTCCTTCTTTTTCTTCTTTTCATCGGAAAGGGGCTCCGAAGGATTGGTGGGAGGGGGCACCGTGGACATGGAGGGATGGAGAGGAGGGCCCGCCCCCGATCCATTTTCACCCCTCGACTCCATCCGGTCCTCTCCGCTGAGCCTCAAAACCTCTCTAGACAGCGCCACCACTCGCGCGCTGAGATACACGACCTGATTACGGAAGTCCTCGTTCTCCCGGTCGCGGATCTCCGCCCTGGTGCAGAGCTCGGCGGTGCCGGCCCGGATCGCCTCGCATGCCGCGCGGAAGGAGCGGACAAGGTCTGCTTTAGAGCTTTTAGGCCTGTCCGCTACCCTCTCCACTGCCGCTAGGCCTGCCAGCATCTCCGCACCGACACTCGCCGAGGGCTGCTCGTTTTCCCTCTCTAACGACATCTGAGAAGACGAACGGCCAGGGCTTTCAGGACGCCTCTTGGGGTCGCTTTCTTCCAATTCCCGGCGCTGCGGCTTACGCTTTCGCGACCGCCGCTCGCCGGGGTCTGAGGAGAGCGACATGTTGGATGCACTACCGTCGCTGTCAGCCCCGCCGACTGGCCTTCCCATTGATGAACGAGGCGTGTCTGACCTGAAAATCAGTTTCACTCCTCCTCCTCTTCGCTCCTCACTTCGGTTGGACTCCAAGGATTGGGAGCGCGCAGTACTGGGCGTGCACGTGCGAGGGCATCCTCCCACCACTAACTCATTCGGGCGCGCAAAACTGGGCGTGCGCGCCCCTTCGCCGGTCTCCGGCGGATTTACTACATGCCCGGAGGCATGGGAACTCAGATTGCCCTCCCCAGATACGGAAAGGCTGCCTGACTCTCCCACGGCACGAGGTGTCGTGAGATCATCAGGGCGGGGTTCTCCCACTGCGGAGCAGCAGGTACCCGCCTGGGGTAATACGTTCTTCTGAGTTTTCATATTCCATACTCGCTTTCATTGTAGCCCTTGGGACTGAGAACCCCCCAGCCATACATCCCATCGCCGGACTACTGGAACTTGGGATTTAGGGTAATTTTTTAGAGTGGTTGTCTTCCACGCGACCCGGGCTAATACCCCGACGGTCCCCGTCTCTCTCAGTGAGTCTACGGGTCGGGCCGAGCGGTGGGGTTCATAACCCCATGCCCGCTTTGGGCGGACGCTCTTGCGACCACCCTCGACGGGCCCGTCGCCCCTTATTGATTTTTTATAGTGGTTATCTCCACGCGACCCGGGCAAATACCCCGACAGTCCACGTTCTCCATCTGGAGGTTACGTGCAGCTCAGCGCATGCATCCGCATGCACCGAGCTCCTCCCTGTGCCCTACGGCACCTCTTACCCGCGGATGACTCCGCCCTCGCTCGTCCACTACGCCCTCTGCTACATTATCAGAGGGACGTGCGGAGAGCCCTCCCGCACGGGGCGGTTTAACCCAGTGGGGCCCCACCCCGTGCAAGTAGTGTTCTTAGCTTCACTCCAAGCATTACACGCTTGGAGCTACTGAGCCCCCCCGCCACGGCAAGGCGAACACCCTGGGGGGGTAACCTAACCTAACCTAACCTAACCTAACCTAACCTAACCTAACCTAACCTAACCTAACCTTTTTTTTTTTTTTTTTTTTTTTTTTAGGTGGGGAAATCCTCATGGATACCCGCCGCCTTGGGGACGGCGACGGGTTATGCCGGACTCCTACCGGCTAAAACCCCACCGTGTTCCACCTCTACGCCTGTACGCCGGGTACACGGGAAACCCGAAGTATTCTTCCGCATACCCGGCAGCGTCGGCCTGTACAGGCCAAGCCTCTGGAAGGGGAGGACTGGAGCGGTTTCCTCCCCTGTACTACGTGTGAGTGGCGCGCGGGAACACGCGCGCGCCCTCTCGAGCCCTTGGATTTGGGCGCCGGACTTCCCCAAGTCCGACACCCATGGCTCTAAGGGGGAGTCTGCGGCGGAGGCTTTGCCCCGGCCGCAGGCTTCCCCTTCTTCGGTCGGTGCGCTGCTGCACATGCAGCGCTGCCCGAGCAGTGCGCGGCAGGTTTCCCCGCCGCCGTGCATACAACGCAGAGCGGCGAGGACGTGCATTGCCCGGCCAGGTGGCCGGCCTGCCCGCAGCGGTAGCAAAGACCGCTGCGGTCCACCTCTGACTTGCAGTCACCTACAACATGCCCCGGAGTGAGGCACCGATAGCATCTTAATGGCCTCGGCGGCAGGATTTTAACCTGCGCCGAGGACCATCCGACGGCCAGCCGTTCCTCCTCCGAGGCCTTTTTAGCCACTGCCACCGGGCAGCGCACCCACATGGTGCCACTGCCCGTGTGGCCGCGGCGGATATCTCCCGCCTTGATGGATGCCGTTGGGCATCCATCAACCCGGGAGATCGCCGCGACCACTTCTTCGGAGGTCACCGAGTCGTCCAGCCCCGAAATGCGCATCTCTGCGCATTTCGTGGGCCGGCCAACCCGGATGACCTCTTCACTGAACAACTCCTTCAGCTTGCCTGCCAAGCGATCGGCGTTCGCTCCGGACTCCGTTCCCGGCAACTCCAGGATTCGCTGCCCCGACACTCCCACCCTGAACTGCACGGCGGGAATGCCGAGGTCAGCGAGCGCAATCTTTTGCGCCGCCTCACGCAGAACTTTGGCGTAGGTTACGCCCCGGTTCCCAGCCTCCGGCTGCAACGTTATTGTTACAGCCGAGGACTGGGGGAGACGCAACCTCACCGGCCTCCTTGTTTTTTGGGCCGCAGGCGGTGGCTTAGGCCCCGCCTTTGGCTTCTTGGCCTTCTTAGCCACCTTGACCCATTCTGCCTCTCCCGAGGACTGGGGTGTCGGTGGATCAGGGTCAGTTCCCACGTGAGGCGACGCAGAAGGTTGCGGCCCTTCCTTGGTCCGCTTTCCTCTCGTCAGCCCCTGGTTTTTACTACCTCGCTTCCCCTTAGGGAGCTTAGGGGCAGAGCCCGGCTGAGAACCGGGATCCGCCAAAACCTCCATTTCATATTCGTCGTGCGCCAAAGGGGGGCGCATGCGCTCCTCGGGGAGCAACCTCCCCTCACGAGTTCGTTTATCACCGGCCAGAGGGGGACGGAGACGAGTGCCCGCAGGCTCCTTCGCCGCCTCAATGCGAGCGTCCACCATGATCCCCACTTGGATCATTATGGTACGCATCATTTCCTCAAAGGACGGCATGGCCGTGGCCGTGGGCGAGCACGGTGGGACCGCAGAGGCGACAGAGGGAGACCGCGCGATCCGCGCCCGTAGCTCCGAAATCTCCTTTCTCAGCTCAGCCACCTCCGACTGGAGACGAGCGTTAGCCGCCTCCAGTTGCTCTGTCCTCTCAGTGGAACTGAGCTGGTGGAGATTATTCATCCGCATCTCCACGTTATCAGCTGCATCTTTTAGCTTCTTCACGAATCTGCCCTGTAGGTTTTTAGAATTCGTGGCAACATGCCTGATTGTCCTCAAACTACACATAATGCTTTGGGGCTCACCCCGAACGACATCAAGACTTTCTTGACTGCCACTTCCGCGACCCCGCCGGCGGCAGCCGCCCACAAGCGGCTCCATCGCCAAAGCCCGAAGGCCCTCCGCGATGTGCGCACCAGATGGTATGGTGCGCCTCCCTCCTCGGCCTCCACCCGTACCGTAGCAGACGCCCCCCGAGTCTGGTACTAGGAGGCCATGGGTACCAGATAACTGGCACCCGGTGGCAGATCGGGTCCGTGGCTCTGCCACTGACCACACCTCGGCCGCAGAGGATAGGGCAAGCGGCGCACCTTATCACCGACATGCCTCTTCCCCTGCGGCCCCACCAGTGCCGGTTCTACCACCGGCCACACCTCGGCCGCAGAAGATAGGGAGAACGGCGCACCTTAATACCAGCACTCCTCTTCTTCCGCGTCCCACCTCCAACGCGTCCGCAGCGGACTTGTTCAGCCCGCTGGGAGCGCCCTCCTCTGGCCGACCGACACCCCGAATAGGCCGGCCTGGTTGCCTCTTAGCTTCACCGTGGGTTCCACCGTCCACGGTTACTAAGCCCCTCCGCCACGACAAGGCGGGCAACCCTCGGGGGGAACCTAACCTTTTTTTTTTTTTTTTTTGTTTTTTTTTTTTGTTCCGGGGGGGAAAATGCATTACGCATACCACCCGGGCGCAGGGGGCACCCGAGTGGTTATGTGGGACTCCCGTATAGGCTAATGAGACCCACGGTATACCCACTAAAAACCCCCCCATCTTCCTCCGCTTCGCCTTGTGGCGAGGTAACGGGAACGCTTTCGCAATCTTCCGCGACCCCACCGGCGGCAGCCGCCCACAAGCGGCTCCATCGCCAAAGCCCGAAGGCCCTCCGCGATGTGCGCACCAGATGGTATGGTGCGCCTCCCTCCTCGGCCTCCACCCGTACCGTAGCAGACGCCCCCCGAGTCTGCTACTAGGAGGCCATGGGTACCAGATAACTGGCACCCGGTGGCAGATCGGGTCCGTGGCTCTGCCACCGACCACACCTCGGCCGCAGAGGATAGGGCAAGCGGCGCACCTTATCACCGACATGCCTCTTCCCCTGCGGCCCCACCAGTGCCGGTTCTACCACCGGCCACACCTCGGCCGCAGAAGATAGGGAGAACGGCGCACCGTAATACCGGCACTCCTCTTCTTCCGCGTCCCACCTCCAACGCGTCCGCAGCGGACTTGTTCAGCCCGCTGGGAGCGCCCTCCTCTGGCCGACCGACACCCCGAATAGGCCGGCCTGGTTGCCTCTTAGCTTCACCGTGGGTTCCACCGTCCACGGTTACTAAGCCCCCCCGCCACGACAAGGCGGGCAACCCTCGGGGGGGAACCTAACCTAACCTAACCTAACCTAACCTTTTTTTTTTTTTTTTTTGACGAGGAGAAATGCTCATGCATACCTCACCAGCTTGGGGACGCTAGTGAGGTTATGTTGGACTCCCATCCGAAGGATGGACCTACCAACTAAAACTCCCCGGGACTCTCGCCACCGCTCTAAGGCCAAGTCGCAGGACCCGCAAAAGCAATAACTGCTGCGACCTAGCGGCGACTGTCACGAATACCGTGACCCACACCATATGCCAGGCTTGCGCCTGGTGCCCTCTTGGAGAGCACTCCGAGACCGAGAGCGCTCTTCAATCATGGGTCTCTCTATCGGGTGACAGACTCCCCAGACTGCCACCCAGAGACCCTACTAGGGCGGGAGGTTCCGCACATGTGCGGCTCGCCTCCGCCCCACGCGGCGCCTGCGGGTTGGGTCGGACGACGCATCGTTCTCCCGATCCCTCTCTGCGGTCTCCTTCTGTGTCACGACTGTTTCACAGAAGGAGGCCATCGCCCTCCAGGCTTCTGCGCTACGGACTATCTGTCCGACGATAGCTGGCAGAGAGAGATCCCGCCCTACAGCCTGGACCAGCTCCGCACGCGGATCACTCCACGCCGGGCATTCCGCAAGAGTGTGCTGCGCGGTATCGTCCGCGCAGTCACAATGGTGGCACCGTGGAGATGCCTCCCGCCTGGCCACATGATGCAGGTAATGACCAAAGCAGCCATGCCCGGTCATCACCTGCACCATCCGGTACGAGAGGCCGTTGCAGGTCTCCAGCCATGCCGTCAAATGAGGCCGAATGGCCTCCACCGCCCTCAATCCAGCATTCGGCGATGCCAGCTGGGTCCGCCAGGACTGTTGTAAAATCACGCGAGCCTGGCGATCATGCTCCCATTGCTCGACCCATGGCCATAGATATAACGAATGCCCCCTCAAAAAGGATCTCAACTCTGCTACAACTGCAGTACCTACAATTCCCGATACAATCTAGATCGTGCTACATCACACAGTGCTACTTCCAAAAAGTGCCCGCGCTACGAAGCCATGGAGTTTATCATCAGGAAGAGAATTAGTTATAACAAATAATAGTAGAGAACCTAAACAATTTAAGATTTAAACTCCACATAATTGTTAATGTAACAAATATTCTACTAGATGTATAAGTATATGTATTAAGTTAGCAGATTCGAGACAATTTATCTTCAATGCCTGCCCCTCCGAACTCATTGAAATTACATAATAAATATAAAATCCTAAATCATTTAACACCAACACAAAAAATTACAATTAATAAACGAGCGGGTGGGCTGTTTGTGACGCAAGGTTTACCCTAATCATTAAACATCTGACCTATTGTAGCATTAGTAAAGCTAAACTAATTATCTAATTAAGTACCTAAGTTAACTATATTTATCATTTACCTGTCTCACTTTGTATACCAAATTAATTTACTTACTACCTGACAACAGCAATAATAATTGTAAATAAATAAATCCTCTCGGCGGTGGCACCGCATTGTACGACGCTGCTGCGCCCATCTCCCCTCCCTCACTACTTAAGGACAATACTAAGTTGGTGCGAGCGGGATAGAGGGATGTGGGATGAGTAAGCATGGCAACAACGCCGCGCGCGCATGCCCCGCATCGGTCCGTCCTGTTCGACGTCTGCGAGCGGGGGGGGGGGGGGAAATGTGACATACGCTGCCGGACGGCGTCCGAACTCTCACAACAGTACTAAACTTCACCACCGTCGGAACATATTTCTCTCCGCTACCGTCTGATTGTGCGGCAGTGATTCGCGTTGATTCGGTGCGTTTGTTTGGTCGGTGACATTGGACTCGGTGAGCTGTGCGACGAGTGACTGTGACACTGGTGTATGCAAACTCGGCATCTTTTGGTGCATCGGTGGCTGCTGATGCGGCGGTTACAACGGCTACAACAGTTACTTCGGTTACAACGGTTGCAACGGTTGCAACGGCTATTACGGTTGCAACGGTTGCAACGGTGACCGCACCGACCCACCTGGCTGCGGTTATTCGACAACTCCGGTGACCCTGTGTACCCCGGCGGCTGCTCTGGCTACTTCGGCTGCACTACACGATAAACACAATTTAGTAATATGGAAGAAGACCGAGGCCTTAATCAGCGGGAATCGCAAGATTCAAGAGTAAGCAGTACAACTTCGAATCTTTCTACGCACATGCCTAGCCATGATAATGCTGCCTATATTAGAAATAGAATCACTCCATACCTTGCCCATCTTCGTACCAACTACTGCAGCCAATGCACTATACTTAAAGCTCAAATAAATAAACAACAGGAAAAAATTGACAGTTTACATTGCACCGTCAACCGTCTCACCGAGATGCTATATCGAGCTACGTTTAATAATTATGAGCGTATAATAAGAATGACAGGCGTTGGCTCATCCAGCGGTAATAATAATACTACTACCATGATGGACACGCAAGAGGATATATACACCATGGCGACGGCTGCCCCATCTCCGACGGAATTAAATTCAAGAGAAGTTTGTACCAACCCAAGAACCATTGGTAGATCCACGACGAATAATTCACCACGAACTCCTCAGCGTACAGTTGCTACCGCTGTAACAATTGCCCCGGCCCCTCTGCCACTCTTCACTGTGCCGACATCGGGCCTGCGCAGAGCGCTCCAGACTCCAACCACAACACCTACTAGGGCCGACACGCTGGCGCCACCGACTTCTCCGCCCGTGTCTATGGCCGCTGCGGCGCCTGCCAACACGAATAGCACTGGCCTGATGGAGCCAACCAGATCTAAATCCGGAGCATCTCCTACACATACATCCGATCCTGATTCCGTGCGGTCGTCGCCGGAGCTTGTCGCTGCCTTCGCGTCCGCGCCTCTGACTGCGCTGAGATATGCAACTGCCTCCACTTCGGCTACCGAGACCAGCTCCTTGGATGCCTGCGGAACGGGTTTGGGAGCGGCTACCAAAGGGGGCACCCAATGCATTCTTTGTGGTGCCTTCTATACTAGTAGGAACATTACTAGACATATCCGTGATAGGCACCCAACCTATCTGGGTGGAATCCGTAGATCTCACCCTCGATTCCCAGAAGGCTTTTATTACAAAATTATCTCCCCACTTACTAAATGCCCGGATCACCTCAGGCCCCCTCTAAAGGCAAGAGCCTTTAGAGGGGGCCTGAGGTGATCCGGGAAGAATTTGCAAATATTAGTTACACCCTCAAGAGAGGGTGTAACTAATATTTGCAAATTCTTCTTGGGAATCGATGGTCATGATCGAAACGGCGCAGAGGGAGAGGAGGATGGTGACGGAGCCGAGTCCTCCTCCACCTCCTCCTAATTATATACATATATTATAATCATGATTATTATGTATACATTGTCTGCTGGTTAAGTTGGTGATTGCGACGACCGGTGACTGTCGTCGGTGACATTAGTTTTAGGCTACCTCCCTTTTAATTAATTAATTAATCAATATATCAATAAATAAGAATACATACTGTCTCTCATTATGCCTTCGGTGACACTGGTGACTAATTACTGGTGTCACCGATGTCACTAATGTCACCGGACTAAATTAAACAACCCCTCAACTATATAAATAGTATATTTGATTAGTTAATAAGTTTGAACATTGTACAATATTAGTATAACAAATAAGAATGCTTATTGTCTCGCATAATGCCTTTGGTGACACTGGTGGCTGGTTGCTGATGTTGCTGGTGTTGCCGGTGGGGTCGGTTACTTGGGCTGCCGGCTTTGCTGGTAGCACAGGGATCCGATCCGCCGGCGCGGCTAGTAAATTTGGCGATTTGGGCTGCCGGTGCCGCCGAGGTCACTTAGGTCACCGGAGTTAATCAATGTTTCTCTCCATTATATAATTATTATCATTTTATAATTTTATAATTACTGTTATTACCTCAATCGACAAGAATGAAAAAAAAAAAAAAAAAAACTTACTACTAATCATAATGTAATTGTACTTGCTAATTTAATTTTGTAAATAATTTATGTTACTAATTTGTTGCTTGCGTCACAAAATGGCTCACCTGATTTCTAATACACTCACAACACCACCTACAAACAGATATAGGTGACTTGTGTCACCAATATAAATAGCGTCACTACCATTTAATATACTCTTAATTAACCTCAGTTCATTTACTTTCCCCTATAATGGCACTTCCTTCAAATAACTTAATATAATAATTCTTATAAATCTACATATACTTCTACATTTACTGATGCTATCAATGTATATAATTTTCTAGATATTAATTGACGAGAAATAAGTTAGTTAGGAAGTGCAGTACTTCTAAACTAATGTTAATCTAAAAATTATCTTTAATGATTCATCGTGACATGGGTGACTGGTGTCACTGATGTTGCCGGTGACTGGTGTCACCGGGGCCGCCTGTGGCGCTGCGCCGTCGGTGACATGATGCTGCTGGTGGCATGGGTGACTTTGTCGCTGGTGTCACCGGTGACTTGTGTCACTGATGTCACCGGTGACATGGTGCTGCTGGTGGCATGGGTGACTTTGTCACTGGTGTCACCGGTAACTTGTGTCACTGATGTCACCGGTGACATGGCGCTGTTGGTGACATGGGTGACTTTGACGCTGGTGTCACCGGTGACTTGTGTCACTGATGTCACCGGTGACATGGTGCTGCTGGTGGCGTGGGTGACTTTGTCGCTGGTGTCACCGGTGACTTGTGTCACTGATGTCACCGGTGACTGGTGTCACCGGGGCCACCTGTGGCGCTACACTGTCGGTGACATGATGCTGCTGGTGACATGGGTAACTTTTGTCGCTGATGTCGCCGGCGATTTATGTTGCTGGAGCCACTGGGCTGCCGGTGCCGCCGGTGACATGGTGATGGCGGTGACGTGGGTGGCTCGGGTTGCTCATGTCACCGGTGACCAAATACTATCTATTTTACTCTTAATCAACTTCAACTTACTTTCTATTGTAATGTCACATCCTTCAAATAACTTTACATTTTGTACTTCTTTTATTCCTACATACATTTCTATGTTTACTAATGCTATCAATGTAAATAATTTTCTAGATCTTAATTGCTGAGCAATTAGTTAATTATTAAGTATAATACTTGTAACTAATGTTAATCTAATAATGTATCTTTGATGATTCACTGTGATATGGTGACTTGAGTCGCCGACGTCGCTGGTGAACGCTGTCGCCGGAGCCACCGGTGGCGCCGGCGTTGTCGGTAGTGAGGCATTGCTGGCGACGTGGGTGACTTGTGTCGCTGATGTCGCCAGTGACTAATGTTGCCGGTAGCGCCGGTGCCACCGGGGACATTGGTGGCATAATGTGGCCGATGGCGTTTGTGGCTTGGGTTGCTGGCGTCACCAGTGACCAAAAAATTGTCTATTCTACTCTCAATTAATTCCAAGTTCACTCACCTTCTCTTGTAATATCACATCCCTCAAATTACCGTATAATTGTATATCCTTTAATTTCTACATATTATTACGGAGGTTGACTCGGATGACTCCTTAGATGTTGACTCCTTAGAATATTATTATTATAATTATAAATTAAATCAAGTTTTCGAGATTGGTTATGCGAATCGGAGAGGTATCGACACTTTACTGTGAGGATTTGGGTTCGAAATGATATACCACATACATATACAACTACCTACCAACCTGTCCTGCAAGCGGTCATAGCTCTTTTAGCATATTGTAGGTGTAAACATTGAATAATGTGTAAAGCGGCGAAAGGTGGCTAGGTTTTCACTCACGAATACACTGCATAAGAAACTTTTATCCTTTATTCACCTTGTACAACACCCACAGAGAGATATGGGGTGGCAAATTGTAAGCCAAAATCATACAGCCATCTTAACATGTTTGCGGTCAGTGAATGACACAATAGAACTTCTATTATCACTGCCATAGCCGGTCACTGTCCACGAATGTGTTAATTATTAATAAAAATACTATTACTTATTTAGTTAGAGATAAGATATGAACATTGATGCTGAAATAACCCTGATGTTGAGTGTTGAGAAAAGCTTCAAAAGAAGCTGCGTCAAGCAAAAAGCATGCGATCTTCACAAACCCTCCGGCACAGGCCTTCCGTCACCACGCATAACCAATGCGAATTGGTAGATTACATTACACATCACAATATTGGTAGGTACCCTTTGTAGAATGTCACTCCAGATTAATCAAAGTAACTTTAATGTTTAATGCTGGTTATCGGGGGTTATGGGGATCGGTTAATTTACTTTCGGTCATCATCATATCATATGGCATTTTTAGTCTTCCTGCTTGGATCCGGAGGTTTCAAATCGAGGTCAAGGTGCCAAAGGTGCCAGGTGTTTAGCCAATCTTCCACTGCCGATGCCGGGGTTAACCTATGGAGTTCTTCAATTCCACCGGGAAAATGGATCAGAGTGCACTCATTTACCACATGGGTGAGGGTTTGGTCAGGTGCCCCGCAGTCGCACATCGGTGACTCTCTCAGGCCCCACTTGTGAAGGTAGTAGTTGGTCCTTCACGCACGAGGTCTACTTTCGGTATCAAAAGGGTTCTTTATTCTTGCTGACGAATTGAAATAGAACTTGAACAATCTCGTCAAAATCATAATTACTCCAGAAATTGGACAAAAACTCGACCGCCCCGCCGATATTGTGATATTGTCCATTTTATTTAAAAACCACTGATTTAGTTCTTAAATATAAAATTGTGCAGTTCCGAATACTAAAGAAATATTTCAAAGGACTTTGACATTGAAATGACGACTATTATTCGTTTTGCTGGCAAATTTTTGGCATTATGGCCCTGATTATGCCCTGTTTCCTTGCTGAGTAGGGCCACGGTATAAGAAAGAGTATGTAGGGCTCACAAACATAGGTATTACAGTCTGTGGTAGGGCTTAAGTCGCCGATTTCGGCAACTAATAATCGGCTTAGTTTGAGTTCGGTCTTAGCAAAGTTTTACTCGACTCTGAATACGAAAATTGACGTTAGCATCGGTTTTATACACACATATGGACAAAAGAAGTCTGAAATAAAAAATGATATATATATATGTCGGCGACAGTCATGTCATGAGTACGGACGGTCTATCGATGCGCGTAGTGCGCACAGGTGCACGAAAGTTACGAACGGTCTTACGTGGCGCGCAGGTGCGCGCAGGTGCACGCAGGTGTTTCCGTTGCCCCCACCTCGTCGTGCACTATAAATAACCGAGTCGAACAAGGGCACGGCACGGGTCACGGGGTCAGTCTACAAGTGAAAGTCGCCGAGTGCACACGCCCCTTAACTAAACCCTATGCTTCTTTATATGCTGGGCGTTGCTTTGCTATATAGTTTCTTGCTGTTTATTTGTGAAGTAGTGTTAAATATCGAGTCAGTGAAAATAATAAAAGACAATGCTCATGAAGGAAAGAAAGGAGTAATAAATAATCAGATCCTTGCTTTTCATTGGAGAACATGTATCACACCAGGACCTATCACTGGTCCCCGATATATATATATACCCTACCTACTTAGTTCGAACTGTTAGGAATGCATCTTTGCATTAGATAGTTTGTGAACGCAACCATTTTGTTATCTATGCTCGTTCGGTGTTCCGCTCCCTTCTACTTTGTCTGTGACAGTGATTAAACGGCATTTTTCTAATTCTTCTCAAGTTTACTTTATTAACCCGAAATAACGAATCCTATAAACTTCTACATGGTAGCAGAGCATACAGAAATATACGGAGAAACAAGAGAAAACGGAAAACCGGCCGCCGACGACACACATTTTTTTGAGGTTACGTCATAACCTCAACCGAAAGGAACGTGTTCATCAATAATTTTTCCAAAGTAATGAAAAAGATGTCTAGCACTAGTCAAAGTCCATTCCACATTGAAAAACTCATCGGACGCGACAACTACAATAGTTGGAAATTCGCAGTAAAGGCATATTTAGAGCTAGAAGAACTCTGGGACTGCGTGCTTGGCACCGAAGCGGATCTAAAGAAGGATACTAAAGCAAAATCAAAGCTGATATTATTATTGGATCCAATTAATTATGTGCATATACAAAGTGCAAAGACAACTAAGGAAGTCTGGGATAATTTAAAACAAGCGTTTGATGACAGCGGCCTGACGAGAAGAGTGGCCTTGCTGAGGGACCTGATCACCACCACACTAGACTCGACTGGGGGCGTAGAGGAATATGTGAACAAGATTATGTCGACTGCACATAAACTGAGAAACATAAAGTTTGATGTCAACGACGAGTGGCTCGGGACACTCATGCTCGCGGGTCTACCTGAAACTTACAAGCCGATGATCATGGGCATTGAGAGCTCAGGAATCAAGATTGATGCAGATTCAATTAAAACAAAGCTCCTGCAAGAAGTACAAAGTGCAGAGAGCTCAGCGTTTTTCACAAACAAGAAAACAGAATATGGGAATAAACCCCAATATGGACCTCGTTGTTTCAATTGCAACCGATTTGGCCATGTGGCCAAGTATTGCCGTGCACCGAAGAAAACAACGAGCAGAGATGAAGAGAATAAAGGTTTTGTTGCAGCTTTTTCAGCATCAACACAGAATATGAATCCGGACTTATGGTTTGTGGACTCTGGTGCATCCATGCACATGTCCAATCGCAGCGACTGCATGTATGATGTCCGAAACCCACCTACATCAACCATAACTGTCGCCAGTAAGTCACCGTTGCCTGTCGAAACAATGGGAAATGTCAATTTGATAATAAATGGCAATGAAACTACAAAAATACAGGTAAGAGATGTGCTATACATACCTAAACTTGCAGCTAATCTTTTGTCAGTAAGCGCAATGGTTAAGAATGGGTGCAGAGTCAACTTCAGAACAGATGGCTGTGACATATTTAGTAAAGATGGGAACCTTGTGTGTTCAGCGGTACTTATGAACAATCTTTATGTATTAAACACACACAGAGAAGTACTTGCCAATTTTACCACTTCAGATAATTTAAATGATGTCGTCCTATGGCACCGGCGCATGGGACATTTGAATTTTCCAGATATAAATAAGCTGCCGGCTGCCACAGAGGGAGTTAGACTACCAGAAATGAATAAAGGACCAATTACATGCACCACCTGTCTTGAAGCCAAACAACCCAGACTGCCTTTCAAGACCATTGGCACCAGAGCTTCTCAAACATTGGAATTGATTCATAGTGACTTGTGTGGGCCTATGGAAACAGTATCACTCGGAGGTATGAAGTACTTCATTACTTTTATCGATGACTACTCCAGAAAGGTAAATACATATTTTCTGAAAGATAAACTAAATGTTCTTGAAGCTTTCAAAGACTATAAAAGTAGAGTAGAGAATGAGACTGAAAGAAAAATAAAAGGTCTTAGAACAGATAATGGCAAGGAATATTGCAACAAGGTTTTTGAAAGTTTCCTGAGTCAGCATGGAATAGAACATCAAACCAGCACTCCGTACTCACCCCAGCAGAATGGACTTGCAGAGCGAATGAACAGGACTCTGGTAGAACGAGCTAAGTGCATGTTGTTTGATGCTAAGTTACCCAAACAATTTTGGGCAGAGGCTACAGCGACAGCAGCCTACATCATAAACAGGTCGCCCACCACAGCGATAGATGAAAAAACACCATTGGAAATGTGGTCAGGTAAAAAGCCAGATTTATCACACATGAAAATATTTGGTTCCGAAGTAATGGTACAGATTCCCAAAGAGAAACGTCAAAAATGGGATCCCAAGTCTCGAAAGTTAGTATTTGTGGGGTACTGTGAGTCCACTAAGGGTTATCGTCTGGCAGATTTAGAGACAAATAAAATTATAAAGAGTAGAGATGTCATATTTCTAGAGAATGTGCAAAAATATGAACAAATATACATACCTTGTGTTTTCGACAGCAGCGGGGGAGCACAATCAACTCTGGAAGAACAGAACGAAATCAAGGAACCTATCTTAAATCCAATACCAGAGACTGCTGTGAAGGATCCTGCTGTAAGTCCAAAACCAGAGAATGCAGACACATGTAACGCATCAAGTGATGAGGTATATCACTCAGGAGACGAAGACGATGAGACTTATGCGCCCGAAGAAAGTATATCCCTCGACACACCAACACGTAACGTTACCTTACGACCACGTAACAAATATCCTCAGTACATGGAGAGAAGTGACCAAGACTTTAGTTTCTTTTGCCCAATTCCAAGTTTGAACGACCCTCAAACTGTGAAGGAAGCTTTGACTTCAGCTCACCCTGACCAATGGAGAACAGCTATGGAAGACGAATACAGCTCCTTGATAAAGAACAAAACTTGGTCATTAGTAGAGCTGCCGCGAGGAAAACGAGCCTTACCATGCAAATGGGTATTCAAGACAAAAACTGATGAAGAAGGAAAAGTAATCAAATACAAAGCAAGATTGGTGATTAAAGGATATGTGCAGAGGAAAGGTACAGACTACGATGAAGTCTACTCGCCAGTGGTAAGATACACTTCAGTACGATACTTAATTGCATTGGCAGCCAAACATGAATTGGATATGGACCAGCTGGATGCCATAAGTGCATTTCTACAGGGAGACATAGACACTGAGATTTATATGTCACAACCAGAAATGTACTCTGAAGGTAGTAAGGTATGTTTGTTACACAAATCATTATATGGTCTGAAGCAGGCTAGCAGGCAGTGGAATTTGAAGCTCAATAATATTTTACTTGAAGTTGGACTAAAAAGATCAAAAATTGATCCATGCATATATTATCTGGTTACTGGATCATCAATGCTGTACATTACAGTCTGGGTTGATGACTTGCTGTTATTTAGTAATGATCGAAGGTTAAAACTGGAAATTAAGGAAAAATTAAAGGCGAAATTTTGCGTGAAGGACATGGGTGAAGCAAAACAATGTATTGGTATTAATATTACAAGGAATCGTGATACAGGAGCTATTATGCTAGATCAAAGAAAATACATTAACGAGATATTAGAACGTTTTGGCATGTCTGAATGTAGACCAGTTCGAACCCCCATCGAGGTAAATGCAAAATTTGATAAAAATTCTAATGACAAAAATGACATTTTTCCGTACAGGCAAGCCATTGGAAGTTTACTGTATCTGGCACAAGTAACAAGACCCGATATCTCATATGCGGTAAACAAACTAAGCCAATATTGTGATAATCCAGATACTCAACACTGGCTTGGCGTTAAAAGAATCATGAGATATCTAAATGGAAGTAAGGACTTGAAATTACACTTCATCAAAGAAGATTCAATGGAAATAACCGGATATTGTGATGCTGACTGGGCTAGTGACCCAGCAGACAGAAGATCGTGCACGGGTTATACTTTTATGTTTCAGAATGGCAGTGTTGCATGGAATTCATGTAAACAACCGACTGTGGCGCTCTCTACAGCGGAGGCGGAGTATATGGCGATGGCATCCGCGACCCGGGAGGCACTGTGGCTGCGACAGTTACAAGCTGAACTTGGCCACGGCGTAGACGGAGCCGTACTCATCCACTGCGACAATCAGAGTGCAATTCGGCTTGCATCTACCGATTGTTATAGAAACAAGACGAAGCATATTGATATTCGGTTACATTTTTTAAGAGAACATATTGTTAAATCCGAAATTAAGTTTGTGTTTGTTAAAGGTTGTGAGATGGTTGCTGATAATTTAACTAAGGGGACAACTTACGATAAACACTTATATTGTATAAACAAAATGGGTTTACGTTCAGGTGGGAATGTTAGGAATGCATCTTTGCATTAGATAGTTTGTGAACGCAACCATTTTGTTATCTATGCTCGTTCGGTGTTCCGCTCCCTTCTACTTTGTCTGTGACAGTGATTAAACGGCATTTTTCTAATTCTTCTCAAGTTTACTTTATTAACCCGAAATAACGAATCCTATAAACTTCTACACGAACTATGACTTAAAAAATCGTCTCTGAATCTCGGCCTTAGAGGTGGTACCAAAGAGTAATATAAGTATATTGGGTGGTACGATTAAAACGGCGGTCCAATATGGTCGACTCTCCTCGATACAATAATATCATTTACTTTAGATTTTTACTGCACAATCCTACTTCCTACTAATATTATAAACGCGAAAGTTTGTGAGTATGGATGGATGGTTGGATGTTTGTTCCGCTTTCACGCAAAGACTGCTGAACGGATTTTGATGAAATTTGGCATACAGATAGACCATGGCCTGGATTAACACATAGGGTATATTTTATCCGGGTAACGCAGACGAAGTCGCGGGCAACATCTAGTGTATAATAAATAACTAAGCACTGATAGTAAAATTTTCATTCGTATCAATATAGGTACTTGGGATTCCCGAAAATATTCCATTTCGTGTAATTTATGTGTTTCCGTTAAAAACCGCGATAATTGTTATCTATGAAGCTGAACAATATTATTTTTATAAAACAGACAAATAGCATGTTATCGCTTGCCTAATTATTATAAAAAGCCGTTCGTTCTGACAGAACACAACTCAGTTCCACAAGATGTCTCGACTCGCACTTGCTGCTTTGTTCCCCGGTCTCTTCGTGTGCGTCCTCGCAACACACGGTAACTATACTTAACTACATACTTAGTTACATCTATCTATCATCATAGGCATTATTTCATCTAAGTAGATGTTTCAAAGAGCATTTGAATATCTTTCTTTCATATCTATCTTTACATAATTATAAATAAAATTTTGTAAACTTTTCGTGTATGTACGCACGGCGACACATCAAGCTATACATTAAAATTTTAAAAACCCCCTACGCTAAAAACAAACATTTAAAACGTAAAAAATAATTCGGTCACCTATTGTTTTTAATGTAAGCAAAAATGTATGTTTTACTTTAAATTTTAGGTCAATTAATGCTTAGGGGACCGCTACGAAAAAATGATCATAGTTTTTTTATTCGACAGTCACTTGCGGTCCCCGACACATTAATTGACCTAAAATATCTTAAGCGGGGTCCGCGCCATGTTTTCGTGTTTGCTAACATTGGCCTCGATTTGGACTGTGCCACGACTTAACTTAACAAAATTTATTCCTGTCACTTTCTAAAATAAGATTAAGAAAAGAGACAGAAAACCAACAGCTGACTTTAGTGCTGTCAAAGTGACGTTACACGCCCAAAAACGCCTTAAATAAGATGGCGCACATTATGATGGCATCTTATTTTGGGTGTGTAACGTCACTTTGACAGCACTAAAGTCAGCTGTTAGTTTTCTGTCTCTTTTCTTAATCTTATTTTAGAAAGTGACAGGAATAAATTTAGTTAAGTTAAGTCGTGGCACAGTCCGAATCGGGGCCATTGTTTTCTAACTTTCCCCTCCCTCGCTGGCGAACGCGGGTGTTGTTTTCCGATGCAAATGGATAACATCACCCGCGTTCGCCTGCGGGGGAGGGGAAATGGTTTGCTAACGTGTTTTGCTAACATATAACATGGCGCAGCGGACCCGGCTTTAAAGAGAGTTAAAAGTAAAACATACATTTTCTTACATTAAAAACAATAGGCGATCGAATTATTTTTAACTTTTTAAATGTTTGTTTTTAGCGTAGAGGGTTTTTTAAATTTTAAATTTAATTTAATTTCGTAATATCGTAATTTATAAGTTACTAAAAACTACTGAACCGATTTTAATGAAACAAAGCTCAAAATACTTCCGCAAAAATTAGCTTTCCATTAAAAAAAACCGCATCGAAATCGGTCCATCCGTTTGGGCGCTACGATGCCACAGACAGACAGACAGACAGACAGACAGACAGACCGACAGACCGACATAGGCGTCAAACTTATAACACCCCTCTTTTTGCGTCGGGGGTTAACAAAACCAAAATAAGCTGATCGCGCGTCGCGTAACGTACGAGTGAGGTTACACCGTCAGTATTTCATCAGTCTGGTCCATCAGTCTGGTCATGTATATTTGATTTGAAGGGAAACTGACTCGAGATTGACCCGACTAACATGGTGCTTCAGTATATCAGTTTCCCTTCAAATCAAATTGTAGTGTCTGTGCGAACGCGTAGTGGGGGCAGTTGCCTGCCAGCCTTTGTCGGGTGCGGACGTGCGCGCTCCGCATATACTACCTGCCTAGTGAGCAACAGTAAATGTGTACTTATTTAGCAAACCCTACATGTGGCGACGACGGGATCTTATTTTACGTAAGTGCACACTGTATTTTATCTGGTTTTGAAATAAAAACAAAATACAACGTCGGAATTTTGAAATTAAAGCGACGTTGTAAAGTATTATTTCACGCAGCAGAGTAGCGTGTGTTCACGACTATGTTCCCCGAGGGGGTGGTCAGTGATATTCCGAAAACTACGAACAAAGCGAATATCTATTATCTAAAATAACGTTCTATTTTGATTTAAAAGGACAATAACGATAATTCATTATAATTTTATCGACGAGGGCTATCATGGTACTTTCATTTATTTACTATGCCTATTTCATTAGTTTTCATGTCAAAAAAACATTGGATTCTTAGTTTGTGCGGTGGTTGACAATCTATAACAGTGATTATTTTTCTTTTCATGAACTATGACCATCAAACGCTGGAGGAAAAAGAGGAAAGGGGACATATCAGGACGATAGACGCTATGCTGGGGTCGAGCTCATAAGAATATACCACAAATCGAGCACCTGTTCGAACGATTGCTGCGACTAGACTCCAATCCTAGAGGTCATGTACAATACATGTTTTTATAATAGACTTACGCTCAAGCCATAATCCTACGGAGTAGGCAGACTACGACAATGACTATCTCATAATATGAAGTTATTCAGCTAGATTGAGGAGTATGTATATCTATGCAAGCCTCTTGATTAGGACCTCGACTTAACAGTCGACGCCGTCTGAGGATCTTACAAAATCCTTTCTTACGAAATCCCAGAATATATAAAATCGTAAGAGTGTCCTAATCGTGACTCTGTCTATGTTACCTACCTACACATAACTCGACGGAGTAGCGATAGGTGCCCTATGGCACTCGCGTACCGTTAAAGGTTAAGCTGAAGGTCAGATACGGTCGGTCGGTCCGTCTGTCAGTCGGTCGATCGGTCGGTCAGTCGGTCGGTCGGTCGGTCAGTCGGTCGGTCGGTCGGTCGGTCGGTTGGTCGGTCGGTTACAGTTGCCGTTAAGGTTAAGGTTAAACAGACAGATACATATTTACGAAGACTACTAATTGTCTGGTTACAATGATTAATACTATAAATTGTAGAAAACAGGCGTATAATAACATCTTGAATATTATAGTGTTATTTATTATAAATATTATGTAACGCTGCGTACGTATAGATACGAGTGAGTAAATCGGTGCAAAACAGTAGCCAATGCTCATAAAATTTAACACAAATACCTACCGGATTACATAAGGTTTCTGCATAGGTATGTCAGTGTAAAACTATTTTGATATTCAATCACAATCAATATTTTTGTACCTAGTTATCCCTAAGGACTTGTGACAAGGGAGTGACTTGCAAAGTTGCAACTATTTAACAAGGGGGCAAAAAGGGATTACTTGCAAATTTCCGTTACATCTATACCATACGTCTAACTTAGCGATTCAAGATGAATTCAATTCTAAATACACTGTTGAATATGCTATATCGTTTGCACCGATCGTTACTGACTTGACTACGTATCAGTATAATATACAGTATTTATACATACCTACCGAATATTAGGTTCCAAGCGCGAGTCACGCTAACTAAAAGGCGATAAGTATAAAGTGCGAAGTAGGTAAAACTACAGTAGTTAAAGGACCATGCAGTGATTAAACTGTTAGTAAAAACTAAAAGGTCAAGCAGATGCATCATACATGCGGGGATATGCAGGGCCATGCAAAGTCATGCAAAAATATGCAACTGCAATAGTAAAAGGACTATTCAATAACTAAGTTGTTAGTAAAAACGGGAAAGTCATGCAGTTACATAAAATGCCATGCAAGGCCATGCAGAGCCATGCAAATATATGCAACTACAATAGTTAAAGGACTATTCAGTAACTAAGTTGTTAGTAAAAACAAAAAGGTCATGCAGTTACATACAAGGCCATGCAAGGCCATGCAAACCCATGCAAATGCAATGGTGACAGGATCATGCAGTTATTAAACTGTTAGCAAAAGCTAAAGGGTCATGCAATTATAAAATGATATTGGTTAGAGAACCATGCAACTATCAGGTCATTAGCGAAAGCTAAAGTATCATGCAACTATTAAATGATAATAATTATGTGTTATAGAACCATGCAACTATCAAGTTGTTAGCGAAAGCTAAAGGGTCATGCAAATATACAATGATATGGGTTACAGAACCATGCAACTATCAAGTTGTTAGCGAAAGCTAAATATCATGCAACTATAAAATGATATGGGTTAAAGAACCATGCAACTATCAAGTTGTTAGCGAAAGCTAAAGTATCATGCAACTATAAAATGATATCATCATCTTATCATCATCGTGTTATAAAACCATGCAACTATCAAGTTGTTAGCAAAAGCTAAAGTATCATGCAACTATAAAATGATATGGGTTACAGAACCAAGCAACTATCAAGTTGTTATCTAAAGCTAAAGTGTCATACAACTATAAAATCATATGGGTTATAACCTATAGAATCATGCAACTATCAAGTTGTTAGCAAAAGCTAAAGGGTCATGAAAATAAAATAGTTACTGCACTCATATTATATAATTGTACATGAACTATAACAGCAGTTAAATTAAAAGTCCAAAGTCCAGTCCAGTCCAGTCCAGTCTTAATTGCAGTGGCTGGCGGCTACGCTGAATATTTTAAGTGCCTAAGTGTATGTGCTTATCACAGACTTACTCTCTTGTCCTTACTTCCTTAATATTATAAATCGTAAATTGATACGATCCTGAAGCAGTAACTCTGACCAGTAGTTATCTGAATGAAATGAATAAAAAAAAAAAGAATGGAAAGGATAGGAAAGGAATGAGATGAGATGAGAGGAGATCAAATAGAATCAAATAAATTCGAGTGAAATTAAATGAAATTAAATCAATTCGAGTTAAATCAAATAAAATGTTAAAATCTTTTCATTGAAAGAATAATGGTCAATTTATAGTCCAAAAGTAATTTTGGGTCGTCATATTGCGTGCATATATTAATGTGACATTAAAACATTATTCGATCATCCGGTGCACATCCGAGATATTGACGAAGCCTGAGGGGATTGCTTAGTCTCCTTTTACGACATTAATATTATGTTTGGTGCTATTCTAAGCCGGACATTATACGACCATTCGTACCTACTTAAAAGTGTCATCATGATACACGAAATGCAAAGGACCAAATAAAAATAAAAAAACTATGTTTATAGTATCGAAACTAATACAGGCCATGAAAATTAGTCAAAACTGGACAATTAACAAGCAGAGACTTTCGGGTTCAAATAATCCTAAATGAGCCATAGGCAAAAAACTCAATGTAAAACTAAAACTATGGGCTATTAAATGTCTAGAATAAATATATATTGGACATAAATATAAAATAAATAAATAAGAAATGATAAAGATCTATGGAATGTTGGCAAATACTAGAGCTATATTTTATGCTGTCAAATGGAACATATGTACCAATTTAAGTAACGTGACCCAATAGTCACAGTCTTTATGTACTAAAATGCAATGATAAACAGCGAAAACATAGACTAAACACTTAATTCTAAATTTGCAACGAAATTGAACACACAAGACATACAATTATATGCAATAGTCCTGTACCTATACTAGGTTTCTTTTGAACACCTTTTGTTTATTATTCCATAAAGATCATTGCAGAAACTGGAAACATGAGGCAAGCATTATAGCTATCTAGCCAATAATAATATACTACTCGAAATCTGTCCACAGGTACAAGGAGCGTATCACACTGAAATTGATTTTGACGCTAAGTGCCATGGACAACGATATTTTACGAAGACATAATCAAAGTTTGTTTGAGTAACAAATTATTTTCGAATGGCCACTCTTTTCAATTTAAGAGCACCACCAATATTGTCCAAAAGAAAATGTTTATATTTTAGCCAGAGAATAAATCAAGGTATAAGTGATACTTAATGAAAATGTTTTGTGATCAAATCCAATTACCTATTGAAGTAAAAATTGAATAAGGCATATGCCTAATTAGAAATTAGGAGTAGTCTTGCTAATACTTTTGTAGTTCAACAGTACACCTTTTCTAGTAACAATGTGCAATCTCACGTTGGTTTAATAAAACCAGCTTAGATAAAATTATATTTTTAAATTGTTCTACGTACGGTTAAACTTAGTTGGATTTTATATAAGTACCTAACAAAAGTAAACTTAAATCCAAACTTAACAAACGTGACAAAAGTATATAAACTGTACTATCCTACCACAAAGTTTTAAAATTACTTGGAATGGAAGTTGATCGCGATTTGTCAATCTTATCTTGCTGTTTGCTTAACCAACCCTCACTCCTGAAATAACGATCACAGTTCACAGGTCAAGAGGAAAAATAAATTAAGGTTTATTAATTTAATGTAATTAGGTTACAAAATTAATATTGTGTCATATAAAGTGGGACTAGACTTTAAATTTTACGCAATAAAACTAAATGTTGTAATAATACAAATTGTAGTTAAAATCTTGAAATATTATAAAAAAGAAAGGGATAGTCTAGACTCTAGAGTAGTAAGCTAAAGTTGAATGTAAATGCCTACTGGGCTCAGTATTGGCATAGAGTACTATGGGTACTGGAAAGCTTTTATTAACTATTAATGAAATGAAATTAAGCAGTAAGAAATGTAACCTTTAATAATCAAAGATTATCAATCATAACACATTATATTGTTATGTTATAGCGATGTGCATAGTGGAGTTTCTTGCGCCGTTTCTTCTCCCAAGCGAAGCACCTTCCGAAGCGGTGGTAGATTCATATAGAAATATATAAAATATTAAGAAAATATAAAATAAATGCAAGCTGTAGTACTACTGACTTTATAATAATAATTATATTCATATGTACCTGTATTGCTTATAGTTTTGATATTAAGTGTACTGTTACAAAATACATCTTAAATTAAATTAAAATAAAGAAGGGATGTAGTGTCTGTGCGAACGCGTAGTGGGGGCAGTTGCCTGCCAGCCTTTGTCGGGTGCGGACGTGCGCGCTCCGCATATACTACCTGCCTAGTGAGCAACAGTAAATGTGTACTTATTTAGCAAACCCTACACAAATAAACATGACCAGACTGATGGACCAGAATGACGAAATACTGAACGTGTAACCGGGCTCTACGAGTAGTATAAAGTCGCGCGGCCAGCTTATGTTGGTTTTGTACAGCTTGATGTGTTATCCCGCGACTTCGTCCGCACAAATTATATGGTCAGCGTACGTGCGTCTGGGGGCGACCCCTTTCAACCATTCCATTCACACTTGCCTTGTAAATTCCATACGTCAACCTACTTTTGCTCATTCTTTCCACTCAAGGACATTTCATTTTATAGCTGTACTTACCAAAATTATAAACTAAGTACCTATTTGGAGAGTATGTGATTCAAAAGTTATTGTATTAACTTTTTTCTGTCCATTATTTCTCGAGTTATTGGAAAATACTGAATAATTTTTTTTTTTAAAAGATGTCTGCCTACCGTTGTGGGATACAGTGCTATCAACTTAAGCTGAGAATTGCATTTATGTGAGTGCACACCGATAGTGTAGCGGCTTGTGGCGCGGCGCGTCCCGCGCATGGTTTAAACCGGTTTAGTTTATAGCAATGAGGCGCGGCGCGTCCGCCACGCGCCGCGCGCTGCATCCCTGCCGCCCAAATACTTCACTTCACCTTACTTTTGGCGATCACTCACACAAATGCAATTCTAATGGCGTGAGTAGGTACTAGGTACCTATATGTGAGTATGGAATTCGATTTTATTCCATTGCCTGTTTGCATCCTGTTTGCCTTTTCTATTGAATTTGAGTTTTATTTTTAATTTCATCGCGGCCAAGGTATTACAATTATAACCATTCCTCAACTGTTTTTTTAGAAAATTCAAAAGAAAATCAAAATTGAAATATCCATTAAAAATTAAATCGAAATAATACATAGGTTTTCTTATTGTTTAACCTATTTTTTATATTTTTCAATAAAAACGGGTAGGTAGAACGTAGTTAAAGAAGTTAAAGAAGGTAGTTAAAAAAATTTCTTGTTGTCCTAACGGATTTCTCAGAGCATTATTATAGTTAACCCAAAAGTAAATCTTTGCGTTATTTATTAACCGACTTCAAAAATAGGTTCTCAGTTCGACCGTATATATTTTTTTTTTTTTTTTAATGTGTGTTCGCGGATAACTTCGTCGTTTATGTACCGATTTTGATTATTCTTTTTTTGTTGGAAAGGAGATATCGCAAGGGTGGTCCCATGATAAGGAAACCAGGATCTGATGATGGATCCCAGAGAAATCGAGGGGAACCTTCGAAAATCGTAGTGCTGACTAGTGCGTTTGTTAATTTGAAACACTACTGTTAAATCGAACTAATGAATTCACCACTGAAAATTGTGAAATAAACAAAATTTTAACAAAAAATTAAAACCGCCTTCAAAAAAACTAAAAAGTTAAAAAATAATATTGCAGCCGATAACTTTTTCGTTCGCATCATAAGAACATTAATTTGTTTTATAGAAGTCGGTGTCAAGCCAAGCCAAAAAACTAATGCAAGCCCTGTCGCGAATCGGCTTGACAGCGACTTCGATAAAACAAATTAATGTTCTTATGATGCGAACGAAAAAGTTATCGGCTGCAATATTATTTTTTAACTTTTTAGTTTTTTTATTTTATTTATTAAGGACTGCCAACAAAGTATACGGATACACTATTACATTTTGAATAAGTGCTACCTTTACAGGCGGTCACAGCATACATTATAGCTTAAGGCTCTCCCTCCCTAGTGCAAGGCTCTCTTTCTAACAAGCTAACTTTTGCAATTAGCCATCCCGCTTCAATTGCGCGGCTCCGGTTAGAATTTTCCGTTTTCTTTGAAAACTTGTATGATTTTTTATGAATTTTCAAAAAGTAAGAAAACCACATCATTCTAATATATTGTATTGTGAAGAATATTGCAAATTTTCATATTCTTCTGATCAACAATGTAAGAGTAAAACGGTTGCAACTGGAAAAAAAGGGGTGACTCTGGATTCGTTTTTCTTCAGTTTTATTAATTAAAATAGATTTCGAGAAAAACCACATCACTTCTCATATCCTGTAGATTGTTCAGTTTTGTTTTCTGCTTTAAAAGTGCCATAGTTAATGTATAAAAATGGTTACAAAGTTACTCAAAACCGGGCGGACGCCCCTTAAGTATACAACAGGAAATTATTATACATGTTAAGTCCTACCGCCACAGTTGATAGTTGCATTTATTTTGTGCCTACTTAGGTACAAATGAAGTTAGAAATGAAGTTAGTTAGGTAGGTTAAAAAGTCTGACCCGGAATCGATTCAGAGCACCTCACTTCCACGTAGTCTTATCTGTGCTAGAGTGTATTGCAATAAGGCGGAGCCAGAAGGTTTGGCTTAGAGTTTCTGGCCGTCTCTTCTCTCAACGGAACACCTTCAGACGCGGTGGTAGTGTCAAAAAATGACGTCAAAAAGCTATCTATATGATATTATTTTAAATAAAAATTTTGAATTTGAATTTTGAATTGCTTGCAAAGAGGTACTGAGCGGAACAAGCGTGCGAGTGCAGCGCAAGCAAACAATGCGAGAGTTCTAGCGAGAGCCGACTTGTTTCCTATGTATTTAAGGATTATCTTTCTGACCGAACCCAATCGGTAAAAATTGAATCTGTTCCTAAGAACAGATTAACGTCGCTAACGACGAGGAGGAAATTACTTATGGGGTACCGCAGGGCAGCATCCTTGGGCTGACGCTGTTTCTGCTGTACATAAACGACTTATGCTTAATGACACCCAGGCACTGTAACATTTATACATATGCTGATGATACTGCTCTCATTGCATACGGGAAAACATGGGCGGAGGCGAAGGCTAACGCAGAGAGTGCTCTAACTTTGGTTATGGAGTGGCTGCAAGACAACCTCCTCACGCTGAACTTGAACAAGACGTGCTACATTACCTTCTCAATTCGCTCTTCCTCGCGTCCTTCTCCTGATACCTTTTGCATCACAGCCCATACATGCCCATCCACACGTAGAAGAAACTTTAGCTGTGGATGTTACAACCTAACAAGAGCGGACAGTGTGAAGTATCTAGGAGTTCACATAGACGAGAGTATCAACTGGCATAAGCATCTCAATGAACAAGTACCCCGAATCAGAAGATTAATATCAATGTTCAAATCTCTTCGAAATGCAGCTGAGTACAAAACTCTTAAAACAGTTTATATGGCACTGTGCCAGTCGGTACTCTCCTATTGTATTACGGCATGGGGAGGAGCTGGCAAAACGGTATTCAAACGGTTGGAGAGGGCGCAAAGGGCTGTATTGAAGGTAATGCTGGGAAAACCATTTCTGTACCCTACCACCAAACTATATAGAGATTGTAATGTATTAACTGTAAGACAGCTAAGAATTAAGAAGAAGAAAAGAAAGAAGAAGAAAGAAAGAAGAATGAGAGAAGAAGAAAGAGTCCTGTCCTAAGAATTATTCTTCGCAAGCATTCCTCACTTTCATTTAAACAGCTGAATACAGGCAGGAGACGCCCTGAACGGCCCTGTCCTGTGGCTCCATTCAAGACTTCTTTTGCTGGACAACAACATGCACAAAATAGTTCATGGGTCTACAATAAAATAAATAATGATCTAGAGATATTTCCCTTGAATAAAGCCGAATGTAAGAAAAAGCTCTTGAACTGGCTGCTGGAACATGATGGTGCCGAAACTGAGATAAATGTTACCAGAACATATATTTGAACCCTGCACGAGAGACATGGCGGCGCGTTGGGCGTCTTGTCGCGCCTTTTATCGCACCTACTAAAGGTGAGATGGAGGGTGCGGCGAGGAGTTTAGCGCGGTGCCGTGCCACCCATGCAGACGCAACGTACACCCCCCCCCACACACACACACACACACACACACACACACACACACACACACACACACACAAACACACACACAGCACACACTATACAAATTTCTAATATGTACTTAATAATAATCTAAGATAACACAAATGTTTACGTACCTGTACCTACTTACGGTTATAAAAATTGTCCGACGTAATCTTGTCACTCTCATAAAAGACGGAACACTGTCCTCCAAAAGACAAATTACCTTGGATTCAAGGTAATCTAGCTTGGAGAACAGAGGTCCCTCAATTTCACATCCAACTTGCGCTCATTACAAAATAATGTATAAGTAACCGTGGTATCCTTCTGTTGGTATTTTGGTGTCAATAAAACATTTTTTTTTTTAATTTTTTTTTTTTTTTTTTAATTTAAAATTTTCTGAATCGGATGTCAACCTACCTCACGGGCACACTCACCCTACTTACTACCAAAACAAGATTATGAAAAATATATCCATGAGTACGCCAGCGCTTTCTTTTCGTGCTGAAATGATAACAAATCATTTTTGCCTCAAAACTTAAAATGCGAATAACTTTAAATTTTAACTATCAAAATAATGAAATTATTGTTTCAATCTAATTATTTTGTTATAAATCAGATGGGGTGTATGAGGTTTTGCGCTAATTCATTAACACGTTGTATACCCAATTTACGCGCTAACGCTACCCAAATAAACTACATCGCTTGCAATAAAATGTACTGTATTAATAACAGGTCTATCAAAATTAGGTGAAACTATTTTGAGTTTATTATCAGACCATAAAACCGAACAACTTTCTTTATGGGACCAACATCGAAATCGCCCAAAAAAAATCTGCTGTTCCATACAAACCTAACCGACCCAAATGTATGGAACAGCTGATTTTTTTAGGCAATTTCGATGTTGGTCCCATAGAGAAAGTTGTTTGTTAGTTTGATGGTTTGATTATCCTCTTGAAATAGTTTCAGCTAATTTTTATTAACCGACTTCAAAAAAGGAGGAGGTTTCTCAATTCGACCGTATATATATATATATATTTTTTTTTTATGTGGTTTCGCGGATAACTTCGTCGTTTATGAACCGATTTCGTAGATTCTTTTTTTGTTGGAAAGGAGATATCCCAAGTGAGGTCCCATGATAAGGAAACCAGGATCTGATAATGGATCCCAGAGATATCGAGGGGAACCTTCGAAAATCGTAGTGCCGACTAGTGCGTTTGTTAATTTAAAGCACTACTATTAAATCGAACTAATGAATTTGCCACTGAAAGTTGTGAAATAAACAAAATTTTAACAAAAAAATTAAAACCGCCTTCAAAAAACTAAAAAGTTAAAAAATAATATTGCAGCCGATGACTTTCCCGTTCGCATCATAAGAACATTAATTTGTTTTATAGAAGTCGGTGTCAAGCCAAGCCAAAAAACAACTGCAAGCCCTGTCGCGAATCGGCTTGACAGCGACTTCTTTAAAACAAATTAATGTTCTTATGATGCGAACGAAAAAGTCATCGGCTGCAATATTATTTTTTAACTTTTTAGTTTTGACTGTAAAAATCAGGCAAAAGGGGTTTTGACAGGTTATGAGTTTTTAGACCCTAGATCTAACTGCAGCAGCGTGCGGCGGTTAGGTTAGCGAGGAGCGAAGCAACGAGCATGTTAGAGGGACATGTTGATATTTCGTCATTCTGGTCCATCAGTCTGGTCATGTTTATTTGATTTGAAGGGAAACTGATATCTGAAGCACCATGTTAGTCGGGTCAATCTCGAGTCAGTTTCCCTTCAAATCAAATATACATGACCAGACTGATGAAATACTGACCGTGTAACCTCCCTCTTAGGTTTCTTGCGACCACACCAAACCAGCCAGAACCGAATGACTACTGTTTACCTAGCGACTCGAAAATATAATTCCCTCATACAAGAAACTGGTTTATAAACTTTGATATGTATATCAAACGCTTGCCACGACAAGTTCTTCTAGGTGAAGTTGCGCATGCCAAGAGAAAAGTCGGGAGACCACATTTACGTTTTAAGGACTGCTCAAATAAATAAAAATAAAATAAAAATGTACTTTATTGCCACACAAAAATACAGAATAGGACACAAAACAATAAATAGATTCATCAAACAGAAAAGTTCAAATAACAACAGATTTATGACATGGCTGTACCGTACAATTTTTCTTTCCGTGCAGCTAAACATTTATTAGGCACCCATCCATATCATTATATATAATATAAAACCAAATAATAAAACAAACATTGAACATAAGTAGGTAGTAAATAAAACAATTTAAACATTTCATGGTAAAAAAAATAATAAAATAAAAAACACATTGTGGCAATAGGTTAGGACTCAGTGTCCGCTGGCAGGACCTAATAAGATCTGCTGCTCAGCACTGATTTGCAGTCCCAACCTGCTCTTATATCAGCATACATACATCGAGGGTACAGGGTAAGTAGGCACTACACAATTTTGACTTAAGTTATACTACATAATATATTACATTACATATCTTCATTACGGTATTTAGGATATTATTATATCATCTTAAAGTGAAGCTAGGATGAAAATAGTATAGGGGTGTCAGTGGGGGTGTGTGTGTGTGTGTGTGTGTGTATGTAGGAGTGGGAAAAGCGTGACATGTCTGCGTTTGCCATCGACAGCAGGCAATGGGAAAATCTCGCTGTAGATCGTGACTCGTGGAGGAAGCTGTTAACGGAGGGAATAACTGCGCACGATCGCATGTGGTTTACTTCCTTAGCTGACAAGCGAGAAAGGAGACACCAGCGCGTTGCAAACCCAGCAAACGCAAACGCAGTGAGCCTAAATTTTACTTGCCGTACGTGCGGCCGTGCCTGTCGCTCCCGTATAAGGCTCTATAGCCACGAGCGTAAGTGCCGCCAAGACGCCGTTTAAATTATCTGTTACAGATGAAAAGGCCTATGATGGAACCTCCCTCTTAGGTTTCTTGCGACCACACCAAACCAGCCAGAACCGAATGACTACTGTTTACCTAGCGACTCTGCGAACTGCCTCCGTGGTCTAATGGTTAAGAGCTTTGGCTCTCGACACGGAGGTCGTGGGTTCGATTCCCACGGGGGACACCTAGTGATATGTCACTTTGTGCGTTTTTCCCCAGTTGGTTAGGACATTGCAGGCTGAATCACCTGATTGTCTGAAAAGAAAAATGATTCCGTGCTTCGGATGGCACGTTAAGCCGTTGGTCCCGGCTACTATCTCTGGTGGTAGTAGTCGTTATATAAAAACCACGTTAGAGGCCGTAAGGCGGTCTGAAAAAACTCTGACACCAGGGCTCTGCCCACACGATAAGAAAGAAAGACCTAGCGACTCGAAAATATAATTCCCTCATACAAGAAACTGGTTTATAAAAAGTCAACGGGTATATCGGGTTCAAGTCCCGCCCGAGACCTAACTTTCCAATCTTTAATTTGATGTATATCAAAGCTTTTTCTTCTCGCTCTACAGTAAAAACGGTAATACTCAAAGTCAAACTAAGTAAAGTCAAGTCAAAATAAGTCACACTTTGTGGTATTATAGAGCAAACTCTACAGTATAACAAAAAATAATAACAAGGCAAGTTAAATAAAAGCTTGTAAAAATTGGCCTGTGGGTCGGTGTCTCGCTGAAGGTCCCGGGGAATACAAAACTTTTTGTCTAATTTGGCGGTGGTGTGGTACACTACGGATACGGAACCCTCGGTGCGTTACTAGACCGACTATCACTTTTTTTATTACGGTTTTATTATTATTCAGTAAAATCAAAACCAATAAACCTAGAATATGGTAGACAAATGCGACCAAAACCATAGATTACTGTCTATATAAAAAAGAGTAAGTATGGTACTACATGTATAGGCATAGTTTATATCACGTTTATCTACAGATACCTACAATTTATAAGATAATTGGGGTACCCATACGTAATTAAGAGTCTTAAAGCATCGCGCGCTCCTGAGCTTTAAGGGTATATAGTGTTAGAAGAAAAAAAAAACGTTTTCACTTTTAGTAAGTACCTATCTGCTAGTTTCACAACCATCTTAACACGTTCAAACACAAAAAAACACGTCGGCGGGTTTATTTTCTGTAACACTAAACAAAGATTGAATTGGAACCGTCACCGACTTAATGCCATCCATAGAATCTCTATAAAACTACTATTAAAAAAACACAAAAATTTACAGGTGCAGTTTTGGCATCGCCGATAAACGACGGAATCAAGGCCGCGATGATGGACATATTATGGAAAACAAGGAACGTAAAAAAAAATGTCTTCACAGGCTTTTCTGCGGAACCAAACAATGGAGGAATATTCTCTTCTGTTGAAGGTAAAATACTCCCAGATTCCAGATTGTCAGACTCGTAGCAATGAGTTTTAGTCACTATCTAAATGAATCTACCCTTAGCTGTATAGTTTGTATACGAGTTATGACAGATGGCGCAAATTTTTGTTTCTATGAAGAAGGTTTTTGTAAAATATTCTGACGGGCCTATCCTTACGCTAGTAATATATAAATCTATGGGTTTGTCATAAAAGTGGTGAGGAATTCTACCAGAGACCACGGAGGTGGTTACGCTGCCCAAGTGTAAGTGTTAACTAAATTATTATTTGTTCAGTTTATGTAACTTGTGTTTGCTACAGTATAATTACGGTTAATTTATAGTGTGTGATTTTCGATAATGTGTTTTGGTTGTCCTACTCGTATATGGAGTTTTTTACTGGTTTTTCTCCATATGCCCTATGGTTCAGACAGGGGGACACTAGTAAACCAGAAGTAATCTAGAATCAAAGATATAAAATATATTCAAAGAAGGATAGTCAAAGAATTAAATAATATTAGACTATTCTGATTCTGGCCTTTCATTTGAAATAATTTCTGTACATATACTTTCCTCATCCTCATTGTACACCAGTGTCCTGAACTGGGGACGAGAGGTGATGACGATGGTATCATGATAACCTTTCCTTTTTCTTATTGGGCATCTGGTCCAACATACACAACACACCTAATCCTGACAATATGCCATGAATATTATATGCTCTCTTTTTCTCTTAGAATCTGACACACTCATTAAATAATTATGTTAAACGGAATAGAAAACGCCAGGCATAGGTTTACCAGCTCACAACAAATACTTTTTCCATTCCAGGTACCCGGCTGTCAAACATCGAGCACACCTGGGCTCTCGGTGAACCAAACAACGTAGACGGACTCGAACAGTGCATAGTGTTGTCTCCGTACGGCACTATATCAGATGTGCAATGCGGCAATAGGAACCCATACTTCTGCTTTTTGAAGGAAGGAGATAAAATAAAGACCGTCTGTAGTGAAGGTAAATTATTCTTATAATGTGGAACAATTCTTTGAGACTGCCGTTAGTGGGACATACACTGTGGACATACACCAATATGGCCATGTGAGGATGGTGGACGCAAAGCTTTCAAGTAATTTTTTTTTAGTTGTTCTAAAGAGTGTTGTTGTTAGGAAGGTAAGGGGATAACAAATTACCTATCCATGATCCTATTTTGAGCCATACGTCTTATAAAACGAAATACTCGAACGAGCTCATAGACCTACTCACTTCATACGATATCAAACTACAATTCAACGGAGTGGTACGTGCTTAGATAACATAGGCACAAGCATACGCGGTTGCAAAGGTGAAATTTTAGACTATGCTATGTCACATCATACTGCTCAATTACTTATATGCCCTAGGTACAAAAAAAATCTGCTCTTTTAAACATTGCTTTAGGTGTATAAAAGAGTACTCTCGATATAATAGCAACAAATTCATAAAATGCTTCGCAACACTTAGTTTTCATGATGTTTACGAAACGAAGGATGCGAATGATTATTGACACCTTCAAACTTTCTACGACTTATGCTTCCCATTGGTACTACGGATAAAAGTATCTACAACGAAAAGGCCTAAATGTATTACTCGTGGTATTAAACTGTGCAGTCGGAAGAGAAGAGAGCTGTTTGTGGAACTATTGCAAATCCCCAACTGTAAATAATAGGAATGCTTTTAATAGGTATTCCAAACGCTATATAGAGTTATTATAAATTTAACACAAAAAGCTCAAAATGATAATTTTATTGGCAAATCGAAAAATAAGTCAAATGGAAATAATAAACAGTATTAAAAGTAATTTACCGAGGGAGAAACTTAGTACCTAATGCTTAACAGACCCGAACACAATGGCTGAATTTAACTCTTTTATCTCTGAACTAAATAAACCCGATCTTATCAAAGAAATTTAAACGTAAGCACCGGTTCGGTCATGGATGTTGTATGTTTGTGCCGTTGTTGTATGATTCCCATAACAAAAAGCCTGAGGCTTACTTGGGATCATTACAATGTATGTGCCTGTGAGCGTTATTTATTATTTTATTTTTTAAGCTTATACGTTTATACGTAGAACTAAAATAATAAGAAACATTGGAATTTATTATTATTTTCTGAGGAAAATTATTTTTTGTGATTTCTATATATCAAAAATCCTATAACTTTGGACTTAAATATATTAATTATAGTACTCTGTGCTATAACTATACAACGTGTTAATGAATTAATGCAAAATTAGAAAGTAGTTTGTTTAGAATCGAGAGCAGAATCGAATTATCATGGTTTCAACATACACAATGGTACAAACTACTTACTACCAAAACAAGATTATAAAAATGTATCCATGAGTATGTTAGCGCTTTCTTTCATTGCTGAAATGATAACAAATCATTTTATCCTCAAAACTTAAAATGCGAATAACTTTAAATTTTTACCGTCAAAATAATGAAATTATTGTTTCAATCTAATTATTTTGTTATAAATCAGCAGTTGGGGTGTATGAGGTTTTGCGTTAATTCATTAACACGTTTTTTTTTTTTTATTATTCTGTTTTTTATTTTATTTTAATTGGAGCTTTTAACCCTGAGGTTATGTCAGCCCCATCGTGCCTTAACCTTGACTCTACAAAACAAAACTCAACAATAAAATGAAAACCTAACACTTCCTACCGAAAACACAACTAAACACTAGTACTATAAATAAAAAGGTACACCATTTTAGCCTCTCCCGACGAAGGGGCAGCTAAAATGGTGACGAAAGGGCCTACATTTACAATATTTAGATTTAGACTATTATAGAGTAATCGCCTCTGCGACTGATACCGGACACATTCCACCAACAAATGCTGGACATCCTCCACAGTACCGCACACCTCGCAATTAGGTGAGGGTGCCTTTTTCATTAAAAACGCAAATTTGTTTAGTGGAACGTGTCCGGATCTCAGCCTAAAGGCTATTTTAACTAACTTCCTACTAAGACCGGTACCACTGAACCAGGGTATACGAGGAGGTTCACTCTGCATTGTTTTATACCAGATCCCTTTCTCTTTCGATCTCTCGTTAAAATACTCTTGCCAATTAAGATAGATTCTAGCTTTATATTTAGGGAGCATTTCTGTATAGTCTGGTATCACAAAAACCTCGTTACCGTTCAAGCAAGCTTCTTTTGCCAAGAAATCAGCCTCATCGTTACCCTTCAGCCCTACGTGAGAGGGAATCCATTGCAATCTCAGAGTTAGATGGCGGGACAAGGATCTTATTTTGTTAAGTACGGAATACGCTAAGGCCACACCCCTAAAACCAGAGGCGCAGCGAGCTAAATGTTGCAGTGCGCTTTTACTGTCAGTAAGAATCACCACCTTTTCCTTTCCCAAGCCCTCGACGCCTCTGAGATTGCAAATAATTCCGCTGTCATTATACAAATGTTAGATATAATTTTAAAACTGCTGCTAACTTTTGAGCTCACGTCAATATATGCAGCTCCCAAACCGCTCTCACATTTTGACCCATCTGTGTAGATTTTAAGCCAACTAGCATATTTTCTTTCTAACTCAATCATAATATCACACTTGAGTGAATTAGGTTCGAATGACGATTTTGGTCCCTTTATGCACTCTAAGTTCGCTACTATTACCTCATTAATATTTATATTTGAAACCCATGTATCCAAAGTAAACATCAACAGGGGATATGAGGAGAACACCTTGTCCTCTCTAGCTTCATTATATATCAGAGGTACCAGCGGTTTCTTTTTCTTCTGCCAGTATCTACTCTGGAAAGAAGAATAGAGACTGTCTAGAAGATCAAAAAGTGAGCTATTTGACCACGATAGACACTTCAGGCAATACTTGGTAGCAAGATAACGCCTCCTTAAAAATAAAGGTGGTATACACAGCTCGCTCTCCATCACGTGTATGGGAGTGCTCTTTATAAACCCTCCGATTATTCTCATAGCCTGATTCTGTATGATGTCCAATTTAGATACATGGGTTTTTGCACTATTATCATAAAAAAAACATCCATAGTCCATTCTACTCCTGACCAAAGCTATGTACAGCCTCCTAAGATGTTTTGGATGTACCCCCCAAGTCGAACCCGCCAAAGTCTTAAGAATATTAAGAAATTTTGTAGTTTTTTGGCTGATCTCATAATAATAATAATAATTCATGATCATTGATGTGTTTACCAAATAATAAGGACTTATCAAGCCAAAAACCTAGGTACTTAAAGTTGTCAACCACCAATAGGGAATTGTCTATTAATTTAACATCTATTTGTGGAAATTTACGTCTTCTGGTAAAAATACACATTTTAGTCTTTTGATATGAGATTTCTAAACCTATTTTAAAATTGCAACCATTTCGTTAAGGGAGAGTTGGATTCTGTCAACGCACTCGATCAACGACTTACTTTTGTAATAAAGGACAAAATCATCTGCGTACTGTGATATAGAAATGTTTTGGATCTTATTACAAACTGTATACGTCACAATATTAAAAATTAATGGGGATATAGGGTCTCCTTGCGCCAGGCCTCTATTAGTCCATCTGGATAAAACACCAGAATTTTCGTTTTGAATTTCAAGCCTCCTTTCACTAAGAAATAACCAGAGGTATTTGCAGATTTTGGTTCCCACAGCGAGGTCATCAAGAGTAGTAACCACTATTAACACGTTGTATATAGGTAATTGACACGCCGGACCTAGGCGTTGAGAACATCAAAATGCATCGCTTGCTCAGAATGTAGCCCAGTCATTTTACGGTTTGAGCCGGGACTAATTACTAATTGAATTTTTTTCCGCTATAATATTGAAGAGCCAATTTGAGCTTAAGAATGTATCAACATTAAAAAAAAAAATTACGTCAGCAACAGTTCCAATTTTAAAATATAGATATTGTCTCGTTCTAAAAAACCAGACGAAAAATTTCTTTTTTGCACATACGTTTATTTAAGGCTTTACCATCATACATACTTCAAACATGGTGTAAATATTTTTGTCTACTTAGAAGGTTTTGGAAAATAAAATCGTATTTTCTAATAAATACCTCATTTTTTAATGCCTATTTTATTGATCAAAAATAATGTATATTGCTAAATCTAATTCAAATGAGTGCATTGGTATTAATATTATTGATTTGAAAGCCTTCTGGGACACAACAATTTTGCTTTCAATTTTTTTTAATAAGGTTTAGGATAGTATTTTTATCACTAAATGGTGCCGGTTACAGTTTAAAAGTCCAATTAATAATTACTCCCTACCCCTCCTAACAAAACTCCGTAAAATGACTGGCCTAATATCTGGTCGGACGAAATTTTTTAACATATGGACCCCGTATAATTTAATTTTAGTATTGAAAATTATGACCGCAATTGTTAACCGTCTTCTCTATTCTTTAGCCGTTTTTTTTTTGAGAAAACATTTAAATGATACTCAAGATAATATTCACATTTGCTGGTCTTATGATTTATTAATTATACTTCTTTCTTTTAATAAAATAAATTGTATTGAAACACTTGCGCTGGCAGCGCTTTAGGCAGGCGACTTTTAGAACAATCATAATTAATATACAGGGTGTAAGGGACAACCCTTCTCAGGCTGAAACGGTAAACTCAAAACTTTCAAACTGAACAACTTTCACTATGGGGTCTACCTCAGGAAACGCGAACAAAAATCAGCCGTCCCATACAAAACTGCTGAATCTATACCTGCCCGACTCAAAATGTATAGTGTATAAATGTCCATAGTGAAAGTTGTTCATTTTGATGGTCTGTCAGTGGCGTAGCGTGGGCTCCTGCCGATGCCGCCCGGGGCACAGACCGATTTTGCCGCCCCCTTATCTTTATAAGAAGACCCACGCAAAAAGAACAAGAGACAGCGAAGCGAGCTCGAAATTTTTTAGCACAACTATTCGAGTTGTGGTCAGACATCTTTTGATTCATAAATGTAGATAAAACGAATATTATAAACGAAGAGCGAGCGAAGCGAGCTCGACTTTTCTCCTAAATACGAATCATTTGGAGTCAGAGCTTTTTACGTAGGTACAATAGTTGCAAAGTAACCGTAGTAAACACTACGGATCGAGCGAAGCAAACTCGACATTTTTAGCACCACGTCTAAGCCAGAACTCTCTAGGATTACGTGTAGGTAGGCACAATAATGAAAACAGAAACTTGAGCGAGCGAATAGAGCTCGATTTTTCTCTGTTCTACGAATCAGTTAAAGAAAGAGCTCAACCAATCAATATTTTTCTCGAATTTGCCGCCCCCAGTAAAGTGCCGGCCGGGGCATTTGCCCCCCTTGCCGGGGGGCAAGGGGGGCCCCTCGCTACGCTACTGTGGTCTGTGCTCACCGCGCACCGTTTCAATCTGCGGAGGGTTGTCCCTTACACACTGTATATTGTATCTTTCCAGGCTACGCAGCACTGGACAATGCTACAGGAAGCTGTTACAAATGGCACAGTAGTTACCGGCTAGTTTTCAGTGACGCTGCCAAGGTTTGTCAACAAGAAGGAGGGCATCTGGCCATTATTAACGGAGACAATGAAGCACAAGCAGTGAAGAATTTGATCAAGTATAGTAAAAATTACGCCATGGTCGGCTTCCAATTTATCAAGAATTCAGGAAAGTGGATGACAGTTCAAGGTGAAACAATAGAAGACGCCGGTTACGCAAAATGGTTTGGAGGACACAACTCTTCTTATGCTGCTTCTCAAGCATCAAATTTGGCCGTTGGTTTGTTAGATTTCGATGGATTACTTTACTACGACTCACCTTCAGCCACGCGGCAATTCATATGTGAGAAAAACCCTGAAATAGTTATTTGTGAATAAAATATAACATTAATTATACGATAGTTTTTCTTCGTTCCATTGTTTTAAGACAAGAAATTTTAGCTTTATGGCCAATTTTCATTACCTACCAATTAAGGGGCTATGTAAAAAAATAGGATTCTTCAAAGCTCCATATATCATGAAGTTCTAACAGTAGGAGTATGATTTGCGGATATGTGTAAATTGAACATATAATTGAAGTTTTGATTAGAGCCAAAACACGATTAACACAAATTTTCTCGATAGAAAAACAAGCCAAAATAGCCTCCGTTTTTGTCTATAAACGCTTGTAACTGCTAAACGGTGAATAATAGAAACATAAGACTTGATTTAAAAAAAAGAGATTGCTATTATCTAAGTTTTGATTAGAGCAGAATTGAACTAACATAAATAGTACAATCACAATTAAATAAAGTTTGTTTTTTCGCTTGATTCGTTCCAGGCGCGCGCGCCGTCCCATCTCTTTCTCTCGCATCTGGCAGTAATATAAGCTATCACACGTCCGTTTCGCTTAAATTATTTTTCGACATAGGCTCTTAAAGCAAAAGACATCATAGGTGTTTCATACTTACATTTTTGGTTACAAAACAAAACCTTATTCTATACAGGGTGTTAGGGTAAACAGTTGCATTACGTTTTAAGGGGTGATTGTACCCATTATACTGAACAACTTTCCCTAAGAAACCTATAGGGAATTCGCAAAAAAAAAAAACGACTTTTCATAAAATCATTCGGTCAGCTAATTGCATTTAGTATGGGAAGTCCACAATTTTTTTTGCGAATTTCCAATAGGTTTCTAAGGGAAAGTTGTACAGTACAATCACCCCTTAAAGTAATACAACTGTTTACCATAACACCCTGTATACAAGGTGTAAGGAAAAGTATCATTAACCTTGAAACCACATACTCTACCCATCAAACTGAACAGCAGGAGCAAATCTGTCAGCAAAAAAATAATCGGCTGTTCCATACTAAACTGCAATAAGTACATAGGTACTCGAATCAAATGTATGACACAGCAGATTTTTTTGTTCTGACACCTTGTATATCATATACAGTACGTAGCCCTTATGCTTCATTCACACGCTTGCGCAAGCTTAGGCAAGTCCGCTGTACATCGACTCGTCTGTAAAGTGATTGTTACTATTTATCTTTATAGAAGCGTCAATGTACAGCGAACTTGCCTAAGCTTGCGCTACAAGCATTAGGGTGCTTGTCCATTGACACGGAGCTAGCTGGCGGAGCGGAGAAACGGAGTTGCATAAAATCTAGGAGCTGCAATCGTATTGGTTAATACTCACTCTACGGGCGCTGCAGTGCGCATGTAAACATCGTATCTCCGCTATTTATCATTTTAAAAATATAAAAAATGTGTTAAAGTGAGAAAAAAGTGCCAAACAATGAAGAATATGTGTTATAATTAGTGTAAAAGTATAAAACACGGACAATAGTTACGAGATAGTCATCTTATTTCAAATATACTACAGTAACGAACTCTTACGGCTTTCGCAAACCAAGCCTTTTGGATTCTGTATTAGAGCTTTATAAGAAGATCTAAATCATCCGAGTGAACATAACGAAGAACCCCATTGGATTTAGTTAAGTACAAGATTAACTTATACAACTTTCAATGTTTAAAAACTTATTAAACCGCCGCCGCTACGAAAATTGTTTAACCACTTTTGTAGAAAAGAGACTACCAGCGCCATCTTTTGTCACTGTGCACGTACAAAGACTCGAATTTATTGCAAAATACAGGACCATTATACAGTAGCACCACCTAGCGGCGCAACGAATTATCACATTGATTTAGTCATTTGCTACAACTCAACTCAGAGTAATACATTTTTTAACCAAGAGATGGCGAACCCCAAAGCTTGTGCAGGTTGTCTACAAACAATCGCTTCCAGACGTTTTCTTAGTTGTTGTTTGTGCAAAGAAAAATACGATATTGACTGCGGCTCTGTCGGAGAAAAGCGATTCTACCTCATGACGGCTGAAGATAAAAACCTGTGGAAATGCCAAACTTGCATTTGTAAAATACCAAAATCGGGCAATATAAATACTCGAATAATAAATAAACATCAAATTACCTCCACGCCTGATCTGGATTCAGCGTTTCCAACAGCCACGGACCAGATCGATTATGTTACTCGAAGGAAAAAAAAGGCGAATTGGCAATTAAATGATAGTTTGATTGATTTGCAGACAGAACCAAACAGAACTTCCATCCTTTCTCCGCGGTCTCCATCATTCATCTCGATAGCCAACAGCCTTTCCAATTCACAAAGCGAAAACTGTGATGAATGCGAGGAACTTCGATCCATAATAAGTTCTGTAAAAGTTGAACTGGAAAATGCCCACAAAAAAATCGAAGGACTGATTTCGGAAAATAACTCATATAAGAAGATAATAACTGAACAAGATTCAAAAATAAAAACTTGTAACAGCTCTGTTCACGAGAACTCTCAAATAAATTCAGAAAGATCAACTAATTACAGTTATGCAGACATTTGTCGCGGACTTAATATAACTCAGAAGCATCTGGACCCTCAAATAGACCAGGAGCCACAAATTTCAAATTCAAATAAAGGGACAAAACAAAATAACTCTGAACGTAATAACCGCATTCATCAAGAAAAATCTCCCATTGTAGAACGTACGAGTAAGAAGATTTGGATATTTGGAAGTCAACGATGTGTAGGACTTGCGGCTAACTTATTTGATTCCAGGAAAAACACAAGTTACGATGAGTATACAGTATCCTCTACTACGAGGCCACATGCTTCGACTGAACAAATACTTAAAGATTGCCAAAACTGTCACATTGGCCAAATGGATAAGATTGTAATAGGTATAGGAGAGAACGACTGCAACCCTATTACGATAACGTCAGAACTTTACAACTTCCTAAAATGTTATCAAAATAACGATGTGTTTGTCTTGAATGTTGTAAACAACAATTACTTAAATGAAACCTTGTTGAACGATCAACTTAAATTATTGTGCAATACATTTGTTAAATGTCAATTTGTTGAAACCGGTTACATGTCCACTAAGCTCCAATCAAAAATGACTTGTAAAAAATTGAATTTAGCTATAGATTACTCTGACTACAAGACAAAGTTTCTGGTATTCAATAAGCCCAATGGTAAAGATACTACTTCAAATCCTAACAAACTTAAAGGTAAAGACACTATTCGAAATAATCTTAACAATACTTCCATTATCCAATCTGAAGATCACTTAACTGAACAAAGACCCTTCATGAACTCTCCCGCCTCTTCAAACCCTGACTTCCAGCAACCTAAAGCATCTAAAAAGACTCTATTAGACTATTTTCCAATTATAAATAAGGAACAAAAACAAACCGATAACCAGACCGATAACAATAACACTTTTTTTCGATTCTAACAATGACAAAAAAATACAACAATTTAGATTAATTCATCAAAACATTGCAAGTTTACTGTCTAAAAAAGAACTTCTTGAAATAACTGTTTCCGAACTAGCAGACAAACGTCTGCAACCAGATGCCATATGCCTAACAGAAACGTTTGTTAAAGAAGGGGAAGAGGCAAATATAAAAATACATAACTATTTCCTAGCTGCAAATTATTCACGAAAAAAAAAGAGGGGAGGCACATGCATACTTCTTAAAAGAGGGTTAATTGCTAAAGAACTTAAATTTTTCCAAAATTATTTGGTACCAAAGATATTTGAATGCAGTGGTGTAGAAATCCCCGCATATAATTTAATAATACTTTGCCTTTATAATTCACATAAAAAATATGCAAATTATTTTATTAACAGTCTAGAGGGAGTACTATATGAACTTTTTAAAAAATACCGTAACAAAAAAGTCATACTTACTGGAGATTTTAATATTAACACTTTAGAATCGAATAAAAAAACTCAGTATCTTAAAGATGTAGCAAAAACATTTAATTTAACTTTACACATAAATGAACCAACTCGAGGCTCATCATGTTTAGATCACGTGCTCAGCAATATAAAAAAGGCAATCGGACATGTAATTCCCCTTCAGTTATCTGATCATAATACGACGCAAATGCTTTGTTATCCAGTTAAAAATAAACCTAAAGAAATAAAACATTGGTTTACCTACATAAGAGACTATAGTAACGAAAACTTAAGTAAATTTCAAGGTTATTTCACTTCATTATCCTTTCAAGACGTCTTTCAAGAGAGCAATGTAGATGTAGCTTTTAATTATTTGCACGATTGGATTTGTTTACTACACAGTTTGTGCTTCCCAAAGATAAAAATCAAAGTTAATAATAATAGCAATGAACCAAAGTGGATATCTAGCGGTCTTAGAAAATGCTATAAAGTAAAACGACGGCTTCGTTTTGAATATTATAAAAATAAATCTAGTGTCACTAAAGAAAGATATCATAAATACTTAAAAATACTAAAGAAATGTACATTCCATGCCCAAAAAAATTATTACGACAACTACATAAATAAACATAAAAATCAGTGCAAAGCTTCATGGAAAGTAATAAAAGAGGATACAGAAACAGGAATACCTAGTCAAAGCTGTGAACAAATAAATATAAATAATAATATTATTACAGATCCGATAACAATTGCTTCAACATTTAATGATTACTATATTAATCTAACAAATAAACTTAATAACAGTTCTATCAATAAGCATGCATTACCAAATCCGATCCCTAATTCAATTTTCCTACTGCCGTTTGAAATAAATGAGATTGTGAATGTAATACAGACTTTAAATAACTCAAACGCATGCGGATTTGATGACATTCCTACTAAAGTCTTTAAAGAATTTAAATATGAATTAGCTCCTATCTTAACATACTTAATAAACCTATCATTCGAACAGGGACAGTTCCCACAAATACTAAAGTTTTCAATTGTAAAACCACTTTTTAAAAAAGGCGACAAGGCTGATCTAACTAATTACCGTCCCATTACTTTAATTCCTATTCTGTCCAAAATTTTCGAAAAATGTATGCACATTCGACTTACCAACTTCTGTTCCAAATTCAATATTATAAAAAAGGAGCAGTATGGATTTCAAAAAGGTAAATCAACCGCTCTTGCTAGTTTCCATCTTCTTAATTCTGTTTTACTTGATCTAAATGCTAAAAATTATAATACTGTACTTTTCTTAGATATGACAAAGGCTTTCGATTTTGTAGCCCATACAGTTTTACTTGAGAAGCTTAATAAATATGGCATTCGGGGTCCCGCATTGTCGTGGGTACAATCATATCTTCAAGGCAGACAGCAACGTGTTGATATAAACTCACTTAATAAAGATAACGTCATGACTACATATTCATCTAATTTTAAGCATAATAATTTCGGTGTTCCTCAAGGCAGTGTGTTAGGGCCTTTACTGTTTATTCTTTATATTAATGATCTCCCTGATGCGATAAATCACAAATGTACCATGTTTGCAGATGATATATCAATAATTGTACCAACAAAAGAAGATAATTTAAGTAGCTATGAATGTGATATTAACAATACTTTGGAAACTGTGATAGACTGGCTCAAAAAAAACAATCTTTGTATAAACCTAACTAAAACTAATTATATACAATTTGTCACAAAGGGACGTAATCAAATAAATTTAAATATTCAATATAAAGGGGAAATCCTTAAAGAGGTTGACAGTTTCACGTTCTTAGGAACAGTTTTAGATAAAGATGTGAGTCATCTACAACACATTGATAAGGTTTGCTCTAAATTAAATAGATTTGTTTACGTTCTTCACCGGTTAAGTAAAATTACATGTCAAAAAGTAGCTTTAACTGCCTATCATGGGTATGTAGCGTGTGTCCTCAGATATAACATCATTATTTGGGGTAATGGTACTCATGTACAAAAGGCTTTCATAGCTCAAAAGAAATGCTTAAGAGCAATATGTAATATCAGTCCACTGGACTCATGTAAACCTTTTTTTAAAAAACTTGGCATCCTAACTTTGCCTAGTATATATATTTTTGAAATTTGTAAATTTGTTAAGCTTCACCCACACCTTTTCAAAACAGTTTCTGATGTATGCCCTAAGCGCACTCGATATCCAAATAGACTAGTTGTAGATTATTATCCAAGATTAACGTTAATCCAGAAGAATTGTTACTACATGAGTATTAAAATTTACAATAAAATTCCCGAGAGCCTTAAACAACTAAACACCAAATTAATGTTCAAAAAATTGTATCAGTGGTTAATAATTAACAGTTTTTACAGTGTTGAAGAGTTTTTAAATGTTAAGTGGAAGTAAATAAGTAATGTAAATAAAATATAAAGTGCCAATATAGTATAGTTTAAGTTGTTAACATAATATTTGCATGCTGTTGCTACAGCTGAACAGAAGAAACTTATTTTATATTTTATACCATCTTTTGTAATATTTACCTGTTTCAAAGCAAATAAATTATATTCTATTCTATTCTATTCTATTCTAAATTTATTCGTATGGCGAATTTCGTTATTGGTTGATAAAACTCCGTTTCTCCGCTCCGCCAGCTAGCTCCGCGTCAATGGATAGGCACCCTTAGAATGGCATTCGGGTGTCAGGTAAAATCGGTTATATTCGTATAATAAACTCTACTTCTTCATATTATAGTACTCTGTGATTTGTATTTGCTTGGAAAAACAGCGCAGGGAAAGAGTTCCAAACAGACTTTACCGGTCCTCATTATAAAAGAGGATTTGAACCTTTTTGTGCGGATTGTTGGAATATCTTCTACTATGGATGCAGTCTCGCACTACGTCTTGTCGTACATTGGTGGAAGGGGGAAGGTGGAATCAGGTCAGCGTTGCAAGATTTTTTTTGTGGAGAAAGCGGGATTCAGAAACCTTTTGAGTAAAAAAGCGGGATTCTTTCGTCGAAAGCGGGACATAATAAAAAAACGTAAATAATCAGTAGGTACCTAGTTTTTCACTACCTACTTATGCTTTTATATGAGTTTCAAACTACGTTTACAATGATATTGATGATAGATATCGGTGGCCTCGGTGGCGAAGCTACAAAGTCTTGAGCATCGTCGCAAGGTAGCCTGTCTGTCTGTTTTTTATTTATAGGATACATTTCGGAGAGTGTGCGACTGAATTACACGATCTAATACCTCCGTCTCCATTTCATCTGTGGGGGACGAGACGCAGACTGGGTTTCCACCCTTATGTCGTTGACCTACCAGCAATTCGCACGAAGAAGTTTGCTTCTTCTTTTATAATGCGCACGGCTAAGGAGTGGAATGCCCTGCCTGCGGACCTGTTCCCTGAACAATACAACCTGGGCCTCTTCAAGGCGAGAGTGAATAGGCATCTTTCTAGGTAAGCATGCTACATCTTCGGCCTCATCATCACTCAACATCAGGCGAGATTGGGGTCAAATGCTTACCTATAACACATAAAAAAAAATATATATATATAGCCATAGAAAACAAATGTTAATGATTATATTTCTCTGAAGATTTATCTTCTTTTAATAAAGTTTAATTTTTTCTGTAATATAGTTGAAGAACTCTGCACAGGATAGTTCCAGATTGAATTGGATGAGTAATTCCCGAAAAACGGGACTAAGCCTGTCCCGCGCGGGGCATTCAATTTTGGGCTAAAAATCGGGACTTCCGGCCAAAATCGGGACATCTATCAACGCTGAATCAGGTCATGTAGCTCCTGAGCACATTCGCCGAAGTTTAACCGATAAAACACCAATCGTCCCCGCTCGCTTCCAATAACAAGCCGTGTAACTTAGTCTCGACGAGTGCATCATCATTCAACTGAGTCCAGTGCATCCAGTTGGTATCGCAGAGCCGTTTTAGAGGTAACTACAATACTCCATGCAAGATCGCACTTAGGCTTTGTAGAGATTTTGAAGCTATGCAGGCATGAAGTACAGTAAATAAAGTTTAGGCACAGTATAAGAAAGAGTATCTATTACTAGATACAGTACGGACACTCCCTTCCTCCCACCAACTTTTTACCAGAGAGTATGAAGCTATGCAGGCGTGAAGTACAGTAAATAAAGTTAAGGCACAGTATAAGAAAGAATATCTATTACTAGATACAGTACGGACACTCCCTTCCTCCCACCAACTTTTTACCAGAGAGTATGAAGCTATGCAGGCGTGAAGTAAAGTAAATAAAGTTAAGGCACAGTATAAGAAAGAGTATCTATTACTAGATACAGTACGGACACTCCCTTCCTCCCACCAACTTTTTACCAGAGAGTATGAAGCTATGCAGGCGTGAAGTAAAGTAAATAAAGTTAAGGCACAGCATAAGAAAGAGTATCTATTACTAGATACAGTACGGACACTCCCTTCCTCCCACCAACTTTTTACCAGAGAGTATGAAGCTATGCAGGCGTGAAGTAAAGTAAATAAAGTTAAGGCACAGTATAAGAAAGAGTATCTATTACTAGATACAGTACGGACACTCCCTTCCTCCCACCAACTTTTTACCAGAGAGTATGAAGCTATGCAGGCGTGAAGTACAGTAAATAAAGTTTAGGCACAGTATAAGAAAGAGTATCTATTACTAGATACAGTACGTCATCTTGTCAAATTATTTTTTTTATATGCAGTGTCCGGGCTGCGGTTTAGTACGGGAAGACATCCAAAGATTTTGATAGAAGGCTGAAGTCTCAACGGAATAAAACTCATAACATTACCTGCACCTCATCGAAAGAGAAAGGGATCTGGTACAAGACCATGCAGAGTGAATCTCCTCGTACACCCAGCTCCGGATCTAGGGGGGCGGCAGGTTAAGGGGGCGCCAAATTCAAGAGTTTGATAAAAAATGTATTGCAACGACACATGAAAAATATAAAAAAAAATTATCGTCGGAAATTTCGAGACTACACCTGTATAAAAAAATGAGTTGTCCCCTTTAATATATAGGGTCTTTCTTAATATGCTGACACTTTTTAAGGGTATGATCAGACCATCAAACTGAACAACTTTCTCTATGGGACCAACATGGAAATAGCGAAAAAAAAATCTGCTAGTCCATACAAAACTGCAAACCTACTCGAGTCAAATGTGAGCCAGGGTAAACAGTGATTGTACCCATAATACTGAACAAATTTCCCAAAAAAACCTAGGTATAGGAAATTCGCAAAACTTTTTTTTGACGTTTCATACAAAAGTTCCATCACCTGGTTGCATTTAGTATGGGAAGTCCAAAATTTGTTTTATGAATTTCCTATAGGTTTCTTAGGGAAAGTTGTTCAGTATCATAGGTACAATCACCCCTTCATCATCATCATCATCATCTCAGCCGATGGACATCCACTGCTGGACATAGGCCTCCCCCAAGGATCGCCATAACGACCGGTCCTGCGCTGCCCTCATCCAACGTTTTCCCGCCGCCTTCATCAGGTCGTCGGTCCACCGTGTGAGGGGCCTACCCACGCTGCGCTTTCCGGTACGCGGTCGCCACTCGAGAACTTTTCGGCCCCACCGGCCATCGGTTCTGCGAGCAATGTGCCCCGCCCACTGCCACTTAAGTTTAGCAATTCTTTGGGCTATGTCAGTCACACTGGTTCTTTTGCGGATCTCTTCATTTCTGATTCGATCTCGCAGGGAAACTCCGAGCATAGCCCTCTCCGTTGCCCTTTGGGTGACTTTCAGCCTTTTTATGAGGCAGCGTGACCACTTTTTTTTCAAAGAATCTACCAAAATGACTGCTGAAATCTACCAAAATCTACCAAGTCCTGTTTCAAATTCTACTTAAAATCTACCAACTAATATTTATGTCGTTCCAGATGGTTAAAACTCAATAAAAACCACGTTTTTAAACAAAAAATTGTCATTTTCACACTAACGCTCAACATTCCTCATGTTATTGTCGCATTTTTGTAAAAAAAAAACGGTTTTTATCACCTTGTAATGCTTCAATTTTCTTCTACTTCTTCTTGGTCGTAACCTCATGGCTGAGGGACGTGACCATCGTGGGTCGCTTGTGCCACCACAGCTCTCCAGGGCGCTCGATCTTGAGCCCGGTGTATGCTGGCCTGTAGTGTTATTGGTCGTCCGTATTTAGGCTTAAAGTTGGTACAGTTTTCTGTGTCTTATAAAAGCCCCCTTTTGTAAAAAACAACATTAAGCGATAAGATTAATTTTGCTGTACACCACTAAAGCTTTATAGAAGTCCCAGAAAACGTTTTCTCAGCTATTTTTATTTCCAGCTTTGATTTTTTTTGCTTGAATCCTTCCATTTTTGATCAATTTTCGAATACCGAAATTCTACCAAAATCTACTAAACGATTTCCCACTACTAAATTACTGTTCTCTTTGCCCTAAATCTACCAAAAAAGTAGAAATCTACTAAAAGTGGTCACACTGTTATGAGGCCTTGAGTGAACGACCACGTCTCTGTTTCATATGTCATCACTGGCAACACACACTGATCGAAGACTTTCGTTTTAAGACACTGCGGTATTCGGGATGTGAAGATACTATGTAGCTTCCCGAACGCTGCCCAGCCGAGTTGGATTCGACGGTTGATCTCTTTCTCGAAGTTTGACTTACCTAACTGAATAGTTTGTCCCACCCAAGTTTAAACATAATGGTCAAGAACTTCGAGCGCAGAGTTTCCGATCATTACAGGAGTGGGTACAACAATCACCCCTTAAAGTAATGCAACTGTTTACCCTAACATTCTGTATAACGTAGGTAGGTTAGGTATTCTATACAATTACAGGGATGTCCAAACGGAGATGTCCAACAATTTTTTTAGGTTCCGGTTCCGGTTAGGTGTATCCGAAAATAACCCATGTACCTATGTTCCGCGATTTTTTGTAGTTTAGAAGTTATGATTTTTTAAAGGTGTATTTGAGAATTTTCTACAGGAGCGGCTTAAAAATGTCTTAACTTTTTTCATAGTAAGAATTTTAACAATTTTGTTCTTGCATCATGATCGTCTGAAAATACTCTTTCATACGTGAAATAATCAGCAACACGGCATCCTTATAAATTACCGAAAAAAGGGTCCAAAGTGAAAACTTTAGGTTTGAGATGCAAGGAGCAAAATTTTCAAAGTTCTCTTAAAAATACAAAATGGAATTTCTATAGGTTAAAACTAATTTTAAAAACTTTGGTAATTATTCAACTTACCAAATAAGAAATAATAAGTGGTTCTTAATAGGCCATTTTACGCTGGAATCGGCATCCATAGTTAATTAGGTGAAAAATCCGCTAAGAAAAAATGTTTTTTGAAAAAATAGTTTTAGCAATATTTTTTATTCTTATGGCTAACACTAGGGCAAACATTAGTCGAATATTGTCAAAAACATTTAAATAAACTGAAATTCAACGACTTTTTTGAACAGTCCCTCGTCCCTCAGACTGAGACCGAAACACATTTTTGACATTATATATTTCGACATTATACATTGATATTGACATTATAAATATGTAATGAACTAATGACTAATGTAATGAGTATCTTAAATTCAATGAATTATTCTCTTTTTAATGTTATGTTAATATTTGCATGCTTTTGTAAATGGGTGAATCAGGAGATCATGTATAATTGTTACAAATATCCTACAATATTGTACCCTGTTCAAAAGCAAATAAATGATTACTGATTACTGAAATAGCAAGCGCATCCGCCAAATTTTACTTTCAAAAACTAACCTACAATTATAATTTCTTTTCTCTATCTCCTGTTTTCGGTTCGACGTTGAGTTTTGGGACACTCTGTATGTATAGATAGATACTATTCATAATCATGTTATTTTTTCGTGCGTCGGCTCTTAGAAGGTTAGAGTTTATTTAAGATAAAAATATGATGAAACTATTATGTACCTAGCTGATTTTTAGTGTTCCGTACCAAAATTGGAAAAACGGAACACTTATGGAATCAGCTCGGTGTCTGTCCGTCCGTCCGTCCGTCTGTCACAGGCATTTTTCTCAGAGACCGTAAGACATAGGAAGTTGAAACTCAGTACAGATATAGCGATTGCTGGTCCAATATCATAAATGAAGCAAAAAATGCTGAATTTTTATATTGGGGGGCAATTTGGGAAGTAAGAAAGGGTAAATAAAAAAAAAATCTACCCTATGGTATCAATTGAAAGCTTATGAAAATACGAGTCTAAAAATAATACCTTTCAATATAGTAACTTTGTTTAACAAAATTTTCAATTCGATCCGAGAAATGGCTGTCCCCACCTCTACCTATTTCAAAAAATATTGCCGTATAAGATCTGAAAAAAAAAAACACGAACATCAGAAATAACGTGTAGATGGCGGGAAAATTATCAGGGTGCTTCTAACTTGGATAGTTTTTTTTATATACCTAAAAAACGAATACCAGTGCGACCAGTGTAAAATGATCTTCAGTTACTATGTGACCACATACTAAGTAAACACATACAATATATAGTGGTTTCATCAATGACCCATGATAAACAACTGGTAGTACGGAACACTAAATGCCCGAGTCCCGACTCGTACTTGGCCGGTTTTTTTTCTTCTATCGGATTGCTTCCGTAGCTGGTAATTAAATTATTCAGCTAGATTTTTATGACAACCACTATAAACTGAAACTTACTAAGTATGTACTCACGTAGTAACGCGAAGATCAGTTTACACTGGCAGTCGTTTTTGGGATATAGAATAGAACCCGTCTTACTACTGGTAGTAAGACTTGGTAGTAACACAGGTAAAAAAACCGGTCAAGTGCGAGTCGGGCTACTCGCGCACCGAGGGTTCCGTACCACACCGCCACAGAACACAACATTATTAACTTAGAAAAAAAACTTTTTTTGTCCGGGACCTTTAGCGCGAGACCGACTCACACTTGGCTGATTTTTAGTATTTGTTGTTACTCTGTAGAGTTTGCTCTATAATCACACTAAGTTTGACGCTTGTATGTATTACCGTTTTTACTATAGAGCGTGAAGAAAAAACGTTGATAAAAACTAGTTTCTTGTTGATAACCCCCTTAATTTTTAACTTTCTGCCATTTTCATTATTTGTTAACAAATCCGCCGCAATAACGCATAATCTGAGAAAATTTCAACTATCTAGCTATTACGGTTCAAAAGTTACAGCCCTAAATAGGTAGGACAGACGGACGGACAGACGGACGACGGACAGACGGGCGGACGGACGGACGGACGGGCAACGTAGGCTAAGTAATATGGTCCCGTTTTCACCCTTTGGGTACGGACCCTAAAAACGGAAATAAAACTATCCAAGTTAGTGCCGAGCTTGATAATTTTCCCTCCATCTAAACCTTATTTCTGAGATTCATGATTGTTTCCGGAAAAAAAAATAAAAAAGGTATAGGAGGTATATTTTTTTCAACGGCCCGAAATCGCCCCCCAATATAGGGTCCTTCTTAATATGCTGACACTTTTTTTAAGGGGATGATCGGCTCGGCCTGCGGCTCGCTTGGCGGCAGACTGACCCCGGAGACCAGGTCCACCAGGCTTCCAGGGGGGACGCTTCGGAGCTTCGCTCCTACGCGTAGCTCGGCCTTCGGCCACGCAAAAATTACACGGGAAAAGGGAAAAGATCAAACTAAACAACTTTCTCTATGGGACAACATCGAAATCGCCAAAAAAAAACAGCTCGCCTTTTTTTTGCGATTTCGATATTGGTCCCATAGAGAAAGTTGTTCAATTTGATGGTCTGAAGGACCCCTTTAAGTAAGTTCCTCATTTAATTTTACACCCTGCATATATTTTATTATTTCTAATCGAAAAATCTCCAACCAGTGTAAAATGATCTTCAGTTACGATGGTGACTACATAACTTAGTAAGTCCAGTTTATAGTGTTTGTCACCAACGACCTACGTTACACTGGTAGTAAGTACGGAACACTCATTGTCAGAGTCGACTCGCACTTGACCGGTTTTTTTCCAGCCTTATTTTTATTTCATCCGTTAGAACTCGTGATAATTGTTATCTATCAAGAAACAATAATATTTTTCTAAAACAGACAAATCACATGTTATCGCTTACCTAATTATTATAATAAGCCGTTGGTTCTGACAGAACACAACACAGTTCCGCAAGATGTCTCGACTCGTACTTGCTGTTTTGTTCCCCGGTATCTTCGTGTGCGTCCTCGCAACACAAGGTAACTACTCGTATTATACTTATCTACATACCTTCTTAATTACATCTATCTATCATCATGGGCATTATTCTTTCAAGATGGTGTTAGGGTAAACAGTTACATTACTTAAAGGTGTGATTGTACCCATGAAAATGAATAACTTCCCCTAAGAAAAAAATAGGAATATGCAAAAAAAACCAGAACCCTATGAGACCAATTTTAAAATCACGAAGAAAATAAATCTGATTTGGAAAGGACAATAGGCAGCAGGGGTGTAAAAGATGCACTTTTTACTTTATTTAGGGTAATCTTCTACCTATACTTCCTAGTGTCATAGCGGGGAGCTCTTGGACCAGTGGCCATACATTTTTGCCCAGTCCAGTGTCCTTTGGAACAGTCAGCTAATGACACTTAGGTACTATGGAATAACCAATCCTGCAATGAAGTAGTAATGGCACCAGTAGGATGCAATGAACTAGACATAAATGACACATTACATATATTTATCACGATCATTCAATAAGATTTTACTTTTTGTATGTGTTGTCATCGGGTTGATGGAGTGATTGATTTTGAAATATTTTTTCCAGCGGCGGCCAGACCCAACTCCAAGTGTAGTGGCTACACCTTATATAAAGATGCAGGGGGCTATCTCATGTATCACGAGATCCCGGTGACATTTGATGATGCAAAGAGGAGATGTGCCGTGGAAGGTATGTTTATGTACACGAAGTATTATTATAATAACATAGACAACACATTTAACGTTTAGAGCGCTTACAGACGAGCGACACTTTGCGGTCGCCGTGTGTCGCGGAGGTAAAATGGGACCGTAAAATGTATGCCCGAGACGTTCAAACACAAAAAAAAACGTCGGCGCGTTCATTTTCTGTAACACTGGACAAAGATTGGTACCGTCACCGACCTAATGCTCTATCTTAGATCTCTATAAAATTACTACTTCAATGTTTTTTACGTTTGAAACAACACAAATATTTACAGGTGCAGTTTTGGCATCGCCGATAAACGACGGAATCAAGGCCGCAATGATGGACATATTATGGAAAACAAGGAACGTAAAAAAAAACGTCTTCACAGGCTTTTCTGCGGAACCAAACAATGGAGGAATATTCTCTTCTATCGAAGGTAAATACTTTAGTGAGCTGATTATGATCTACTAGTTAGTAGGAGGCAAAGATTCGATCCCAGATTGTCAGACTTGTATAAATGAGTTTTAGTTAGTGTCTAAATGACTCTACCCTTAGTAATATCAATTTTATGTTCTGCCCAGTTGCAGATTTGCAAAGTGGAGATGGAAACTCCGTTGTATCTTCTTTGTGATTTGGCCTATTAATGTACAAACGAAGTATGTATCTAGGTAGACGGGTATTTGCGCCAGATGAGATACAAACCCTTCTGTTCGAAACCTACTGCGGCTCCTGAATGCACTGGGGATCAGTAGGGAACTATGTAAGATGCGTTCACAAAAGGCCAGCGATGATTGCACTGGCACAAGCGCATATCTATTAAGGCCAGAAACTTCCAATAATAATAATAAACCCGAAGGGAAGCTTGTCGCGAGCTGTTGGTGAGTGGCGACACCACGGGCCCCATTCTCTAGAGGGCCCGGATTGATTTGGCCCTCACCTCCTGTCTTGCACTAACCGGCCGGCCAGGAGTGGAGTTGCAAGAGCGGAACCTATGCTCCAGGTTGGAACTTGGAAGTGTAAAATGTCATAACGCCGGGACCTGCTGACTGGTGAAAGAATTCGCCTTTCATTTCAGCATGTTTCCGGACCCTCCAGTAGTAGTTAGTATTTTACGTAGTACTTTCGTCTAAGCATCCATAAATTTATGCTCTTCTGAGCAACATAGAACAAGAAAAACTCAAAATTAGACTGGGTAATATTTCATAGGAGGAAAGCGCTAAATTATAATTCTTTGTATGCACTCATAATAAAAAGGAATAGCAAACGCCAGGCATCGGTTTACCAGCTCACAACAAATACTATTTCCATTCCAGGTACCCGGCTGTCAAACATCGAGCACACCTGGGCTCGCGACGAACCAAACAACGTAGACGGACTAGAACAATGCATAGTGCTGTCTCCGTACGGCACTATATCAGATGTACAATGCGGCAATAGGAACCCATACTTCTGCTTTTTGAGGGAAGGAGTTGAAACAATGACCGTCTGTAGTGAAGGTAAATTATTTATAATAAGGAACAATTATTTGGGACTTTCGCAGTACACAATATAGGGATGGTGACAACTTTTTTTATTTCTTGTTTAAAAACTGTTTGGTAAAACAAGTAAAGTGAAATAAGTTATTAATAAATATAAATCTTTAAAAATAACCGAAATATATTTAGCGATAAGAGAGACGCTTGATGTTCACCACTATTAATTACTTACTACTATTAAGGGTGTATGATCAGACAACGAAACTATACAACTTTCCCTGAGGAGCATGCGACGAAAAGTGAAAAATAAAATTTGTTTCTCCAATGGAGGTGCTACTTGGAAATGTTCCTCCATTGAAAAGGGAAGTAACTACTTCCGCCAGGCTAGGTGTGATGCCTGGGGACCGGCCGTGGTTCGACAGTTCTTAGTTGGACCTTGTATACAGGGAAATTGATATCATTTGCATCCTTTTAAACTAAGGGTCTACCCATCAAACTGAACAACTTTCACTATGGGAGCAAACCGATCGGAGCAACAAAAAAATCAGCTGTACCATACTAAACTGCAATGCCTTCGCGACACAAATGTATGCTTCAGCAGATTTTTTTTTGCTCCGATTGGTTTGCTCCCATAGTAAAAGTTGTTCAGTTTGATGGGTAGACACTTAGTTTAAAAGGATGCTAATGATATCAATTTCACCCTGTATACATATATCGAATCTCTGTGATTATTTCTCTTGCGCGATTTATGTCTCACATTCGATTGTGAACCTTATGTGTAGTAGGTTACGTGTTACATATTTACAATGAACTTTGTCTTTGTATGCAGCATATTTCCGAGAGATACGGTATCGCCATCTGTTGGAATCTTTGCTATAACTTGTGGGTGCTGACATCTGTAGCAAGTCCCCACACTCCCATAGAAAATCTATCAGCTGATCCACACTTTTGTATCGGAGGTCCAACAAATTTTCTCATTTTTCGACCCGTATTCCTTGTGGAAAGTTGTTTTGTTTAATTTTCTGTATCTACTCATAATATTACCATATTTAATTGTAAATAACGTTAGATTCTCAGAGGAGAGATCTCTTTATTCTAAAGCATACAGACCGCATCAATTTACGATTGTAGTTAATCTCTTTTATCTTATGACGTTCTTTTAATAGTAGAAGGAGACGGAACTATAAATGTTTCTTTACGCGTCATCTTTTGTCCATACTACTTGACAGCACACACTCAAACACAAACGTCAAAAAAGGACATTCTTGCAATGGTACGGCTCCCTCTATGCCTTTAGATATAATCTCTTTGGTTAGATTATAATGTATCTCGCGAGATTGTAAACTGTCAATAGATTGTGAACCGTAACATCAGCGTAACATAAGGGTACTGCCATATGAATAGATAATAATAGTTACACTAGATAATAATGGATTTTTGGTGTGCAAATAAAGAGTATTGTATTGTATTGTGTATTGTAATAATAGTTACACTATAGAAGCGAAACTTTCGCGACAAACACGTTCGACCAACGTTGGTTCAAATGTCGGTTTAACCAACTAGTCAGTCAGGGCTTGCATCTCTGGCAAAAGTTAATCTGGCAAACGATTAAATGGGTTGGTGGTGTGTGAGGGGTACATGAGGTGTCATTAGGTTAGGGGTTCATTAGGGGTCCATTAGGAGTCCATTATGGGCCCATTAGGGGCCATTAGGGGTCTATTAGGAGTCCATTAGGAGTCTATTATGGGCCCGTTAGGGGTCCATTATGGGCCCATTATGTGTCCATGAGGGGTCCATTATGGGCCCATTAGGAGTCCATTATGGGCCCATTATGTTTCCATGAGGGGTCCATAATGGGCCCATTAGGAGTCCATTATGGTCCCATTAGGAGTCCATTATGGGCCCATTAGGGGTCCATTATGGGCCCATTAAGGGTTCATTATGGCCATGAGGGGTCCATTAGGGGTCCATTGTAGTGGATGTTGGGTAGTGGGTGTTGGGTCGTTGACACAGTCTCGACATGATTTAGAAACCCAGTCCCTTTCTATGGAGCGATCTCAGATGAAGGATCTCTTTATTCTAAAGCAGAAATAAAATCCTTATGAAATCGCTATTTTAGGTAACAGCCCTTCCGTGGGTGACAACCTCAGGAAACGCGAAAAAACAAAACTGCTGTACCTAGAGTACGGTGTACTAGAGTCGGGTGACTCAAATGTATGAGAAAGCTGTTTTATTTCGCGTTTCCTGAGGTAGGCTCCATAGTGAAAGTTGTTCAGTTTGATGGTCTGTGTGCACCGTTTCAGTCTGCGGAGGGCTGTCCTTTACACCCTGTAGTAGGAAATTTGCAAAAAATCTACTTTTCATACAAATGTTCGATCAGCTGATTGCATTTAAAAGTCCAATTTTGTGATTTCCTCTAGGTTTCTTAGGGAAAATCATGGATAAAATCACACCTATGTAATGCAACTGTTTACCATAACACCCTGTATAGGCTGATGATGATGATGATGATGATGATGATGATCTTAAACTTTTTTCCAGGCTACGCAACACTGGACAATACTACAGAAAGCTGTTACAAATTACACAATAACGAGTTAGGTTTCAATGACGCTGCCAAGGTTTGTGAACAAGAAGGAGGGCATCTGGTCATTATGAACGGAGACAATGAAGCACAAGCAGTGAAGAATTTGATCGTCAACAATAATATAAATTATGCCATCCTCGGCTTCCAACTTAACAAGAATTCAGGAAAGTGGATGACAGTTCAAGGTGAAACAATAGAAGACGCCGGTTACGCAAAATGGGCTGGAGGGGACAACTCTTCTTATGCTGCTTCTATAGCACCAACAATGGCCGCTGGTGTGTTACGTAACGATGGATCACTTGACTCCACCTCGCCTTCAGCCGCGCTTCCATTCATATGTGAGAAAAGCCCTGAAGTAGTTGTTTGTGAATAAAATATTACATAAATTATTTTACGATAGTTTATCTTCGTTCCATCCTACTAAATACTTATTATTATAAACGCAAAAGTTTGTAAGTATGGATGTTTGTTCCGCTTTCACGCAAAAACTGCAGTACGGATTTTGATGAAATTTTGCATACAGATAGACCATGGCCTGCATTAACACATAGGGTACTTTTTATCCGGGTAACGCAGACGAAGTCGCAGGCAACAGCTAGTAATATTATAAGATAAATTTCGATTCCTTTAGTTTTGTGGTCAATTTTCAATACCATTAAAATAGTTATAGTACTTAGTAATAGTAATATTTATTTGCCAGCCAAAGATACATTGCATATTATAACATCGACCACTGCACTAGGCGGCGCCTGTATCGCGGGAATCAAACAAAAGTACATATACACATATGTATGTACATATGTACATAGTAAATACGACCAGGGCCTATACCCGCACATTCGAACTTCGCAATTGCGTGAACGTTTTCGTTCCAATGTCAACTCTATTACAATGAAGTACGGACCGTAACAGTGGTGATATATCGAACATCGAAAGTCCGGGTACAGGGCCAGGAAAATAAATCCTGATCGGTCAATATAATTTCGCGCGGTATAAAATTTGTCGACTGCGCAGGCGCAGGCACATCGGTAAGTTTTATAAACCTGTAAGGCGAGGAATTATTTTCTGATCATATTTCGAGGGGCGTGGCTTAGCTGCGAGCGCGGGGAGCGCCCCCGCTGTGACGAATCGGTCGCGGTAACCACGTGGCTCTAGTTTCGATGTTTTAGAACAGCAAAGGCGCGGAGTCGTCAAACAGAAAATAATCTTGATTATAATTACTAGAGATCGGATAGTCGGATGCATATTTACCTAAAGTTGAGGTGGTGGCTATTATGGAGTGCACTTTAGTAATGAAAAAAAAAATTTTTTGTTTGGTTTTATAATTTTAAGAAGTCGCTTTTATACTCTGCATCCCATTAGTTATGTATTCCCGGACATCCCGGGATTTATTTTGCTGAAAACATTATTTTTTCTTTTTAAATTAAATAGTTTTTAGAAGTTGCTTCCATACTATGCATCCGTTTAGTTATGAATTCCTAGATTTCCTAGCATCCCGAAAAATATATAAAATAGAAAATTTTATAGTCAAAAATGAAGTTTTTTTTTTTTTTTTTTTTTTTTTTTTAAGGTAAGGTAAATATGCATCCGTATATGCGATCTCTAATAATTGTAGTACAATTAACTTATGAAAATATTTATCTAATCATATAATTAATAGTCTCGTAATTATGAACGATTCAAGTATAAGTAAGTACCTACCTACTTATTAAAATGTATTGACCGTAGTAGTTCGCCCGAGCGCGCTGCATACAAAATTACAAACGATGTGTTATCCAATTTTCAATGAATTAAATCTGCCTCCGTGGTCTAATGGTTAAGAGCTTTGGCTCTCGACACGGAGGTCGTGGGTTCGATTCCCACGGGGGACACCTAGTGATATGTCACTTTGTGCGTTTTTCCCCAGTTGGTTAGGACATTGCAGGCTGAATCACCTGATTGTCTGAAAAGAAAAATGATTCCATGCTTCGGATGGCACGTTAAGCCGTTGGTCCCGGCTACTATCTCTGGTGGTAGTAGTCGTTACATAAAAACCACGTCAGAGGCCGTAAGGCGGTCTGAGAGTCAAAGTCAAAAGTCAAGTCAAAGTCAAATTCCCAAGGTAGCGCCTTAGAGCAATAAAAATTAATTTTAAAACGCATATACAGGGTGTACAATAAAATGGGACAGCTACTTAAAGGGGTGCTTCAGACCATCAAACTGAACAACTTTCTGTATGGGACCAATATCGAAATCGCGAAAAAAAAATCCGCTCTCCCATACAAAACTGCAAACATAACTCGACTGAAATGTATGGGACAGCAGTTTTTTTTTTCGCGATTTCGATATTGGTCCCATAGAGAAAGTTGTTCAGTTTGATGGTCTGAAGCACCCCTTTAAGTAGCTGTCCCATTTTATTGTACACCCTGTATAAAAAATTAAACGAATATCAGTATGTGCGTGAGATGATGATGATGATGCTGTGTGTATAAATAAGTATGTAGGTGAGTGCGTGAGTGTGTGTATGGATAAGTGGATAAGTATAATTAGGGGTACATGTCAGAATCCCGAAACTCATAATACCTTAATTTAAAATACCTTAGACCAAAATACCCGAATTCAAAATACCAAAACATTCATAATACCTTAGCCCAGTTTACCTTACCTACCCCGAAATCTCGAAATTTAAAATACCAAATGCTTATTATGTCAAATGTTTAAAATACCTTAATTGAAAATACCTACCGTAACTTAAAATACCAAATACGAATGGTATACAGTAGAGCACTTTTCTTTAACCGACTTCATACTATAGTACTGTAGCCACGGGACTTTTTAATTACAAAAAAGATTACCGATTGCCGTTTTGATATTATTGTAGGGTACGAAATGACTTATATAAAAACCCGAGTCTTAAAGATCACAACCCGCCGTAGCATAAATAAACTATGACAGAATGAAAATTAGAAAACTTTAGCATAGTCTCTCATGATAATAATAGAGATAGTAGTATTTCTAATTCTCCGGCCATTTTACACTACGAATAAGAATAACTATAGAAGAATAACTGTAAACAAAATCAACATAATTTTTGGCACCTCTTGAAAAATGACAAGTTGTATGAGTTTTGGTGGCAAGGTAGAGTTTTTAAAGAACAAATTTAGAACACGGTGTACTTTTTTTGGTGCCATTTTTTGAGCTTGATTTACATTTCTATACATTCTTATTCGTAGATTTTACACAAAGGAGTACATTTTTTGTAGGCCCACCAAACGGTAACGTTTATTGATGGTAAACTCACTCACTCTAAATACATAATTTAATTTATTATAGTAATCAGACGATAGATTTGGTAAAAATGCAAACGGAGTTACGAAATAAATATAAAAAAATCCCCGTTTTGACTTTCTTGCTAAGATTCTTTCTTCCGGTAAAAAACGGCACATGTATAGCAATGCGTGTATAGGAACGTATTAGATGTTCACACGAAAATAATAATAAAAAACCCAAGATATTTTACCAAGACACGATGTGCGCCAACGGCGATTACGCGACACTCCGTTTAGATGAGGTATAGCTAATGTTACCACTATAATCTATAGATTATGAGAAACAAATCGACATGATTTCCATAACACTATACGTCAGCTAATACTCTAACATATTTTTGTTAGCCTTTTTCCCATACTAAAACTGAGGATGTCCTTTCAGAGATCAATAGATCAACCTCCAAACTACATAAAAAAACAAAAAACTTCACGCTCGCAGTTACGCCCTCTACCGTGGATTAACTTCATATAGTTTAGAGTAGAGAAGCTTAGGGTCCGGACCCCAAGACATTCTATTTATTAAAGTATTTCACGACATTGATATTGATACCTATCACTTATGGGTAAAGTTTATCCTAGATAAACAGGGTGGGTGGGTGATAGGTATCATTTCGAGAATATGCTGCAGTTCATACAATTAAAATAGAACTTTACTTAGGTAAATTCGTTTAATTTCTAATTGTATTTCACTTTAGCATAGTCTCTCATGATAATATTATATACATAGTAGACTCACTCTGTCGTGAAATATACTTAAATCCTATGAATTTCTATAGCATAGGTAGATGATGAAGATATATTTTATGAATAAGAAGGGTCATAATTATGTAGATAGATAACAATAACATAAGTATAAAATTAATGTAAAAAGAAAAGAATGCTCCTTTTCAGAAGTAGAGCTAAGTACCTAGACACAGGTCAAATATTCTTTGACTAAGACATTAACGTTACCTGGCAAAGAATTTCAATCTCATTGAAAAATGCAATAAAAAACCACGATTAAACTTAAAATCGTATCTTGGATGAATATCTCATCAATTTAGTATGCGATTCTAATGAATATCTTAAACAAAATAATGTATTCCATTGCATTACAACAACGGATGCTAGTTCAAGATTTTCTCTCGTAGAGAATGAAATCATGAAGTAATTGCAATAAAAATTACCTTATCCATCAGCTGTCGTCCATTATAGGTAAGTACTTACTTATATTATATTTTTTATTATTATATGATTTAAATATCTTTTATTAAAATATTTTTAATAATCTGCTATTTCTAGGGCATTTATTTCCTAAAGAAAATTAAGGTTTATGCACTGCTTTAAAAACACCATTGAAGAACTATTGACACGAAAAGAAGAAGAAGAACTGCTTTAAAGCTGAGACTGTTTACAACCTTAGGAACCTGTACTACCTAAGGAAAGAACATCAATGTATAGAATTACGTTATAATGTACACAAGATTTTTCCCCAGTTGGTTAGGACATTGCAGGCTGAATCACCTGGTCCGAAAATAAAAATGATTCCGTGCTTCGGATGGCACGCTAAGCCGTTAGTCCCGGTTACTATGCCTGGTGGTAGTAGTCGTTACATAAAAATCACGTCAGAGGCCGTAAGGCGGTCTGTGGTTGTACCATAGAGTAAGAAGAGATGGCATATCGGCTTGTTTCTATAGAAAATGTTGTCGCCAACAAAGGGGGTGAAAAGGGGGTGAGGGGAAGGGTTTACATTTAAATACGCTACTTCCCGCTATTATGACGTCAGGCCCAGTTGAGTATCTGTGCACAGTTCGATACAACATCTCTTCCCCAGGGGAGCGCGTTATTTTCTCTATGGGTTGTACCCATGATACTGAACAACTTTCCTTACGCCCGTCATATCGAACATTAAAATCGCAAACTAACGTCTAGTTCTGATTTTTTAATATGTTGTTAGGACCACTACTAGTAGCGTATATCCAAGTTTACAGCTTCGAAAAACGATAAAAATCGAGATGTGCCTCCATCTTTATTTATTTTACGTATGCCAGAAAGAGCGCGCATGACGTTTTTTTCGTTTAAACGCTTTGTCGTGGGTGGCATGCTAGCCGTGCTGTGCTAACTTTGCAGCACTCGAAAAACCATCACGTTTTTTTGGTTTTTTGCTTACATCTCGAAGTCTATTAGTCGTATCGAACAGTTTTGCAGGTACAAATTAAACCTGACAAAATTTTCTACAAAACAAGCTTGTTATTTTATGTTTTTGGTGACCAAATAAAGAGTATTGTACTGTGTATAATTATTTATTTTTACTTTCGTAACAGCCTGTATAGTTTTTGATTCGATACTCCATGTAAGATCGCACTTGTCTTAGGCTTTGTACGGAGTATGAAGCTGTACCTACAGGCGTGAAGTACAGTTTAGGTACGGGCAGAATCCAAAGATTTTTCTACTAGGCTGAAATATCATCGAAATAAAAGTTAACATTACCTCAACATTACCTACAGTGTAGGTGTAGGTCCTTCATGTACCACGGGTAAAAATGTCTGCCCGTGGTCCACCAGGTGAACCAAATTGGGTGTAACACGGGATATACACCTGCTTCATCTTAACCCTTTATAAGTAACCCTTTATAAATAATGAAATTGACATCGATAATAAATTTGCAAAATTAATAAGAATTTTGACATACTATATTGACATTCATTTTACCTATTAAAAAATTAATTTAAAAAATAAAAAAACCCGACTGCGTAAAAACTGAAAAGAAAAAAACAAGTTCAGTAGTCTAGAATTCAGTTAAGTTATATTGAATAACTACACCTTGAAATAGTTTTTTGATCGATACACACATAAAACAAAAAATATTAAACTCTAATGTGGAACATCTTGGGTTTAACAGTCGGGACCCATTATTGGGAAAATTTGGTCTAGAATTTTTAATGGGTCCCGACTGTTAAACCCAAGATGTTCCGCATTAGAGTTTAATATTTTTTGTTTTATGTGTGTATCGATCAAAAAACTATTTCAAGGTGTAGTTATTCAATATAACTTAACTGAATTCTAGACTACTGAACTTGTTTTTTTCTTTTCAGTTTTTACGCAGTCGGGTTTTTTTATTTTTTAAATTAATTTTTTTATTTTACACTTTTTAGTTACGGTTATAATTTTTAAGGCGGTAAATTTCGCAATTTAAAGAGGGAGTTATCGTGGGAATTATAACTCGGCTCAAAGCTACATAGCATAGGCTTGACATTTCGCAAAAGAAAGTATCTACACTGTTATTTGAACTGTTATTATATAGGGTCCTTCTTAATATGCCGATACTTTTTTATGGGGATGATCAGACCATCAAACTGATCAACTTTCTCTATGGCACCAACATCAAAATCGCGAAAAAAATATCAGCTGTCCCACACAGAACTGCAATCCTACTCGAAACTCCAAATGTATGGGATAGCTAATTTTTTTTTTCGCGATTTCGTTATTGGTCCCATAGAGAAAGTTGTTCAGTTTTGACGGTCTGATCATCCCCTTAAAAAAAGTGTCAGTATATTAAGAAGGACCCATCAAAAACCGGTTTGAAAACAGAAAAAAATAGGTTCCAACCCCCCCCCCCCCCTTAAGGTACACATAATAGGCGGGCAGATTGATCCCGGAGACCAAGTCCACCATGTTCCAGGGGGGACGCTTCGGAGCTTCGCTCCTACGCGTAGCTCGGCCTTCGGCCTCGCAAAAATTACACGGGGAAAGGGAGACGAGAGGTGACGGAGATGTTTAGGCAGTATAAATGAAATATTGTGGGTAACATTTATTAATAATAATTACCCCTAAATAAAATCACTACGTACAATCAGCTTAAAACTACACGAACAGGAAATACCTACTAACCAATCTTTTGACTTAATGAGCCGATTGCGATGAAATAAAATCTATATGTTAATCCAAACTTAGCTCTACGCATTTATGAAAACTCCATTCAAATAGGTTTAGTCGTTATTAAGTAAGTATTGAAAATTTAACTGAGAATGATTTTTAACCAACTTTAAATCGTTATAGATCCTAAATGGTCATTTGAAATGAAAAGTATTAAGAAAAACCTAAAGATAATTTTTAAATACCTATTCAATGATACCCCACTTAACATAGTGGGTCAATTTTTTTTTAATTTTTTTTTACAGTATGGCGTCTGGTTGTTGCCATACCTAATTTTTATTTTTTAAATTAATTTTTTTATTTTACACTTTTTAGTTACGGTTATAATTTTTAAGGCGGTAAATTTCGCAATTTAAAGAGGGAGTTATCGTGGGAATTATAACTCGGCTCAAAGCTACATAGCATAGGCTTGACATTTCGCAAAAGAAAGTATCTACACTGTTATTTGAACTGTTATTATATAGGGTCCTTCTTAATATGCCGATACTTTTTTATGGGGATGATCAGACCATCAAACTGATCAACTTTCTCTATGGCACCAACATCAAAATCGCGAAAAAAATATCAGCTGTCCCACACAGAACTGCAATCCTACTCGAAACTCCAAATGTATGGGATAGCTAATTTTTTTTTTCGCGATTTCGTTATTGGTCCCATAGAGAAAGTTGTTCAGTTTTGACGGTCTGATCATCCCCTTAAAAAAAGTGTCAGTATATTAAGAAGGACCCATCAAAAACCGGTTTGAAAACAGAAAAAAATAGGTTCCAACCCCCCCCCCCCCCCCCCTTAAGGTACACATAATAGGCGGGCAGATTGATCCCGGAGACCAAGTCCACCATGTTCCAGGGGGGACGCTTCGGAGCTTCGCTCCTACGCGTAGCTCGGCCTTCGGCCTCGCAAAAATTACACGGGGAAAGGGAGACGAGAGGTGACGGAGATGTTTAGGCAGTATAAATGAAATATTGTGGGTAACATTTATTAATAATAATTACCCCTAAATAAAATCACTACGTACAATCAGCTTAAAACTACACGAACAGGAAATACCTACTAACCAATCTTTTGACTTAATGAGCCGATTGCGATGAAATAAAATCTATATGTTAATCCAAACTTAGCTCTACGCATTTATGAAAACTCCATTCAAATAGGTTTAGTCGTTATTAAGTAAGTATTGAAAATTTAACTGAGAATGATTTTTAACCAACTTTAAATCGTTATAGATCCTAAATGGTCATTTGAAATGAAAAGTATTAAGAAAAACCTAAAGATAATTTTTAAATACCTATTCAATGATACCCCACTTAACATAGTGGGTCAATTTTTTTTTAATTTTTTTTTACAGTATGGCGTCTGGTTGTCGCCATACCTAATTGTGATTACTGTCATGTCTTTAGTGACACTCGCAGGATTAAGACAAATCGATTGACGTAAGAATCATCAAAATCGGCCCACGCGTTTGGTCTCTAGTGTGCCACAAAGGAACAAACTTACATACATACATACATACATACATAGGCTGATAAACACATTACCCTTCCTTTGCGTCGCGCAGTCGGGTAAAAATATGCTAGTGAAGCGAAAAAATTCAACCCCATGTTTGAGTGAAGAACTAGGGTGTTATTTAAAACAATTTGATGACTTCTGTGAAATAAGACGACAATACCCACAGAATGAAATGATAAACAAATGCATAAGTTATTATTCTGATTTAATAAAGTCCATTAGCCTGCGTGATCGTCGTTCATATACAGACACACGATTAAAAACCGCGAAAAACCCATCGAAAGAAGTATGGCGCATAGTTAATGAGGAGATAGGTACAAGGAGTAAACTTCATAATGTGTGTTTAAGCGACGAGGGGTATGATGTACCAGCTGCTGAGATACCTGACCGTTTCAACAACCATTTCCTTACCGTTGCATCAAAGTTTCTGCTCCAAAATGATCATGAGAAAGCGCTCAGGTATCTTAATCAACACCTATGTGAATTACATGTCCCGGACCTTACATTACCCGTAGTGACACACGCTAGTATTAGCAAAGTTCTCAAATCGATGCTTTTGCTTCTGACATTTACGACATAACTGTGAACATCCTCCTGTCAATCTGGCCAGTTATATCACATGTTTTAGTAACGTTAATAAATGAAATGTTTATGAAGGGATCGTATCCAGATGTCCTTAAAAGTACACGTGTATGCCCTGTATATAAAGGGAAAGGGGACAAAACTCAAGTAGATAGCCATAGACCAATTACAATTGTCCCAAAAATCTCAAAAATTGTTGAATCAATTATATCGATGAGCATTATGACACACTTTGAGACAAATGACTTACTAACAGACAGACAATACGCTTATAGAAAAGGCAGATCCACCACAGCCGCTGCACACCAGATCACAGACACGATACTCACTTGCATCGACGACAAATACAAAACAGCTGGTATTTTTTGTGATTTAACAAAGGCTTTTGATGTTATTGAAAACAGTCTACTGTTAGTTAAATTAAATAAATATGGCATCAACAATAATTTTCACCAACTGTTAAAATCTTTTTTGTCAGATAGAAAACAAACAGTTGAAGTTACAATAGGTGGGCACAAAGTAAGGTCTGAGACAGGTGATGTAACTGTGGGTATTCCTCAAGGATCCTCCCTGGGAAACACCCTTTTTTTGGCTTTTATAAATGACCTGCCACGCTTTGTAACTGACGGACTAATTGTACTATTCGCCGATGATACAACTATCATAGTATGTAGCCACACCTATGAGCAATTAAATGAAAAAATTAACATTGTCTGTGATCAGCTTCAGGAGTGGTTTGCGTCAAATGGGTTAATTCTTAATATGACTAAGTCCAACGTCATGCTCTTCTCGGGCAGGCCAATACCGACACCTCTGTGCATAAATAGCCCTATTCCTGTATCGGAGAAGTGCAAGTTCCTAGGTTTTACACTAGATCCAAACATGAACTGGAAACATCATGTCAATTCCCTCTGCGACAGACTTAGTGGAGCTGCATACGCATTGAGAAAACTTCGCCCTGTGGTCTCCGATCGCATACTAAAGCAAACCTACTTCGCACACTTCCACTCCTTGATGTCCTATGGTGCTATCCTCTGGGGTAACTCCACTGAGTGCAATAGTGTATTTGTTTTACAAAAACGTGCCATACGGATACTCGCAGGTATTAAACCAACGACATCGTGCAGAACGCGCTTCGTACAATATGGAATAATGACACTCTGTTCTTTGTACCTATTTGAAGTCATGACTTACGTAAGGCGTAACCTGTCCGAGTTCGGACGCCGTACTGGAGGTCCTACCCGCCAGCTACGGAACACTGGGCGACTGAAACCCGAGCCGCGGCGTACCACACTAGCTGAGAGCAATCCGCGCGTCATCGGTCCCACGTACTACGAACACCTACCCACTGATCTAAGAAACGAAACAAACGACGAAACATTCGATCGCCGATTGAAAAACTTTTTATTGGATAATGAGTTCTACTCTGTTGACGAATTCTTGAAAAAAGTTTCTAAGTTTTTTTAACCGACGAAAAAACAAAAGACGGAGGAGGTTCTCAAGTCGACGCGTATATTTGTTTTTTTTTTGTTTTATGTATGAACACGCATAACTTTGTACAGAGTAGTCCGATTTTGATAATTTTTTTTTTGTTTAGTAGGTCATACTTCAGAGGTGGTCCCATTTAAATTTGGTGAAGATCTGGTAAAGGACTTCGGAGATAGACAATAAAACTTCGCAAAAAATTCGGAGGAATATGTCTTGAGTTGTGGTGTTAGACAGGGTGGCATATCATCCCCGAGGCTTTTTAACTTATATGTTAACCAGTTGATTGGTAGGCTGAGCAGCATGCATGTCGGTTGCCGTATTGATGACATTAGTGTTAATAAAATAAGTTATGCGGACGACATGGTGCTGCTCAGTCCATCAATGGGAGGCCTGAAGCAACTGTTAAAGGTTTGTGAAACCTATGCTGTGGAGCACGGATTAAGGTACAATGAGAAAAAGAGTGAGTTTATGATTTTTAGAGGAAAAAACAAACAACCTAACTGTGTACCGTCGCTTACTCTTAATCAAGTTGTTTTGAACCGTGTTTCACAGTTTAGGTACCTTGGCCACATTGTGACCGAGGATTTGAAAGATGACCTGGATATCGAGAGGGAACGTAGGGCTTTGTCGGTTCGAGGGAATATGTTGGCACACAGATTCACCCGCTGTACTGTTGATGTAAAGCTAACACTCTTTAGAGCTTACTGTCAAAGTTATTACACGTGTGGTCTGTGGGCCAATTTCACACAAAAATCGTACAATGCCCTAAGAGTCCAATATAATAATATCCTCAGGGTCCTGTTGGGGCTCCCACGATTCTGCAGTGCATCTGGCATGTTTGCAGATGCACATATAGATGACTTTTATGCGATTATACGCAAAAAGACCGCGTCTGTTGTGCGCAGAATACGGGGGAGCCCGAACAGAATCTTGAAGATGATCGCTGATCGGATGGATACAGCTATCCTCGGTCGTTTCATCGATCTGCATGTGAGAGCTGTGGATCGGTGAACCGATCCAATTAATAATTCTTTGTTTGTTTTATATGATTATACTAATATTAGATGTAAGCTTGTGCTACTAACAAAATATGGGCAATTCTTAGTCTGAAATAAAACATTTTTATTTTTTATTTTTATTTTAAAAATCTATGGCATATCATCGACGATTGAAATAAATGATCCGATAACTTCTTACAGAGTAGTCCGATTTTGATAATTTTTTTTTTGTTTGGTATGTCGTACTTCAGAGGTGGTTACATTTCAATTTGGTAAAGATCTGGTAAAGGGATTCGGAGATAGACAATAGAACTCCCCTAAGATCTATAGCATATCATCGACTATGGAAATAAAATGATTCGTGTTCATGTTTCCTTTTAGGTCATACTTCAGAGGTGGTCCCATTTTGATTTGGTGAAGATTTGGTAAAGGGCTTCGGAGATAGAAAATAAAACTCCTCAAAGATCTAGAGCATATCATCGACTATTGAAATAAATGATTCGTGTTCATGTTCCCTTTTAGGTCATACTTCAGAGGTGGTCCCATTTTAATTTGGTGAAGAACTGGTAAAGGGAGATATACAATAGAACTCCTCAAAAATTTATAGCATATCATCGACGATTGAAATAAATGATTCGTGTTCATGCTCCCTTTACATTTACAATGAATATGTTAACCCAATATAACACCAACACTGAAAATTTTTAAATAAAAAAATTACTTCAAAACTAAAAAGTACCTACTAAATAATAATATAACCAGCGTATTTTAAATTCGCATCTATCAGAATATGGCAAACAATGAAGCTGTAATAGTAGCCATTTTTGTCACTATTGAGTGTGTAGTAACGTGTACGTAATACAGCTGGCTTATTTCTAACTCGCATGCGTGAACCGTCCCTCAATCGTATATATCTTATTCTTATAGGCTCATCAACAGGTTCTCTCAGTTCGATATCACCATCTTCCTCACTCCACATACTATTTGGAATCGTTTCGTATCGCACAGCAAATTCTGCCAGACTTATATTTTCTAGCACATCAGGCCTCAACACAGGGTGTAACAAAACTCGCCAGCGGGGGACAGGACGTAAAGGCTCTGCTGGTCTCCCAGTCCCCTGCCATCCGGGCGAAGATGGAGTGCCGCTGGGTTATTTTAGTGGGTATACCGGTGACACGCACCGGGGAGTCCCACATACCCCTCCCATCCCCCAACGGGAGGGGATGCGTAATGCATTTTTTCCCAGCGTCAAAAAAAAAAGGTTGTAACAAAACACAGGTAATTGCCGAGGTAACCAGAGGCGGTGAGGTAAAAATTTGGTGGGAGGCAGGGAGGCTATGGACAATACTGTATGTAGTAATATATACTCTTTCTTATACTGTGGTTAAAAGGTAGGTAGCTATTTTAAAAGTAATCGAAAATTATGCATGTAGTAATTAGAAGATTATAGCCACAAAAAATTATAAAATAAAAGCTTTTTAACAAAAAAATTCAACCGCCGAAAAAACTGAAAAGCAAAAAATAATAATTTATTTTACCTTAATAACTAAATTCTTAAACTAATGTAAGTAAGTATATCAAAGTATATAATATTATTTTGCAATTATTTTGAGTTTTTAATTAACCTTAATAACTAAGTTCTTAAACGAATGCAAGTATACCTAAGTAATTTTGAGTCGGCGCCAAACAATCAATGAACAAAGATCACTAAATAACCTTAAATTTAAAGAAATAACCAAAATGAAATTAACAATGCAACGTGAAATCTTCAGGGATTAACATTAACATTCCAAAAAAATGCGCTCTCCGCACGACCACTAGCAACGAGACGGGACGTATGCACCTGGGCCTCTACTCGGACATTCGAACTTCACAATTACGTGAACGTTTTCGTTCCAATGTCAACTCTCTTACAATGAAGTCCGGACCGAAACAGTCGCGATATATCGAAAATCGAAAGTCCGGGTACAGGGCTTGTGTGGATAGTGATGTTATATTGGTTACGTTATTTGGCGCCGACTCAAAATTACTTAGGTATACTTGCATTCGTTTAAGAACTTAGTTATTAAGGTTAATTAAAAACTCAAAATTATTGCAAAATAATATTATATACTTTGATATACTTACTTACATTAGTTTAAGAATTTAGTTATTAAGGTAAAATAAATTATTATTTTTTGCTTTTCAGTTTTTTCGGCGGTTGAATTTTTTTGTTAAAAAGCTTTTATTATATTCATTTTTAATTTGTTTGTTGTTGTTGACATTTTTTCTATTATTAAAATAGTCAAGACTATTTTTAACTTCAAGGTTATATTGTTTTGACATTATTTTATTTGACATTACTATTTTATTTTAATTTTATTATACAATATACAATATGACGATCATATTATGAATGGACATTTTATGTAATTATTTATGTAATACTGTGACATGTTATAATATGAAATAAATGAATCTAATCTACCCTAACATTCTGTATAACGTAGGTAGGTATTCTATACAATTACAGGGTGGTCCAAACGGAGACGTCCAACAATTTTTTTAGGTTCCGGTTCCGGTTAGGTGTATCCGAAAATACCCCATGTACCTATGTTCCGCGATTTTTTGTAGTTTAGAAGTTATGATTTTTTAAAGGTGTATTTGAGAATTTTCTACCGGAGCGGCTTAAAAATGTCTTAACTTTTTTCATAGTAAGAATTTTACGAATTTTGTTCTTGCATCATGATCGTCTGAAAATACTCTTTCATACGTGAAATAATCAGCAACACGTCATCCTTATAAATTACCGAAAAAAGGGTCCAAAGTGAAAACTTTAGGTTTGAGTTGCAAGGAGCAAAATTTTCAAAGTTCTCTTAAAAATACAAAATGGAATTTCTATAGGTTAAAACTAATTTTAAAAACTTTGGTAATTATTCAACTTACCAAATAAGAAATAATAAGTGGTTCTTAATAGGCCATTTTACGCTGGAATCGGCATACATAGTTAATTAGGTGAAAAATCCGCTAAGAAAAAATGTTTTTCGAAAAAATAGTTTTAGCAATATTTTTTATTCTTATGTCTAACACTAGGGCAAACATTAGTCGAATATTGTCAAAAATATTTAAATAAACTGAATTTCAACGACTTTTTTTTGCACAGTCCCTCGTCCCTCTAAGACTGAGACCGAAACACATTTTTGACATTATTGTATATTTCGACATTATACATTATTGACATTATAAATATGTAATGAACTAATGACTAATGTAATGAGTATCTTAAATTCAATGAATTATTCTCTTTTTAATGTTATGTTAATATTTGCATAAATGGCTGAATCAGGAGATCATGTATAATTGTTACAAATATCCTACAATATTTTACCCTGTTCAAAAGCAAATAAATGATTACTGATTACTGAAATAGCAAGCGCATCCGCACATTTTGCTTTCCAAAACTAACCTACAATTATAATTTCTTTTCTCTATCTCCCGGACGGCCTCCGTGGACGGCCCGGTAGCACAGTCGGTAGTGAACCTGCCTGCTGTGCCAAGGGTCGCGGGTTCGAATCCCGTAAGGGACAAATATTTGTATGATGAATACGAATATTTGTACCCGAGTCATGGATGTTTGTATCTATATATGTATTCTATATCGTTGTCTAGTCATCATAATACAAGTCCAGGCTAGATTCTGGTACTTTAAATGTGACTAGATAATTTGTGTGACAATGTCCAAGATATTAATTAATTATCTCCTGTTTTCGGTTTGACATTGAGTTTTGGGACACTCTGTATGTATAGATAGATACTATTCATAATCATAGGTAGATGACACGATTGTATCAAGACCTCCGCCTCTAAATACCTAGTAGACAAAGTTGTATTACGTGATGATTACATACGAATTAATTCATAATCATGTTATTTTTTCGTGCGTCGGCTCTTAGAAGGTTAGAGTTTATTTAAGATAAAAATATGATGAAACTATTATGTACCTAGCTGATTTTTAGTGTTCCGTACCAAAATTGGAAAAACGTAACACTTATGGAATCAGCTCGGTGTCTGTCCGTCCGTCCGTCACAGGCATTTTTCTGAGACCGTAAGACATAGGAAGTTGAAACTCCGTACAGATATCGCAATTGGTGGTCCAATATCATAAATGAAGTAAAAAATGCTAAATTTTTATATTGGGGGGCAATTTGGGAAGTAAGAAAGGGTAAATTAAAAAAAAATCTACCCTATGGTATCAATTGAAAGCTTATGAAAATACGAGTCAAAAATATACTTTTCAATATAGTAACTTTGTTTAACAAAATTTTCAATTCGATCCGAGAAATGGCTGTCCCCACCTCTACCTATTTCAAAAAATATTGCCGTATAAGATCTGAAAAAAAAAAACACGAACATCAGAAATAACGTGTAGATGGCGGGAAAATATCAGAGTGGCTCTAACTTGGATAGTTTTTTTTATATACCTAAAAAACTAATACCAATGCGACCAGTGTAAAATGATCTTCAGTTACTATGTGACCACATACTAAGTAAGTGTCAATTTATAGTGGTTTTTACAATGACCCATGATAAACAACTGGTAGTACAGAACACTAATTGCCCGAGTCCCGACTCGTACTTGGCCGGTTTTTTTTTTGCTTCTATCGGATTGCTTCCGTAGCTGGTAATTAAATTATTCAGCTAGATTTTTATGACAACCACTATAAACTGAAACTTACTAAGTATGTACTCACGTAGTAACGGGAAGATCAGTTTACACTGGCAGTCCTTTTTGGGATATAGAATAGAACCCGTCTTACTACTGGTAGTAAGACTTGGTAGTAACACAGGTAAAAAAACCGGTCAAGTGCGAGTCGGGCTACTCGCGCACCGAGGGTTCCGTACCACACCACCACAGAACACAACATTATTAACTCAGAAAAAAAAAATTTTTTTGTCCGGGACCTTTAGCGCGAGACCGACTCACACTTGGCTGATTTTTAGTATTTGTTGTTACTCTGTAGAGTTTGCTCTATAATCACACTAAGTTTGACGCTTGTATGTATTACCGTTTTTACGATAGAGCGTGAAGAAAAAACGTTGATAAAAACTAGTTTCTTGTTGATAACCCCCCTTAATTTTTAACTTTCTGCCATTTTTATTGTTTGTTAACAAATCCGCCGCAATAACGCATAATCTGAGAAAATTTCAACTATTTAGCTATTACTGTTCAAAAGTTACAGCCCTAAATAGGTAGGACAGACGGACGGACGGACGGACAACGTAGGCTTAGTAATAGGGTCCCGTTTTCACCCTTTGGGTACGGACCCGAAAAACGGAAATAAAACTATCCAAGTTAGTGCCGAGCTTGATAATTTTCCCTCCATCTAAACCTTATTTCTGATATTCATGACTTTTTCCGGAAAAAAAAAAAGGTAGAGGAGGTATATTTTTTTCAACGGCCCGAAATCGCCCCCCAATATAGGGTCCTTCTTAAATGCTGACACTTTTTTTAAGGGGATGATCAGATCAAACTAAACAACATTCTCTATGGGACAACATCGAAATCGCAAAAGAAAAAGCTCGCCCATACAAAACTGCAAACCTATTTCTAGAGCAAAATGTATGGGAGAGCAGATTTTTTTGCGATTTCGATATTGGTCCCTTAGAGAAAGTTGTTCAGTTTGATGGTCTGAAGCACCCCTTTAAGTAAGTTCCTCATTTAATTTTACACCCTGCATATATTTTATTATTTCTAATCGAAAAATCTCCAACTAGTGTAAAATGATCTTCAGTTACGATGGTGACTACGTAACTTAGTAAGTCCAGTTTATAGTGTTTGTCACCAACGACCTACGTTACACTGGTAGTAAGTACGGAACGCTCATTGTCAGAGTCGACTCGCGCTTGGCCGGTTTTTTTCCAGCCTTATTTTTATTTCATCCGTTAGAACCCGTGATAATTGTTATCTATCAAGACACAATAATATTTTTCTAAAACAGACAAATCGCATGTCGCAATCGCTTACCTAATTATTATAATAATAATAAGCCGTTCTTTCTGACAGAACACAACACAGTTCCACAAGATGTCTCGACTCGCGCTTGCTGTTTTGTTCCCCGGTCTCTTCGTGTGCGTCCTCGCGACACAAGGTAACTATACTTATCTGCATACCTTCTTAATTAGGTACATCTATCTATCATCATGGGCATTATTTCATCTAAGTAGGTAAATGTTTCAAAGAGCTTCAGAACATCTTTCTTTCGTACATCTATTTTTAAAGAGGGTGTTAGGGTAAACAGTTGCATTACATGAATAACTTCCCCTAAGAAACAAATAGGAATTTGCAAAAAAAAACCAGAACCCTAAGGCGGTGTCCTATTGCCATCGCACGCGCGATGGTGCGATGCGATGTGATCGTACTGATGGGTAATTCTCCGAAATTTTACAAATCGTTGAAATTTTTCCATAGAAAAATTTGAAAATTTGAAAAATTTCGGAGAATTACCCATCAGTACGATCACATCGCATCGCACCATCGCGCGTGCGATGGCAATAGGACACCGCCTATGAGACCAATTTTAAAACGAAGAAAATCAATCTGATTTTGAAAGGACAATAGGCAGCAGCGGTGTAAAAGATGCACTTTTTACTTTATTTAGGGTAATCTTCTACCTATCCTTCCTAGTGTCATAGCGGGGAGCTCTTGGACCAGTGGCCATACATTTTTGCCCAGTGTCCTTTGGAACAATCAGCCATTGACACTTAGGTACTATGGAACAACCAACCCTGCAATGAAGGAGTAATGGCACCAGTAGGATGCAATAAACAATTAACTAGACATAAATGACACATCACACTTATTTATCACGATCATTCAATATTTTACTTTTTGTATGTGTTGTCATCGGGTTGGTGGCGTGATTGATTTTGAAATATTTTTTCCAGAGGCGGTCAGCCCCAAGTGTGGTGGCTACACCTTATATAAAGATGCGGGGGGCTATCTCATGTATCACGAGATCCCGGTGACATTTGATCATGCAAAGAGGAGATGTGCCTCGGAAGGTATGTTTATGTCCACCAACTATATTATTATAACAGACGATTTTTTTTTCGCTTACTACGTATTATAAGCGCAGACTTGAATCTCCATATACTCCAAAATAAAAATAAAAATTCCAAAAAACCGACTTCAGAAGTAAAAAAGTACAAAATAATATTTCAGCCTATGAATTTTACGTTCGAATCTATAAGAAAATTAATTTGTTTTGTCGAAGTCGCTGTCAAGCCGGTAGGTAGGTACGATTCGCGACAGGGCTTGCAGTAATTTGTTGGCTTGGCTTGACACCGACTCCAACAAAACGAATGAATTTTCTTATAGATTCGAACGTAAAATTCATAGGCTGAAATATTATTTTGTACTTTTTACTTCTGATGTCGGTTTTTATTTTTTTGTAAAAATTTTTTTATATCATAATTTTTATTGATTAAATATGTTATTTCGTCTCAGATATCAGTTATACACGCAAAGGGTACATTGAAAAGAAGCAAATAATAATAATAATAGCCCGCAGGGCAGCTTGTGGCGAGCTGTTGGTGATTGGCGACACCACGGACCCGATTCTCCAGAGGGCCCGGATTGATTTGGCCCTCACCTCCTGTCTTGCCTTAACCGGCCGGCCAGGAGTGGAGTCGCAAGAGCGGAACCTATGCTCCAGGTTGGAAGTGTAAAATGTCATAACGCCGGGACCTGCTGACTGGTGCGCTTAGCACCGGGAACCGGCGCCCGCAGACTCACCTCTCTACAACCTTAGCCACTCACTAGATGTTGCCGCCTTGTCGCTCCTTGCGAGCGGCCGTTTTGGGGGGCCCATCAAATGAGTTGGCGAGTCACCGCCTGCTAGATTTTAAATTAGTGAGATATTTAACTAGAGCAGGCGTCCGTTATCTCACTCCATAGCCCAGTTATCCAGTACACAGAATCCCATCCCCATAGCCCAGACAAATGTATCCCTTCCTGGCAATAGTTCAGCATCCATCGAGAATGATCTTCTAGTCCATCCCTATGGTGTATCTAGAGATAGGCCTCGATAGGTGCACGCCATCTCACATTTAGAATAAATGGTACCAAATAAGGCCTCTTCGTGTTGGCTTCGGCCCCATGTATGCCTCCCAAAGGACCGGGTCCCAGTGGACCCGTGCATCTTTCATGTACCAACATAATAATAATAATAAAATGGTTCAATCGCAGACGATTTGCTGTCAACTTTTGAGGAGTTATATCACGTAGCTCCGAAGTGCGTCATCAGATCATCACAATGTTAAAATGGGACCACCTTGGGAGTATACCCTTTCAAACAAAAAAATAATTTTTAAAATTGGTTCACAATTGACGAAAATATCGGTGAACATATACATAAAAAAAAATACATACAGCCGAACATAGAACCTCCTCCTTTTTTTCATCATCATCATCATCATCTCAGCCGATGGACGTCCACTGCTGGACATAGGCCTCCTTTTTTTGAAGTCGGTTAAAAAGTGAATAAGTGAGTTTAATTAAAGCACGAATTTAATAACGTAAATAACTGCTCTTTATCAAAACTCTACTTTTTATTATTTTTTCTTTTCAATCTTTTTTTTTTTATTATACCTACTCGTACTTCTTGTATAAATAATAAATAAATAACGCTCACAGGCACATACATTGGAATGATCTCATGGTAAGGCTTTTTGTTATGGGAATCATACAACAACGGCACAAACATATAACGTTCATGACCGAACCGGGATTCGAACCCAGGACCCTGGTTTGGCAGTCCGGCGTGGTAACCATTACACTAACCTTGTGTCAAAGGACTCACTGGTATCACAGACTATAATATTATAGTCTAAATAGATAGGTCGGACAGACGGACAACGTAGGCTTAGTAATAGGGTCCCGTTTTCACCCTTTGGGTACGAAAACCTATAAACAAGTTTTTGGTTATTGTACCATACTTAATCATAAAAATTATATAAAATCTACATTTCATAACATCTTTCATCATCATCATTTTCTAACATCGTTTGAAATGTAGATTTTATATAATTTTTATGATTATGTATGGTACAATCTGGTACAATAACCAAAAAATTGTTTATAGGTATTCGTACCCAAAGGGTAAAAACGGGACCCTATTACTAAGCCTACGTTGTCCGTCTGTCCGACCTATCTATTTAGGGCTGTAACTTTAGAACCGTTATAGCTAGTGCGGCCCGCAGTGCGTTTTCTTGCGGCCCTATCCAATTTTAAGAATAGGTTCCCGATGCGGCCCGCAAGCGTGCAGACTTGACGTAGTTACTCATATTATGTCCCATATCTAACGTAAATAAAGAAATTAAAAAAAAAATGTTTATAATTTATTTTTTAATAGTCCAACACTATAAAACCGAAAAAATTAAAAAAAAATTGTAAACATAAATATTTTTTAAATTGCTTTGTTGACGTTAGATAATGAGTATATTACGAGTATATTACATTTGGCGTAAGCTTTACAAAAGTTTAGTCAGCAGTTTCCTAACTGGAGCAGCCCAAATTTAATACTTTTTAGATTTTTTTCAAACAAGTGGCTGAAAGGTAGTAGTGTAGTATATTTTTAGAACCGGCTCATGAAGCCATTTCATTTGATACCCCACACGATAGGTTTCAGAACAATTTTTTTTTATATCTCATACTAAAAATTGCGGGGCTCCCCTCCCCCCTATAGCCAAGGGTATAGTGTTAGAAAGAAAAAAACGTCTTCACTTTTTTTATGTAGATTGCTAGTTTCACAACCGATTTTAACACGTTCAAACACAAAAAAAACGTCGGCGGTTTCATTTTCTGTAACACTGGACAAAGATTGTTAGCGTCACCGACCTAATGCTTTCTATAGATCTCTATAAAAATTACTACCTACTTAAATGTTTTACCCTTGACACATCATCCTTGGCCTTTCCATCTTTGAAAGATGATTTAAGCAGCGTCTGGCGGCACTTACGCTCGTAACTCTAAAGGTGGACTTCCGATGCCAGCGGCCGATGCGACTAACGCGCGCGTCTGATGACAGACCTTACTTCCGAGGTCAGCGACTGACGCGTGCCTATTGTGCAGAGTGTTATCACTTTAGGATATTTTCCCCGAAATTTAGAGTATGTTTTTATGTTTCGGTGCTTAAACAAAAACATAAAAACACAAACAAAAAAACCAATACATATTTTAATAAAGAATATTTGATTGATTGACAGATTGATAGGTTTAGAGAATATATGAATGCATTTTTTTTACAGGGTTTATGATAAAATACATTTTTGGTAGTAATTAGACCCTTGGCTTTTTAACCTGCACTGGCCGTGAAACGGCTTTATCACGTCTTTTATCTCGTTCGTTCGTGCGCAAAAGAACGAGATAAAAGACGTGATAAAGCCGTATCACGGCTATCGCAGGTGTGCATGCTACCAGTGCTGTACATGGATCACTGTCTAGCTAATAATTATGTAGGCAAGAGAGATTTTCCGAAAAAAGAAAAAGTACTTTCAAGTGGCTCGATAGATGGTGTTATCGCAACGTGGATGAGCGACCTTGCAGATAATAAAATACAAATAAAATAGTAAAAATGAAGCTAATTTTCGGTAAAAACTGCGTATTATTTCTGGCAAACATTCTTGTTCTGCGTGACGTCAGAGCATAGCCGCGCGCGGCCGCGGCCGATGCGATAGACATCGGCCGCGCGCGTCAGTCGCTGGCATCGGAAGCGGCGCCATACGTTTTCATAGTAACTAGTATGGCCGCATCGGCCGTCGGCCGCGAGCCGCGCGCGTCAGACGCGTTGGCCGCTAGCATCGGAAGTCCACCTTAAAGCCCGATACGAGAGCGAGAGGTACGGCCGCATGTACGGCAAGTGAAGTTTGGGTTTGCTGTGTCAGTTGGGCTTGCTAGCAAAACATGCCTCCTTTCCCGCATTTCAGCCAAGGAAGAAAACCACGCCCTATCGTGCTCAGCTCTTCCCTCCGCTAAATGTTTCCTCCACAAGTCGCGATTCTGTGCGAGATCCTCCCAGCTGCTGGTTTCGATTGAGAACGTGGACATGTCTCGCTTTACGCAGTCCTTGAAGCGGAGACGTGGTCTTCCGACACTTCTCTTGGCATGCGCTACTTGACCTAGAAGAACTTGACACATCACAAATATTTACAGGTGGAGTTTTGGCATCGCCGATAAACGACGGAATCAAGGCCGCAATGATGGACATATTATTGAAAACAAGGAACGGAAAAAATAGTGTCTTCACAGGCTTTTCTGCGAAACCTGACAATGGAGGAATATTCTCTTCTATTGAAGGTAAATACTTTAGTGAGCTGATTATGTGTACTGGTTACTATAAGCCTTAGCCTTCCCGTGAAGGAGGCGAAGAATCGATCGCAGATTGTCAGACTCGTGTCAATGAGTTTTAGTTACTATCTAAATGACTCGACCAGCTGCAACCCTATACGTGAGTAAATTTGAACGCCTGAATTTGAAAACACAAACGCAATGTTTTAATTGAATTTAAAATAACTGCTCAAGTGCGTTTCGGACCACGCGCAGGATAGGGTTCCGTAGTTTCCCGTCACAATATAATTGAATTTTCAAGGTAAATTCTAATTCCATTGATTTTTCAAGAAAATAATTGGACATGGGAAACGATATACAAGAAAATAATTATTGTCTTTATTTAGTATAATGTAGCTTTCTAAAGGTGAAAGAATTATTCAGATTGGTCCAGTAGTTTCGGAGCCTATTCATTACAAACAGTGCCGGATTAACCATAGAGGCAAAGGAGGCAGCTGCCTATGGGCCCAGCGACGCCCAGGGGCCCCGCGGCCCGAGAGAAAAATAATTAAGATCTCGAAGATTTAGGCCCACCCCAAAATTAAAGTCTGTGATCGCCAATTTGACGTTTAGAAGTGACCTGTGTCGCTCTCACTTCTGTCATGTTACGCATACTGGTATATAATTTGTGCGGACGAAGTCGCGGGTTAACTAGGCTCTATCTAAACTATTATAAAACTGTTACAGAAGTGTGTCTGTACATTGAAGATATTTACAAAAAAAAGATTGCGACATGGTTTTTAGGTGTCCCTGATTCCAAATCACAAATTTTTGGACTTTTTGTCTGTCTGTTTGTTGGTTTGTTTGTTTGTTTGTTTGAACGAGCATCACGCAAAAACTACTGAACCGATTTTGATGAAACTTTTTTTGTTTGATAGCTTATGATCCGACTTAAAATCTGGTATATAATTTATGCAGACGAAGTCGCGGTTAAATGCTTGTACTATTATAAAACTGTAAATTTAAAAAACAAGTTTGTTTGATCGAGCATCACGCGAAAACTACTGACCCAATTTTGATGAAACTTTTTTTGTTTGATAGCTTATGATCCGACTTAAAATCTGGTATATAATTTATGCAGACGAAGTCGCGGTTATATGCTTGTACTATTATAAAACTGTAAATTTAAAAAACAAGTTTGTTTGATCGAGCATCACGCGAAAACTACTGACCCAATTTTGATGAAACTTTGTTTGTTTGATAGCTTATGATCTGACTTAAAATCTGCTAACCTAACCCAACCTACCTATATAATTCGTGCGGACAAAGTCGCACTCTAGTCTAAACTATTATAAAACTGTAACAGAAGTGTGTCTGTACATTGAAGATATTTACAAAAAAAAAAATTACGACATGGTTTTTACCTGTCCCTGATTCCAAATCACCAATTTTTGGATTTTTTGTCTGTCTGTTTGTTTGTTTGTTTGTTTGTTCGTTTGTTTTATTTGTTTATTTGTTTGTTTGTTTGGGTGTTTGTTTGTTCGAGTATCACGCAAAAACTACTGAACCGATTTTGATGAAACTTTTTTGTTTGATAGCTTATCATCTGACTTAAAATCTGGTAAAAAAATAATTTATGCGGACGAAGTCGCGGGTAAAAGCTCGTTTGTAAATAAAACTAAACTAACTAAATGCAATCAGCTGATCGACCATTTGTATGAAAAGTCGTAAAAAAAAGTTGCGAAATACCTATACTATAGGTTTATTATATGCAAGTATATGATATACTATTAGATTTACAATTGCTGGTACCGATTACTATAACGATTTTTCTGATTTTTCTACTCTGAAAAATTCACTTTTAGAAATTCGTTTAGAAAAAAGAACTACCTACGTAATTTGACAAGATCTATCAGATTTTGGATACAATACAACCCGTCAACCGTTTTAATTTCTTTTCTATTTTGGTATTTGTCCACAAGTTAGTTTAGGCTAGATTAAGTACCTATTTATATTTAGACTAATATTATTGCCGTGTCCGTGTATTATACCTATGTTGTTGTGTAAATAAAAGTTACCCGTCAACAATGTCAATGCCTTTTTTGGCTTCTAAAATCTAGTGTGTATCGGTTTGCCAGCTCATAATAAATACTTACTATTTGCAGGTACCCAGCTGTCAAACATCGAGCACACGTGGGCTCACGATGAACCAAACAACGTCGACGGACTCGAACAGTGCATATTGCTGTCTCCACACGGCATTATGTCTGACGTGCCATGCGACAATCGGAACCCGTACTTGTGCTTCTTGAGCAAAGACAGAGTTAAGCATGCCTGTGGCTTCAAAAACGGAGGTAAATTATTCTTATAATATGGAACAATTTATTTATTTTTATTTATCACAAAAAAAAGAACAATAATATAACACCTTTTAATTGGAACCGAGCATGCGTTTAGACTTATCTATTATTCTTTGAGACTTGCGAATGACAACTTAATTTTTATTTAATTTCGAACTGTTTGGTAAAACAGTAAAGTGAAATTTTTCGAATAAGTATCTTTAAAAATAGGTCTAAAATTAACGATACGAGAGAGAGAGGCATAATGTACTTACACTACTAGTTTTTAGATAATGGCCCCGATTCGGACTGTGCCACGACTTAACTTAACTAAATTTATTCCTGTCACTTTCTAAAATAAGATTAAGAAAAGAGACAGAAAACCGACAGCTGACTTTAGTGCTGTCAAAGTGACGTTACACGCCCAAAAACGCCTTAAATAAGATGGCGTACATTATGATGGCATCTTATTTTGGGCGTGTAACGTCACTTTGACAGCACTAAAGTCAGCTGTTGGTTTTCTGTTTCTTTTCTTAATCTTATTTTAGAAAGTGACAGGAATAAATTTAGTTAAGTTAAGTCGTGGCACAGTCCGAAGCGGGACCAATGAAACTAAGCGCTCGAACAACTTTCTTTATGGGACCAATATCGAAATCGCGAAAAAAAAATCTGCTGTACCATAACTCTAGGTCGAGTAGGTTTGTATGGAAAAGCTGTTTTTTTAAACGCGCTTTGATTTTCAAAAAACGCACTCCTGTAGTATGATTTTTGAAAGTCAAATCAGCAGTAGAAAGATGCATATCTCCGTAGTAATTGACATTTTCAACTGCTGAGTTCAACGAATGAGTTTCAAAAATCGCACCCCAGGAGAGAAATCGCGCTAAATAAATCTCAACTGAACCATGATTGGACCGCGTGCAAACCACAACTTTAAATTAAACAAAACATTCGGTATTATGCTATTCATTTGACAGCCGTTAGAGCCGTTTTGACAGATCGCTCAGACGTAGGCTGTCAGTTAGTGGTCAGTTACATAGATTTTAGCGCGATGCGGAATTCAGCACAGTTGAATAATAATAGGATTGCAATGTGATTAGAGCTGATGTTGAAAAAAAAAAAATGAAAAATATTTGGTTTTTTTTTTTTTTTAATTATTATTTTTTTTTTTTGTTGGACTAGGATTGGACTTGGATGTTTTAAATTAGCGCGATCCTGGTATTACTGTACTTCTTTCTTATAATTGAATAAATTGAATTGAAACAGTTTTGCTGGCAGCACCTTAGGCATTTCACTTATTGAAACAAGCATAATTATTTAAATATGTAATAATTAATTAATTAATTATATTTATTGTATCTTAAACCTTTTTCCAGACTACGCACTGGACAATACTACAGGAAACTGTTATAAATTGTACAATAACAGTAACCAGTTAATTTTCTATGACGCTGCCAAGGTTTGTGAACAAGAAGGAGGGCATCTGGCCATTATTAACGGAGACAATGAGGCACAAGCACTAAAGAAATTGCTCGACAAGAATAATATGAGTTATGCCATGCTCGGCTTCCAGCTTAACAGTAATTCAGGAAAGTGGATGACAGTTCAAGGCGAAACAATAGAAGACGCCGGTTACGCAAAATGGACTGGAGGGCGCAACTCTTCTCATGCTGCTTCTGAAGCATCAACAATGGGCTTTGGTTTATTATTAAGCGATGGATTACTTTACTACTTCGACAAATTAGTAACTTGGTCATTCATATGTGAGAAAGACTCTGAAATCGTTATTTGTGAATAAAATATAACATAAATATTATTCTACAGCATAGACTTATTATATTACTATAGTTTTTCTTCGTTCCATAATATTATAAGTTTCGATTCTTTAGCTCATGTCGACGGGTTTCCCACCACGCGCCACGCTCCGCTACCAAACGCTGTGCCGCCGCCGCAATGCAGAGGGTTCGCGCCAGCACCAACAGCATTCAGGGCCTCAATCGCCCTAAGTTTGAACGATACTACCAAAACAAAACCACAACCAAAAACGTTACGTTATGTACAATTCGTATCGAGCAAATTATATTAACGGTAACGATTTAGCTTTATTTCGGAAGATACGTTGGCGTAACGTTCGATGTCCGTTCGATCGAATTTTCTGTATTGTGCGATTTAACCGTTCAGAAAAAAATATCGCGATAGCTTTTTTACTTCAGCTAAACCAAATCTAAACCAAAACTAAACCAAAACCAAAACAAAACCGTATAAAATTGCGCAATTGAGGCCCTGAACATGGTCGGCAGTAGATACTGTGACAGTAGCTTATCGGTCTACACCTAAGTGTTTGTACTAACATAGTTATTTATGTGTGTGTGTTACTAACAATATACGGGATGTAATGTCTGTATAGTAAAGAATTTTTATTTTTATTTATTTTCTTTTAGTTTTGTGGTCAATTTTCATTATCAATAAAAATAAAAATCATCGGTCTTTATACATTCTTGCTTGGCCATAAAAAAATATCTAATGCAGGGTGTAAGGAAAAGTGTCATTAACCACTAAACCACATACCCATCAAACTGAACAACTTTTACTATGGGAGCAAACCTATAAGCAAAAAAAAAAAATCTGCTGTTCCATGCTAAACTACAATATTCTATGCCTACTTTATTTTTAAATAAGGACGACAAAATTTTCCGATTCCGATATAGCTTTCTGGCCAATTCTGATTTGCTAATATAATTTATTTATTAGAAAGATAATTATACTATTCGACATATTATCTTGGACGTTACAAAAGCTGTTCTTAGAATTAGTGAGAGGAAGTGTTTCAAATCTCTGTTTCTGTAATTCAAAATAGCCTTACAATTTCGTTGCTATTTGAAATGGAGTATAGGTACCTAACCACCGGTGTGAAATTGGTAGCCAAAAGTAGTAGCTTTTTATAACCTGACCAAATTAAGGAGTCGTCAAGTTTAATACATTATTAAGCTTTAAAAACATGCAAAAATAATAAAATGAAAGTGTTTTATTATAATAACACGTTTCCTACGTAAAGTGCATTAAAAAAAAGTTCATATAAATAACTTTTTTTTTCTATACATTACATTGTTCGAGATTGGTTCCAACCATGATGCCAAAAGACCTGACAGGTTAAATTGTAGGTAGCCATAATATATGAACACTAAGCTATATTTTCAGCTTTATTTTATATGGTTTGATATGGTATGTGTGCTCGATATGGCAGACAAAATGTAGGAGAAATTTTTTCGCAATGTTAAAAAAAAAGCTACTGCAAGTTTGTGGTATGATGCAAGAGACCTGACAGGTTAAATTGTATAAAGATATAATACTTGAATACTAAGCTTTATTTCAAGATACATTTTATCAGGTTTGATATGGTATGAGTGTTCAATATGATCGACGGAACGTGGGAGTAATTTTTTTCGCAATAGTACCAACTAAAAAGCAAGCTACTGGTACGATGCCAGAGACCTGACAGATTTTATTGTAGATAAGAATAATACTTGAATACTAACCTATATTTTAAGACTAATTTTATATGGTTTGATATGGTATGAGTGCTTGATATGACCGATGGCACGTGGGACTTATTTTTTTCGCTAAAGCGCCAAATAAAATGCTAGCTACTGGTATGTTACAAAAGACTTGACAGGTTTAGCTGCAAATAGGCATGAAACTTGAACACTAAGCTGTATTTGAAGACTAACTTTATAAGGTTTGATATGGTATGAGAGCTCGATATGCCCGACAAAAGGTAGGAGAAATTTTTTCGCTGTGGTAAAAAAAAAGCCACTGCAAGATTTTGGTATGATTCTAGAGACCTGACAGGTTAAATTGTATATATACATAATACTTGAACACTAAGCTATATTTTAAGACTAACTTCATTAGGTTTGATATGGTATGAGTGCTCAATATGGCCGACAAAAGGTAGGAGAAATTTTTTCACTTTGGTAAAAAAAAAGCTACTGCAAGATTGTGGTATGATGCAAGAGACCTGACAGGTTAAAATGTGCATAGACATAATACTTGAACACTAAGCTATATTCCTAGATAAATTTTATCAGGTTTGATATGGTCCGAGTGTTCGATATGATCAACGGAATGTGGGAGTATTTTTTTTCGCTATAGTACCAACTAAAAAGCTAGATACTGGTATGATGCAAGAGACCTGACAGACTTTATTGTACATAAGCATAATACTTGAATACTAACCTATATTTTAAGACTAATTTTATATGGTTTGATATGGTATGAGTGCTTGATATGACCGATGGCACGTGGGACTTATTTTTTTTGCTAAAGCGCCGAATCAAATGCTAGCTACTGGTATGTTACAAAAGACCTGACAGGGTAAGTTGTAGATAGGCATGATACTTGGACACTAAGCTGTATTTGAAGACTAACTTTATAAGGTTTGATATGGTATGAGTGCTCGATATGCCCGACAATAGGTAGGAGAAATTTTTTCGCTGTGGTAAAAAAAAAAGCCACTGCAAGATTTTGGTATGATCCTAGAGACCTGACAGGTTAAATTGTATTTATACATAATACTTGAACACTAAGCTATATTTCAAGACTAACTTCATAAGGTTTGATATGGTACGAGTGTTCGATATGATCAACGGAATGTGGGAGTTTTTTTTTTCACTATAGTACCAACTAAAAAGCTAGCTACTGGTATGATGCAAGAGACCTGACAGGTTTTATTGTAGATAAGCATAATACTTGAACACTAAGCTATATTTTAAGACTAACTTTATAAGGTTTGATATGGAACGAGTGCTTGATATGACCGATGGCACGTGGGATCTATTTTTTTCGCTAAGGCGCCGACTAAAAAGCTAGCTACTGATATGTTAAAAAAGACCTGACGGGTAAAATTGTAGATAAGCATGATACTTGAACACTAAGCAGTATTTTAAGACTAACTTTATAAGGTTTGATATGGTACGAGTGTTCGATATGATCAACGGAATGTGGGAGTATTTTTTTTCACTATAGTACCAACTAAAAAGCTAGCTACTGGTATGATGCAAGAGACCTGACAGGTTTTATTGTAGATAAGCATAATACTTGAACACTAAGCTATATTTTAAGACTAACTTTATATGGTTTGATATGGAACGAGTGCTTGATATGACCGATGGCACGTGGGATCTATTTTTTTCGCTAAGGCGCCGACTAAAAAGCTAGCTACTGATATGTTAAAAAAGACCTGACGGGTAAAATTGTAGATAAGCATGATACTTGAACACTAAGCAGTATTTTAAGACTAACTTTATAAGGTTTGATATGGTATGAGAGCTCGATATGCCTGACAAAAGGTAGGAGAAATTTTTTCGCTGTGGTAAAAAAAAAGCCACTGCAAGATTGTGGTATGATGCAAGAGACCTGACAGGTTAAAATGTACATAGACATAATACTTGAACACTAAGCTATATTCCTAGATAAATTTTATCAGGTTTGATATGGTCCGAGTGTTCGATATGATCAACGGAATGTGGGAGTATTTTTTTTCGCTATAGTACCAACTAAAAAGCTAGATACTGGAATGATGCAAGAGACCTGACAGATTTTATTGTACATAAGCATAATACTTGAATACTAACCTATATTTTAAGACTAATTTTATATGGTTTGATAAGGTATGAGTGCTTGATATGACCGATGGCACGTGGGACTTATTTTTTTCGCTAAAGCGCCGAATCAAATGCTAGCTACTGGTATGTTACAAAAGACCTGACAGGGTAAGTTGTAGATAGGCATGATACTTGGACACTAAGCTGTATTTGAAGACTAACTTTATAAGGTTTGATATGGTATGAGTGCTCGATATGCCCGACAATAGGTAAAAGAAATTTTTTCGCTGTGGTAAAAAAAAAGCCACTGCAAGATTTTGGTATGATCCTAGACACCTGACAGGTTAAATTGTATTTATACATAATACTTGAACACTAAGCTATATTCCTAGATAAATTTTATCAGGTTTGATATGGTCCGAGTGTTCGATATGATCAACGGAATGTGGGAGTATTTTTTTTCGCTATAGTACCAACTAAAAAGCTAGATACTGGTATGATGCAAGAGACCTGACAGATTTTATTGTACATAAGTATAATACTTGAATACTAACCTATATTTTAAGACTAATTTTATATGGTTTGATATGGTATGAGTGCTTGATATGACCGATGGCACGTGGGACTTATTTTTTTCGCTAAAGCGCCGAATCAAATGCTAGCTACTGGTATGTTACAAAAGACCTGACAGGGTAAGTTGTAGATAGGCATGAAACTTGAACACTAAGCTGTATTTGAAGACTAACTTTATAAGGTTTGATATGGTATGAGTGCTCGATATGCCCGACAATAGGTAAAAGAAATTTTTTCGCTGTGGTAAAAAAAAAGCCACTGCAAGATTTTGGTATGATCCTAGACACCTAACAGGTTAAATTGTATTTATACATAATACTTGAACACTAAGCTATATTTTAAGACTAACTTCATAAGGTTTGATATGGTACGAGTGTTCGATATGATCAACGGAATGTGGGAGTATTTTTTTTCACTATAGTACCAACTAAAAAGCAAGCTACTGGTACGATGCCAGAGACCTGACAGATTTTATTGTAGATAAGAATAATACTTGAATACTAACCTATATTTTAAGACTAATTTTATATGGTTTGATATGGTATGAGTGCTTGATATGACCGATGGCACGTGGGACTTATTTTTTTCGCTAAAGCGCCAGATAAAATGCTAGCTACTGGTATGTTACAAAAGACCTGACAGGTTGAGCTGCAAATAGGCATGAAACTTGAACACTAAGCTGTATTTGAAGACTAACTTTATAAGGTTTGATATGGTATGAGAGCTCGATATGCCCGACAAAAGGTAGGAGAAATTTTTTCGCTGTGGTAAAAAAAAAGCCACTGCAAGATTTTGGTATGATTCTAGAGACCTGACAGGTTAAATTGTATATATACATAATACTTGAACACTAAGCTTTATTTTAAGACTAACTTCATTAGGTTTGATATGGTATGAGTGCTCAATATGGCCGACAAAAGGTAGGAGAAATTTTTTCACTTTGGTAAAAAAAAAAGCTACTGCAAGATTGTGGTATGATGCAAGAGACCTGACAGGTTAAAATGTGCATAGACATAATACTTGAACACTAAGCTATATTCCTAGATAAATTTTATCAGGTTTGATATGGTCCGAGTGTTCGATATGATCAACGGAATGTGGGAGTATTTTTTTTCGCTATAGTACCAACTAAAAAGCTGGATACTGGTATGATGCAAGAGACCTGACAGACTTTATTGTACATAAGCATAATACTTGAATACTAACCTATATTTTAAGACTAATTTTATATGGTTTGATATGGTATGAGTGCTTGATATGACCGATGGCACGTGGGACTTATTTTTTTTGCTAAAGCGCCGAATCAAATGCTAGCTACTGGTATGTTACAAAAGACCTGACAGGGTAAGTTGTAGATAGGCATGATACTTGGACACTAAGCTGTATTTGAAGACTAACTTTATGAGGTTTGATATGGTATGAGTGCTCGATATGCCCGACAAAAGGTAGGAGAAATTTTTTCGCTGTGGTAAAAAAAAAGCCACTGCAAGATTGTGGTATGATGCAAGAGACCTGACAGGTTAAAATGTACATAGACATAATACTTGAACACTAAGCTATATTCCTAGATAAATTTTATCAGGTTTGATATGGTCCGAGTGTTCGATATGATCAACGGAATGTGGGAGTATTTTTTTTCGCTATAGTACCAACTAAAAAGCTAGGTACTGGAATGATGCAAGAGACCTGACAGATTTTATTGTACATAAGCATAATACTTGAATACTAACCTATATTTTAAGACTAATTTTATATGGTTTGATAAGGTATGAGTGCTTGATATGACCGATGGCACGTGGGACTTATTTTTTTCGCTAAAGCGCCGAATCAAATGCTAGCTACTGGTATGTTACAAAAGACCTGACAGGGTAAGTTGTAGATAGGCATGATACTTGGACACTAAGCTGTATTTGAAGACTAACTTTATAAGGTTTGATATGGTATGAGTGCTCGATATGCCCGACAATAGGTAAAAGAAATTTTTTCGCTGTGGTAAAAAAAAAGCCACTGCAAGATTTTGGTATGATCCTAGACACCTAACAGGTTAAATTGTATTTATACATAATACTTGAACACTAAGCTATATTTTAAGACTAACTTCATAAGGTTTGATATGGTACGAGTGTTCGATATGATCAACGGAATGTGGGAGTATTTTTTTTCACTATAGTACCAACTAAAAAGCAAGCTACTGGTACGATGCCAGAGACCTGACAGATTTTATTGTAGATAAGAATAATACTTGAATACTAACCTATATTTTAAGACTAATTTTATATGGTTTGATATGGTATGAGTGCTTGATATGACCGATGGCACGTGGGACTTATTTTTTTCGCTAAAGCGCCGAATCAAATGCTAGCTACTGGTATGTTACAAAAGACCTGACAGGTTAAGTTGTAGATAGGCATGATACTTGGACACTAAGCTGTATTTGAAGACTAACTTTATAAGGTTTGATATGGTATGAGTGCTCGATATGCCCGACAAAAGGTAGGAGAAATTTTTTCGCTGTGGTAAAAAAAAAGCCACTGCAAGATTGTGGTATGATCCTAGAGACCTGACAGGTTGAATTGTATATATACATAATACTTGAACACAAAGCTATATTTTAAGACTAACTTCATAAGGTTTGATATGGTATGAGTGCTCAATATGGCCGACAAAAGGTAGGAGAAATTTTTTCACTTTGCTAAAAAAAAAGCTACTGCAAGATTGTGGTATGATGCAAGAGACCTGACAGGTTAAAATGTACATAGACATAATACTTGAACACTAAGCTATATTTTAAGACTAACTTCATAAGGTTTGATATGGTACGAGTGTTCGATATGATCAACGGAATGTGGGAGTATTTTTTTTCACTATAGTACCAACTAAAAAGATAGCTACTGGTATGATGCAAGAGACCTGACAGGTTTTATTGTAGATAAGCATAATACTTGAACACTAAGCTATATTTTAAGACTAACTTTATATGGTTTGATATGGAACGAGTGCTTGATATGACCGATGGCACGTGGGATCTATTTTTTTCGCTAAGGCGCCGACTAAAAAGCTAGCTACTGATATGTTAAAAAAGACCTGACGGGTAAAATTGTAGATAAGCATGATACGTGAACACTAAGCAGTATTTTAAGACTAACTTTATAAGGTTTGATATGGTATGAGAGCTCGATATGCCCGACAAAAGGTAGGAGAAATTTTTTCGCTGTGGTAAAAAAAAAGCCACTGCAAGATTGTGGTATGATGCAAGAGACCTGACAGGTTAAATTGTATTTATACATAATACTTGAACACTAAGCTATATTCCTAGATACATTTTATCAGGTTTGATATGGTCCGAGTGTTCGATATGATCAACGGAATGTGGGAGTATTTTTTTTCACTATAGTACCAACTAAAAAGCTAGATACTGGTATGATGCAAGAGACCTGACAGATTTTATTGTACATAAGCATAATACTTGAATACTAACCTATATCTTAAGATTAATTTTATATGGTTTGATATGGTATGAGTGCTTGATATGACCGATGGCACGTGGGACTTATTTTTTTCGCTAAAGCGCCGAATCAAATGCTAGCTACTGGTATGTTACAAAAGACCTGACAGGTTAAGTTGTAGATAGGCATGATACTTGGACACTAAGCTGTATTTGAAGACTAACTTTATAAGGTTTGATATGGTATGAGTGCTCGATATGCCCGACAAAAGGTAGGAGAAATTTTTTCGCAGAGGTAAAAAAAAAGCCACTGCAAGATTGTGGTATGATCCTAGAGACCTGACAGGTTGAATTGTATATATACATAAGTAATACTTGAACACTAAGCTATATTTTAAAACTAACTTCATAAGGTTTGATATGGTATGAGTGCTCGATATGCCCGACAAAATGTAGGAGAAATTTTTTCGCTGTGGTAAAAAAAAAGCCACTGCAAGATTGTGGTATGATCCTAGAGACCTGACAGGTTTTATTGTAGATAAGCATAATACTTGAACACTAAGCTATATTTTAAGACTAACTTTATATGGTTTGATATGGAACGAGTGCTTGATATGACCGATGGCACGTGAGATTTATTTTTTTCGCTAAGGCGCCGACTAAAAAGCTAGCTACTGATATGTTAAAAAAGACCTGACGGGTAAAATTGTAGATAAGCATGATACTTGAACACTAAGCAGTATTTTAAGACTAACTTTATAAGGTTTGATATGGTATGAGAGCTCGATATGCCCGACAAAAGGTAGGAGAAATTTTTTCGCTGTGGTAAAAAAAAATTTCTCCTACCTATTGTCGGGCATATCGAGCACTCATACCATATCAAACCTTATAAAATTAGTCGTCAAATACTGCTTAGTGTTCAATTATCATGCTTATCTACAATTTTACCCGTCAGGTCTTTTTTAACATATCAGTTGCTAGCTTTTTAGTCGGCGCCTTAGCGAGAAAAATAAATCCCACGTGCCATCGGTCATATCAAGCACTCGTTCCATATCAAACCATATAAAGTTAGTCTTAAAATATAGCTTAGTGTTCAAGTATTATGCTTATCTACAATAAAACCTGTCAGGTCTCTTGCATCATACCAGTAGCTAGCTTTTTAGTTGGTACTATAGTGAAAAAAAATACTCCCACATTCCGTTGATCATATCGAACACTCGTACCATATCAAATCTTATGAAGTTAGTCTTAAAATATAGCTTAGTGTTCAAGTATTATGCTTATCTACAATAAAACCTGTCAGGTCTCTTGCATCATACCAGTAGCTAGCTTTTTAGTTGGTACTATAGTGAAAAAAAATACTCCCACATTCCGTTGATCATATCGAACACTCGGACCATATCAAACCTGATAAAATTTATCTAGGAATATAGCTTAGTGTTCAAGTATTATGTATAAATACAATTTAACCTGTCAGGTCTCTAGGATCGTACCAAAATCTTGCAGTGGCTTTTTTTTTACCACAGCGAAAAAATTTCTCCTACCTATTGTCGGGCATATCGAGCACTCATACCATATCAAACCTTATAAAGTTAGTCTTCAAATACAGGTTAGTGTCCAAGTATCATGCCTATCTACAACTTACCCTGTCAGGTCTTTTGTAACATACCAGTAGCTAGCATTTGATTCGGCGCCTTAGCGAAAAAAATAGATCCCACGTGCCATCGGTCATATCAAGCACTCGTTCCATATCAAACCATATAAAGTTAGTCTTATAATATAGCTTAGTGTTCAAGTATTATGCTTATCTACAATAAAACCTGTCAGGTCTCTTGCATCATACCAGTAGCTATCTTTTTAGTTGGTACTATAGTGAAAAAAAATACTCCCACATTCCGTTGATCATATCGAACACTCGTACCATATCAAACCTTATGAAGTTAGTCTTAAAATATAGCTTAGTGTTCAAGTATTATGTCTATGTACATTTTAACCTGTCAGGTCTCTAGGATCATACCAAAATCTTGTAGTGGCTTTTTTTTTACCACAGCGAAAAAATTTCTTTTACCTATTGTCGGGCATATCGAGCACTCATACCATATCAAACCTTATAAAGTTAGTCTTCAAATACAGCTTAGTGTCCAAGTATCATGCCTATCTACAACTTACCCTGTCAGGTCTTTTGTAACATACCAGTAGCTAGCATTTGATTCGGCGCTTTAGCGAAAAAAATAAGTCCCACGTGCCATCGGTCATATCAAGCACTCATACCTTATCAAACCATATAAAATTAGTCTTAAAATATAGGTTATTATTCAAGTATTATGCTTATGTACAATAAAATCTGTCAGGTCTCTTGCATCATTCCAGTATCTAGCTTTTTAGTTTGTACTATAGCGAAAAAAAATACTCCCACATTCCGTTGATCATATCGAACACTCGGACCATATCAAACCTGATAAAATTTATCTAGGAATATAGCTTAGTGTTCAAGTATTATGTCTATGTACATTTTAACCTGTCAGGTCTCTTGCATCATACCACAATCTTGCAGTGGCTTTTTTTTTACCACAGCGAAAAAATTTCTCCTACCTTTTGTCGGGCATATCGAGCTCTCATACCATATCAAACCTTATAAAGTTAGTCTTAAAATACTGCTTAGTGTTCAAGTATCATGCTTATCTACAATTTTACCCGTCAGGTCTTTTTTAACATATCAGTAGCTAGCTTTTTAGTCGGCGCCTTAGCGAAAAAAATAGATCCCACGTGCCATCGGTCATATCAAGCACTCGTTCCATATCAAACCATATAAAGTTAGTCTTAAAATATAGCTTAGTGTTCAAGTATTATGCTTATCTACAATAAAACCTGTCAGGTCTCTTGCATCATACCAGTAGCTAGCTTTTTAGTTGGTACTATAGTGAAAAAAAATACTCCCACATTCCGTTGATCATATCGAACACTCGTACCATATCAAACCTTATGAAGTTAGTCTTAAAATATAGCTTAGTGTTCAAGTATTATGTATAAATACAATTTAACCTGTCAGGTCTCTAGGATCATACCAAAATCTTGCAGTGGCTTTTTTTTTTACCACAGCGAAAAAATTTCTCCTACCTTTTTTGGGCATATCGAGCTCTCATACCATATCAATCATTATAAAGTTTCTCTTAAAATACTGCTTAGTGTTCAAGTATCATGCTTATCTACAATTTTACCCGTCAGGTCTTTTTTAACATATCAGTAGCTAGCTTTTTAGTCGGCGCCTTAGCGAAAAAAATAGATCCCACGTGCCATCGGTCATATCAAGCACTCGTTCCATATCAAACCTTATAAAGTTAGTCTTAAAATATAGCTTAGTGTTCAAGTATTATGCTTATCTACAATAAAACCTGTCAGGTCTCTTGCATCATACCAGTAGCTATCTTTTTAGTTGGTACTATAGTGAAAAAAAATTCTCCCACATTCCGTTGATCATATCGAACACTCGTACCATATCAAACCTTATGAAGTTAGTCTTAAAATATAGCTTAGTGTTCAAGTATTATGTCTATGTACATTTTAACCTGTCAGGTCTCTTGCATCATACCACAATCTTGCAGTAGCTTTTTTTTTAGCAAAGTGAAAAAATTTCTCCTACCTTTTGTCGGCCATATTGAGCACTCATACCATATCAAACCTTATGAAGTTAGTCTTAAAATATAGCTTTATGTTCAAGTATTATGTATATATACAATTCAACCTGTCAGGTCTCTAGGATCATACCACAATCTTGCAGTGGCTTTTTTTTTACCACAGCGAAAAAATTTCTCCTACCTTTTGTCGGGCATGTCGAGCACTCATACCATATCAAACCTTATAAAGTTAGTCTTCAAATACAGCTTAGTGTCCAAGTATCATGCCTATCTACAACTTAACCTGTCAGGTCTTTTGTAACATACCAGTAGCTAGCATTTGATTCGGCGCTTTAGCGAAAAAAATAAGTCCCACGTGCCATCGGTCATATCAAGCACTCATACCATATCAAACCATATAAAATTAATCTTAAGATATAGGTTAGTATTCAAGTATTATGCTTATGTACAATAAAATCTGTCAGGTCTCTTGCATCATACCAGTATCTAGCTTTTTAGTTGGTACTATAGTGAAAAAAAATACTCCCACATTCCGTTGATCATATCGAACACTCGGACCATATCAAACCTGATAAAATTTATCTAGGAATATAGCTTAGTGTTCAAGTATTATGTATAAATACAATTTAACCTGTCAGGTCTCTTGCATCATACCACAATCTTGCAGTGGCTTTTTTTTTACCACAGCGAAAAAATTTCTCCTACCTTTTGTCGGGCATATCGAGCTCTCATACCATATCAAACCTTATAAAGTTAGTCTTAAAATACTGCTTAGTGTTCACGTATCATGCTTATCTACAATTTTACCCGTCAGGTCTTTTTTAACATATCAGTAGCTAGCTTTTTAGTCGGCGCCTTAGCGAAAAAAATAGATCCCACGTGCCATCGGTCATATCAAGCACTCGTTCCATATCAAACCATATAAAGTTAGTCTTAAAATATAGCTTAGTGTTCAAGTATTATGCTTATCTACAATAAAACCTGTCAGGTCTCTTGCATCATACCAGTAGCTATCTTTTTAGTTGGTACTATAGTGAAAAAAAATACTCCCACATTCCGTTGATCATATCGAACACTCGTACCATATCAAACCTTATGAAGTTAGTCTTAAAATATAGCTTAGTGTTCAAGTATTATGTCTATGTACATTTTAACCTGTCAGGTCTCTTGCATCATACCACAATCATGCAGTAGCTTTTTTTTTAGCAAAGTGAAAAAAATTCTCCTACCTTTTGTCGGCCATATTGAGCACTCATACCATATCAAACCTTATGAAGTTAGTCTTAAAATATAGCTTTGTGTTCAAGTATTATGTATATATACAATTAAACCTGTCAGGTCTCTAGGATCATACCACAATCTTGCAGTGGCTTTTTTTTTACCACAGCGAAAAAATTTCTCCTACCTTTTGTCGGGCATATCGAGCACTCATACCATATCAAACCTTATAAAGTTAGTCTTCAAATACAGCTTAGTGTCCAAGTATCATGCCTATCTACAACTTAACCTGTCAGGTCTTTTGTAACATACCAGTAGCTAGCATTTGATTCGGCGCTTTAGCGAAAAAAATAAGTCCCACGTGCCATCGGTCATATCAAGCACTCATACCATATCAAACCATATAAAATTAATCTTAAGATATAGGTTAGTATTCAAGTATTATGCTTATGTACAATAAAATCTGTCAGGTCTCTTGCATCATACCAGTATCTAGCTTTTTAGTTGGTACTATAGTGAAAAAAAATACTCCCACATTCCGTTGATCATATCGAACACTCGGACCATATCAAACCTGATAAAATTTATCTAGGAATATAGCTTAGTGTTCAAGTATTATGTGTAAATACAATTTAACCTGTCAGGTCTCTAGGATCGTACCAAAATCTTGCAGTGGCTTTTTTTTTACCACAGCGTAAAAATTTCTCCTACCTATTATCGGGCATATCGAGCACTCATACCATATCAAACCTTATAAAGTTAGTCTTCAAATACAGGTTAGTGTCCAAGTATCATGCCTATCTACAACTTAACCTGTCAGGTCTTTTGTAACATACCAGTAGCTAGCATTTGATTCGGCGCTTTAGCGAAAAAAATAAGTCCCACGTGCCATCGGTCATATCAAGCACTCATACCATATCAAACCATATAAAATTAGTCTTAAAATATAGGTTAGTATTCAAGTATTATACTTATGTACAATAAAATCTGTCAGGTCTCTTGCATCATACCAGTATCTAGCTTTTTAGTTGGTACTATAGCGAAAAAAAATACTCCCACATTCCGTTGATCATATCGAACACTCGGACCATATCAAACCTGATAAAATTTATCTAGGAATATAGCTTAGTGTTCAAGTATTATGTATAAATACAATTTAACCTGTCAGGTGTCTAGGATCATACCAAAATCTTGCAGTGGCTTTTTTTTTACCACAGCGAAAAAATTTCTTTTACCTATTGTCGGGCATATCGAGCACTCATACCATATCAAACCTTATAAAGTTAGTCTTCAAATACAGCTTAGTGTCCAAGTATCATGCCTATCTACAACTTACCCTGTCAGGTCTTTTGTAACATACCAGTAGCTAGCATTTGATTCGGCGCTTTAGCGAAAAAAATAAGTCCCACGTGCCATCGGTCATATCAAGCACTCATACCTTATCAAACCATATAAAATTAGTCTTAAAATATAGGTTAGTATTCAAGTATTATGCTTATGTACAATAAAATCTGTCAGGTCTCTTGCATCATTCCAGTATCTAGCTTTTTAGTTGGTACTATAGCGAAAAAAAATACTCCCACATTCCGTTGATCATATCGAACACTCGGACCATATCAAACCTGATAAAATTTATCTAGGAATATAGCTTAGTGTTCAAGTATTATGTCTATGTACATTTTAACCTGTCAGGTCTCTTGCATCATACCACAATCTTGCAGTGGCTTTTTTTTTACCACAGCAAAAAAATTTCTCCTACCTTTTGTCGGGCATATCGAGCTCTCATACCATATCAAACCTTATAAAGTTAGTCTTAAAATACTGCTTAGTGTTCAAGTATCATGCTTATCTACAATTTTACCCGTCAGGTCTTTTTTAACATATCAGTAGCTAGCTTTTTAGTCGGCGCCTTAGCGAAAAAAATAGATCCCACGTGCCATCGGTCATATCAAGCACTCGTTCCATATCAAACCATATAAAGTTAGTCTTAAAATATAGCTTAGTGTTCAAGTATTATGCTTATCTACAATAAAACCTGTCAGGTCTCTTGCATCATACCAGTAGCTAGCTTTTTAGTTGGTACTATAGTGAAAAAAAATACTCCCACATTCCGTTGATCATATCGAACACTCGTACCATATCAAACCTTATGAAGTTAGTCTTAAAATATAGCTTAGTGTTCAAGTATTATGTATAAATACAATTTAACCTGTCAGGTCTCTAGGATCATACCAAAATCTTGCAGTGGCTTTTTTTTTTACCACAGCGAAAAAATTTCTCCTACCTTTTGTCGGGCATATCGAGCTCTCATACCATATCAATCATTATAAAGTTACTCTTAAAATACTGCTTAGTGTTCAAGTATCATGCTTATCTACAATTTTACCCGTCAGGTCTTTTTTAACATATCAGTAGCTAGCTTTTTAGTCGGCGCCTTAGCGAAAAAAATAGATCCCACGTGCCATCGGTCATATCAAGCACTCGTTCCATATCAAACCTTATAAAGTTAGTCTTAAAATATAGCTTAGTGTTCAAGTATTATGCTTATCTACAATAAAACCTGTCAGGTCTCTTGCATCATACCAGTAGCTAGCTTTTTAGTTGGTACTATAGTGAAAAAAAATACTCCCACATTCCGTTGATCATATCGAACACTCGTACCATATCAAACCTTATGAAGTTAGTCTTAAAATATAGCTTAGTGTTCAAGTATTATGTATAAATACAATTTAACCTGTCAGGTCTCTAGGATCATACCAAAATCTTGCAGTGGCTTTTTTTTTTACCACAGCGAAAAAATTTCTCCTACCTATTGTCGGGCATATCGAGCACTCATACCATATCAAACCTTATAAAGTTAGTCTTCAAATACAGCTTAGTGTCCAAGTATCATGCCTATCTACAACTTACCCTGTCAGGTCTTTTGTAACATACCAGTAGCTAGCATTTGATTCGGCGCTTTAGCAAAAAAAATAAGTCCCACGTGCCATCGGTCATATCAAGCACTCATACCATATCAAACCATATAAAATTAGTCTTAAAATATAGGTTAGTATTCAAGTATTATGCTTATGTACAATAAAGTCTGTCAGGTCTCTTGCATCATACCAGTATCTAGCTTTTTAGTTGGTACTATAGCGAAAAAAAATACTCCCACAATCCGTTGATCATATCGAACACTCGGACCATATCAAACCTGATAAAATTTATCTAGGAATATAGCTTAGTGTTCAAGTATTATGTCTATGCACATTTTAACCTGTCAGGTCTCTTGCATCATACCACAATCTTGCAGTAGCTTTTTTTTTACCAAAGTGAAAAAATTTCTCCTACCTTTTGTTGGCCATATTGAGCACTCATACCATATCAAACCTAATGAAGTTAGTCTTAAAATATAGCTTAGTGTTCAAGTATTATGTATATATACAATTTAACCTGTCAGGTCTCTAGAATCATACCAAAATCTTGCAGTGGCTTTTTTTTTACCACAGCGAAAAAATTTCTCCTACCTTTTGTCGGGCATATCGAGCTCTCATACCATATCAAACCTTATAAAGTTAGTCTTCAAATACAGCTTAGTGTTCAAGTTTCATGCCTATTTGCAGCTAAACCTGTCAAGTCTTTTGTAACATACCAGTAGCTAGCATTTTATTTGGCGCTTTAGCGAAAAAAATAAGTCCCACGTGCCATCGGTCATATCAAGCACTCATACCATATCAAACCATATAAAATTAGTCTTAGAATATAGGTTAGTATTCAAGTATTATTCTTATCTACAATAAAATCTGTCAGGTCTCTGGCATCGTACCAGTAGCTTGCTTTTTAGTTGGTACTATTGCGAAAAAAATTACTCCCACGTTCCGTCGATCATATTGAACACTCATACCATATCAAACCTGATAAAATGTATCTTGAAATAAAGCTTAGTATTCAAGTATTATATCTTTATACAATTTAACCTGTCAGGTCTCTTGCATCATACCACAAACTTGCAGTAGCTTTTTTTTTAACATTGCGAAAAAATTTCTCCTACATTTTGTCTGCCATATCGAGCACACATACCATATCAAACCATATAAAATAAAGCTGAAAATATAGCTTAGTGTTCATATATTATGGCTACCTACAATTTAACCTGTCAGGTCTTTTGGCATCATGGTTGGAACCAATCTCGAACAATGTAATGTATAGAAAAAAAAAGTTATTTATATGAACTTTTTTTTAATGCACTTTACGTAGGAAACGTGTTATTATAATAAAACACTTTCATTTTATTATTTTTGCATGTTTTTAAAGCTTAATAATGTATTAAACTTGACGACTCCTTAATTTGGTCAGGTTATAAAAAGCTACTACTTTTGGCTACCAATTTCACACCGGTTACCTAACCTACTCGAGTCAAATGTATGAGACAGCAGATTTTTTTTGTTCTGATAGTTTTGTTCTGACACCCTGTATATTATATACAGGGTTACTTTTTATTTAGTGCACAAACTTTCACAACGTATTAGGTATCGTTAATAGACCCAAAAAACTAAACTAACTAAACTTGAATAAAAATTGCTGTGCTGATCGTACTGTTGATAACAACCGCGCCGATCGAGGAAGCGAGTGACAGGTGACAGTATGGTCAGTACAAACCAAACATTTTTAACGAATAAGTTCAGATGCAGTTATTTTTTAACCGACTTCAAAAAAGGAGGAGGTTTCTCAGTTCGACCGTATATATATATATATATTTTTTTTTTTTTATGTGTGTTCGCGGATAACTTCGTCGTTTATGAACCGATTTTGATGATTCTTTTTTTGTTTGAAAGGAGATGTCCCGAGGGTGGTACCATGATAAGGAAACCAGGATCTGATGGTGGCATCCCAGAGAAATCGAGGGGAACCTTCGAAAATCGTAGTGCCGACTAGTGCGTTTGTTAATTTAAAGCACTCCTATTAAATCGAACTAATGAATTCACCACTGAAAATTGTGAAATTTTTAACAAAAAATTAAAACCGCCTTCAAAAAAATAAAAAGTTAAAAAATAATATTGCAGCCTATGACTTTTTCGTTCGCATCATAAGAACATTAATTTGTTTTATAGAAGTCGGTGTCAAGCCAAGCCAAAAAATGCAAGCCCTGTCGCGAATCGTACCGGCTTGACAGCGACTTCAATAAAACAAATTAATGTTCTTATGATGTGAACGAAAAAGTCATAGGCTGCAATATTATTTTTTAACTTTTTATTTTTTTGAAGGCGGTTTTAATTTTTTGTTAAAAATTTGTTTTTTTATTTATTTTCTAAACCGGGTTAAACAAAAAACACGGGTATTCTTAATTTCGATAACTATCACGCTTGTGCACTGAATAAAAAGTAACCCTGTATAGTACGTAGCCTTTATGCTTCACTCACACGCTTGCGCAAGCTTCGGCAAGTTCGCTGTACATCGACTCGTCTATAAAGTGATTGTTACTATTTAACTTTATAGAAGCGTCAATGTACCGTGAGCTTGCCTAAGCTTGCGCAAGTGTGTGAGCGTTGGAATAGGATATGTATGTCGGGTAAAATCAGTTACATTCGACCAGAAGTGCGATTTTTGAAAATCATAAGAGTGACTTGGCAGTAGAAAGATGCATAATCTCCATAGTAATTTTGATATTTTCTACTACCAAGTCGCTCGTATGATTTTCAAAAATCGCACTTCAGAGCATTCGACAGGTACAGGACAGGTATAATAACTTTATGGTTACATTCGAATAATAGACAAGATCGCGGAAAATGACAATATTTTTGAAATCAAGTGAGAGTAATGTGGTTGTGTTCATCGCTTTGGAAGTATATTATGGAAGTATATAAGTATACAACGTGTTAATGAATTAACGCAAAACTAGAAAGTAGTTTGTTTAGAATCGAGAGCAGAATTGAATTATCATGGTTTCAACATAGGTAATTTTTTTCAAAATATTACTTAAGTAAATAATTTTTTTTGTAAAATTTTAAATTTACTGAACCCGATGTCAACCCACCGCACGGGCACACTCACCCTACTTACTACCAAAACAAGATTATTAAAATGTATCCATGAGTACGTTAGCGCTGTCATTCATTGCTGAAATGATAACAAATCACTTTTGCCTCAAAACTTAAAATGCGAATAACTTTAAATTTTAACTATCAAAATAATGAAATTATTGTTTCAATCTAATTATTTTGTTATAAATCAGTTGGGGTGTATGAGGTTTTGCGTTAATTTGTTAACACGTTGTATATTGCCGGGTATTATCGGTATATTTGGAAATAATACAGACAATACTGTATGATTTTTATTTTTTTTTATTTCTTGTATGTTTAATTTTGTATGTTCTTTTTTAGTAATAATTGGCAATAAAGCAATTTTCTATTCTATTCTATTCTATTCAATTAGTTTATTTACGTAAATTTATATTATAATAGGGACACATTTATAGAGGGAGCAGTCCTATGAATGGGCAGTCAAAATGTAGAAAGACCACCTAACTCCAACACCCGGAATAGGGGCTATGTGAAAAAAATAGGATTCTTCAAAGCTTCATATAATTATCATGAAGTACTAACAGTAGGAGTATGATTTGCGGATATGTGTAAATTGAACATATAATTGAAGTTTTGATTAGAGCCAAAACACGATTAAGACAAATTTTCTCGATAGAAAACAAGCCAAAGTAGCCTCCGTTTTTATCTATAAACGCTTGGAACTGCTAAACGGTGAATAATAGAAACACAAGACTTGATTTAAAAAAAAAGAGATTGATATTTTCTAAATTTTGATTAGAGCAGAATTGAACTGACATAAATACTACCCGTTCACGTCCAGTTGGCCGTCGATGACCGTTACAAAATTTCGTCACAGGCACATTAACTGGTCCCGTCGACAAAAAATTATATAACAAGCAAATACAAATTAAAATTAAAAGCGATATTAGTGACCGGGACGGATGTGCCGTACGTGGTTGCGTTGCTAAAGGTTATAAAATTGCGTTTAATAGGGTCTCTTAGGGGTGCGGTGCGGGGAAGCGGGAAGGGAGGTAGCGGCCAACTCGAAGTGAATGCCTAGTAGCACTTTTATTTGAATTATAAATATTAAATGTAATAATTTGGTTATCAAAACCGGGTTCGAAAACAGACAAAACAGGTTAACGAAACGGGCGTGTGATAGCTTATATTACTGAATGATGCGAGAGAAAGAGATGGGGCGGCAAAAAACAAACATTGTACAATGTTTGTTTTTTCGCTTGCATCGTTTCATGCGCGCGCGCCGCCCCATCTCTTTCTCTCGCATCATTCAGTAATATAAGCTATCACACGCCCGTTTCGTTAACCTGTTTTGTCTGTTTTCGAACCCGGTTTTGATAACCAAATTATTACATTTAATATTTATAATTCAAATAAAAGTGTAGAATGTAGATCCGTTCTTTCTGCAGTGAATCTAACCGTTCGTTGAAAACACGATTCTATTAAATTTTCTCGATAGAAAAGAGGAGCAAAGTTCGATTTCAGATTTATAACCAGTTTTACAAGAATTCCCATATACCATTTCTTCTGAATATACCATCATTTGAAAGGTGATTAATTATAGCAGCGATTCTACCCGATGGTTTTTACCCCAAACACCCAAGAGAAAATTATATTGATGAAAACTACGTTTTTTTGCGATCTTGATTTCAATTGAAGCGGGATGGCTAATTGCAAAAGTTTGCTTGTAAGAAAGAGACGCTTGCAATAGGGATACCGATAGGGCTGGGGTGATTTTCGAAAAATCTTTTCTTAGTGCACACCTTTGTATACCTACAATATGTATTCCACATAGGTATTTCTAGTATCTTTGCGTTGAAGCTGTGCGTTGTCTCTCAGTGAGTCAGTCACGGAAATGTTCTACAGGGTGTTAGGGTATACATAGATAGACAGTTGCATTATTTTAATGGGTGATTGTACCCATGATGCTGAATAACTCTCCCGAAGGAACACAAAGAAAATTATCAACAACAAAAACACTTTTTTATAAAATCGTTCGTGCAGCTCATTGCGTTTAGTACCTATGTTAGTAAAAACAATTTATAACATGCTATATATACTATAAGTCTGTCCGGCTATCAGAAGGTTAAAGTTCATAAGATTATTTGATTATATAAAAAAAAGAAAAACCCTAATGTATTAAAATTATTAACTGAAAAGATAACCGATACAGAAGTATCATTAACCTTTAAACCACATACCTACTCTACCCATTAAACTGAACAACTTTGACTCTGGGCACAAACATGTCAGAGCAAAAAAAATCAGCTTTTCCATACTACAATGCAGTACCTACACGACTCAAATGTATAACTGACTTTTTTTCTGAGGTTTGCTCCAACAGTAAAAGTTGTTCAGTTTGATGGGTAGAGTAGGTATGTGGTTTCAAGGTTAATGATACTTTTCCTTACACCCTGTACAGGGTTTAACAAAACACCTCAGTATACCTAAGGGGGTGCTTCAGACCATCAAACTGAACAACTTTCACTATGAAGCCAACTTCGAAATCACAAAATAAAAATCTGTGGGTTCGTACAAAACTTACGGGCTCGACTCAAATGTATGGGACAGCAGATTTTTTTTTCGGTGTTGGCTCCATAGTGAAAGTTGTTCAGTTTGATGGTCTGAAGCACCTCCTTAAGTATTACTAGGGTGTTATGATGTTGTACCCTGTATAATCATAATCATATAATCATACCAACTTTGTATGAGCAAATATATTTTGAATGTTATTAGGTAGTATGTAGGTATTGCAAACGGGGACAAAGAAATACCTATTACAAAACATGATGATGATGATGTCCTCCACGTCGTATCCGAGGGTCACGGCGGCCCCTCGTTGGTTCCCGGCGTGGGCTCGGACGTGGCTGGACAATCAGAGTTTTGCCTTTAATATTCTGTAACACGCAGCACGATACATTGGCCAGTCAAATCGAAATCGCGAAAAAAATCTGATGTTCCATAGAAAACTGCAAATCTACTCGAGCCAAATGTATCGGACAGCTGATTAATTTTTCGCGATTTCGATGTTGGTCCGGTAGAGAAAATTGTTCAAATTGAGCATAGCATAGCATATGCTCACGACTATATTCCCCGAGGGGGTAGTCAGAGATATTCTGAAACTTCAGAACATCCACGTTTCACTAGTAGTACCGAAACTCTGTCCAGTGTGACGGGGAGTGAGCCCGTCGCCACTTGTAATGGACAGTAGGTACAATACATGCCTCGAAATTGAAGCATGCAGGTTTCCTCACGATGTTTTCCTTCACCGAAAAGCCAGTGGTGTTACAAATCGTACATAAATTCCGAAAAACTCATTGGTACGAGTCGGCCTGGACGGGGATCGAACCATCGCCTCCTGCACGGCAGGCAAGGTTACTCGCCACTGGACCTGATGGTCCGGCCTTTTCAGTCAGGCTTTCGGCCTTGTTCAGATTGATGGTCTAATCATTCCCTTAAAAAGTGTCAGCATGATATAAAACAGGCTGTATTATGTAATCATTTACCTAACTACTTTTGAATTCGTATCAATATAATATAGGTATACTTGAGATTCCCAAATAGCCCATTTCATTGTTCATGAAGTAAGCGTGTCATTTCTGTGATTCAGCTTTATTTTTTATTTCATCCGTTAAAACCCGCGGTAATTGTTATCTATGAATAAACAATAATATTTTTATGAAACAGACAAATATCCCCATCTTATTGGAATACCTAAATATTAAGTATAAATAAAAAGCCGTTCGTTCTGCTTGTGACAGAACACAACACAGTTCACAAGATGTCTCGACTCGCACTTGCTGTTTTGTTCCCCGGTCTCTTCGTGTGCGTCCTCGCAACACAAGGTAACTATTATACGTGTTAATAAATAAGCGCGAAACTTAAATAAGTTAATTAATATTTAATTAATTATTAATTAATATTTTAAGTTATTCGCATTTTTCATGCCACAGCGATTTGTAAAGAATTAAAGCGCTAGGCCTGCAGTGCTCACGTATACATTTTAAGAATCTTGTTTTGGTAAAAAAAAATTGTCGCTCTTTCCCAAAAACAGTGACGTTCATAATTACAATACAAGAAATAAAAATAAATTAGTATTCCCACATTTTCGACTCAGTAAAGTCAACACATCTTTCATGGGGCACTGTATACGCTTTTATAATAAGATACCAGAGGATATTCTAAACTTACCAGACAAAAAGTTTAAGTCTCATGTTAAACAAGTCCTCTGTAAAAAAGGTTACTATAAACTCGATGATTATTTGAATGACCAAAATGTCTGGTCTTGACAATTTTACACTATGTAATGTAATATTGTATTTTAATTGTACTTTGTACATTTTGTTTTGTTTAAAAGATGTGTGTTGTAGAGTTTCTGGCCGCATCTTCTCTCAACGGAACACCTTCCGACGCGGTGGTAGAGTCAAAAAATGACGTCAAAAAGCTATCTATATGATATTATTTTGAATAAAAAATTTTGAATTTTGAATTGAATTGAATTGGTAGTAAGTAGGGCCCATCATTTTGTAGCTTACTACAAAATGATGGGCCCTACTTACTACAACAAGATCTCGTGATCTCGTGACTGTTGTCACTTATGACAAAAGTATTAAAACTTTGTCGTTGTCATCGTGTTATGTTGGTGGGGAGTTATTGAATTTGACATAATTTTTCCAGAGGCGGTCAGACCCAAGTGTGGTGGCTACACCTTATACAAAGATGCGGGGGGCTATCTCATGTATCACGAGATCCAGTACGGCTACCATGAGTTGCTATAGTAAATTCACTAAACGCAACTACAATCGTATTCGTAAATTATTTGTATTGAATTCCGTACAGCGCCTCTGGCGGATAGTTATGTAACTAAAATTTGACTAAAATCCGCACCATGAGTTGCTGTAGTTGACTATCGCCGTTAATGTAACTAAAACGACACTACACTTATTGTAGTTCCCAGGTAGTTCCCATACAATTTCGGCACCATGAGTTACATATTTGACAGATGTCATAGTAATTTACTATAACGAAAGTAGTTGCGGCTGTCACCTAAATTTTTCTCCGTGAAATCGTTTTATTTGTTGAGTTTTTTTTTCAAATATGTCTACAAGAGTATATTTTGCTTGGAGAATGTTAGCAGAAGCTGAATCTGAGGACGAATGGAATATGCAAAGGTGCTACAGTGTTCATATGCGCGCACAAAGTCAAACGGACCCTTTTCGCCCCCTCACCTCGTGAAATTCATTAAATGTGCAGTACCTATAACAACTGAGGGTACTGATGGGGCTGCCAATGTTCCGTAGTGCTTCCAATATGTTTACGGAGGCGCACAGTGATGGGTTCCACGCGATAATGCAAAAGCTGTGCATCTCTGCTGGGCCGTTTGCGCTGCAGCCCTAATAGCCACAACCTGCGCGCGTTGGCAGACATATGGTACTCCCCAATGCTGCAACAATGGGTGCGCTTGCATGCCACCTTGTAACTACCCACATCATTGTTTGATAGGGAATCTTTGGTTTTTATTGTTTTTCAGGGATCCGTTTTTATTATTTTATTACCTATTACTAAGCCTACATTGTCCGTCCGTGCGTCCGTCCGTCCCTTTGTCCTACCTATTTCGGGCTGTAACTTATGAACCGTAAAAGCTAGTTAGTTGAAATTTTCACGGAATATGCGTTATTGCGGCGGATTTGCTAACAAATAATAAAAATTACAAAAAATTTAAAATTAAGGGTGGTCCTCATACAAGAGACTAGTTTTTATCAACGTTTCGCTCATTCGTAAAAACGGTAATAGGTGCAAGTATCAAACTTGGTGTGATTATAGAGCAAACTCTACAATTTATAACAACTAATAATAAAAACCGGCCAAGTGTGAGTCGGTCTCGTGCTAAAGGTTCCGGAGAAAAAAATGTTTTTGTATGTTGGTGGTGTGGTACGGAACCCGCGGTGCGCGAGTAGCCTGACTGGTACTTGACCGGATTTATTTATTTATAACTAAAATAGTTTGTAAGATCATTGTTACTAACATTACTTATATGCACCTGGGTTATCTGAATAATAATTTAATTTTTTATTTAATTAAGACTTTCCTATTAAATAAATGACTTATTATTATAGATAAAAGTTTTATTATTTTACATACAATAAAAAGAGCATTATATGCGTTTCCACCAAATCACTCAAAATGCAAATGGTGCTAAGTCTCACAAAGTCACGCCATAGATCAAACTGTGATTCACTGCACCTTATTTTCTTTTTGTCTTTTTGATTGCAAGTCCAGCTAGATTCTGCTACTGCTACTTTAAATCTTCTTCTCTTCCTGTCACTGTGGGGTATAATAGCTCTCCACCGGTTGCGATCTTGGACAGCACTGTAGATATCCCCTCAGGTCATATTAAGGCTTTTGGCTTCAACTTTCACCGAGCGGCGGCGCCAGGTTATTTTAGGACAGCCTCTATTTCGTTTGCCTGGTGGGGGTGGATGTCATGGATGGGTGATCGTCTCCTTAATACATGGCCTAGCTACTGCCACCTTCAGGCAAGGATCACTTTCTCTATACACTGCTCACTCGTCCGTCTCCATAACTCCTCGTTTGAGATGGTGTTTGTTAAGAAGATCTTCAAGATTTGCCTGATGCATTTATTTTGTTGATGAAAACTTGGAGTCTGTCATAATATTCTTGCGAAATAAATTGAAATTGAACTATAAATCCGATTTCAATCAAAACACATAACACTCACAGATCACTATATAATTGTACTTAAAACGTAGTGATTATATTCTCTTTGATTGTACTGACATAACACTGTTAGAATGAAAACGTAAAAAACTCCATGCAATGCTTACAGTAACAAACCTTTTTAAGGCCTATGGGTAATTTTTGTATGGAAGGTGGAGTCTTTTTTTTTTAAGCGGCCAGTTACCAAATATTGCAGATATTTTAGGGCTATTATTACCTTACATTATTATCCAAAAAAAATTGTCCTACGGTGTAACGTTTCGGAGATATTTAATGTTAAAGTTTTAAAAAAATCACTCTAAAAAGCTCATTAATTGTTACCCATTTAGGTTTCTTTACTACTTTATTTGTTTTTATAGCCCAGAATTATTAGTTTTACCCACTTAAGTACCCACAATATTTAGTTCGTGACCGTATCAGTGTAGAAACTTATACTAATTTAAACGAGCGACCGCAAATTAGCGAGGATTGCGATGCGTTCCTGCACAAAATATGCGTGATGATGTCACAAATAATTAGAACTAATAATTTTGGGCTATAAAAACAAATAAAGTGGTAAAAAAACCTAAATGAGTAACTTTTAATGATCTTATTAGAGTGATTTTTTAAAACTTTAATATTAAATATCTCCGAAACGTTACACCGTAGGACCATTTTTTTTTAAATAATAATGTAAGCAAAATGTAAGGTAATAATAGCCCTAAAATACCCACAACATTTGGTAACTGGCTGCATGAAAAAAAAAGACGCCAATATTACCCATACCCCTTTTCGTATTACTTTATGGTATTAACACAATACTTTTTAAATTGACTTTTTTTGGCTTTGATCTAAGAGGAAGGAGCAAGAAGATTGCAATTTGGGAAAAAATTTCAACCTTCTTGGAAAGGAGTCTCTTTATTCCAAACCAAAGAGACTCCTTCCTGTTAGACTTTGATGCAATAAGTCGTAATAGTGAAGACGTTGAGCGAAAAGATAACATATAATTCGCACCATGAGTTTCATCGCACGCAACGAAAATCGTTACGTATAGACGACAGGCACTATAGCTCATGGCGTTCCATGACTCACTTCACACTTATCGATGTGTCTCTTTCTAATTGCCTATTAGAAACAAGGATAGCAAAACTGGCCAAAATCTTTTGAACCCAAGCCAAAAAAAGTAAATTTAACCCTAGAGTGCTCGCGCTATGAGCATTTTGCCGCCCGCGTCAAAAAATTAATGGTATTTTGTAAACGATGCATTTGTAAAAGTCAAGCGTCCCAGTAGCTGCCCCTACATATCTCACCTCCCCATTTTAGAAATTAGAAGAAATTGAGTGCGCGGGTTACCTCACGAAGAAAGGGTTGTTGTAGGTGTGTCGCGTTTGGCGGCAAATTACTCACTGCGCGACTACGCTCGTAAGTAAAATTCATTTATGGTTTTTTACAGTACGTTTAATTATTATTAGTTTCATCGTGTTTGTTGTTTTTTTGATGTAAATATAATAATAATATATTTATTTACGTTATTTTGTCTAATTATTGGGTGTTTTTGTTTTAATTAGTTGATTTAAAAAAATAGGTGAATGATGTGTGAGGTATAAAAAGTCGATACTAATACTTAAGCATGTTACAGAAACCAATGAGAAATTGATTTTTACCATCGGAACAAAATACCCTCAGAAAGAGAAGGTATAATATGAGCAGTGGTCCATCCAAGACAAATAGAAGGACCAAAAAAGAGTGCAATAGATGCGCAAAGTTACTGTGCAACGAACACTTTATGTACACACGGCGACAAATCAGGTTACGCACCCCATATACCCATAACTACACTACGTACAAAACACAAAATAGTGCGGTAGAGAGCCTGCATAGACGCGGCTGCCGGCGCGGGCGCAGCGTGCTGTAAGACGAAACAACAACAACATACCGCACCCTTTCGCACGATTCGCAACGATCAACTTCTAATAGTTCAAAGTCCAAACAGGGTAACCTGACCTGTTGCCGTGTGTACATTTGTCAGGACTATTTTACTGAAACACATGCCGTAGATGAAGAAAACATTTAATTTTCTTATTAGGCTCAAATATTTTTTATTTTATGCGGATTGAGATAAAGATGTTACTAAAATTCAAGAAAGGACATCATCGGCATTTTATACATTTTTGGTCCAAAAATAATGCTATATTCTGTTAGAACTTGTCCGTCTAAGCATTTATTATTCCAAAAACCAAAAGGCACGTTAAAAATGTTAAATTTTATTTTATTTAAGTAGGTAGGTAGGTTGTAACATAAAAATCATTTTCTATATGAGCGGCAAAATGCTCCCCACGCGATCACTCGCGTTTCACGGCAGGGCGCGACTACTCTAGGGTTAAAACGTATTGTGTCAACACCATACATAACATATAGTACCTACGATTAAATTAAAGAGGTTCGTTACTATGTAAGCATGGCATGGAGTTGTTTACGTTTTTAGGGTTCCGTACCCAAAGGGTAAAAACGGGACCCTATTAGGTACTGACGGTACTAAGCCTACGTTGTCCGTCCGTCCGTGCGTCCGTCCGTCCGTCCGTCTGTCTGACCTATTTAGGGCTGTAACTTTTAAACCAAAAGAGCTAGATACTTAGTTAAAATTTTCACAGAATGTGCGTTTGCGGATTTGCTAACAAATAATAAAAATGTCAAAAAGTTTAAAATTAAGGGGGGTTCTCAACAAGAAACTAGTTGTTATCAACGTTTTTTCTTCTCGCTCTATGGTAAAAACGGTAATATACAGGTGTCCCGTAAACCGACGCGACGTCAACCCGGCGCATGCTGGTAGGTTAGGTCATGACTAAGCGGAATATCAAAATTTGGCTTTGGTAAAAGTGGCTTAGTTTTCGAGATATTGACAGTTTTAACACAGATACTGCATAGACAATTTGTAGCGGGGTGGCACTCAAAATAGTGAATAAGGTAAAGAGTTTCACGAATTTCATAAAACTGTCCCTATCTCGAAAACTAAGGACCATTTCCTAAAGTAAAATGTTGACAGACTGATTGATTGATTGACAGATTTTTTTTATTTTAGTGTATTCTGGTTAGGCATGAACTAACCTATCAACATCCACCTGGTTGACGTCGGTTTACGGGACACCCTGTATGCAAGCGTCAAACTTGGTGTGTTATAGAGCAAGCTCTACAGTATAACAAAAAAATAATAAAAACCGGCCAAGTGTGTCGGTCTCGCGATAAAGGTCCCGGAATAAAAAAAAAATTGTTTTACGTTAATATGTTGTAGTGGTGTGGTACGGAATCCTCGGCCTCGATGCGCGTATAGCCCGACTCGCACTTGACCGATTTCCAACAAATAGTTACCATTTCACGGAGAAAAATTAAGGTGACAGCCGCAACTACTTTCGTTGTAGTAAATTACTATGACATCCGTCAAATATGTAACTCATGGTGCCGAAATTGTTTGAGAACTACAATAAGTGTAGTGTCGTTTTAGTTACATTAACGGCGATAGTCAACTACAGGAACTTTACTCATGGTGCAGATTTTAGTTACATAACTATCCGCCAGAGGCGCTGTATGGAATTCAATACAAATAATTTACGAAAACGAATAAAGTAGACGTACTGCTATCCTTGTTTCTAATAGACAATAAGAAAGAGACACATCGATAAACGGGACCCTATTACTAAGCCTACGTCCGTCCGTCTGTCCGTCAGTGCTACCTATTTAGGGCTGAAACTTTTGAACCGTAATACCTAGATAGTGGAAATTTTCACAGAATATGCTTTATTGCGGCGAATTTGCTAACAAATAATAAAAATGAAAAAATAAAATTAAGGGGGATACTAAGGGGGCGGCAAAACTGGACTGTGCCCCGGGAGGCAGAAACACACTCTACGCCACTGTGTCCTCATACAAGAGACTAGTTTTTATCAACGTTTATTCTTCTCGCTCTATCGTAAAAACGGTAAAACATGCAAGTATCAAACTTGGTGTGATTATAGAACAAACTCTACAGTATAGCAACAAATAATAAAAACCGGCCAAGTGTTACTCAGTCTCGTGCTAAAGGCCCCGGAGAAAAAAACATTTTTGTAAGTTATTGTTGTGTGTTACGGAGCCCTCGGTTCGCGAGTAGCCCGACTCGCACTTGACAGGTTTTTATTTATAACTAACATAGTTTGTAATATCATTGTTACTATTGTTATTGTTATCACTGTTATTATGCATCTGAGTTATTTCAATAATAAATTATGTGATTTAATTTAATTTTTAATTTAATTAAGACTTACCTATTTAATAAACGGCTCTATTATAGATAAAAGCTTTATTATTTACATACAATAATAAAAAGAAAATTAAATGCGTTTCGACCAAATCACTCAAAATATGGAAGCATCGCCATCGGTACAATTTCGCGATTTGTACAATTCCATGAATGGTTCTAGAAGCATGTTACTGTTCTAACTATCACACAGTCACGCCATAGATCAAACTGTGATTCACTAGACCTCATCTTCTTTTTGTCTTTTTGATTGTAAGTCCGGCTAGATTCTGCTACTTTAAATCTTCTCTTCCTGTCACCCCCACGTGGGGTACATTTAGGGCTCTCCACCGGTTGCGATCTTGGACAGCACTGTAGATATCCTCTCAGGTCATGTAAAGGCTTTTGGCCTCAACTTCCACAGAGCGGCGGCGCCAGGTTATTTTAGGACGGCCTCTATTTCGTTTGCCAGGTGGGTGTCATGGATGGGTGATCATCAGGCCTCCTTAATGCATGGCCTAGCTACTGCCACTTTCGTTTAAGGATCACTTTCTCTATACACTGCCATAGTGTAATCAAACTAGTGAGCGCGCTCGGCGGCCGCGACAGGCCAATCGTGCGCGGTGAGCGGAGGCCCGGGGGAAGCGTGGCCCGGTACCAATGTACCTACGCGCGGTACCAATACTGCCGGTGCTTCACCCCCCAGCACACCGCGCAAGCATAGATCCACCGCGACCGCTAAGCTGCTCACCCGTCCGTCTCCATATCTCCTCGTTTGAGATGGTGTTTGGTCAGAAGATCTTCAAGATTTGCCAGAGGAATTTGTTGATGAAAACTTGGAGCCTGTCTGTGACCGCTTTACGGATGAACCTAATGTAATGATGTGTGACAATGTTCGAGATTAATAAATATCTTATTTTCTTAATATTCTTGCGAAAGAAATTTAAATTAATCTATAAAACCCGCTTCAATCAAACCAAGAATCAAACACATAACACTGTAAGAATGAAAACGTAAACAACTCCAGTGCAATGCTTACAGTAACAAACCTTTTTATTTTAAACGTATTACTTTACTTTTTTTTTTTTTTTAAACAATTTATCCTTTCGGAAATGCAATGGGAACTAGCCCTTACAGCATGGTCATAAGTTACATTTATCTTTGTACTTAAAACTAACTTAACTAATCTTACACCTAAATATTGAAATGTGTGGGTGATACACACATTCCAGTTTCAAGTTCAATTCATAAGTTTTACACGAGAATCAATCCGAATCAAACGGGAGCGCCTTCTTTATTTCTCACTTTTACTACATTGTCCTCCATTAATGGCACATTATTAAACTAATTCCACCACATTAACACAATAATGACCATTAAAAACTAATTTAGAAAATTAAGAAACAAAGCCCGTCCTTTTCTTCAAGATTCTCGTGCAGAACTCTCCTGGGCGATGATGGGATGATAGATGAAAAATGACAATGAAATTCTGGTTGATTTTGTAAGCTCGCGCGTTGCCCCCAAAACTACCATGTACGAGTAAACTTGCACCAAAACTTTTGTTCTTTCTTCGTATGTATTTGAGATTCCTGTTATGTTGGTCGATCTACGCAACCGTTTGGTACACAATCCGCACGAAATTATGTCACAAATATCACTAAAAACCAACTTTTCACAAATATCAAATACAGACACAAACGAACAAAATAATGGCGGCAAGCAAACTCCGTATTACTTTACGGTATTGACACTATACTTTTTAAATTAGCTTTTTTTTGGCTTGGACTCAAATTTTTTTTAGCTAATTCTGCTATCCTTGTTTCTAATAGGCAATAAGAAAGAGACACATCGATTAAGTGTGAAGTGAGTCATGGAACGCCATGAGCTACAGTGCCTGTCGTCTATACGTTAACGATTTTCGTTGCGTGCGATGAAACTCATGGTGCGAATTTAATTTTATCTATTCGCTCAACGTCTTCACTCTTACGAATGTAGCCACGTCAGTTGATTTTACTATCACAACTCATGGTAGACGTACCGGTGACATTTGATGATGCAAAGAGGAGATGTGCCGTGGAAGGTAAGTTTATGTCCACGAAGTAGGTATTATTAAGTGATGATGGCAATCTCCATACAAAAAGTGAAAAAGTTTTTAGGCTCGATTTTTTAAAAACATTGGTATTATAGGTATAGTTGTCCTTCTTAATATGCTGACACTTTTTTAAGGGGACGATCAGACCGTCAGACTGAACAACTTTCTCTGTGGCACCAACATCGAAATCGCGAAAAAAAAAATCTGCTCGTCCATACAAAACTGCAAACCTACTCGAGCCAAATGTATGGGACAGTGGAATTTTTTTTCGCGATTTCGATGTTGGTCCCCTAGAGAAAGTTGTTCAGTTTGATGGTCTGATCATCCCCTTAAAAAAGTGTCAGCATATTAAGAAGGACCCTGTATAACATACATACCTACATCAGCTACATCCCCGGCTTCACTCTCATTACACTATCCATCAGGCGAGCTGAAGCCAAGCGTTAAAGAAACTCTACTGTTTCTTATTTTTCTTTTTATTCGCCAAAATTACCTAAAAAAATAGGATTCTTCAAAGCTTCATATATCATGAAGTACTAACAGTAGGAGTATTATTTGCGGATATGTGTAAATTGAACATATAATTGAAGTTTTGATTAGAGCCAAAACACGATTTTCTCGATAGAAAAACAAGCCAAAGTAGCTTCCGTTTTTATCTATAAACGCTTGGAACTGCTAAACGGTGAATAATAGAGACACAAGACTTGATTTAAAAAAAAAGAGATTGTTATTATCTAAATTTTGATTAGAGCAGAATTGAAATTATTTAAATAGTACTATCACAATTCAATAAAGTTTGATTTGACGCTCGATTCGTTTCAAGCGCGCGCGCCGCCCCATCTCTTTCTCTCGCATCAGGCCGCAATATAAGCTATCCCACGCCTGCACGGCTAGCATGCCACCCACGACAAAGCGTTTAAACGAGAAAAACGTCATGCGCGCTCTATCTGGCATACATAAAATAATAAAGACGGAGGCACATCTCGATTTTTATCGTTATCTCGAGGATGGCATGCTAGAGGGGCTGATTCGCTTAAATTATTTTTCGACATAGGCCCTTAAGACACATTTTCTCGATAGAAAAACTAGCCAAAGTACCGCCCGTTTTTATCTATAAACGCTTGTAACTGCTAAACGGTGAATAATAGAAACATCAGACTTGATTTAAAAAAAGAGATTGCTATTTTCTAAATTTGGATTAGAGCAGAATTGAACTTAAATAAATAGTACAATCACAATTAAATAAAGTTTGTTTTTTCGCTTGAATCGTTCCAGGCGCGCGCGCCGCCCCATCTCTTTCTCTCGCATCTGGCAGTAATATAAGCTATCACACACCCGTTTCGCTTAAATTATTTTTCGAAATAGGCCCTTAATGCCCGCCACTAGATAATTTCTACTAGAGATAGCAAGTTTTTTTTTATTATTATTGTAAGTCTTACGTTCCGTAATCACGGGCAATTAAGTCCCGGAACTTTGGAAGGCATGCATGGTGCCGAAGCCAACATGTAGAGGCCCGTTCAAAAGACAAGTTAATCTAAATGTAAGGATACACAAATGGCGGATACCATCTCCGAGCGTACAACCTGATACCCACGGGGATGGTCCCCGCCATTTGTGTAAAGACTATTGGAGTACGGCGCTATGGCCGCGATGGAAAAATAAGGTCTTGGGCTATGGAGGTGAAAGTTGGATGGATGGATACTGGGCTATGGGAGGAGACTAACCGACGTCTGCCATGACAACTAAACTCAAAATTGTAAATAGGGCAGGCGGTGACTCGCCGACTCGTCGAGTGGGCCCCATAAAACGGCCGCACGCACAAAGTGCGACAATGGGACACCATCTCACTGAGCGGCTGAAGGTTGTCGAGAGCTGGTTTACCCCCGTGAGCGGGTTTCCCCGTTATTACGCCATTACGTGCAATACACTTCCAACCTGGAGCATAGGTTCTGCTCTTGCGATTCCACTCTGGACGGCTAATTAAGGCAAGCCAGAGGTAGGGGGTGTGCTACTGTGTGTGTGGGTGTGTGTGTGTGAGCGCATGTCTGTATGGTCCCCCTGGATAGGGGTCCGCGGTGTCGCCACTCACCGTCAGCTCGCCACAAGCTGCCCCCGCGGGTTTATTTTTATTATTCAACACAATTTACAGGTGCAGTTTTGGCATCGCCGATAAACAACGGAATCAAGGCCGCAATGATGGACATATTAAAAACATGGAACGTACAAAATATCTTCACTGGTTTTTCTTCGAAACCACACAATGGAGGAATATTCTCTTCTATTGAAGGTAAATACTTTAGTGAGCTGATTATGATCTACTGGTTAGTATAAGCCTTACGCGAAGATTCGATCCCAGACTGTTAGACTCGTAGGTATCAATGAGTTTTAGTTACTGTCTGAATGACTCGACCAGCTGCAGATTTTGCAAAGAGGAGTTTGAGATTCTCTGTGAATGTGGTATATTGTTGTTTAAATACGAAATATCATCATAAAGGAATAGCAAACGCCAGCAAAACAGCCTAAGAATTGCTATACTTAAGTGGCAGTGGGCGGGGCACATTGCTCGCAGAACCGATGGCCGGTGGGGCCGAAAAGTTCTCGAGTGGCGACCGCGTACAGGAAAGCGCAGCGTGGGTAGGTAGTGAGCCCCTCACACGGTGGACCGACGACCTGGTGAAGGCGGCGGGAACACGTTGGATGAGGGCAGCGCAGGACCGCGAGTTATGGCGATCCTTGGGGGAAGCCTATGTCTAGCAGTGGACGTACATCGGCTGAGATGATGATGATGATGATGAAACGCCAGCCATCAGTTTGCCAGCTCACTAAAATACCTACTATTTCTAGGTATCCAGCTGTCAAACATCGAGCACACCTGGGCTTCCGGCGAACCAAACAACTACAAGAACAATGAAAACTGCATAGTGCTGTCGTCTCGCGGCACTATGTCAGACGTCAAGTGTTACCATCAGTATCCGTACTTGTGCTTTTTGAGCGAAGACAGAGTTAAGCATGCCTGTGGCTTCAAAAACGGAGGTAAATTATTCTTATAATAAGGAACAACTTTTTGAGGCTTGCGCTACTCATAACAGGAATAGCGACAACAAACCGTTAGGTAAAACAGTAAAGTGAACCGAAATAAGATAAAGAATGTTCAGTTTGATGGACTGATCGTTCCCTTATAAAAGATCAGCATAATTATTAAGAAGGATCCCATAGGTAGGTACAGGGTGTTAGGGTAAACAGTTGCATTACTTTAAGGGGTGATTGTACCCATGATACTAGTTAAACAATTTTACGGTCCCTAATAAATGTACAGGGTGTAAGGGACAGCTCTTCGCAGGCTAAAAGGTTGAACTCAGACCATCAAACTGAACAACATTCACTACGGAGCCTACCTAAGGAAACGCGAAAAAAAATAAGGTGTTTCATACAAAACTGCTGTGTCTACCCGACTCAAATATATGAGACGAGACAGAAGTTTTTTTTCGCGTTTCCTGTGGTAGGCTCCATAGTGAAAGTTGTTCAGTTTGATGGTCTGTATGCACCGATTCAGCCTGCGGAGGACTGTCCTTTACACCCTGTATAGGAAATTTGCATAAAAATCTACTTTTTATAAGTACAAATGTTCGATCAGCTGATTGCATTTAAAAGTCAAATTTTGTGATTTCCTTTAGGTTTCTTAGAGAAAATTGTTCAGTATCATGGATACAATCATCCCTTTAAGTACCTATAATGCAACTGTTTACTATAACACCCTATATAGGATGATGATGATGATCTTAATCTTTTTTCCAGACTACGCACTGGACAATACTACAGGGAGCTGTTACAAATTGCACAATAACGATTTAAGTTTCGATGACGCTGCCAAGGTTTGTGAACAAGAAGGAGCGCATCTGGCCATTATTAACGGAGACAAAGAAGCACAAGCAGTAAAGAATTTGATCGTCAAGAATAATATACATTATGCCATCCTCGGCTTCCAACTTAACAGTAATTCAGGAAAGTGGATGACACTTCAAGGCGAAACAATAGAAGACGCTGGTTACGCAAAATGGGTTGGAGGGCACAGCTCTTCTGATGCTGCTTCTAATGCTGCTTCTGTATCTCCAACGGCCTTTGGTTTGTTAGGAAGCGATGGATTACTTTACCACAACTCCAAGCTTTCAGAGTCGCGGCCATTCATATGTGAGAAAGACACTGAAATAGTTGTTTGTGAATAAAATATACTTCACATAAATTATTAGGGTATGATTTCATCAATTACCTAATAAATGCATTTTCAGTCGCCTAATAAATAATACTTGTTCCTAAAATAATAGATTTGTCACCTAAATTGAATCACCAAATAATATGAAAACGCTTACCTAAATATTAAATAAGGAATTACTTTGAAATGATATCAATCATCAAATAATTATATTGGGTTTTAATATAATAAAAGTATCACTTAAACTGAATCACCAAACAATGTAAAAAGGTTACCCTAAAAATGAAAATACGAAATTTCAACTTGCGGAAATGAATAGTTTACGAGATACGATTTTTTGAAATTTGCCAAATCTCATACAATTTAGTCTAAAAGAGCGTGTCGGGCGACTAGAAAAAAAAATTTGTCACCTAAGGCTATGGCAAGCTTTTGAGTTTGATACGGCGACCAGCCTTACAGTAGCAATTCGGTTCTGGCACTCGCCGGCCGCTGCCGCGGCACGCTCGCTACGCTCACTCGGCTCGTGCGCTGTGGTCGCAAGAAACCTCGTCGCTTCGCTCCTCGCAACCTAACCAACTGAGTTGGATACCTACGATATGGAAGTATCTTTTCAAAAAAATTTATCTTGAAAACTAAGCATTTTTAAGGAACTGATCTATTATTTTGATGATTGACTTACTTTTTAGAGGACAGATCTTATTTTCAGGCTATAGAAAAAAATAATCAAACTATTATTTAATATACAATTTACATTTAATCTGAAGATTTATACTTAGAGACATTTTTGATAAATATGATGACTAATATATTTCTTGGGGATAGATATTATTATTAGGGTATTGCAGATTAGTGACAAATCTAAACTTAGGTGACAGAAAATATTGTTCCCAAATTACGCCATTGCGTTTAACGGCGAAAAATTCAAGAAAAATTGCGCACAAGGAACATAAATTGCGCAACGCAGACTGCGCATCAGTCTATGAGCGTAGTAGAGAAGAAAAAAGATTATAGCTGATAACGATTCGAAAAGATTCGAAGTTTCTTGACGAAGAAGTTTGTGACGAGCTTTGAGGTGTTCTTTGGATGCAAGAATTACTCATTTAATACCTCTATGTTTTATGCTACGTCTTACGCGTGGAAGTTGATTCTTTACAATTAAATATTACATTATAAAATACGGTGTTTTACGAATTAAAGCATGGTGTCAGAAGTGGGATTCCAATGGATTTAGTCAGTGACAAAGGTTCCCGTTTTAATTCAAAAGATTTTAATCTATTTTTATCTGATTGGGGTATTCAACATATTACAATAAGTCCATACTTGCCCAGGTCAAACGGTCTTGCAGAAGTATCTGTCAGAATTATAAAAAATATTTTCAAAAAGTGTGAATATTCAGGGACTGATCCTTACATAGGTTTGTTGCAATATCGTAGCACAAAGTCAAAGTCAAAGTCAAAAATAATTTATTCAATATAGGAGCTTGAAGCACACTTATTAAACGTCAAATCTTTTTTTGAAGCTACCACCGCGTCGGAACGTGTTGTCGCTGTAGAGAAGATGCGGCCAGAAACTCTACAACATAACACGACTTAATAACTAAACAATATAAATTCTTATGCTAAGGTTATTAAGGCTAAGGCACACCTAGAGGGAACCTGAGTTCTCCCGCTCGATTACTCATGTCTCGTCAGCTAAGAACCAAACTAACAGCTAAATTTTCAAATTTCAAGTCCAAGATAGTCAGATTTTCAGATCATTTGCAGAATAAATTAAACAATATAAGAAAAACAACTCATTACTACAATCAGCATTCGAAACAGAGTAACTATCAATTTCAAATCGATGATACAGTTTACTTCAAAAAAGATCCTAGAGATAGGATGTGGTATAAGGGCAATATAGTAAGTTTGAGCAATTTTCCTTTATCTTATGTTGTTCGCGATGGAAAGGGGAGATTATACAGAAGAAACATTCATCATATTAAATATGTTCAACCTACTCAGAGTGATTACAATTTTACAAATGTAGATAATACATTTTATTTTTGTACTAATAATAATGATCGTAAACTTGGTTCAGATGATCTTAATGATAGCGTTAATTTGAATGATAATCTGGTCAGAACTAGATCTGGCAGAATTGTACGAAAGCCCGAGCGTTACTGTTGTAAATAGTGTATTAAGTAGTTAGGTTAGTTAAAGTGGTTTAAGTATTTTTGTTTTGTTTAAGAGGGGCATGTTATGTTATCCAATCTATTTTTATTATCTATGTTCTTGCTCTATGTTTTATGCTATGTCTTACGCGTGGAAGTTGATTCTTTACAATTAAATATTACATTATAAAATACGGTGTTTTACGAATTAAAGCATTATACTATAGTTTTTGTTCGTTCCATAATCATACGATAAGAAACGATTCCTTTTATTTATTTATTTATTTTTATTAATATATATTACAGGCACAATTCATGTTATCATGACAGGTATACACCCAATGCGACGACATTTTGGTTGCACATTTAACTTTATAAGTACACAGTTCAAACTCTTTTATCAATATTTATTATCATATTGATTAAAAATTTATATATAACACAAACATGAATAAAACATTTATTTAGCTATAAATCTAAGAGCTGCTTCCGTAAACTGAGCCTGCAAACAATGAAACAAGTCTATATCTTTAGCCACTTCGTTCAATATGCGTAATGCCGTGGTGGTCGAAGCATGAGTGAGAACATTAGTCCTGCACGAAGGCACTGCGAACAGTTGGTCTCTGGGTCCCCGCCGCAACCGTGTGTTCGGTACCAGTAGGCTCATGGCTTCTAATACCTTGGGATTATTTAGCTTCCCTCTAAATGTCTTGAATAGATGAGTCACAAGTGCTAAATTCCTTCTTGCTTTTAAACTATTATATCCCACCATTCCCAGAACAAATAGAGTGGGATAGATGAGCGGGTAAAAAGGATATACACCGTACTGCTTCCAATAGATGTACCTAGTAAATTTATTTTGGATTTTTTCTACCATCGATGCATATTTCGCTTCATGGGGGTTCCAAATGATTGCGCTGCTTTCTAGTCGGCTTCTCACTAAGGCACTGTACAAAGATTTTACTGTAGGTACGTTATGGAAATCCTTAGCTTGGCGCAAAACAAACCCAAGATTTTGAAATGCCTTTTTACAAATATTTGTTATGTGGTCGCGGAATGTCAGATCTTGCGATATACAAACTCCCAGAGGGTCTACCCGCACATTCGATTCGAACTTTTGCGTGAATGTTTTCGTTCCAATTTCAACTCTATTACAATGAAGTGCGGACCGAAACAGTGGCGATATAGTGAAGATCGAAAGTGCGGGTAAGGGGGCAGATCTCTAACCGAACAGACTCGCGACTAGCTCGCGACACATTACTCTCATCGATTTGGTAGGTACAGAGTAGTGGATGCAATGCTCTCGTGCACGACATCACTGAGCACTTGGACGTATTAAATGAGAGCTTGTTTTCGTTGCTCCACTCAACTACCCTATCGATGTCGCTCTGTAAGCGAATGCAGTCTGCTTCCTCGTCGACAGTTAAGAACAACTTTAGGTCATCCGCAAACAATAGGATTTCTGCATTATTTACAACAGTAGGCAAATCATTAATCATGATAGAATAGAATATAATTTATATAATTTATTTGCTTTGAAACAGGTAAATATTACAAAAGATGGTATAAAATATAAAATAAGTTTCTTCTGTTCAGCTGTAGCAACAGCATGAAAATATTATGTTAACAACTTAAACTATACTATATTGACACTTTATATTTTATTTACGTTACTTATTTACTTACACTTAAAATTTAAAAACTCTTCAACACTGTAAAAACTGTTAATTATTAACCACTGATACAATTTTTTGAACATTAATTTGGTGTTTAGTTGTTTAAGGCTCTCGGGAATTTTATTGTAAATTTTAATACTCATGTAGTAACAATTCTTCTAGATTAACGTTAATCTAGGATAATATTCTACAACTAGTCTATTTGGATATCGAGTGCGCTTAGGGCATACATCAGAAACTGTTTTGAAAAGGTGTGGGTGAAGCTTAACAAATTTACAAATTTCAAAAATATACAACGTGTTAATGAATTAGCGCAAAACCTCATACACCCCAACTGATTTATAACAAAATAATTAGATTGAAACAATAATTTCATTATTTTGATAGTTAAAATTTAAAGTTATTCGCATTTTAAGTTTTGATGCAAAAATGATTTGTCATCATTTCAGCAATGAATGAAAGCGCTAACGTACTCATGGATACATTTTAATAATCTTGTTGTGGTAGTAAGTAGGCTAAGTGTGCCCGTGCGGTGGATTGACAACGGGTTCAGAAAATTTTAAATTTTGCATACAAATTATTTAATATTTTGAAAAAAATTACCTATGTTGAAACCATGATAATTCGACTCAGCTCTTGATTCTGAACAAACTACTTTCTAGTTTTGCGTTAATTCATTAACACGTTGTATATACTAGGCAAAGTTAGGATGCCAAGTTTTTTAAAAAAAGGTTTACATGAGTCCAGTGGACTGATATTGCATATTGCTCTTAAGCATTTCTTTTGAGCTATGAAAGCCTACATGAGTACCATTACCCCAAATAATGATGTTATATCTGAGGACACACGCTACATACCCATGATAATGAACAACAGGGGTCCCAAATTACTTCCCTGACTAACACCCGAGAGCGTAACGTATGTGTCTGAATTGGTTGTCGCGTAGTCCACGTATTGCCTTCGATTAGAAAGGTAACTCGAAAAAAAACGGAGTAGAGTCGGAGTGAAACCTATGCTGGCTAACTTTGATAAAAGTATGTCATTATTGACCGTAGCAAAGGCTTTTTTATTTATAGTCAAAATACGCGATGTCTATTTGTCCACCGACCCGCATGTTGAGAGCCACCAGTGCTGCCAAGTTAGGCGATTTATCGCCTTTTAGGCTACATCAGGGGGTCTATCGGCGACCAAAAAATGCGATTGGCGACCGGTCGCCATTTAGGCTATATCCCAAATTAAAATAGGCGATTTTGGGCTATATCAAGAAAAACTGACTTTTTCGGGTTATTTTAGGCTATTTTAAGGAAAATCCGAAATATTATACTTATTTTAAGTAAAATTATATGATTTTTATCGCAGACTGCATAAAGTGTACACTACAACACACTATGTACTGTACCACATAACATATTTGTACCTATGTTATACGGTACAGCTATTTTTTTAAATTTTTTCGTCACGAGCAGCCAAATATGGCATTTATTTTGGTCAATTTGCTGTATTTTAGGCGACTTTAGGCGATATTACACGGGGAAAAAATTAGGCGACTTTAGGCTACTTGGCCCGAGATTTTTGGCGATTCAGACTGGTTGGGACTTGGCAACACTGAGAGCTACAAATAAAATTTCTGATTTCAGATTTCTTACATACTTAGAGTAAGGTTGCCTTAGTCGTACCACCGCTTAAGTCGTCGTACCCCAGCCATATTTCGTCCCGTATTTATTATAATCAGTGACATCTAGCACATCAATCCTGTACTATTTAATCGTGCGTGTAAACAGCCCGAAGTGGGTGGTCGGCCGACTTTCAAAACGAAAAATATATTAAAAAAAAGATTTTCTTATCGTTTTCATTAAAAATGTTGGCTCATACGTAAGCTATTTCAAGGGAAAATATGATAGGAATGTATTTTTTTTTAATTATTTCTATTTTTGTAGGAATCTAGCTTTCATTTAGATACAAGCAAACAGTTTAAAATTTTCATCTTATATCAGAAGTTTTGGTTTTAAACTTTGAAGGTCTCGTTGCCTAAGTCGTACTTGTGGACGGTTCCTAAATCGTACCTTATGTGCTGGGTTAGAAAGTAAAAAAATAAAATATATTTGTAATATATGTGTTTAGTCCAACTAAGTATAGGTACAACAACAACAACAACAACAACAACAAATATACTTTATTTTACACCAACACATAAGAGTAAAATACAGAGAAAAAAATACAAAAAGGCACAAAATAAGGCGGTCTTATCGCTAAGAAGCGATTTCTTCCAGACAACCTTAGGGTAGAGGAAACGGTGTACGAAGAAAGGTAGGCGGTGTTTTCAGATAAATGACCAGAAATATCAGTAAATAAAAAAACAAGAATAAACCTATTATAAATACATCTAAATGCAATACATAGATAAGTATATATAATATATATTCCTATAATATATATATATATATATATATATACATAAACACATCATATATAAATACGCGTACTACTCAACTAAACACGATAGGAAAACATGAACTATTGATATAGGAAAAGATTTAAGTACCTACTTACATTCGGAGAAAAAATCGGAGAGGGTCAGTGATCAAGGAAATGCGACTTAACTTTCGACTTAAAAACATTCAAGGAAGGTGCACGTCGGATTGCCTCTGGCAACAAGTTCCAAAGCCGAACGGCATGAACGGAGAAGGAATGGGTGTAGAAGTTAGTGGAGTGGATGGGCATATGGAGGGAGAGGTTTTCAGAGGAACGCAGATGACGGCCAGTGGTGGAGGAAGAGAAAACAAAGCGTTCCTTGAGGTAATTAGGAGTAATGGGATTGAAGAGGATGGAGTAGAGAAGGTTAAGGATATGAGCTTCCCTACGACGTTTGACTGGGAGCCACTTAAGTCGAGCGCGGAATTCTGACACATGGTCGTACTTACGCAGACCAAAAATAAAACGAATGCACAGGTTTTGAAGTCGCTCGAGTTTATTAAGTAGCTCCACAGTCAGGTCAAGGTAGCAGGAGTCAGCGTAGTCTAGGATGGGTAATAGGAGGGATTGTGCAAGCGCAATTTTCGTGCTAGTGGGTAGAAAATTACGTAGTCGCTTCAAAGAACCGTAAGCAGCAAACATCTTCCTACTAACTTCAGCGACCTGAGGGGCCCAAGAGAGCGTGTTATCAAACATAATGCCCAAGTTTTTGACGGAGGTACTGTAAGGTATGCGTGCGCCATCAAATAATACAGGTGGTAACTGGTCAAGAGGAATCCTTGAAACAAACCAAGGACTCCCTATGACGATGACTTGGGTCTTGTTGGGATTTACCTTAAGGCCATAAGATAAACTCCATTCACGAATGCGGTTTAAGTCATCATTGGTGGTATTAATGGCTTGAGTGATATTATCTAAACACGACTGTGAATATATCTGAAGATCGTCTGCATACAAGTGGTAGGAGGAAGAGAGTTGAGAGGTGATGGAATTAATGAAAAGAGCAAACAAGAGGGGAGATAGCACGCCACCCTGCGGCACGCCTGCAGAGGTATCACACCATGAAGAATAGGTGTCTTCAACCTTTATACGCTGCTGGCGCCCAAACAGGTAACTATGAAACCAGTCAATTACCGTTGGAGATATGTTAAGAGTACGTAAAAGTCCTAACAAGATATCAAAGTCAACATTATTAAATGCGTTGCTGAAATCCAGCAATGTTAGAACGGTAAGTTGTTTGTTTTCCATTCCGAAACGAATGTCGTCGGAGATTTTAACAAGAGCTGTAACCGTACTATGACCAGGTTGGAAACCGGACTGATAAGGATTAAGGAGGTGGTTTTTTGATAGGAATAGACTGAGTTGCCGATGGACCAAACGTTCAAGGACTTTAGAAAGAAAAGGAAGAATGGAAATAGGGCGATATTCGGAGAAGGTGGATGGGTTACTCTTTTTAGGTAAGGGAATTACTTCAGCATCTTTCCAGATCTTGGGAAAGGTGGAAGAGGAAATAGATCTGTTGAAGATCTTGGTGATTAAAGGGGCGAGGGAATCAAGGAGAGGAATGATCATATTACGGCTTACCCTGTCACATCCGACGGCATTCGAGGCGATGGAGATAATGTTCCTCTTAACATCACAATCAGTAAATTGACAGAAAGAAAAGGGAGAAAAATTAGGAGTTGGCTGTGAAGAAAGATTATTCAGAGTGTTAGCCTTGGTAAGATCATCTAATGTTGATGCAGCCGAAAAATGTTTGTTTAAAGAGTTGATGTCTAGGTCTTTTGAAGCAGGATTAGTACGAGATTTGCCAATTCCTAAGGATTTTAGAAATTTCCAAACTTTCGCTGGATCTCCGTTTTCAACGGAACTATGAATGTGACGTCTTTGTGCATCCCTACACACTCGATTGCAGCGATTTCTGATAATGTGATATTTGTCACGATTTGCCTCGGAGGATTCAGCCTTAAATTTCGCTTTTGCACGGTTTTTCTTACAAATGATAGTTTTAATCTCCTCTGTCAACCAAGGAGCAGGAAGATGCTTGACTCTTACTGGCCGAATAGGAGCATGTTTGTCATACAGTTCAATTATTATTGAGTTGAAAAGCAGAACTTGTTCATCAACTGTAGCTGCTTCGTCAAGAACTGACCAGTCGGTTTTGGCAGCGTCCATACGCAGTTGTTCTGTATCCATAGCACGAAAATTGCGCTGCAACAGGATTTTAGGTTTGGCTTTTGGAGGACGGATTTTATAGGATAGGTAGATAAGGTCATGATAAGAAAAAGCATCAGCACTTAACTGACCATGTTTAGTAACATGATCAAGAGAACTGACTAACATAAGGTCAAGAAGAGAAGGAAGGCAATTTGGAAAGTTGTGAGTAGCAGAAAGAGGGAGGATATGTAGGTTGCTGGAATTGGCAAGTGATTTCAAACGTTGGGAACGGGAGTCATTTTTAAGGAGACAGGTGTTAAAGTCACCCATAATGACCGTATGACTATAGGAAGTTGAAAAATCTTCTAAGAGTTTTTCGAAGCTGGGAAAGTAATCGATTGTTAGAGATGGACTATAGAATACACCAAGAAGGACCTTTGTGTGGGAGAGAGTAATCTCCAAAAAAAGATGCTCAGCAGTGCCGGGAGGAGGGGGTTGGGGAGATTTGCTAATGATAGAAAAAGGAATTTGACTACGGAGATAGATCGCAACGCCACCATGGCAGGTATTGGTGCGATCGTTACGAACGAGTATAAAGCCAGGTAAGGAATAAGATGTGGAAGGGAGACATGGATGTAGGAAGGATTCAGAGACAAGAACTGCATGAATGTTTTTGTTGTCGAAAGTTGTAAGTAGGTCAGCATAATGAGCAGGGATGCTCTGGGCATTGATATGAACCACATTAAAATTTTTTGTGACATCCGAAAACTGGCAGTTCAGATGATCGTTCATAGAGAGAGAACTAGTGCTGTGAAAACTGTCATCGCTGCTCAGTTTTTCAGATGTAGATGAAAAAGAGAGGAAATGTTCGCTGTCATCGCTGGTATTCATTGATGTAGTAGTACAGAAAAATAGTACATTACGATACGTGTGACCTAAGTAGTCCATTATTGCACGGCGTGAAATTATCGTCCGAGCGCAGCGAGGACGATAAACGCCGTGTAATAATGGACTTACTTAGGTCACGAGTATCGTATACTATTTTATAGCTCGTGTGACCTAAACCCGCCAATTTTTTAATGTAATGAAATTCTCTTTAATGGTGAACTTTTTAACCGACTTCAAAAAAGGAGGTTTTTAATTTTATGAATACGTAAGTATACCAAATAAAAGAGGAGAAAGGGGGCCCGGGGGGCGAAGCCCCCGGCGGGGTGGAGGGGCGGAGCCCCCCCGGGGGCACGGGGGGCGGAGCCCCCCGAAGGACACAACCACGACTTCAAAAGCTTCGTTAATATATCGCAATCACAATCAATAGTTAATACTCACCTCTGATCACCCCCTACGCACTTCATACTCACAGCCTCCCTACTCCACCCTAGTACCAACACACTAATAAGGTGTTAGTAGGGGGTGCACCCCCTAATCGCCCCTGACAAGCTAAGGGGTGCACCCCCTAATAGCCCCAAGATCTAGGGGGTACACCCCCTAATCACCCCCACGAACTAGGGGGTACACCCCCTAATCACCCCCACGAGCTAGGGGGTGCACCCCCTAATTACCCTACATCCTAGAGGATGCAAACCCTAATCACCCCAATCTCCCCTACGCACTTGGGGGCGCACCCCCTAATTACCCCCTACGCACCCGTTACCCCCTATGCACCCCCTACTACCAACATATTAATAAGTTGTGAGTAGGGGTAAGTAGCCCGGCGTACGTAGGGGTAAGGGGGGGGGGGGGGTAGGCACAGTAAAATAATATATCATTAATGTAGGGGGTAAGTTGAAGTCAATTGGGGATTTCGCCATTTCAATGTTGGTCACATTGATTGAAAGCACATTTTAAAAGTACCTTCTTTTGTTTGTTATGCATCTGTGCAATAAAGTAGATTCATTTTTGAATGTAATCCGTGTAATAATGGACTACTTAGTAACGAAAAACCGTGACCTAAGTGAGGGTTTAGGTCACGGAGTGCTTTAAAAGTACCTATTGTGCATCTGTGCAATAAAGTAGATTCATTTTCGAACGGTGTAATCCGTGTAATAATGGACTACTTAGGTAACGAAAAACCGTGACCTAAGTGCGGGTTTAGGTCACGAAGTGCTATAAAATATATATATAAAATTTAAATAATAAAAAAAAAAAAAAAAATAGAAAAAACTAAAAATTTAGCTCACTTCTCTACCCGCCAGCAGAATGGTTAGAAAACGAAAACAAATTACATAGCACATGGAGTACAATTTTACACAACACAATGGAGAACAAAAACGACAAAAACATTAATAAAAAGAAAAGAAAAAAATAATTTAGAAATAAGTCTAACGTGTGTGGAACGGAACGTAAAAACGTACATGCTGCACTGCACAAAAAATTGCCAATACTACATTCGGGTCCGTCTCGCAACGCGCGAAAAATCACTCAGATTGCCAACACGAAAGAGAAAAACCATACGAGGATTTGGAGGATTTTAAAGGAAAAATATCGTATGCTACAAAGATAATATAATCACTACGTTTTAGTATGCTACACTACCCGAGTGACCCCCACACGCTTCAGGTACAGGTACCTAAGTGTCTTTAACTAATTTTATTCATAATAGTTTTGTTTTTCCAAGAATTTATAATTTTGTTTTCTGAGTGTAATTTATATTTATTTGCAGGCAATACTCTAAGTACGACTTAGGCTATAGGTGGTACGAGTTAAGCAACCGACGCCTAAGTCGTACCGAAGGAACTATTAAAAAAAAATTGCTTTATAGAGTTTTTTATAAAGGATGATTGTATTATATGAATGCTGGTTAAGAGTTAAATAAATAAAGATTCCATGAACAGCCGAAAAGTGTTTAAATTAAATTATTCTGAAAGTTACAGCAATTTCCCCTTAGGGGGTACGACCAAAGAGTAATATAAGTATATTAGAAAAGAGAGCCCACTCGTGGCAACATTATGCATCCACCTTATGTCAAATTGAAGGCTAGCTAGCGCCATCTGTGTTTCTCTGAAAATAATTCTACCTATACTATACATACCTACTTATATATATACTTATATACTCATACCGTTGTTTGAATGCTAGTTTTCGTTCAATCCCGCACCGATCGAGTGAAATTCCAGTATCCTTACTATTCTTGTAATCTGTACATTGGTAAGAGAACAACTGAAACTCCAGAACATCACTAAATCGGCACAAAATTGGAAAAAAACTACAAACAACACGCACATTACACAAGGTAGGTCGCCATTTTGTAAATTTGTCAATTTGACATTAACATAGACAATATAATCTTTTTTTTTTTCATAGTAAAAGATATATTTAACAGATGGCAGCACATTCTATGCAAACTGAATCGGAAAACCCACCAAAAGGCAAATGTCCTCCGCCTGGGTACGACTATGGCAACCTTACCCTATTTATTTATACACACAGCATCATCATCATCATCTCACGCACACACTGATATTCGTCTCATTTTTGAAATATGCGTTTTAACTTTAATTTTTATTGCTTTAATTAAGAACAGTAGTACCAGGTTCATAAGTCTTACCGATGTACAGTCAGCAGCAATAAGTTGTATACACTTTTGTTCTACGTCGTAATACTAAAGTGTATACATGGTGAAATTGATATCATTAGCATCCTTTTAAACTAAGAGTCTACCCATCAAACTGAACAACTTTTACTATGGGAGCAATACAATCGGAGCAAAAAAAAGAATCAGCTGTTGCATACATTTGAGTCGAGTAGGCATTGCAGTTTAGTATGCGACAGCAGATTTTTTTGTTGCTCCGATCGGTTTGCTCCCATAGTGAAAGTTGTTCAGTTTGATGGGTAGATTCTTCGTTTAAAAGGATAACAATGATATCAATTTCACCATGTACTTATTGCTGCTGACTGTACCTGCGCAGTCGACTTTATACCGCGCTAAATTATATTGACCGATCGGGATTTATTTTCCTGGAGTGCGATTTTTGAATCTCATTCGCTGAGTTCAGCATTTGTAAAGGTCAAAATTACTATGGATATATTATTATGCATCTTTCTACTTATGATTTTACTTTCAAAATCATACTACATAGGTGCTATTTTTTAAAGTCAAATCAGCAGTCGAAAGATGCGTATCTCAATACATTTTCAACTGCTGAGTTCAACTTATGAGATTCAAAAATCGCACTCCTGGTCGGACTGTACTATGTTGTTTGATTTCCGCGATACAGGCGCTGCCTAGTGCAGTGGTTGATGTTATAATATGCAATGTATCTTTGGCTGGCAAATAAATATTACTATTACTAAGTACTATAGGTAACTATTTTATTGGTAATGAAAATTGACCACAAAACTAAAGGAATCGAATTTTATCTTATAATATTACTAGCTGTTGCCCGCGACTTCGTCTGCGTTACCCGGATAAAAAGTAAGTACCCTATGGCGGCGGTGTCCTATTGGCGAATTTGGCGATGGTGCGATGCGATTTCATCGTCCGATGAATCCATGGAGAAAAGAAAGGAAGGACGGAGTTGAGGCAAAGTAGTGAGGTCAGTCGCCATTCGATGAGGTCGTGACGTCACAGTGGGCGTGGCCTATGCGGCTCAGTTCGAATCGGACCGCCATTGTTTTCGTACGTTATTATTTTGTTTTCTGAGACGTGTTTTGTCAATAAAAAATATTTAGAACGTTGAAGTGCGCTGTTCCTGGATGTAAAAATTGTTCAGGATCACAGACAAAGCTTGCAGATGGCATAACTTTTCATAGGTAAGTCCAGTTTAATTTAATAAGAGTTGTTTTTTGAAAATAATTCTCTCATTTGAAGGAACATAAGTTTTTCTACTAACCGCAAGATGCCTCTTTAAGATGATAAAAACAATCGATTTTAGAAACTTAAAGTGTAAATTATAGATGCAAATAACGATATAAACAAAGTGTTTAACTCGTTTATATCGATTTACCTTTTATTTCTTTGTTGAATTGGTCAATTACTAAAAAAATCGTAAACATTTCATGTTCCAAAACGACATCTACCGGCAAGTAGATAACGGTCACAACAGACGGCAGCTAAATTATATCGTTGTACTCTTCTAACACGTGCAATATTACATAAGCACGTGTAAGACGAGAGATCAACGATATAAATCAGGTCGATAATAGCGACGAGTAGATGAACTAGTTGGTTGTCATGTTACTGTGCATTTGTTGTAGATACTCCTTTCGCCGCTAGATGGATTTCGGTTTTTAGGGCGGAGCCTACTCCCACCTCTTACCTCGTCCCCCGCATTTTGGCGACACTTACTTGAATGGAAAAATTGCCTTGCCTCACCTCCGCTCCCTTCTTTTCTTCGTGGATGAATCCGATCGCGCGATCAAAAAACGTGTGTCCTAATTTGGTGCGATGCGATCGATCACCCTCCCTTGCCTCGTGTACCTGCACTCAGCGGGGATGCGAGTATGTCTGGGATTTAGTTCCAAATTTGTTCTATCGAATCCAATTAGAAATAAAATTTGTTCCGTCAAAATGGAAGAATGGCATAGGTTTGAAAAATCCTTAGGAAAAAACCTACAGCCGGCGGGACACTTTTTGTTTATAGGACACAGGAACTCCAAATGGGTGTCAAGATTTAGTTCTACTCTCTTTTATTTACGTTTTAAGTGAAAACAGTGTTCTAGCGTATATAATTTCAAAAATAACAGCGTCCGAACCTCCACTCAGCGGGACCCTTTTCTACTAACTACGTGGCTGTCTTTAAAAATTAGTTATAGCTGTAAATACTTGTTTGCCCCCGGCCGTTGAAAGCTCGTCTTTCAACAAGACACAGGAAGCGGACAAATCTTGCTAAATGATCGCCTGGTCACTGCAGTTGACGTCTTGATGTCAGCGACCCTGCTGATCCCATCTTTTCCCGGGAAGACCGCCACAACTCGTCCCAATCTCCACTTCATTGGAGGCAGGTTCTCCTCCTTAATGACTACCAAGGATCCCGGTTTCAAGTCATCCTTGCAAGTTCGCCACTTAACTCTCTGCTGAAGCTCCGAGATGTACTCCTTACTCCAACGAGTCCAGAAATGTTGGCGCAACTGCTCAATCCGTTGGTACCCGTTCAAGGAGTGAATGGAGTGATCCTGGTAGTCACGATCAGGGATAGAAAGAAGTGGTCGCCCGATGAGAAAGTGTCCTGGAGTCAATGGCATCAAGTCTTCTGGGTTGGACGAAAGAGGAGTAAGTGGTCGAGAATTTAGTATGGCCTCGATCTGAATTAAAGTAGTGTTAAGCTCCTCGTATGTAAGTCTACAATTGCCCAGCACTCTATATAAATGAAATTTAACAGACTTAACACCAGCCTCCCAAAGACCACCGAAATGAGGTGAATAAGGCGGGATAAAATGAAAATTAATTTCTTCACTGGCCGCACTCGCTGACAAAGAGTTACAATTGTCCCTAAGAAATTTAGAAAGGTCATTAAATGCACCTACAAATGAAACACCATTGTCCGAATAAATATTATTCGGTTTCCCTCGACGGGATATGAATCGGCGCAACGCCATTAAATAATTATTGCTGGTTAAATTGCCCACCAGTTCCAAATGTATGGCTTTAGTTGTGAAGCAAATAAAAACAGCAACGTACACCTTTACCATTCTGCACCCGCGACCTTGACGACTAGCGCACAACAGAGGGCCAGCGTAATCGACCCCTACGCTATCAAAGATGTAGCCCCCAGGATTCACTCGATTTTGCGGCAAATTACCCATTAAAGGAGTAGTAACTTGACCCTTCATACGAGTGCATCGTACGCATTGTCGATAACAAAACCTGGCCAAATTGCGACCTCCAATTGGCCAGTACATGTCCCGTATATTGGCCAACAACAGTTGTGGACCAGCGTGCATTGACTTAAGGTGTTCATGATAAAATAATAATTTAGTAAATCGATGTGTGGACTGTATTAAAATTGGGTATTTTTTATCATAAGGGAATGATGAATTTCCGAGACGTCCTCCAACACGCATTATATGATTCTCATCTAAAAAAACATTAAACTTGATGAGGGTACTCTTTTTAGGAAGCATCTGTTTATTTAAAAGTAACGTGTACTCGGGGAACGATTCCCTCTGAGACGTCCTAATAAGTACATGCAAAGACTCCCGTAATTCGTTTTTACTGAGGTACTTCAAAGTAGCCTCCCTTTTACATAATTTAATAAAACGTAACATATAAGCTACAGAGCGTTTTAATCGCTCAAAATTTGAAAATCGATCGAAGTCGATAAATTGATTCGCTTCAGAATCAATAGAATGTTGAACGTGAGTGGTGTGCAACGTAATTTTAGGTCTAAATTCCGGCAACGTTTGTAAATGTGCCGTATTTAGATTCGACGGCCAGCATGACATGTCTCTTTGTAAAAAACTAGGCCCGAGCCACCACTGATCAAGGGACTCTATCATCCTAACATCCACGCCTCTAGAAATATGATCAGCGGGATTTTCAGTGGTAGGGACATGCCTCCAACTATGATTGCCAGTTTTTTCTAGGATGGTTGCCACGCGGTTGCGAACAAAAGTATTTAATTTACTTGGCAACATTTTAAGCCATCCTAGAACGATGGTCGAATCCGTCCAAAACGTAACAGACCTAACAGACTTTCTGATCGAGTTCATCGCTTTTTCGTATAAACGTGCACCGACTAAAGCACCACACAGTTCAAGCCTAGGAATGGTGGTAGGCTTCAGTGGAGCAACTCGACTTTTAGCTAATAATAAGCGCGTCACCACTTCACCGTTCATACTTACGCTCCGAACATATAAACATGCACCATAGGCACGTTCCGAAGCGTCAGTAAATATATGAAAGTCTAGAAATAAACACGAGTCACAAACTACCCACCGAGGAATAAGTAATTTATTTATGATGGGAAGATTTTTGACCGTTTCAATCCAAATATTTAAAATGTCATCAGGCAGCTGTTCATCCCAAGACAACTTATGGAGCCAAAGTTTCTGCATCAACATTTTCATCGTGATCACACAAGGAGCTAAATAACCCTAAGGGATCGAAAATTTGTGCAATCACAGATAGCATATCACGTTTGGTACTACCAGTAGCAGCAAAAGAACCTATGGGAAAGTGGAGCTCATCACTTTGGGGCAACCAACCTAGTCCCAGAGTCTTATTCGGTTCATTAACACCTATATTAAGGTTGACTGATGATTCAGTCGTATCCGATAAAAGCTGAGGTTCATTGGACTTCCATTTACGCAGAGGTAAACATGCCGAAGAGAGTGCAGCTGACACCTGTTGACGAATCCGCTTAACTTCGTCTAGATCATCCCCTCCAGTGAGGAGATCATCAACATAAAAATCGTGAGTAATGATTTCTGCTATTTTATCATCAGCAGCCTCGCATTCTGGGGTTTTCGAGCCTACTAGATTCAGTCCTACTTGCTTCAGAGACCTTGTAGCAAGAAAAGGAGCGCTGGAAGTGCCATAGGTGACCGTATTTAGCTGATACACCTTAATGGGCTGATCTGCACTTTCGCGCCACAGAATCTGCTGGAGATGACGATCCTCAGAATGTACAATCAGCTGACGGAACATTTTCTCAACGTCCGCAGCTATAACGTACTTATGTGTTCGAAATCGAATCAAAATAGACAGAAGATCATCTTGCACAGTAGGCCCTACCAACTGAAGATCATTAAGGGAAACACCCGTGGTTGTTGGACTACTTGCGTTGAAGACTACTCTTAACTTGGTGGTTGAACTTTGTTCACGCATGACACCATGATGCGGAATAAAATATGATTTTTTATTAGATTTATTATGAGTAATTTCGGACATATGACCTAGTGACTCATATTCTGACATAAAGTCACTATACATTTTACTAAGGGTCGATTGACCTTTGAGCCTACGTTCTAATGATAATAGACACTGATAAGCTCGTTTATATGAGTCTCCTAATAAATCAGGGCTTTCCTTTAACGGTAGCCTAACGCAAAACCGACCGTCTTCCAGACGAGTGGTATTCTGCTTAAAATGTTCCTCGCAAACTTTCTCTTCACCAGAATATTGATATAAAGGGCTAATCTCATCGAGCTGCCAAAAACGCGTGAGTTGGTTTTGTATATCATCATTTAAAAGTTCTGTGTCGAGTGAATTAGTCTGAACAAAATTACATTTTATAGAACTTAAACTTTTTGAAGTTTTTGTTAAAAGGTTGCTATTAATCGGTCCCGAAACCAACCAACCTAGTCTGGTTTCTTGAAGTACCGGCTTCCCATCACCTAAACTAATTTTTTGCTGACCTAAAAGATCCCAAAAGACATCAGCACCTAAAATTAAGTCCACACTAGATGGTGTGTGGAAGTTGGGATCGGCCAAACAAATGTTAGTTGGGATATTTAAATTGAAAATATTAACATTATTACAGGGCACGTTACCTGTAATTGAAGGCAAAATAAAACATTGAATTGGTATCGAATAATTCTCATTTAACGACTTTAATTGCACGTCACACATTTTGCCTACGCGTGACGGCACGTTATTGATGCCTATAATAGATTTATCTATATGGCTAACAGGTAAACCTAACCGATTATACATGTCTTCCGTCATTAGACAAGACGTACTGCCGCTGTCCAGAACTGCGCGTGCGACGTGCTCCCGGTGTTGTTTATCATAAACTTTAACGAGCGCAGTCGATAACAGCACCTCGTGCTGATCGGTAACGCCTGCGACGCTAGCGGACAGTGTGAGCTGCAGAGGTCCGTCTGGATGAGGAGGATTATTATTGTTATTTTCGGAATGCGGTGGCGGTGGAGGAACGACAGGAGTGATGTGAACTAGGGTGTTGTGCCTACGTTTACATATCTTGCAACCGTTTTGTTTACAATTGTTCGCATAATGACCGTTACGGAAACAATTGAAACAAATCTTAAAAGTCGGTAATAATTCCAACCTAGCCTCATTGCTTAAAGATAAAAACTGAGTACAGGTTTGCAAGTTATGTTTTTCATTACATTTAGGACACAACTTTGATGAATTAGAGTTTTGTTCTGTCCGTGAAGCGAACAATGCCCTATGTTTACCTTGGTTAGACTGATTTGTTTGTCCGTCATTACAGTTTTTCGGGTTACGTGACAATTCTAAACTTTCAAGCAAATCAGCATGTTTGTTTATAAAATCAATGAACGATAACAAAGTTACCGAATCGTCCTTGTCCAAACGACCTTTGTACTCTTCCCAACCGCGGTAAACATTAGAGTTTAATTTGTGAGTGAGAATGTGGATTAACAACGTATCCCAATATTGTGTTTTTTCGCCAAGTGAATCTAAAGCTCTTAAGTTTTTATTTAACTGGTCAATCATACGTTTTAAATTAAGTGATGACTCCTTTGTGATCGGTTCAATTTGAAATAAAGCAGTGACGTGATTCTGTACTAACAGACGTTTATTATTATACCTTTCGCAAAGTAGATGCCATGCCGTAGAATAACTACTGGCAGAGAAGTCAATGGATTGAATCACAACAGCAGCCGATCCAGACAATGACGACCTAAGGTAATGGAACTTATTAATATCATCAATGTCACTATTCGAATGAATCAGACTGGTAAAGGTGTCGCGAAACTCCATCCAATTGGCATATGAGCCACTAAACTTAGGTAATTCGATAGTGGGCAACTTAACAGGCTGAGATTTCCCACAAACACTTGAAAATTTGTCACTATGGCTATCTTCATGAGATTTTTCAAATAACTCAATCATATTTTGAGCTTGAGATACTAACTTGTAGTACATAGACTCGAATTCCTCTCTCTCGGCAGTTTGTAAACTGATATTCTCACTCAAACACTCTAAACTAAGTTGTACCTCATCAAATTGTTGAAACACCGATTCCATTTTACCTATACGCATTTGCAACTCTTTGACATCAGTGCTGGTCAGCGAAGAGGAGTCCAACCCCTTCAAGTAGTTGGTGAATGATGTTAAACGTCCTTTATAGCTTCCGCGTTTTTTAATTAATTCCTTTTCCTCGCTCATCTCGGTAGACTGGTGTCAAACCCTGGAATTTGATACAAAACAAATTGAGAATGATACCTACTATTTACTATACGTTATGTATAAGTACCTAGTTACAATAATTAAGGTTCGCAGCAAGAACTAGTTACAAAATCTTTTATTTTAATATAAATGTAACACTACTGGTTACTTATGGATAGTACCTACCTATAAAGTAATGAGTTCTCAATTAATAAACCTACTGCAATTAATAAATATGTGTTAACGTCTAATACAAAGCTAAGCAAATAAATAATTATTTCATGTAGTCCAAAGACTTACTGTACCTACGTAAAAGTACAAATAATTAATAAACAAAACTTAAACTTTGATTATTTAACAATAATACGTTAACACAGTACAAATAGGTGAGAATTTACGATAAAAATATAACAATGGTGGTACTAACCTCTGAGCGCTCGCTAATTTAGATAAGATATATTACCTGAATAGAGTGTTGGGTGCAAATTAATTAATATTTAATAGCTTAACACTGATTTCCATGTATATCCTGATTGTCTTCGACCACTTAAACTCACTTCTCAGCAAAATATTTCATAAACCTCGTGGCCGTCGAACAATGGAAATTGTTAATTTGCTTATTTCCTGTTTAAACTCTGATTTCTAGAAAAGTATCAGCTGATTCTTCTGTACTTTAAATCCGGCTTCGGTCTAGGACCATGTTTTGAGGAGTCCAGGTAATATAAATGAAAATCCAAAATTAACTTGAAGAGCGAATATAATAGTTCTTAACTGTGTGAACAGAAGAGTGGAAGTGCAAGTGTCAAACCTCCTTACAAATAATTGCGATGCGTCTCGCGCGTTCGCGTTGCTATTGCACATTTGGTAGGCACTAACTTATCAAAGTAACTTATTCTAAAAAGCCATTGATTATGGCGTAAACAAAGTTCTAGGACACGGGGTCCCGCTGAGTGTAGGTACCTACACCCTTGCCTCGTCCCGCTCCTTGGTCGCGCGATCGCCCTCACGACATTCCGGGATTCGAACTTCGCAATAACATGAACATTTTCGTTCCAATGTCAACTCTATTCCAATGAAGTGCGGACCGAAACAGTGGCGATATAGCGAACATCGAAAGTGCGGGTACAGAGCCTGAGGGTCTACCCGCACATTCGATTCGAACTTTTGCGTGAATGTTTTCGTTCCAATTTCAACTCTATTACAATGAAGTGCGGACCGAAACAGTGGCGATATAGTGAAGATCGAAAGTGCGGGTAAGGGGGCTGATTCGTATGTTTGATCGGACGACCGATGATCGCACGTCGAAAATAGAACAATTCGATCGCATCGCATGATCGCACGATCTTCAATAGGACATTCCGCAGATATGACTATGTTTGAACGCACGATCGCACGATCATTTTCGTCGGACGGACGCATGATCGCGCGAGCGATGGCAATAGGCCAGCGCCTATGTGTTAATCCAGGCCATGGTCTATCTGTATGCAAAATTTCATCAAAATCCGTTCAGCAGTTTTGGCGTGAAAGCGGAACAAACATCCATCCATCCATACTTACAAACTTTTGCTTTTATAATATTAGTATTTAGTAGGATGGAACGAAGATAAACTATCGTAAAATAATTTCTGTAATATTTATTCACAAACAGCTATTTCAGGGTATTTCTCACATATGAATGGCAGCGTGGATAAAGGCGTGGCGGTGTCAAGTAATCCATCGTCATTTAACAAACCAGCGGCCATTGTGGGTGCTATAGATGCTAAATAAGAAGAGTTGTCCCCTCCAGACCATTTTGCGTAACCAGCGTCTTCTATTGTTTCGCCTTGAACTGTCATCCACTTTCCTGCATTCTTGTTAAGTCGGAAGCCGAGGATGGCATAACTTATATTATTGTTGACGATCAAATTCCTCACTGCTTGTGCCTCATTGTCTCCGTTAATAATGGCCAGATGCGCTCCTTCTTCTTCACAAACCTTGGCAGCGTCATCGAAACCTAACTTGTTACTGTGGTATTTGTAACAGCTTGTCGTATTTTCCAGTGTTGCGTAGCCTGGAAAAATGTTTAAGATCATCATCATCATCATCAGCCTATACAGGGTGTTATGGTAAACAGTTGCATTACATAGGTGTGATTTTATCCATGATTTTCCCTAAGAAACCTAGAGGAAATCACAAAATTTGACTTTTAAATGCAATCAGCTGATCAAACATTTGTATGAAAAGTAGATTTTTTGCAAATTTTCTATGCAGGGTGTAAAAGACAGCTCTCCGCAGATTGAAACAGAGCACACAGACCATCAAACTGAACAACTTTCACTATAGAACCTAACTCAGGAAACGCGAAAAAAACAGCTGTCTCATACATTTTAGTCGGGTAGATCATTCAGATTGGTCACTATAGGTACACTACCAATTCTTACAATGTTTATTTAGACCCGAAGCTGTTATTTCGAGGAAACCTGTGTTCTTGTAATGTTTTTAAATTTTCTGGGACCCCAATTTCCAGGCTTGCCTTGTGAGGGGACCAATGTTAACCTAGCGAAGCCTATAAATATATCATGCCAGCATGCATAGTTAAGATCCGGACACATTAGATTTTAATTCTAATTGTATCATTTCCTGTTCTGTTATCTTAGTCTGTTATGCATGTTGAAATAAAAAAAAAAAAAAAAAAAAAAAAGATAGATTTGTATGAAACACCAGATTTTTTCGCGTTTCCTGAGGTAGTCTCCGTAGTGAATGTTGTTCAGTTCGATAGTATGTCCCTTACACCCTGTACGTTTCGCAGGGACAGTAAAGTTGATCAGTATCATGGGTACAATCACCCCTTAAAGTAATGCAACTGTTTACCCTAACACCCTGTACCTACAGGGTCCTTATTCTTAATATGCTGATGGTTTTTAAGGGGATGATCAGACCATCAAACTGAACATTCTTTATCTTATTTCAGTTATTTTTAAAGATATTCGAAAATTTATTTCACGTTACTGTTTTACCAAACAGTTTTTAAAAAAGAAATAAAAAGAGTTATCATCATCCCTATTATGAGCTGCGCAAGTCTCAAAGAATTGTTCCATATAATAAGGTTAATTTACCTCCGTTTTTGATTCCACTTACATTTTCTTCGCTCAAGAAAGAAGCACAAGTACGGGTATCGATTGCAGCACTTGACGTCGGACATGGTGCCGTGTGATGACAGCACTATGCAGTTTTCATTGTTCTTGTAATTATAATATTTATTTACCTGCGTTATTGACACCACAGAAGACGTACTTAGCTCTTCGTTCCCTTAAGAAGCACAAGTACGGGTACTGATGGTAACACTGGACGTCGGACATGGTGCCGTGTGATGACAGCACTATGCAGTTTTCATTGTTCTTGTAATTATAATATTTATTTACCTGCGTTATTGACACCACAGAAGACGTACTTAGCCAATAATAGTCTGTGTACTTAGCTCTTCGTTCCTTAAAGAAGCACAAGTACGGGTACTGATGGTAACACAGGACGTCTGACATGGTGCCGTGTGATGACAGCACTATGCAGTTTTCATTGTTCTTGTAATTATAATATTTATTTACCTGCGTTATTGACACCACAGAAGACGTACTTAGCTCTTCGTTCCCTTATGATTATGAAGCACAAGTACGGGTACTGATGGTAACACAGGACGTCGGACATGGAGCCGTCGGATGACAGCACTATGCAGTTTTCATTGTTCTTGTAATTATAATATTTATTTACCTGCGTTATTGACACCACAGAAGACGTACTTAGCTCTTCGTTCCCTTATGAAGCACAAGTACGGGTACTGATGGTAGCACTGGACGTCTGACATGGTGCCGTGTGTTGACAGCACTATGCAGTTTTCATTGTTCCTGTAATTATAATATTTATTTACCTGCGTTATTGACACCACAGAAGACGTACTTAGCTCTTCGTTCCCTTATGAAGCACAAGTACGGGTACTGATGGTAACACTTGACGTCTGACATAGTGCCGTGTGATGATGACAGCACTATGCAGTTTTCAGTGTTCTTGTAGTTGTTTGGTTCACCGGGAGCCCAGGTGTGCTCGGTGTTTGACAGCTGGATACCTAGAAATAGTAGGTATTTTTAGTGAACTGGCAAACCGATGGCTGGCGTTTGCTATTCCTTTATGATGATATACTTTGTTTATACATCGATAGGCCACATTCACAGATCATTTTATTTGCAAAGTCGAGTCATTTAGACAGTAACTAAAACTCATGAGTCTGACAGTCTGGGATCGAATCTTCGCGTAAGGCTTATACTAACCAGTACTTAGATCATAATCAGCTCACTAAAGTATTTACCTTCAATAGAAGAGAATATTCCTCCATTGTGTGGTTTCGAGGAAAAGCCTGTGAAGATATTTTGTACGTTCCATGTTTTTAATATGTCCATCATTGCGGCCTTGATTCCGTTGTTTATCGGCGATGCCAAAACTCCACCTGTAAAGTGTGTATTTTTATTATAATAGATAGAATTAGTGAGGGGGGGGGACCATTAAAAACGTGAGGTAATTTTGGCGAATAAAAATATGAAACAGTAGAGTTTCTTTTTTTCATAATTGGTTTACGTTTGGCTTCAGCTCATCTGTTGGAAAGTGTAGATGAAGCCGAGGATGTACCTAGCTGTTGTAGGTATTTATGTTATGTATCTAAACTATTATAAAACTGTAACAGAAATTTGTCTGTACATTGAGGATATTTACAAAAAAAAAATTACGATATGGTTTTTAGGAGTCCCGGATTCCAAATCACAAATTTTTGGATTTTTTGTCTGTCTGTTTGTTTGTTTGTTTGTTCGTTTGTTTGTTTGGGTGTTTGTTTGTTCGAGTATCACGCAAAAACTACTGAACCGATTTTGATGAAACTTTTTTTGTTTGATAGCTTATCATCTGACTTAAAATCTGGTATATAATTTATGCGGACGAAGTCGCGGGTAAAAGCTCGTATTAAATAAAACCAGTCAAGTGCGAGTCAGGATAGTCGGCGCGCACCGAGGGTTCCGTACCACACCACCACAGAACACAACATTATTAACTTAGAAACATTTTTTTTTGTCCGGGACCTTTAGCCCAAGACCGACTCACACTTGGCCTATTTTTCGTATTTATTGTTATTCTGTAGAGTTTGCTCTATAATCACACTCAGTTTGACACTTGTATGTATTACCGTTTTTACGAAAGAGCGTGAAGAAAAAACTTTGATAAAAACTAGTTTCTTGTTGAGAACCCCCCTTAATTTTTAATTTTTTGACATTTTTATTACTTGTTAATAAATTCGCCGTAATAACGCATAATCTGTGATAATTTCAATTATCTAGCTATTACGGTTCAAAAGTTACAGCCCTAAATAGGTAGGACAGACGGACGGACGGACGGACGGACAACGTAGGCTTAGTAATAGGGTCCCGTTTTCACCCTTTGGGTACGGAACCCTAAAAATCGAGCATAAAAACATTGCATAGCCACATGGTTGTCTTAGATCTAAATACATTGTTTATAGTCCTATAGACATTTGTGGCACCCCGTCGGTCGTCTTTTTGTATGGAGATTGCTATCATCACAATTTTAGCAGTTTATAATAATACTAGCGTTTACCCGCGACTTCGTCCGCATAAATTGTATACCAGATTTTAAGTCAGATCATAAGCTATCAAACGAGAAGTTTCATCAAAATCGGTTCAGTAGTTTTTGCGTGATATTTGAACAAACAAACAAACTATAAATTATTTTTTTAAGATACTTCGTGGACATAAACTTACCTTCCACGGCGCATCTACTCTTTGCATCATCAAACGTCACCGGGATCTCGTGATACATGAGATAGCCCCCCGCATCTTTGTATAAGGTGTAGCCACCACACTTGGGGCTGACCGCCTCTGGAAAAAATAATTCAAAATCAATTATTTCAAATTATCTCCCCACTAACATAACACGATGACAACGACAAAGTTTTATTATTTTTGTCGCTTACTACAAAATGATGGGCCCTATTTACTACCAAAACAAGATTCTTAAAATGTATGTAGATACATGAGAAGGCGCTTTCATTCATTGCTGAATAAATTAAAATTTTAATTAATAAAATAAGAAATTATTGTTTTAATCTAATTAGCATATCATATGCTCACGACTATGTTCCCCTAGTGGGTAGTCAGAGATGTTCTGAAACTTCAGAATATCCACGTTTCACTAGTGTACCGAAACTCAGTCCAGTGTGACGGGGAGTGAGCCCATCGCCACTTGTAATGGACAGTAGGTACAATACATGCCTCGAAATTGAAGCATGCAGGTTTCCTCACGATGTTTTCCTTCACCGAAAAGCCAGTGGTGTTACAAATCGTACATAAATTCCGAAAAACCATTGGTACGAGTCGGCCTGGACGGGGATCGAACCATCGCCTCCTGCACGGTAGGCAAGGTTACTCGCCACTGGACCACCACGGCTTTTTCAATCTAATTATTTCTGTGGAAATCATTTATAGTGGAGTCGATGGAGGGCTAAGAATGCTATGACCTCCGAACCCAATTACTTTGAGTAAACTTTTGTGAAACCTTCTGCATTATGTTAGTTACATTATACAACGTGTTAATGAATTAGCGCAAAACCTCATACACCCCAACTGATTTATAACAAAATAATTAGATTGAAATAATAATTTCATTATTTTGATACTTAAAATATAAAGTTATTCCCATTTTAAGTTTTGAAGTAAATATTATTTGTTATCATTTCAGCACTGAAAGAAAGCGCTAACGTACTCATGGATACATTTTTATAATCTTGATTTGGTAGTAAGTAGGGTGATTGTGCCCGTGCGGTGGGTTGACATCGGGTTCAGAAAATTTTAAATTTTGCGAACAAGTTATTTAATATTTTGAAAAAAATTACCTATGTTGAAACCGTGATAATTCGATTCTGCTCTCGGTTCTAAACAAACTAGTTTCTAGTTTTGCGTTAATTGATTAACACGTTGTATACGAAAATGTTTACCCATTTTTTTTGCCGCTCTCCATTATTCCGAGGGTTCCGTACCACAAAACTTTACATTGTGTTTTTTTAACAAGGACAGTATGAGTAAATCCAAAACCATAGGAGATACAGGGAAACTGTCTTAGGAATCCAGTGGCCTTTTTTTATGAACACTATTTTGGAATAATAAATTTTTGGTCAAGCGTGAGTTGTCCAAAAATATGAAAAAAAATTACAACTTTTTTTTATGCTGATCGACTCAGTTATATGTACGGATCATTTCATTGTAGATAGATCATTCAAGATACAGCTTCTCCAATAAAAAACGTATTTTTTCAACCTTTTCATTTTGCTCTCTCGTTAAAACGGTAATACATGTAGGCGTCAAACTGGGACTGATTATAGTAAATTATACTTTAAAGTAAAACAACAAATAATAAAAATTGGCCAAGTGTGTGTCGGGCTTGCGCTAACTTGTATGAACATTTATTTTATTAAATTTGACCAACTTATGCTGTCCCGATTTTTTACTTCCCATATTATGAAATGATCCTTAGGTACATAAAACTGGGTCGAACAGCATAAAAAAAAGTTGTAAATTTTTTTCACATTTATGGACAACTCACGCTTGACCAAAAATTTACTATGCCAAAATTGTGTTCACAAAAAAAGACGTAAGGGTTCCTAAGACAATTTCCCTGTATCTCCTGTAGTTGTGGATTTCCCCATACTGTCCTTGTAAAAAATACTATGTAATGTTTGGTGGTACGGAACCCTCGGAATAATGGAGAGCGGCAAAAGCAATGGGTAAACATTTTCGTTTATAATGTAACTAACATAATGCAGAAGGTTTCATAAAAGTTTACTCAAAGTAATTGGGTTCCGAGGTGAAAACCTCCATCGACTCCACTATTAAGTTTTAGTTACCTACCTTGTGTTGAGAGGACGCCCACGAAGAAGAGACACGGGAACAAAACAGCAAGTGCTAGTCGAGACATCTTGAGGAACTGTGTTGTATTCTGTCAGAAGCAGAACAAACGGCTTTTTATTTATACTTAATATTTAGGTATTCCAATAATTTATCTGGTTCACAAAAATATTATTGTTTCTTCATAGATAACAATTATCGCGGGTTGTATTATACACGAGCTTTTACCCGCGACTTCGTCCGCATAAATTATATACCAGATTTTAAGTCAGATGATAAGCTATCAAACAAAAAAGTTTCATCAAAATCGGTTCAGTAGTTTTTGCGTGATACTCGAACAAACATACACCCAAACAAACAAACAAACAAACAGACAGACAAAAAATAAAAAAATTGGTGATTTGGAAACAGGGACATCTAAAAATCATATCGTAATCTTTTTTTTGTAAATATCTTCAATGTACAGACACACTTCTGTTACAGTTTTATAATAGTTTACATACAGGGTCCTTCTTAATATGCTGACACTTTTTTAAGGGGATGATCAGACCATCAAACTGAACAACTTTCTCTATGGCACCAACATAGAAATCGCGAAAAAAGAATCTGCTCGTCCATACAAAACTGCAAATCTTCTCGAGCCAAATGTATGGGACAGCAGATTTTTTTTCGCGATTTCGATGTTGGTCCCATGGAGAAAGTTGTTCAGTTTGATGGTCTGATTATCCCCTTAAAAAAGTGTCAGCATATTAAGAAGGACCCTGTATACATAGAAAGAAAAATTCTCATTAACCTTTAAACCACACACTCTACCTATTCTATCCATCAAAATGAACAACTGTTAAGGCTACTCCTCCCATCTGCAAGGCTCTCTTTCTTACAAGCAAACTTCTGCAATTAGCCATCCCGCTTCAATTGCGCGGCTCCGGTCAGAATTTTCCGTTTTCTTTGAAAACCTGTATGATTTTATATGAATTTTCAAAAAATAAGAAAACCACATCATTTTATATTATATTGTGAAGAATATTGTAAATTTTCATATTCTTCTGATCAACAATGTAAGAGTAAAACGGTTACAACTGGAAAAAAAGAGGTGACTTTGGAGTCGTTTTTCTTCAGTTTTATTAATTAAAATAGATTTCGAGAAAAACCACATCACTTCTCATATCCTGTAGATTGTTCAGTTTTGTTTTCTGCTTAAAAAGTGCCATAGTTAATGTATAAAATGGTTACAAAGTTACACAAAACCGGGCGGACGCCCCTTAATGGGAGCAAACATGTCTGAAAAAAAAGTCAGGTGTCTCATACATTAAAGTCGCTATTGCAGTTTAGTATGGAACACCGGATATTTTTTTTGCTCTGACAGGTATGTTACACGTCGGACCAAGTACGACCCAACATGGAAACCACCAATGAAAATTCTTGTTACACAATCCTGAATAATCTTTACAGTTGAAAGAATTAAAAAAAAAAATGATTGGTGCCATACTTTTTAAAGTAAACACTATCATCTGACAGACTTCTGCGGTACATTTTTAGTGTTCCGTACCAAAATTGGAAAAACGGAACACTTATGGAATCAGCTCGGTGTCTGTCCGTCCGTCTGTCACAGGCATTTTTCTCAGAGACCTTAAGACATAGGAAGTTGAAACTCGGTACAGATATAATAGCAATTGGTGGTCCAATGTCATAAATGAAGTAAAAAAAGCTAAATTTTTATATTGGGGGGCAATTTCGGTAGTAAGAAAGGGCAAAAAAAAAAATTTTTTTCTGCTTTGTGGTGTGGGGTATCAATTGAAAGCTTATAAAAATACAAGTCTAAAAATATACTTTTCAAATTTTTAATAAAAACTTTGTTTAACAAAATTTTCAATTCAATCCGAGAAATTGCTGTCCCCACCTCTATTTCAAAAAATATAGGCGTATAAGATCTGAAAAAAAATCATGAACATCAGAAATAACGTGTAGATGGCGGGAAAATTATCAGGGTGGCTCTAACTTGGATAGTTTTTTTTCTATACCCAAAAAACTAACACCAGTGCGAGAAATTGCTGTCCCCACCTCTATTTCAAAAAATATAGCCGTATAAGATCTGAAAAAAATCATGAACATCAGAAATAACGTGTAGATGGCGGGAAAATTATCAGGGTGGCTCTAACTTGGATAGTTTTTTTTCTATACCCAAAAAACTAACACCAGTACGACCAGTGTAAAATGATCTTCAGTTACTATGTGACCACATGCTAAGTAAGTGTCAATTTATAGTGGTTTCCTCAATGACCCATGTTAAACAACTGGTAGTACGGAACACTAATTGCCCGAGTCCCGACTCGTACTTGGCCGGTTTTTTTTCTATTTCTAATACTTTCAGACTGTGTCAAAAATGTATGACGCTCGCCTGACAAGTTATTTCAAAAGCTGAAACTTCAAACTTTAAACTTCAAAGACTTTATTGCGACACAGGTAATATAAAGGTGGTGAACAGTATTTTAGATAGAGCTCTGTGATCTGCCCATGAGCATGCAATATTTAATTGGAGAGAGGGCATGCAGAGCATTTACTTTACAATATGTTTAGTATACCTACATATATTATATTACATTATAGTTTCTACAGTCCAATACTGAGTAGGTACATTGATATATTGTCAACATTAGAGAATTAGGTACAGATGGTAAAAAATTACAAATAAAATAAAATATTTAAGGATTATTGATGTCAAAATTACATTCAATAAATTAATAATGGTAACAACATCAGTCGAAATTACAACAAAAACAATAACAAATGTCAGATAATTATAAAATAGGTAAAGGAAAAAAAAATTATACAGGGTGCGGGGAGTTGACGTTCAAACGTAAAATTTAGGTCCGGTATGTCGTGGGGTTTTTTTTTTTTTTTTTTTTTTATGTTCGATAGGTAAACATTTGACCCCAATCTCACCTGATGTTCAGTGATGATGAGGCCGAAGATGTAGCATGCTTACCTAGAAAGATGCCTATTCACTCTTGCCTTGAAGAGGCCCAGGTTGTATTGCTCAGGGAACAGGTCCGCAGGCAGTGCGTTCCACTCCTTAGCCGTGCGCATTATAAAAGAAGAAGCAAGCGCCTTTCTGAATCTTTTATAATGCGCACAGCCAAGGAGTGGAATGCCTTACCTGCGTCAGTATTTCCGAGTACTTACAACCCGAATTCCTTTAAAGTACGAGTGAATAGGCATCTTCTGGGTAAGCTCGCTACATCTACGACCCCATCTTCGTCCTGAGGACTGGATTGAGGTCAAGAGCAAACCCATAGTTAATAAAAAAAAAAAAAAAAAAAAAAAACTTCTTCGTGCGAATTGCTGGTAGGTCAACGACATAAGGGTGGAAACCCAGCCTGCGTCTCGTCCCCCGCAGATGAAAGGGAGACGGAGGTATTAAATCGTGTAATTCCGTCGCACACTCTCCGAAATGTATCCTATAAAAAACAGATAGACAGGCTACCTTGCGACGATGCTCAAGACTTTGTAGCTTCGCCACAGAGGTTGGATCACCTATGAGCTTCCTGGCACGCCTGTTGATTGAGTCCAACGCGGCCAGCTGGTATTGGGCAGACCCGTCCCAAAGATGGCAGCAGTACTCCATGCACGATCGGACTTGTGCTTGATAAAGTTGTAGAAGCTGTCCCGGAGTGAAGTACCGCCTGACCTTCGAAAGGACGCCCAGTTTTTTCACTGCGGTTTTCGCCATGGACTCAATATACCGCCCGAAATTCAAATCGGACGATATGTTAATGCCCAGGAGCTCCAGGCGATCAGCTATCGGTATGGACACATTTCGGAAAGTCGGAGTCAAAGCGAAGGGACTCCGTTTTGTGGAGAAAAGGCACGCCTGTGTTTTGTTTGCGTTGAAACTGACCCGATTAGCGTCACCCCAGTCGGACACAAATTCAAGGGCCAAGTTTAATCGCTGCACCATGGCCTCTCGACAAGACTGAGTAACATCCAATTTGACCCCTGCACCGGACAGATATCTGTCAGAAACAGTGCTGTCGTCAGCATACCCAAAGGTTCCGGGCACAAGCATGTCGTTTATATGCAGCAGAAATAAAGTAGCTGACAGAACTGACCCCTGAGGAACACCGGCATTAATAGCCATTTGATCCGATGAGTATCCATCAATGACTACTCTTATGCATCGTTGAGATATCGGGAAGTAATAGAAACAACCGTCTGATGCACGAGTAGTTTATTGACTGACATTCGCAGGTAGATCGGCGCGCAGGCACGATGCGTAGATATGTAAACAAGTAGGTAGGTACATATATCACATTCCTCCAACATTAGTTTGGAAACCTGGTAACAATAAATTACTAGTTACAGTAAATACAAACAATTAAAAATACTTCCTATAATCTACTTCTTTACGTGGCCTGCGTGCTCGAGTGAACGGCAGACCGTCATTGTTTACTAATTCGGGCAATTCAGGTTCTATGACGTTCGGTCGTTCACTGGTCACGTGAGAATCTGTTTGCGGTGGGGTGACTGTCTCCGGCACTTCATCCGGCTCGACAGCCTCCGACCACTCTTCCTCCTCCCCAGCGCCAGCTGGAGACGCGTCGACGTGTACGCTCTCGCCTGTCGGCCTTAGCAACAGTGGCGGCGGGGTCGGTGGAATGTCCACGGTCTGAGGTGGCTCATGAGGACACTGCGGGCTGGTGTGGTCATGCGTCTCCTCTATATTTCCGTTAACCTTCAGATCTCTTACAGTTTGGCCTGTATATCTTATTAATTGGTCTATATGCCGTTTACATACAGTGTTGTTTTCTTTTAACAAAACTTCGTACATTCTGTTACCTAATTTCTTTTTAATCACCCCCACAGACCAATGCTGCTTTCTGTTGCCAAAACTACGAGCCCATACTACATTTCCTGTGATAAAGCATCTACTTTTCTTTAATTTACAATTTGAATCCGTTTGATAGTGCTTTGATGCTGGAAAAATTAAATCTAATTTTGATTTCAAATCTCTTCCAAACATAAGCTTAGCAGGTGTTATACCTGTTGTACAGTGTATGGAATTTCTGTAATGAAATAAGTAATCTAATAATTTCTCTGTTATATTTTCTTTACCATTGTTTTCTTGAATTATACATTTTAACATTTTCTTATACGTTTTGACAGAATTTTCCGCCTGCCCATTGCTACATGGGTGATATACCGGGGAAGTTACATACTTAATTCCATTATGCAAGCAAAATCTTATAAATTCCACTGAATTTATTTTTACATCATTGTCGGAAACAATAACATCTGGTAATCCGAACATTGAAAACAATTGTTTAAGTTTTTTTATTAATGCGCTAGTAGAGGTGCCGTTATTCATACAGATACATTCAAGCCACTTGCTAAACGCGTCAATAACAACCAAGTATACCGTTTGCCCTATAGATAGGTAATCTATATGTATACGTTGCCAAGTACCGTTCCCGTGTGGCCACGCGGCCGGCGGAACTTTCGGCGGAGCGGAGCGGACAGCGGAACAAGACGCGCATGACCCTATATAACTTTCTATCTGGGAATCTAAATTCGGCCACCACATTCTACTTCTAGCCATCGTTTTGGTTTTTGTTATTCCTAAATGACCCGAATGCAACATTTGTAGCATACTCTTTTGATATTTAGAAGGAATTACTACTCTATGGCCGCGAAATAAACAGCCATCTTCTAATTGTAAGTCCGTTTTACACTTAAAATACGGGGCGATAGAACTACAAACAACTTTTCGTGGCCATCCATTTATCATATACTAGCGGCCCGTCCCGGCTTCGCACGGGTGGACATCTAATCTTTTCTAGCAATAAATATAGCCTATGTTACTCAGGGTGAATGCAGCTTTCTAATGGTGAAAGAATTTTTTAAATCGGCACTGTAGTTTTTGAGTTTATTCATTACAAACATACAAACATACAAAAATAGGTACAAATCTTTCCTCTTTATAATATTACTAGCGGCCCGTCCCGGCTTCGCACGGGTGGACGTCTAATCTTTTCTAGCAATAAATATAGCCTATGTTACTCAGGGTGAATGCAGCTTTCTAATGGTGAAAGAATTTTTTAAATCGGCCCAGTACTTTTTGAGCCTATTCATTACAAACATACAAACATACAAAAATAGGTACAAATCTTTCCTCTTTATAATATTAGTGTAGATAGTATAGTAAATAGTAATAGTATAGATTTAATTACTGTTTGTAATACATGATCACACTCCGTAGCCTTTTTTATGTCCTCAAATAAAATAGGTTCGATGTTTGCATTTAGAAACTTGCAGTTCATTTTCGTACTTTCAATTTCAGTGTCTACAAGTTCGTAGTTTGGCGTGGGGGCTCGAGAAAGAAAATCCGCTACTAAATTATTTTCTCCTGGCGTGTATTGCACCGTATAATTATAAGCGGATAATATTAGCGCGTATCTTTGTAGGCGCGCTGCCGTGGTTACCGATATCCCATTTTTGTTACTAAATATTGACAACAATGGTTTGTGATCGGTCTTTAAGATGAAAGGTTCATTTCTTCCATACAGGTACTGGTGAAAATGCTTGACTCCGAATACTATCGCCGTCGCTTCCTTCTGTATCTGACTGTAGTTTCGTTCACTAGAAGTAAGTGACCTAGAAGCGAAAGCGATAGGGCGCTCTGTACCTTGGCGCGTGGGGTGCGCTAGCACGGCGCCGAGGCCGGCGGGGCCCGCGTCTACGGTGAGCACGAGCTGGGCGGCGGGGTCGAAGTGCGCCAGCACCCGCTCCGAGGCCAGCTCGCGCTTCACATGCTGGAAGGCGGTGCGCTGTCGCGCGCCCCACTCCCACTTGACGTCGTCTCGCAACAATTCGTGCAGAGGGCTCATTATTGAGGAAGCATTCGGAATGAAATTCCTATAGTAATTTATAACACCTAGAAACCTTTTAAGTTCAGTGACGTTCGTCGGTTCAGTAGATTTCAAGATAGCTTTCACTTTCTCTGCGCACGTATGCAAACCATTTTTATCGATTACGTAGCCTAAATACGTCACGCTGTTCTGGAATAGAGCACACTTATCTTTTTGTAACCGAAGCCCTGCGTCTTTTAACCTGCTCAGTACTTCCCTTAGCCTGCTTAAATGAGTTTCCTTATCGGGCCCAGTGCAGCATATATCGTCTAGCCAACAACTTACTCCATCTATGCCCATCAGTAATGTTTCCATAGCTTTCTGGAATATTGCTGGTGCGTTGGCTAAACCGTACACTAACCTTGTATATTTAAAAATGCTGACTAAACGCTGCCACTAACTCGTCATACGTAAGCGCCTCTAATTTTTTTGGATGCACTAGGTCATGCGCCAGGCGATACGACTCATCAGACAGATGTGTTAAAAGCACTGCACACTTCCTACCTTCTGCGATATCGTTTAACTTAATAAATTGTTCTAAACGGCTCAAGAATATCGACCATTCTTGTTCTTTATGATCGAAATTTTGCAAATTTCCGAGAAATGCCGACATTTTGTTAGGAACGCGGGTAAGTATTTTATTTTATCCGTCTTCGTCGCTAGTGAGATATCGGGAAGTAATAGAAACAACCGTCTGATGCACGAGTAGTTTATTGACTGACATTCGCAGGTAGATCGGCGCGCAGGCACGATGCGTAGATATGTAAACAAGTAGGTAGGTACATATATCACATTCGTTCACTCAAGAAGTCAGCTATCCAGTCGCATAGGTCAATCGGAATTCCATATGATGGAAGCTTGCTTATAAGGCTTGCATGCCAGACCCTGTCAAAGGCTTTGGATATGTCAAGTGACACGGCAAGTGCCTCCCCGTATCTTTCGACAGCCTCACTCCACAGATGTGTGGCATACACAAGGAGATCCCCCGTGGACCGTCCTGGGCGGAACCCATACTGGCGGTCACTGAGGAGATCATTATATTCAAGGTATGCCAGGAGCCGGTTGTTAAGTACACGTTCCATAGTCTTGCAGAGTATGGAAGTGACTGATATTGGTCTATAGTTGACAGGGTCGGCACGACTGCCTTTTTTGGGCACAGGTTGCACGTTGGCAAGCTTCCATGACTTTGGGACTACCGCAGTCTTAAGTGAGAGGCGATACAGGCGTGTTAAAACAGGAGACAACTCTGCAGCACAGGTGCGTAGGACAATCGCTGGGATTCCGTCGGGTCCGCTAGCCTTGTTCACGTCTAGAGAACATAGGATTTTAAAAACCTCTTTTTGGCGAATGTGAACTGATGCCATTGAGCATTCGGTACGAGGAATGGTAGGTGGTGTTTTATCTGAGTTCTCCAGATGCGAATTCCCGGCAAAAAGATTAGCAAATAAATTTGCTTTCTCCTCCGCCGAGTGAGCCAGCGATCCGTCAGGTTTTATTAGCGGTGGTAGGGAGGGACGGCCGAAGTTTGCTTCCACCGCTTTGGCAAGCGACCAAAACGCTTTGCTGCCAGCTGGATAGGAGGCGAGCTTAGCCCCTATACGACCTATATGGTCAAACCGGGCCTTTCGCAACACCTTTTTGCAAGATTTGGCGGCTTTGTTGTAGGCTTTCTTCAGTTTTTCGGTGTTCGGAGCTTTCCGCTTTCGAGCATCAGCCCAGGACATATACGCTGACTGTTTTTGCACCTCAGCACGAGAACAGTCAGCGTTGAACCATGGGCGAGCTTTGGCGCCGGTTGACACGTCAGAGTACGGAATAAAATATTCCATACCTTGACGTATCACTTCGGCAACCGCGGTCGCAGCGCTCGACGATTCCTCTGTAGAAAAGCAGGTTTGCCGCCAAGGATACGAAGCAAAGAAGTGTCGCATCTCGTCCCAATCTGCTGACTTGTATCGCCACACCCGTCTCTTACCACAGTGGCCCTGATCAGGTGGGGAGTATACGGATACAGTTTTCAACAGACAGTGGTCGGAGGTACCTAAGGGGGCACATACCGGAATTCCCGGCAAAAAGATTAGCAAATAAATTTGCTTTCTCCTCCGCCGAGTGAGCCAGCGATCCGTCAGGTTTTATTAGCGGTGGTAGGGAGGGACGGCCGAAGTTTGCTTCCACCGCTTTGGCAAGCGACCAAAACGCTTTGCTGCCAGCTGGATAGGAGGCGAGCTTAGCCCCTATACGACCTATATGGTCAAACCGGGCCTTTCGCAACACCTTTTTGCAAGATTTGGCGGCTTTGTTGTAGGCTTTCTTCAGTTTTTCGGTGTTCGGAGCTTTCCGCTTTCGAGCATCAGCCCAGGACATATACGCTGACTGTTTTTGCACCTCAGCACGAGAACAGTCAGCGTTGAACCATGGGCGAGCTTTGGCGCCGGTTGACACGTCAGAGTACGGAATAAAATATTCCATACCTTGACGTATCACTTCGGCAACCGCGGTCGCAGCGCTCGACGATTCCTCTGTAGAAAAGCAGGTTTGCCGCCAAGGATACGAAGCAAAGAAGTGTCGCATCTCGTCCCAATCTGCTGACTTGTATCGCCACACCCGTCTCTTACCACAGTGGCCCTGATCAGGTGGGGAGTATACGGATACAGTTTTCAACAGACAGTGGTCGGAGGTACCTAAGGGGGCACATACCGACACAGAATATCTGTCTGGATCAGTTGTCAACAGAAGGTCTAAGCAGTTGGCCGTGTGAAAGTCAACGTCAGGTATCCGTGTGGCACAATTGACCAGCTGGCTGAGATCTAGCGATAGTGCAAGTTTGCGCGCCTCTCGTCCAGCGTGATCGGTCTTCTGGTAGGGGAACAGCCATTCTTGATGGTGAGCATTAAAGTCACCCAGAAGGGTCAGTTGCGCCACAGGATACCTTAGCTGAGCCTCCTCAGCCGCCTCTCCAAGATAGTCGAACAACCTAGTCGTCTCCTGATCTCCACTGTGCGAACGGTAGACACAGGCGTAAACAATTTGTTCAACACCCGTCTCCACCAGTATCCACAATACTGAGAAAGAAGGCTCCTCAAGGTTTTTGAGACGCTTGATGCAGATGTCATCGCGACCGTACACACAGACTCCGGCATGAGGAATGAACCTATGCTCCAGAGAGTACCCAGGGTAGCTGAGGTACGCCGCGTCTGCCGGACATCTGATCTGCGTCTCGGTGAGAAACAGCAGTTGTGGTTTTTCAGTCTCTAGGTGGTGGTGGACTGCTACGAGATTTGAGTGCAGTCCTCGGATATTGCAGAGGTGCACTTTTAAAGGGAGAACGTGCAACCGCTGTTTAACTTTCTTCCTTTTAGAACCTTTCATCGTTTTTTTTATTTTTTGAAGAGCGAATAGGCAGGGGGCCGGTAGTTGAGCGAGGAGTAGCATCAATCGAGCCAGATAGTATACTGAAGTCTGCCACACATTAAGATGGCTGGGTTGGAGACCGCGGGGACGCCCGAACCCCCCCGGGGATGCCCACCAACTTCTCCCATCCGGTCGCCAGCCGGCATGGTGGAGCAACCCGGGATTTTTCGCTAGGTGGCGGGACAGCCTTTCACGGGTGGCTTTCCCGCTACTTGGGCCCCCTACTTCCTGCGGTCGGCCAGCGGAGCACCGTGCTTCGGATCCCGCTAGCCTCCAAAACCAGCCAGCCGGTGTAGCAGAGGTCAGCAGCCTGTGAACGGTCTTCTGACGCGACTCTACTGCTCAGACCCGTCCTCCATGGGGCAACTCCGGATTTCGTGGCGGAACGTGGTTAGTACCACTTGGCGACACGGCTCAATCTGGAGGGTGGTAACCAGCCTCGGCCGAAACCTACCACCGGTAAGTTGTCACTCATTTAGCACCACCCAGGGGTCACGTGTAGGGTCTCGAGGGTAAACCTACGGACGCGAGTGACTTAAACCCCCAAAAAAAGGGGTATCCGAATCACCCCCATGTATGTTCCGCGATTTTTTATAGTTTTCGAGTTATGATGATTTTTCCGATTTTTTGAGGAAACTCGACATGACCGGCTTAAACAACTTCTAAAAAAAAAGTGTAAGACTTTTTAGAGATTCTTTTTTTGCAACTTAATCTTCATGAATTGTGCCTTTATTCATAACATCATCAGCATCGTAACTTTGATAAAAGTTATAAAAATATTGGTCTAAAGTTAAAAATTTGCGATCCGTGAATTATGACTTAATTTTCAACTTTAAATTAAAACTCTAAACAGGTGACCTTATGATTTTTTAGCCAATCCCAAAAATGCGCCCAACTCTAAGCTTTTATAATGCCCACACCACTGCGACGGCTGTCGCGACGAGACGGCGCAGCACGTGCTGCAGGAGTGCCCTGCGTGGGCGGGAGAGCGCAGTGAGATCTCCCAGGTAGTTTCAGACCTCTCGCTGCCGGCCATGGTTCGCGCTATGGTCGACAGTGAGGCGTCTTGGCGCGCGGTTCTCTCCTTCTGTGAGGCAGTAATGCACCAGAAGGAGACGGCGGAGAGGGAGAGGGAGTCTACTTCTGAACTCCCGATCCGCCAAAGACGCACGGGGCGCAGACGGGCTGCGTTTGCTCGCGGTCTGCCTCCCCCGTAATTTTTGAGTCTCTGGGCGTCGGGCTGGGGGGTCTGGCGTCCGATCATAGGGATTCGAGGTGGTTGTGTGCGTGTTCCCACGCACCACCTAAAGGCCTGTAGGCTTGTCAAGGCCAACAGAGATGAGACCTGGTAAGGTCGGTCGCTGCGCCGTAGAGTGTGGAAGATTCCTCACGGGCCCTCAGGCTCTACGGCAATATGCGATGAGGTGGAACACGGTGGGGTTTTAGCCGGTAAGAGTCCGGCATAACCCGTCGCCGTTTCGGTTTCCAGCATTCTTTCATCATTATTTAGCCTTAGGCGTGGTAATTATGGAAAAAAAAAAAAAATTTAAGAATTTTCCGCCTTGTTGTCTTTGAAGATCAATTCTAGCCAAATTAGCCCTCTTAAGTACTACTTTTTATTTATGATTATGAAAGCTGAGAGTTGGGCGCATTTTTGGAATTGGCTAAAAAATCATAAGGTCACCTGTTTAGAGTTTTAATTTAAAGTTGAAAATTTAGTCATAATTCACGGATCGCAATTTTTTAACTTTAGACCAATATTTTCATAACTTTTATCAAAGTTACGATGCTGATGATGTTATGAATAAAGGCACAATTCATGAAGATTAAGTTGCAAAAAAAGAATCTCTAAAAAGTCTTACACTTTTTTTTAGAAGTTGTTTAAGCCGGTCATGTCGAGTTTCCTCAAAAAATCGGAAAAATCATCATAACTCGAAAACTATAAAAATCGCGGAACATACATGGGGGTGATTCGGATACCCCACGACATACCGGACCTAAATTTTACGTTTGAACGTCAACTCCCCGGCCACCCTGTATAATCATTATCAATGTCAACAAAATTTCAATGATTTCTACTAGTTTCTATCTATCCCCACGTAAATGTAATTAAGTTGGCCCTTTTAGTCATGTTTTCAAAAGTTAGTAATCATTTTTTTTTCTCGCAGTCTAATCCGATTACAAAATAATAATTCCATTACAACGCCTGAACTAACGGTGGTTTAAAAACAAAGAAATTTTAATATAGAATTATTGTTTTTATATAGGGTTGTTCTGCGAGAACAAAAATAACTACCTGGTAAGTACTAAAACTTTTTAAAGAAGAAGTGCCAAGTGTGAAACTGATCTTAAGTCATCTTTTGAAATAACTTGCCATGTTAGCCATGTGCGCCATAATTTTTTTATAAAATGTGTAGTCACAAAGTTGCCAAACAAAATATTACCGCAAAAGTCTGACAGAAAAATTGTGTTTTCTTTAAAAAGTATGACACTTATTCTTTAATATTGAACGATTATTTCTTCTATGAACGATCCCTCTAAGACTGAGACCGAAATAAATAACAAGCGCATCCGCCATTGTTCTTTCGAAAACTAACAGCCATATAATTTTCGAGCTTTTACCCGCGACTTCGTCAGCATAACTTATATACCAGGTTTTAAGTCAGAATAAGCTATTATGGAGGTGCTACTTGGAATGTTCCTCCATTGAAAAGGGAAGTACTTCCGCCAGGCTAGGTGTGATGCCTGGGGACCGGCCGTGGTCCAACAGTTCTTAGTTGGACCTTGTATATATATCGAATCTCTGTGATTATTTCTCTTGCGCGATTTATGTCTCGCATTCGATTGTGAACCTTATGTGTAGTAGGTTACGAGTTACGTATTTACGATGAACGTTGTCTTTGTATGGAGCATATTTCCGTGAGTGACGGTATCGCCATCTGTTGGCATCTTTGCTATAACTTGTGGGTGCTGACCATCTGTAGTAGTTCCCCACACTATCAAAAAAAAAGTTTCATCAAAATCGGTTCAGTAGTTTTTGCGTGATACTCGAACAAACAAACACCCAAACATACAAACAAACAAATAAACAAACAAACAAACAAACAAATAAACAAACAAACAAACAAACAGACGACAAAAAATCCAAAAATTGGTCATTTGGAATCAGGGACAGGTAAAAACCATGTCGTAATTTTTTTTTCTAAATATCTTCAATGTGTACAGACACATTTTTGTTACAGTTTTATTATAGTATCTATAGATAGATTTTATCTTCGTCCTGTTTTCGGCTTGAAGTTGAGTTTTGGGACACTCTGTATGTATAGATAGATAGTATTCATAATCATGTAATTTTTTCGTCCGTCTGTCTCTTAGAAGGTCAGAGTTTATTTAAGATAAAAATATGATGAAACATATTGTCACAGATTTTTTTTGTTTCTATCGGCTTGCTCCCGTAGCGTAGGTAGTAATTAAATTTTTCAGTTAGATTTTTATGACAACCACTATAAATTGAAACTTACTAAGTATGCACTCACGTTACACGTAGTATTCGTAGTAACTAGTAACGCGAAGATCAGTTTACACTGGCAGTAGTTTTTGGGATAAAGAAATAAAACTATCCAAGATAGTGCCAGCTTGATCATTTTCCTTATTTCTGATGTCCAAGATTTTTTTTCAGACTTTCATAACTAGGTATATTTTCATTAATAGATTTTTGAAAATTGCCGTTTTGTGTAGGTACAAAAACATTTTTTTCTTCAATATCGTGTGAGGTATCAGAGACTAAAAATATTTTTTTAAATTATCACTTTTCTTTATACTTGTATATTTTATTATTTCTATATCCAAAAAAACGAAACGTGGATGTTCTGAAGTTCCAGAATATCTCTGAATATCGTGAGCACATGCTTATGCTTATATCCAAAAAACTACAACCAGTGTAAAATGATCTCTACATAACTTACTAAGTCCAGTTTATAGTGATTGTCACCAACGACCTACGTTATCTACACAATTTTACTGGTAGTAAGTACGGAACACTCATTGTCCAAGTCCCGACTCGCACTTGGCCGGTTTTTTTCCAGCCTTTTTTTATTTCATCCGTTAGAACCCGTGATAATTGTTATCTATCAAGAAACAATAATATTTTTCTAAAACAGACAAATCGCATGTTATCTATCGCTTACCTAATTATTATAAGAAGCCGTTCGTTCTGTCAGAACACAACACAGTTCCACAAGATGTCTCGACTCGCACTTGCTGTTTTGTTCCCCGGTCTCTTCGTGTGCGTCCTCGCAACACAAGGTAAGCATACTTACATACTTAATTACTTCTATCTATCACCATGGGCATTATTTCATCTAAGTAAATATTTGAAAGAGCATCTGAACTTCTTTCTTTCGTACATCTGTTTAAATACTTTTGCTATGTGCACTAAGATCATAATCATCATCACTGCCTATAATACGCCCCACTGCAGGGCACAGGCCTACCCTCAGGGTGGTGGACTAGCGCCCATACACCCTATGGGCGTTAGTCCACCACGCGTGTCCAATGCGGATCGGTAATACGCATCGGAATTTCTTCTTCAGCATATGCAGGTTTCCTCACGATGTTTTCCTTCACCGTTTGAGAGCAGTCGGAAATCAAAAATTTCCAAAATCGTTTTTATTTAAAAAATGTTGCCAAATCAAATCATATTTTCATATTTGTCAAAGACCCCCATCGATTTTGGACTTTCAATCAAAAAATTACGCAAACGCCCTTTTAGCAATTTTCCGTTTTATTAGTTAAGTTCTGAGCAAAAACGGCTATATTTCGAATTACAACTAGTCGGTGTAAGCTCACGTAACTATGTTATGTGCTAAACAGCCACATCGCAAAATTTTTCCTCTTTTTCTCAGTTAAATTTTATAGACGAAGCTTAGAACTTGGATCCTTTGATGGCTCAGTGACCCAAAGTGGGGTTTGGCCTCTGAAACATACTCAAATTTTTTTAAAATTCAAATTAATATCACATAGATAGCTTTCTGACGTCATTTTGTTACTCTAGGTACTAGTATTTATTCTGTGACTCTAGTACCGATTTGAAAGGTCTCATTGTAGAGGAGATGCGGCTATTTCCCGATTTGTATAAACTCTTGCTAGAAGCTGGCTTGAAGCTCACCCATACCTAGGCTGTTTGATATGTACCCGTTTATGAAAAAACAAACAGTTATTTTTAACCGACTTCAAAAAAGGAGGAGGTTTCTCAATTCGACCGTATATTTTTTATTTTTTATTTTTTTATGTGTGTTCGCGGATAACTTCGTCGTTTATGAACCGATTTCGATGATTCTTTTTTTGTTGGAAAGGAGATATCCCAAGTTAGGTCCCATGATAAGGAAACCAGGATCTGATGATGGATCCCAGAGATATCGAGGGGAACCTTCGAAAATCGTAGTGCCGACTAGTGCGTTTGTTAATTTAAAGCACTACTATTAAATCGAAATAATGAATTTGCCACTGAAAATTGTGAAATAAACAAAATTTTAACAAAAAAATTAAAACCGCCTTCAAAAAACTAAAAAGTTAAAAAATAATATTGCAGCCGATGACTTTTTCGTTCGCATCATCATAAGAACTTTAATTTGTTTTATAGAAGTCGGTGTCTAGCCAAGCCAAAAAATGCAAGCCCTGTCGCGAATCGTACCGGCTTGACAGCGACTTCAATAAAACAAATTAATGTTCTTATGATGCAAACGAAAAAGTCATCGGCTGCAATATTATTTTTTAACTTTTTAGTTTTTTGAAGGCGGTTTTAATTTTTTTGTTAAAATTTTGTTTTTGTATGATTATATGAATTTATTTTTCTACATAGTCACCTTTTAACTCTATACAACATATCCTCGACGTCTTAGTTCGATGAACCATCCCTGAACATTTTACGATTAGTACATCGCGACGACTTTGACACCGCCTGTACTTTTCAGAACCAACATCAACTAGTTGTAAAAATATAAAAAAACGATCATTCGATAAGATTTTACTTTTGTATCTGTTGTCATCGGGTTGGTCGCGTAACTAATTCTGAAATATTTTTTCCAGAGGCGGTCAGTCCCAAGCGTGGTGGCTACACCTTATACAAAGATGCGGGGGGCTATCTCATGTATCACGAGATCCCGGTGACATTTGATCATGCAAAGAGGAGATGTGCCGTGGAAGGTAAGTTTTGTTTATGTATACAACGTGTTAATGAATTAACGCAAAACTTGAAAGTAGTTTGTTTAGAATCGAGAGCAGAATCGAATTATCATGGTTTCAACATTAGCAAAATTTAAAATTTTCTGAACCCGATGTCAACCCATCGCACTGGCACGCTCACCCTACCTACTTACTACCAAAACAAGATTATAAAAATGTATCCATGAGTACGTAAGCGCTTTCTTTCAGCGCTGAATTGATAACAAATCATTTTGATGAAAAGTGTATACAACTTATTGCTGCTCACTGTACGAGGAGTGTCAGGCCTGTGGTAAGGTATAATAACTTTATGATTGGTACCGTCCGTCACTGTAAGTAAGACAAAAGTTATGGTGTTAGAGAGGAATGATAATGACGAACGTACCTTATGTAGCATTATGATTGGTGATGAAAAATTGGAACAGGTGAATGAGTTTGTGTACTTGGGATGCATGTTTACCAGAGACGGTAAGTGTCAGAGTGATATTGAGAGAAGAGTGAATGCCGGAAATAGGGTAAATGGAGCTCTGAATTCCTTTGTGAAAAGCCAACACGTGTCCAAAAAGGCACGGATGGCAGTTCATAATGGAGTGTTAGTCCCGACATTGATGTATGGAAGTGAATCTTGGGTATGGCAGAAGACGCATGAAAGTAGGATTAACGCAGTGGAAATGCGCTCATTGAGAAGTATGTGTGGTGTAAATGTGATGGATAAATTGAAAAATAGTTTTATTAGAGAACGCTGTGGTCTGAAAGAGGATGTAGTGACAAAAATAGAGAAAGGTATGTTGAGATGGTTTGGTCATGTGGAAAGAATGGATGAGAGCAGATTGACGAGGGCAATTTATAAGGCAAGCGTAAGTGGAAATGTTGGAAGGGGACGGCCTAGACGTACATATACGGACCAAATTGGCGACGTGCTTAAGAAGGGCCAAGTCAGATCTACCCGAAACTGACGAGCATGCATGAAAGGTCTTATGAATGTGGAGGAAGCTAGAGAAGTATGTCAGGATCGTAGCAGGTGGCGTTCCGTTGTCTCTGCCTACTCCAGTGGGAGACAGGCGTGAGAATATGTATGTATGTATGTACCGTCCGTCACCGACTTAATGCTATTCTATTTTATTGTATTATATCATTAATTCCAGACTTTTTTGTCTATCCATTGTTTTCTGGTTTATCTACAGCAAAGATAAGTATAGGTTCTTATTCTTCGGGCTGTTACAGACGAGCGACACTTTGCCGTCGCGGTGGGTCACAGAGCGCCACGCTCATACATTTTACGGTCGCGCGACGACGGCCGCGACACCCGGCGACCGCAAAAGTGTCGCTCGTCTGTGAGAGCGCTTAGATCGACAGATCTTTATAAAATGACAACTGACAGCTTTTACCTTTAAAATAACACAAAAAGGGCCATGTTGGACTTAGGCCCAGGTAGGGCACATCAAATTCGATTTAGGACGAATTGATAAAAGATTTTGGCGCTCGATATTTTGGAATCGAAGAATGATATCTAAAATTTGAGCAATACTCCTCTGGACAATTTAGTACAACCTAGCTACAATTTGAGCCTAAAACAAAGACGATCGGGCTAACCCGCTAAACCCGCTGCTGCCCTTGCCCTTTTTGAAACCATGTTTTTTTCGAATTCCGTAGATTCATTTCCAATGTGCTCGATAGTCGTGTGAGGCACGAAATGTGTGAATTTTTTAAAACGGGTTTTAATTTTTTCGTTAACTTTTTCAAATAACTTGCATTAGATACTATTATTTCCATGTTGTTTTATATGTTTGCACTGGATGCCTACGTTTCTTTGAGGACCTGGTTTTTCCCTTTACAGGTGGAGTTTTAGCATCGCCGATAAACGACGGAATCAAGGCCGCAATGATGGACATATTGAAAACAAGAAACGTACAAAATGTCCTCACAGGCTTTTCTTCGACACCAAACAATGGAGGAATATTCTCTTCTATTGAAGGTAAATGCCTGCTTTAGTGATCTAATGGTTAGTAAAAGCCAGGAAGGTGGCATAGGTATTTAGCCTTCTTGTGAAGGAGGCGAAGATTCGATCCCAGACTGGCAGACTCGTATCAACGAGTTTTAGTCACTATTCGACCAAATCACAGATTATTTACAGCTTGCTTTATAATGCGCACAGCCAAGGAGTGGAATGCCTTACCTGCGTCAGTATTTCCGAGTACTTACAACCCGAATTACTTTAAAGTACGAGTGAATAGGCATCTTCTGGGTAAGCTCGCTACATCTACGACCCCATCTTCGTACTGAGGACTGGATTGAGGTGTAAAATAGTAGCTTATCTATGATTGAGGTCATAGATAAGCTACTATTTATTTACATTGAGGTCAAGAGCAAACCCATAGTTAATTTAAAAAAAAAAAAAAAAAAGCTTGGCAACAAGTCTTTGAAAAAAATTAGGGCGCTGCTTCTTGCATGGCAAAAACGTCAAAATCACGCATAACCTGGCAACACTGCCATACTAAAATCATTAAAGATACTTTTTTAACAAGCTGTAATAGTTACTACCGTAACCAAGAAGCTTGAAATTTTCCCTACAGAGATGGAGGGTGCGTTCCAAACTATTTTTTGAAGCCAGACTCTTTGCCCTTGGAATGACCTTGGATGACGTCACTGATGTTTCCCATCTCTTTCTTAGGGTGACAATACGCTATCGATAGTTTACGGACACTGCCTGATAATGGTCAAATCATAACTATTGTAAAATTGTAACGGAAGTGTAATCTGTACTTGCAGCCTTGCTGATACAGCTATATCACGAATTTTATCTCTTTTGTTCTCGCGCAAATAGAAAAAGAGCGAAGGTGCGGTAGCGGCTATCGCAGGTTGGCGTACTAGCCACGCAGATATTCACAAGTTTTTAGTTGTCCCTGACTCGAAATCAACCTTTTTTATAATTTTTGATGTCTGTTTGCTAGTTGGTCGAGCGTCACGCAAAAACTACTGAACCGATTTTGATGAAAATTTCATTGTTTGATATCTTATGATTTGAATAAAAATCTGGTAAATAATTTATGCGGACAAAGTCACGGGTAAAATCTAGTATTAAAATAAAAACCTGATTAGGTATCCTATAAATATTATAGGATAATCGTTAAGTAGTGGTCGATAATGGCTAAATTCAACTAAGAGAAGCAACCAATATCTAGCCACCTGTATAATTAAAACTTATCAATATATCTAGCATAGCATAGCATATGCTCACGACTATATTCCCCGAGGGGGTAGTCAGAGATATTCTGAAACTTCAGAACAATATATCTAAAAATATAAAAAATACAATGCATACAAAGCAATTTATGTCAGCAAAAATTTTGGACTGAATGCAATTAGCCATATTATATGATTCTAAAAATTATCTTCTCACAATAAAGCCATACATTTTTTTAAATATTTGTTATGGTTTTTGTACTTGATAAATTGATAATAAACAGATATTTAGTAGGTACCAAATAGTAGATTATGTACCAAGGGGATAAAGCAGTGTCTTTCATCACGGGCGCGATATTGAATCCCGAGCGTAACGAGGGATTCTAGGGTTAAGAGTAGAGTTAAGACTAGAATCCTGAGTGAAGCGAGGGGTTCAAGCTCGCCCAAGATGAAAACACGTTTATCCCCGAGGACCATACTCTACTTTTCACACCCTCCGCGAGAAAATAAAAAGCAATACTGTTAGAAACCCAGGGGAGCGTGTAAATTCTCTATGGTTAGAAACCAATTCTTTTATTAGAGTTTATAACAAAGTATTAGAGTTATTTAGAAAACACTATTTTATTAAATTCAAAGTGAAAGTAGATATTTGAAACATTAGACCAGGAGAGCGATTTTTGAAACTCATTCGCTGAGTTCAGCAGTTGAAAATGTCAAAATTACTGTGGAGATATGCATCTTTCTACTGCTGATTTGACTTTCAAAAATCATACTTCAGGAGTGCCATTTTTGAAAGTCAAATCAGCAGCAGAAAGATGCGTATCTCCATAGTAATTTTGACATTTTCAACTGCTGAACTCAGCCAATGAGATTCAAAAATCGCACTCCAGTTGTGAAAAGAAAAAATATATACGGTCGAATTGAGAAACCTCCTCCTTTTTTGAAGTCGGTTAAAAATGTAATATTTTTTTACTTTGTTCGTAGCAATAGGTACAGAGATTTGCAGTATTCGCGCCTAGGACCAAATATCAAGAATGGACTACTTTTTTTTAAAACGGAAAAAGGAATGGCCACTTCTCTCATTCTTGGTTATGGTATTTTTTCGTGTGAAAAAAAAGACAAACATTGATAAATGTCACCGTCTTGTACGCCAAAGTGTAAACTTCCGAGTTATCGTGGTACCCACTAGGGCCCCAAAGCCTTTGGAGTTACATTGTATGTTATTACGTGAGTTTGGTTTTTATTACGAAACAAATTATTTAGTGCGTATCTTCATACACGACAGATTGTGTGGCTACTGGTTGCAGGAGTAGAATGGGGGTTTTACCAGAAAATAATCCTAGGATATCTTTCCTTCGGTAAGTAATCGACTACTGTTTTTAAGGTTTTGACCTAGGAAATGCATAAAATTATCCATTCAGAGTAAAGCTTTTTTCATTGTGAATGTGTTACATAATGTGGAGTATAATTTCTGCTTGTTTTATTTGCGGAAATTATAAACTAAAACCATAAGTTCATTTGCACTGACAGTTTATGTACTCTAGTTTATGCCATTAATGTTGACCTGACTTATCGACAATTGCACACGATGTAAGTACCAGAATCAGCATGGTTAGCACGACACCCCGCGATAGCCGTGATACGGGTTTATCACGTCTTTTATCTCGTTCGTTTGCGCGCGAACGAACAAGATAAAAGACGTGATATAGCCGAGCCGTATCACGGCTATCGCGGGTGCTAATACCCATGCTGATGGCAAATAAGGGAATCAAATGACATCATGCAAGATGTACGGGAGTTCGGCCAAATTGTGATATGCATGTTATATACGCATTGTATATAATATAGACTAATATGATAGAAATACAAACGAATTGCAATACTGGGGTATAATTAGATAGATAGATAGATAAACAATTTATTTGCATAAGTAACACACACATAATATTACAGTTCACAACAAGTCGCCCTTTACGCACTGCGACTTTTTGCAACGCTTCTGCACCGCTTCAGTCGCAGCATCGGATGCAGCATCGATGCAAAAACGATACAAACGCGATAAATCATCGATGCAAACGCGATACAGCCTCGACGGAATACGTTTGTCTTCGTTTGATCAGCCCCTGTACCCGCACTTTCGATGTTCGCTATATCGCCACTGTTTCGGTCCGCGCTTCATTGTAATAGAGTTGAATTTGAATCAAAATGTTCACGCGATTGCGAAGTTCGAATCCCGGAGTAGACCCCCAGTCATTCATCGACAGTCTTTGTCGCAATGCACACGCGCGTCAGCATCAATAGGTGCGTGTGCATATACTGCATAGGTAAAAACGCCTGTTAATGATAAAGGCGCGTTTATACAGCGGCAAAAAGTTGCAGTTTGTAAAGAGCCTACTTTGACTAGACAGATGACAGTTTGACATTACCATGTGAAAAATCCAATTTTTTTACTTTTTTTATACCATGATATTCTGGTAGACTTATTGTTATGACTTTATCACTACATTAATTTATTGCTATTATTTTGCAGACGGTGCCTAGGCATCCTAGACCTTCCAGACCGGAATTGGTTGAGCCGCCAACATCTAAGAAGAGTTTTCAGGAAGAAATCAATACTACGGTCTCGGTCTACCTCCGGCTACGGTCCCTTGGAGATGTAAAAAGTGCATCATCCAGGTTTCATCATCAAACTAATTTGATGTTAATATTTCAATGTAAGCTGTTGATTTTATCCACAGATCACAATATGGTTTTTCATCAGTTAATAAAATAAAAGATAAAATGAAATTTTATTTATACATAAATTCTGCTCATACAGAATAGAAATTAAAGAGTGCTAGTTTCATCGTAACTCTCACGTTTTTGGCGTAAAGTACTTGATAGAAGTACGTAATTAGGGTTCCGTACCCAAAGGGTGAAAACGGGACCCTATTCGTAAGCCTACGTTGTCCGTCCGTCCGTCAATCCTACCTAGGGATGTAACTTTGAAACGGTACTATTAAAGTCGGAGCAAAAAAAAAACAGCTGTTGCATACATTTGTGTCGCGTAGGCATTGCAGTTTAGTATGGGACAGCAGATTTTTTTGTTGCTCCGATAGGTTTGCTCCCATAGTGAAAGTTGTTCAGTTTGATGGGTAGACTCTTAGTTTAAAAGGATGCTAATGATATCAATTTCACCCTGTAAAGTATAACTACAACTAATAAAAACCGGTCAAGTGTGAGTCGGTCTTTATAAGTTTTTACAACGTGTTAATAAATTAGCGCAAAACCAACAAACACCCAAACTGATTTATAACAAAATAATTAGATTGAAACGATAATTTCATTATTTTGATACTTAAAATTTAAAGTTATTAGCATTTTAAGTTTTGAGGCGAAAATTATTTGTTATCATTTCAGCACTGAAAGAAAGCGCTAACGTACTCATGCATTCATTTTTATAATCCTGTTTTGGTAGTAAGTAGGGTGAGTGTGTCCGTGCGGTGGGTTGACATCTGGTTCAGAAAATTTGAAATTTTGCAAAAAAATTTATTAATATTTGGAAAAAAATTACCTATTATATTTACCTTTATTATGTTGAAACCATGATAATTCGACTGTGCTCTCGATTCTAAACAAACTACTTTCTAGTTTTGCGTTAATTCATTAACACGTTGTATTTTGTGTGGTGGTGTGGTACGGAACCCTCGGTGCGCGGGTAGCCGACTCGCACTTGACCGGTTTTTTATATTATTAATTATTCTTTTTTTCACTTTCATTTTAGGCAGGCTGTAAATTAAATCTTAAAGCCCATAGGTATACAGGTACAGGTAAGTAGGTAGCTAGGCGCTATCGATAGGCTGTCGATATGTATCACAGGAACAACACTAGTATCGTATATACAATTAAAACAAGTATCTATAGATAATCGGTCTCATTGGCACAAAAGGTGGCATAGATAAAAGTCTATCCAACCCTTTATTTATATGGCATTTCATAACGTAAAAAAGAGAAAACCGATGCACAAATTTCGTCTTAATAAAAAGTAGTCCATTCTTGATACAACGTCCCTGATTCGCGCCTTTTTTTTTTCTTTTTTTGTGTTCAATACTCGTGGTGGCCAGTTCAAATTTCGAATTAAGTTCTTTTTGGTGCAGGTCTCCATGATAAGTTTTCATACGAATTTTAAGTAAGGGTCGTAGATCGTAGTAAATATTAAATAATCTGTGGATGCGGTTCCATATTCAAATCTCATTATTGACCAGCGGGTTATAATGAAATTCAGTACAATATTATTGCCCGGCTAGTCCCAGGATTCCATTCTCTTTGGTCCCAGGGCTATAATGACTTGCTTTAGGTTCGAGTTACATGACATATAATGTTCCATTTTCGAGCGGGTGGTGTGAAAATTTTTTTTTTATCGCTTCCTCCATAATTCATGCAGTAGAGGGTTAACAAGATAAAAACATACATACATATAAGTACATACATAAACTCACGACCGTAATCCCTTTCGGGCTGGTCAAAGATCGAAACATAATAAGATTGTAACTGACAATGGTAAGAATTAGCATAAGAATAGTTAATAATAGTTCCATTATTAACTATACTTATGGCATTCGTTTTATAAAAATTAGCGTTTACCAGCGACTTCGTCCGCACAAATCATATACCAGATTTTAAGTCAGATTATAAGCTATCAAACAAACAAAGTTTCATCAAAATCGGTTCAGTAGTTTTCGCGTGATGCTCGATCAAACAAACAAACAAACATACTTCTATTTTAAATTTACATTTTTATAATAGTACGAGCTTTTACCCGCGACTTCGTCCGCATAAATTATATACCAGATTTTAAGTCAGATCATAAGCTATCAAACAAAAAAAGTTTCATCAAAATCGGTTCAGTAGTTTTTGCGTGATACTCGAACAAACAAACAGACAGACAAAAAGACCAAAAATTTGTGATTTGGAATCAGGGAAGCCTAAAAACCATATCGTAATCTTTTTTTTGTAAATATCTTCAATGTACAGACACACTTCTGTTACAGTTTTATAATAGTTTAGATTAGATAGACAATAAAACTGCAGTTATTGTTTATTTACTTTTATTAATAATTTAAAATGCAACAAATCAATATCACATTTAATTTAGATAGACAATTAAGATAGACAATAAAACTGCAGTTATTGTTTATTTACTTTTATTTAAAATGCAACAAATCAATATCACATTTAATTATAATAAGTTGTAGTGTCATTAAGTCGAGACGTACACCTGTATAACCTTCAACGAATACCGTTTGGTTATTCTGAGTATAAGGTACACCACCCTATTCGACACACTTTCGATCTTCTCCACGTTGTTCACAAGAGACTTATGGACCATTAGCCCGACACCGTGCTGGGACTTTAGTTCGCCCTCTGGGAAATAGAGCAGGTTACCTGATTTGAGGATTATCGAGTCCTCTCCCTCTCTTCGGACTTCAGATAATCCAACAATATCCCAATGTATCCTGCTCAGTTCCTCCTCGAGTATAGCGAGCGAGACTCGTCGGTCCGCAGTGAATGTCCACAAATGCTTTTCCCAAACCCATCATATTTTTAATAGACCTATCCAACGATATCCTTGTGGGGTATGATGGGATCAAAGACTTCTATTAAAACTGAGGTAGACGTGCTGTACTCTACCATACGGCATTTGAAAAGCAATCTTAAAACTACACATTGACAATATTACACACACAAAGATAAAGTATCTAGGTACGTAAAAGAGCGTGAGATATCAATATTCATTGTCAACAAGAGTGACAAAGATGGGCTATGGCGTTGGGCTACCTACTTGAACGCTTGCGAGGTTTGGCGATTCCCCCCCGTCGTGAGTATTAGACAGACAAATAGCGATGGTTGTTTTATGCGTTGGGTGAGACAGAAAAATGATGGTTATACAATTTGGAAACATAGTAATGAGAACAATATTTCACAAAATTATTAAAAACTAAATAAATAGGCATTAATTCTGAATACTTATGGTACTACTAATATTGTTGTTACAAATTGACACTTTTAAACAAGTTTAGTGATAATAATGCAGACTGTATTCGCATAATTTCACGTAAAATATCATTTCTTGGTAGCTCCATTTAGGACCGTCGCGTATTGGGCGCTGATGAACACTGAGCGCAAGGGTGCTAATTAGCTCCGTTGGAACGTTTCAAGATTTGGTGCGTATGCCCCGTCTACCTCAGTTTTAATAGAAGTCTTTGGATGGGATAGACGAGAAAAATTTTCATCCCCACTTTACGTGTAGGTAGGGTTGCCAGATGGTATTTAAAAGGAGGACATGTCCTCCTTTTCCATGTTTTATCCTCCCGTCCTCCCTTACCTACCAGTAAGTCCTCCTTTTTTGCTAAACTTCTATTATGATTTAAACTTTCACAAGCAGTGGACAATCTTCTTCAATAGTGGTAAAAACATGTAATGTTTCTCAGAACTGCTCAAGATCTGCGAGTCTTATTTGTGTAATAAGCGCCATAACGCAAATTTGCAAAGTGTTTTTTCACTGTTTAATACCAAAGTGAATATAATACTAATAGTGAGGGCGCTCTTGGGTCACGAGTCACGACAGGCCTATCGTGCGGGGGGTGCGGATGGCGCGGGGCGCGGTCGGTACTGGGACCGATATTCACCTGCGCGCTGTACCAGTGCAGTCGGTGCCTCACCCCTCCGCACACTGCGCGAGCCCCCCGCACTCCGCGCAAGCATAGACCCTTCATAGACCCACCCAACGCGGCCACTAAGCGCACCCACTTTAATGTATTTACGCTGTTAATACTCAGTGGAGCAAAGAATACATATAAGTGTGCAGCCAGTTAAAACTTGAATTCTTACTCAATACAACTTCAAAAACATGACATGTGAAGATTTTTATTAATTACTTCTTGCAAAAAATCTTTTAATTGTAAATGTCCTCCTTTTTTACAGAAAATCCTCCATGTTAGACCCATCTGCCCTCCTTTATCAAATTATCATCTGGCAACCCGCGTAGGGGAGGTACCCTAAAAAAAATATTTTTCAAGAATTTATTTTACCACTTTGTTAGCGTGATTAATATGTATACCCATGCTAAATTATAGCTTTCTAGTACTAAGCATCTATGAGCTAAGCCAAGGACAGACGGACAGACTGACGGACGTGGCGAAACTATAAGGGTTCCTTGTTGACTTCGGAACCCTAAAAAACTACGTATTTTCCACGAGGTCTATCAAATTTTGGACTCAACCCGACGATGTCACTTTTTTGGCTTCTAAAATCTACTGTGCATAGGTTTCCAAGCTCACAACAAATACATACTATTTCCAGGTACCCGGCTGTCAACCATTGAACACACCTGGGCTCACGACGAACCGAACAACGTGGACGGACATGAACAATGCATAGTGCTGTCGCCACACGGCATTATGAGCGATGTGCAATGCGACAATCGGAACCCGTACTTGTGCTTCGTGAGAGAAGCAGGAGTTAAGAATATCAGTGGCATCAAAAACGGAGGTAAATTATTTATTTGAGACTTGCGCAGTACATAACAGGGATGATGACAACTTATTTTTATTTCATTTTCTAAAACTGTTTGGTAAAACAGTAAAGAAATAATTCGATAGAAAATAATTATTTTGATACACTTTTCAAAATTCAAAATTTTTTATAAAGTAATATCACACATATTTTTGACGTCATTTTTTGACTCTACCACCGCGTCGGAAGGTGTTCCGTTGAGAGAAGATGCGGCCAGAAACTCTACAACACACATCTTTTAAACAAAACAAAATGTACGAAGTAAAATTAAAATACAATATTGCATTACATCAAAGAGAATTGGCATTACATAGTGTAAAATTGTCAAGACCAGACATTTTGGTCATTCAAATAATCATCGAGTTTATAGTAACCTTTTTTACAGAGGACTTGTTTAACATGAGACTTAAACTTTTTGTTTGGTAAGTTTAGAATTTCCTCTGGTATCTTATTATAAAAGCGTATACAGTGAGTGCCCCATGCAAAGACATATATATTCGTAATATATAAATCGATGGCCCCATGAAAGATGTGTTGACCTTAACCTTACTGAGTCGAAAATGTGGGAATACTAATTTATTTTTATTTCTTGTATTGTAATTTTTTTAATGTCACTGTTTTTGGGAAAGAGAGACAAATTTTTCCGAATGTGTAAAATATTTTCGTAAATATTGACTGTAGAAAGTCAAAATATTGATAATTTTAAAAAGATCTCTTAGTGAATCTCGACAACGCAGATTATAAATGGCTCGAATTTCCCGCTTTTGAAGGATAAAGATAGCTTCAACATCTGTAGCACGGCCCCACAGCAAAATACCATAAGACATGATACTGTGGAAGTAGCTGAAGTATACAAGTCTTGCAGTAGCTATATCAGTTAGCTGTCTAATTTTTCGAACTGCATAAGAGACTGCCGAGCTCAGCCTACCCGTACTTACACTTCGTACATCATGTAGGTAGATACGTTTGGGTATCCTCTTACTGTCCTTCCCAGTGCCATAGCGGGGGCCTTTGGTCCTGTGGCCATAGTCATAGTCATAGTCATAGTCATTTATTTTGTAAAACAATTTACATGTCAAGTGCACTCCTTAACTACTTAAGTATAATTCTATTATTTATTACAGTCTGGTTACATTCCAATAACATTAGGTACAAAGTTATAAAATTCATCTATGTCATAAAAAGCACAATTTATAAGCCATGTCTTTAATTTACGTTCAAAGGTACAATTTTCTTTGCACTGTTTTATATCGTTGGGAAGTTTGTTGTAGATTTTAGGTCCTATTATATATATGGATTTAGTTGATTTTTCTAATCTACAATTTGTAATAATTAAGTCCGATTTATTTCTAAGTGAATACTTGTTAAGCCCAATTTTATTTGGGAATTTGTCTATGTTTTTTCTCACAAATTTAGAAATGTCTAGTATGTACTGAGAGGCGAGTGTTAGAATTTTTTTACTAACAAAAATACCTTTGGCTGGTGTACGCGTTGGTACACGTGATACAATGCGGACAGCACGCTTCTGCAGTATAAACGCGCGCTTCCACTCGGCGGCAGTGCCCCAGAGCTCGAGCCCGTAGCACAGCAGCGAGTGGAAGAGCGAGTAATAGCAAGAACGTAGCGCGGTGGGTGGTAGGACCGCCGCCAGCCTGCCCAGAGCGAAGCACGCGCCACTGAGCTTGCCACACAACGTGTCTATGTGGACATCCCATTTGAGTGCAGGGTCTATAGTAACACCCAGGAATTTTTGATGTGAAGCTTGTGGTACGGTCTCGCCATTCACACAAACTGAGAGTGGTCTAGGTGGCCCATTACATACATTTTTGCCCAGTGTCCTTAGGGACAAGCAGCCATTGACACTTCTATGGTACAACCATAGAGATATTAAATAAATAAATAAACAAAAATCATTTATTTCAGGAACAGAGCATTACATAAGTAGTTTGTCAGAAAATCAAGTTATTATACTTATTATGTCGTTATAGATTAAAATCGAATTGAATTACTATATCACATTACATTATTACATTTATATTATAGGTCCAATTTCTCCAGGTACATACACAATGATAATTATCTCGTGTGAGCGAGATCACTCCACCAGTATTGCAGTCCAGTGCCTCATGATGGGACACTCACACTTATCACCTATCACGTTCAGGATGCTGTTCGAACTTCCACATTGATTTTGATTTTGTTTTTCCAGCGGCGCTGGCGGTCAGACCCAACTCCAAGTATGGTGGCTACACCTTATATAAAGATGCGGGGGGCTGTCTCATGTATCACGAGATCCCGGTGACATTTGATCATGCAAAGAGGAGATGTGCCGTGGAAGGTAAGTTGATGTCTACGAAGTATTATTATTATAAGCTGCTAAGATTGTGAAGATGACAATCTCCATATACCTACTCCAATACAAAATGTGAAAACGTTTTTAAGCACAAAGTTTCGGTTTGATGAATTTATTTACTCAATAGAACATTGTTCACTCAAGTGACCCGACTGACCTCAAGGTCAGTATTTTTGTAGTTGTAATTTGAATTATTCATTAAATGCTAACCTATTAGTCAACGTAATAAGGTTGATAAACTGGCTTACTGCATTGAACTATGAGAAAAAAAGGTTGATTGCCACAAAATACCTATGCCAGCTTCCGCTTCCTGTATGGGTAGCATGCCACCGTGATACAGCGCTATCACACCTTCGCTCTCTTTCTATTTGCGCGCGAACGAACGAGATAAAAGACGTGATACAGCCGTATCACGTGTGGCATGCTACGGCTTCTGATTGCCACTGATCCGTAAAAGTACACTTTCCCCATTTTTCTTCGTCATTCGAAATAAAGTTTTGAATCTAATGTCTTGTTTAGTTCACAAACGGCTTTTATCTAAGTATAGTGTATCAAAACTCAAAATAACCATATTTTATGTGGTTTATAAACATGTGCCGCACTTGCCCCACTTCGGGGAAGTGCGTCTACCAGGCTATAGGTTACTTAAAGACGGCATATAAAGGGTCCTTCTTAATATGCTGACACATTTTTAAAGGACGATTAGACCATCAAATTAAACAACATTCTCTGTGACACCGACGTACAAATCACGAAAAAAATCTGCTCTTCCCTTCCATAGAAAACTGCAAACCCACTCGAGCAAAATGTATAGGACAGCTAATTTTTTTTTCGCGATTTCAATGCGGGTCCCATTGTGTTTTTTACAAGTTTTTACAAAATTAAAAGTCAGTGTACTGATCTATTGATCTACAATAAAATAAAAGTTTGTCTATTGACTCAGGATAGACAGTCAAATCTACAAACGCGTGAAAAAAAAAAAAAAAAATTGCAACCAGTGCTGGCCTCTAAACTATCCATATACACGCACACAGACATAATTTGTATGACGCCTCACGCACACCAACCTAAGAAAGTTGCACCCTTTTGTTTTATACGGCAGAAGCGTGAGACTCATTCTAGACATATACTTTTTACAAGTGTTTAATAACATACATAAACAAGAAATGTTTTGTTACTACTTAGTTTAATAATAATTATTGCATGCACTCACTACTTATACCAATGTTCCATGTAATTTACCTACAATGTGTTGGGAGCAAAATAAAAAGGCTTTTTATTTATTTATTTATTGACTTATAATAAAATAAGATGGTGTATTGACCAACGCAGTAGTAGCTATGGAGGGGAAACGTTGGGTGGGGGCAACACGGGACAGTTGGATCGGTTGAGCTTAGCCCGGCAGTCTTGACTAGTCTGGGTAAGAAGGTAAGAATACAGGTAGATACGAATATTGTAATTAGATTTATGTGCTACGAGTGTACAAAGTGAATAATAAATAATTATACAGTTGGAGATTTTTATTACAATAGAGAGAGTTGTTCAGTTTGATGGTCTAATCATCCCCTTAAAAAAAAGTGCCAACATATTAAGAAGGACCCTGAAAAGGAGGGTTTCCATGGTACGAATTGATTCTTCGGGCGCGATATCAATTTATTTCTTCTGACGTAAGAAACTTCTGTTGAGACGTGCATCTTTTCTACTGCTGAATTGAAATTAAAAAATGATACTCCAGGAGTACGATTTTTGAAAGTCAAATCAGCAGTAGAAAGATGCGTATCTATCTCCATACATTTCCAACTGCTTTGTTCAACGTATGAGATTCAAAAATCTCACTCCTGAACAAGTGGGCCTTTGACTTTAACCTCATATTAGTAGAAAAAAATTACAAATATAACTGTTTTGCATAACAACAAAACAGATATTAGGTATGAGTGAGAGAATACATGCAGCATTGATTGAAGAAGCATCCATAGACTCTACCTTAAAAGACAATGCGGGTTTTATATGTACGGTTGGCGCCTTATTTTTCGCCGTTGTTTTTGGCGCGGCCAGCAACCAAACTTTAATATTTTATTTCAGAATAAAGTAACAAACAAAACTTATTAACATGTTTATCCCTAAACTCAGTCCGGACGGAGATATAAAGGCTTGAAGTTGAAAATATTACCATTACGTGCACTTCAAGCCTTTATATCTCAGTTCGGACTGAGTTCCGAGACATATTTAATAACAAGTTTTGTTCTTAACTTTATTCTGAACTATAATATTCAAGTTTGATTGACGGCCGCGCTAAAAAAAGAAAAAAGGCGCCATTTTTAGGCATAGGCTTTTAGCTAAATAAACGGACTTACCATGAATTCTCTATACTTTCCTCTATATCTGTCTCTTTCACTCTGCTAGATTGGCGCCTCGAATCCACTTGACAAGGCGCGCTCATTTCACGTTTACTTCATAGTCTTCATCAATCACCAGCAAGCACCTTGCTGCAATGCTGCATGTATTCTCTCAATCATAATATCTGTTTTGTTTTGTTGTAATGCAAAACAGTTATACAGGGTGTAAAAAGACATCTCCCGAAAACTTTAAGAACATATCACTGAATCTATATAAAAATTAATGGCGCTAACCTTTTAAATTTAAAAAAATTATTCGTGATTTTTCCATTTTCTTGCCACGCAATGTAAAGCGTACATCGCTCGGGTGAGCGGGCAGTGACCTTACAGCTGTGTGGCGCGCGACCGTAGCTTGGCGACGAGTTTGATGAGTGCGTTTTACATTGCGGATTTTTGCTATTTTCGAAATGCTTGTGTTTAACAATTAAAATTGTATTGCATTATGTCACTGGTAGGCTTTAATGTTCATTATTGTAGAAATAAAGGCCCGAAAAAAAATTAAATTTGTGAAAATAAAAAAAATAAATTTCAGTGCCAAAGTGTTAGGTATCATGGTCTGAATCCATAGTTTCAGTTTTCGGGAGTAGTTTTTTTACACCCTGTATTATAAGTTATTCGAATACATGCAGCATTGATTGAAGACCTGTTTGCTATCTGCTGGTGAAAGAGTCCAAACGCTATGTGAAAATAAATGAAAATGTGCATGCCATCATCATCAACAATGGTTACATTAACACATAAGTCCTGTATAAAAAGGAAAAATACACCATAAAATAAGTGTCATAATAATAATATAACATTGATAATGACTAAATGTCATCTCACTCAATGTTCAATAACTATAGGTATTTAAAATCAAAAATTGCTGTTGAGAAAAACCTTCTACACCTATTGAGGCATAATCTTAACCATCATACAGAAACAATCCTCAGAGATCAGACAGACAGACACTTAATTCAAAACACTGAACTTATTAGGTAGGTATTAGGTTATCAGTGCGCCGTGCTAAATTCCAGATTAAGAACTGGTTGCAGACTCTGACTTACGATGGAGCTGAAGACATAATCAAGGATATATATCTTAATATGCGAGGCAATCAGACACACACCTACCCAAGCCCCCACTCACACATACACACACACTCTTTCACTTTGTTTCAATTGTACTGTAACTGTAACTTATTGTCAATTATCTAACTTGTACTTAATGCACCTTATTTTGTTTATTGTTAAGAATAACCAATCGTAGACCTCGCGTATCAGGCTTGCCTCGTTTTTGGTCTACCGTTTAATGTTATTGTTTTAAGCAAAAGTTAAAAATAAACATTTATCTTATCTTATCTTATCTAGATGCATGAAAAATTATTTAATAGTAGGTCCTCAGGTACTGCTTATCTGAGAACAATACAATTTCCGAAATAAAATTAACCAGTAAGCTTTTTCTATGATTCTCTCCATGAGCCGTTTTGAGTTCTGATAGCTGGCTTAATAACACCCTTATTAGATAAGAAAAAGATTAATTACAATTCATTTTCAAAACAACTCTTCTCATAGACCCAAGCTTCATTACATGTTGTACTGGGCTGCGTTCAAGATAAGAGGCCAGTAATGCCATTGCGTATGCCCATGTTCTGAGTGCGACCTCCGAGGCCGGGGCCGACGAATGCTATTCCGGCACTGGATTTTAGATAAGAGGTCGATAATGCCACTACGTGTGCCCCATGTTCTGAATGCGACCTCCGAGGCCGGGGGCGAGGAATGCCATTCCGGCACTGCGTCCTAGATAAGACGTAGGTAACACCATAGCGTATGCCCCATGTTCTGAATGCGACCTCCGAGGCCAGGGACGACGTGCCATTTCGGCACTGAGTTCTAGATAAACAGTTGGCAATACTATTGTATATGCCCTATTATCTATATTCGACCTCCGCGGTCGAGGGCGGTGACGAGCGCCCTTCAGGCACTGCATCCCAGATAACCAGTCGGTAGTGCCCTGCATAAACCCTATGTTCTGTCTACGACCTCCGAGGTCGGGGGCAACAAGTACCATGCCATTTCGACACTGGAAACAAGGTTTGATAGATATTTGTACCTGAAGTGAGCACCCCAGACCACATCCGCTGTGTCTGATTCAAATGTGCGTCACCTTATGTGCAGAACCACCGAACTGTGGTGGTATAATGGTCTTCCGCCATCAGGAAAATTCCTGCTGCACAGGGACAGAGAAAAAGTCCCTCTTGCCTTCATTAAGGAGGCATCCTAGAGAACTCATACTGTTGATATTGCAATAATCGCTATCTGGTTATATTGGCAAAGCTTAGGAGACCTAACTAGCACTAGATCTTTTTTTTTATCCTGTCTATTATTATTCTCGTTACCTTCTCTGTAAATAACTGGCGCATGCTAGTTTAGCTCATGGTATTGTTATACAATACAAAACGGTTCAAATACTACCGTTACAGACTAAGTGCAAGCGCAGCTTAGTATTGTAATGCCAGTATTGTTTAGTTAAACTCAGTATGGTCGTGTGACCAGGAAGAAAATGTCCACATAAATCGAGACAACCAATCGCTTTGGGCCAAAGGAACTCTATGAATCTAATACGATAAAGCTGCAACAGTCCAGAGGGCCTAAAAGGAAGGCTGGCTGCAGTACCCGATCATAATTATAAGACAGCAATTAAAAATGATTTTGTCCTTCCATACTCCTTATCAAGAACATCTTGAAAAAAGGGAAACATATTCAATAGGCACATCTAGAGTTTCCTTCTTTAAGTTTTTAACCATCTTGACACATAAAATTCTTGCAAAGGAAGGTGGCATATGTATGTGGTCACATTTATACCTACATAAGTTGATCTGATTTATATCAAACTCCTTTTAAACTTTAATTTATCTTTATTATTTATGAAACAGCAAATTACTGCTACTGCTTGTTATTAATTTCAAATGTATATTTTCTACAGGTATGCATAATATTGCAAATATGGGTGATATTTCCCCCCCATTCCGGGGAACCTTGGTAAACCTATTTGTTTCTAACTGTAATAAGACTAATAAGGTCTAACGCACTTTAATTCAGAGACACTGATTTAAAATTTAATAAGTAGAATGCCACTCGGCTGAATAAGTGTTCGGCCTGCGGGCGAACTGGGTCAGTTGCAGCTGTCGTCGCGCCGGGCGACAGAGAGGCGTCGGGTGGCACGTCAGCGCTGCGCTGCACGGTTTCGATTTGCTTACTATCAGTTTAAAATAACAATGTGCATGACCTCGCCTGCAAATGTGACGTCACTCAATCACACGAACTTCACTCGAGTCATTCAAATTATTATTTCCTTTACATAAAGTCATAGAGTCTATATCCTTTACAACCGAGTGAAGTTATCGAACGGCCCTTCAAGGTCATGCACATTGTTATTTTAAACTGATAGTACTTGGCGAAGGCGAAAACGCCGGCGAAGCACTCGCTGCCTGTATTGCGGTCACCTCATGTCGCAACTCAGCGCAGGTTCTTTCCGAGGCCTCCAACTTGCCTCGAATATCAGTGATATCGGCCCTCAACAGCTGGATGACCTTGAGCAGCAGGGTGACGTCGACGTGATCGGCGACAGCTTGTTGAGGGGACCTCACGTACGTGGGGACATCGTCAGGGTTAACCACCTGGAACTCCCTGAAGATGTCCCGGAGGTCCTGTTTGCCGCGACTGTCCTTCTTCCTGGTGACGAGGGGTTCGGTCGCGGCGGTCTCGTGCAGCACCACCTTGGCGGCGTGGATCTCGTCCTCCGTGTAGCTCGACGTGCAGATCTACTCCAGACTGAGCTCGTCGATCACGTCCAGCTTGTTTTGCACGAAGGCGAGTAGCTCGCACACAACAGTGGTGTCGCTGCGCTTGGCGGGATTCGCCATGACGTTTGATCTAGGTCACTCAAATTAACGTCGCATCGGCTACGATCCGGTCGCTGTTAAATCGTCCGGGCGTTTCAGTTGCAACTCTTAGTTTTATTGGTGTTTTATTATTATAAATGCAACAGAATCATTAACATTGCATATTTGCGTTTGAATTGCATTGCATTTCACTCATTGTCATTCTGGATTTCTTTCTTTTGATCTACACCGCCTACCTATTTTCGTTTTTTTAATTCCTCTAGCCTAAGGTTGTTTGTAAGAAATCGCTTTTTATCGATAAGACCGCCTTATTTGTACCTAATGTAATGTATGTTGTATGCCTTTGTAATTCTTTATCTTCATTCAAATGTATATTCCGATTTGGTGTGCAATAAAGTATAATTGAATTGAATTGAATTGAAAATCGTTATTCCATCTTGAAATTGGCGTTATTAGTACCTACACGTGACAATTAAATAATTGGGGTATAGTGTTACTCGTAGAAGGTAGGTTAGAAGGGTAAAAACGTTTTCACTTTTTTGTACCTATGTAGAAGGCACTGTAGCTCTCAAAGGTTAAGGCCTATGACAAAAGTACATACAACTTGTTTTGTAGGAAAGTCAGGTTTAATTTGTAAGTACATAAGTACATATCGATTTTCGAGTTTTCGGGTACGACTTATAGACTTCGAGATGTAAGAAAAAAAACAAAAAACGGGATGGTTTTACAAGTGCTGCAAAGTAAGCGTAGGAGTGCGATTTTTCTCAGAACTCAGCAGTTGAAAATTTCAAAATGACTATGGAGACGTGCATCTTTCTACTGCTGATTTGACTTTCAAAAATCATACTCCAGGAGTGCTATTTTTGAAAGTCAAATCAGCACTAGAAAGATGCTTATCTCCAAAGTAATTTCGACATTTTCAACTGCTAAATTCAACGTGTGAGTTTCAAAAATTGCACTCCAGGAGTGTGATTTTTGAATCTCATTTGCCGAGTTCAGCAGTTAGGCCAGTCATTTTACGGAGTTTTGTTAGGCGGGGTAGGGAGTAATTATTAATTAGACTTTTAAACTGTAACCGGCACCATTGTGTGACAAAAATACTATCCTAAACCAAATTAAAAAAAAAATTCTACGCAACATAGAAATCAAAATTGTGTGTCCCAGAAGGCTTTTAAATTAATAATATTAATACCAATGCACTCATTTGAATTAGATTTAACAATACACATTATTTTAATCAATAAAATAGGCATTAAAATTTTTAAAATTAGGTATTTATTAGAAAATACGAACGTCTTTTTCAAAACCTTCCAAGTAGACAAAAATATTTACACCATGTTTGAAGTATGTATGATGGTAAAGCCTTAAATATGTGCAAAAAAAATTATCATCTGGATTTTTTAGAACTAGATAATATATATATTTTGAAATTCTAACTGTTGCTGACGTAATTTTTTTTTAATTTTCGTACATTCTTAAGCTCAAATTGGCTCTTCAATATTATAGCGAAAAAAAATGCAATTAGTAATTAGTCCCGGCTCAAACCGTAAAATGACTGGGCTAAGTTGTAATGTCAAAATCTGCCTCCGTGGTCTAATGGTTAAGAGCATTGGCTCTCGATACGGAGGTCGTGGGTTCGATTACCATATGGGGGACACCTAGTGATATGTCACTTTGTTCGTTTTTCCCCAGTGGCTGAATCACCTGATTGTCTGAAAAGAAAAATGATTCCGTGCTTCGGATGGCAGGTTAAGCCGTTGGCGTTGGTCCCAGCTACTATCTCTAGTGATAGTAGTCGTTACATAAAAACCACGTCAGAGGCCGAAAGGCGGTCTGAAAAAACTTTGACACCAGGGCTACACGATAAGAAGAATGTCAAAATTACTATGGAGATATGCATCTTTCCACTTATGATTTGACTTTCAAAAATCCTACTTCAGGAGTGCGATTTTTGAAAGTCAAATCAGCAGTAGAAAGATGCGTATCTCCACAGTAATTTTGACATTTTCAACTGCTGAACTCAGCGAATGAGATTCAAAAATCGTACTCCAGGTCTTTCGAAGCTGCAAACTTGGATATTCGCTACTGGTTGTTCCTAACAACATATTAAAAAATCAGAACTTGACGATAGTTTACGACTTTCGCGATTTCTAGTGTATTAAGATATGACTGAGCTAATACAAAAATTTACAGGTGGAGTTTTGGCATCGCCGATAAACAACGGGATCAAGGCCGCGATGTTGGACATATTGAAAATAAGGAACGGAAAAAAAAATGTCTTCACAGGCTTTTCTGCGGAACCAGAAAATGGAGGAATATTCTCTTCTGTTGAAGGTAAGTATAAATACTTTAGTATGCTGATTATGATCTACTGGTTAGTATAAGCCTGCCTTCCCGTGACGGTGGCGAAGATTAGATCCCAGACTCGAACCCAGCTGGAAATACCTGGGTAATGTACTATACAATGTGTTAATGAATTAACGCAAAACTAGAAAGTAGTTTGTTTAGAATCGAGAGCAGAATCGAATTATCATGGTTTCAACATAGTTTTTTTTTTTTTTTCAAAATATTAAATAATTTGTTTGTGTTCGCGACATCGAGCTACCAGATTCGCGCGTCGACGCGGGCCGCTACGGTTTTTCCTCGCGAGTTCAGACACTCAACGTGATCAGTGCAAATTCCAATTAGATTATTGTTTTTTTAGTGTTTATTTGTAGATTATTGCTTGTGGAATGCACTGGTCATGTTGGGGGTAACGTATTTGTACAGTTCGTTATAGTTTTGTATAGTTTATTCACGTGTTTAGAGTCGTAGTTTTAAGTTTTCTTTATTATAGTTTTTTGATATTGTTTTAATAGTTATAGGTATAGTTATAGGTTTTCCTAATAAAGTTCATCGTTTCTGATAGTTAGAATAGGTTAGAATAAGTTTTTGCATTGTTTAGAGTTGTTTTTTAGGCGTTTCATTTCTGATATTTTCATACCCTTATTTCTCAAGATAGGTGATAGGTGGATCCTATCTAACAGCTTAGGTACACAATAGTAGATGATCCTTACCTATTTCACACACAACATATAGACTAGAGTAGTTAGATAGAAAAATATAGCAGTTTTAAAGTTCAGTTTACACCTTGCACTTTGACCCCGTATTTTACATAATAGATATATAGATAGAAACATAGAAATAGGTAGGCTAGGTGAGGATAACCCAGGTGCACTTAGTCAGAACCCTAGGTCATAGATAGAGTGCCTAGAATAGTCTAGAAATAGAATAGTTTGCAATAGCGCGGCAAAAATTGTGATATTTTTCCGCTTTATTCTGACTAGGAAACCTGGGTATCATACCTAGTATAGATTGTTATATGTCAAAATACGGGTATTTGTAAGCTCTTTCTATAGAACATCGTAGCTTTGAACTACCTCTTATAGTTTTTAAGATATAGCCTAAAATGTCAGAACTTTGTAATGAAAATGTACAACCAATTTAAACAATAAAAAGCGGCTGTCCTTACGGTATTGCGCTAGGAGGGACATAGGCGCGCAAAACAGCGCAGAATCAATCAGTCGCAACGAGTCCTCCAGCGCAACATCGGAAGAAAAGCTAGCGAAGAAAACTGAAGAACCTCTTTCATTGAAGAACCCTGCTCCCTGCTCCATCAAGATCAGCTGCCTCAGCCTGCTCTCTGCGGTCTACGATCTGCGTCCCACTCTCACAGTACCGCCGTAATCAGGGCGTCATCCGGCGATAGTTAATAGTTAGTTAAATGTGCTAGACCAGGCGTTTTCATATCGAAGGTGGTCGACCACAGTTTGTAAAATTTAAAATTTACTGAATCCGATGTCAACCCACCGCACGGGCACACTCACCCTACTTACTACCAAAACAAGATTATTAAAATGTATCCATGAGTACGTTAGCACTTTCATTCATTGCTGAAATGATAACAAATCATTTTTGCATCAAAACTTAAAATTTTAAAAATAATGAAATTATTGTTTCAATCTAATTATCTACACTAATATTTTAAAGAGGAAAGATTTGTACCTATTTTTGTATGTTTGTATGTTTGTAATGAATAGGCTCAAAAAGTACTGGGCTGATTTCAAAAATTCTTTCACCATTAGAAAGCTGCATTCACCCTGAGTAACATAGGCTATATTTATTGCTAGAAAAGATTAGACGTCCACCCGTGCGAAGCCGGGACGGGCCGCTAGTTTTGTTATAAATCAGTTGGGGTGCATGAGGTTTTGCGCTAATTCATTAGCACGTTGTATATTATAGTCACTATCTTACTAAATGACTCGAACAGCTGCAGGCGTACCTATGTCTGTTAAGGCTAGGGTTGCCAACCCTACTATACAGGGTGTAACAAAACACCCTAGTAATACTTAAGGGGGTGCTTCAGACCATCAAACTGAACAACTTTCACTATGGAGCCAACATCGAAATCGCGAAAAAAAAATCCGCTCTTTCATACAAAACTGCACTATCGTCTCTACTCAAATGTATGGGACGGCAGATTTTTTTTATTTTTTCTTGACGTTGGCCCCATAGTGAAAGTTGTTCAGATTGATGGTCTGAAGTACCCCCTTAAGTATTACTAGGGTGTTTTGTTACACCCTGTATAATATACTATCCTACTATATTGGGGGCCCTACTACTATATTTCTGAGAAAAATATATAGTAGGCAAAACTACTATATTTGATGAGCATATAATTTATAGAGAATTTAAATATATTGGTACTTAGATCCAATAAAAATGATCAATAACTTAACATTATTTTAACTATTTTCTTTCTCTTCATCACATTTGTTCCATAAACAATTTTCGACTAAATATACTATTGAAAACGTTTACAGGATGCATTATTTTCTATAACGAATACGAAATAGAGAAATGATTGTTCCATAAAAATAAGAACTTGGTATTCAAACCAAAAAGTAGCAAAAAAAATATCTTTTTGAAAAAAAAAACTAAGTAACAAATTCAAAAAATACTATATTTTTTCTAATTTTTCCCCGATCTACTATATTTTTTCGGGCACTAAGGCTCAAAATACTATATTTGGTCTAAATAAAGTTGGCAACCCTAGTTAAGGCCCTCGGACTCATAATAATAATAATGTCACTAATGTACGATTTGACCCACCACTGGCTGTCATGTCATGTCTTTGTTTTTACTTTATATTTTTGTAAATGTCTATTATTTAGTAAGTGTTTTTGTAGTAAAAGTTTAAATTGTAAGTACGTTATTAAGTACAAACATAGTTATCCAAACTGTTAATTAAGACGTCCTAGACTAGTCAATACCTAAGTGTATGTATAAACCTAAATTGGTTTTTATTGCTTTATCTTATCAATTTACTGTAACGTTTCTTTTATAAACAAATACACATACAACTCATGCTCACCTAAGGCCTCGGTCAAGGAGAGGCGGCGCTTCACGCGGCGCGGCACGCGGCGCGGGCTGCCGGACAAACAAACATATGAAGATGTATGAGAGCGTTCACGGAGACGCGTTTTTGCATGCTTTTGTTTGATTTGAGGCGTCGCATGTGGCGGCAGCCGCGGCAGGTGACGCGGCGGACGCCGCGGCTGGTGTCGCGGCGGTCGACGCGGCTGGTGACGCGACGGCCGACGCGGCGGGCGCCGCGGACGTCGTCCTCCTCGTCTCCTTGAACGAGGCCTAATAGCAGTGTTGCCAATGCAAATTTTTAGGCGGCCGTGTTCATTAGGTAAAAAAGCCGTGTTTATATGGAAAAAGACCAAGAGTGGGCCGTGTCACTGCTTAAAAAGGAAACACTTTTTAATATTAGCCAAATGGTGCTGTTTTGAGGTTTTTAACGTTAAGTAATTAAACGTTTGCAAATTTTATCTATTTGTGTGGAAAACAATTTCATCTCATCAGTTTTTTGCTCACAGAGCAAGAAAGAAGAACCATAAAGGTATTATATAGAGGAAATGACAGCTGAGAGAGCGAGATGTACCTAGCGGCGCCACTGTATAATAGAAAGAGATACGTGACGCGAGACAATAGAACCGTTTTTGGGAACTTGTCGGCACAATCGACAGGGTAAATATTCGTGCTCTGTGAATAATTAGTGAATCTAAAGTGATATCGTAGATTATTTTGTGAAATATACTAACATTATTTCATTAAATTACCTACGATTTCACGTTAGATTCACAATTATACACAGAACTCGAAGTTTTAGGGTGCCGATAAGTGCCGATAAATTCACAAAAAACGGTTTCATTTGACAACTCATGTTAGTTACTCTATTCCGACAGGTATAATAACTTTATGAGAAGAACAAAACCCAGCCAACATACCGTAGACAATTTAGTGTCAATGTTGGCATTCGGATTTGGAATTGGATACAGTACACAGTCGAACCATATACTTATTTATAACAGTCTAATACTCTTAAAGTGATTTTTTTATAAATAAATTAGTTAATTACCGTAGAATTTGCGAAAAGCCGTAGAATCTGCTACGGCCACAGGGTTGCAGCCGTAGGCCGTGGATTTTGTAATTTGTTGGCCTGAAAGCCGTAGAACACGGTAATTGCCGTAGCATTGGCAACACTGCCTAATAGTTACCTTTTATGCAGGGTGGTCCAAACGCACACTTCCAACAAATTTTTTTAGATTCCTCATAGGTGTATCCGGAAATACCCCATTGTATGTTCCGCGATTTTTTGTAGTTTAGAAGTTATGATTTTTTAAAGGTGTATTTGAGGATTTTCTATCGGAGCGGCTTTGACATTTTTCATAGTGAGAATTTATGTGTATTTTTTTTTATCTTCAAAAAACATTTAAATAAACTGAAATGGAACTGGAAATAATTGCTTCAATCCAAAAATGAAAACATAATTAGTATTAATTCGAAGTAATTCATAAAATTTTAAGTTAAATCATTAATTTATATTAACTAAGTAATTAAGCTATCCAACTAAATTAATTTATATTATAAATAAAACCGGTCAAGTGCGGGTCGGGCTACTCGCGCACCGAGGGTTCCGTACCACACCACCACAGAACACAACAATATTAACTTAGGACAACCCAGCCTGCGTCTCGTCCCCCGCAGATGAAAGGGAGACGGAGGTATTAAATCGTGTAATTCTGTCGCACCTATAAAAAACAGATAGACAGGCTACCTTGCGACGATGCTCAAGACTTTGTAGCTTCGCCACAGAGGTTGGATCACCTATGAGCTTCCTGGCACGCCTGTCGATTGAGTCCAACGCGGCCAGCTGGTATTGGGCAGACCCGTCCCAAAGATGGCAGCAGTACTCCATACACGATCGGACTTGTGCTTGATAAAGTTGTAGAAGCTGTCCCGGAGTGAAGTACCGTCTGACCTTCGAAAGGACGCCCAGTTCTTTCGCTGCGGTTTTCGCCATGGACTCAATATACCGCGCCTGGAACGAATCAAGCGAAAAAACAAACTTTATTTAATTGTGATTGTACTATTTATGTTAGTTCAATTCTGCTCTAATCAAAACTTAGATAATAGCAATCTCTTGTTTTTAAATCAAGTCTGATGTTTCTATTATTCACCGTTTAGCAGTTACAAGCGTTTATAGACAAAAACGGAGCCTACTTTGGCTTTTTTTTCTATCGAGAAAATTTGTCTTTATCGTGTTTTGGCTCTAATCAAAACTTCAATTATATGTTCAATTTACACATATCCGCAAATCATACTCCTACTGTTAGTACTTCATGATATATGGAGCTTTGAAGAATCCTTTTTTTTACATAGCCCCTTAATGCCCAGGAGCTCCAGGCGATCAGCTATCGGTATGGACACATTTCGGAAAGTCGGAGTCAAAGCGAAGGGACTCCGTTTTGTGGAGAAAAGGCACGCCTGTGTTTTGTTTGCGTTGAAACTGTTTGTTTCTGATTGTTTCTCTATAACTAAAGAAAGACAAATTTTGATTCAATTGGTTCAAAAATGAGGGAGTAATTGAGGCGGGGCATACAGACAGATAGACAGAATGGACAAAAAAAGGTTGTGGAACCCCAAAAACGACTCTACTATTATTTTGGACTCAACCCGTCAATGTCACTTTTTTGGCTTCTAAAATCTAGTGTGATCCAGCTCACAACAAATACTTACTTTTTTTTTTTTTTTTTTTTTTATTAACTATGGGTTTGCTCTTGACCTCAATCCAGTCCTCAGGACGAAGATGGGGTCGTAGATGTAGCGAGCTTACCCAGAAGATGCCTATTCACTCGTACTTTAAAGGAATTCGGGTTGTAAGTACTCGGAAATACTGACGCAGGTAAGGCATTCCACTCCTTGGCTGTGCGCATTATAAAAGATTCAGAAAGGCGCTTGGTGCGGATATGTGGGATGTCAACCAAGAAGGGGTGATATCCCGCGGTGCGTCTGGAAGTCCGATAGTAGAAAGGGGAAGGTGGGATGAGCTCATGCAGCTCTAGGGCACACTCACCGAAGTACAATCTGTAGAAGACCGACAAGCAGGCCACTCTGCGGCGGTGGGCTAGGCTATGAAGCTTGGCCTCCACCAGCTTACTATCGCCAATGAGCCTCCTGGCTCTGCGTTCAACCGAGTCGAGTGCGGCAAGTTGATACTTGGCTGAGCCATCCCACAGGTGGCAGCACTTTACTAGGTTACTACATATATCCAGGATCAATGTTTTCCTGATTTTTATCATAACTTTGTTGTCCAAGTCGCCTTACCCGAACACGGTTAGGAGGACTATATACAGGGTGAAATTGATATCATTGGCATCCTTTTAAACTAAGAGTCTACCCGTCAAACTGAACAACTTTCACTATGGGAGCAAAACTATCGGAGCAAAAAAAAAATCTGTTCTTGCATACATTTGAGTCGAGTAGGCATTGCAGTTTAGTATGGGACAGCAGATTTTTTAGTTGCTCCGATCGGTTTGCTCCCATAGTAAAAGTTGTTCAGTTTGATGGGTAGACTCTTAGTTTAAAAGGATGCCAATGATATCAATTTCACACTGTATACAGGGTGTCCCAAAACTCAACGTCAAGCGGGAAATAGGAGATAGGTGAGTTTATAAATGTTCAGGGAAAAATACGAAAAAAATTCCAAGTTCGATAGTTTCCGAGATTTTGAAATTTTTTTAACATTGGAAAAATTGCCACCCTGCACTCAACTTTTAGATCTAGCTAAGTAGGTACTACTTTGTAAATTTTTTCATGAACATACTTTAACGCAATTCAGAATAATCTTGTCAGCGGACCCAATTCAAAAACAAACTATTAGTTCCATACTTTTTAGAGAAAACACTTTTTTTTGTCATGCTTCTGCGGTACATATTTTCTTTGCTGCGCCCTTTCAGGGTTCGTGTTGAAGCTGTACCTACTATAATGTATGTTATTTAAGACCTTATGTACAACATGAATGCAATAAAGTATTGAATTGAATGAGGTCCCGTAATGCTACGGTAAATCCGTTAAAACTGTGCTTCATTTTATTCTTTATTATTTACCAATGATTATTCTTCTTGAATTTTGAAAATCGGTCCAGTAATTCCAAAGTTATTGAATTTTGAAGTGTGCTCGAAAATAAAATGCCCCGCGGACACGTGTGACGTCACGAGGCATTATTGCGTACCGGTTACAAGGGACTTTAGTATTAAAAATGTTATATCTCGGATATGGTGCGTCTTATGTCGAAAATTTATAGAACCAAAAATGTTTTCGTGGATGTGTTCTACAAGATGCGTACATAAAAAGTGGTAGTCATGCAGACATCTAACATTTTATATAATATTTTAAGTCCGAGAACCAAAGTTAATTTACTATTAGAGCCCATGGCGGCTCGAATTTGGGGGGAAGGGAGGGGGGGAGGTGGAGATAATTTGGTAATTGACTTGGACAACATAAACGATCTAAACAACTCGAACAACTCAGGCAACTCGAGCAACTTGATCAACTTGAACAACTCGAACAACATAAACCACTCGAACAACTTGAACAACAAAAATAACTCAAACAACTTAGCCAACTTCGTCAACTTCTACAACATAAACAACTCGAACAACTCAGAAAACTCGAACAACTTAGGCAACTCGAACAACACGAACAACTTGGTCCCGATAAAGTTATTCAAGTTTTCCAGTGGACCAAGTTGTTCGAGTTGCCTGAGTTGTTCGAGTTGTTCATTGCCTCAATTGCGCTATTTTGTGCGGTTTTACCGTTTGGACGGAACTTTTTGGTTTTGGTTTACATTTGGTTTAGCTGATGTAAAAATGCGACCGCGCAATTTTTTTTGAACTGTTAAATCGTTGACGTTGCCAAAGCAAAACCAAACTCGAAACGTTTAAGCCGTAAACGTTTCAAGTTTGGTTACCACAATACATTCCATACACCTACCATGCACCTACCACGAACCTACCACGCACCTACCACGCACCAACCACGCCAGAAAATTCGATCGAACGGACATCGAACGTTACGACAACGTATCTTCCGAAAAAAAGCTAAATCGTTACCGTTAATATAATTAGCGCGATACTAATTATGCATAACGTAACGTTTTAGGTTGTGGTTTTGATTTGGTAGTATCGTTCAAAATTAGCGCGATTGACCCCCAGGTCGTTTATGTTGTCCAAGTCAATTACCAAATTATCTCCCCCACCCCGCACACCTCCCCCCCTCCTCCCTACCCCTAAATTCGAGCCACCATGGGCTCTAGTAGTAAATTAACATTGATTCTAGGACTTAAAATATTATATAAAATTTAAGATGTCTGCATGACCCCCACTTTTTATGTACGAATCTTGTAGAACACATCCACGAGAACATTTTTGATTCTGTAAATTTTGGACATAGGACGCACCATATCCGAGATATAAAATTTTTAATACTTAAGTCCCTAGTAACCGGTACGCAGTAATGCCCCGTGACGTCACGCACTCCGCCGCGTGGCCGACTGGCCGCCCAACAGTTGCGGCATTCAATTGATCGTAGCTCGCTCAGTTTTGCTCGTAGGAAAAAAATAAAAACACCAATGTTCAGGATTTTTAATTTACTTTAATACTACATTCAAAACAAAAATCGTTACGGATCCTCGAGACTACACCCTGTATAAAAAGTGTATGGCGGTAACCTGGCAAGTAATTTCAAAAGTTGTCCAATTTAATCAAGCTTTCAAAATGGTATCATACTTGGCACTTCCTTTTCTAAAAAAGTACTTAGTAATAATGTTTTTCTCGTCGAACAACCCCATTTCAAAACAATAATTTCATACTAAAATCAATAAACGTGCAACGCCCTAAATTGCGGTATTTTACTATGGAATTATTGGTTTCAAATCGGGTTGTTCTGCAAGGAAAAAATTATTATTATTACTATGTTTTTAGAAAAGTCACTCACTTTTAGAGTGTGATACCATTTTGAAAATTTGATTAAATTGGCAAATTTTTGAAATTACTTGCCAGGTTGTGGCCATACATTTTTTATACAGGGTGTAGTCTCAAAGTTACCTATCCTACCTATCATAGAAAAAATGGTTACCGCAGAAGTCTGACAGAAAAAAAATTCTGTAAAAGGTATGGAACTAATAGTTTGCTTTTGAATTGGGTCCACTGATAAGATTATTCTGGATTGCGTAACAGGGATTTTCATGAAAAAATTTACAAGTTTGTAGTAGCTACATCAAAAATTTGAGCGCAGGGTAGCAATTTTTCCAATGTTAAAAAAAATTACAAAATGTCGAAAACTATCAAACTTGGAATTTTTTCTGTATTTTTCTCAGAACAGTTATAAACTCATCTATCTCCCATTTGCGGCTTGACGTTGAGTTTTGGGATATCCTGTATATACACCTACTTATTTGCAGGTACCCAGCTGTCAGACATCGAGCACACCTGGGCTCTCGATGAACCAAACAACGTTGACGGACATGAACAATGCATAATGCTGTCTCCGCACGGCATTATGTCTGACGTGCAATGCGACAATCGGAACCCGTACTTGTGCTTTGTGAAGAAAGGAGTTGAAATAAAGACCGTCTGTAATGAAGGTAAAGAACATCCTCAGTTTTAGTATGGGAAAAAGGCTAACAAAAAATGTTAGCCTATTAGTTGACGTATTATATAGTTATGGAACTCATGTCGATTTGTTGCTCATCTATCTTCTATACTATTATAACACTGCTTTAACACTGTAACAGAAGTGCGTCTGTAGGTACTTCAAACATGGTGTAAATATTTTTTTCTACTTGGAAGGTTTTGAAAAATACGTTCGTATTTTTTAATAATAACCTCATTTTTTAAATTTCAATGCCTATTTTATTGCTCAAAAATTATTTATATTGTTAAATCTAATTCAAATGAGTGCATTGGTAGTGATATTATTAATTTAAAAGCCTTCTGGGACACACAATTTTAATTTCTATGTTGCGTAGCAATTTTTTTTTAATATGGTTCAAGATAGTATTTTTGTAACTAGAAGTTGCCGGTTAAAGTTTAAAAGTCCAATTAATAATAACTTCCTACCCCGCCTACCAAAACTCCGTAAAATGACTGGCCTATATACCAAAATGTCAAATATACGTACAATTGTATTTCTTTCTTAAAGTCTAATACGCCCGTCATATCGAACATTAAAGTCGCAAACTAACGTCTAGTTCTGATTTTTTTTGTATACTGTTAGGACCACTACCCAAGTGTATATCCAAGTTTGCAGCTTTGAAAGACCTGTGCTAACTTTGCAGCACTCGAAAAACCATCCCGTTTTTTGGTTTTTTGCTTAAATCTCGAAGTCTAATAGTCGTATCGAAAAGTTTTGTAAATAAATACAAATGGGGAAAACAAAAGGGTCAAAATATTACTAAAAAATACACTTGAAATCTTAGCGTAGATCATGTAAATTACATTAGTTTTTATTTCACTTCAATACATGCAGTATTTCCGAAGTTATGACGACGAGAAGTTTAGGCGCTTTTTAAAATTTCCGAGTTTACGCGCGCTCACGCTTTGACGTCACACCCCCGCTCAGCCCGCGACCGCGACACAGCGCGGCGCTCGGTCCGGTGCATTTTGTTTCGTTTGTTCGTCAAAAATTCGTTTAATTTCGTTTATATACCTAATAGTGTGCTTGTATTTCAAGGAAATAATACTTTTACATTAATTTTGTAACCGATTACACTAAAGTAAACCGTGTGGTGTGTAGAATGGATGAAGGTTTTCAAAAAGGTCAGTCGGACAATCTGTCAAGAGTGGATAGTTTGATGGTGGCAGAATATTTTATGAAGAATAAGGATTTTACGGCTGCCGAAATAATAATAATTAATAATAATTTCTTGGACAATGTCACACAAATTATCTAGTCACATTTAAAGTACCAGAATCTAGCCTGGACTTGTATTATGATGACTGGCCACAGGGTGAAATTGATATCATTGGCATCCTTTTAAACTAAGAGTCTACCCATCACACTGAACAACTTTCACTATGGGAGCAAACCAATCGGAGCAACTAAAAAATCTGCTGTCCCATACTAAACTGCAATGCCTACTCGATTCAAATGTATGCAACAGCTGATTTTTTTTTTGCTTTGATCGGTTTGCTCCCATTGTAAAAGTTGTTCAGTTTGATGGGTAGACTCTTAGTTTAAAAGGATGCCAATGATATCAATTTCACCCTGTAGATACAAACATCCATGACTCGGGTACAAATATTCATATTCATCATACAAATATTTGTCCCTTACGGGATTCGAACCCGCGACCCTCGGCACAGCAGGCAGGTTCACTACCGTACCGACTGTGCTACCGGGCTGTCAAATTCGCGGAATAAAGATGAAAAGGTGTGTATGTTTTATGTAAGCATTACCTACTGTCGGGTAGGTATTTGTTCAAGCTTAAACCTTCCTTAAAGTGTGTCTGTGTGTGTTTTATTTAGGACCTAAATTATGGCCAACGATTTAAAAAATCTAGGTAGGTACTCGCAATCGCAATCCATATCTTGCACGTACGAGGTTGTTGTTGTTGATGATTATTTGTGTTTTATTAGTTTAAAAACATCGAAATGGTCTTCACAGCAGTGCGCTTTAGTTTTAGGCCCTATTGCATCTACTCTTTTTATGGCCGTCATCCACTTCTTTCTCATTTTTGGGTCCTCAGGCACATAAAAAAAGAGTTTATCGGGTGTTTTCACAGTTGAATTGAAACACTGAGGCACAATACAATACTTTTTTTCCATTTTCACTGAAGAGAACTCGATGTTTACTGCACAGCAGCGAGCGTACGAGAGCGCGACTGACGAATGACCGGGGGTGTGACGTCATCGGCTAGTGGGCGCCCGCCCGCGTTTTTAAAAACCTTCGTCCGGAAATACGCAATCTTCAAAAATGGCTGAGATATTAACGATCAACGTTAATATCTCAGCCATTTTTGAAGATATAAAAAAAGTAAAAACACAGTTTTTTTCGTAATTTTTTGAAGATTTATTTGACATGTAAAGTGAAAAACGTTTGTCAGACCCATTAAACATGATAAAATTTCCTACAAAACAAGTGGTATGAATTTTTGTCATAGGACTTAACCTTTGACGGCTACAGGGCCGAGAAAGTAACAGCATTTAAAAAATTATGAAATTTGTATGGCGACCCTCATGAAAGTTTAAGATAAAAACAAAATGATTCCATATTCTTACTCAGCAACCCCTAAAACCCCCTGATACAAATTTTCAGTCGGTTCGGTGAACTTTTAAAAGCTGTGTTGGCATTTGAAATTTCCATGGCAGCCATCTTGGATATTGCAATTGCTGGATTTTTTCCTCTATGACATTTGTTTGAGGTCCATAACCCTATCTGTCATAGTTTCCGCGGGCCGTTGACCTCATCCATCAGGAGTCAACCTTCCCAAGAAGTCAAAGTTTTCCCTATATCACCAAGGCATTCATGTGATGATCTCCAAGTGTCATTCTTGTACAGTAAGGGAAACCTGGAGATCAATTGGAGGTATCTGGTCGATCCCCCCAATTTCCATTCCATAGAGATAGTAGATAAATAAGTGAACAATTATTGTTCACTTTCTCGGCCCTGTAGACCTCAAAGGTGAAGTCCTATGACAAAAATGCATATAACTTGATTTATAGGAAATTTTATTAGGTTTAATTTGTACTTCCAAAACTTTTCGATACGACTAATAGACTTCGAGATGTAAGCAAAAAACCAAAAAACGGGATGGTTTTTCGAGTGCTGCAAAGTTAGCACAGGTATTTCGAAACTGCAAACTTGGATATACACTACTGGTAGTGGTCCTAACAACATATTAAAAAATCAGAACTAGACGTTAGATTGCGATTTTAGCTATTTTTTGTGTAAAATATGACTGGGGTATAAGTATTCTTTTATACTGTAACTAGCTGTTGCTTTTGTTCGTACGCGTGGACTTAGGACTTGTTTATGGGTTTTTTTGAGGCACTGACTTTTTTTTGGGACTTCTGAAAGAACACCCTTACTCATCCCTCTATTCTCCTCCTACTCACCCTTACGTACCCCCTCCCTACTCACCCCTATGCACCCCGTACTCATCCCCTAAGCACCCCTACTCATCCCCTACGCACCCACTACTCACCCCCTACGCATCCCTAACTGACCCTTACGCACCCCCTACGCACCCTTACCCCCTCTATGCACCCCCTACTCACCATTTACACACCCCCACGCACCTCCTTACGCACCCCTACGCTCCCCCTACTCACCCCAACGTACCCCCTGCACACTCCTAGGCACCCATACTCATCCCTTACACACCTACTACTCATCTCCTACGCATCCCCAACTCACCCCTTACGCACCCCCACGTACCCCCTACACACACCTACACACACCTACGCACCCCTACTCACCCCCTACGCACCCGTATTCACCCCCTCTATGCACCCCCTACTCACCACTTACGCACAGCCCTACCTACCCCTACGCACCCGCTTCGTGCCCCCTGTGCACCCCTAATGCACCCCCTACGCTCCCTCTACTCACCCCATACGTAGCCCCTACGCACACCTTATGCACCCCCTACGCAACCCCTACGCACCCCTACGCACCCCCTCTCCCCCCTCAAAAAACCATAAAAACGACGCCCATAATGATATTTAGACATTTCAACCCCATCGCACCCCCACAGGGGATGATGGTATTTCACGTCCGCCACGTTGGATTTTAAAATCATTGTTTTTTTCGTAATCAGCGACCCGATAAACCATACAAGGGGTACCCATGAAACTAAACAACTTTACTGTCCCTAAAAAACATACATGGCGACTAAAAAGTTGAACTTAGACCATCAAACTGAACAACATTCACTACAGAGCCTACCTCAGGAAACGCGAAAAAAATCAGATGCTTCATACAAAACTGCTGTATCTACCCGACTCAAATGTATTGAGAGCTGTTATTTTTTCGCGTTTCCTGAGGTAGGCTCTGTGGTGAAAGTTGTTCAGTTTGATGGTCTGTATGCACCGTTTCAGTCTGCGGAGGGCTGTCCTTTACACCATCCATCCATCCATCACAGCCCTTGATCAGCCCGTCTTCGGACATAGGCCTCCTCCATATTTCGCCATGACGTTCTGTCGCTCGCCCTCTGCATCCAGTTCGGACCCGCGTGCTTCCTAATGTCATTGACCCATCTTTCCGGTGGGCGGCCTCTACCTCGCGTGGTTTCTCTGGGCCTCCACTCCAGTGTTCTTCTGGTCCACGCTCAGAAGCCATACGAGCAACGTGGCCTGCCCATCTCCACTTCCGGCGTTCTATAGTGGCTACCACATCCACGACCTTTGTATTTCGCCGAATCCACTCATTGCGCTTACGGTCTAGCAACATGATGCCGAGCATTGCTCTCTCCATTGCTCGTTGCGTGACTCGGAGTTTTTCGGCGGACTTTTCTGTCAGTGTAGTAGTCTCCATGCCGTAGGTCAGTACCGGGAGGATACACTGGTTGTACACTCTCGTCTTGAGGTATTGTGGTATGTGTTTGGAGCCCAGTATATGTTTATTTGCCCCATACGCGGACCTGCCTTGAGCTATCCTGCGTTCGACTTCGGCTCCTCCTTTACACACTGTATAGAAAATTTGAAAAAAATCTACTTTTCATACAAATGTTATTCAATTATAATTTTATATACCTACATAAGTTAAACTTGTAATTCAATTGAAGTTGATAGTAATGTAATGTAATGTATTGTATGTTCACTATACTCACAATTAGGTTTTTCTAAGAAATTTTTACTAACAATTCTATGGATTCATGTGATCTGAAATAAATGATTAATAAATGTTCGATCAGCTGATTGCATTTAGTATTCAAAGTCCAATTTTGTGATTTCCTTTAGGTTTCTTTGGGAAAATTGTTCAGTATCGCGGATACAATCACCCCCTTAAGTACCTAAAGCAAATGTTTACCATAACATCCTGTATAGGCTAATGATGATGATGATCTTAAACTTTTTTCCAGACTACGCACTGGACAATACTACAGGAAGCTGTTACAAATACCACAGTAACTATGTAGTTTACGATGAGGCAGCCAAGGTTTGTGAACAAGAAGGAGGGCATCTGGTCATTATTAACGGAGACAATGAAGCACAAGCTGTAAAGAATTTGATCGTCAACAATAATGGATATTTTACCATCCTCGGCGTCCGAATTAACAAGAATGCAGGAAAGTGGATGACACTTCAAGGTGAAACAATAGAAGACGCCGGTTACGCAAAATGGATTGGAGGGTACAACTCTTCTCATGCTGCTTCTGAAGCACCAAATTTGGCCGTTGGTGTGTTAGATCTCCATGGATTACTTTACTACAGCAAGCCTTTAAGTAGGGAGCCATTCATATGTGAGAAAAACCCTGAAATAGTTGTTTGTGAATAAAATAAGTTATATGATAGTTTTTTTTTGTTCCATAATATTATAAGTTTCGATTCCTTTAGTTTTGTGGTCAATTTTCGTTACCAATTAAAATAAAAGACATCGTTGTTTCATACATTCTTGGTCACAAAACAAAATCTAATGCTATGCAGGGTGTCAAAAAACACCCAAGTAATACTTAATGCAACTTTCACTATGGAGCCAACATGGAGAAAAAATAAGAAAAATCAGCTATCCCATACAAAACTGCAGTTGCAGTACCGACTCGACTAAAATGCATGGGACAGCAGATTTTTTTTATTTATTCTCGATGTTGGCTCCAGCTCCGTAGTGAAAGTTGTTCAGTTTGATGGTGTAAAGCTAAGGCCTCGTTCAAGGAGACGATGCGCTTCACGCGGCGCTTCAAGCGTATTCTCCGTTCATGGTTCCGTCCGCGGCAGCTGCCGCTCGCTACACGCGCCGCGGCAGCGTGCGTACGGCGTATGTACTGGGTACGTAAGGTGTGCGTAAGTGGTGAGTTGGGGTTGCATAGAGGGGGTGTGCGTAGGGAATGAGTACGGGTGCGTTGGGGTGAGTAGGGGGTACGAAAGGGTTAGTAGGGGTGCGAAATTTGTACGTAGAGGGGCGAGTAGGGGTTGCGTAGGGGGTGCATAGGGTGTACGTAGGGTCTGCTTAGGGGCTGAGTAGGGGGAGCGTAGGGGGTGCGTAGGGGGTGTGTAGGGGTTGTGTACGGGGTGCGTAGGGGGGGGGGGGGGGCCGTAAGGGGTGCGTAGGGTGCGTACGGCGTATGTAGGTACTGGGTATGTAAGGGGTGAGTAGGGGGTGCGTAAGTGGTGAGTTGGGGTTGCATAGAGGGGTAGAATACGGGTGCGTAGGGGGTGAGTAGGGGTGTGTAAGGGTACGTTGGGGGTGCATTGGGCTGAGTAGGGGGTGAGTTGGGGATGCGTAGGAGACAAGTAGTAGGTGCGTAGGGGATGAGTAGGGGTGCGTAGGGGATGAATACGGTGTGCATAGGGGTGAGTAGAGAGGGGGTACGTAAAGGTGAGTAGGAGGTGCATAGAGGGATGAGTAGGGGTGTTCTTTCAGAAGCCATAAAACAAGTCAGTGCCACAAAAAAAAGCCAAAAACAAATCCTAAGTCCACGCGTACGAAGTCGCGGGCAGCAGCTAGTATTGTATAATAAAAGAACATCATTAATTGATCTTGTAACCAAAGAGAATATAATCACTACTTGTAACGTGGCAGAGGGAAGCGAGTCTGGCCCCTAGACCTAGCCAGAGCTGCCGATTCCGGGGAATTTCCCCGATTTTCGGGGAATGAGGGGTGCGTGCGGGGAGAGCGCGGGGAATGATTCAAATCGGGGAATTTCAGGGAATCGCCTATTTGTAGTAAATGTCAAACAAAGGATGTCTAATGAAGAGGAATTGCTAAGATTAGAACCGAATCGGACTATCCTTAGTCTGAAAGTGTGGGAGAAATATAAATAATAAATAAAACTCATTGTGTTCATTTAAGTAGATTTTTTGATAAAAATTAGAAGACAAAGATTGATGCTAATTTTTGAAACATTTAACTACATTTTGCATGAAAAAAATGCTTTATTTCTTGCGTATTTCAGTGTCGGGGAATTTTCGGGGAATGCATGATTAGAAATCGGGGACATTAGGGGAATTGAGCCTACTTAAGCGGGGAATCAAGAAATTTAAATTGGCAGCACTGGAACTAGCCCCTAATAATCAGAAGTGCGATTTTTGAAAATCATACGAGCGACTTGGCAGTAGAAAATGTCAAAATTACTATGGAGATTATGCATCTTTCTACTGCCAAGTCGCTCGTATGATTTTCAAAAATCGCACTTCTGCTGTGACTGAAAAACTACGGGAAAATAAATTAAGTGTTTCCAAGAAGAGTAGACGTATTATAGGCAGACTTTCAATATATTACCAGCTATTATATTAAATCTCTTTGATTATAGGTAGGTATTATAAGTGGAATGATGACGAGGTTCCCGTCTCACGCCTCTCCTCTCCCCCGCGAGGAATATAATAAACATCCCTTGTCGCAGGCGACGGAGCTTAGCCGGTGTGCTAGTACTTTTGCGCGGGACCTTCAGGGCTAGTGACGTGACGTGTCGTGTGTGCTCCTCTGTGTGTTTGTTTGTGCATCGATGCATTGATCATTTAGACGTACAGTACATTGATATCGTTGATTTAGACTTTCCAAGTACACACGGCGACACATCAAGCTATACAAAACCAACATAAGCTGGCCGCGCCTAGGTAGTGTAACGTATTACGTCGCGCGGCCAGCTTTTGTTGGTTTTGTATAGCTTGATGTGTCGCCGTGTGCACCTCATTCGTTGTTAAGTTTTAGGCTGAGATTTAGAGACGACTGCTGTCATTTAAAGCTCAATTTACATTACGACGGGCGGGCGCGGACGTAGGACGGAGGGTGCAATGTACAGTAATACCTATGATTAGTGCCGATAGAGTTTACAGAGAAAGTTCCGTGTGGCTCCGTCCTCCGCCCGTGGGGCCCGTATGGGTCAACTCCATAGTCTAAAAAAACAAGGTCTTCTATTCCCAGAGTGACACAAGCCTACGTCACAAAAAAATGGCCGCTAAACATGGTAAAAGGGTATGATGACGTGACGTAAGCTTGTGTCAGTCACGTGGTCAGGCACGTGATCGGAAGAGAATACCAGGCGCAGTATATTATTGTACCATGGGTCAACTCTATCGGTAGGTATTATATTATACAGGGTGAAATTGATATCATTGGCATCCTTTAAAACTAAGAGTCTACCCATCAAACTGAACAACTTTTACTACGGGAGCAAACCGATAGGAGCAAAAAAAAATCAGCTGTTGCATACATTTGAGTCGAGCAGGCATTGCAGTTTAGTATGGGACAGCAGATTTTATAGTTGCTCCGATCGGTTTGCTCCCATAGTAAAAGTTGTTCAGTTTGATGGGTAGACTCTTAGTTTAAAAGGATGCTAATGATATCAATTTCACCCTGTATTGCACTCTTCGCGGCCGTCTGCGCCCGCACGTCGTAATATGAATAGAGCTTAACTCGTTACATTGTGATCTTAGACAATTTAATAGGGACGACTTAACGCGTGTCATTCTACTAAGAAACATTTCTGCCAGTTTTTGCGGGGGGCGAGGTAACATGAAATCCGCAACTTTGAATTTTATTCCCCATAAGTTTAGATTCTAATTTTGAATATTAAAAATCATGAGAAGTAGTCTCATGTGAACCCCAAACGTTCTAAGTTCAAAATTATTGTTTCGCTATTATAGGCTGTCTCGTTTAGTGATAAGGTATAAAATTGGGTGTAAACGCGCAAGATTATTTGATCTAAAATACCGTGGCAGAGGGAAAATGCTACCCCAAGGCGAGTCCCTATTAAATTGTCTAAGATTGTGATTTTTGTGGCAACGTGCGAGCTCCAAGATTGACCACAGATGAAAAAACTACTGGAGACAACGGCTGTAGGGGCTAGATCCCATTGCCTTTCAACAAGAAGAACAAGAAAAGTGCTGCCACCTTAGCGCTTTCGGCGCTAAATCTAGCGCTTTTTTGGTATGTTTAGCACCGTATCTGAGAATTTTGCGCCGCTTAGCGGGGAATCTAGCGCTTTTTAATCATGAATAAAAATTTCAAAAATTATTTATTCCCAGACAAATAAAGCAACAGTATTCGTGTTTGAAATATGCTGTATTTTAAAATTAGTGAATGAAATTATGTTAAATATTGATAGCTTATTGTGGTCAAATCATATCCATGGAGTGAGCAGTGTTCGGGAGATTCAAATACTAAAGTAAGGCCAATTTAATAGGCCACATTTGACATTTGTGCGAGTGCGATTTTTGAAAATCATACGAGCGACTTGGCAGTAGAAAATGTCAAAATGACTATGGAGATTATGCATCTTTCTACTGCCAAGTCGCTCGTATGATTTTCAAAAATCGCACTTCAGTTTCAGCTTCATAGTGAGGTGACCTGCTTAAAAAGTGAGTGATTCGATTCAGACTTCAATTTCTTTTTAATAGGTACTGTAATTTTATTTTAGAAATCATCAGTCGAATCCCTGGCCCATTATTATTTTCTATCGTAAACAAATCGTTTAAGGATCAAAATAAGATACCTACTTACATACCTAATTTATCGAACATTTTTGTTTTTCAACCGATTGCTTCCAAAATCGATATCTAGGGGTTCCTGAGATCTCTTAACACGAATCCGATGTCAGATTTGAGAAAAGTGGCCGCCATCTTGAACTTTTTTGTTTTTCAACCGACTGCGTCCAAAATGGATATCTAGGGGTTTCTGCGATCTCTTAACATGAATCTGATTTCAGATTTGAGAAAATTGGCCACTATCTTGAAACTTTTTAGTTTCTGGGCCGATTGTTACCAAAATCGATATCTGAGAGTCCGCACCCTGACACATAATACCCAAAAATGTATAACCGTCCTTCTATTTTTATTATGGACTATGGAACACTAGAAACTAATTGCAGGCATTAGTTTATTTTATAATGATTTATTAGCTTTTATCATTTTTATATTAAAAAAAACATTGTGCTTGCAACACCTCCTACTAAACAACATTGACAGTCATGTTGGGGTTGCTGCTTTTTTATAATTTATTAATAATAAATTATTAAATAACTCGTTAAATAAAAATAAATGATACTATTTGAGTCGTTTTTATAAAACCTCATAATTTATGACACATTTTACTTCAGTCAAAACTTCTATACATTTTAAGGTATTTTTCCAAGGGAGAGCGGCAGTTGACCTTTAAAATTTACTGAACCCGATATCAACCCACCGCACGGGCACGCTCACCCTACATACTATCAAAACAAGATTATTAAAATGTATCCATAAGCATGTTAGCGCTTTCATTCATTGCTGAAATGATAACAAGTCATTTTTGCCTCAAAACTTAAAATGCGAATAACTTTAAATTTGAGCTATCAAAATAATGAAATTATTGTTTCAATCTAATTACTTTGTTATAAATCAGTTGGGGTGTATGAGGTTTTGCGCTAATTCATTAACACGTTGTATAAGTACCTTTTCATAATAACTGAATACAATTCACATTTATGATTGAAGTCTGAATCGAATCAGTCTTCTTAAGCAGGGCACCTCACTATGAAGCTCAAACTGACAAATGTCAAATGTGGCCTATTAAATTGGCCCTACTTTACGCTTATTTTATCTTAAGTGCTATCATTAATAATTTCTCGAGAATAGGACAACCGAGACGCTCTCCCTTGAAAAAAATACCAGAAAATGTATAGAAGTTTCGACTGAAGTCAAATGTGTAATAAATTATGGGGTTTTATAAGAACGACTCAGATTGTATCATTTATTTGTATTTAACGAGTTATTTAGTCATTTATTATTAATAAATTATAAAAAAGCAGCAACCCCAAAATGGCTGACGATGTTGTTTGATAGGAGGTGCAAGCACAATGTTTTTTTTATATAAAAATGATAAAAACTAATAAAGCATTATAGAACAAACTGATGCCTACAATTAGTTTCTAGTGTCCCATAGTCCATAATAAAAATAGAAGTACGGTTATACATTGTTTGGTATTATGTGCCAGATGTCCTCTTTTAGGTTCTAGCGCTTTTTTCACAGTTTTAGCTCCCAATCGATTTTTTGAGATGGCAACCCTGAACAACAAAATTAAAAAAAAATCTTTCTTTTGCATCTGTCATTTTCCGTGACTCGTGTGTGATATCGTAAGTTTTCTTACGTTTTTGTTATTTCATTGAGATATTTGTCGCTGCGGTGCTTCTCATTAGTGTTAAATATCTTATTTCAGCCAAACAAATCAACATGCAGAACGACGCTGGTGAATTCGTTGACCTGTACTGCCCCAGGAAATGGTGAGCGCTCTTTTGAGGTTATGTCTGTTTAGACCACATTTTGTTGTAAAAATTCAACATTTCCAACGTAAATACGTGGCTGTTTGCATTAATCGCAGTTTGAAATGATTTTGTTATTGTTTGTAGCGGGATTGAGGTCGATAAAGTATCCCAACTGTTTCGTGCGTATCAAATGCATAACAGAAATGAGATACTACGGATGGAATCAATTTACTGCTTATTGTACACGACATAGCAGCCATGGTCGAATACATAACTCCGCGTCTTCAACCTGTACACACGACACATCAAGCTATACAAAACCAAAATAAACTAGCCGCGCGTAGGTCGAGTGATGTATAATGTCGCGCGGCCAGCTTATGTTGGTTTTGTATAGCTTGATGTGTCGCCGTGTACGTACATAAATCGTCTGATGGGTGAACTCAGCAGCACTCGTACTGGATCTCATATACAGGGTGAAATTGATATCATTAGCATCCTTTTAAACTAAGAGTCTGTCTACCTATCAAACTGAACAACTTTTACTATGGGAGCAAACCGATTGGAGCAAAAACAAAATCAGTTGTTGCATACATTTGAGTCGAGTAGGCATTGCAGTTTAGTATGGAGCAGCTGATTTTTTTGTTGCTCTGATCGGTTTGCTCCCATAGTAAAAGTTGTTCAGTTTGATGGGTAGACTCTTAGTTTTTTTTTTTTTTTTTTTTTTTTTTATGTGTGATAGGTAAGCATTTGACCCCAATCTCACCTGATGTTGAGTGATGATGAGGCCGAAGATGTAGCATGCTTACCTAGAAAGATGCCTATTCACTCTCGCCTTGAAGAGGCCCAGGTTGTATTGCTCAGGGAACAGGTCCGCAGGCAGGGCATTCCACTCCTTAGCCGTGCGCATTATAAAAGAAGAAGCAAACTTCTTCGTGCGAATTGCTGGTAGGTCAATGACATAAGGGTGGAAACCCAGTCTGCGTCTCGTCCCCCGCAGATGAAAGGGAGACGGTGGTATCAGATCGTGTAGTTCAGTCGCACACTCTCCGAAATGTATCCTATAAAAAACAGACAGACAGGCTACCTTGCGACGATGCTCAAGACTTTGTAGCTTCGCCACCGAGGTTGGATCACCTATGAGCTTCCTGGCACGCCTGTCGATTGAGTCCAGCGTGGTCAGCTGGTATTGGGCAGACCCGTCCCAGAGATGGCAGCAGTACTCCATACACGATCGGACTTGTGCTTGATAAAGTTGTAGAAGCTGTCCCGGAGTAAAGTACCATCTGACCTTCGAGAGGACGCCCAGTTTTTTCGCTGCGGTTTTCGCCATGGACTCAATGTACCGTCCGAAATTCAGATCGGACGATATGTTAATGCCAAGGAGCTCCAGGCGATCATATATTAAATCATAGTTTAAAAGGATGCCAATGATATTAATTTCACCCTGTAGATGGCGTTTGCAAGAACAATATTACACACAGAAAGGTAATAGTATATAGTTCTACACACAGAACGGCCACTCCCCGCCCCCTTCTGACTTCAGATACCCCACCTCCCCTCAGACTCACATCAGACGGACTGCACCACAACAACTGCACAAAGTCGCATCAGCAACCGCACATAGTCGCTGTATCAACTGCATGCAGTTGTACGTTCGTCTTCGTGCACTCATGATATCAACTGCACACGGTCGGCTGCAGTTAAGTGAAGTCAATATTAACAGCATGCAGTCGTGACTACTGTAGCCGACCGTGCAAAGTTGAAGGCACGACTGCATAAAATTGATATTGACTTCACTCAACTGCAGCCGACCACATGATATCATGACTGCACGAAGTCGAATGTACAACTGCAAGCAGTTGATATAGCGACTGCGTGCGGTTGCTGATTCGACTTCGTGCGGTTGTTGTGGTGCAGTCCGTCTGATGTCAGCCTTACACTTTAAGGGGTAACCTGAGGGGAGCCGAGCAAGGGAATTCAGTCAGGCGCGCGCACCCGTTGAATTTGACTACATAAAAATGGTCCTTTTCAGTAAATAAAAAACATTCTATTGAGTGCCGGACCTGTGACATTACCAACGCAGATGATATGATGCTGCTGAGTCCATAGATCGGAGCACTTAGGAAGCTTGTAGCCATCTGTGAGTCATATACGGTGGCCCACGGGCTCAAGTACAATGTCAAGAAGAGTGAGCTGATGATGTTTAAGACAAATACGATCAACTAGGTACTCCAATGTACCTGGAGTCTCACTCAGTGGCACTCCCCTTGAATGGGTGACCAAGTTCATGTACTTGGGTCATTGGGTCACACGATTTCTTCATCAGTTGATTTCAACATTCGGTTGTGTGGAATCAAAACGCACTACTGACATCTTTTGCACATTCACACATAGAGAGTCAATGTGTGCGTGTCAGTCGCGTTTGAAGCGAGCGTTCTTAGATAGTGAGCCTTCTGTTGTACTCTTAAATATTCCGTGACGGTGGGCCCATACTAACTGTCATTTTTGTATAGGCCGGCCATCGGTCACCGTTCATTGGGTAATGTGTCTCAACCCTTAAACCATTTTTATCAATCTTGGGCCTCGCCTTGACCAAGGGACAGCCCCACAAACTGGTATAAGCGTTGAGTGAACCAACATAAATGCATAAAATGCGCTACTGACATCCTTTGCACATTCACGCATAGAGAGTCAACGTGTGCGTGTCAGTTGCGTTTGAAGCGAGCTTCTCAAACGGTGAAGGGAAAACATCGTGAGGAAACCTGCATACACTGAAGAAGAAATTCTGATGTGTATGTGAAGTCTACCAACCCGCATTGGGCAGGCGTGGTGGACTAATGCCCATACACTCCTTGAGGGTAGGCCTGTGCCCTGCAGTGGGACGTTTATAGGCTGATGATGATGATGATGATGATGAACCAACATGACGATGTCCCCACAGCTCTGCGAGCAACCGTCTGATCCACGCGAAGGACCACGCCTCGGTGCAGCTCGTGATCGCGGACGTGGACCCCGCCACCGGCCGCGCCGCCGACACCTCCAAGATATACGTGGTCTGTGGCGCCATCCGCCGCATGGGGGAGTCCGACGACTGCATCGTGAGGCTCACCAAGAAGGACGGCATTCTTACCAAGTGAGTGCCTTATCTTATCTTATTATGGAGGCCGGTGAGCGACACGTACAAGATATACGTGGTCTGCGGCGCCATACGCCGCATGGGGAAGTCGACGACTGCATCGTGAGGCTCACCAAGCCTTGCATACATTTGAGTAGAGTAGGTGTTGGAGTTTAGTATGGAACAGCAGACTTTTTTTCTCAGATCGGTTTGCTCCCCTAGTAAATAGTTGTTCACTTTGATGGGTAGATAGAGTATGTGGTTAAGGGTTAAACCTCATCTGGAAGCACGGCATCGCCTTTTTCCGTCGCTCTATCCTGTTCTGTCACTCAGGAACGTCATTTGCTAGAGCAAATAAGGTAGACGGAACGTAAGCCGCAGCACGGTTGCGTGCAATCGCGTTCCGTCTATCTTATTTGCTCTATCAAATGACGTTCCTGAGCGATTGAAAAAGATGGAGCGACAGCAAAAGGCGATGCGATGCTGCCAGATGAGGTAAATGATAGATAAATGAACTTACTTTTTTTTAGGTTCAACCCTTAAAGGTTAATGATACTTTTCCTTACACCCTGTGTTTAGAAGAAACCAATATACAATACAAATATTTTCTTAGGTCTTCGCTGTGTGACCAAAAAAAATCTTTGCCTATATAATGTTAACTAATTTATTAACTACCCAATGTTTCTTTTGTTTCAGGAACTACTGAATATAGTGATGTAAGGCAAGGTTTAAGAAAAAAATAAAAAAAATTACAAAACACTTGTCCAGATTGTTTTATTTATTAGATTATTGATATATTGGGTATACACTGTGCACAAGGTGACGTGACAGACTGTTCATACAGGCGGCGGTGAGAGCACAGGCGGCCGCGGTCACCGCGCCGCGCCCGGCGCCGCCAAGCGTTGCCACATGATTGTAGACACACCTGTGCGATAGATACAGGTATACAGGGTGTTACAAAAATACAAATAAACATTTAAGGGGGTGGTTGAGGTGAGACCATCAAACTGAACAACTTTCACTATGGGACCAATATCGAAATCGCAAAAAAAAAATCAGCTGTCCCATACTAAACTACTCGAGCTAAATGTATGGGATAGCAGATTTTTTTGTATTCTAATTTCAACAAGTTCGTATCGTAGAGTAGAAAAGAAAGTTTTCAGACTAGCTTTATTTATTACGAGCTTTTACCCGCGACTTCGTCCGCATAAATTATATACCAGATTTTAAGTCAGATGATAAGCTATCAAACAAAAAAAGTTTCATCAAAATCGGTTCAGTAGTTTTTGCGTGATACTCGAACAAACAAACACCCAAACAAACAAACTATTTTTTTTTTTCAAATTTACAGTTTTATAATAATAGTCAAGATTCACCCGCATTGGGGTTAACTACAGAACATTTTAAGAGGGGTAGAAGTGCAAAGTAGGCATGGAACGCGTGCCACACGGTTATGCAATAATTTGCATAACGTGGTGCGAGCGAGAGGTCGTAAGTAGTTGTAGCAGCGTGAGCGGGAAGACAAGTGGCGACAGTCGTCTCCGAAGCAAGAATTCCTAACCTCTCTTAAGCAGGCACTTCACTCTCAGCGAGAACTTTCAAGGAAAATGACTACGGCTTATGATGCCACGAGAACAGTGAAGGGCATCTTCACTCTCGTTCTCTGCCTGTCTCGCCTATTCTCGGTTGCACGCGCCCACACTACAGCCCGTAGAGTCACTCACCAGGCCGCTGCTAGGCTCGGCGCGGGGGGCGGCAGATTGTCTTGCACGCGCCCACACTACAGCCCGTAGAGTCACTCACCAGGCCGCTGCTAGGCTCGGCGCGGGGGGCGGCAGATTGTCTTGCACGCGCCCACACTACAGCCCGTAGAGTCACTCACCAGGCCGCTGCTAGGCTCGGCGCGGGGGGCGGCAGATTGTCTTGCACGCGCCCACACTACAGCCCGTAGAGTCACTCACCAGGCCGCTGCTAGGCTCGGCGCGGGGGGCGGCAGATTGTCTTGCACGCGCCCACACTACAGCCCGTAGAGTCACTCACCAGGCCGCTGCTAGGCTCGGCGCGGGGGGCGGCAGATTGTCTTGCACGCGCCCACACTACAGCCCGTAGAGTCACTCACCAGGCCGCTGCTAGGCTCGGCGCGGGGGGCGGCAGATTGTCTTGCACGCGCCCACACTACAGCCCGTAGAGTCACTCACCAGGCCGCTGCTAGGCTCGGCGCGGGGGGCGGCAGATTGTCTTGCACGCGCCCACACTACAGCCCGTAGAGTCACTCACCAGGCCGCTGCTAGGCTCGGCGCGGGGGGCGGCAGATTGTCTTGCACGCGCCCACACTACAGCCCGTAGAGTCACTCACCAGGCCGCTGCTAGGCTCGGCGCGGGGGGCGGCAGATTGTCTTGCACGCGCCCACACTACAGCCCGTAGAGTCACTCACCAGGCCGCTGCTAGGCTCGGCGCGGGGGGCGGCAGATTGTCTTGCACGCGCCCACACTACAGCCCGTAGAGTTACTCACCAGGCCGCTGCTAGGCTCGGCGCGGGGTCGGCTAGCGCATGCCGCGGGGGGCGGCAGATTGTCTTGCACGCGCCCACACTACAGCCCGTAGAGTCACTCACCAGGCCGCTGCTAGGCTCGGCGCGGGGGGCGGCAGAATGTCTTGCACGCGCCCACACTACAGCCCGTAGAGTCACTCACCAGGCCGCTGCTAGGCTCGGCGCGGGGGGCGGCAGATTGTCTTGCACGCGCCCACACTACAGCCCGTAGAGTCGCTCACCAGGCCGCTGCTAGGCTCGGCGCGGGGGGCGGCAGATTGTCTTGCACGCGCCCACACTACAGCCCGTAGAGTCACTCACCAGGCCGCTGCTAGGCTCGGCGCGGGGGGCGGCAGATTGTCTTGCACGCGCCCACACTACAGCCCGTAGAGTCACTCACCAGGCCGCTGCTAGGCTCGGCGCGGGGGGCGGCAGATTGTCTTGCACGCGCCCACACTACAGCCCGTAGAGTCACTCACCAGGCCGCTGCTAGGCTCGGCGCGGGGGGCGGCAGATTGTCTTGCACGCGCCCACACTACATCCCGTAGAGTTACTCACCAGGCCGCTGCTAGGCTCGGCGCGGGGTCGGCTAGCGCATGCCGCGGGGGGCGGCAGATTGTCTTGCACGCGCCCACACTACAGCCCGTAGAGTCACTCACCAGGCCGCTGCTACGCTCGGCGCGGGGGGCGGCAGATTGTCTTGCACGCGCCCACACTACAGCCCGTAGAGTCGCTCACCAGGCCGCTGCTAGGCTCGGCGCGGGGGGCGGCAGATTGTCTTGCACGCGCCCACACTACAGCCCGTAGAGTCGCTCACCAGGCCGCTGCTAGGCTCGGCGCGGGGGGCGGCAGATTGTCTTGCACGCGCCCACACTACAGCCCGTAGAGTCACTCACCAGGCCGCTGCTAGGCTCGGCGCGGGGGGCGGCAGATTGTCTTGCACGCGCCCACACTACAGCCCGTAGAGTTACTCACCAGGCCGCTGCTAGGCTCGGCGCGGGGGGCGGCAGATTGTCTTGCACGCGCCCACACTACAGCCCGTAGAGTCACTCACCAGGCCGCTGCTAGGCTCGGCGCGGGGGGCGGCAGATTGTCTTGCACGCGCCCACACTACAGCCCGTAGAGTCACTCACCAGGCCGCTGCTAGGCTCGGCGCGGGGGGCGGCAGATTGTCTTGCACGCGCCCACACTACATCCCGTAGAGTTACTCACCAGGCCGCTGCTAGGCTCGGCGCGGGGTCGGCTAGCGCATGCCGCGGGGGGCGGCAGATTGTCTTGCACGCGCCCACACTACAGCCCGTAGAGTCACTCACCAGGCCGCTGCTAGGCTCGGCGCGGGGGGCGGCAGATTGTCTTGCACGCGCCCACACTACAGCCCGTAGAGTCGCTCACCAGGCCGCTGCTAGGCTCGGCGCGGGGGGCGGCAGATTGTCTTGCACGCGCCCACACTACATCCCGTAGAGTTACTCACCAGGCCGCTGCTAGGCTCGGCGCGGGGTCGGCTAGCGCATGCCGCGGGGGGCGGCAGATTGTCTTGCACGCGCCCACACTACAGCCCGTAGAGTCACTCACCAGGCCGCTGCTAGGCTCGGCGCGGGGGGCGGCAGATTGTCTTGCACGCGCCCACACTACATCCCGTAGAGTTACTCACCAGGCCGCTGCTAGGCTCGGCGCGGGGTCGGCTAGCGCATGCCGCGGGGGGCGGCAGATTGTCTTGCACGCGCCCACACTACAGCCCGTAGAGTCACTCACCAGGCCGCTGCTAGGCTCGGCGCGGGGGGCGGCAGATTGTCTTGCACGCGCCCACACTACAGCCCGTAGAGTCACTCACCAGGCCGCTGCTAGGCTCGGCGCGGGGGGCGGCAGATTGTCTTGCACGCGCCCACACTACAGCCCGTAGAGTCACTCACCAGGCCGCTGCTAGGCTCGGCGCGGGGGGCGGCAGATTGTCTTGCACGCGCCCACACTACAGCCCGTAGAGTCACTCACCAGGCCGCTGCTAGGCTCGGCGCGGGGGGCGGCAGATTGTCTTGCACGCGCCCACACTACAGCCCGTAGAGTCACTCACCAGGCCGCTGCTAGGCTCGGCGCGGGGGGCGGCAGATTGTCTTGCACGCGCCCACACTACAGCCCGTAGAGTCACTCACCAGGCCGCTGCTAGGCTCGGAGCGGGGTCGGCTAGCGCATGCCGCGGGGGGCGGCAGATTGTCTTGCACGCGCCCACACTACAGCCCGTAGAGTCACTAACCAGGCCGCTGCTAGGCTCGGAGCGGGGTCGGCTAGCGCATGCCGCGGGGGGCGGCAGATTGTCTCGCACGCGCCCACACTAGCCCGTGATCACTCCCCGGCCATCATCTGTTCATGCCGCGGCCGCCGCAGCCGGGCTTGCCGCCGGGCGGGGGGCGGCAGATGGTCTTCTTCTTGCACGCGCTCGCGCCCGCGCACAGCCACAGCACCAGCACCACCCAGCGCGCCACCCAGTAACACGCCGACAACTGAACAAACGAACGGACTCGTCATGATAGTCCGAGATCCGACCGTAAAATTATGCACCTATTTCATAGGCGAACGAAATGTGATTCTAGTGTATGTTTACACAGGGGTTAATTCAACGCCGCCAAGTTGCCTAGAAAAATCCTGCCGCAAGTACCTTTTCCATTATGATTTTTGGCATAACTTTTTCCACCTGTCAGTTAGGGAAGTAAATGAGGTGCCATCGGAAGGAGACTGATCTAAAGTACGGGAAAAACTAGGGTTGCCATCTCTCAATCTGCCGCAACTGTAGGGGTGGCAGGTTCAAAGAAGTCATTTTTTACCTAGTAGCCCTATAGTTGCGGCAAACTGAGAGATGGCAACCCTAGTTTTTCCAGTACTTTAGATCCATAAGGAGATGCCATCTGAAGGAGACTTCCTTCAGATGGTACCTTATTTACTTCCCTAACTGACAGGTGGAAAAAGTTATACCAAAAATCATAATTGAAAAGTTACTTGCGGCAGGATTTTTCTAGGCAACATGGCGGCGTTGAATTAACCACTGTGTGAAAATATACTAGAATCACATTTCGTTCGCCTATGAAATAGGTGCATAATTTTAGATTCGGATCTCGGGCTATGATGAGGTGATGACGCGACCCTATCGTGTTTGCAAACGAAGTTTCATATTTTGGATATTAATCAATTAAAGTCAATGTTTTTTTATTTAGGTGGTACCTGCTTACGATCCTAGAAACCAAATATTCGTGCCTCACATTTGTCAGATTTCCGTTAAAATGATATAGTTTCAAACTTATCGTCGCCACTCGTAGTTCAAAGTTTTCCATAGGTACAGTTCAGGGAAAAGGCCGATCGGGGAAATGGACGAAACCGGGAAGAGGACGTTCGGGTCCATAGTGGACGTTCGGGGAAAAGGATGTAACTGACCTGATCCGTACGTGCCTATCTTAAATTAAACTTATAGCATTGAAACTATGTATTTTAACAGAATTCTGACAAGACAAAAAGCACAGATATTGGTTTCTGGAACGTAAAAAAAAATCATTGAATATTGAAACTAGGTCGGACGCGGGACGGAACTTTGTATGCAGCGTGCATCAGAAAAGCAAATATAAGATGGACGGAACGCGATCGCGCGCGGCGGTGTGCGTTCGCGTTCCGTCTACCTTATTTGCTCTAGCATATGACGTTCTTGAGTGAGAGAAAAGGATGGAGCGACAGAAAAAGGCGATGCGGTGCTGCCAGATGAGGTACAACCCTGAATGTGCACTCACAAACATCAGCGAGGGTGTCTTGGCAGAAGGCCTGCACTCGGCTGCGTTCTACCAGTACTTCGGCTTGCAGCCCCCTGGGCAGCGCGGCGGCCGACACTTCCCCTTGCCGCCTCCGCCTCCGCCCCCGCCGCCGCCTCCGCCGCAACCTAACGTACTTACTACCTGGACAAACATTACATAAGCAGTTAAGAGGATAAACCAGGGCCCTGTTTAAGAGGGCTATTACAAGCTCAGTGGCGCCCTCATCACAATAATAAAGATTTCTCAAATAAAAAAAGCCTAAATTAAAAAAGTGCCCAACAGATAAACTACAAAAGCCTTCAAGCTGTTTTCATATAATACTTTTATAGGTTTTTTAAAGGTAAAGGCTAAACATATAAATTTTGAAAAAAGAAAAAAAACGGCCGCTTTTCTTTTTATTCGAAATTATCTAAAAGTGGAATGTTTAGAACCAATAAAAGTATTGTATGGACGTACTAGGCAATGTCCGGGGAAATGGTCGTACAAGGAATTCGGGCGATGGACGTTCGGAGAAAAGGTCATAACTGACCTGATCCGCTTGGAGGCTTTTGTAGTTTATCTGTTCGGCGCTTTTTTAATTTAGGCTTTCTTTATTGAGAAATACTGGACTCCGATAGCCCTCCTAATAAACGCGACAATGACAATTTGACAATGACAATTCAGAGTAGGTACATTGCCGAGAACAGGCCGAGAATGCTAGGACACATGAAGCACTGCAAGTTTAACCACGGAATTTATTTTTTTATATTTATTAGGATCAACAACAGCATATTGAACTTAGCTAAATTACAAGAGTCTTATACATAAGTACCTAGCCAATAAAAGTTGACCGCGATGTATTACTCAGTAGGTGAGTGAAGTTAACATGAGCATGCATTATCATTTCATTGCTATCCCAGAGGGGGGCAGTCAGAGATACAATGAGACACTTATAATAAATGAAGTCGGTAAACAGCACTGATAAATTATATAACTAAGGCAATATACGATCTGGAAAGGAGTAAATACATATATATGTAAATATAGAGGGAACGATATAACTACATAAATTGTACATACATAAAAAATATAATAGATATTCTAAAGAAGAGAGAAGATATTGAAAAAAAAACATATTACGAACCTGGAGTGCGATTCACGAACCCCACACGCTGAACTCAGCAGCCGAAAATGTATGGAAATACGCGTGACGGACCCACCATACCCCTGGCCATACCCCTGGGGGTAGGGTGGGATTCAACCATACCCCTATATTATCCAATAGTGATGTGACCTGGGGTATGGTAGGTCCATTATCCGATTTTCGATTTACGTCGTCCGTCGTCGTCGTCGTCGTCGTCTGGCTGGTCGTGGTAGGTGTGTGCGTGTTTTAGACGAACAAGACGATTTGAGCGTGCCTGTGTGTACATCTCTCTCGCAAAACATCAACTCGCAACATATCACTGGATGTGTGTGGGGGTGCGTGTTTATGTGTGTTTACTGTGTGTTATTTACAGTAACTACAAACGCGCACTCACACACACGCCCACATTCACTTAAGCATACATTCACTCACTCACATATTTTCATACACACACACACACACACACACACACACGCACGCTCTCATTTTAAATACATTTTTTTATTAATTTTTTATATGTTTTTTATTTAAAGTATATTTATAAACGTATTATATTGAAAACATTGAGATGTACCAGGAGACGGAGCAGACGTGTACACAAGAGGTCGAACTTCCTTAAAGATAAGGTCGGTACTGACCTCTTGTACATTTCTGCTCTCCCGGTACATGTCAATACTCAAACGTGTAGGTACAAGCAGGTACACATGATGGTCACATCACTACTATAGGGGTATGGTTGAGTCCCACCCTACCCCCAGGGGTATGGCCAGGGGAATGGTGGGTCCGTCACGGAAATACGCATCCCTCCACAGCCGACCCGACTCTCAAAAATCGCACTCCCGGAGCATGACCTTCGAATGACAAATCAGCAGTAGAAAGGTGCATATCCCCACAGTAACATTGACATCTACAACTACCGAGCCCAACCCATGAGATTCAAAATATATTTAAGAGTAGTTTAGCTTCATTAGTAAACAGCAATGTACTCTGAATTGTCATTGTCGCGTTTATTAAACAGGGCCCTGAAATTAATGACGTTTTACAAATAGACGCGTCATACGCTAACATCACTGCACTTTAAAATGGCGCGATAAAGTGACGTCTAGCCCGTAAACTAACCCGCCAACCCGCCTGCCAAGCGTGGCGATTATGGCCCCATTTTGGGGGGAAGCCTATGTCCAGCAGTGGACGTCTATCGGCTGATATGATAATGATCTAAACATCAAAATCTAAGATCAATAATCCATGTTTATAACGGTTCCTTTTCACAAACGTCAAGTTCAGGCGGATGAGAAATACTGTAATAAAAACTATAGGTATTACTCATTCGAATTCTGTTTCCCCCATGTTTCCCCTGAGAAAATAACAGCACAAACAACTAACTGCCTCCATGGTTGGGCTCTCGACACGGAGGTCGTGTGTTAGATTCCCACGGGGAACACCCAGTGATATGTCACTTTGTGCGTTTTTCCCCAGTTGGTTAGGACATTGCAGGCTGAATCACCTGATTTTCTGAAAAGAAAGATGATTCCGTGCTTCGGATGACACGTTAAGTCGTTGGTCTCTGCTACTAAACTTTGGTGGTAGTAGTCGTTAAATAAAAACCACGTCAGAGGCCGTAAGGCGGTCTGAAAAAACTCTGACCTAATGTCAGTTTCACAGGCTTCAGGCTTGCCCACACGATAAGAAGAAGAAGCACAAACACCTGCAGCATGACACTGATTTAACATAATCATCATCATCTCAGCCGATGGAAGTCCGCTGCTGGACATAAGCCTCCCCCAAGGATCGCCATAACGACCGCGACCGGTCCTGCGCTGCCCGCATCTAACGTTTTCCCGCCGCCTTCACCAGGTCGTCGGTCCACCGTGTGAGGGGCCTACCCACGCTGCGCTTTCCGGTACGCGGTCGCCACTCGAGAACTTTTCGGCCCCACCGGCCATCGGTTGTGCGAGCAATGTGCCCCGCCCACTGCCACTCAAGTTTAGCAATTCTTTGGGCTATGTCAGTTACTCTGGTTCTTCTGCGATTTAACATAAAACCAATGATATTATATACCAAACCAAAGCAGATATGTCACTAGCGCGCGCAAAGTGAAGACTCAAAAACGTCCTATGTAGGATATATTTCAATAGTCTGCGTCAAACAATACTTCGTGCATGACGGCTGTGGCCAGTAATAATATTCTTTGGCTGTGGCGCGGCCATAAAGATATTATACCTTACGGAATAGAGTAAGTGACATGAGTTGTCAAATGAAACCGTTTTTGGACGTTTTTTGGAGTCCTCGGCAGGGTAAAAATTCGATTTCTGTGTATTAATTCTCAATCTAACGTGAAATGGTGAATAATTTAATGAAACAGTGTTAGTATATTTTACAAAATTATCTACGATTTCACTTTATGTTCACGATTATTGACAGAAACTGAATTTTTACCAGGACTCCAAATCCCCAAAAACGGTTCTATTGCCTCGCGTCACGTATCTCTTTCTATTATACAGGCATGCCGCTCATCTCGCTCACACATCTCGCTCTCTCAGCTGTCACCGTCTCTCTTACGTAGTATAATACCTTTATGGGCGCGGCACAATTTTACGCGCCATTTTCTATGGAGGTAACATATCTTGTGTAAAATATCATTGCATAATACTAATAAGTATATTGAATGTCTTTAGTCGTGGACGAACCTGTATCAGTAAAAACAGCAACCACCAGAGCTGGAAACCGGACCTCTTCATATTTTTGGGTTACAAGCGGGAGTGAGATTGCATTGTCGTCTGCCCCATTACGACTTGCTATTTGTTGCAAACATTGTTTATTTTACACATAATTTTGTGGCGACATTGTCCTAATTATCTTTTGTTCTTATTCTGTCACTTAACGTTTTTTGAATGAGAAGAAAACTGCCAGCTTTCTGTCAACTGCAAGGAGGATACTTCTACCCATGCAATCTTCTTATAAATAGTAGCTTATCTATGCTTCTTATGAAGCTACAATAATTCAGTCTTAGATTTTTTTCAAGTTGTATCGGATTTTTAACGTCTAACGGCGTTTTGAGAAACATTTTGGCACCGGATTTTTTTAGACTAATTAGACCCCGCTGAACACGATTCTGCCCGGTGCCACCCCGTCCCCCGCTTCCTTAACCCCCCAAAATGTGTCCCTAACTGCGTTTTTTTTAGTTGTATACAAAAACTATTAAAGATAAAAGAAAACCGTCAATGACAAAAATAATTTCCATTAAATTCTCTACAATATTTGTGTAACAATTTTTTTGATAGGAATAATAAGCTAGGAAATATGTGTGTCCGTGTGGGCAGAGCCCTGGTGTCAGAGTTTTTTCAGACCGCCTTACGGCCTCTGACGTGGTTTTTATGTAACGACTACTACCTCCAGAGATAGTAGCCGGGACCAACGGCTTAACGTGCCATCCGAAGCACGGAATCATTTTTCTTTTCAGACAATCAGGTGATTCAGCCTGCAATGTCCTAACCAACTGGGGAAAACGCACAAAGTGACATATCACTAGGTGTCCCCCATGGGAATCGAACCCAAGACCTCCGTGTCGAGAGCCAAGGCTCTTAACCATTAGACCACGGAGGCAGTGAAGCAGTGACCAGGAAGCTGGCATCATAGAAATATTAATTTACTACCTATGCCAGCTTCCTGTGAATAATATAATAATAAAGAGAAATAACAGGGCAAAAAGAGTGCAAAGAGAAAAGGTCCAAAAATATTAGACCGAGATCCGACCGTAAAATTATGCACCTATTTCATAGGCGAACGAAATGTGATTCTAGTGTATGTTTACACAGGGGTTAATTCAACGCCACCAAGTTGCCTAGAAAAATCTTGCCGCAAGTACCTTTTCCATTATGATGTTTGGTATAACTTTTTCCCCCTGTCTGTTAGGCAAGATTTTTCTAGGCAACTTGGCGGCGTTGAATTAACCCCTGTGTAAACATACACTAGAATCACATTTCGTTCGCTTATGAAGGGCAGAAGTACCGTTTTGGCCACCTTAGCACCGTTTTTGGCCAGTGGACATTTGAATTAATTTATTTTATAAATCACAATGTTAAAACCATATCTTTATTGAATTTTCAAACATTCATACTAAAATAAATCGAGTTTGTAACGCTTTATTAATATAAATTCAGTTTTATCGTTTATTTAAACAATAAATGGCCATAAACGGTACAGTGGCCACAAACGGTACTTCTGCCCAAATAGGTGCATACTTTTACGGTCGTATCTCTGACTATATCGTAAACAAATCTCCTCGGACGTAATGTTTCAAACATGGAAGCTACGTCAGTGGGCAGTGACATCAGGTGATGTTGTCACCAGTTGTCACGTCGATTAGATCAGGAGTGAGGTGTCCTGGTGATGCCGCGCGCCCAGGAGCTAACAGCGAGGGTTCTACCTACCATTACCACCCAGTGAACGATGATCAGGTAGGTACTAAGTACCCGATGTTGACAGCAGCGACTGGTTATTCAGAAAAGCAGTCGGGTAAGGTGCCTTCGAAGGTTATTTATTACTGGTGCATGAATGTGTCCTCACCGTCCTGGTAGGTATCTGGTGTGTGATGCAGTGATTAATCTAGCGGTGACTCTAATCTAAAGAAGGTAGGTATTACACTCTTGCAAGAACTTCTCGGCGAGAACTTTCAAGGAAAATTACTACAGCTCATCAGCGCTCGGTCCTTAACAATGAAGGGCAACCCCACTCGTTCTCTTTCTTCTCTCGTCTCTTCTCGGCGAGAATGAAGTGCCTACTTAACGGTTATACACTACATTCTCGCCGAGAACGAGAGTGTGGATGCCCTTCATTGTTCTCGTGGCATCATAAGCCACAGTAATTTACCTTGAAAGTTCTCGCCCAGAGTTCTCGGCGAGAGTGTAGTGCGGGGTTAACGGTTATACACTACATTCTTGCCGAGAACGAGAGTGTGTATGCCCTTCTTTGTTCGTAAGCCGTAGTAATTTTTCTTGAGAAATCTCGGCGAGAGTGAAGTGCGGTCTTTATACTGTGCTCTCTTTATCTGCTGTTCTCGGCGAGAATGTAGTGCCCGCAAAATAAGCGGCCGCTGTCAATGCACTCACACAGCGACCGTTGCGGGAGGTGCGGGACGTAAAAATACGTGCACAAACTCAGCCGGGGTATGTGTGCACCTGCTTCTACGTATTGCAATGCTTGTGGCTGCTCGTAGCTATGAAGCTTTCGATCTGTAAGCAATCACCATGTTCTTGCCGAGAACGGACGTGGAGTTGTGAGCCATAGTAATTTTCCTTGAAAGTTCTCGCCGAGAAGTCTCGCGAGAGTGAAGTGCCTGCTCTGTAGAGGATTCTCTCCGAGAAGTTCTCGCGAGAATGTACATAGTGCCTGCTGTAGGGCTATTTAATAATGTGATCCTGAGCCTGGCGATCATCACTTGCCTCTTCATGTTCATGTAGGTAGCACCTATTGTTGTCGCAGCGCAGTGACAGCGAGGGTGTTGTGACGCGCGAGATGTCCCCGCGCTCGTCGTCGGGCTCGTGGTCGGTGGCGGCGCGGGCCGGCGCCGGCGGGGCGGCGGGGGCGGCGGGTGGCGCCGCGGGAGGGGGAGGGGGCGCACCCGACATCATCGACCTGGACCGGTACATGCGCGGCGCGGTGCGCCCCAGCGCTAGGAGGAAAGACGACAAGTGGTGAGTCGATGTCAGGCGCCGTCCTCTTGCCATGCTTGCGTCCGACGGAAATGATCGTGCGACCGTGCGTTTAAGCCATAGAGAAAATAACGCGCTCCCCTGGGGAAGAGATGTTGTATCGAACTGTGCACAGATACTCAACTGGGCCTGACGTCATAATAGCGGGAAGTAGCGTATTTAAATGTTAACCCTTCCCCTCACCCGTTTTTCACCCCCTTTGTTGGCGACAACATTTTCTATAGAAACAAGCCGATATGCCATCTCTTCTTACTCTATGGTTTAAGCATACTCAAATCTGCGGAATGTCCTATTGAAGGTCTTGCGATCATGCGATGCGATCGAATTGTTCTATTTCTATTCAGATATAAGCATGTCTGGACAGTTCCATACACTTTAGATTTAGTATAGTCTTGGCGTACACAGATGTCGCTACTGGCCTGAACGAGAGATAAATCTTAATTAAACGTTATTAGATCACTATTATTTGATAGTGTAGGGGCCAGGACAAGAAAAAAAAAATCTCGTATGTAAGTTCTGTATATACCTACAACAGGTATGGCTGTGTTCGGGGTACTCTCAGGATCACGAAACTGCTTGTTGTATAATTCAAAAGTGGTGGAGGGGGTAGCAGTGACGTCATAAAGATGGCCGCCGACGGTTTTAGTTTTTCTTCAATTGTAGCGCACCTATGAGGTCAGTCTGGTTGTGCGAGGTGTCATTTGAAAGCTTATTAAATTTACTTTCATCATTTCATAGACACCTAAAGTGAAAAATTTTTATTTACTGAAATATTTTGAATTTAATGCATTTTTTGCTACCTACCAGCAATCATTCCTCCAGTTTTCTCGGAAACGGATAACTATATTGTGATTATAGCTATTACATAAAACATACAGAATTTTATAAGCTATCTTATAACTTGAATTGTATAAAAATACAACTTCAAACGACTGAGCTGTGTCAAATTTACTGGTGCACTGTAACTATGAATCCAAGAATGCGTCGGTCTGCGGCGGGGCGGAAGGACTGCAAATAAAATTATTACTTATAGATTATTATATAATTAGGGTTTCCATTGTGATATGGCTTAGAAAAATATACAATTTTATATTATTTACTTGCACATGCGTTTACATAAACTATAGAATTAGATGTACGGGGGTGTAAACTTAAATGCGTAATATATTTAAGGGGGTACTTTAGACCATAAAACTGAACAACTTTTACAATGGGACCAACTTAGAAATGACGAGAAAAATAATCCGCAGTTTCATACATTTTGGTCGAGAAGGGTTTGACATATTCTATGGAACATCCCATTTTATTTCACTATTTCTTTGTTGGCTCCAAGGTGATAGTGGTTCAGTTTTATGGTCTGAATTGAAGTAGAAGTTCCCCATTTGATGTATGTAATGTAAAGTAAGTATTTAATTTCACACTCTGTCACAGAATAGGTTCCTTTATAGTTCTTCATAACAAGGATGAAGCTGCCTTGGAAAAGTGAATAAAAAATGAGAAATCCAAAACAATTCAACAGGTCAGGTTCGGGGGGTTCAAGCTTGTTGCAGATATATGGGATGTATTTATTGACGAAGCCTGTTGTGGATGTGAGTGGTGTACCTATTTACCTTTGACGAAGCCTGTTGTGGATGTGAATGTTGTACCTATTGCCTTTGACGAAGCCTGTCGTGGATACGCACTTTGTACTTTTCGTTTTAAATAAATACTCTAGCCAAATGTGGAACAGCTGATAATATGGGTCTGCTATAATTAAGTATAAATTATGTAATGAAATGTTTTATTCAACAGGTTTATAAATATTTATTGTTATAAAAAAACAATTGTTAGTTGCAAGAAGGTTGCAAGCATGCAAAGTAAAAGTAGGTAGAGTGATTCATCAACATCACCAAAATTATACTGATTTAAGCATAGGTCTCCCCGATATGGCATTTATCATCTCGCACTGCAGCAGCCTGTTCTTTTAACAAAATAAATGGTTGTCGTTGATATCGGTGACAACTTTTCGTTTTCCAATGTCCAACCATGGTTTGTAGGTGGTCCACATCTGCAGTGGCCCAAATGCATATTTGGTAATTTGCTCTTTTTATAAGTATGTTGTTTAAGAGCTTCTTGTGACGGTGGAAGATTATCCACGTTACCAATATTTAAAAAAATCTGCTCTATGATTGTCCATATTGTCAACCGTGTACAATTTGGGTTTCTTATGACAGTAAAGAGCCAGTAAACTTCTCGCCCTTTTGCTGTAGATCTTCTGTTAGGTCAACTACCGATCCAAAACTTTCCAGAAGATCGCAATTTTCTTTAAAGACTTTCCACGTGCCATTCTTTGAAAAACCTAACAATGAGCTTGTGTTGTCGCATCCTGTAAGAGCGTGGTACGCCAATAAATCCTGCTAGTAAATCAAATTGCAATGAATTTATTTCACAATACGTGATATACAAATCTTGAGGGAGGTATAAGTAGAATTATGTTAAACAGCAGAGACACTGACGTTTTACTGTTGCTCATTCATTTCTTCGACAAGTTACCAGCAAACGTCTGGATTCAATGTGGAATGAGCGCGAGTAAACCAAAATACGTTTCAGTCCATAAAATTGTTCAAGCTGTCGGACCAGAACGACACTGTTTATTGGCGTACCACGCTCTTACATGATGCGACAACAACAGCACATTGTTAGGTTTTTCAAAGAAAAGCACGTGGAAAGTCTTCACATAAAATTACGATCTTCTGGAAAGATTTGGATCGGTGGTTGACCTTACAGAAGATCTAGGCAAAAAGGCGAGAAATTTAATTATGACTCTTTACTGTCATAAGAAACCTAAATTGTACACGGTTGACAATATGGACAATCTTAGAGCAGATTTTTTTTAAATAGGTATTTGTAACGTGGATAATCCATATAAAAAGAGCAAATCGCCAAATATACGTTTGGGCCACTGCAGATGTGGCAATTCAAAATGTACCACCACCTACAAACCATGGTTGGACATTGGAAAACGAAAAGTTGTCACCGATCACAACGTTAACCATGTTTTTCGTTAAAAGACTTGGAATTAATATCTTGCCAATGCAAAACAGGCTACCGCAGTGCGAGATGCGGCTGTGTCAATAAAAATCAAAAATGCATCCCATTCGGGGAGAAGGTATGTTAAACCAGTATATGTTTTTTTTTTTTTTTTATTCATAATGGGTTTGCGCTTGGCTTCAGCTCACCTGATGGAAAGTGTAGATGAAGCCGAGGATGTAGCGCTCTCGCCCAGAAAAAGCCTATTTACTCTTCTTTTAAAAATATCCTGATTGTATTTGCTTGGGAAAACAGACGCAGGGAGAGAGTTCCAAACCTTACCGGTTCTCATTATAAAAGAGGATGCGAACCTATTTGTGCGGATTGTTGGTATAATTTTGGTGATGTTGATGAATCACTCCACTTAGTTTTACTTTGCATGCTTGCAACCTTCTTACAACTAACAACTGTTTTTTTTTCTAACAATAAATATTTATAAACCTGTTGAATTGTTTTGGATTTCTCATTTTTTTATTCACTTTTCCAAGGCAGCTTCATCCTTGTTATGAAGAACTATAAAGGAACCTATTCTGTGACAGAGTTCGAAATTGACGACCCGGTTGGTGTAATGGTTACCACGCCGGACTGCCAAACCAGGGTCCTGGGTTCGAATCCCGGTTCGGTCATGGATGTTATATGTTTGTGCCGTTGTTGTATGGTTTCCATAATAAACAGCCTATTAATAGTGCTTTCTTGGGATCATTACAATGTATGTGCCTGTGAGCGTTATTTATTATTTATTATTTAATTAAATACTTACTTTACATTACATACATTAAATTGGGAACTTCTACTTCAATTCAGACCATAAAACTGAACCACTATCACCTTGGAGCCAACAAAGAAATAGTGAAATAAAATGGGATGTTCCATAGAATATGTCAATCCCTTCTCGACCAAAATGTATGAAACTGCGGATTATTTTTCTCGTCATTTCTAAGTTGGTTCCATTGTAAAAGTTGTTCAGTTTTATGGTCTAAAGTACCCCCTTAAATATATTACGCATTTAAGTTTACACCCCCGTACATCTAATTCTATAGTTTATGTAAACGCATGTGTAAGTAAATAATATAAAATTGTATATTTTTCTAAGCCATATCACAATGGAAACCCTAATTATATAATAATCTATAAGTAATAATTTTATTTGCAGTCCTTCCGCCCCGCCGCAGACCGACGCATTCTTGGATTCATAGTTACAGTGCACCAGTAAATTTGACACAGCTCAGTCGTTTGAAGTTGTATTTTTATACAATTCAAGTTATAAGATAGCTTATAAAATTCTGTATGTTTTATGTAATAGCTGTAATCACAATATAGTTATCCGTTTCCGAGAAAACTGGAGGAATGATTGCTGGTAGGTAGCAAAAAATGCATTAAATTCAAAATATTTCAGTAAATACAAATTTTTCACTTTAGGTGTCTATGAAATGATGAAAGTAAATTTAATAAGCTTTCAAATGACACCTCGCACAACCAGATTGACCTCATAGGTGCGCTACAATTGAAGAAAAACTAAAACCGTCGGCGGCCATCTTTATGACGTCACTGCTACCCCCTCCACCACTTTTGAATTATACAACAAGCAGTTTCGTGATCCTGAGAGTACCCCGAACACAGCCATACCTGTTGTAGGTATATACAGAACTTACATACGAGATATGGTTTAGAGACGACTTTTTTGCGGGTGGCCGATAGTCTATGAGTTTTGTTCCACGGAAATAAATTATTTAGACTAATTTTCTTAAAAATTATAAAAACAAATGTGTTTAACAGGTATTTTAACGTAATTAAACATTGCTGTAGTACCGTTACTCACCTCCGGCGCTGTACTTGCCCGAGTTTTCATATAAGAAGGTGGCAACTTTCTTAGTATGGGCATTGACCCTCTGTTATGTATAATTTATTTACTCTATGATATAAGTATGTTTAAACGCACGGTCGCACAATCATTTTCGTCGGACGCACGCATGATCGCGCGAGCGATGGCAATAGGACAGCACCTCAGAGTGACAAGTCTGCTTGTCGTGTGAGCAGCAAGCCCTGGTGTCAGATTTTTTAAACCGCCTTACGGCATCTGACGTGTTTTATTTTATTTTACCACTACTTCCATCCGAGATCCACGGGGACCAACGGCAATCATACGGAATCTTTCTTTTCAGACAATCAGGTGATTCAGCCTGCAATGTCCTAACCAACTGGGGGAAAACGCACAAAGTAGCAAGGGGTGACTCGACAACTCTTCGCCTCATATCAACAGAGCAAAATGTTCATCAAGTGCTCAAGAGTGTACTTATTCGTTAAGCCGGCATTTCACTCTCGCTATACGCTTTTATAATAAGATAACAGAGGATATTCTAAACTTTCCAGACAAAAAGTTTAAGTCCCATGTTAAACAAGTCCTCTGTAAAAAAGGTTATTATAAACTCGATGATTATTTGAATGACCAAAATGTCTGGTCTTGACAATTTTACACTATATAATGCAATATAGTATTTTAATTGTACTTTGTACATTTTGTTTTGTTTAAAAGATGTGTGTTGTAGAATTTCTGGCCGCATCTTCTCTCAACGGAACACCTTCCGACGCGGTGGTAGAGTATGATATATGATATGATATGATATATGATATTATTTTGAATAAAAATTTTGAATTTTGCCGAGACTCGGCGAGAACTTCCAAGGAAAATTACTATGGCTTATGATGCCACGAGAACATTGAAGGCCATCCACACTTTCGTTCTCAGCCTGTCTCGCCCGTTCTCGGCGAGAATTAAGTGCCGGCTTTACGCGGGCACTACATTCTCGATGAGAACGAGAGTGTGGATGCCCTTCATTCTTTTCGTGGCGTCATGAGCCGTAGTAATTTTCCTCGAAAGTTCTCGCCAAGAAGTTTTCGTGAGAGTGAAGTGCCTGCTTTGAACAAAGTCATGTGAAACCTTATTGTGTTCTTCTGTAACAGTGAGCGGTTGGTGGTGGACGCCGGTGGAATAGGACGGAAGCTGGCAGCTGCGGTGAGCGAGCGGAGCAGCAGTAGTGAGGAGAGCGCACCGAGGGAGCGGGAGCGGGACAAAAGATACTCGCACGACTCCGGCCTCTCGGACGGCAGCTATGTGCGGAGGAGGCAGCGGGAACACAGGTGATGTAACACTGAGCAAAAATGTATGGCCATGCACTGGCCCTAGCCACAGCCCGGACACTGCGTACAAAAAATTCTATGACTACTGGAATTTGACGAAACAAGGACTTGACGAATGTAGTATTTGACGAAAGTCGAATTTGACGAATGTCGTGGATACCCTTTTAAGTTCACCACTTCATTGTGATGAATCAATGCTTCTTATAGACGCAACGCGGGGGCGGCGGTGCGAGGGACGCGGGAGCGCGAGGTCGAGTCCAGCAACTCCATGCGCACCTTCAGGGCTGCCTGCGAGCGCGCCCTCAAGGAGCAGCAGGTATCTAAGTATTGTCTCATACAGAACTTACCTACAGCTTCATTAACCACCTTCATCATCATTGCCCATTTCCTATTCTTTGGTGTCGGCGCAAATGTCATCCTCTTCCATTCATCTCTTAGCTGTCATTTCATCACCCATTCCTTTCTTACACATAATCAGGGCCGGATTAAGCCATATAGAGGCCCCTAGGCAATGCCAGCCTCTGGGCCCCCGTGGGATGCATTTGTCTCCTTGGCCCCAAGGGCCAGATACAGGCTAGGTGGACGGACAGGTAGGGGTATTTTACTGCAATACGACTAGATCGGCTCATTATTTTCCTATGTATTATGTTAGCTCATGGCAAAATAGAGCTGATTTATGTATGAGACAAAAGCATGAAGCAGAAAGAAAGAGCTCTATACTAAACGAGCTTTTACCCGCGACTTTGTCCGCATAAATTATATACTAGATTTTAAGTCAGATGATAAGCTATCAAACAAAAAAAGTTTCATCAAAATCGGTCCAGTAGTTTTTGCGTGATACTCGAACAAACAAACACCCAAACAAACAAACAAATAGACAGACAAAAAATCCACAAATTTGTGATTTCGAATAAGGGACAGGTAAAAGCCATGTCGTAATTTTTTTTTATGTACATATCTTCAATGTACCTACAGACACATTTCTGTTACAGTTTTATAATAGTTTAGATAGGATATAATAACTCTGTTCCAGCAAGAGCTGTTTTAAAGCGGCAAATAAAACAACAACAAAAAATGAGCGAGCAAAGCGAGCGAGACATTTAGCACTAAGTACATTTTTAATACCTTTTTCATTGACTTCACAGACTTTTAAATAATTCCTTTTAATTTTGGGGTGGGCCTAATAATCTACGAGTTTTTACTAATATTTCTGTCGGGCTGCGGGGCCCCTGGGCGTCGCTGGGCCCATAGGCAGCTGCCTACTTTGCCCCTATGGTTAATCCGGCACTGCACATAATATAATTTTTCACACAATTTATCCATCTTTACTTCAGCCTTCCTCTCCTACCGCACCCATCATTAACCACGAACCTTAACGAACATTTGCTCCCACAGTAAAAGTTGTTCAGTTTGATGGGTAGACTTTTAGTTTAGTGCGGGTACTACATTCTCGCCGAGAACAGCTGAGAATGAGAGTGTGGATGCCTTTCATTGTTCTCGTGGAGTCATAAGCCGTAGTAATTTTCCTCGAAAGTTCTCGCCGAGAAGTTCTCGCGAGAGTGAAGTGCCTGCTTAAAAGGATAGGTACAGGGTAGGATACTAATGATATCAATTTCACCCTGTATTCACCGACCTTCTCTGTTTTCGCCCACGCAGTCAATTCTGTATCGCTACTATTGCGTGTTGCAAATATCAAGATAGGAACAGTAGCTACCATAGAGTCTGTCTGCCCCATAACATTATAATACGGAATAGAGGCAGTTACAGCTGAGAGAGCGAGATGTACCTAACAGCATCACTGTTAATAGAAAGAGATACGTGACGCGAGCCAATAGAATCGTTTTTAGGAATTTTGTCTCCTTTAGTCTCGCGGGTAAAAATTCGGTTTCTGTGAATAATCGTGAAGGAACCTAAAGTGAAATCGTCGATAATTTTGTCACGATTGCACGTTAGATTGAGAATAATACACAGAAATAAAATTTTTACCCTGCCGATATCTCCTGAAAACGTCCGAAAACGGTTTCATTTGACAACTCGTGTCGTTCCTTATCTTTATGGTCTGCGCGGCCACAGGAGCAGATAGCGCGCGTGGCGCAGATCTGCGAGCGCCTGACGGTGCACCGCGCGCCGCCCGCGCCCCCCGCCGCGCCGCCCGCGCCCCCCGAGCCCCCCTCGGCGGACTCCAGCGAGCTCTCCTCCTCCAGCCGCAGCACGAGGGACCAGCGCCGCAGGGACAAGCGACGGGTTATCATTATTACCTATTTATTACCATTGAGGTACCTACTAGAGGCGACACCCTGACTAAATTTTTTGTAACACTCGTTTAAGCTAATTGGCTCAACCTGACTTAGCATGTACGGGGTGCGTGCTGCACCGCGACGCATCCAGTTTGCGCCCCACACTGCTGATCGTGGTGCACAGATTTTGTTCGTGTTGCCTGTTCTATGCATAATTATTCACCGCCTGGCCGTAATAAACGGCCATTATGTGAAGGCGGCGGGAACCACAGAACATTACAAGAGGCGTTAGAAATGCAAAGTAACGCTTTTGCTTCGGAGACGATTGTCGCCACTTGTCTTCCCACTCACGCTACTACAACTACTTTATTTTCCCTCACTCGCACCACGTCGATGATTACGATGCTATGCAAATTATTGCATAACTATGTGGCACGCGTTCTACGCCTACTTTGCACTTCTAACCCCTCTTATAATGTTCTGTGGCGGGAACCCATTGGATGAGGGCGCAGTACCGGTTATTGTAGCGATCTTTGGGGGATAATTATGTCCAGCAGTGGACGTCCATCGCCTAAGATGCTTAGACCAAAGTAAATTGAATGGATAGGCCCAAAGCGCTTTAAGTTGAAGCACGCAAAACTAGGGCACTTCAATACAAACTAGGGTACTTGGTCTGTCATCTCGGTACATTTTCGCCCTCAGGAACCATCGGTCCACTTTCCCGATCGGTCTACTTCCCGATCAGTCCACTTACCCGATCTGTGTACTTGTCCAAACGGTCCACTTTCCTGATCATTCTACTCATAGATTAGTATACTAGTATTTAGCTGTGACTTTTTGAGAAATGGACTTTTGAGAAATAGATTTTTTGAGAAATTGACTTTTTGACATTTGAGAAATGGACTTTTTGAGAAAATTCCTTTTTTTGTGTAAATCTTCAAAGACACACACTTCTGTTACAGATTTATAATAGTTTAGATTTAAAAAGAATAGGACTAAACCAACGGTAATATCATACCGCTTAATATTCTTTTTCTCAAACATGCTTGGAAATGTGAGCATTATTTTGACAACCTTCTTCGAGATAAATCGAAATTGCAAGCGCGCAGCGGCCAGCAATGTTGTATGAAAATCCATATCTGTCGTGTTTAGCGGCCAAATAAATTACATACTAAACTCATATCTGTCGTGTAATTTAAAAATGGAACGATCTTTTTCTCCGAAACATGGCGACCAAGGAGGTAACTCATCAAAGGTTTTATTTAAATTTCGAACTAGCTTGGAAATAGAAAGCTGTTTATTGAAAAAAAAAATGTTGTTCGTTGTTCGCTGGTTGTTCGTCATTGATTTTGATAAAAAGAGTTTTAATTTTCGCGAATTATTTGAGAAAATTTACTGTTTTAATTTCCGCGCATTGTTTGAGAAAAGTACTATACAAGCCTTGGCCACAACTAGGCATTGATGGACTTACGTATGTGTGCCTCGGCTTCGCCTCGGCCCACATTTACACGTTCGTCCATCAATGCCTCTGTTGCTGGCCTCTGCAGTAATGTACTATTTATGAATAAAAGAATTTGAATATTCTTTTTTTGTAAAATATTGTGTAATATTTTACAAAATTATTGTGCCTATTGAGAATTGTGTTAGGAAGTGGACTGATTGGGAAGTTGATGGATGAAGAAAAATAAGTGTACGGTTTGGTAAAATAGACGAATAGTGAAAGTGGACCGATTGGGAAAGTGGACCGATGGTTCCGGAGGGCATTTTCGAAGTAAAACTGTCAATTGTTTTGCTTTATTTTTCTGGTTTGAAATGTTCGCGTAAGGCCAGTCCATTCTTGTTTACTAATGTCATTGCTAAGATGATGATTATGGAGGATTTCCTGATGTTTGTGAGGCTTACAGGAAATGTTTCTGAATAAACATGGATGTTCCTAAACGTTCATGAACATTTCTTTTAATTGCTCCCTCTACTAGGGTATTCTTAACACGTTCGTGGGCAGTGCGAATCCAGAAATGTCACTGGACATTTCCATACAAATTCACACGACTGTCATAACCGTACTGGCAATACTGTGCCTAAATGACATCGAAGATTGTGACAATACGGTTACCGCCGTAGTACGGTCGGTACAAAGACAACGGTCAAACCCGTACTGTCGGTGTGTGCACTATTGAGAGTACCTAGGTATTTGTGATTTTGAGGCCCCAAAAAAAATGACCCTACAACGCTTAATTTTGGCAGTAGTGCAGTAGCATGCCTACACAGAATGGCAGTGGGCGTGGTCTATGTAAAAATCGTATGACGAACAGTCTGTTATGACCGTAGTGTTTTTTTAGGGAGCCTGAATACGAATGGCTTATCCCGTACTTACCTACTGAAAATTTTTAAAATTATATAAATATTTTTACGGTTGTAGCCGTCACTGCCCACGAATGTGTTAAATACAACGTGTTAATGAATTAACGCAAAACTAGAAAGTAGTTTGTTTAGAATCGAGAGCTGAATCGAATTATCATGGTTTCAACATAGGTAATTTTTTTCAAAATATAAAATATTTTTTTTGCAAAATTTTAAATTTACTGAACCCGATGACAACCCACCGCACGGGCACACTTCAATTCAATTCAATTCAATTCATTTATTGCTTTCATGTACAGTATTAAAGGTCTTATAATATGATTAGGTATGAGTACATGAACCCTGTAGAATAGGGCATTGCAAATTGTAGGCATGCAAGTTATACAACAATATCAACAATTAACATAAAACAAATAATTACATAGAAACATTGAAATTATAAAATTTGGTATAAATTTAAAATAGAAAATAAAAAATTAATGAATATTAATTACATTACATTAAATTTGAGACTAGCACGTTAATAACAATTGTAAAACAAATAATTATACAAAAAACATTTAAAATTATAGAATTTTGTATACGTTTAAAATAGAAAATAAAAAATGAAAATTAACAACATCACATAAAATTTCAGACTAGCACGCTATAATTTTTCACACATAAACTCATCTATCGTATAGTAGCATTTGTTGACTAATAGGTTCTTAAGTTGTCTGTAAAAAGGTTTGTCTCCGGTTTCTGTTTTTATATATTTTGGAATTTTGTTATTGTATATTTTAACCGCCATATAATGGGGGCCTTTTTTAAACAACTGCATATTTCCTTTGGGTAGCTCCAAAAGGTAGTTTCTTCTTGCACTTTTGCAGTATTCGAATAGGTTTATGTTTTTCCTTACAAACAGGGCCGCTTCAAGAATAAAGATGGAAGGGAGTGGTAAAATTTTTTTGTCTATGAAGTATGGTCTACAGCTTTCTCTTGGCTTGATATTAAACAGAATTCGCATGCATTTCTTTTGTAGCACAAAGATGTCGTGCGCATCGGTACTGTCTCCCCACAACAGCACACCGTATCGCATCCATGCATAGGCATAAGCATAGTATGCGGCTAATGACGCTTCGGGATGTGTGTTTGTTTTGAGAATGGCCAGGACATAGGTAAATTGCGATAGTTTCGATTTTACAATGTGTAGGTGATTTTCCCAAGTTAAGTGCGTATCGACAGTAAGTCCTAAAAGGTTGTAACTTGTCGCTTCCTCGCCACTTACCCTACTTACTACCATAACAAGATTATAAAAATGTATCCATGAGTACGTTAGCGCTTTCTTTTAGTGCTGAAATGATAACAAATCATTTATGCCTCAAAACTTAAAATGCGAATAACTGTAAATTTTAACTATCAGAATAATGAAATTAATGTTGCAATCTAATTATTTTATTATAAATCAGTTGGGGTGTATGAGGTTTTGCGTTAATTCATTAACACGTTGTATATGCTAATTAATATGCTAACACTTTTTTATGGGGATGATCAGACCATCAAACTCTATGGGACCAACATCAAAATGAATACATTGCATAACCTGTAGCGACACGTTCCACGCCTACTTTGCACTTCTAACCCCTCTTATAATGTTGTGTGGTCCCCCCGCAGATTACCCCCAATTAGAGTTGTAAATCTACCGTAGTCTACCAAATCGTGAGGTAGACTACCGGTAGGCTACATAACCTAACCTACGGTAGCAATTGTAGATTATTCAGTAGTAGAAATTTTGGCTAGTTCACAATATTTAAACCTTCATGTTCATGTCCGAAAAGAGGGGCAATTTATAGGATAACGACAATTTTATAGTAGATTGTTAACCAAGGGATGAAAGTGACCCATTTCACACGAGATGTTTGGCGCCCCGAACGAACGTGAGGGGCGCCCATAGTTCGAGTGTGAAATGGGTACTTTCACCCGAGTTAAACACTCTGCTTTTCATCACGATTACGAGGAAATTAACCAAAAACCAGATAATGCAAAATCAATTTCTGAATCGCTATTCGCTCGATGAATTCATATTAGGCTACGTTTCAAAGTGTTTGAAAATCACTCGGGTACCAATACAAAGTAGAAAAAAAAACATACGAAGATTGTGGATGCTAGAGTGAGACAGAAATACCTCCCTAGTGATTTTTACACGTTTTGAAACGGATCCGCAAAATTAGCAACATGTGGCTTTCCCTCCCTTTTTTTCTTTTTCGCGCAAGGCTGCGTTCCGAACCTATGCCCCAGGTGCACCCCGAGTGCAACTTTTCGCACTAACGCCGTTCAGGAGTGCGATTTTTGAACATCATACGAGCGTAGAAAATGTCATAATTACACAGAGACTACTCTCATTGTGTCTATGGAGATTATGCACCTTTCTACTGCCGATTTGCTCGTATGATGTTCAAAAATCGCACTTCAGAGCCTCGGTGAAAAACGTTCTACCATAGAGCGAGTTGAAAAAACAACCGCACCCAAAGGTCGTGAACGCAGCCCAAGTTAATGGATTTCAGAAAACAAAATGCATATAATTTATACAAAATTATTGAAATGTTGAACTAGTTATTGTTATTATTACTAAATTCCAATATTTTTGTTCATAATTATTATAAAAATTAAGAATTTTAATACAGGGTGTTAGGCGCATCGTGTGCCAAATCGAATGGGATGATTGGAGGGGTCTTTAGGTACCTCAGAAAAAAAAATAAAAAATCCTGGCCCAAAGATTTTTTTTTAACTGACTTTCAATGGTTTTGGGTGAAAATTGCCAAAAATCTACATTCAATTTTTTTTTTAAAAAAACCTGTTGGGTATAACTAACTTTTTTTGTTAAACCTTTAATCTGTGATAGTGTGCGCTTCTATCGAACCCAAAATTACTCGCCAGTGACATCTACTTTTTTTTTTACAGCCCCCCAAAGTTTTTTTTTTACGTTAAAATAAATGTGATAGTCAACTTTCGATCTCAATAAAAAAAAAACTAAAAGTGATCATGCTCTTCCAATTTTTTCAAAACATCTCTGGACTGTCCCCATTCTAATGGTATGCAATACGTTATGAAATAAAATGAGTAACATCGCAATTTTTTTTTTTTCTGTAATAAGTCGCAATTTTCTAATATTCAATAGGTGACGTAAAAACTAGTATTTCCGGTAATTACACTCACAGTCAGGTAAAAAAATTAAATTTTGAAGGGTTTACTTGAAGTAACCGCCTCCCGTTCTTTGTTTGATACAGGTAAAATTTGCTTTCTCACTCTAACGTAGTGAAATCTATCTTGTATCCCTTTCTCCCGGGGGCTGTTTTTTTGAATAGACCCAGGGGGATTTGTAATACTCATTACTCAGTCAGTATTACAAATCCCCCTGGGTCTATTCAAAAAAACAGCCCCCGGGAGAAAGGGATACAAGATAGATTTCACTACGTTAGAGTGAGAAAGCAAATTTTACCTGTATCAAACAAAGAACGGGAGGCGGTTACTTCAAGTAAACCCTTCAAAATTTAATTTTTTTACCTGACTGTGAGTGTAATTACCGGAAATACTAGTTTTTACGTCACCTATTGAATATTAGAAAATTGCGAATTATTACAGAAAAAAAAAAATTTGCGATGTTACTCATTTTATTTCATAACGTATTGCATACCATTAGAATGGGGACAGTCCAGAGATGTTTTGAAAAAATTGGAAGAGCATGATCACTTTTAGTTTTTTTTTTATTGAGATCGAAAGTTGACTATCACATTTATTTTAACGTAAAAAAAAAGCTTTGGGGGGCTGTAAAAAAAAAAGTAGATGTCACTGGCGAGTAATTTTGGGTTCGATAGAAGCGCACACTATCACAGATTAAAGGTTTAATAAAAAAAGTTAGTTATACCCAACAGGTTTTTTTTTTTAAAAATTTGAATGTAGATTTTTGGCAATTTTCACCCAAAACCATTGAAAGTCAGTTAAAAAAAAATCTTTGGGCCAGGATTTTTTATTTTTTTTTCTGAGGTACCTAAAGACCCCTCCAATCATCCCATTCGATTTGGCACACGATGCGCCTAACACCCTGTATAATGTTATCGAAGTGTGGCTGTATAGGTTTCTGCCTTTGCTCAGTATAGAGTGATATAGACGTCATTTTTTTTTAAATTACTTTTCCGCCCTAGGGAAGAAATGTATCACTTTCAACCCGCTTCTTAGATAAACAATGACCTACTTTCAGAGTATGAGTGATGAAAAATCTTTAAAGTTTAAAATAGTCTTTTATTTTAAAATATTTACATAGTGTTAATTAATTTTTGTTATTTAGTACTTTCTCATATTACTTACATATTACATGAACAAAAATCAATTTTTTTTTAAAAATAAATCGACGATTTTTTTATTTCCAATCTACATAATCTACGGTATAAATCGGTAGTCTACCGTAGTCTACCATAGTTTACCGGTAGACTACCGTAGGCAGTGGTAGGCTACGTAACATTTACAACTCGGGTAGAGTAGATATATACCGCATACAGGGCCACCGACGCTCCCCACACGTCTATTGTTTTTTACTGATATAAGCATCGCGAGTGAGCGAGCTAGAAGTAGTGCGACCTTGAAATGGCCAATCACGTTGCACCGTTTCGTGCCCCGACACCCGCACCTACCGCCAAAAATGGTGACTTCGGGCGTGAACAAAATGTTCATTATGCGGTATCTATTGGGGGTAATCTGTGGTGGTCTCCCCTCAGACGGCGGAGTGCAAGACGTACAAGATAATAATGAGCAAGCTGGACGAGTTGAACCGTCTGTTCGCGGCGCGGGGCCACGCGCCCCCCGCCCCGCGGCGCCGGCTCCTCCCCGCGCCCGCACCCACCTCCTCCGCGTCGGTCTCTGTCAGCGACAAGCTCGTCGCGACGGAGCCCGTGCTAAAGCCCGCCACCACCGACATGCGAGCCTCATACAAATCCGTATGTCCAAGCTTAGATGAAAGTAAAATTAATGGATAGGCCTTACGCGAACATTTCAAACCGGAAAAATGAGGCAAAACAATTGACAGTTTGACTTCGAATTTGTACCGAGATGACAGACCAAGTACCCTAGTTTGCATTGAAGAGCCCTAGTTTTGCGTGCTTCAACTTAAAGCGCTTTAGGCCTATCCATTCATTTTACTTTGATCTAAGTGTCCAAGCTTTTTAGTAAAGGCACAGAATAGCTAATAGTAGTTCTACATACAAAACGGCCACTCACTCCCCGCTACCATAGAGTAAATAAATTATACATAACAGCGCCCATACTAAGAAAGTTGCCACCTTTTTAGTTGCCAACTCGCGCAAGTACCTACAGTGAGTAACGGTACTACAGCCATGTTTAATTACGTTAAAATAAGTGTTAAACATATTTGTTATTAAAATTTTTAAGAAAATTAATCTATAAGTATAATTTATTTCCGTAGAACAAAATTCAAATAATAGTGATCTAATAACGTTTATCTCTCGTTCAGGCCGGATGATACTTGTAGCGACATCTGTTTGGGCCAAGACAATACTAAACCTAAAATGTGTGGAACTGATCAGACATGCTGCTCGCTACCCTCTTACTTCAGATACCCCACCTCACCTCACACTTTCCGGGGAAACTTTAGGGGAGCCCGGGCTGCTCGGCTGAGCATGACTGAAATGACAGCTATCAGCTGACAGTGTCCAAGGTGTGGTAAAGGTTTACGTGCAAGCCGTGGTGCAAGTAGGTACTATACTACTAGGTGTATGACTATTTAACTAGGGACCTGCCTTACGTTAGCAGTTAGCTTATTCACCTCTGCCAGAGTACAAAGATCTAGGTAAATGATCATGAACATGCTGTACTGGATTAGGTAGTCACCAGTAAGGAATATGCTACTCTCTAGTCATCACACACATCTTAATATATTGTTTCAAACAATAGAACCATAATTATAAAATAATTACTGATAAAATTTAGCAAAACTCGAAGTTAGAAGTTTTATTTTAAACTTAAATAATAATGTAAACTAGCTTTTTGATAGAGGGAATTTAGTTCATTCAAATTATTATGAAAACAGAGGATGAATTGTGATATTTCAGACATTATTTAACCAATATTTCATTAGAAAATTACTTTCATTATTAAAAATGGTAATACAAATCAAGCATCATAAAAAGGGCAAAAAATAGCAGAAATACGAGTTAGCAGAAAACAGCTGATACATCTGACGCATGCGTAGTTGATAATAAGTTCTAATGAGAGCGTACCACATTGTTTGGCAAGATAGCTTGGGGACGCTGCGCGGAAAAGTTAAAAATGCAAGGAGTGAAAATTGGCGCGAGGAGGATTTCGCTAGCCAAAAATGAATCTTATGTCAGGGGAAGAAAGCTTAATTGACTAAGTTTTTACTATAGGTAGTCTGCGCATCGGGCTATAAGACCATTTAATTAAGAAACTAAAATTATGGATAGTAGTACAAATGAAATTCATCTTTAATGAAAAGTAAATAGAGGTCAAATCTTTTATTAAGTAAATATCATCAGGCTTAACAGAACGCAACTTTATTTTCATCAAGATAGAGCTCAATATTGTGTATTTGAAAGTCGAGGCAGGCTTGGTCATTGAGGATCGCAGGGAAATGGCGGACATCACGGAAACTACGGATCTTGTGGATGCCACGGACGTCAAGGATTTCAGGGACGCGAGGGATTGAGTATAAATAGGCGGGAGTGATAGGAGATCGGGGCATTCTTCAATTTTATTCTGAGAGCTCACTGTCTCGCTGCCGGTTTGCGTTTTGATTTTAGTTAAATTTTCTAAGTATTTTTGGGAGGTTTTGTTTATAATTTGGGATAATTGTAAAGTAATTTAAGGGGAAGTAGTAAACTTTCTTTATTGATTTTTGGGATAAATTCTGGGAGTTTCATATTTTTAATTATTTGTTAAGTTCATTTATTGGGGAGTTAATATTTAAATTGTGAGCTCAAGGAATCTTTTGTTACACGATGGAGTATCGTGGGTTTTTGGTGCTTTCACGACTAGCAGTGCTATACTGTGAAAGTGTCATTAACTTCCATTTTCATAGCCTGGCTTTGTGGTGCGCCGGCGATCGTTTTTTACCTACATAGCGATCTTTAGCCACCTGAGTTTTGTAACCTGGGCCAAATGCTGCTTGGTAATCCACCGTTCAAGAGGAGGATGTTCTTTAGGGAGCCAAGTACTTTGTTTCTGGGGTGCAAAATTTAGTCCCCTTATTTATATATTTCACACACTTATATAACTCACCTTGGGGACTCCTGATCTCTAAGCTTCGGCCGCACGGAGTTCCCATAAAACACAAGTCCATAGGAACTAGGAACACAAGAGTTGACTTACTCGCACACCTAATTTAGCTATTTAGAAGGTTCTTCCCTAGACAACACGGGAAAATCTACATTACACACCTACACGATTAAATGTAAATGTGGGGTCTGCCCCTAGCTTTGCAGATGCCCTTACACCGGGGTTATCTTAACACTAGGGAAACTTCTTTAGAATAGGAATATTTTAGACATGGGTTAGATTTTAAAGTCCGCGTTTTATTTTAGAAGTAGGCTAGGATAGGATAGGCAACTTTTCTAGATTATTGGGAGGGACTGATGATAGTTTTCATAGGGAAATCATATTTCCTATACTTGTACAGTTAAAAAGAAAATATTGGTTTAGCTGATAATAACTTATTTTACAATATTGGTTTCATGAAAGAATGGTACTATGTTAAGAATAATTAGTATGAATTTTACATCAAAGCTGATGACTTGTTAATAGAGAATGTTAAGCATACTATTAGGAAAGAAAACCTAATTTACTTGTTTTATTTTCATAGAATATTTTCTATTTTTATCCCAGTTGTCTTATAGACTATAACAAACTGACAAAGACTAATGAATGAAAGTAAATTCTCCTGTCCTCTTTATTTTAAATACTTACTCTTACTTACTGAATTTTGAAGATATCACTGTAGAGTTTCTCGCCACATCTTCTCTGCAGTTAGGACCCCTAGTGACGTGGTGGTAGAGTCTTTTTGAGGTCATACCCTATCCGAAAGAAGTATTTGAGAAGGATTTTGTATTTTAAAATTTTACAAGGTACTAAAAGGGTACTAATTTTATGAGAATTATAATTATTAATATAACAAATAATCCTCTTGGAAAAGTCAACTTGAGGTTCTGATAGTTTTGGTTTGTCTTTGGGTGAGCAAAGAGCAGCCCGTAACTAATCTCCATACTAAGATGATTGGAGACGTTACACATAAGATAAATCTTAAAATATCAATGTCTTAACTAATCATGGTACAAAATCATGGTATTTATAATATAAGAGTATAATAATCGTTCTCTAGTACTCCTTGTAACCGACCTCTAACTAGGTTGGGGTGTCCCCATAAAAACAATCACAATGTTATCTAATCAAGATATGCTTACCATTTTCTATAACATTTAATTAATTAAGACTTACACCCTGTATAATTATACTGTTTAGGAAAAAGTTTATTTAGGTAAAGTTTATTTCTAGGTTCATTACAGATAAGATCTAGGTCTTTAAGTCCTTCTAAACGAATCTGAGTTTTTACTAAGCAATGTAGGTTCCTAGACGATCACATCTTTTAGCTAATACCTAGTTTAAGTTTAGATCTAAGTACAAGGAAAAATTTAAGTCGGTCATCATGAAATAGTTCTTTGGTTAGGCTTATTATAATAAGATCAGATTTTACTTATCATTAGGTTAAGTAGGATAGGCTAAGTTAGGTATAACTGTTTAAGCTATGTTGATATTAAGTTTAGGTATTTCTGTCTCTGTTTGATAGAATACTAGATAAACCTCGAGTCTGTTGCAACCTAGGTTACTGTTAGGCGGTTCACAACGTTAGTTCTGGCCACTAGAGATCACGATTGGCCAAAACAACATCTTCAACTCAAAATAAAATCATAATTAAGTTTATTTCATAGCAGATTTCAAACCTTTATTTAGTTAGGCAAATTAGTTTAAGTCATCTGTTAGGGATTGTAGTTTAAGTTAGGTATCTATTTCATCTAGTGCTTTAAGTAGGATAGGTTTAGGTTTAGGATTCATTTACATCTGGGTGCCGGTTGCCCAGGATAATTTAAGATAGGTAGGGAAGTTTACAATGCGCATACAATTTTATACCTTATCACTAAACGAAACAGCCCCCGAATCCCTGTGATTATTTCTCTTGCGCGATTTATGTCTTGCATTCGATTGTGAACCTTATGTAGCAGCTGTGAGGTGACGTCGGAAGTTGTCTATGTGGTTGTTTTGCGTGCACATTTGCGAGTGCAACAGGCTGCGCCATGGGGCAGCGCCATCTGTTGACTTCGTTGCTATAACTCGCTGTTGTAGGTGATGCCATCTGTGGCAAGCTCCCCACAACTTTGACAATGTGTTCCTCCCATAGATATAGTATAGGGTAGATAAATAGTATGAAGCAAGACATAACAACACTACTTGCCATCTATTCACTCACACTTATGACAACCGCCCATTAGAATAAGTGAAATGTCAATAGTAAACAGATACCGTCTTGAACCATTTTGTCACCAGACCTTCAGCTGGAAGACTCCGCTATTTCCTTACGTTAAGAACGACTTTTGCTTGAATTTGCTTAAAAAGTGGTGCCATTTGTGTAACTGATATTGCCGGTCTTCCTCCGTAGTCGCGGCGCCTAGTGGAGCGGGGCGCGGGTGCGACAGGGAGGGGGACAGGCGCGGGCGCAGGGGGGGAGAGCGAGAGGCGACGGTCGCGGCTGGCGGCGCTGCGCACGCTGGACCTGGACATAGCGCCGCGCCAGCACTGCGGCTGTAGCAGAGCCGGCGAACCCCCCGCGCCCCCCGCGCACCCCGCCGCCCCCGCGCCCACGACCGCGCAAGCCTGCGCCGGCGCCGCCAGGCACCTTCCCCGCCTCAACGTCGCCACCGAGAGGTGAGAGTGAGTCGTGACTAAATATACCACAGAGTCTGCAGCGCATTGATACCACATTTGATACCCAGCAATAGATTGTCCACTGGCACTCGCCGGTGTCACAGTATTACTAGATACACGGACACTCCCCTTCCTCCCACCAACTTTTTATCTCACCCACCCCAAGGGCGGATCCAGGATTTCATATTGGGGGGGGGGGGGGGGCCCACTTTCGGCCGACTCAGGCCACGTATTAAGATATAACAAAATTAAGTTAGAGACACAGACCCGAGACTTGTATACATACATAGAAAATTGAAACAATCAGCCCCGGATCTACGATTTTTCCGAGGCGGGGCAAATACATGACATTGGCGCCGGGCCTCTACAAAAGTGTAGCAATAATTTTTTCTTAGGGAGGCCCGGTCCAGATTGAATGGTTGCAATAAAACGTATAACATAGAGCGAGCGAAGCGAGCTAGAGATTTTACTGCAATATGATTAGGTCGAGTCAGAAATTCGCAATATGATCGAAATCTGCAATAGGTAATTTCAATACAACAAAAATACCAAGAGCAAGCGAAGCGAGCAGGAGAGTACGAGATTTCACTGCAATTTAATGAGTAGACTGAAATACGATCTGAAATCAGGAGCAAGCGAAGCGAGCACGAGCACGAGATTTTTTGTAATATTCTCAAGTCGATGTGATATTTTCTTTCCATCTTGATTTTATTGCAATATCCATAATGTGATAACTGTAATACGATCTTAAACCAAGAGCGAGCGAAGCGAGCTCGAGATTTCACTGAAATATAATGAGATGACTGCAATCAGATCTAAAACCAAGAGCGAGCGAAGCGAGCTCGAGATTTCACTGAAATATAATGAGATGACTGCAATCAGATCTAAAACCAAGAGCGAGCGAAGCGAGCTCGAGATTTCACTGCAATATAATGACATATGACTGCAATACGATCTTAAACCAAGAGAAAGCGAAGCAAGCTCGAGATTTCGTCACTGCAAACTGTAATTTAATGAGATGACTGCAATACGATCTCAAACCAAGAGCGAGCGAAGCGAGCTCGAGATTTCACTGCAATATAATGTATCAATCAATCTATGCCCTATAGTAAAGTGCCGTCGCACAGTATGTTTTTGGGCCTGAAAAACGGTCAGGGTCCTTTTATTCGTGTAATCGTTAGTGTTAATCATTTTGAAATGAAGAGTAGAACCCCCCGTGCGTCAATTCTGCTTAAATATTGAGATATGATTTTTTTAATTTTTTGCTGGAGTTTTCAAAATATCACTATAACTTCAAAATAATCAGTTTCTTTTCTTTTTTCTCAATTCAGTATAATAAAGCAATAAACGAGGTATTTTATACACATTACAAAAGTTCTCAAACATTTATGTAAATGACGAAATTTTAATTTTAATGTTTTTCGTTTTTTATTTTTTATTTCTATACAGTCAGTTATTGGGATTCAATTTTGACTCTTTAAGATTAAGGGCCACACTATTGATGTCTAATAAAAAAGTCAAATCTAAATCTCGCAGGATATGGGAGTTATTAACTTCTAAAGTTCTGTCTGATAATTTTGGTTTTAGGGTTGTCACTTTAAAAAAAAAATTTAGTTCCGGTTATTTTAGGTCTGTTTTTATTCTTTATCACCACAGACGTTCATTATCTTAAATTAATGATCTAAAAGATATTATGCTGCGGACAGGAAAAAATCAAGCTTTTTACTATATGACGTCATAAATTTCAGATCAACGAATGAAAATGTACAGTATGAGCTGAGGTAATCTGGGGGCGTGGCAGTGTCCTTACAACCGATTCAATTGAAACTTGACATTACGTGTTCAATCCTCATGGTTTTATGACATAATGTAAATGTTAACCTTCGTTCTTCAAATCATGATGCTGCACGCGTACTACCTACCTAAGCAATAAGATTTAATAACCTGCTGATTTAGAATTAGTATTTGGGCATCAAACAGAAACCTTAGCATCAAATTTCAAGTACTAGGTATATCAAATTTCAAGTACTTTATACTACAATTTATTTAAGAATGCTTGCGACCATGCTATTAAGGTGGAAAAGAATTTTCTAGGGATCAGATTCAGTCGTTCTTAATAAAAACGTATGAGACAGATACCCAAGAAAGTAGTACCTACTTCCGAAACTAATTAAACGCAAGATTTATATCGTTGTAGTTTAGTTTCTGACCACCCCGAAAGGTATTACGGTAGTGAGTTTATGTATGTTTGTATTTATATTGTATAGAACATTGTAAATATCGGTACTTAGGTTTTGAGTGTTAGGTACACTACAATGTAAAAAAAACAGTAATTTTTTTATTCTGTATTCATTATTTTTATTTTTAGTACCTAACAAAATTCATCATTCCTGCTAAAGTTGCGTAGTGGAATTTGAAAGGTAAGTGTCGACGGGGCTTAGTTCGCGTGCAAAGCTTCATAAGAATCGATTAGGTAGAAGTAGTTGAAAAAGCTGTTGCGGGATTTGGAATAAACATAATATAATAAATAAACATACATACGGATTGAAGCTAAATAAAACAGATGAATAATAATATAAAGAACGATTTTTTTTAAAGTTGCGGCTGTTTTTTATACGCCAGAAACCTCTAGTGCAAGATTTTTATATTTAGAAATAATTTAGGCGTTTATAAGAATACCATAGTATACGTACATACATACATACGTACCTGCCTATAATTGCTTGTTTAGTAGCACATAATGTCATATTTTTCCAACAAAAAAGTAATAATTTTTAGAATTTTGTTAGGTGTCAGCCCTAACACCGAAACTTTAGAATGCTGTAACTTCTGGATCCTGTGAGATTTATATATGGTATTTTAAGGAGGTATTTCTTGATGCTAGAACTGCAACTTAGTAAAGAAATTGAATCCCAATTCCTTCAAATAATTCAATAAAAAATAAAAACCTAAAATTGGTTATATTCAGTGTAACACCCACCCGATAAACTATAAATTAGCACTGTTTTCATGATAATAAACCTACTTTAAGGTACTAAATAAATGCATAAACAGATAGAATAAAAACTAAATATTTCTAGAGTTTTAACGATTTCTATGGTTTTTTAGGAAACCGTAGAAAAAAAGTTAATTATTTTATATCTCAATATCTAAGTAAAATTGACGCACGGGAGTTCTACTCTTGGTTTCAAAATGATGAATACTAAAGGTGGACTTCCGATGCTAGCGGCCGACGCGTCTGACGCGCGCGGCTCGCGGCCGACGGCCGATGCGGCCATACTAGTTACTATGAAAACGTATGGCGCCGCTTCCGATGCCAGCGACTGACGCGCGCGTCAGACGCGCGCGGCCGATGTCTATCGCATCGGCCGCGGCCGCGCGCGGCTATGCTCTGACGTCACACAGAACAAGAATGTTTGCCAGACATATTAAGAAGTTTTTACCGAAAATTTGCTTAATTTTCACTATTTTATTTGTATTTTATTATCTGCAAGGTCGCTCATCCACGTAGCGATAACACCATCTATCGAGCCACTTGAAACTACTTTTTCTTTTTTTAACCGACTTCAAAAAAGGAGGAGGTTTCTCAATTCGACCGTATATATATTTTTTTTTTTTTTTTATTTGTGTTCGCGGATAACTTCGTCGTTTATGAACCGATTTCGATGATTCTTTTTTTGTTGGAAAGGAGATATCCCAAGTGAGGTCCCATGATAAGGAAACCAGGATCTGATGATGGATCCCAGAGATATCGAGGGGAACCCTCGAAAATCGTAGTGCCGACTAGTGCGTTTGTTAATTTAAAGCACTACTATTAAATCGAACTAATGAATTTGCCACTGAAAATTGTGAAATAAACAAAATTTTAACAAAAAAATTAAAACCGCCTTCAAAAAACTAAAAAGTTAAAAAATAATATTGCAGCCGATGACTTTCCCGTTCGCATCATAAGAACATTAATTTGTTTTATAGAAGTCGGTGTCAAGCCAAGCCAAAAAATGCAAGCCCTGTCGCGAATCGTACCGGCTTGACAGCGACTTCAATAAAACAAATTAATGTTCTTATGATGCGAACGGGAAAGTCATCGGCTGCAATATTATTTTTTAACTTTTTAGTTTTTTGAAGGCGGTTTTAATTTTTTTTTTTCGGAAAATTTCTTGCCTACATAATTATTATATTAGGTAGAAAGCGATCCATGTAGGTACAGGTTAAAAAGCCAAGGGTCTCATTACTCCCAAAAATGTATTTTATCATAAACCCTGTAAAAAAATGCATCCATATATTCTCTAAACCTATCAATCTGTCAATCAATCAAATATTCTTTATTAAAATATGTATTGGTTTTTTTGTTTGTGTTTTTATGTTTTTGTTTAAGCACCGAAACATAAAAACATACTCTAAATTTCGGGGAAAATACCCTAAAGTGATAACACTCTGCACAATAGGCACGCGTCAGTCGCTGACCTCGGAAGTGAGGTCTGTCGTCGGCCGCGCGCGTCTGACGCGAGGTTCTGTCATATATGACAGAACCTCGCGTCAGACGCGCGCGTTAGTCGCATCGGCCGCTGGCATCGGAAGTCCACCTTAACGATTACACGAATAAAAGGACCCTGACCGTTTTTCAGGCCCAAAAACATACTGTGCGTCGTTACTGAGCCTCAAAATTTAATACAATCCGCAGAGGTACGTGGGGGGGGGGGGGGGGCATGGCCCCCTGGGCCCCCCTGGATCCGCCCTTGACCTCTGGTTATCTGGCACTGGTTACTCGTTACCTACGAAGAAGTCTAAGGTTTTGCATGTGCTGTCGTCATCTTGTCAATTTCAAATTTTTGTATGCAGTGTCCGGGCTGTGCCCCGGTGTGTCCACGGCTAGGCGTGTAGATGCATTAGGAGGTGAGTTTTTAGGCGCGCTAGTAATCTATCTATTTCTATCGTTGATCGTTGATGGCAAAATTGCATGAAACCGTTCTAAAGTAAATCCGTAATACCGTATGGCCAAAGAAAATATACACTACGCGAAGTATAGCCCTAGACGTAACTTCTGTTGAAAATGACGCTAAATTGTGGCCCACTTGGACATTTTTTTGGGCAGCTTTGTAACACGTCACATCGCTGCCCCATCCTTTATGGTAATTTCGCCACAGTTTGTTAGTAAATCTCTTTCATCCGTTTGCGCTCGTGTCGTCCCCTCATGTGGCGCACGAAGTTTGTTTGTCGTGATATGATAGTTCTTAGTTTTAGTATGAAGTACCTTACCTACGATTTAGTCCAATCCCTTTTAATTGCTTAGGTATACAAGGTATTAGGGTAAACAGTTGCATTACTTTAAGGGGTGATTGTCCCCATGATACTGATCAACTTTCCTTAAAAAAGTACTAGGAATTAATTAGTAAAAATTTTTTTTGAATTTCCATACTAAATGCAATCAGCTGACCGAAAGTTTGTATGAAAAGTCGAAAAAAATATTGCGAATTTCCTATCGGTTTCTTAGGGAAAGTTGTTCAGTATCATGGGTACAATCACCCCTTAAAGTAATGCAACTGTTTACCCTAACACCCTGTAGTGTAATCCAAAAAGTGGCGACCGCGTACCGGAAAGCGTAGCGTGGGTAGGCCCCCACACGGTGGACCGACGACCTGGTGAAGGCGGCGGGAAAACGTTGGATGAGGGCAGCGCAGGACCGGTCGTTATGGCGATCCTTGGGGGAGGCCTATGTCCAGCAGTGGACGTCCATCAGCTGAGATGATGATGATAGTGTAATCGACAAAGCTAATCTAAACTATTATAAAACTGTAACAGAAGTGTGTCTGTACATTGAAGATATTTACAAAAAAAAGATTACGATATGGTTCTTAGGTGTTCCTGATTCCAAATCACCAATTTTTGGATTTTTTTGTCAGATGTTTGTTTGTGTGTTTGTTTGATCGAGCATCACGCAAAAACTACTAAACCGATTTTGATGAAACTTTTTTTGTTTGATAGCTTATGATCTGACTTAAAATCTGGTATATAATTTATGCGGACGAAGTCCCGGGTAAATGCTCGAATAATAATATAACTAATATGTACGTATTTCATGGTGTCGCATCACAGCGTGGTGCAGTGCTCGACTAGCACGGGGTCGGCGGCGCAGTCGGGCGCGGACAGCACGCGCGCCGACGGCTGTAGGTTCGACCTGGACGACCCCGTACATGTGCGTACATACACTTACCTACATCGTCAACTATCTACAGAGAGAAATTGATATCATTAGCATCCTTTCAAACTAAGAGTCTACCCATCAAACTGAACAACTTTCACTATGGGAGCTAACCGATCGGAGCAACTAAAAAATCAGCCGTTGCATACATTTGAGTCGAGTAGCCAGGCACTGCAGTTTAGTATGAAACAGGTGATTTTTTAGTTGCTCCGATCGGTTTGCTCCCGTAGTAAAAGTTGTTTCAGTTTGATGGGTAGACTCTTAGATTAACTCTTTCGCGGACACTGGCCCCGATTCGGACTGTGCCACGACTTAACTAAATTTATATGACGACCCGGTTGGTGTAATGGTTACCACGCCGGACTGCCAAACCAGGGTCCTGGGTTCGAATCCCGGTTCGGTCATGGATGTTTATATGTTTGTGCCGTTGTTGTATGGTTTCCATAATAAACAGCCTATAAATAGTGCTTTCTTGGGATCATTACAATGTATGTGCGTGTGAGTATAAAAAAAAAAAAAAATTCCTGTCACTTTCTAAAATAAGATTAAGAAAAGAGACAGAAAACCAACAGCTGACTTTAGTGCTGTCAAAGTGACGTTACACGCCCAAAAACGACTTAAATAAGATGGCTTACATTATGATGGCATCTTATTTTGGGCGTGTAACGTCACTTTGACAGCACTAAAGTCAGCTGTTGGTTTTCTGTCTCTTTTCTTAATCTTATTTTAGAAAGTGACAGGAATAAATTTAGTTAAGTCGTAGAACAGTCCGAATCGGGGCCACTGACCGACTATAGCAGTGATAACAATAAAAGTTCTATTGTGTCTCGTTCAGTGTCCGCGAATGTGTTAAAAGGATGCCAACGATATCAATTTCACCCTGTATACAGGGACCTTCTTAATATGCTGACACTTTTTTAAGCCGTGGTGGTCCAGTGGCGAGTAACCTTGCCTGCCGTGCAGGAGGCGATGGTTCGATCCCCGTCCCGACCGACTCGTACCAATGAATTTTTCGGAATTTATGTACGATTTGTAACACCACTGGCTTTTCGGTGAAGGAAAACATCGTGGGGAAACCTGCATGCTTCAATTTCGAGGCATGTATTGTACCTACTGTCCATTACAAGTGGCGAAGGGCTCACTCCCTGTCGCACTGGACAGAGTTTCGGTACTACTAGTGAAACGTGGATGTTCTGAAGTTTCAGGACATCTCTGAATACCCCTTCGGGGAATATAGTCGTGAGCATATGCTACTTTTTTAAGGAGATGATCAGACCATCAAACTGAACAACTTTCTCTATAATGGTACCAAAATGGAAATTGCAAAAAAATCTGCTGTCACTGTCAAGTCACTGTCACATACATTTTATTCGAGGTTTGCAGTTTTGCATAGGACAGCTGATTTTTTTTCGCGATTTCGATGTTGGTGCCGTAGAGAAAGTTGTTCAGTTTGACGGTCTGATCATCCCCTTAAGAAGTTTCAGTCCTAATTTTGTATGGAACCCTCGGGCTAGTGTCCGTTCGGGGAAATGTCCGTTCGGGTAAATGTCCGTTCCGGGAAAAGGCAGTTCGGGGAAATGGACGAAACTGGGAACTGGACGTTCGGGTCCATAGTGGACGTTCGGGGAAAAGGACGAAACTGACCTGATCCGTGTCAGCATATTAACATATTCGCGGACAGTGACCGGCTATAGCAGTGATAACAATAAAAGTTCTATTGTGTCTCGTTCACTGTCCGCGAATGTGTTAAGAAGGACCCCATGCAAGGTGTTACAAAAATACAAATGAACATTTTAGGGGGTGGTTAAGACCATCAAACTGAACAACTTTCACTAAGGGACAATTAGGTTTATATTTGGCCTGCGAAAGTACGACCATGTGTCGGAATTTCGCGCTCGCCTTAAGTGGCTCCCGGTCAAACGTCGTCGGGAAGCTCACATCCTTTCCCTTCTCTATTCCATCCTCTTCGATCCTTTGACTCCTCAATATCTTAAGGAACGCCTGACTTTTTATTCCTCCATTTCCTCCACCACTGGTCGTACCTTGCGTTCCTCTGAAAACCTTTCCCTCCTTATGCCCACCCATTCCACTAACTTCTACACTCATTCCTTCTCCGTTCATGCTGTTCGGCTCTGGAACTTGTTGCCGGAGCCCATCAGACGTGCACCCTCCTTGAATGTTTTTAAGTCTAGGGTCAAAGCTCATTTCCTCGAGCACTGACTATCTATCCTTGATGGTCACCTCTGGTTCATTTTTTCCTCTCTTTGACAAGTAATTGTTGTTTTAGAATTATTTTATGTATGATTCTTTTGTGTTTGTAGGTATGAATATGTATTCGTAATAGGTATTTATATTATGTATGTATTTTATATAACAGTATGTTTGTATTTGTATAACTTTATTTGTGTATGTTATCTATATTATGTTATTCTGATATACACCGCCTACCAATCTTCTTTTACTATTTCCTCTACCCCAAGGTTGTCTGGAAGAAATCGCTTTTTAGCGATAAGACCGCCTGTTTTTGTGCCTTTGTATTTCCTGATTGTTTGCTCTCTGTGTACTATGTTTTTTTCTTTTTGGTGTGAAATAAAGTATAATTGAATTGAATTGAATTGACAATATGGAAATCGCGAAAAAAAAATCTGATGTTCCATCATCATCATCATCATATTAGCCGATAGACGTCCACTGCTGGAAATAGGCCTGCCCCAAAATGGGGAGATTTGCCATAATCGCCACGATGCGATGCGTTTGCGATATTCCATACTTAACTACAGATCTACATGTATGGGACGAAAATATATATGGGCGCAGGAGGGCCTTAGTCCGAAGCAAACATAGAAAGACGTGACACAGAACGTAGCGATTCGTCGAGTTATGCGGTGGTTCAGCCATTACTCTTCAAAATCTCCAACTGAACTCCTCTCTGACATGGCTGTCAACCAACTTTACAGACACCCGACGCTCCGCCAGACCGACACCAGAGGCGCTGCACCAGAGCACCATCATGAGTGTGCGATCTCGTTCTTGCACTCGTTCTTGCTTCGTTGCAACTTGAGAGATGGCGCCTGGCGCCGTCATATATATTTATTCGCGATTTCGATGTTGGTCCTATAGTGAAAGTTGTTCAGTTTGGTCTCAACAACCCTCACAAAAGATTGAAATGTTTATTTTTACTTCTGTAACACCCTTGTCATTGGATTGATGAAATTATTGCCCCGGCAGCTATACGCGCAGGCGAAGCGGCTGCAGGCGCTGCACGCGCGCGCGCGGCTCACGCGCAACGCGTCGTCGCACTCGAGCACGCGCGTGTTCGCGCACGCACACACGCTCGGGCACGCGCACGGACACGCGCACACGCACACGCACGCGCGCCGCGGCTCGCTGTGCTCGCTGTGCCGCGGCTACTGGCGCGCGCTCACGAGCTGCCTCGCGAGCCAACTGTTCAGCAAGGAGCAAGCCTGCTGATTTATTTTGTATTACTATTGTATTTATTGTTATTGTCTTTGATGATGTGCTGTTTTATTTTTAGATTAGAGTTCGCGTGAAATTAGAATGTCGAAAAATCCTTTCATAGGGTTGAACCCTATGAACCTCTAGCAAATGACGTTCCTGAGTGACAGAAAAGGATGGAGCGACGAAAAAAAGCGATGCGGTGCTGCCAGATGAGTTTCAACCCTAATAGTATACTATAAAAGCGAAACTATATGGTTAAACCAAAGATAAAATATAGGGGTAGATAATAATATAAAGCAAGACATAGAAACGCTAGAAATAAAAGAAAATACGATTGAGGACAGCACAATAGGCTCGGTAGACTCTTAATAAGTATAAACTTATTGAGGGTAAAATAAAAGGCGGTATTATAGTTACGGCAAGTTAATATAATTATACAATTCCATCACATCGTCACGTCGCATTAAATGTATTTACATTGCATTATGTAAATATGTCACATTATGTACTGGCGTATAGATTGGCAATGCGATATCCAAAAAGTACTTTCTTGCGATATTTAAATACTTAATACATTGATTTTTAATACGAAATATTTATAGGTAACTATATACCAGGATTTTTAAAATTCATATTTGGCTGTATGGGCTCGATCCCTTTGCCTTTCTGTAAACAAGTCTTGTTTGACATTCTCCAAAACGATAGGGAGTTTTTGGCGGGAATTAGTCAGCTACGTTTTGGAGTCCACGAATTTTATCTAATTTTTATTGTTTACAGTGAGTTTGCATAACAAAGTGTCGTGCAAGTGAGCAATATACAGTTCAGTGAAATATGATGGTGTATGGGTCGTAAACAGGAAAAGTGTTCCGTCATTTGTAGCGCGGCAAAGCGATCGGTTCACCTCTCTCCTGTGGACTTCTCTGCGTTTCTTGCGTCTTTCGATTGCCTCCAAAAACTACAAAGAAGCGTCAAAACGTCGAACACCAAATGAGAAAACTTTACTAAAGACATCGGCTGTATGGGCTATAGAGATCCCTTTGCCTTGAATTTACAAAAAAAAAATCTGAGTTTGTTCAAAAATTTTTAGGATAAAAACTTGATAAAAAAACGTTCATCACTTTACATCAGAACCAATCTATACGTCAGTGCGTTTAAATTCTAAGGTGTCACACACACTAAGAGACTATAAGTGATTCTAATGCTACGGTCCAAAATGCGCAAATATGCGCTATCGGTAGAGATAGCACGCACACAATCGGTTCATAATGCGCGAATGTGCGGATACGTTTGCAGTCTGACGTCATCAGTGACGTCATTAACTTGCGCTTAAGCCGCACACGAAAAATAGGTTAGAGCAGCATATGCACGTCAAATTGACAGCTGGTTCAAATTGTACAAATTGTTTAGCAGTGTATTCGTGCTACTAATTTGGACCGACCGGTAAAGCGTGTGCATAGCGTTTGCACTATTGGCATAATTTGAACCGTAGCATAAGTGTACAGTCAACAGCAAAAGTAAATGATGACGTAAATAATTGTCAAATAAATTATACGACATATTGTTACTTTAAAAAATTACATTTATCTACAGGGTTTAGGCAGAAAGGTGTGGTTATATTTTAATGATTAGAGTCAACACTTTAGACAGTCAAACTGACCAACATTATTAACTGAAACCAGTCTTAGAAAAACTTTGAAATACAAGTAAAATACTATACTTATTTTCAATTTATGGTACCGCAATATAATTTTGAGGGACAGTAACGCAGTGGTTATTTTGTTAAAAAAACATAAATGTAAGAAGTAGCAAGAAAACATCGCTGCAAATGTCTTTAATGATTACTATAAGTAAACAATAATTAACAAATATCTACTTTTAGAATTTATACAATAAAAGAAAAGAAAATAAAGTTTTTGAGAGTTACGCGGTAATTATTTAATCTACAGGGTGAAATTGATATCATTAGCATCCTTTTAAACTAAGAGTCTACCCATCAAACTGAACAACTTTCACTATGGGAAAAAACCGATCGGAGCAACTAAAAAATCAGCTGTTGCATACATTTGAGACGAGTAGGCTTTGCAGTTTAGTATGGGACAGCTGATTTTTTAGTTGCTCCGATCGGTTTGCTCCCATAGTAAAAATTGTTCAGTTTAATGGGTAGATTCTTAGTTTAAAAGGATGCCAATGATATCAATTTCACACTGTATAATTAAACATTTTAACAGGTAAAAATCAATCGGTTCAATATCGGGAACTCACAAATACCAAAACACGGTAAGAACCCGTTAAAATGTTTAGAGATAAGAAAATGTTATCCAAATTGAACCTAGAACAAAATAATGACCCACCTACCTATACAGGATCCTTCTTAATATGCTGACACTTTTTTAAGGCGATGACCAGACTATGAAACTGAACAACTTTCTCTATGGAATCAACATCGAAATCGCGAAAAAAAAAACAGTTGTCCCATACGTTTGGCTCCGAGTAGGTTTGCAGTTTTTTATGGAAGTGATGATTTTTTTTCGCGATTTCGATGTTGGTCCCATAGAGTAAGTTGTTCAATTTGATGGTCTAATCATCCCTTTAAAAAAGTGTCAGCATATTAAGAAGGACCCTATAGTTGCAATAAATTACTCGTTGACTTTGACAGAAAAAATTAATTTTAAGTTTAATCTTCATCGACTTTTGCTGTTGACCGTACACCGTCCTCTCTATGTATTCACATATCCGACACGTGCCGCGCGAAATTGGACACTACAACATTTAGATTAAAGCTCATTATCCTATACAATATCCCGTCGATTCGATCCTTCCACGATGTCACGTGAAACAAATAATATTCGTACTTATGTCCAAGACAATAAGAGTCATGTTGTTTGACTTGTTTAATTTGTACAGTATTTGTCGAGGTGAGAGTTGGCGCCAAATCTTTACACTACGCCTTTGATTGAATTAAAATAGCGGAGGATAGGTCACGTTCTTGCATTACGTACTCGAAAAATGGATCTGGAGTGCGATTTTTTAACATCACAAGTTGTAATCAGCAGTAGAAAATGTCTAAATTATTATGGAGATTAAGGCTTGAACCTCATCTGGCAGCACGGCATCGCCTTTTTCTGTCGCTCCATCCTTTTCTGTCACTCAGGAACGTCATTTGCCGTCTACCTTATTTGCTCTTGCAAATGACGTTCCCGAGTGATAGAAAAGGATGCAGCGACGGAAAAAGGCGATGCTGTGCTGCCAGATGAGGTTCAGCCCTAAATGCATCTTTCTACTGCTGATTTGAAAGTGTGATGTTCAAAACTCGCACTCCTGCTTTTCATGTATTTATGAGTGAAAAGTAATGCGGTGTGATTTGTTTTTTCTTTTTGAATGATTTGTACAGCGAGTAAAAGTAACACAACCTGGGCGAATTAATATTCCGAGAGATAAGTGTACTTTTTGCAACCATCAGCAGCAAGGCTGATTCAGTGTTTATGGGGTGTAGAGCATCTCTGTGATGGGGATGGACCAGGTCTGCCTGCATAACTCCAGTCGGTTTAGGAGTTATTGATGATTAAAGGTCTGTAAAAAATTAACGATCAGCTGCAAAGCTGATCATAGGATATTATTGTAGTACCTATTTTTTTTTAACTAGGTATGGGTTTGCTCTTGACCTCAATCCAGTCCTCAGGACGAAGATGGGGTCGTAGATGTAGCGAGCTTACCCAGAAGATGCATATTCACTCGTACTTTAAAGGAATTCGGGTTGTAAGCGCTCGGAAATACTGACGCAGGTAAGGCATTCCACTCCTTGGCTGTGCGCATTATAAAAGATTCAGAAAGGCGCTTGGTGCGGATATGTGGGATGTCAACCAAGAAGGGGTGATATCCCGCGGTGCGTCTGGAAGTCCGATAGTAGAAAGGGGAAGGTGGGGTGAGCTCATGCAGCTCTTGGGCACACACACACCTATGCACTGTAGCTATGTGAACAGTACAAAAACTGACATGAATTGTCAGTCGGTTTAGGAGATACAGCTGTTCAAAGGTCCGACCTTTGAACGACCTATAACTCCTAAACCGACTGGAGTTATGCAGGCAGACCTGGTCCATCCCCATCACAGAGATGCTATACACCCTATAATCACTGAATCAGCCTTGCTGCTGACGATAACAATAAATACGGCTATCTCTCGTACTATTAGCCAATAGCGGCAAGGGATTGAAGGTGGCACATCCTGATTGGTGAATATACTTTCGCTAATAAAATTTGTCAACTGCGCAGGTACTTATATCGGTAAGACTTATAAACCTGGTACTACTGTATTCGTTTTAATAATAATTCCAGTAGAATAAATATTTGTTTGTTTGTTCGTGTGATACAGTGACTGCGATCATAATAATAATAATTAATCAACAATAAAAAAATATAAAAACACAAAGTACAGGTTGTAACAAAACACTCTAGTTATACTTAAGGGGGTGCTTCAGACCATCAAACTGAACAACTTTCACTATGGGGCCAACATCGAGAAAAAATAAAAAAATCTGCTGTCCCATACATTTTAGTCGAGACAGTACTGCAGTTTTGTATGGGACAGCAGATTTTTTTTATTTTTTCTCGATGTTGGCCCCATAGTGAAAGTTGCTCAGTTTGATTGTCTGAAGCACCCCCTTAAGTATTACTAGGGTGTTTTGTTACACCCTGTATAAAAAAATCATTAACATTCATTTTCATTTCATTAGTTAACATTTTATCAGTTTTTTTATAACAATTTACAAAGAAAATGTATTTTTTCATTTCATTGGTTAACATTAATTTTATAAATTTTTTTATAACAATTTGCAAGAAAATGTATTTTTAGGGCCTTTTCTCAGTAATGCGGACATGCGATTGGTATCTAGTCGGCTTACATTACATTACATTACATTACATTACATGCTTTGTGTAATGTTACATTTTGACAGGCCTAATACAGGGTGTAAGTGACAGCCTATTAAATACTGAAACGGTGAACTGACACCATCAAACTGAACAACTTTCACTATGGAGCCTACCTCAGGAAACGCGAAAAAAAATCAGCTGTCCCAGACAAAACTGCTGTACCCGACTAAAATGTATAGGACAGCTGATTTATATCGCGTTTCCTGAGGTAGGCTCCATAGTGAAAGTTGTTCAATTTGGTCTGAATTCACCGTTTTAGTATTATAGTATAGCTATAGCTAGCCATATCAGGCCTCCGACACTGCCCTTGCTTGATTTCTGCCACTCGCGCCAGACGGCAATATCGCATTCGTCGCGCTGTACGAAGTAATAACAACACTATGGCAAGCTTCACTAGGTACATTTTTGCGCGTACCTCTGTCAGTAGGCAATTGACAACATTTCATTTTAAGAGAGGTACTTACCAAAATTAGAAAACCATTTGGAGATTACGTGATTCAAAGTTTATATTAAAATTATCTGTTTTTTCTATCCATTATTTCTCGAGTTATTTGAAAAATACTGAAAAATAAAATAGAGGTTGAATGAGATCTTATTCCTTTGCCTGCTTGGCTTTTCTATTGTATTTGACAGTATTTATTTTTAATTTTATTGCGGCGAAGGTATAGCAGGTAGGTATAGGTATTTTATGGACTCCATGTCTGAAATAAACTATTTTATTTTTTTATTATATATTTTTTTTTTATAGCCATAAATCCTAAAGTTTTTCAGAAAATTCAAAAGTAAATTAAAAATTCAAATATCGGTAAAAAATTAAATCGGAAAAATACGTGTCTCTTATTTTTTAACCTATTTTTATATTTTTCATTAAAAACAGGTGGTTAAAAAAAATGAAATGTTGTTAATTAAAGCGTGCGAATTTATCGTTTTCTATGTTATTTTTTATTTGTAAAGCGACACTATACACCACTAGTATTTTATTACTAATATAACTTTAAAGCTGTATTCAGACCATGAATCTAAACAACTTTCCCTAAGGAACATGGGATCGAAAAACGAGATTTTCTCAAACATGCTTGGAAATGTGAGCATTATTTTGACAACCTTCTTCGAGATAAATCGAAATTGCTGTACTGGCCAAATACATGCGCGCAGCGGCCGGCAATGTTGTATGAAAATCCATATCTGTCGTGTTTAGCGGCCAAATAAATTACATACTAAACTCATATCTGTCGTGTTATTTAAAAATGGAACGATCTTTTATTCCGAAATATGGCGACCAAGGAGGTAACTTATCAAAGGTTTTATTTAAATTACGAACTGGATTGCAAAATTTTGAATGTTTTTTTTTTTTAAAGCTGTTTATTGAAAAAAAAAAATTGTTGTTCGTTGTTCGTCATTGATTTTGAAAAGAGTTTTAATTTCCGCGAATTATTTGAGAAAATTTACTGTTTTAATTTCCGCGCATTATTTGAGAAAAGTACTATTCAAGCCTTGGCCACAACTAGGCATTGATGGACTTACGTATGTGTGGCTCGGCTTCGCCTCGGCCCACATTTACATGTTCGTCCATCAATGCCTCTGTTGCTGGCCGCTGCAGTAATGTACTATTTATTTAGACCTTCCATACAAAAGTGGAGAATAGCAGATTGATTTTCTACGAAGTCCAAAATTTTTTCGTTTTTCGACTCATGTTCCTCAGAGAAAGTTGTTTAGTTTCATTGACTAAACTCTACAATTTTTTTTTTGCGATTTCAATGTTTGTTCCACAGTGAAATATGGTTAAATTAATGGTTTCAATAACAGACCAAAGTTAACAGGTTTGCAGTCTGATGAGGCACATGTGTCTCATGGGTGGTTCCATTGGTACTTAGACTAATTATATCCGGACCAGCCTTGCGGTAGCATTTCCCCTCTGCCACGGTATAAGAGCAATGATCATGTACATTCAACATTCAATTTTATAACTTATCACTAAACTAGACAGCCTATTATTGCGAAACAATAATTTCGAACTTAGAACGTTTGGGGTTTACACGAGACTACTTTTCATGATTTTGAACATTCAAAATTAGAATCTAAAGTCATAGGGAATAAAATCCAAAGTTGCGGATAACATGTTACCTCGCCCCCCGCAAAAAGTGGCAGAAAGTTTGTTAGTAGAATGACACGTGGTTACGCGTCCCGATATAATTAGTCTAAGCATTGGTACGTCCATGAGGCACATGTGTCTCATTGGTGGTTCCATTGGTGCGTCCATGAGGCACATGTGTCTCATGGGCGGTTCCATTGGTACGTCCATGAGGCACATGTGTCTCATGGGTGGTTCCATTGGTACGTCCATGAGGCACATGTGTCTCATGGGTGGTTTCCATTGGTACGTCCATGAGGCACATGTGTCTCATGGGTGGTTCCATTGGTACGTCCATGAGGCACATGTGTCTCATGGGTGGTTCCATTGGTACGTCCATGAGGCACATGTGTCTCATGGGTGGTTTCCATTGGTACGTCCATGAGGCACATGTGTCTCATGGGTGGTTCCATTGGTACGTCCATGAGGCACATGTGTCTCATGGGTGGTTCCATTGGTGCGTCCATGAGGCACATGTGTCTCATGGGCGGTTCCATTGGTACGTCCATGAGGCACATGTGTCTCATGGGTGGTTCCATTGGTACGTCCATGAGGCACATGTGTCTCATGGGTGGTTTCCATTGGTACGTCCATGAGGCACATGTGTCTCATGGGTGGTTCCATTGGTACGTCCATGAGGCACATGTGTCTCATGGGTGGTTTCCATTGGTACGTCCATGAGGCACATGTGTCTCATGGGTGGTTCCATTGATACGTCCATGAGGCACATGTGTCTCATGGGTGGTTCCATTGGTACGTCCTTGAGGCACATGTGTCTCATGGGTGGTTCCATTGGTACGTCCATGAGGCACATGTGTCTCATGGGTGGTTTCCATTGGTACGTCCATGAGGCACATGTGTCTCATGGGTGGTTCCATTGGTACGTCCATGAGGCACATGTGTCTCATGGGTGGTTCCATTGGTACGTCCATAAGGCATATGTGTCTCATGGGTGGTTCCATTGGTACGTCCATGAGGCGCATGTGTCCTTAAATAGTGTAAGGGTCCGGATCACGCTGTGTAATCAAAGCTTGACTTAAGTTTGATACAATATTCAGTATGAGGGGGGCGCCAACTCTCCCTCGCGTGTATATGTATATGTATGAGGAAGCGAGCAGTACTTGAGGTCTCCTCTCCGTCCCCGGCGCGTAGGGTGGGCTTCACTCTTCACTCTGCGCTTGTAACCGCGCTCTCGCTCGCACTCGCGCCCGCGCACTTGGCGGCAGGCTCGGCCGCGGGTCACTGGCTGTTCGCCAGCTCGTCCATGCGACATCTAAGGACAACACACACCTGCATGTCTAGTATAATTTCTCTACACGCGCGCGACGCGCCTTCGCTGCATATAAAATAACCTGATCCCGCGCTTTTCGGAGACCGAAAGTCGCGCTTGCCGCGACTTGTAGTATGGAATAAAGCCGAGTCGCGCGCAAGTAGAGAAATCATGCTAGGGGTCTGCTATAGGTACAACGTGCTACAAAACATGCATAGTGTAAACAAACTACTTTTATTTCTTTTACGAGCTTTTACCCGCAACTTCGTCCGCATAAATTATATACCAGATTTTAAGACAGATGACAAGCTATCATACAAAAAAGTTTCATCAAAATCGGTTCAGTAGTTTTTGCGTGATACTCGAACAAACAAACACACAAACAGACAGACAAAAAATCCAAAAATTGGTGATTTGGAATCAGGGACAGGTAAGAACCATGTCGTATTTTTTTTAATGTAAATATCTTCAATATACAGACACATTTCTGTTAAATACAAATACAAATATTTTTATTGTGACACACAGGTAAAGTATGATATTACAGTAGGAAAATGTATCTCTGTGGCCTACCAAAAGGCATACAAAAAATATACAGGTATTGTTATACCTGAAAAAAAAACCTATTGACTAAGTATGTAACGTATATAAAATTCAAAAATGTACCTAAAACTAAAATCAAATGTCATACTAATCCTATTAATTTAATACATGTCACAATTGTAAATTTGAGATTCCATACAATAATAAATATAAAATATATATAATATAATATAATATAATAATATAATATAATATAATAATATTATAAAGAGGAAAGATTTGTACCTATTTTTGTATGTTTGTAATGAATAAACTCAAAAACTACTGTGCCGATTTCAAAAATTCTTTCACCATTAGAAAGCTACATTCACCCTGAGTAACATAGGCTATATTTATTGCTAGAAAAGATTAGACATCCACCCGTGCGAAGCCGGGACGGGCCGCTAGTATAAAATAAAGAAACAAAAACATACAAAGAAACAAAATTGTCATTAATGAAATTAAATTTTAACATAATAGGTTAATACTGACTTGGAAGATTATGAATTCACAGTTACACAGTTACACATAATAGTTTAGATACAAAAGTAAAAATAAACATTTAAACCCCGGGTTGCTCCCCCCCAAGATCCGGGGCTGCATAATTTAGAAGGTGTCTTGACAAAAGTTCGGCAAAGTAATTGAGGTCCGAGGTTAAAACCCTAATTTGACTCCACTATTAACCATGCATTCTGCTTGGCAAACTGAAAAACTTTCACTATAACTCTCCCAATTTCAAAAATGGGACAAAAATCACCTGTCCTATACCAAAATTGCAGTAGGCTTCATAACACATTCGATTCAAATGTAAAAAACTGAAAAATTTTAATTCGCAATTTCGGAATTGACTCCGAAACTCCGTAACAAAATATGTGAATATATAATGAGATTGTATGTATGTATGTTACAGCCATCTGCTTAAATCTGCCATTTGATTGAAAAGCTGACCCGTTCATTGAATGGCGACAATCAATTGAATTACTAAAGAACGACTGGTCAAGTCGTTGTATGTAACGTTAAACGACTTTGCAGCACGTCATACTGCCTCCGTGGTCTAATGGTTAAGAGCATTGGCTCTCGATACGGAGGTCGTGGGTTCGATTCTCACGGGGGACACCTAGTGATATGTCACTTTGTGCATTTTTCCCCAGTTGGTTAGGACATTGCAGGCTGAATCACCTGATTGTCTGAAAAGAAAAGTGATTCCGTGCTTCGGATGGCACGTTAAGCCGTTGGTCCCGGCTACTATCTCTAGTGGTAGTAGTCGTTACATAAAAACCACGTCAGAGGCCGAAAGGCGGTCTGAAAAAACTCTGACACCAGGGCTCTGCCCACACGATAAGAAGAAGCACGTCATACTAAATTTGAATCACCTGGCTGATTTTACGTTCGCCATGTTCAAAGGGCTGGCTTACAATCAGCCAACTGGTTGAACGTTGAGTGACGCTTGTTCAATCAACGTTCGGCCTAGTTATTAAAATGACTGTCGCTGTTTGGGGTTCCCTTCAACGATAGTAGACTGTATTTGAATGCTAGACTAGTACTTTATTTAAAGAGAGATTAAGGGTTGAATCATAAAGATATTATACCTTACGGAATAGAGTAAGTGACATGAGTTGTCAAATGAAACCGTTTTTGGACGTTTTTTGGAGTCCTCGGCAGGGTAAAAATTCGATTTCTGCGTATTAATTCTCAATCTAACGTGAAATGGTGAATAATTTAATGAAACATTGTTACTATATTTCACAAAATTATCTACGATTTCACTTTAGGTTCACGATTATTCACAGAAACCGAATTTTTACCAGGACTCCAAATCCCCAAAAACGGTTCTATTGCCTCGCGTCACGTATCTCTTTCTATTATACAGGCATGCCGCTAGGTACATCTCGCTCTCTCAGATGTCACTGTCTCTCTTACGTAGTATAATACCTTTATGGGTTGAATCTCATCTGGCAGCACCGCATCGCCTTTTTCTGTCGCTCCATCCTTTTCTGTCAATCAAGAACGTCATTTGCTAGAGCAAATAAGATAGACGGAACGCGACCGCACGCCGCAGCACCGCTGCGCGCAATCGCATTCCGTCTAACTTATTTGCTCTAGCAAATGACGTTTCTAAGTGACAGAAAAGGATGGAGCGACAGAAAAAGGCGATGCAGTGCTGCCAGATGAGGTTCAACTCTTAAGCACTTGTCTCGTGTAAGATGGCGGGCCAGCCCCGGATCTACGTTTTTTCCGACCCGAGGCAAAAATTGACATTGGCACCCTTCTTCTCAAAGGGAGTACCAATCATTTTTTCCAGAAGTGGCAGAGTCCAGATTTGGTTGTTGCAAAAATATCTAAAACTTAGACCGAGCGAAGCGAGCTCGAAAGTTTACGGCAATTAGATTAGCTCGTCGTAATATGATCTAAAATCTGGATCGAATTCCGGATTCTGGATACTTTAAATACATAAAAAAAAAAAATAATGAGCGAGCGAAACGAACTCGAGGTTTTACCGCAATATAATGAGATCATTGCAATATGATCTAATACCAGGAGCGTGCGAAGCGAGCTCGAGATTTTTTTTACAATATTTTCAAGTCGTTGCAATATTTTATTTTTCAAACTCTTAATTTTGGCGCCCCCTAGACCTGCTGCCCGGGGAGTTTGCCCCCCCGTCCCCCTAGAACCGGGGCTGTGGCGGGCGAACAGACCGGTCCAAAAAATGAGATCCGGTCCGGTTCGAAGCATAGACAGTCGCCATTCAATGAACGGGCTAGCCTTTCAATAAAATGGCAGGTTTAACCAGATGGCTGCGACATGTTCATACCTGACGGCCATCTCGGCGACCTCCAGGCTCGGGTAGTCGAGCTCCTTCACCAGGCACAGCACCGCCGAGAGCAGGTTCGAGTTCTGTAACACATGGACAGATAAACAATTTATTTGCTAAAGTATATGCTCTGTGATGGGGATGGACCAGGTCTGCCTGCACAACTCCAGTCGGTTTAGGAGTTACTGATGATTAAATAAAATAAAATAAAAAAATAAAAATAAAAATGTTTTATTTCAGACTAAAAATTGCCCATATTTTGTTAGTAGCACAAGCTTACATCTAATATTAGTATAATAACATAAAACAAAGAATTATTAAGGCTACTCCTCCCATCTGCAAGGCTCTCTTTCTTATAAGCAAACTTTTGCAATTAGCCATCCCGCTTCAATTGCGCGGCTCCGGTCAGAATTTTCCGTTTTCTTTAAAAACCTGTATAATTTTTTATGAATTTTCACAAAATAAGAAAACCACATCATTTTATATTGTATTGTGAAGAATATTGTAAATTTTCATATTCTTCTGATCAACAATGTAAGAGTAAAACGGTTACAATTGGAAAAAAAGAGGTGACTTTGGAGTCGTTTTTCTTCAGTTTTATTAATTCAAATAGATTTCGAGAAAAACCACATCACTTCTCATATCCTGTAGATTGTTCAGTTTTGTTTTCTGCTCAAAAAGTGCCATAGTTAATGTATAAAATGGTTACAAAGTTACTCAAAACCGGGCGGACGCCCCTTAATTGGATCAATTCACCGATCCACACCTCTCACATGCAGATCGATGAAACGACCGAGGATAGCTGTATCCATCCGATCAGTGATCATCTTCAAGATTCTGTTCGGGCTCCCCCGTATTCTGCGCACAACAGACGCGGTCTTTTTGCGTATAATCGCATAAAAGTCATGTATATATGCATCCGCAAACATGATGATGAGATGCACTGCAGAATCGTGGGAGCCCCAACAGGACCCTGAGGATATTATTATATTGGACTCTTAGGGCATTGTACGATTTTTGTGTCAAGGTCTGTAAAAAATGTACGATCAGCTGCAAGACTGATCGTATGTTATTGTTATAGTATGCACTGTTAGCTATGTGAACAGTACAAAAACTGACACGGTTCATCAGTTGGTTTAGTTTAACAAAAAGACAGACAAAAAATACAAAAATTGGTGATTTGGAATCAGGGACAGGTAAAAACAACGTCGTAATTTTTTTTTTGTAAATATCTTCAATGTACAGACCATAGAGTACGAAGAGATGGCATATCGGCTTGTTTCTATAGAAAATGTTGTCGCCAACAAAGGGGGTGAAAAACGGGTGAGGGGAGGGTTAACATTTAAATACGCTACTTCCCGCTAGATGTGTATGATATGACGTCAGGCCCAGTTGAGTATCTGTGCACAGTTCGATACAACATCTCTACCCCAGGGGAGCACGTTATTTTCTCTATGGTACAGACACACTTCTGTTACAGTTTTATAATAGTTTAGATGACTTTGATATACAGTTACCTGTACTAAAAGCATTTTGTTTGCTCAATGACTTTTAATTGTTTTAATTACTTAAACCAATTAAAAGTCATTGAGCAAACAAAATGCTTTTAGTTTAGAAATTATTAAGGTTTTACTGCTTTTTTCCGCCTGGTGTATACGCACAGCTCTCTGTATACAAAAAAATTGAAATTGGCAAGATGACGTCAGAACATGCGAAACTCGCACAGACAGACAGACAGACGTACCCGTGTGACGGGTCTCCTGGTGAAGCCCCTGTGCTCCGCCATCACGGCGGAGGGGTACTCCCGGTCCCTGTCTCTGTCCCGCTCGCGCGCGGGCTCCGCGCCCCGCGTGCCCTCCCACTCGCGCTCCCAGCGCGCCGACCCTGCCGCCGGCGTAGACTCCGGCCTGAAACGTACACAGTTATACATTACGAGCTTTTACCCGCGACTTCGTCCGCATAAATTATATACCAGATTTTAAGTCAGATAATAAGCTATCAAACAAAAAAAAAATCATCAAAATCGGTTCAGAAGTTTTTGCGTGATACTCGAACAAACAAACACCCAAACAAACAGACAGACAAAAAATCCAAAAATTGGTGATTAGGAATCAGGGACAGGTAAAAACCATGTCGTAATTTTTTTTTGTAAATATCATAAATGTACAGACACACTTCTGTTACAGTTTTATAATAGTTTAGATAGAGGGCGGGCAATTTTATACGTTAGGTACGAAAGCACGCGCATGCGTTTATCGCATTTTTCATGCTACAACCTTTTCTATAGCTCGGAAACGTCATTTGCTAGAGCGAAAAAGATAGCGGGTATGCGACAGCATCGGCAGTGCTACTACCTTTCTCGCTCTAGCAAATGACGTTACTCAGCGAAAGGGATAGAGCGTGAAAAAATGCGATTCCCTGCTACCAGATGAGGCTCAACACATCATGATTCTGGTAACTGCCCTTTGTTGCCCCATCTCAACTTTCCACCCTGTATATTATTGAAAAGAACATGTCAACGAACCTGTCCGCCCTCTCGTAGTAGCCGTCGTGATAGTGCGGTGGGGACACCACCGTCCTCTCAGAGACACTCCCCCCACCTCCCCCTCCGCCGTACCTACAGTCCCCGTTGAATGAGTACTCCTGCAATATGGTTAAATTCAACGCACCTGTCCACCCTCTCGTAGTAGCCGTCGTGATAGTGCGGTGGGGACACCACCGTCCTCTCAGAGACACTCCCTGTCCCTACATCACCCCCTCCGCCGTAACTACAGTCCCCGTTGAATGAGTACTCCTGCAATATGGTTAAATTCAACTCACCTGTCCGCCCTCTCGTAGTAGCCGTCGTGATAGTGCGGCGGGGACACCACCGTCCTCTCAAAGACACTCCCTGTCCCTACATCACTCCTTCCGCCGTACTTAGTCTCCGTTCGACGATTACTCCTGCAATATGGTTAAAGTGTACTCACCTGTCCGCCCTCTCGTAGTAGCCGTCGTGATAGTGCGGCGGGGACACCACCGTCCTCTCAGAGACACTCCCTGTCCCTACATCACTCCCTCCGCCGTACCTACAGTTGCCGTTGAACGAGTACTCCTGCAATATGGTTAAAGTGAACGAACCAGTCCGCCCTCTCGTAGTAGCCGTCGTGATAGTGCGGCGGGGACACCACCGTCCTCTCAGAGACACTCCCTGTCCCTACATCACTCCCTCCACCGTACCTACAGTCCCCGTTGAACGAGTACTCCTGCAATGTGGTTAAAGTGAACTCACCTGTCCACCCTCTCGTAGTAGCCGTCGTGATAGTGCGGCGGGGACACCACCGTCCTCTCAGAGACACTCCCTGTCCCTACATCACTCCCTCCACCGTACCTACAGTCCCCGTTGAACGAGTACTCCTGCAATGTGGTTAAAGTGAACTCACCTGTCCACCCTCTCGTAGTAGCCGTCGTGATAGTGCGGCGGGGACACCACCGTCCTCTCAGAGACACTCCCTATTCCTACATCACTCCCTCCGCCGTACCTACAGTCGCCGTTGAACGAGTAACTTCTGCAATATGCTTAAAGTGAACTCACCTGTCAGCCCTCTCGTAGTAGCCGTCGTGATAGTGCGGCGGGGACACCACCGTCCTCTCAGAGACACTCCCTGTCCCTACATCACCCCGTCCGCCGTACCTACAGTCGACATTAAACGAGTATTCCTGCAATATGGTTAAAGTGAACGCACCTGTCAGCCCTCTCGTAGTAGCCGTCGTGATAGTGCGGCGGGGACACCACCGTCCTCTCAGAGACACTCCCTGTCCCTACATCACCCCGTCCGCCGTACCTACAGTCGACATTAAACGAGTATTCCTGCAATATGGTTAAAGTGAACGCACCTGTCAGCCCTCTCGTAGTAGCCGTCGTGATAGTGCGGCGGGGACACCACCGTCCTCTCAGAGACACTCCCTGTCCCTACATCACCCCGTCCGCCGTACCTACAGTCGACATTAAACGAGTATTCCTGCAATATGGTTAAAGTGAACGCACCTGTCAGCCCTCTCGTAGTAGCCGTCGTGATAGTGCGGTGGGGACACCACCGTCCTCTCAGAGACACTCCCCCCACCTCCCCCGCCGCCTCCCCCTCCGCCGTACCTACAGTCGCCGTTCGACGAATAGGAATACTCCTGCAATATTATTTAACATAAATTATTATAACATATTGAAGACCCAACAGAAAGGGCATCAGATAGTATAAGGCGCTGTTCAGACGGAACACAACCAACATAGCTACCATTAAATTACCAATTTAAAAAACCCCCAACGCCAAAAACAAACATTTAAAAAATGAAAAATTATTCGGTCACATTATTTTATTATTGATGTAAGGCGATTCTCACACTGCACCGCGCCCCGTCGCGTAGCGCGGGGCCGCAGATTTTAACATTGTATGCAAGTATTTCAATTTATATAGAAAACACGCCTAGGACAACACACTGCCGACGCGTCAATGCGCGGGAAGGCGACTATGCCGCTCCGCGCACCGCGGCGGGACGCGTCGCTAGTGTGATAATCGCCTAAGCAAATGTATGTTTTACTTTTTAACTTTAAGATATTTTAGGTCAATTATTGCGTATGCGTAGGAACCCGCTATGAAATACTACAACCCGGGCGAATTAACTTGGCACCTGGCTCGCACGTGGCTCGGAATAAAAACTTGTAAAACTCGGAAAGAATAAGTCGAAAATGCTAAAGCGCAGGGACACGTGCAACGGTAACTGAAATGCTATGCTACGGCCTCGCACGGCGACGGCGGGGTCCCGCGGGGGTTAGCAGGAGGGGTGTCAAATTCCGACCCAGTTTGAGCCAGGTGCCTAGTTAATTCGCCAGGGTTGTAATTGTTTCTTTCTTATTATTCAACAATCACGTGCGATCCCCGAATTTAAAATATTTTAAATAGGGTTGAAAAGTATTTACTTTTCAAAACAATTTTTTTATGCACGCGAATTTCGCTTACAATACCTAGTTTTTCGCAATACAAGCGAATGAAGCTACATCAATGTGATGTGAGCGAAATTGTTAGAATGAAGTGATTTTATATGAAAAAGCTTTATGAATATATCTAAGTGGGGCGTGAGCAGTGTTGGGGAAAATGTAATTTTTAACTACAAATTACATTTTAATAAAAAAAAATCTAAACTATTATAAAACTGTAACAGAAGTGTGTCTGTACATTGAAGATATTTACAAAAAAAAGATTACTATATGATTTTTAGATGTCCCTGATTCCAAATCACCAATTTTTTTATTTTTTGTCTGTCTGTTTGTTCGTTTGTTTGTTTGTTTGGGTGTTTGTTTGTTCGAGTATCACGCAAAAACTACTGACCCGATTTTGATGAATCTTTTTTTGTTTGATAGCTATCAACCAGAGCTATATACCAGATTTTAAGTCAGATGATAAGCTTATCATCTGACTTAAAATCTGGTATATAATTTATGCGGACGAAGTCGCGGCTCGTTATGAAATAAAATTAAAATAATTTTTAGAATTTTTGTTGTTTATCGGTTTGTTTGTGCACGCGACACTCAAAAAACTAACATAACTAAAAAACTGCTGAACCGATTTACAAACGATTTACAAAAGAATAGGGCTTAGTTTGGATTAATATACAACGTGTTAATGAATTAACGCAAAACTAGAAAGTAGTTTAGAATCGAGAGCAGAGTCGAATTATCATGGTTTCAACATAGGTAATTTTTTCCAAAATATTAAATAATTTGTTTGCAAAATTTTAAATTTTCTGAACCCGATGTCTACCCACCGCACGGGCACACTCACCCTACTTACTACCAAAACAAGATTATAAAAATGTATCCATCAGTAAGTTAGCGCTTTCTTTCATTGCTGAAATTATAACAAATCATTTTTGCCTCAAAACTTAAAATGCGAATAACTTTAAATTTTAAGTATCAAAATAATTAAATTATTGTTTCAATATAATTATTTTGTTATAAATCAGTTGGGGTGTATGAGGTTTTGCGCTAATTCATTAACACGTTGTATAGGCTTTATTTCATCGCAATCGGTTAATTCAATCGAAAAGTAATGAGTGAAAAGTACTGAGTCGTATAATAATTTAAAATATGACAAATAATTTTAATTTCGAAAAGCATAATAATCGTTATAAAAAAGTAATTCAGTAATTAATTAAGTGCATTTTGCCCAACACAAGGCGTGAGAAAAGTGTCAAACTTTGTAATTTTGTATGGTTGTAATATATTATTAAATTAATAACTAATGTATGTATGTACCTTAACGCACTGTGCGGAGAGTGAGTGAGGCAGAGACCCGGCCGGCGCGCGCGGCTGCAAGTTGTTACACCTTGTATATTTCAATACACGAACATACATACAATACAAGTCCTCTGTTTACAATAGAATATACAGGGTGTCAGGGTTAACAGTTGCATTACTTTGAAGGGTGACAATCATAGGCCAGTCATTTTACGGAGTTTTGTTAGGCGGGGTAGGGAGTAATTATTAATTGCACTTTTAAACTGAAACCGGCACCATTTAGTGACAAAAATACTATCCTAAACCATATTTAAAAAAAAAAATCTACGCAACATAGAAATCAAAATTGTGTGACCCAGAAGGCATTTAAATTAATAATATTAATACTAATGCACGCATTTGAATTAGATTTAACAATAAACATTATTTTTGATTAATAAAATAGGCATTTAAATTTAAAAAATGAGTTGTTTATTAGAAAATACGAATGTATTTTTCATAACCTTCTAAGTAGACAAAAATATTTACACCTTGTTTGAAGTGTATGATGGTAAAGCCTTAAATATGTGCAAAAAAAAATTATCATCAGGTTTTTTAGAACGAAATAATATCTACATTTTAAAATTGGAACTGTTGCTGACGTAATTTTTTTTAATTTTTGTACATTCTTAAGCTCAAATTGGCTCTTCAATATTATAGCGAAAAAAAAATGCAATTAGTAATTAGTCCCGGCTCAAACCGTAAAATGACTGGGCTAATCATCCATCGTACTGAACAACCAAAGATTTTTTTTGGTCTTTGGGAACAACATTCCCTAAGAAACATACAGGGTGTAAGGAAAAGTATCATTAACCTTTAAACCACAAACTGAACAACTCTTACTATGGGAACAAACCTATCAAAAATAAACAAAAAATCTGCTGTATACGTTAGAGTTGCAGTTTAGTATGGAACAGCTGATTTTTTTTGTTCTAACAAGTTTGCTTCCAAAGTAAAAGTTGTTCAGTTTGATGGGTAGACTTGGTTAATGATACTCTTCCTTACACTTGTATAGGAAATTCGCAAAAAAAAATCGACTTTTCATACAAACGTTCTATTAGCTGATTGCATTTACTGTGGAGAGTGGTGGAGATGGAGAGTGAAATTTTTTTTTGATAATTTCCTATAGGGTTTTTAAAGTAATGCAACTGTTTACCCTAACAACCTGTATAGGGTCCTTAATATGCTGACGATTTTTTAAGGGGACGATGATCAGACCATCAAACTGAACAACTTTCTCCAGTATATGCTAGAGAAAGTTGTTTGGTTTTAAAAAAATCTGGAAAAAAAATCTGCGGTCCGCGGTTTTTCATTTGAAAAAGAAATTCAGAAAAAAATTGAAAAAAAAAAATTGAAAAAAAAAATTTGAACAGAGAAAAGAAAGAAAGAAAGAAGATAGAAATAGAAATTCTATTCTAAGAATCGATTCTATTTCTATTTGGGTCAAATAAGTTTGAAGTTTTGTACGAAACAGATGATTTTATTTATGTGATTTCGATGTTGGTCCCATAGAGAAAGTTGGTCAGTTTCATGGTCTGATCATTCCCTTAAAAGAAATACCTTATTATATCTCAAGTTTTATATGAAACAGCAATGATTAAGTACAATGACGCGTCTAATGTTAGTGGAATGCAAACTACGGAGCGAAGCACAAGTCATTGTATTAACTATTGTTTTTATAAGGCGCTTAATACCAATAATATAAATTTTATGTTAGGTTGCTAACAAGTTAGGTTGCCAATAAGTTTGGTTGCCAATAAGTTAGTTTGTCGATACGTTAGGTAGCTAATACCATAGAGTAAAGGAGACAAGAAGAGTGCTATTCTCCATACGAAATGGCGTATCTCGGAAGAAGCTCAAAATTTCGTCTCATAGATGGCGCTGACTCCATGCCCGAGACAATTATCTCGAAATGGTTTTAGATTCAGCGCCCCCCCTCCGAAAAGTTGACACACCGTATTCCGGTGTACGCAACTTAGTATGAAGAATAGCACTCTTCTTGTCTCCTTTACTCTATGCTAATACGTTAGGTTGCCCACACGTTTGGTTGCAAATAAGTTAGGTTGCCCATACGTTTGGTTGCCAATAAGTTAGGTTGAATTTATTATATCAGGTTGGGATCAAATATAAACATACCTCGTACTGTGACCTGGTCATGGCGGGGTGTTCGTATCGCTCGTCGCACTCGGGGGACCCTCCCCCCACCACCGGCCCTGAGGGGGGGACGCGCCGGGCGGGGGACAGGGGACACTGTGGGCAGGGGGGGACATTACACATACAATAGAGATACACCGGTGATCTTTTTAAAGGGTTTTTTGTTCTAGTTTGGTGTGATAGTAAAGTTTGTGTTAGGGTTGAATCTCATCTGGCAGCACAGCATTTTCTGTCACTCTATCCTTTTCTGTCACTCAGGAACGTCATTGGCAAGAGCAAATAAGGTAGACGGAACGCGACCGCACGCCGCAGTACCGCCGCGCGCGATCGCGTTTCGTCCATCTTATTTGATCTATAATAGCAAATGACGTTGCTGAGTGACAGAAAAGGATAGAGCGATGGAAAAAGGCGATGCTGTGCTGCCAGATGAGGTTCAACCCTTAAAATGTCAATAATCTGAAAGAAGAAAAAACTGATTTTTATTGTTTTTTTTACCCGACTGCGGCAGAAGGAGGGTTATGTTTTTCGAGCGTATGTATAAATAAATAAATAAATAACGCTCACAGGCACATACATTGTAATGATCCCAAGTAAGCCTTAGGCTTTTTGTTATGGGAACCATACAACAACGGCACAAACATACAACATCCATGACCGAACCGGGATTCGAACCCAGGACCCTGGATTGGCAGTCCGGCGTGGCAACCATTACACCAACCGGGTCGTCAATGTATGTATGTATGTATGTATGTTTGTATGTATATTTCTTTGGCACGGCCTACAGCCTAAACGGCTTGATGGATTTGGACATAATTGAGGTGTCGTTAGGTTTGTAAAAATCGTGAGAGTGACATAGGCTATATTATTTTATTATAGCGTCTGCGAATTAAAAAAAAGAGGGGGAATAAAAAATTTTTTTTTACATAGATTTTTATTTTGTTATAAGAGATAGACGTACTTTTTGTTATTATCATCTGAAAGGCTGATTCCGTATTCATAGGGTGAAGAGCATCTCTGTGATGGGGATGGCATAGCTACAATGCATATTACAATAATACCTGCATAGTGCATATTCATGCATATTCATTTTTTGCAACCATAACAGCTGTATCTCCTAAACCAACTGGAGTTATGCAGGCAGACCTGGTCCATCCCCATCACAGAGATGCTCTACACCCCATAAACACTGAATCAGCCTTGCTGCTGATGGTTGCAAAAAGTGCGTCTATCTCAAAATTCAAAAAAAAAATTCAAAATTTTTTATTCAAAATAATATCATATAGATAGCTTTTTGACGTCATTTTTTGACTCTACCACCGCGTCGGAAGGTGTTCCGTTGAGAGAAGATGCGGCCAGAAACTCTTCAACACACATCTTTTAAACAAAACAAAATGTACAAAGTACAATTAAAATACAATATTGCATTACATAGTGTAAAATTGTCAAGACCAGACATTTTGGTCATTCAAATAATCATCGAGTCTCTAATAGGTACTATAATTTAACATTAAAGAAAATTCGTAAAATAAATTTATATACAGACAGGGTGAAATTGATATCATTGGCATCCTTTTAAACTAAGAGTCTACACATCAAACTGAACAACTTTTACTATGGGAGCAAACCGATCGGAACAGAAAAAAATCATCTGTTCTGTACTAAACTGCAATGCCTACGCGACACAAATGTATGCAACACTCCCATAGTAAAAGTTTTTCAGCTTGATGGGTAGACTCTTAGTTTAAAAGGATGCTAATGATATCAATTTCACCCTGTATAATACTTTATTTAGACATTTTTATAGTGCGGGAGTACTTTTTTGAAAGATATGCTAACGACTTCATTCCCCGAGTGGGGTAGTCAAAGATATTCAAATAAAATAGACACAACGGTGCATAACGTATACCAACTCTACCCTAAGTACCAGGGGTTTAGGATCAACTTACAGGTTGTTCAGATCGCGCGTCCTGCTCTCTCTCAGCGCCCTCCGAACTGTCGCTGCTCTGTTCACACACACACATGCTACGTTAGTTACATTATATGTTAGTAATTGACATACACACATGAAATAATATATTAAAATATGTTTTCTCAAACATGCTTGGAAATGTGAGCATTATTTTGACAACCTTCTTCGAGATAAATCGAAATTGCTGTACTGGCCAAATACATGCACGCAGCGGCCGGCAATGTTGTATGAAAATCCATATCTGTCGTGTTTTGCGGCCAAATAAATTACATAGTAAACTCATATCTGTCGTGTAATTTAAAAATGGAACGATCTTTTTCTCCGAAACATGGCGACCAAGGAGGTAACTCATCAAAGGTTTTATTTAAATTTCGAACTGGCTTGCAAATAGAAAGCTGTTATTGAAAAAAAAAAACAAATTGTTGTTCGTTGTTCGTCATTGATTTTGAAAAGAGTTTTAATTTCCGCGAATTATTTGAGAAAATTTACTGTTTTAATTTCCGCGCATTATTTGAGAAAAGTACTATACAAGCCTTGGCCACAACTAGGCATTGATGGACTTACGTATGTGTGCCTCGGCTTCGCCTCGGCCCACATTTACACGTTCGTCCATCAATGCCTCTGTTGCTGGCCGCTGCAGTAATGTACTAATATTAATATGACCACGCATTGTTATATTAAATTTTATTTAAAACAAATTAAAAAATAATAGACAGTAAACATTAGATGCACAGCAAAATATTTTCTCAATCAATATAAATCATTAATTAAAAGTAAAAAACAAACGCTCATATACAACGTGTTAATAAATTAACGCAAAACCTCATACACCCCAACTGATTTATAACAAAATAATTAGATTGAAACAATAATTTTATTATTTTGATAGTTAAAATTTAAAGTTATTCGCATTTTAAGTTCAGAGGCAAAAATGATTTGTTATCATTTCAGCAATGAATTAAAGCGCTAACGTACTTATGGATACATTTTAATAATCTTGTTTTGGTAGTAAGTAGGGTGAGAGTGCCAATGGGGTGGGTTGAATTCGGGTTTAGTAAATTTTATTTTTTACGAAAAAATTAATTAAAATTTCGGAAAAAATTCGATTCTGCTATCGATTCTAAACAAACTACTTTCTAGTTTTGCGTTAATTCATTAACACGTTGTAGAATAACCCCCCCCCCCCCCCCACCCTCTTTTAAGTCTGTTAAAGAACAAGCATTCTTACACAATATAACAAACAACAATATAAACAAATAGGTAGCCTAATACATATACGAATGTTTATGAATGTTAATAATAGCATGAGATGCTTTCCAATGAAATTATATAAAAACATGAACTATATTATTATATTGCTTAATTTTATGTCACGTTTTTGTAAATCTTACTCTCTCAGCTTTATTTGTGAGAGAAGGCTTTTGTACAGCGCTCGAGCTCGCTCGGCTCGTGCTCGAGCACAGTACGCACGTGTACAGGCAGGTATACGTACGGGGTGGTCCCTGGCGGGCGGCCGCTCGGGAGCAGGCTCGCTCGGCTCGTGCTCGAGCACAGTACGCACGTGTACAGGCAGGTATACGTACGGGGTGGTCCCTGGCGGGCGGCCGCTCGGGAGCAGGCTCGCTCGGCTCGTGCTCGAGCACAGTACGCACGTGTACAGGCAGGTATACGTACGGGGTGGTCCCTGGCGGGCGGCCGCTCGGGAGCAGGCTCGCTCGGCTCGTGCTCGAGCACAGTACGCACGTGTACAGGCAGGTATACGTACGGGGTGGTCCCTGGCGGGCGGCCGCTCGGGAGCAGGCTCGCTCGGCTCGTGCTCGAGCACAGTACGCACGTGTACAGGCAGGTATACGTACGGGGTGGTCCCTGGCGGGCGGCCGCTCGGGAGCAGGCTCGCTCGGCTCGTGCTCGAGCACAGTACGCACGTGTACAGGCAGGTATACGTACGGGGTGGTCCCTGGCGGGCGGCCGCTCGGGAGCAGGCTCGCTCGGCTCGTGCTCGAGCACAGTACGCACGTGTACAGGCAGGTATACGTACGGGGTGGTCCCTGGCGGGCGGCCGCTCGGGAGCAGGCTCGCTCGGCTCGTGCTCGAGCACAGTACGCACGTGTACAGGCAGGTATACGTACGGGGTGGTCCCTGGCGGGCGGCCGCTCGGGAGCAGGCTCGCTCGGCTCGTGCTCGAGCACAGTACGCACGTGTACAGGCAGGTATACGTACGGGGTGGTCCCTGGCGGGCGGCCGCTCGGGAGCAGGCTCGCTCGGCTCGTGTTCGCTGCTCGCACTAGACCGTCGCCGTCTGTACGCCGCGTACGTCTCCTGCTGCCGACAATATGTACGGTACTTGCATTAGTAGTCATTACAAATAGAAAGGAAATTTTAAGGCTAATTTGAATTACAGAAGCAGATATTTCAGACACTCTCACTTATTCTTAGAACAGCTTTTGTAACGTATAAGATACTAGCTGTTGCCCGCGACTTCGTCTGCGTTACCCGGATAAAAAGTACTCTATGTGGTAATCCAGGCCATGGTCTATCTGTATGCCAAATTTCATCAAAATCCGTTCAGCAGTTTTTGCGTAAAAGCGGAACAAACATCCATCCATACTCTCAAACTTTGGCGTTTAAAATATTAGTAAGATATCGGATAATTATATTTTTTTGATTTGTTTTTGATACATAAATTACATTATTTGCTATTTAAAATTGGACAGAAATCTAAAAAGGAATCGGAAAATCTTTTCCTCCTTATTTGGAATGAAGAAAAAATATTATATTTTGGAGGCAAAATTTGTACATCAATGAAACTTTATCTTGGCACTAGAAATGAGGATCTGCAGAGTTCATCCAAAATTTAGGGGTCCTACCCCCTTCCAGGGGGTATGGATCAGTGTCAGCTTTAATAAGCTACTTAATAGTTGGACCCTGTATAAGGTCTAACAAAATTAGCTAATACTATTTTAAGGGGATGATCAAACCATCAAACTGAACAACCTTTCTCTATTGGACCAATATCGAAATAGCGACAAAAAAACTCTGCTGTCCCATACAAAACTGTACTCTACCCTAACGTTGTCTAGAAAAAAATAGCTTTTTAGCGATAAGACCGCCTTATTTGTACCTAATTGTAATTCTTTATCTTTATTCAAATTTATATTCTGTTTTGGTGTGCAATAAAGTACAATTGAATTGAATTGAAAACTGCAAACATAACTCGACTGATATGTGTGGGAAAGCCGGTTTTTTTTTCGTCTAAGTTCCTATAAACTTACACGAAAAAAAAATCAGCTATTCAGACGTATTTTTAATTAATTCTTTTAACCCTGAGGTTACGTCGCATTTAACTCATCACCATGTTTAAACTATGTTTACGATGTGTATGTTAAACATATTTATCTCACCTGAACGTATCCCTCGTCGTCCGAGTCCGGTATGTGAGATCCTCTCCGCTGAGCTTCCGCCACCTGCAATACACAAACATAAAGATTGTAACGAGCACGCAAGCTCGTAACAACAACAGGCGTCAAAGGTGGACCGAGGAGGCACGCGGGGCGGGAGGCGACAGAGCGCCGACGCACCGCGGCACAGCGAGCGACCGGTTGCCATGCGAACGCAGCGGCGAGCCGGCTATAAAAGGCGGCCCGGCGGGAGCCAGGCAGCATTCGCTGGGCTAGCGCCCAGGTTGTAAGAACGCGCGGCTTGAAGATATCGGGCCGTGCGCCTTACAGTCCTGGAGGTGAGCTCAGTGGATGACCCTCCCCCTCTCCCCTCCCCTCCTCATGAAGGTTTACTTACGCGGCTTGAAGATATCGGGCGGTGTGATAAACTTTCAGTTCTAGGGCTCAGCTTTTCAGGATCCACCTGAAGGCTTACCAGCGCGGGCTGGATAAACCCGGCCCGTGTTATAATCCTTCAGGCGGACAGCAGCCCTCTTAAACCCCTACCCCTCAGGCACCTCGCGGCACTAGATTCAGTGTTAGTTATAAGATAGGGCTTCAGTCATAGACTTAGATATAGAATTAGCTAGGGAACACCCTGTAAGAGAATAGGTAATAGTAAATAAAGACTCCGTTATTTTGTAGTTCCTCTATCATTTCTGCAACCCCTGCTATAGGAATACCTAGCTAGCTAGGTCAGCCCTCCTCGAAGGGATATTTTTATATTAACTAGCCCCTCTGGCCACCCCGTCACGAGGGGACTTTGTTACAAGATCATTCTCCAGAACTCACAATTTGCCAATCTGGCCGCATCTTCTCTCAACGGAACACCTTCCGACGCGGTGGTAGAGTCAAAAAATTACGTCAAAAAGCCGTCTATATGATATTATTTTGAATAAAAAATTTTGAATTTTGAATTTTGCCATCGGAACTAATAGTAGACGTTCATTTTGTTTTTATCAGCTGCAAGGCTGATGCAGTATTCATAGGGTGTCGATGTAGAGCATCTCTGTTATGGGGATGGACCGTTTGCCTGAATAACTGTATTCGGTTTAAGAGATACATGATGGATATCCAAAACCGGGAGATCTTAGGCTTCTTCCCCTCAATGGTATTGCCTCCTTCATTGACCATGTATTTGAAGGGTGAAGAAAGTAAAAAGTATTGGGGCTAACACAAAAGACCCCACTGGGTCGAAGTGTTGCTGGCTTGCCAGCCCCCACAACAAGATAAGATAGGAGATACAGCCATTCAAAGGTCGGATGGCTGTATCTTCTGAACCGACGGACAGACCATGTAAATTTTTGTACTGTTTGCATAACTACAGTGCATATTACAATAAAAACTGCATATTAATTTTTTGCAACAATAACTGACCTTTGAACAGCTGTAAATCCTAAACCGATTGGAGTTATGCAGGCAGATCTGATCCATCCCCATCACAGAAATGCTCTCCACCATATGAATACTGAATCAGCCTTGCAGCTTTATGATAACAAAAAATTAAAACATCCTTAAAAAAAACTAAAAAGTTAAAAAATAATATTGCAGCCGATGACTTTTTCGTTCGCATCATAAGATCATTAATTTGTTTTATCCATAGTCTAAAAAAACAAGGTCTTCTATTCCCAGAGTGACACAAGCCTACGTCACAAAAAAATGGCCGCTAAACATGGTAAAAGAGTATGATGACGTAGGCTTGTCAGTCACGTGGTCAGTCACGTGGTCGGAAGAGAATACCACACGCAGTATATTATTGTACCATGGTTTTATCGAAGTCGGTGTCAAGCCAAGCTAAAAAACTAATACAAGCCATATCGCAAATAGTACCGGCTTGACACCAACTTCTATAAAACAAATTAATGTTCTTATGATGCAAACGAAAAAGTCATCGGCTGCAATATTATTTTTTAACTTTTTAGTTTATTTGAAGGCGGTTTTAATTTTTTTGTTAAATTTTTGTTTATTTCACAATTTTCAGTGGTGAATTCATTAGTTCGATTTGATATTAGTGTTTTAAATTAACAAACGCACTAGTCGGCACTACGATTTTCAAAGGTTCCCCTCGATTTCTCTGGGATGCCATCATCAGATCCTGGTTTCCTTATCATGGGACCTCTCTTGGGATATCTTCTTTCCAACAATTAAAAGAATCATCAAAGTCGGTTCATAAAAGACGAAGTTATCCGCGAACAAACATTAAAAAATATATATACAACGTGTTAATAAATTAGCGCAAAACCTCATACACCCCAACTGATTTATAACAAAAGAATTAGATTGAAACAATAATTTCATTATTTTGATACTTAAAATTTAATGAAATTGAAATTGAAATTGAAACAGATTTATTGTCACAGCAAAGAAAATTATACATCATTTCATAACATGTTATTGTTATTCGCATTTTAAGTTCGGAGGCAAAAATGATTTGTTATCATTTCAGCACTGAAAGAAAGCGCTAACGTACTCATGGATAAATTTTTATAATCTTGTTTTGGTAGTAAGTAGGGTGAGTGTGCCCGTGGGGTGGGTTGACATCGGGTTTAGTAAATTAAAAATTTTATGAAAAAAAAAAAAAAAATTTTGAAAAAAATTACCTATGTTGAAACCATGATAATTCGATTCTGCTATCGATTCTAAACAAACTACTTTCTAGTTTTGCGTTAATTCATTAACACGTTGTATATATATATATATATACTAGCTTTTGCCCGCGACATCGTCCGCGTGGTATTGGGAAAACCCCAAATATTCTATGTTACTTCTAATACCTCCAAGAATATGTGTACAAAGTTTCATGATGATCGGTTAAGTAGTTTTCGCGTGAAAGCCTAACAAACAAACTTACATTCACATTTATAATATTAGGGATACGGTCGAATTGAGAAACCTCATTTTTTGAAGTCGGTTAAAAAGTAAGTTCATCTCTTAAAACTATAACTCAGCTGGCTTAGCGACTCAGCAGGTCTCCATTAAAACAACGTCACTGTCATTTCGTACAGCAGCGTGAAAGCGGAATTTCTGACTTAGTAAGACCATGACAGTATACCTCGTCCTGGTCCACTGGCACGTTGTCCAACTTCTCGAGGTTCGGCAAGTTGCGCAGCACCGTCATGCGGTATCTGAAGACAACAGAGCAACTTATATTAGCCACACTTCTTCTTATCGTGTGGGCAGCAAACCCTGGTGGCAGACTTTTTTCAGACCGCCTTACGGCCTCTGACGTGGTTTTTATGTAACGACTACTACCACCAGAGATTGTAGCCGGGAGCAACGGGTTACCGTGCCAAACGAAGCCAATCATCTTTCTTTTCAGACAATCAGGTGATTCAGAGTGAAATGTCCTAACAAACTGGAGAAATACGCACAAAGTGACATATCACTAGGTGTCTCCCGTGGGAATCGAACCCACGACCTCCGTGTCGAGAGCCCAACGCTCTTAACCATTAGACCAGGGAGGCAGTACACTAGATCACAGAGATCCCACATAATGGTAGACACTAATCTGCATTGGTAACGTGTAGTGGACTTTTGCCCGCTCCCTCTCTCTCATTCTCAGAAAGAACTGCTCTACAGTGAGATGCTACCTACAATCTAGGGAGCATCTCTCGACACGTACGACACGGTGTAGTTTCAAATATTAGTAATTATAAACATGTTACAGCCATGTTGTAAGAGCTCGCAAGAATTCTACTAGAGATATTTATGTGGATTCATTCGGGGTGTTGAGTGCACGGGTTCTCGTAGCAGAGGCTGGTGAGGAGCGGCGGGATATCGTTCTGTACGTAAGTGACAGACGCGTGTGGACTCACTTGGGGTGCTGAGTGCACGGGTTCTCGTCGAGCCACAGGCTGGTGAGGAGCGGCGGGATCTCGTTCTGTATGTAAGTGACAGACGCGTGTGGACTCACTCGGGGTGCTGAGTGCACGGGTTCTCGTCGAGCCACAGGCTGGTGAGGAGCGGCGGGATCTCGTTCTGTATGTAAGTGACAGACGCGTGTGGACTCACTCGGGGTGCTGAGTGCACGGGTTCTCGTCGAGCCACAGGCTGGCGAGGAGCGGCGGGATCTCGTTCTGTATGTAAGTGACAGACGCGTGTGGACTCACTCGGGGTGCTGAGTGCACGGGTTCTCGTCGAGCCACAGGCTGGTGAGGAGCGGTGGGATCTCTTTCTGTATGTAAGTGACAGACGCGTGTGAACTCACTCGGGGTGCTGAGTGCACGGGTTCTCGTCGAGCCACAGGCTGGTGAGGAGCGGCAGGCGTCGCAGGTGTCTGATCTCGCGCAGGTCCCGGATCTCGTTCTTGCGCACGTAGAGCTCGCGCAGGCGCCGGCACGCCGCGAAGTCGCATAGTGACCGGATCTTGTTTATACTGCAACGTACAAATAGAGTTACTTTAATAATGCTTAGGTGGTTCGGTCACGTACAAAGGATGAATGAGAGTAGACCTAGAACGATTAGACTCACTAGGGAGATTTATCGATCCAATGTGAGTGGAACAGTGGAGAGAGGGCGTCCTAGGAGAACTTACCACGACCGACCTAATAAACGGTCTTCACCGAAAAGCACAAGTGCGACACCAATAGAGATCTAGAGAGATGCCAACCAACGGGCTGAGTAAGACACCTAGTGTCGCATGGTAATGCGACACTGGTGGTAACCAGTACCACGCGATAGAAAGTATTTTGTTAGCTTGAATGTGCTCATAATCCATTGCGGTATCAGAACTCAACGTTCGAATAATATTTAGTACTACGCAAGCATTGTAAACTATTTACACATAATATCTCGACTGGGTTTCAGCCCAATTCAGCCTCATAATACAGGGTGTAACAAAACACCCTAGTAATACTTAAGGGGGTGCTTCAGACCATCAAACTGAACAACTTTCACTATGGGGCCAACATCGAGAAAAAATAAAAAGAATCTGCTGTCCCATACAAAACTGCAGTACCGACTCGACTAAAATGTATGGGACAGCTGTTTTTTGAGTTGAAATGCTGTCCGTCTGTCTAGAGCCTAAGAGAGATAAATGGAGGAACACATATTCCGTCGACTCCAAGTAATGAAATAAAGGTATGAGAATGAGATAATGTAGTCAGACATTGTTAATAATTGAAACAACGTTTTTGACCATTCCAAAAAAGATTTTGCTCATGAGTAGACAGTGCTCTGTAAGAACAATTGGACCGCGGTCCCTGATATCACAACAACAGTCCATGGAGGAAACATTGAAATAACCGGCTGGTCAATGATTGGTCAACCGGTGACCAGCCGGCGTGTGATTGGGCAACTCAAGCCGCGCCACGCTCTGATTGGTCGCGGCCTTGCACCCGTCGGTGCGGTTGAACGTATGTACTCAGAAATTATAAATATGAAATAATATTTTCATATAACCTACATTATTATGTATGTTCTAATACAGGAGGCTTCAAAATGAGTGTTTTTCTTTTGGTTTTCTAGTGGATCGATAGATGGCGTTACGGTCTGTGCGAATAAAGGTCAAAATATCAAGAAGTGTTTCTTTAAAATAATAAAGAGGTAGAAGATGATCAAAAAGATGCCAACGCATCTTTTGATTGAATATTTCATTATATACGAATCATTTTAATCGAAAATAGGAAACTGTTTACGTCTGACATGTTTGTATGGGCTCGATCCCTTGGCCTTTAAAAAAAAGTCAGGCACAGTCTTGACATGATTTTGACAGGATCTCGCCTACATCTCTATGGAGCGATAAGCATGTCATCAGTCGAGTTGTTTAGGAATTAAAATTAAAAAAGAAAAGAAAAACGCTCATTAGCCTGAAAGCTAAGAGCAAGGATCTCTTTTATTCTAAAGCATAGAGACAGCATCAATTTACGATTGTAGTTAGTCTCTTTTGTCTTATGACGTACCTTTAATAGTAGAAGGAGAAGGAACTATAGATCTTTATTTATGCGGCTGTCCACTTTTCACTTGTCACTTTTATGCTAGTGTGTGTGAAAACTGAAAAGTGACCGTAAACATTAGGGCCGAGACCTTTAGCGCTAGACCGACTCACACTTGGCTGGTTTATACAGGGTCCTTCTTAATATGCTGACACTTTTTTAAGGGGATGATCAGACCATCAAACTGGACACCTTTCTCTATGGGAGCAACATAGAAATCGCGAAAAAAAATCTGCTGTCCCATACATTTGGCACGAGTAGGTTTGCAGTTTTGTATGGAAGAGTTGATTTTTTTTCGCGATTTCGATGTTGGTGCCATAGAGAAAGTTGTTCAGTGTGACGGTCTGATCATCCCAAAAAAAAAAGTGTCAGCATATTTAGATTTCAGATTTCAGATTTCAGATATTTTTATTGCATTGCTACATTATAATGTACATAGTAATAAAGTAATCGTACAGGATGTTAAACTTTTTACAATGAAGCACCCCGTCAGGGCATAACAATACAAACACGATCTTAATTAATTAGGTGTTACATTCAAATCATTCAATTCATTCAATTAACAACACAATATTATCAAACAATCATAAATAAACAATTATTACAAAATTAATGTCCAGTTTAAATAAACATAAAGAAAAACTAAATTATACAACACTACAAAAAAAATACATTTATCAAAACATTCAAACAAATTAAAGTTGTCATTACAATAATAATTACAATATCCTAATTAATGAATTATACATTGAACCATACCCACACTATATCTATTAGACATACAAGTAATTCGGACATGACAATAACAATAACTATGTTACAAAACTTCGTCAGATAAAAATTCATTTAAAGAATAGTAGGCTTTGTTTACTAACAACCTAAATAAAGCTCTCTTAAATGCATTTAAGGTGTTGCAATTCCGTATAGTTTTCGGTATATTGTTATAGATTTTTGGCGCTATGGCAAATATACTTTTATGCATGAACTTTGTTCTACTTGCTATTATTCTCAACATGTCACAGCGGCGTCTACTTTTTTCATATTCAAATAAATGCATATTAGTCTTTATAAATATTGCAATCTCTTTAGAAGGATACTATATAATTTTTGTTATACCTACTGTAGAGTGTGCTCTATAATCACACCAAGTTTGACGCTTGTATGTATTACCGTTTTTACGATAGAGCGATAGAATAATTTTTTTCTTGATGTTGGCTCCATAGTGAAAGTTGTTCAATTTGACGGTCTACTCTAAACTAAACCGTTCCTTCAAAATATTACTCGGGTGTTTTGTTACATCCTATACTTAGAAGGAAAATTTATTTCCCTGTATCTCCCGCATTGTTTTCGTATCGATGCAATGCAGAACTGACCGCTTCCCTGTATTGAACCGTGTCACCTCACTGTACACTATAGAGAGGTCGGTCATTACCTTAACAATGGCGTAACATCATTGTTTCAAGTAACGGTCGGTCGACTCATCACTTTTGTCTTTGGCGCGTTCCATAATACGCGCGGCTAATCTTTATTATTATGGAGGCTGGAAGCCAGCAACACTTCGACATGACTTCGACCTAATGTGATCTTTTGTATCTATTAACCCCTAGGATGTGATACAGGGTGTAACAAAACACCCTAGTAATACTCAAGGGGGTGCTGCAGACCATCAAACTGAACAACTTTCACTATGGAGCCAACATCGAAATCAAGAAAAAAAAATCAGCTCTTTCATACTAAACTGCAGTACCGTCTCGACTCAAATGCATGGGACGGCAGAATTTTTTTATTTTTTCTCGACGTTGGCTCCATAGTGTAAAATGTTCAGATTTATGGTCTGAAGCACCCCCTTACGGCGGTTGCAGAGGGGTCAACTTTATACAAAACTTTGACGCACAATACGCGTAGACGGTATTAATATAAGTAACTTTGTATATATGGAAAAATAGGTTATAAAATCTAGTTGTCGCGTATTAAATAACATTTGCAATTTATAATATAATTACGAAGATATAAAGCTTTGAAATTTTTCATACAAAATTTTCAAAGCTTTATATCTTCGTAATTATACTATAAATTGCAAATGTTATTTGATACGCGACAACTAGATTTTATAACCTATTTTTCCATATATAAAATATTACTCTTATTAATTCCGTCTACGCGTATTGTGCGTCAAACGTTTGTATGGACTGAAACCACCTAGGGTGTTTTGTTACACCGTATCATATTTGCTTCACCCTTCAAAAACATGGTAGGCACAATGCCTTGCGCATTCAGAGGCAGCTGAGCGTACTGCGTATTGAACTATTATAATACTTTGTGAACAACTTCATAACATTCTGCATTCTGCGCATGATAAATCGATTTCTAGTTCCATTTCGTCATCATTATCAACCTTCATACGTCCCACCCACTGCAGGACACAGGCCTACCCTCAGGGAGGGTGTATTTGCATCTGTCCACCACGCATGCACAATGCGGATTGGTACACTTCACATACACATTCTTCTTCAACGTACTATCAGTTTAAAATAACAATGTGCATGACCTCGCCTGCAAATGTAACGTCACTCAATCACACGAACTTCACTTGAGTCATTCAAATGATTATTTCCTTTACATAGAGTCTATATTCCTTTACAAGAGAGTGAAGTTATCGAACGGCCCTTCAAGGTCATGCACATTGTTATTTTAAACTGATAGTAAGCAAGTTTTCTCAGAATGTTTTCCTTCACCGAGAGCCGGTCGGTATTACGTACTCAAGCTAGAAAAACTCATTGGTACATGGCATGTCGTCCGTGCGGATTCGAACCCGGTCCCTCATGTCATGATTGAGCGTCCATAATCCATATACCAGATTCGCAAAGCCAGGAGGCTTATTGTCGACAGTTAACTGGTGGAGATCAAGCTTCATAGCCTAGCCCACCGCCGCCGCAGAGTAGCCTGCTTGTCGGTCTTCTTACAGAGTGTATTTCGGTGAGTGTGCCCAAGAGGTACATGAGCTCATCCCACCTTTCCCTTTCTACTATCGGACAACCAGGCGCACTGCGGGATATCACCCCTACTTGATTGACATCCTAAATACTCGCACTGCCTTTCAGAATCTTTTATAATGCGCACAGCCAAGGAGTGGAATGCCCTGCCTGCGTCAGTATTTCCGAACGCTTACAACCCAAATTCCTTTAAAGTACGAGTGAATAGGCTTTGTCTGGGTAAGCTCTCTTCATCTTCGACCCCATCTTTGTCCTGAGGACTGGATTAAGGTCAAGAACAAAACCATCTCTAATATTAAAAAAAACCTCTCCGCAACGCGCCACCGACGCTTGCAGGCGTATTCGTATTCAATGTGCAACGCAACAATGTTGGTGATGAATGTAAGCGATATGTCGCGTCACGCGTGCGTGCGTCGCGCGTGACGTGACGCGCGTGAGTGATGGGCGATGGGTGTCATTAGCGTGCTCAGTGCGCGTCCGAGCTGTCACGCGTGGAGTGCGGTTACCGGAGGGTAGCACGCATCGGGAGGGGTATGCAGATTACACGAGTTGCAATAAAATACGGTGACATTGTATTCTAATAATTTCTACCGCCTACCAATCTTCTTTTATTTTAGCATTTCTTCTGCCCTAAGATTGTCCGTGTGGTGTCGGCTAAGAATAGCACCGTACCATTTCCTCGCGTGGGTGTCGTAAAAGGCGACTAAGGGATCTACCGGAGAATGGGCAGCGGCATCCTCTGAGTACACACATTAAATCCTGCGATCGCCAACCCGCCTGCCAAGCGTGGCGACTGGCGACTATGGCAAATCCCCCCCATTTTAGGGGAGGCCTATGTCCAGAAGTGGACGACTATCGGCTGATACGATGATGATGATGAAGGATGAATGAAAGAAATACCTTTGTAGCGATAAGACCGCCAATTTTTGAACCTTCTGTATTTCCTGTCAAAATCAACTCACATTTTTTTATTCAAAATAATATCACATTAGCATTCTGAAGTAATTTTTTGACTCTACCACCGCGTCGGAAGGTGTTCCTTTGCAGAGAAGATGCAGCCAGAAACTCTACAACACACATCTTTTAAACAAAATATACAAAGTACAGTCAAGAGCACGTCAAGCTTGACACTTTGGACTTTTTACCGTTCTTATTTAGTGCGCCATAAGCGTTACAATCGAACTGCAAGTGTAAAGCTTGATGTGCTCTTGACTGTACAAGTTGTGTGTTAACTCTCTGTATCCTATGTTTTTGGTGTAAAAATCAATGTAAAATAACCAGACAGAGTTTCGGTACAACTAGTGAAACGCGGATGTTCTGATGATTTAGACTATCTCTGCAAACCCCCTCGGGGAATATAGTCGTGACGTGAGAATATGCTTATGCTTAAAAATCTATAAAATTTTCAGCGATCTTCGGTTGACCAAGTACGCACGGCGACAGATCAACCTACCCATAGTTCGACCTTATGTCCATGAACATAGAGTTCAACTATGGGTAGGTTGATCTGTCGCCGTGTGTACTTTAGTAACGACCTCGCTACGAACGCAATCTTCATAATGCAGAACAAACTGTCACATAAACTCGCGAAGCTACGGCTCAGTTATTTTACTACCTCTATAATGTCTAGGTACCGGCTGTGCTAGGATACCTAGGGCTAGGTGAGGAGCTTAGGTACCTAGCGCGAGGTCGTGACCCGTCTGCTGTCTGGACGATCCTTTAATGCTATTTGTTATACAACTAGGGTGTTAGGGTGTCTAAAAGAGCGATGATAGCCCATGCGGAAGAGAGCTAGCGTCTCAATCATGAGGCCGCGGTTCGATTCCTGGTCTGTGCCACTAAGTTCTTTGGAATTTATGTACAGTTGTATTTGTCACTAGAGCGGCCCGTCCCGGCTTCGCACGGGTGGACGTCTTATCTTTTCTAGCAATAAATATAGCCTATGATACTCAGGGTGAATGTAGCTTTCTAATGGTGAAAGAATTTTTGAAATCGGCACAGTAATTTATTCATTACAAACATACACACAAAAATACAAATCTTTCCTCTTTATAATATTAAGTATAGATTTACATGCTCGGCGGTGAAGGAAACATCGTGAGGAAACCTGTATTCCCGAGAATGAAAAGAAAATACCATACATTCGGAGGTATAAAAAAAAAAAATTAATAAATAACGCTCACAGGCACATACATTGTAATGATCCCAAGAAAGCACTATGCGTAAAATATGGGTGAGCTTGGGGCGAACATAAAGGACCAGCGCTGGTCTCAGTGTTACAACGACCCTTGCTTGCAATAGCCCAACCACAAATAATCAGGGTGTTAGGGTAAACAGTTGCATTACTTTAATGAGTGATTGTACCCATGATACTGAACTTTTAGGGGTGTGGCCTTAGCGTATTCCGTACTTAACAAAATAAGATCCTTGCCCCGCCATCTAACTCTGAGATTGCAATGGATTCCTTCTCACGTAGGGCTGAAGGGTAACGATGAGGCTGATTTCTTGGCAAAAGAAGCTTGCTTGAACGGTAACGAGGTTTTTGTGATACCAGACTATACAGAAATGCTCCCTAAATATAAAGCTAGAATCTATCTTAATTGGCAAGAGTATTTTAACGAGAGATCGAAAGAGAAAGGGATCTGGTATAAAACCATGCAGAGTGAACCTCCTCGTATACCCTGGTTCAGTGGTACCGGTCTTAGTAGGAAGTTAGTTAAAATAGCCTTTAGGCTGAGATCCGGACACGTTCCACTAAACAAATTTGCGTTTTTAATGAAAAAGGCACCCTCACCTAATTGCGAGATGTGCGGTACTGTGGAGGATGTCCAGCATTTGTTGGTGGAATGTGTCCGGTATCAGTCGCAGAGGCGATTACTCTATAATAGTCTAAATCTAAATATTGTATATGTAGGCCCTTTCGTCACCATTTTAGCTGCCCCTTCGTCGGGAGAGGCTAAAATGGTGTACCTTTTTATTTATAGTACTCGTGTTTAGTTGTGTTTTCGGTAGGAAGTGTTAGGTTTTCATTTTATTGTTGAGTTTTGTTTTGTAGAGTCAAGGTTAAGGCACGATGGGGCTGACATAACCTCAGGGTTAAAAGCTCCAATTAAAATAAAATAAAAAACAGAATAAAAAAAAAAAAAAAAACTTTCTCTAAGGAACAAAGGGAAATTCGCAAAGAAAACACGTAGCGACTAATGCCTTCGCACATAGCCAATCATCATCATCATCTCAGCCGATAGACGTCCACTGCTGGACATAGGCCTCCCCTAAGGATCGCCACAACGATCGGTCCTGCGCTGCCCTCATCCAACGGGTTCCCGCCGCCTTCATCAAGTCGTCGGTCCACCTTGCACGGGGCCTTCCCACGATGCGCTTTCCGGTACGCGGTCGCCACTCGAGAACTTGTCGGACCCATCGGCCATCGGTTCTGCGAGCAATGTGCCCAAACCATTGCCACTTTATTTTAGCAATTATTTGGGCTATACTATACAGAGTCCTTCTTAATAAAAAAATCTGCTGTTGCGTACATTTGAGTCGAGTATGCACCGCAGTTTAGTATGGAACAGGTGGGAACAGCTGATTTTTTTGTTGCTCCGATCGGTTTGCTCCCATAGTGAAAGTTGTTCAGTTTGATGGGAAGACTCTTAGTTTAAAAGGATGCTAATGATATCAATTTCACCCTGCAGTTATGCTGTGGTATGGTGTTGTGGCATATCTGGGGCGACCCTCTGGGCGTCGCCCGGTGGGCAGGCCCAGGTATCGCTGGATAGACCAGATTACCAAGAATCTCGAGGAGCTGGAGGTGCTCAACTGGACTGAGATGGCACAGAAAAGAGATGAATGGCGTGCTTTGTTGTCGGAGGCTAAGACCCACTTCGGGCCCCTGAGCCAGCATAGTAAGTAAGTTATGCTGTGGTACAAGTATCTCACCTGAGCGCGAGCACCTCCACGTTTGGCATCCTGCGCAGGAGACTGACGTCACCGAGCTCCGCGCCCCTGCAACAATACGACAACCATGGTTAAACACTTTCAATTAATACGATAAATAACGCTCACAGGCACATACATTGTAATGATCCCAAGATCCCCAAGTAAGCCTCGGGCTTTTCGTTATGGGAACCTATCAACAACGGCACACACATATAACAGCCATGACCGAACCGAGGACCCTGGTTTGGCAGTCAGGCGTGGTAACCAACCAACCGGGTCGTCTATACATTGTAATGATAGATAGATAGATAGATAGATAAACAATTTATTTGCAAAAGTAACACACACATAATATTACAGTTCACAACAATTTTAAAAACAAGAATACGAGACATAGAATAGAAATTAGAACAACATGTAATTTATTGTATGCTACAGCAGCAAACAGGTCCCAGCTCAACATAGACCTTGCCCGAGAGCAGGGTGTTGGTTTTCAGATGAAACCTTTTTGGTGGCAGTCAGACGCAGCAACCAAAGAAGTGAAGTGAAAGAATAAATAATTAAATAATTAAATGGACATAGATGATCCCAAGTAAGCCTCGGGCTTTTCGTTATGGGAACCATGCAACAACGGCACACACATAAATCCATGACTGAACCGGGATTCGAACACAGGACCCTGGTTTGGCAATCAGGCATGGTAACCAACACACCAACCAACCGGGTCGTCTATACATTGTAATGATCCCAAGTAACCCTCAGGCTTTTCGTTATGAGAACCATACAACAACGGCACACACATATAAAATCCATGACCGAACCGGGATTCGAACCCGGGACCCTGGTTTGGCAGTCCGGCGTGGTAACCATTACACCAACCGGGTCGTCTATACATTGCAATGATCCCAACTTCCCATGTAAGCCTCGGGCTTTTTGTTATGGGAACCTAACAACGGCACAAACACATAACATCCATGATTCCATGACCGAACCGGGATTCCAACCCAGGACCTTGGTTTGGCAGTCAGGCGTGGTAACCATTACACCAACCGGGTCGTCTATACATTGTAATGATCCCAAGTAAGCCTCGGGCTTTTTGTTATGGGAACCATACAACAACGGCACAAACATGTAAATCCATGACCGAACCGGGATTCGAACTCAGGACCCTGGTTTGGCATTCCGGCGTGGTAACCATCACACCAACCGGGTCGTCTATTCTATACATTGTAATGATCCCAAGTATGCCTCAGGCCTTTTTGTTATGGGAACCATACAACAACGGCACAAACATATAACATATCCATGACCGATCCGGGATTCGAACCCGGGAACCTGGTGTGGCAGTCCGGCGTGGTAACCATTACACCAACAGGGTCGTCAAACGATGGAAGGATGTTGAAAAAAAACGGATTCATATTCATCGCTCGCATACTAAACGTCAACAAAAGATTATAAATAAGTATCAACCGACATCGTACAGACATATTACGAGTAACATAATGAATGGTACACGACGACAAACAGTAGGTAAGTACAAGTAGGTAAGTAAATATAAGTAATAAATAATTCACATCGCGCGCCTGAAGGTCGACCGGCGCGGGCGCCTTATATGTGAAGTGACACAGAGCAAGGAAACCACCGACGATGACTAGAGGCAATGAGGTCTGACGGTCATTTTTGACCGAATGCAAAAAGTCCGTCGTCTTCTCAACGTCTTAAATAGTTGAGCACAAAATCATAATCATATTCACAGCAGCTCACATAAACTTAGCATAAGAAACCTTAAGAAATCTTCTTATCGTGTGGGCAGAGCCCTGGTGTCAGAGTTTTTTCAGACTGCCTTACGGCCTCTGACGTGGTTTTTATGTAACGACTACTACCACCAGAGATAGTAGCCGGGACCAACGGCTTAACGTGCCATCCGAAGCACGGAATCATCTTTCTTTTCAGACAATCAGGTGATTCAGCCTGCAATGTCCTAACCAACTGGGGAAAAACGCACAAAGTCACATATCACTAGGTGTCCCCGGTGGGAATCGAACCCACGACCTCCGTGTCGAGAGCCCAATGCTCTTAACCATTACACCACCCCCCGTGCCATACAAAACTTCGTACCGACGCGACTAAAATGTATGGGAAAACTGATTTTTTTTAATTATTTCTCGCTGTGGAGCCAACTCCATAGTGAAAGTTGTTCAGTTTGATGGTCTGAAGCAACCCCTTAAGTATTAGGTGTTTTGTTACACCCGGTATAGGCATTTGCATTACTTTAAGGTGTGATTGTCACCATGATACTGAACAACTTTCCCTATATAGGAAATTCGTAAAACAAATTTGAACTTTGAGCTGCGATCGAAGTTTTGTATGAAAAGTAAAAAAAAAAAATTTGCTAATTTCCTATAAGTTTCTTAGGGAAAGTTGTTCAGTATCACGGGTACAATCCTCCCATAAAGTAATGCAACTGTTTATCCTAACACCCTGTAGGTATATCTTTCTGTGACATGGCGCAGTCGGTAGGACACACGCTTGCTCTGTGAGTCACGGACACGAGGGACAGTCATACACCATACAGTATATGATATTGATAGTGATTGGAGACGCGTGCCTGCATTATTAGACACAGATAACTAACATAACACGCGGCATCCGAGTAATTGTTTTGTACACGGCACGGCATCGCGCCCGCGAAGAATTGCTTTTATTTAGTTTTTATTAAACAGTTGTAAATTACACTTTGATACATACATACATATTCTCACGCCTGTCTCCCACTGGGGTAGGCAGAGACAACGGAACGCCACCTGCTACGATCCTGACATACCTCTCTAGCTTCCTCCACATTCATAAGACCTTCCATGCATGCTCGTCGGTTTCGGGTAGATCTGACCTGGCCCTTCTTAAGCACGTCGCCAATTTGGTCCGTATATGTACGTCTAGGCCGTCCCCTTCCAACATTTCCACTTACGCTTGCCTTATAAATTGCCCTCGTCAATCTGCTCTCATCCATTCTTTCCACATGACCCAACCATCGCAACATACCTTTCTCTACTTTTGTCACTACATCCTCTTTCAGATTTCATCCTCTTTGATTGGTTATAAAGATTATAGACATAATAGGATCCTTCTTAATTTGCTGACACTTTTTTAAGGGGATGATCAGACCGTCATACTGAACAACTTTCTCTATGGCACCAACATCGAAATCACGAAAGAAAATATGTAAATCTGACACATCACTAGTATAGAGATTAGTTTCTAGATTATTTCTGAAAATTTATTGGTCAGTATTGAAAATATTACCAGACTTTGTTTGTATGGAGCGCGCTCCGAATTATATCCTCTTAAATGGTTTTTCTATGAATATAATATATGCAAAATATATGGCTAAACCGTTGAACCGATTTTGATGAAATGAGGTACCTACCATAGACTATACAGGGTGTAATAAAACACCCTAGTAATACTTAAGGGGGTGCTTCAGACCATCAAACTGAACAACATTCACTATGGAGCCAAAATCGAAATCGCGAAAAAAATAATCCGCTCTTTCATACAAAACTGCAGTACCGTCTCGACTCAAATGTATGGGATGGCAGATTTTTTTTATTTTTTCTCGATGTTGGCTCCATAGTGAAAGTTGTTCAGATTGATGGTCTGAAGCACCCCCTTAAGTATTACTAGGTTGTTTTGTTACACCCTGTAGAAATAGCTTCGACCCTAAGGAAGGCCATACTAGGTCTAAAAATTCCGGAAAACAACTAGTTGTGTGTAAGTACTACTATAATCTAATTTAGATGTTCGACGACTACTCCCTAGTGAACAACAGTCATTATATGATATGCTATATGCACATAGCGACAGTGCATCAATCATACGACAGACAGACAGACGCACCGACAGCGCCAAGTCCGTGCGGGTGATTGCACCCACTTGACACCTATAGCTATAAATACATCTTTAGACTGTCCACAGTTCACTATACTAGATCTAGATCTAGCGGCGCGCGCGCATGCATCCAACTAGCGTTGCCAGGCGTCCGGATAAAGCCGGACATAGTTAGGCTTTTCGGAGTTGTGTCCGGACAAATTAGACGGTGTCCAGCCTGTCCGGCTTTTATTAGGCCTTTTACATTTGACCAGCCTAACTTATTTTGAAGGAAACAGAGATTTTAAAGCAGGTATCTGGCCACCAAAAATATTGATTATTTTTGTTTCAATTTGTTTTATTGTTTTGTTATTATTTTGTTAAAGTTTACCAATCAGTGAAGAAGTATTGTTTTGTTTAATATTGTTTTTCATTGCATTGTTTCATTAAAATTTAACTGCCTCCGTGGTCTAATGGTTAAGAGCATTGGCTCTCGATACGGAGGTCGTGGGTTCGATTCCCACGGGGGACACCTAGTGATATGTCACTTTGTGCATTTTTCCCCAGTTGGTTAGGACATTGCAGGCTGAATCACCTGATTGTCTGAAAAGAAAAGTGATTCCGTGCTTCGGATGGCACGTTAAGCCGTTGGTCCCGGCTACTATCTCTAGTGGTAGTAGTCGTTACATAAAAACCACGTCAGAGGCCGAAAGGCGGTCTGAAAAAACTCTGACACCAGGGCTCTGCCCACACGATAAGAAGAAGATTAAAATTTAAGAAGATTTTATGGTAATTGGTTAAATAAAATCGGTCAAGTGCGAGTCGGGCTACTCGCGCACAGAGAGTTCCGTACCACACCACCACAGAACACAACATTATTAACATAGAAATAAAAACTTTTTTTGTCCGGGACCTTTAGCACATGATCGACTCACACTTGGCCGGTTTTTAGTATTTGTTGTTATTCTGTAGAGTTTGCTTTATAATCACACTAAGTTCGACGCTTGTATGTAATACCGTTTTTACGATAGAGCGTGAAGAAAAAACGTTGATAAAAACTAGTTTCTTGTTGACAACCCCCCTTAATTTTTAACTTTTTGACATTTTTATTATTTGTTAACAAATCCGCCGTAATAACGCATAATCTGAGAAAATTTCAACTATCTAGCTATTACGGTTCTAAAGTTACAGCCCTAAATAGGTAGGACAGACGGACGGACGGACGGACGGACGGACGGACGGACGGACGGACGGACGGACAGACGGACAGACGGACAGACGGACAGACGGACAGACGGACAGACGGACAGACGGACAGACGGACAGACGGACAGACGAACAGACGGACAGACGGACAGACGGACAGACGGACGGACGGACGGACGGACAACGTAGGCTTAGTAATAGGGTCCCGTTTTCACCCTTTGGGTACGGAACCCTAAAAAGCCTGCGGTTTCGCATAAATATTTTGTTGTCGTATCAATACTAAGGTGAGAAATCCTCAATAATTAAGGGTGACCGGCCTTCTTGCCCAAATGTCCGGCCAAATGCTGGCTGGTCTGTCCGGCTATTCGGGTTTAAGACCTGGCAACCCTACATCCAACCGTCCAGGTCATGTACCTCATACCTTCAACTGACCGCGCTTCAACTATTGTCAATTTGTTCGTAATGCGTTTTAGATCTATTTGCTTGTGAAAAAGTATGACCGAAAGTAGGTTGACGTGTGAAAGTTACAAGTCAAGTGTGTATGGAATGGTTGAAACGGGTCGCCCTAGGTTGCCCTAGGCGCACGAACGCTGATCAACTCGGGTGCGTACTGAAGAATGGCCAAATAAAATGTACCCGGAACCGACGAGACTGTATGAAGACTTATGGATGTTGAAGAGGCGAGAGATAAATATCTTGGACAATGTCACACAAATTATCTAGTCACATTTAAAGTACCAGAATCTAGCCTGGACTTGTATTATGATGACTAGACAACGATATAGAATACATCTAAACTATTATAAAACTGTAACAGAAATTGGTCTGTACATTGAAAATATTTACAAAAAAAAATTACGATATGGTTTTTAGATGTCCCTGATTCCAAATCACCAATTTTTGGATTTTTTGTCTGTCTGTTTGTTTGTTTGTTTGTTTGTTTGTTCGTTTGTTTGTTTGTTTGTTTGGGTGTTTGTTTGTTCGAGTATCACGCAAAAACTACTGAACCGATTTTGATGAAACTTTTTTTGTTTGATAGCTTATCATCTGACTTAAAATCTGGTATATAATTTATGCGGACGAAGTCGCGGGTAAAAGCTCGTACATATATAAATACAAACATCCATGACTAAGTACAAATATTCATATTCATCATACAAATATTTGTCCCTTACGGGATTCGAACCCGCGACCCTCGGCACAGCAGGCAGGTTCACTACCGACAGTGCTACCGGGCCGTCGATGTGATGTGTGTCAGAACCTTAGAATGTGTCGATATGTTGTCTCTGCCTACCCCAGTGGGACATATAGGTGTGAACACAGAACATTACAAGTTTTAGAAATGCACAGTAGCACTTTTGCTTCGCAGACGACTGTCGCCACTTGTCTTCCCGCTCACGCTGGTATGACAACTTATGCCCTTTCGCTCACACCACGACGCGCCTTACGGTGCTATGTAAATTATTGCATAAACTTGTGGCACGCCTTCCACGCCCACTGTGCATTTCTAATATAATGTTCTGTGGGTGTGAGCATATTATGTCATGTATGTTTGTGAAAAGTACGTGAAGATTTATTTAATTTTATACAGGGTCCTTCTTAATATGATCATATGATGACGCTATTTACTGGGATGATCCAAATCAGATCATCGGGTTTTTCTCAGGTATTCGATGCTTAATTTTTGTGTTTCCGGCGCGCGCAGGTGTCAGGACCCGAGTGACTGCCTGATGGCATGGCGGCACCAGTAGTTTTCACTTTCATGCGCCCGCGCAGTCGACGACCTGCCCCAACCCGAGCACACCTCGGCCCTCGAGTCCACAACACGTCGCGTTTCATTTAGAGACGTACATACATACATGACATAAACTCACGCCTTTTTAAATAAACCCCTTAAAGCAGGCATTTCAAACTCCGTGGCCCGGAGAGCGTTGTCTTGCGGCCCTATCCAATTTTAAGAACAGCTTCCGATGCGGCCCGCGAGCGTGCAGTTTTTTGAAAGTAGGTACTTATATTATACTCGCGACTTGGTTCGCATAAATTATATACCAGATTTTAAGTCAGATCATAAGCTATCAAACAAAAAAAGTTTCATCAAAATCGGTTCAGTAGTTTTTGCGTGATGCTCGATCAAACAAACAATAACACAAACAGACAAAAATTCTATAAAAAGGTTGATTTGGAGTCAGGGACACCTAAAAACCATATCGTAATCTTTTTTTTTGTAAATATCTTCAATGTAAAGACACACTTCTCTTACAGTTTTATAATAGTTTAGATAGGTAAGGTACCACTACCGCATTGAGTCATAATGTGAGAATTTTCGAGCTCGCTACGTAGCGAGCCTTCGCTCACTTTTTTATATGGTACGAGCTTTTACCCGCGACTTCGTCCGTATCAAACAAAAAAGTTTATCAAAATTGGTTCAGTAGTTTTTGCAAGATGCTCGATCAAACAAACAAGCCGACAGACAAAAAATCCAAAAAATTTAGATTTGCAATTAGGGACACCTAAAAACCGTATCGTGATCCTTTTTTTTGTAAATATCTTCAATGTACAGATACACTTCCATTACAGTTTTATGGAGCGCTTTTTACAAGGGTCCTGAAACTATTGCCCTTGTAATATAAGTCTAATCCCCGCAAGTTGATATTGCGATGGAACCTTGTCACAATAACAGCTGCGTGACGCCATCAAGCGCGGGCTGACCTTGCGAACGGTACTGATGGTGCACAGTCGACTACGTCAAAATTACGTCACCAAGATGGCCGCCAATCGCAATATCAACTTGCGGGGATTATACCGTCCTGTTTTAATCGTCCTGTTCTACGTAAGTTACTGTACCTGTGGCCTGTTGTGAGTACTGTGAGTTTTATTTCTTTATATTCTTTGCGGCCCACTGATTCTACTATGGTTATGCATTTGACCCACCAGTGACTTTGAGTTTGACATGCCTGCCTTCAAGGGTGCTGCTGTGTTGATGTTTCCGAAATCCAAACGGATGAAATAGCGGACAAAAGCTAGGAGATACATAAATAGACCCCAAGTAGACAATTATAATGACAAAAAACTTTCCTTTTCTATCGATGGCCTCGCACTTCCGTAAAAGACCGGTCCGTTATCTAATCCGTACAAACATCCCACACACATAATTATGTCTGTTTATTTATTTGTCATATCATCTTATATGCTTTTACTTTCGGATTTCATTTAAGAGAGACCGACAACCGATGTCCCAGTAGTGTAAGAGATAGACGTACTTTTTGTAATCATCAGCTGCAAGGCTGATTCAGTATTCTCATAGGGTGTAGAGTAGAGTTGCCGCGAATACTCGCTATTATTCGGTATTACTCGTCATTTTTTTGATATTCGTCGAATACCGAATAATAGCTAGTATTATTCGGCATTCGGCGAATAGTCGTCGAAAATAAACTTTTAACGAACAAAAGAACTAATGAGTTAAAATTAATCATTTTTTTAATTATTTTCCTTCATAAAACAATACACAATATCAATTATTATCTGTAATATGTGCCTGTGCATATGATATTCATGAAATTAAATTAGTAAGGCTTTTTAATTAATATTTAAAATCCAACAGAGGCAGATTGTGGTGCAAAAAACAATTTTTTCTGCAGGTTCTGGAGCAACTCGGTTTCGTTTTTCCTCGTAAATTAAACCTGCCTCGGAAAATAGTCTTTCTGAATAAACAGAGCTTGCTGGTGTGATTAAGTATATGTAGGTATGTATAACATGAAACAGATTTCTTTAACTTTATTGTTTTCTTTTCTCACAACCTTAGAAGAAATTAGAAATATTTTTAATGTGTTTAATGTTTTTTTTTTTATGTCGAATAGTAATGTCGAGTTATTCGACTATTCGCCAAAGTGAATGGCGATTAATCGGTATTCGACTATTCGCTATAAACACTATTCGCGGCAACTCTAGTGTAGAGCATCTCTATGATTGGGATGGACCCAGCGTTGCAAAAGTCACTCTGATAAAATCGGTAGAAATCAGTAGATTGTCTTAATGTTTGTGAATTTCTGGTTTTACGTCCTATTTCATCACATTCTGAGCATAACGATGCGATATGCTTTGTGCCTGTGCCAGGTGCGTATTGACCAAAACTTGAGTGAAGTGAAACTTCAAAAATTTTTTAGTGGTATCGAAAAATATTGATGGGCAGGGATTTAAACAACAATGAACTCTATTCCATAACTTATAAAATCTAATTTTCATAAAAAAAAAAATATTCAAAATAATATCATATAGACAGCTTTTTGACGTCATTTTTGGACTCTACCTCCGCGTCGGAAGGTGTTCCGTTGAGATAAGATGCGGCCAGAAACTCTACAACACACATCTTTTAAACAAAACAAAATGTACAAAGTACAATTAAAATACAATATTGTATAGTCCACAAACTTTCAAGGGGAAGTCCAAACTTTCTAATAGGACCATAAAGATTCTTATCGATCTACACAAAAAGCAAAATATTTAAATATTTGGCTAAAACATCATCTGTGAAATAAATCGGTTGAATACAACCAAAACCGGACCTGTTCCCTGAGCAATACAACCTGGGCCTCTTCAAGGCAAGAATGAATAGGCATCTTTCTAGGTAAGCATGCTACATCTTCGGCCTCATCATCACTCAACATCAGGTGAGATTGGGGTCAAATGTTTACCTATCGAACATAAAAAAAAAAAAAAAAAAAAAACGCACAATGTGACATATCACCAGGTGCCCCCCGTGGGAATCGAACCCACGACCTCCGTGTCAAGAGTCCAATGCAAACCATTAGACCACGGAGGTAGTATCCCTACAACGCTGTCAAAAAAAAAAAAAAAAAAATTTTTTTTATTCAAAATAATATCATATAGATAGCTTTTTGACGTCATTTTTTGACTCTACCACCGCGGCGGAAGGTGTTCCGTTGAGAGAAGATGTGGCCAGAAACTCTACAACACACATCTTTTAAACAAAACAAAATGTACAAAGTACAATTAAAATACAATATTGCATTACATATACATAGTGTAAAATTGTCAAGACCAGACATTCTGCTGTCTAATTGTGAGATAATTCGCTGCCATCTCTTTTGCATGATTCACCTCTTTAAAAGGAAATGCACAAACGCGGCAATGCAATAATGCAAATGAAATGCAAGCGAAGCACGACCACGCGCGGGCGGGCGCGGGGTAGGTGAGCAGATAACATCGTTTGCATACGAGTGTAGATACACTGTTGTGTAATGTATGTATGTAAGAGGTAGCTGTGTTGTATGTAGATGTTTAACTTGAGGTTAAGGATAGAGCAGAATTTGAAATGGCACATGATGAGGAAATTGAAACTTTATTTTTTGACGTAAAATAAGATTTGTAACAATTCAATAGCACAACATAGCATCTTAGATCAAAGTAAAATGAATGGATAGGCCCAAAGCGCTTTAAGTTGAAGCACGCAAAACTAGGGCACTTCAATACAAATTAGGGTACTTGGTCTGTCATCTCGGTACATATTCGAAGTAAAACTGTCAATGGTTTTGCCTCATTTTTCTGGTTTGAAATGTTCGCGTAAGGCCTGTCCATTCTTGTTTACTAATGTCATTGCATAGCATAATGCTTACGATTATATTCCTCGAGGGGGTAGTCAGAGATATTCTGAAACCTCAGAATATCCACGTTTCACTATAGCGGTACCGAAACTCTGTCAGTGTGACGGCAAGTGAGCCCGTCGCCACTTGTAATGGACAGTGGGTGTTCAACCTCTAAGGTTATATGCTGCTATGAAAATGGGGATAGTAATTTGTGATAGATATGAAACCAAAACTCACTATAAACAATAAAAAATCGATGAAATATGAGGACTCCAAACGTAGCTGTTCAAATCCCGCCAAAAACTCCCAAACAACTCCCAAGCTATTTTGGGGTTGCTGCTTTTTTATAATTTATTGATAATTGATAATATAAATGAATAAATAACTAGTTAAATAAAAATAAATGATACAATCTGAGTCGTTTTTATAAAACCCCATAACTTATTACACATTTGACTTCAGTCAAAACTTCTATACTTTTTCTGTTATTTTTTCAAGGGAAAGCGTCGGTTTTCCTTTCTTTTTTGACGTAAAATAAGATTTGTAACAATTCAATAGCATAGCATATGCTCACGATTATATTCCCCGAGGAGCAAGAGATATTCTGAAACCTCAGAATATCCACGTTCCACTAGTACCGAAACTCTGTCCGTGTGACGGGGAGTGAGCCCGTCGCCACTTGTCTGTTGTCTTGAATGGACAGTGGGTGTTCAACCTCTAAGGGAGCGTTTAAACAGAAGTGACGTGGCGCGGACATTTCGCGAGCGGGGTGCGGCAATATAAGCCTTATAGTACGTAGCATAGAGTCGTTTGGTGAATTACGCCCGCGCCTCCAGGCGACGTCGCCTGGTGGCGGGGGCGCGATTTTTCTTTACGTCAAAAAACGACGCTATGCTACGTAATATAAGGTTTATATTGGTGTTACTTTGACTACCCGCCACCGCCACCTGTATAAACCCTACCTAAGGCTATATGCTGCTATGAAAATGAGGATCAGAGAGGTCAGGAATCACTGACTTTCAGTCAGATTCTTAAAGTATTCGTGAAAAATTGCTCAGCTTACAACGCCTTAACACTATCACATTGAGTAAATAGCCCACAGACGGCCGTGGTGGTCCAGTGGCGAGTAGCCTTGCCTGCTGTACAGGAGGCAATGGTTCGCTCCCAAATCGAAAAGTATCCTATTCTCCACATTTCCATTTCAGTCCGCCTATCCTCTTAGGGAGGAGGCCGCGGAGTGGCCTGCTTGTCGGTCTTCTACAGATTGTACTTCGGTGAGTGTGCCCAAGAGCTACATGAGCTCATCCCGCCTTCCCCTTTCTACTATCGGACTTCCAGACGCACCGCGGGATATCACCCCTTCTTGGTTGACATCCCACATATCCGCACCAAGCGCCTTTCTGAATCTTTTATAATGCGCACAGCCAAGGAGTGGAATGCCCTGCCTGCGTCAGTATTTCCGAGCGCTTACAACCCGAATTCCTTTAAAGTACGAGTGAATAGGCATCTTCTGGGTAAGCTCGCTACATCTTCGACCTCATCTTCGTCCCGAGGACTGGATTGAGGTCAAGAGCAAACCCATCAGCAATAAAAAAAAGGGCCGAATTCGACCAAACTTTGATTTTGTGTCGAAGCTTTTTCTCTGTGGTCTACTCATGTGACACAATTACGCGGGGTGGACTAGGTCTAGGTTCGATGTCCGCACGGAACTTGACCATGTAAATCGCCCAGTAAAGGTGGATTGGTACCACTCCCAGGGTTCGTCGCCCGCCACGCGTCGCGTGCCGCGGTGATCTCACGGACACACCCTCACGCAATCACCTACCTACCTGAACGCAACCCTTCGCACATTACATTATATTGCCAACCCTATTATAAGTATACAGGGTGTACGTGACAGCCTAGCAAACACTGAAACGGTGAACTCAGACCATCAAACTGAACAACTATCACAATGGAGCCTATATCAGGAAACGCGAAAAAAAATCAGCTGTCCCAGACATTTAAGTCAGGTAGGCAGGTACTGCAGTTTTGTATGGGAGAGTTTATTTTTTTTTTTCGCGTTTCCTGAGGTAGGTTCCATAGAGAAAGTTGTTCAGTTTGATGGTCTGAAGCACCCCCTTAAGTATTACTAGGGTGTTTTGTTACACCCTGTATAAATTCTAGCGTGTCAATTGCCGAGGTAATCAACGGGCAATAGAGAGGGTGAGGTAAAAAGTTGGTGGGAGGCAGAGAGTGTCCATATATGTAGTACTAAACTTTCTTATGACTGTGACCAAACAAATGACTCTCTATGGGACCAACATCGAAATCGCGAAAATAATGTTTCGATGTTACTCCTAATATAGACGAAGTTGAGTAGCTTGAGGGTCTCATCATGACCTTAAGAGCCTATGTCGAAAAATAATTTAAGGCTACTCCTCCCATCTGCAAGGCTCTCTTTCTTACAAGCAAACTTTTGCAATTAGCCATCCCGCTTCAATTGCGCGGCTCCGGTCAGAATTTTCCGTTTTCTTTGAAAACCTGTATGATTTTTTATGAATTTTCAAAAAATAAGAAAACCACATCATTTTATATTGTATTGTGAAGAATATTGTAAATTTTCATATTCTTCTGATCAACAATGTAAGAGTAAAACGGTTACAATTGGAAAAAAAGAGGTGACTTTGGAGTCGTTTTTCTACAGTTTTATTAATTAAAATAGATTTCGAGAAAAACCACATCACTTCTCATATCCTGTAGATGTTCAGTTTTGTTTTCTGCTTAAAAAGTGCCATAGTTAATGTATAAAATGGTTACAAAGTTACTCAAAACCGGGCGGACGCCCCTTAAGCGAAACGGGCGTGTGATAGCTTATATTACTGCCAGATGCGAGAGACAGAGATGGGGCGACGCGCGCGCCTGGAACGAATCAAGCGAAAAAACAAACTTTTTTTAATTGTGATTGTACTATTTATGTAAGTTCAATTCTGCTCTAATCAAAACTTACATAATTTCAATCTCTTTTTTTAAAATCAAGTCTCATGTTTCTATTATTCACCGTTTAGCAGTTACAAGCGTTTATAGACAAAAACGGAGGCCACTTTGGCTTGTTTTTCTATCGAGAAAATTTGTCTTAATCGTGTTTTGGCTCTAATCAAAACTTCAATTATATGTTCAATTTACACATATCCGCAAATCATACTCCTACTGTTAGTACTTCATGATATATGGAGCTTTGAAGAATCAATCTTTTTTTACATAGCCTCTTAAAAACCGTGTCGATGGATGGAGGCACAGAACATTAAAGAGAGGTAAGAAATGCAAAGTAGCGCTCTTGCTACGGAGACGACTGTCGCCACTTCTTTCCACTCACACTGCTACAACTACATAATGATGTCCTCTCGCTCGAACCAAGCCGCGCGCCTTGAAAATCATTGCACAACCGTGTCGTAGAACGCCTACTTTGCACTTCTAAACCATCTTATAATGTTCTGTAGATTGAGGTTGGAGGTGGGAGGAAACCGTTAAGCCAAGACAGAGACTTTTTGTGTCAGTTTGAAAATAGGTACTTAAGGGCCTATGTCGAAAAATAATTTAAGCGAAACGGGCGTGTGATAGCTTATGTTACTGCCAGATGCGAGAGAAAGAGATGGGGCGGCGCGCGCGCCTGGAACGAATCAAGCGAAAAAACAAACTTTATTTAATTGTGATTGTACTATTTATGTAAGTTCAATTCTGCTCTAATCAAAACTTAGATAATAGCAATGTCTTTTTTTTAAATCAAGTCTGATGTTTCTATTATTCACCGTTTAGGTTTAAAGATATTTTATTTCTCAAAAGAACATTTACAGTTCACTTAAAGAGAATATACATAGTTAATTAAATAAAGTTTAATTTTAGCTCAAGTTGGCATGAGATAAGAAGGGTAACAATAATTATTTTAAATATTATATAGTATACCTACGTTATAATAGGTAGCCTACATTATCTTCACATCTTATTACATGCTAGAGATATATGTTTTTAGCTTGTTCTTAAAAATATTAAGAGATTGAGCGGTTTTAACATCACTTGGTAGGTCATTGAACAGTGTCACTCCCTCAAAAAGCAAGTTTCGTTTTCCATATTCTGTCCGGGGGCGACGGGTTACAAATTTGTTATTGTTTCTCAAACTGTGGGTGAATGTTCTTTTCTTTAGTGTGATGTGTGTATGAATCTTTTTTGTTTGTATTTTCCAAATTAGAATGCATGTGCTGTATATGTATATTTGCCTGAGGTTGTGTAGTTTAGCAGTTACAAGCGTTTATAGACAAAAATGGAGGCTACTTTGGCTTGTTTTTCTATCGAGAAAATTTGTCTTAATCGTGTTTTGGCTCAAATCAAAACTTCAATTATATGTTCAATTAACACATATCCGCAAATCATACTCCTACTGTTAGTACTTCATGATATATGGAGCTTTGAAGAATCCTATTTTTTTTACATAGCCCCTTAACATCGAGTTCAGCGTAACAAGTCCCCTAAACCTAAATTTCGAGTTATGCCATGTCTCAGAGTGGTGCGGTTACCGTCAGCGACTATGGGGGTCGCTATTTGTACTAAAGAACTATTGATTTATCGAAGCATGTCGTCGTGAACTTATATAATATTCACCAATTTATAAGTATTTTGCCCTTCGGTGCTTATAGAACGGGCTTGATACATGAACTGTTGATCGATTTCATTTATGAATGTCTTCTACTACGTAATGTAGAACTTAGCCTTTCCCTTCCGAATAAAAAACTACAGCCATTGCTAACAGGAGAGCAATCGCGCTAAATAAATCTCAACTGAACCATGATTGGACTGCGAGGGAACCACAACTTTTAACACATTCGGTATTGCGCTATTCATTTGACAGCCGTTAGAGCCGTTTTGACCTATTGACAGATAAATAATAAAGTAAATAAATAAATATCTTGGACAATGTCACACAAATTATCTAGCCACATTTAAAGTACCAGAATCTAGCCTGGACTTGTATTATGATGACTAGACAACGATATTAGAATACATAGTATAGATACAAACATCCATGACTCGGGTACAAATATTCATATTCATCTAATTTTGTTCTATTACCTATTATGATAATTTATTTCACATTGTAAATCAGTAATCTAGAGTAGGAGTGTACTTAACCGATAAATTCAGAAATGGCACCTAAACGATAGCCGAAGAGGTCTCGCAAAGATAGATTTCGTTGTGAACAGATCGAAGGAGAAGGATTTCACGCACAGATTGAAGATATTTTCCCGTACATACCTCTCATGCGTACGAATACGGGACCCGGTAATCAACCCACTGCTTCGTCTGATGGAACGCCCGGTCTACAGAAATAGAATGCCAGGTCTACAGAAATGGAATGCCTGGTCTACAGGAATGGAATGCCTTACTCCGGACCCCATAATAGTGACATTTATTAGCGGCTTTATTTTAGATTGTCTTTGGACGAAGTGTTTTTTTATATCAATGTTATTATCATCTCTCATCATCATCCTCGTCGTGTGACTGTCTAGATTAAAAAACCCTGCGACCCGTAAGCTCTCTTATTTTCTCTCTTAATTCCTAATGGAGTGTACGGGGGTCGGGGCCCCTCTGGGACACCCCGGCCCCCGTAACAAGACAACGGGTAGCATGCCAACCCGCGATAGCCGTGATACAGCTATATCACGGCTATCGCGGGTTGGCATGCTACCCATGCTGGAGTGGCTAGATTTTCGTCCAAAAATGCGCTGCAAACTAAACACCTAGACTCTTTCAGGTCCACCTCACCTCTACTAAACTACTACGTCATTTTAGTAGGCATACCTATTTTTGACTGGCTTGTCTTTCAGTATGTCACTGTGGTGCCTTCTAATCCAAGGAAACCAAATACGAAAAGCATAAGAATTCGCACCAATCTAATTACACGTTAAACGCCATGCAAATTTTGTCATCTTTCTATTGAGGCCATGGGGGACACCATTTGGCCGACACAGTAAGATTCCATTGGGGCCGTGGGGGACACCAATGTGACCGCGGGCTAGTTTCTGAGCCGCCGGGCATATCTATCGAGCAAATTTGTATCGAAATTGACCCCCGTGGCCCTGTAGACAAGTGTAGTCTGATTAGTTTTAAAAAAAAAGTTAAACTTAGAAAAATACGACTCATTTTTTAGGAACTTCACCTTAGAGGTTATTGTGTGTGTGTTTAATGTCTATGATTGAGTATGTTTGTTACTAGTTTTCTCGGAAACGGTTCAACCAATTTTGGTGCACTTTTTAGAATATAACAGTCCAAAAATAAAACTTTATTTAAAAAAGGAAAAATAAATACAATTATTTCAAAAAATTACATATGTAAATTCTATGTTTTTTATTTGTGATAAGTCTTCTTGACTTATTATATAAATCGTCGTCCATTCTGAATGATATTCACATTCCACACCACACAAAATATAATATTCACGTAACGATTTGAGATGCGGTGCGACAACTTTACTATTCGGTATTATCCTGTGATATTATCTTACGGTCAACAGGCAAACTGCCACTGACGAGAAAGCGCGCGTAGGGACTTTGCGCGGGAGTTTGGGTGGTGGGCAGGGGTGCTCGACAGCGTGATCCCCGCGGCCCCCGCAAGAGGGAACTGTGGTTTTTCCCAGCGGAGGCCATGGGGGACACCTGATGAGCAACAGAAGTTTTTCATGCTAACCAAGTCAAAAAATAGTAATTATTGAATTGTTTTATACGTTTCAACATATTTTCTGTCAGATTAAGCAAGAAAACCCAGTTCTAAAATTTTACAAAATACTAGATTTTTACCAGGCTCCCACTACTATTTGACTGTGGCTCATATGGTGTCCCCCATGGCGTTCAACGTGTTAACTAATAAAAAGGTGGTCTTTTAAAAAAAATTGAGACATTTTTAGATCATAATAAATTATTGTCTGTTGTGTTCCATACGTTTGAGTCGAGTAGGCATTGCAGTTTAGTAGGTATGGAACAGGCAGGTTTTTTTTCGCAATTTCTAGATGTTCAGTTTGATGGTGTGATCATCCCCTTAAAAGCCGCTAGCATATTAAGAAGGACCCTATGATCTAGGTCTAGAATAGCTAAGCTAGCATTGTCGCTAGAATTCTATGTTAGTCAGCAATTTGTCGAAACAAGCCAATCTGTAGAACAAAGTAAAAGATTAGTAAAGTGGCCTCAGTTCCTACACTAACACTAATATAATAACATATAACCAGTAAATCTAACTGTTTGGCGCATCGCCAACTTCTTTGCTTCCACTCCGCCTAGGCACTGATAACTAAAGTTAGTAAGTTATACTTACTATAGTCAGGGTTGACACATGCGGGTACAGTATAAACCCGTGTGATTCCGGCGAACCTAACCTGTCGAATCAGAAATGAAGAGATCCGCAGAAGAACCAGAGTAGCTGACATAGCCCAAAGAATTTCTATACGTATACTTCAGTGGCATTGGGCGCACATAGCTCGCAGAACCGATGGGGTCGAAGATTTCTCATGTGGCGACCGCGTACCGGAAAGCGCAGGCCCCCCACAAGATGGATCGACGATCTGGTTAACAAATACTATTTGTGCTGCATGTTACAGATTATTTAAAACAAAGCTCAGATTCTGCAGCCACCGAGCTCACGCCAGGAACCAGTCACTGTCAACGAATACCTCTTAGAGAACATCATCATCATCATCGTCACACTAAAAAACCGACGAAGAGCGTGTCGGACACGCCTATATCAAATGCAATGACCTTTGTAATTCGTGGGATATCACAATCACGTGTTTTCAGGAGTGTAGCGTTACATATCGCTGTCAAAAATATCGATGGGCTCACAAATGTATCATCCCTTCTTGCATCCTTCAGCTCGCCGAAGTTTTTATATGAGTTTGACACATGACATAACCTTGGCGAATACCTAATTGACAGCTCGCCGATGTTTCAACGACAGATTCAAGGTTGTGACGTGACGATGTTTGCGCTTAGAGAAGCATTGCAGGTTCGCACTTGGTTCGCACCCTCAGAGGAAGGATCTCTTTATTCTAAAGCATAGAGAAGAGACCGCATCAATTGGGTATTTGACTACATTCAATATATTTTATTTTTATCTACTCAATACAAAAAGGGTTAGAAAATAACGCTAAACTCCCATTTTCATTGAGGTTTCAGCTTGAATACTATTTTTAATAACAAGATAAACTATAAAAAGTAATGAAAATGTTGATGACGTCACAACTCAATATTTAGTACAAATCTTCATACAAAGCGCATGTTTTGACGTCCGATAAAGAGTAGCTGATTTGACTAGTTGTCAAGTAGCCAATTTACGATTGTAGTTTTATCTTATGACGTTCTTTTAATAGTAGAAGGAGACGGAACTATATGTTTGTTTATGCGGCGGTCCAGGAGTGCGATTTTTGAATCTCATTCGTTGAGTTCAGCAGTTGAAAATGTCAAAATTACTATGGAGACGTGCATCTTTCTATACTGCTGATTTGACATCAAAAAATCATACCCCACGAGTACGATTTTTGAAAGTCAAATCAGCAGTAGAATGATACCTATCTCCATAGTAATTTTGACATTTTCAACTGCTGAACTCAGCGAATAAGATTCAAAAATCGCACTCCAGTTCTTTTTTGTGCTAGTGTGTGTGAAAAGTGACCGTAAACATAAGGCCTCATAAGGGCAAATATCACTTGGTCATCTTTTGTCCATACTACTTGACACCACACAGCACACATTCAAACACAGTCCTACAAAAAGGGGACATTCTTGCAATGGCATGGCTCCCTCTATGTCTTTAGGTATATCTATTTGTTCGCACCACAAAAAACCTAATTTCCGGCAACCCTACTCGTGTGATACTCTGACCTAGTAGAGGCAACAGTTTACTGAAGTCTCCTCACGTAACTCCTATATCTAACGTCATAAGTGTGAAAATATGTAGACTCGTGTGACTCCGTACGACATTGACCTACATGAGTCAGTTACTAATGCGGACATAGTTAACTTATAGTTTTAAAACTAAATGACACATCGACGATGAGGTGGCAATGGCAATACCATCTATACAGGGTGTAACAAAACACCCTAGTTATACTTAAGGGGGTGCTGCAGACCATCAATCTGAACAACTTTCACTATGGAGCCAACATCGAAATCGAGAAAAAAAATCCGCTCTTTCATACAAAACTGCAGTACCGTCTTGACTCAAATGTATGGGACGGCCGATCTTTTTTATTTTTTCTTGACGTTGGCCCCATAGTGAAAGTTGTTTAGATTGATGGTCTGAAGCACCCCCTTAAGAGAATTCTACTCGGAGCGCGCTCCATACAAACGTAGTATGGTGATATTTTCAATACTATCTAATTAAAGTCAATGAAATTTTTCAAAAACAATCAAGTAACTAATCTCTATGTCGGTATGAAGTCAGATTTTCATTAAAATATACAGTTTCAATGCTAGAATTAATTTAAGATTTGTATGGAAATATTTGTGGCACTGTAACTTTAAAACTATAAATTTTATCGAAAATCTGACTTCATACCGACATAGAAATTAGTTACTAGATTGTTTTTGAAAAATTTCATTGACTTTAATTGGATGGTATTGAAAATATCACCATACTACGTTTGTATGGAGCGCGCCAACGGTAGAATAGCCTTAAGTATTACGAGGGTGTTTTGTTACACCCTGTAGTTTGAAAACTAAATGACACATCGACGCGACGGTGAGGTGGCAATACCATCTATCTAGCAAAAGCTAAATTGGTAAGGGAATAACAGAGTTAAGTAGCACAGAGAGCCATTAACCCGTGGTGGTCCAGTGGCGAGTAACCTTGCCTGCCGTGCAGGAGGCGATGGTTCGATCCCCGTCCAGACCGACTCGTACCAATGAGTTTTACGGAATTTATGTACGATTTGTAACACCACTGGCTTTTCGGTGAAGGAAAACAACGTGAGAAAACCTGCGTGCTTCAATTTCGAGGCATGTATTGTACCTACTGTCCATTACAAGTGGCGACGGGCTCACTCCCAGTCACACTGGACAGAGTTTCGGTACTAGTGAAACGTGGATGTTCTGAAGTTTCAAAATATCTCTGACTACCCCCTCTGGGAATATAGTCGTGAGCATATGCTATGAGAGACATTATGATAACATGATTACCATGTTAGGCATAACACTAGTGGACCGAGTACCTAACATCGTTTGTCGAAGAACGAAGGTCGAACACGTTGCGTTGGTAAGCGGGTCACAAAGTAAATTCTATGCTTGCAATTAGTCCGATTTTCGTTAAAATTTATGGTTTTAAAGTTACTGTGCCTCAAAGATTTCGATACAAATCTCAAATTAATCCTAGCATTGAAATTGTATATATTCATATTCATATTCATTTATTCAGTAATAATTTTACAATGTCAATAGTTTATAGATTATAGAATTATAGAATTAAGATTAGTACATGTCAATTATAATATTAAATTACAATTTATGTGGGAACTTAAATAGACTAATCATATAATGATTAAGTTAGTATAATTAAATTATAACATAAGTGTTTAAACTGAGGTATACATACGTATACCTAGTCTTATCCAAAATCAATTGCATTACAATAAAATAAAATGAATCATTACAACACAATAGTTTTATTACGCTACAGATAGGGTCATTTTGACACATTCACCCGTCATCCGTAAGGAATTCATCTACAGAGTAGTAGGCTTTTGAAATGAGATATCGCTTGAGTCTACAAATGAAGATAGCATTCGATTTTGCATTCCGATATTTTGTTGTAGATGCGCGGACCCATTACCATTAAAGAATTGCCTGTTTTAGACAGTCTATGTTTTACCGAGAGCAGTTTGTTCGGATTCCGTAAGTTATATTTGAACTGCAGCGATTTAAGTGTTGGGAAATCATTCGGATTGTGCCTAACGTATTTAGCTATTTCCAATATATAAAGGGATGGCACTGTTAGTATCCTAAGGTCTATAAACAACTGCTTAGCCGGTGTGTCAGGGGGAACCCTGGCTATTCGACGGATGGTCCGTTTTTGAATAACAAATGGCCTTTATTGGCCCAAATATATTTTATTTGACAGCCCGGTAGCACAGTCGGTAGTGAACCTGCCTGCTGCGCCGAGGGTCGCGGGTTCGAATCCCGTAAGGGACAAATATTTGTATGATGAATATGAATATTTGTACCCGAGTCATGGATGTTTGTATCTATATATGTATTCTATATCGTTGTCTAGTCATCATAATACAAGTCCAGGCTAGATTCTGGTACTTTAAATGTGAATAGATAATTTGTGTGACATTGTCCAAGATATTTATTTATTTATTTATATTTAAAGTTGAAGTGGAGGTGGGCGGGACACTTGGCTCGACGGGAAGATGGCCGGTGGACCCAGACAGTACCGGAGTGGTGGCCAAGGGAGTAAAGGAGGTTAGTAGACTAAATCTATTGAGGCCAGGTCAGGTCAGGGTCCTGCGGGATGGTATGGAAGGACGGCCGGGCGCCTGCCGCATTGCGATCATTGCAGGTCCACACTGCCTACTTGTAGTATACCTAGTCTGTCCTTAAATACTGTCACAAGTAACATTGGTCATAAAATAAAAAATTGCTGTTATTTTCAAAAAACGGTTCTGTTTATTAAAAGACTATTAAATTGAGCCAATCTATCTATCTATCTAAACTATTATAAAACTGTAACAGAAGTGTGTCTGTACATTGAAGATATTTACAAAAAAAAGAATAGGATATGGTTTTTAAGTGTCCCTGATTCCAAATCACAAATTTTTGGACTTTTTGTCTGTCTGTTTGTTGGTTTGTTTGAACGAGCATCACGCGAAAACTACTGAACCGATTTTGATGAAACTTTGTTTGATAGCTTATGATCTGAATTAAAATCTGGTATATAATTTGTGCGGACGAAGTCGCAGGTAAACACTAGTTATTACATAAATTTTATTCGAAATGTGCACTGCACCTTTATTTTTTATACGATTTCTTTAAAGTCGCTGCCCGTCATCGACAGCAGCCATCTATAATGAAAGTTGTTCAGTTTGATGGTTTACACTACCCCTTTAAGTATTACAAGGGCGTTTGCTTACACACTGTTTATCTCTTTATACAGGGTGTAACAAAACACCCTAGTAATACTTAAGGGGGTGCTTCAGACCATCAAACTGCACAACTTTCACTATGGAGCCAACATCGAAATTGCGAAAAAAAAATCCGCTCTTTCATACAAAACTGCAGTACCGTCTCGACTCAAATGTATGGGACGGCAGATTTTTTTTATTTTTTCTCGACGTTGGGTCCAGAGTAAAAATTGTTCAGATTGATGGTCTGAAGCACCCCCTAAAGTATTACTAGGGTGATTTGTTACACCCTGTATAGACCGAATCAGACTAATCAATAGCTAGTGTCGTGCATACAATTAGCAAATACTTCAAGTCATGATACGTACAATAGGTACGTAGGTATCTATGGAAACCGTTAGCCATTCATTGCAATCAATCAATACCCGAATACTTGGAGTAAACAGATCAATAAAAACGCAACACAAACATACATACTAACATTATACATAAAGCGATGATAGCCCATATAGTACGAGATACGAACGTAAGATCATGCACCTATCCCTTAGGCGAACGGCATGTGATTCATGTTAAAGTTTACACAGGGGTTCACACAATGCCACCGGGTTGCCTAGCAAAATCTTGCCGCAAGTACCTTTACCATGATGATTTATGGTACCATATTTAACAAAAAATGCACCTATCTTTTAGGCCAGCAAATGGGGTGCCATCGGAAGGAGACCGATCTAAAGATCTGGATAGACTAGGGTTGCCACCTCTCAGTCTGCCGCAACTCGTAAGGTTGCCAGGTCCAAAGAAGTCATTTTTTACGAGAAATGCACCTATAAAGTAGGGACTTAATTTCTACACCAAATTGAAGCTATCGTCTTCCTCGGCACGGTGGACCAGGGTTGCCAGCCTAAAAGCTGCCGCAAATGAGGGTTGCCAGCACTTTTACCAACAATTACACATACCTGATAGGAACGATTTTAACAAGTAAATGGGGTGCCATCGGAAGGAGACCGATCTAAAGAACTGGAAAAACTAGGGTTGTCACCTCTCTAGTCTGCCGCAACTCTAGGGCTGCTAGGTTCAAAGAAATAATTTTTCAGCGAAAAGTGCACCTGCAAAGTAAAGATTAATTTCTACACAAAATCGAAGCCATCGTCTTCTACCAGACCAGACTCTCGCCAGACCTGATCTACCATGGAAACTCTCGTTTTCTAACATGTATACATATTACATAGGGCATACACTGAAATGCGTTACATACCTTCCTGCTTAAGGTTAAATTAATTCTGAAGACGGATACCTATAGGTAAAGATAAACCGATTATTTCATTCATAGTTAAATACGTTTCATACAAAACGTTACAAACACTCTAGTACAGCAAACAATGTTGATATTTAATAATTAAAATGGACCAAGTAAAAGGACAATGGGCAAAAATGTCTGGAGTGTGGCCCCGCCCTACTAAACCTTCAGTAAGTATGGCATGTCTGTCTAATTGTTGGTCTATTTACATGCATTCAATAACATTAACGCGCATTCCAGAAATACTTTATTATAGAAGATAATATACATGGTGTCATAAGATTCACAATACCATGTATAATGTACTGGACTTTTCAAAGCAAACTAAACGAGTCCAAACTCGAAGGGTTTACTAGCAATCGTTGAAGAGTTCCACTATCCACCTCCTGGCACCAACATGATATCCATGACACAATGTTTATTATGTTGGACTCGTCAAAACAAACCAAACGAGCTCAAACTCGAGCGATGTACTAGAAGCCGTTGAAGAGTTCCACAGTCCACTATCCACCTTCTGGCTTCATTATGAGTTCCAAGACACCATGTATAATGTATGGGTCTCGTCCAAACAAACCAAACGATCCCTAACTCGAAGGGCTTACTAGTAACCGTTGAAGAGTTCCACTATCCACCTTCTGGCTTCATCATGAGTTCCAAGACACCATGTATAATGTATGGGTCTCGTCCAAACAAACCAAACGATCCCCAACTCGAAGGGCTTACTAGTAACCGATGAAGAGTTCCACTATCCACCTCCTGGATCCATTTTCAGATCTTCATCACCATTATTGTGTAATATATTGAGTTCGGCAAAACATACCAACCGAGCTCGAACTAGAGTGGTTTACTAATAGCCGTTAAAGAGTTCCACTATCCACCTCCTGTCTCCATCATGATATCCACGATACCATATAATTATAATGTATAGGACTCGTCAAAGCAAACCCAACAAAGCCCAAACTCGAAGGATTTACTAGTAATGGGAGTTCCATTATCCACCTTCTGGTTCCATTTTTAGACCCACGTCATCATGTGTAATGATTGGGTACGTTAAATCAAATCAAACGAGCCCAAACTCGATGGGTTTACTAGTAGCCATTAAAGAGTTCCACTATCCAACTCCTGTCTCCATCATGAGTCCCAAGACACCATGTATAATGTATGGGACTTGTCGATTTTGATCAAACTTTTTTTGTTTGATAGCTTATCATCTGACTTAAAATCTGGTATATAATTTATGCGGAGGAAGTCGCGGGTAAAAGCTCGTCTACACTAATATTATAAAGAGGAAAGATTTGTACCTATTTTTGTATGTTTGTATGTTTGTAATGAATAGGCTCAAAAAGTACTGGGCCGATTTAAAAAATTCTTTCACCATTAGAAAGCTGCATTCACCCTGAGTAACATAGGCTATATTTATTGCTAGAAAAGATTAGACGTCCACCCGTGCGAAGCCGGGACGGGCCGCTAGTAAGTTATAAAAATGCATTCGTACATTAGCAAATCGTTCGTACGGATTCGAACCCGGTTGATAGATTGTGCCCATCCATAGCTCTTCGCAACGCCCCACCGACACGCTTGGGTACAAATTGGGATCACTACTCTACAGGGTGTAACAAAACACCCTAGTAATACTTAAGGGGGTGCTTCAGACCATCAATCTGAACAACTTTCACTATGGAGCCAACGTCGAGAAAAAATAAAAACAAAACTGTCGTCCCATACATTTGAGTCGAGACGGTGCGCAGTTTTGTATGAAAGAGCAGATATTTTTTTTCGCGATTTCGCTGTTGCCTCCATAGTGAAAGTTGTTCAGTTTGATGGTCTGAAGCACCCCCTTAAGTATTACGAGGGTGTTTTGTTACACCCTGTATAGTAGTGATCCCAATTTGTACCCAATTGTAGTACACAATCACATTATTTGAGAATAATGAGAATAATAATTGGTGGAATAATGTTCCCTTATTAGCCTAGGTGTTTTTATTTTTATGTCATTGTAGACCGAGATCCGACCGTAAAATTATGCACCTATTTCATAGGCGAACGATATGTGATTCTATTGTATGTTTACACAGTGGTTAATTCAACGCCGCCAAGTTGCCTAGAAAAATCTTGCCACAAGTACCTTTTCAACGCAACTTTAGGGTTGCCAGGTTCAAAAATGACATCTTTGAACCTGGCAACTCTATAGTTGCGGCAGATTGAGAGGTAGCAACCCTAGTTTTTCCAGTACTTTGGATCATTCTCCTTCCGATGGCACCTCATTTACTTCTAAACTTAACTTACTCTTACTACCAAAAATCATAATGGAAAAGGCACTTGCGGCAAGATTTTTCTATAGGCAACTTGGCGGCGTTGAATTAACCCCTGTGTACACTACTATCACATTTCGTTCGCCTAAGAAATAAGTGCATAATTTTACGGTCGGATTGGCAGACAGGTGTTGACTCCAGATGAAATACAAGACATCCCTGCTAAAGACCAACTGCGATACCTAAATGCTGTAGGGATTAATAGGGAACTATAGAAGGGGCGTTCACAAAAATCAGCGATGGTCGAAGTGGCACAGGCCTAAGTCTGTTAAGGCCCCAAGCACACAATAATAATATGGTCAGATCTCGGACTATTGGATTTAGCTATTATAATTTCCATAGTTCATCGCCCGCATGGTACAATAATATACTGCGCCTGGTATTCTCTTTCGACCACGTGACTGACACAAGCCTACGTCATCATACCCTTTTACCATGTTTAGCGGCAAATTTTTGTGACGTAGGCTTGTGTCACTCTGGGAATAGAAGACTTTGTTTTTTTAGACTATGATCGTCCGTAAGCCACGGTAGGTCGTAAGTCGTGACTCGGCACATCGTCTGCATTGATTGCCTCGGCTATAAGTCGACTTCGACCTGGAGAAAGTTCCCGCTTTATTCACACTCCAGCTCCAATGTTTGTCTTGCGTCTACGTCCGTCGACGCTGTTACCGCATCTAAACCATAGAGAAAATAACGCGCTGCCCTGGGGTAGAGATGTTGTACCGAACTGTGCACAGATACTCAACTGGGCCTGACGTCATATCATACACAACTAGCGGGAAGTAGCGTATTTTAATGGTAACCCTCCCCTCACCCGTTTTTCACCCCCTTTGTTGGCGACAACATTTTCTATAGAAACAAGCCGATATGCCATCTCTTCTTACTCTATGATCTAAACGCTTCTCAGTGCTGCCAAGTTAGGCGATTTATCGCCTTTTAGGCTACATCAGGGAGTCTATCGGCGACCAAAAAATACGATTGGCGACCGGTCGCCATTTAGGCTATATCCGCAATTAAAATAGGCGATTTTGGACTATATTAAGAAAAACTGACTTTTTCGGGTTATTTTAGGCTATTTTAAGAAAAATCAGAAATATTATACTTATTGTAAGTAAAATTATATGATTTTTTATCGCAGACTGCATAAACTGCAACACACTATGTACCACATAACGTACGTGTATGTCGTGCGGTACATCTAATTTTAAATTGTGAGTATAGTAGACACGGACCTGAAAAAAAGACGGACGGAATCTCGTCTAATCAAAAGTGAAGCACCCATTTATATGAGTGTGCGTGCTGTCGCCCTGTTGCGCGGGACAAAATGGCGGCGGGTTGTCGCACCTGCGCCTAGAACTGGTGCGTCTGTGTGAGTGTAGGTGCTTTGTAGAACAAACGAAATTGTAGCACCTTGCATGCTTCACCTCTTTTTAATGTGACATTACGTCCGTCTTTTTTTCAGGTCCGTGATAGTAGATTGCAGTTGTATAAAAAAAATACTTTTCCTTCACGAGCAGCATTTATTTTGGCCAATTTGCTGTATTTTTAGACGACTTTAGGCTATATTACACGGGGAAAAAATTTGACGACTTTAGGCTACTTGGCCCGCGATTTTTGGCGATTCAGACTGGCTGGGACTTGGCAACACTGACGCTTCCGTTCCGATCTGACAATCACTGGGGGTCAATCTTGGATCAATTGATTGAATCTGCTTAATAAGCTTGGCTGAGTTCATGTTACGTCATCAATTCGTCATAATCGTTTCCTCGTCTACTCAACGCGAAATGTTTTTTTCAAATTAATATCACATGGATAGCTTTCTGTCCATGTGGTGTCGGCTAAGAATAGCACCACCTCATTTCCTCCCGTGTGTGTCGTAAAAAGCGACTAAGGGATACCGCAGGATGGGCAGCAGCATCCTCTGAGTACACACATTCAATCCAACTGCGATCGCCAACCCGCCTGCCAAGCGTGGCGATTATGGCGAATCCCCCCATTTTGGGGGAGGCCTATGTCCAGCAGTGGACGTCTATCGACTGATATGATGGATAGCTTTCTGACGTCATTTTTCCATACAAAACTGCAATCCTATTCGATTTTTTGTTCGCGATTTCGATGTTGGTCCCATACAGAAAGTTGTTCAGTTTGATGGTCTGTTCCTCAAAAACCCGGAAGCATCTTATGAAAGACTATATATGTAGTTGGAATGAACAGGAAACATACCAGGCACCGAGGGCGAGGTCAGGAGGTAGACCTTTAATACGATGACGTCACATCATTCACCGCAACTGAACGCCCGCGCCCTGCCCTTCCATCTGATGTCATCTTATAAATGACTTCAAATTATAACTTATTGTCAATTGTTATTGACTTTAGAGACTTCTACGTTCGGGAAGCGACTAGTCACGTAGTCTCTTCCCGTCCCAAATACCACAGTGTCTCAAGACGAAAGTTTTTGACCAGTGTGTGTTGCCAGTGATGACATATGGAACAGAGACGTGGTCGCTCACTTAAGGCCTCATAAAATGGCTGAAAATCACCCAAAGCGCAATGGAGAGGGCTATTATATATGCTCGGAGTTTCGATGCGAGATCGAATCAGAAACGAAGAGATCCGCAGAAGAACCAGAGTAGCTGACATAGCCCAAAGAATTGCTAAACTAAAGTGGCAGTGGGCGGGGCACATCTTCCGATGTGGCCGAAGAGTTCTCGAGTGGCGACCGCGTACTAGAAAGCGCAGCGTGGGTAGACCCCCCAAAAGGTGGGCCGACGACCTGGTGAAGGCGGCGGGAACCCGTTAGATGAGGGCAGCGCTGGACCGGTCGTTAATAGCGATCCGTGGGGGAGGCCTATGTCCAGCAGTGGACGTCCATCGGCTGAGATGATGATGATGATTGATGACTGACTCTAGGAACGACTTGTACATGTACATGCCGTGATGGGCGGTCCAATATCACTTGTTAGTCATCCTGATTGCTAAACGAGGGTGGCAGGTTCGAATTGAGATATTGTGGTCTGCAGGGCTGCAATTTCTTTTTATTTTTTTAAATTATTATATTATATTTATTTATGTAAGATTGATACGCTCATTGGTTGGCACACATGGTTAACCGGCCCCTTATGTTAACTAACCTCCGATTATTATCGTAACTGACTGAGCTTAACTCGTACGTGCTAACCGTAGATAACGTTTGGTTTTAATCACGTATTAACTAGGTAGCTGACGCTATCTCAGTAGTAGTCACGTAAGGTAAAGGAGTAAATAATTTGTACGGTGTATATTACGAAATATTTTGTACCTTTGGATGTTTTCGTTACGTTGCAAAATTAAGGGGATGGATTACTCACAACATCAAACTTAACTTCCAGTGGGACCACATAGAAATATGGCTTTATCAACCAGCTCAATGGAAAGTTACTCTCTTAATACTCTTATCAGAGTGACCTATAGCTTATGTTATTTGTACACAAGATGCATGCCACTGCACCTACATTAGCAATACTACATTATATCTAAGTTTCTAAGTCGCAATTTTTAATGTTTCTGTACATGCATGTTTAGGGTTGCTATAATGTTCTTGTGTTATTATTTCATTGATTGTTTCCTGTTTTGTGTGTCAAATAAATAAAATAAAACAAAACTATCACTTTTAGTAAACAAAGTCTATTACGACAGCATACGGTACATACCTTTTTTCTTAGCCTATTTCATCCCACTCTTAACACAGGCCTCCCCCTTTATCCTCCATGCATCCCTGTCCTGAGCCAGATCCATCCACTCTTCGTCGAAGGTATCCAGGTCGTCTATCCATTTCTTCCGGGGTCGACCCTGATGGCGAAACTTGGCGGTTTTCTTACAAACATCGGCTATTTGTGTTGGCGGATTGTGGTGTTCTTGATGCCATCTCTCCGTTTGATCCCCAATATGCTACGCTCCATCGCCCTCTGGCAAACCTTGAGTTTGGACTTCTGTGATTCTGTTAAAGACCATGTTTCTAGCACCGTAGGTTAGGATAGGCAGGATACATTATGTTAACGAGTCTGCGTTTGAGTGATAAAGGAAGGTTAACACCCTTCATCAGCTTCTTCATGGACCAGTAGCTCTTCCAGGCGTTGCCTACCCGTCGGGCGACTTCTTTATCCTGCCTGTTGTCGAAGGAGACTACTTGGCCCAAATAGAAATACTCGTCGATATAATGTATTACCTGCCCATCTACCTCGACCTTACATTTGGTGGTGTTGGTCATTAGTTGTTTCTTAGATCTGTTTATGGTCAGTCCAACCTCAAGGCTTGCCGTGCTTAGGTCTTGGTGTATTTTCTCTAGTTCTGGCGCAGTTCGAGACGAGGACAATGTTATCGGCGAAACGGTGATTTGTCAATCTAGAGCGAGAAAGATAGTGTAATTGTGCATTGACGTGGCGATGCTGCGACCTTTCTCGCTCCAGCAAATGACGTTCCTGAGCCACAGATAGAGCATGGAAAAATGCGATTCCGTGTTGAAAGATGTTGATCAACCCTAAATCAGCCATTAACATTCAAATATACTGGGGGTTGGGTTAAACAGTTGCATTAAGTACTTTAAAAGATGATTGTACCCATAATAATGTAATGAACAACTTTCCCTAAGAAACCTATAGGAAATACGCAAAAAAATATTTAACTCTAAAAATGATGAAGTCAAGTGAATGAATAACTAACAGTAAAGTTGTGATAAAAAAATCATTCGAGTGGGAGTAGGGCAACGAACCGACCTGTGACTCAATTTGACTCAAAACCGTCATCTTACTCTAAAAATATCCAAACAAAGTAAAAAACACAATTTCATACAATTACGTTCGTTTGAATAATGCAAATTCAACTGTCCATATCCGACTGAAATGAAACTACCTACGCACCTGACCTTACGAGTATTGTAATAGAGTTTATATTGGCGCAGCTTTGTTGTTATGTGCGTGGGTCGATGCGGCACCATATAAGGCGTCACGCACACGAGTCGTAAGATGTAAGTCGGTAGGTGCTAGGGACGTACACCGACGTATCCGTTACCTTGGATTGTTATTGTCATTTTAATATCCGAATATGCAGGGTGTCAATTTAAGCGCATTTCAATTAGCATTTAGCCAAGGAGTGGAATGCCTTACCTGCGTCAGTATTTCCGAGTACTTACAACCCGGATTCCTTTAAAGTACGAGTGAATAGGCATCTTCTGGGTAAGCTCGCTACATCTACGACCCCATCTTCGTCCTGAGGACTGGATTGAGGTCAAGAGCAAGCCCATAGTTAATAAAAAAAAAAAAAATTATAGGGTATTAATATTAATAACAAGCATTTACCCGCGACTTCGTCCGCATAAATTATGTACCAGATTTTAAGTCGGATCATAAGCTATCAAACAAAAAAAGTTCACAGACAAAAAGTCCAAAAATTTTTGATTTGGAATCAGGGACACCTAAAAACCATATGAGCAAATATATTTTTTCCAACCCCTCTTTCGCTGTATCGTAATCTTTTTTTTTGTAAATATCTTCAATGTACGGACACACTTCTGTTACAGTTTTATAATATTTTAGATATGCTGACTGTTTTTAGGGGATAATCAGACCATCAATCTGAACAACTTTCTCTATGAGACCAAAGCCGAAATCGCGAAAAAAATAATGCTTTTCTAATACAAAACTGCAATTTTACTCGAAATGTATGGGACAGCAGATTTTTTTCGCGGTTTTTTGACTTAAAAAAACCGGCTAAGAGCGTGTCGGACTCGCCATGATATGGTTCCGTAGTCATAGGCCTATTTTTTTACTTAATAATAATAATAAATAAATAACGCTCACAGGCACATACATTGTAATGATCCCAAGAAAGCACTATTGATAGGCTGTTTATTATGGAAACCATACAACAACGGCACAAACCAATAAACATCCATGACCGAACCGGGATTCGAACCCAGGACCCTGGTTTGGCAGTCCGGCGTGGTAACCATTACACCAACCGGGTCGTCAATTACTTAGAACGCAGATATTTTTTTATTTTATTTTATTTATTGATTTCTTAACGAATGTTACATTGTTCAAAAGTATGCAGTAAGTTGCATTATTTTAAGTTAAAGCTAAATGCACAACCACTTCTAAAGAATACAGCATGCGATATCTCAAGAAGCATTACATATTTAGTTTCTGTGAGTTTTTTTCCATTGGACAGGAGCAAGACCTATCCAACGACACATCACACGATTTAAAAAAAAAACATATTTTTCCAACCCCTCTTTCGGTGTATGGGATGGTGAGAAAGTTGCCATGGTGCTCTCCTCCTTATTTCGTTGCTATTTGACCATTTAAATATGAAATGAAATAACTTTATATCAATGTACACACGGCGACACATCAAGCTACCCAAAACCAAATTAAGCTGGCCGCGCGTCGGCATAGTAATGTATAACGTCGCGCGGCCAGCTTATTTTGGTTTTGGGTAGCTTGATGTGTCGCTGTGTGTACTTCTATACAACACTTTGTCTTTCTACAGGGTGAAATTGATATCATTGGCATCCTTTTAAACTAAGAGTCTACCCATCAAACTGAACAACTTTTACTATGGGAGCAAATCAATCGGAGCAAAACAAAAATCTGCTGTTGCATACATTTGAGTCGAGATGGCATTGCAATTTAGTATGGAACAGCTTATTTTTTTACTCCGATCGGTTTGCTTCCATAGTAAAAGTTGTTCAGTTTGATGGGTAAACTGAAAAAAAAGTTTTGTTAAATATACCTTTTATATTAAAAACTTTGTTTGAATTTGTAAAACTATATTTAATAATTTACTTTCACTGTATTCTAATAATAATAATTTTACTAAACTAATTTAATTTAAAATATCAAAATCACTTCACACATACTAGTTATCACCTCGAGCGCCGGCTGAGAATTGACTGTTTAATCCGTTTTGCGCCATTTCCAACGGACTCCCCACTTTTTCCCGTCCACTGTACCAACCAAACGCACCTCGCGTTTCATTGGTCCAGCTCGCAAAAGTCTGTGCTACCAACCGAACGAATCAAACCGTTAAAAATATATTTCACGGCTCTGGATACAAGTCCTTTTTAAACCATTCATTAGTTATGTTTCAGTTAATTTGAAAGAATATTAAACGTGTTGCTAGCACAAAATAAAGATTTAGTAACAAAATATCATGAATCACGACATACCCAAACTGACTTCCAAACTGTTTTGTAGCACATAACCAAACATTTGGTTATAAATAGCTGAAAAATTGGCTATTTATAACCAATTGTTTGATTACCTATGTGCTACAAAACAGTTCGGTACGGTAGTCACTAAAGTTTGGGTATATTTAGCAAAACATTTTTTTTCCGTGTAGACTTTTAGTTTAAAAGGATGCTAATGATATCAATTTCACCTAAACTCACGACCTTAATCCCATATAAAAACATGAACAACAATAACAACATGAATATCATCCATTTTAATATTACAATTACATACAGGACCCGTCTGTTGCAAGACAGGCAATGCTGCTTCTCTGACATTCACCAGTTCCTTCAACTGGAGTCCCACAGACAAACCATTTTAACACTTAGCACTTCAGCACAAAGTGTTAGTCGAGGGACGTGTTATGTGAAACTATGTGAAACGAACTCCTGAAGTCCGACAGATCAAGCCAGTTTCATACTTAACACATCGGTATACGAGTTTATCAAGGGACATGATATGTCGCCTATGTCCAATAAATGCCATCCACCAAAATCACGATTAAAAAAACAAATTTTTTGTCCAACCCCTCTTTCGTTGTATGGGATGGTGAGAAAGTTGCCATGGTGCTCTCCTCCTTATTTCGTTGCTATTTGAACATTTAAATATGAAATGAAATAACTTTATATCAATGTACTTCTATATAACACTTTCTCTTTCTGTATGTGTTCGAAAACCTTAGACAAATTAATAGTAAGGACTGGCCTTGCTGTAGCATTTCCCCTCTGCCACGGTATAAGAACAATTGATCCTGTGCATTTACACTCAATTTTATACTTTATCACGAAACGAGACAGCCTATAATTGCGAAACAATAATTTTGAACTTAGCAACTCTTTGGGCTATGTCAGTTACCCTGGTTCTTCTGCGGATCTCTTCATTTCTGATTCGATCTCGCAGGGAAACTCCGAGCATAGCCCTCTCCATTGCCCTTTGGGTGACTTTCAGCCTTTTTATGAGGCCTTGAGTGAACGACCATGTCTCTGTTCCATATGTCATCACTGGCAACACACACAAACTTAAGTGGCAGTGGGCGGGGCACATTGCTCGCAGAACCGATGGCCGGTGGGGCCGAAAAGTTCTCGAGTGGCGACCGCGTACCGGAAAGCGCAGCGTGGGTAGGCCCCTCACACGGTGGACCGACGACCTGGTGAAGGCGGCGGGAAAACGTTGGATGAGGGCAGCGCAGGACCGGTCGTTATGGCGATCCTTGGGGGAGGCCTATGTCCAGCAGTGGACGTCCATCGGCTGAGATGATGAATTTTGAACTTAGAACGTTTGGGGTTCACACGAGACTACTTTTCATGATTTTTATCATTCCAAATTAGAATCTAAACTTATGGAGAATAAAATCCAAAGTTGCGGATTTCATGTTACCTCGCCCCCCGCAAAAAGTGGCAGAAAATTTTGTAACGAGAATGGCACGCGTTACGCGTCCATACTCATTTGCTTAAGTCGAAAACCATCCGAAATGTCGGAACAGTGATAGACAGAACATCCCTATAAAGTGCGGTGTGCGCCTCGCCTTGTGTCCTTGCACATAATAAATAATAGTAGCTAACATATAAGGGGCATGTGTCTTGTATTTACATAATTATAAGATACATATAAATGTAGGTATAATGTGCTCATAATAATTATGTAAATGTACCTAGGTACCAACTTCAAGCACTTCAAGGTGGTCGCGTCATCTGCATTCATGTTTACCTACTGTTCAAATTGCTCATCTGTGTTTAATTATAATTAATTGATTTCATTTTATTAGCATATAGCATACTTAGACAGTTTAATAGGGACTCGCCTTGCGGTAGCATTTCTCCTCTGCCACGGTATTAGATCAATTAATCTTGCGCATTTACACCCAACTTTATACCTTATCACTAAACGAGACAGCCTATAACAGCGAAACAATAATTTTGAACTTAGAACGTTTGGGGTTCACACGAGACTACTTTCATGATTTTTAACATTCAAAATTAGAATCTAAACTTATGGAGAATAAAATCCAAAGTTGCGGATTTCATGTTACCTCGCCCCCCGCAAAAAGTGGCAGAAATGTTTCTTAGTAGAATGACACGCGTAACTTGACCCTATTAAATAGTCTAAGTTAAAAAGTCTACGATAGCATAGCATGCATAGCATATGTTCACGACTATATTCCCCAAGAGGGTAGTCGGAGATATTCTGAAATCTCAGAACATCCACGTTTCACTAGTAGTACCGAAACTCTGTCCAGTGTGATGGGGAGTGAGCCCTTCGCCACTTGTAATGGACAGTGGGTACAATACATGCCTCGAAATTGAAGCATGCAGGTTTCCTCACGATGTTTTCCTTCACCGAAAAGTCAGTGGTGTTACAAATCGTACATAAATTCCGAAAAACTCATTGGTACGAGTCGGCCTGGACGGGGATCGAACCATCGCCTCCTGCACGGCAGGCAAGGTTACTCGCCACTGGACCACCACGGCTTATAATGTGGTCATAATAATTATGTAAATGTACATAGGTACCTACTTCGAGCACTTCAAGGTGGTCGCGTCATCTGCATTCATGTTTACCTACTGTTCAAATTGCTCATCTGTGTTTAATTATAATTAACTAGCTGTTGCGCGCGACTTCGTCCGCGTTACCCGAAAAAAAAATACCCTACGTGTTAATCCAGGCCATGGTCTATCTGTATGCCAAATTTCATCAAAATCCGTTCCAGGGTTCGAAAGGATAATTATCAATGATAATTATCACGATAATTATCACGATAATTATCACGATAATTATCATGATAATAAAAGGTTGATAATTATCAATTGATAATAACAAAAAATTGCGCCCGTGAAATAGAACTATATTCTAAGTATCCAAACGTGTATTTCCGCACTTGTTGCGTGTATCCGAACGCACGTCTAACCGCGACACGGGAATTCCCCCAATTCACAAAAAATGTCAGTTGGTGTTAGGTAAAGCCAAGTGAACTCGAATGTTATTGTTTTACTAAGGCGATTCTCACACTGCACCGCGCCCCGTCGCGTAGCGCGGGGCCGCAGATTTTAACATTGTATGCAAGTATTTCAATTTATATAGAAAACACGCCTAGGACAACACACTGCCGACGCGTCAATGCGCGGGAATGCGACTATGCCGCTCCGCGCACCGCGGCGGGACGCGTCGCAAGTTGATAATCGCCTAAGTTAAATATTGTTTATTGTGTTGAATTTCAACAATGCCGCGCGAGAAAGACCCAGTGTGGTCATACTTTAGTTGCACTAAGACAAAAAATACTGGGTTATAAATAAATAATAAAATAAATAAATAATAAATATAATAAACCATCGATATTTCTTATGAAATTTTTTAACAAATGATATTTTAATAATGGTGATAATTATCGGATAATTATCTGATAATTATCGGATAATTATCCGATAATTATCACGGCTCGTTATTATCTTGATAATTTCGAACCCTGATCCGTTCAGCAGTTTTTGCGTGAAAGCGGAACAAACATCCATCCATCCTTATACAGCATATAACAAAACACCCTAGTAACACTTAAGGGAGTGCTTCAGACCATCAAACTGAACAACTTTCACTATAGAGCCAACTTCGAAATCGCGAAAAAAAAATCAGCTCTCCCATACATTTTAGTCAAGTCGGTACTGCAGTTTTGTATGGGACAGCTGATTCTTTTTTCGCGATTTCGAAGTTGGCTCCATAGTAAAAGTTGTTCAGTTTCGTGGTCTGAAGCACCCCTTTAAGTATAACTAGGGTGTTTTTTTACACCCTGTATAAGTAGGATATTGAGAATCTACAACGTGTTAATAAATTAGCGCAAAACCTCATACACCCCAACTGATTTATAACAAAATAATTAGACTGAAACAATAATTTCATTATTTTGATAGTTAAAATTTAAAGTTATTCACATTTTAAGTGTTGAGGCAAAAATGATTTGTTATCTTTTCAGCACTGAAAGAAAGCGCTAACGTACTCATGGATACATTTTTATAATCTTTTTTTGGTAGTAAGTAGGGTGAGTGTGCCCGTGCGGTAGGTTGACATCATGTTCAGAAATTTTTAAATTTTGCAAATAAATTATTTAATATTTTGAAAAAAATTACCTTTGTTGAAACCATGATAATTCGATTCTGCTCTCGATTTTAAACAAACTACTTTCTAGTTTTGCGTTAATTCATTAACACGTTGTATAGAATAAAGTTTATACACGGTTCAACTTAATATACTAATGGACTTTAAGACAATGATCAGACCATCAAACTGAACGACTTTTGCTATGGGACCAACATTGAAATCGCGAAAAAAATCCATCTGTTTTCATTACATGCATGTTGGTCTTTTTGTCTTTATTCAAATGCATGTTTTGTTTTGGTGTGCAATAAAGTATAATTGAATTGAATAGGGATGATGACAATTTTTATTTTATTTCTTTTTTAAAAACTGTTTGATATCTTAAACACTAAAGTGAAACAGATTTTTTAATATCTTCAAAAATAACCGAAATATAAGGGTCTAAATTTACGGTTAGAGCGAGAGGCAGATATAAAGGGAGTGACGTCATACCTAGGGTTGCCAACCTTAGTGCACGGAAAAACGGGAAATTTGCAATCATGGACCTGGCTCATAAAAGCGGGACCTAGCTGCTGGCATAAGGCGAAAAACAATGGGGCAAAGATAAAAATAAAAATTTGTTGCCTTTTACTTTGTATGATTTTACAAACATAAAAGTTACTACCAAGGGGTGCAAGGAAAGAGCAGTTCGAAGAAATCTGAGTTTGTCAGGCGCACCCTGGACAGTCAGCTTCGATACTGCCATTGCTGACTTGCGAACCTTTCCAAACAGCACGTGTAATTGTCATGCGATATGGCTCATGCTGACACGAAATTGGAATTAAAAGAAGAAGAATAAATGAATCTACCATGAACATCCTACACACCATGTACCTACATACCTATGAACTTTGGTATGCAAAAAAGAACGCATAAATTAGAAAAGAAAAATAATAAAGTTTTAAATCACTTCTCCTGAGTCAACTGAGCTCACAAATACTTCGGCTGGAAAGGTTAGCCAGAAAACGGGACAATAGGCGTCCCGCACACATCTATCGCGGGACGCATCCTCTAAGGGTTTAGAAACGGGACGTCCCGCCTCTCGCGGGACGGTTGGCAACCCTAGTCATACCCTCGTAGTAATAACGAAGTGTCATACAAACACTTGTTTTGCATGAAAGAGATAGAAGATGATAAAAAACATTTTTCAATCGCTTATAACTTTTTTGTTTTCTATTCGATTGTAATTTCGTTTGAACATTTTGCTATTAAATTTAGCCTATTTCTATAATTCGTCACAATATATGGATTTCCAGGATCAGTCATCATCCCAATTGTTAGTCGAAACTATGGAACTTGTCGATAGAGCTATTCGACCTTTTTATTGGATTTTTTCGCGATTTCTTTGTTGGCTCCAGAGAGAAAGTTGTTCAGTTGAAAGCACACTCTAAAGTCACTCTTTAAAAATCCCTGTATAGTTTTAAAGAAATTGTAAAAAAAACTGTAACAGAAGTGTGCCTGTACGTGTACATTGAAGATATTTACAAATATAAGGTCACGTCACGTCACGATATTGTGTTTAGGCAAAGTATGTTTAGGTGTCCCTGGTTCCTAATCAACCTTTTTTAGAAGTTATGTCTGTCTGTTTGTTTGAACATTACTAAAACTACGATTTTGATAAATTTTTTTTTGTTGATCAAATATGTTAAATCGCGAGCAGAAGCTCGTGAATTTATAACTCTACCTAGCAATTTTGTTCTACCCCTTCAGTTCAACAGTTCGCTCGCGTGTCATATCGCATCGCGTGGGAGAGGTGAATCACTGCCGAGTGCCGACCCCGTGGCGGTCTCACGGTACAACGCATTATCACGCTTATTGCACGGACAGAAGAGCTTTCTGATGAGACTTGGTACGAACAATGAATAGTACTGTACCGGCGCCATACAAGAGTCCCATGGTTCAACGCATTATCACTCTTATTACATCGACAGAAGAGCTCTCTGATCGGACTCGTTGCGAATAATAATGGTACTGTGCCGACCTCATACACGAGTCTCACGGTACAATGCATTATGGCTCTTATAGCGAGGACAGAAGGGTCATCAGAGGGGACTTGTGTTCGATGGTACGTAGGTAAGCTACCGTCTTCCGTGTGACATTGTTATTGTGAATCATTGAGACACGCTCCCGTTGAGAAACATTCTTTAATTATGTTACAATGAACTGCGAGATCACGTTTTTGAGAGGCACGTGAAATTTGGCTGTCTCCATACAAAAGAGGAAAACCTTTTTATTTTTTCACTTCTTACCTTATACGTATTTCAACGATTTTTAGTGTTCCGTACCAAAATTGGAAAAACGGAACACTAGTGGAATCAGCTCGGTGTCTGTCCGTCCGTCTGTCACAGGCATTTTTCTCAGAGACCGTAAGACATAGGAAGTTGAAACTCGGTACAGATATTGCAATTGCTGGTCCAATATCATAAATGAAGTAAAAAATCTTTATTTTTATGTTGGGGGGCAATTTGGGGAGGTAGAAAGAGTGAGTAAAAAAAAATTTTTATTCCACCCCATGGTGTGGGGTATCAATTGAAAGCTTATGAAAATACGAGTCTAAAAATATACTTTTCAATTTTTTTATTAAAACTTTGTTTAACAAAATTTTCAATTAAATCCGAGGAATTGCTGTCCCCCCTCTATTTCCAAAAATATAGCCGTATAAGATCTGAGAAAAATCATTATCATCAGAAATAACGTGTAGATGGCGGGAAAATTATCAGGGTGGCTCTAACTTGGATAGTTCTTTTTCTATATCCAAAAAACTAACACCGGTGTGTCCAGTGTAAAATGATCTTCAGTTACTATGTGACCATATATACTAAGTAAGTGTCAATTTATAGTGGTTTCTTCAATGACCCATTTTAAACAACTGGTAGTACGGAACACTAATTGCCCGAGTCCCGACTCGTACTTGGCCGATTTTTTTTTAAGGGGGCTTCGAGCCTCCATTGTTGTCCTTAATAGTATTTTTTTAAGTCTTAACAATTTCCTAAAAATAATTTTATCAAAAAACAAATTGAAAATCAGCAATGAATGAGTAGGTACAATGTGACATTGCTGTTTTTTTGGAAACGGTTAAGAAATTTTTAAAACACGATTGAGGTCATCATGGGATGGGAATCTGGGAAACTCTCTTTTTTCCGAATTTCACGATAGATTTGTTGTGATGTCAAAATAAGATACCAGAGGATATTCTAAACTTACCAGACAAAAATTTTAAGTCCCATGTTAAACAAGTCTTCTGTAAAAAAGGTTACTATAAACTCGAAGATTATTTGAATGACCAAAATGTCTGGTCTTGGCAATTTTACACTATGTAATGCAATATTGTATTTTAATTGTACTTTGTACATTTTGTTTTGTTTAAAAGATGTGTGTTGTAGAGTTTCTGGCCGCATCTTCTCTCAACGGAACACCTTCCGACGCGGTGGTAGAGTCTAAAAATGACAATCTACATATTAACATGTACAAATAACTTGTACAATTTACAAGTTAAGACAAATAGCGTGGAACTAATGAAGTTACATCACGTCTCGTCTGTGAGACGGACAGACACTAATTACACTGGGTTTTATTTAATTTAATATTAAATTCATCTTGAGTCATACAAGTTCTCAAACTTTACTTTTAACTTGTCTACAATGCCTGATAAATACACCATTATACAACATTTATCTTCTGCAACTGAGGCATTCTATAAGGTAAATTAAAGATAGCTACTACTATAATGCATTAACTAACATGCACGTGTAGTAAATTGGTGACAATGTATTGGAATGCTGTGCGCAGTCATAATTGAGGTGCAAAGATGTAATTTAATTTGTAATATTTTTAAGATCGAGTGTTAGTTTGTACTTTGTTACTATGCCAAATAAATAAAAATAGAAATAAAATAAAATTATTTTATAGTATGTTTATTTTATTTGTGCATGTATCACAATAAAACAGATAAACCAATTTGGATGGCATATACAGAATGTTAGGGTAAACAGTTGCATTACTTTAAGAAGGGGTCATACCTATTTTGTCTGTTTTTGAACCGATTTTTGATAACTAAATTATTACATTTAATATATATAATTCACATGACAGTGTAGATACGTTCTTTTGCAGGGCATCTAACCATTGAAAACACGATTCTATTAAATTTTCTCGATAGAAAAGAGGAGCAAAGTAAGCTCGATTTCAGATTTATAACCAGTTTTACAAGAATCACCATTTCTTCTGAATATATCATCATTTGCAAGGTAAATAATTATAGCAGGGCTTCTACCCGATGGATTTTTCCCCAAACACCCAAGAGAAAAGATATTGATGAAAAATACGTTTTTTGCGATCTTAAGCGGGATGGCTAATTGCAAAAGTTTGCTTGTTAGAAAGAGAGGCTTGCTCTACTAATACCTAGCCTTAACGGGTGATTGTACTCATGAATACTGAACAACTTTCCCTAAGAAACCTATAGGAAATTCGCGAAAAAATATGACTTTTCATACAAAGGTGAAAGACAATTTTTTTTCGCGAATTTCCAATAGGTTTCTTAGCGAAAGTTGTTCAGTATCGTGGGTACAATCACCCGTTTAAGTAATGCAACTTTAGGTATACCCTGTTAGGTTAGTATGTATACAGGGTGCAAAAGAACCCTGTTGGAGTCTTGAAGGGTTGCTTCAGACCAGCCACCTGAAGAACTTTCTCAATGGGACCATTATCGAAATCTCGAAAAAAAATCAGCTGTCCCATACATTTCGGTCGAGTTATGTTTGCACTTTGAAGTTTTGTATGGAACAGCTGACTTTTTTATGCCACCCTGGGTGACGGCTACATTCTTGCGCCATTCGGCGTAGAGACCCTGGGGCCGTGGGGGCCGGACGCGCGACAGCTCTTCAAAGAGCTGTCGTCGCGCTTGATCGAGGTGTCCGGTGACCGAAGGGCTGGTGCGTACCTCGGGCAACGAATATCCATTGCCATCCAACGAGGTAGCGCAGCCAGCGTCCTGGGCACACTCCCGCAGGACGGTGGCCTCGAGCACGTCTTCTGTTTAGTGTAAGTCGAACAGAAGTCGTGCTCGATATAGTGGCTCATTTCTTCTTCACTTTTTTACATTTGTTCTTATTATTATTTGTAATTATATATATTAATATTTTTAATCATATTAATCATCATCATCATCATCATCAGCCTATCATCGTCCACTGCTGAACATAGGCCTCTCCCAAGGCGCGCCACAAAACTCTATCCTCGGCCTTCCTCATCCAGTCGCTCTCCGCTACTTTTTTTAGGTCGTCTCATCATATTAATATATATACTTATTTTAACTTTATATTTAGCCTTAAGTTGTACATAATTAATGTTGTACTTATTAAATAAATGTTCCCGTGAGAAAAAAAAAAAAAAAACTTTTTTCTCGATTTCAATGTTGGTTCCATAGTGAAAGTTGTTCAGTTTGATGGTCTGAAGCAACCCTTTTAAGCTCCAACAGGGTTTTTTTACACCCTGTATATTAAACTGATGGAATAGATGTGAAAAAACAAAACTAAATATAATTGTGTATAATTAATTGCAACTTTGAATATCGAATGCGGAATTATAATGAAACTATTTAATTGTTTATTGGAATATTATAATGTAAATGTATACAACGTGTTAATGAATTAGCGCAAAACCTCATACACCCACACTGATTTATAACAAAATAATTAGATTGCAACAATAACCTCATTATTTGGATACTTAAAATTTAAAGTTATTCGCATTTTAAGTTTTGAGGCAAAAATGATTTGTTGTCATTTCAGCACTGAAAGAAAGCGATAACGAACTCATGGATACATTTTTATAATCTTGTTTTGGTAGTAACTAGGGTGAGTGTGCCCGTGCGGTGGGTTGTCATCGGGTTCAGTAAATTTTCAATTTTGCAAAAAAAATATTTAATATTTTGAAAAAAAATTCCTATGTTGAAACCATGATAATTCGATTCTGCTCTCGATTCTAAACAAACTACTTTCTAGTTTTGCGTTAATTCATTAACACGTTGTATAGTAAGGAAAAGCTTATCTTATCTTATCTTATACTATTAAACACAGCATCATATAGCATAAGTTTGAGATCCACTTGTACAGAGATGATATTAACTTTTACTTTTACATTTCTAAAGTTATGAAGCATTTCTCTAGATAATAAACACTGTACATTATAGTATAGTGTGTAATTAGTGATCGTAAGACTACGCTCAACTTGCAAATAAAGAGGGTAATGTTCGGACGGATTCATTTCAATAATTTAATGGTTGTCTTGCTGGGTCAATGGGGTAGGATTATAAGAGGGACAAAAGGAGAAAAATTCTTCTCTTTTTATCATTCTGTCTTTTGCGAATTTTTAAAAATGTTGTCACTACTGACCTCTATTATAATTTTACTAGAGTGTACCCCCGTGTAATGAGTATATTAGAGGAAGTTTGAAAGTAGCACCTATGACGGAAAAATTGCAGGGTAATAGATTATCGTGGTATGGGCATGTAATGCGGAGGGATGAGTGTCATGTTACGAGACGAGTGTTAAGTATGAATGTGGATGGCAGTGGTAGGAGAGGCAGGCCGAAGAAAAGATGGATGGATCGTGTGGAGGATGATATGTCTAAAAAAAGGGGTGAGTGTTGAGACGACGGCTAAGAGAGATGAATGGAAGAGGATGACATATTGCGCCGACCCCAAATAATGGGAAATGGGCAAGAGAATGATGATGACCCGCGACTTCATCCGCACAAATTATATACCATATTTTAGGTCAAATCATAAGCTATCAAACAAAAAAGTTTCATCAGAATTGGTTCAGTAGTTTTTATGAGATGCTCGATCAAAGAAACAAATAAACAAACAAACAGACAGACAAAAATTCTAAAAAAGGTTGACTTGGAGTCAGGGACACTAAAATGCATATGCTCACGACTATATTCCCCGAGGAGGTAGTCAGTGACATTCTATATCCTCAGAACATCCACGTTTCACTAGTAGTACCGAAACTCTGTCCAGTGTGACGGGGAGTGAGCCCGTCGCCACTTGTAATGGACAGTGGGTACAATATATGCCTCGAAATTAAAACATGCAGGTTTACTCACTATGTTTTCCTTCACCGAAAAGCCAGTGGTGTTACAAATCATAATCTTTTTCTATTCAAATATCTTCAATGTACATACATACTTATGTTACAGTTTTATAATAGGACGAGCTTTTACCCGCGACTTCGTCCGCATTAATTATATACCAGATTTTAAGTCAGATGATAAGCTATCAAACAAAAAAAGTTTCATCAAAATCGGTTTAGTAGTTTTTGCGTGATACTCGAACAAACAAACACCCAAACAAACAAACAAATAAACAAACAAACAAACAAACAGACAGACAAAAAATCCAAAAATTGGTGATTTGGAATCAGGGACATCTCAAAACCATATCGTAATCTTTTTTTTTTGTAAATATCTTCAATGTACAGACACTTCTGTTACAGTTTTATAATAGTTTAGATATGTTTCAATTTGACATAAAACCTCATACACTTATATCTGTGTGGTTAAATTATAAATAAATATTATGATGTAACTTATGTGTCAGAGCACCTTAATAAGAGTGATTCATACATTAACTTGTACCTAAGTGCAACTGTCCATCCGTCTGTCTGTTACTTACTGGAATCTTATTAGACTCATTACATACAGTGGAACACAACCATGTGACTAGAATAATACACAGGAGTGCGATTTTTTAATCTCGTTCGCTAAATTCAGCAGTTGTAAATGTCAAAATTACTGTGGAGATATGCATCTTTCTACTGCTGATTTCACTTTCAAAAATCGCACTCCTGCACTGGTAGCATGCACACCCGCGATAGCCGTGATACGGCTTTATCACGTCTTTTATCTCGTTCGTTCGCGCGCAAAAGAACGAGATAAAAGACGTGATAAAGCCGTATCACGGCTATCGCGGGTTGGCATGCTACCAGTGCTGGAGAATGATTTTTGAATGTCAAATCAGCAGTAGAAAAATGCACGTCACCATAGTAATGTTGACATTTTCAACTGCTGAATTCAAAGAATGAGTTTCAAAAATCGCACTCCAGACCCTCTAGCATGATTTCTCTACTTGCGCGCGACTCGTGTTTTTCCCATACTACAAGTCGCGGCAAGCGCGGCTTTCGCTCTCCGAAAAGCGCGGGAACAGGTTATTTTGTTTGCAGCGAAGGCGCGTCGCGCGCGGGTAGAGAAATCATACTAGACCTACAGGTTGTGTGATAGAATTGTAGCGAGCAGTGATCAATGGTTTCTGCCTACTCCAGTGGCTCATAAGCGTGAATATAATATTATGTATGTATCTTATTAGACCGATATCTGACTGTTAAATTATGCACCTATTTCTTAGGCGAACGAAATGTGATTCTGGTGTATGTTTACACAGGGGTTAATTCAACGCCGCCAAGTTGCCAAGAAAAATCTTGCCGCAAGTACCTTTTCCATTATTATTTTTGGTATAACTTTTTCCACCTGTCAGTTTCAAAGAAGTCATTTTTGAACCTGGCAACCCTATAGTTGCAGCAGACTGAGAGGTGGCCACCCTAGTTTTTACAGTTCTTTAGTTTCCTTCCGACGGCACCTCATTTACTTCCCAAAAAGACAGGTGGAAAAAGTTATACCAAAAATCCTAATAGAAAAGATACTAGCGGCAAGATTTTTGTAGGCAACTTGGCGGCGTTGAATTAACTCCTGTGTAAACATACACTAGAATCACATTTCGTTGGCCTAAGAAATAGGTGCTTAATTTTACGATCGGATTTCGGACTATATGGTTCAAGCAGTGGTCTTGACAATAACTAATTAATTCAAACCATCTTTTCTATGCTTAGACACAATATTATAACTATGGACATGTGATGGTAATTCTACTATCAAACTTTTCTCAAACATGCTTGGAAATGTGAGCATTATTTTGACAACCTTCTTCGAGATAAATCGAAATTGCTGTACTGGCCAAATACATGCGCGCAGCGGCCGGCAATGTTTGTATGAAAATCCATATCTGTCGTGTTTTGCGGCCAAATAAATTACATAGTAAACTCATATCTGTCGTGTAATTTAAAAATGGAACGATCTTTTATTCCGAAACATGGCGACCAAGGAGGTAACTCATCAAAGGTTTTATTTAAATTTCGAACTGGATTGCAAAATTTTGAATGTTTTTTTTTTAAAGCTGTTTATTGAAAAAAATAACAAATTGTTGTTCGTTGTTCGTCATTGATTTTGAAAAGAGTTTTAATTTCCGCGAATTATTTGAGAAAATTTACTGTTTTAATTTTCGCGCATTGTTTGAGAAAAGTACTATACAAGCCTTGGCCACAACTAGGCATTGATGGACTTACGTATGTGTGCCTCGGCTTCGCCTCGGCCCACATTTACACGTACGTCCATCAATGCCTCTGTTGCTGGCCGCTGCAGTAATGTACTATTTCTGACACTTTTTGCAGGGGATGAGTTAGCATGAAATGCGCTACTTTGGATTTTATTCTATTACATTAGATTCTAATTTTGATTATTGAAAATAGTCTCGTGTGAACCCCAAATGAAACTAGTTTTAAGTTATTGACCCGCAATTATAGGCTGTCTCGTTTACTGATAAGGTATAAAAATTGTATATGTAAATGCACATGATTTATTGATCTTGTACTGGCAGAGGGGAAATGCTAACACAAAGCTGGTCCATATTTATATGGTCTAAGACACTAAGATAAAAAATAATCATTCTGTAGAATAAAAGTGACCACTATCTATGAAACTAAACATCTTTCCGTAAGGAACATTGGTCAAAAAACATTATTTTTTTTTGACCTACCATACAAAATTGATCAGGTGGTCCACTTTTGTATGGGAGGTCCAATTTTCTCATTTTTTAACCCAAGTTAGGTAAAGTTGTGTTTAGTTTCATTGTCTGAATAAAATCCTCTACCATCATGGGTGTGTGTATGTTAGTCCACCACAAATGTGTACAATACAGTGCAGTGGACTTCATGTACTAATCAAACTTCTTCAGCATATGCATGTTGTATGTAGATTAAAATACTGAACTTTTTTTGCGTTATTTGGTCAGATTGAAATATGAAAAGCTTGCAGAAGTAACTAACAATAAGTAAAAAAAATCATAAATTATATAGAAGAGCACAGGACCTTGTAAAACACCTGGCAATACATAAAGGCACTGATATAATCGCTTCATTGTCTACGATTTCACGCAAAAATTACTATAAAAGACACCTACGGTACCTATATATTTTGAGCAAGAACAAAGATTTCTTCGATTGAATGGAGCCTGCCAGTACCAGAACGAGTGAAGATAAAGTACTTACCAGCAGTTTAACTTCTTTATAGCTGATAAATCCGATTGTTTAGAGCGGGCAATCACCATCTCTTCAGTAAGGCGAGCCATGGTCGTTCACTGCACTTCACTAGCGATTTAACATTCGAAACAATAAGAAATAGCGCACAGGAAGGGTCTACGGAGCGAAGTCGTGGCCACTCATCGCGGCGAGTGTTCACACGCGACGCTGAGCCAGCGAGCGTGAAGAAAAACTGCAAAACAATGTGAAATGTGAATTGAAATCGCGCCCCTTCTCTTCTTTTCGATTCGTCTTTCGACGTCACGGACGGACAGTGTTGCCAAGTCCCAGCCAGTCAGAATCGCCAAAAATCTCGGGCCAAGTAGCCTAAAGTCGCCTAATTTTTTCCCCGTGTAATATAGCCTAAAGTCGCCTAAAAATACAGCAAATTGGCCAAAATAAATGCTATATTGGCTGCTCGTGACGGAAAAAAAATATTTTTTTACAACTGCAATCTCTACTCACAATTTAAAAATAGCTGTACCGCATAACATACACGTACATTATGTGGTATATAGTGTGTTGTAGTGTACAGTTTATGCAGTCTGCGATAAATAAATCATATAATTTTACTTACAATAAATATAATATTTCAGATTTTTCTTAAAATAGCCTAAAATAACCTGAAAAAGTCAATTTTTCTTAATATAGCCCAAAATCGCCTAATTTAATTTGGGATATAGCCTAAATGGCGACCGGTCGCCAATCGTATTTTTTGGTCGCCGATAGACCCCCTGATGTAGCCTAAAAGGCGATAAATCGCCTAACTTGGCAGCACTGCGGACGGAAACGTCATTTTCCGAATTTCGTTCGGAAACAGTTCGGAAAATTTTGAACTTTTGAAGGCTGTCGAGGAAACTCTACGTTCGGATACACGCACTAACTCATAATACCATTTTCAGCAAGTCTGTAGGCAAGCTTCTTGATTTTCAGCATTTTCAGTCTTTTCTTAAGGTTTATTCAATTTAGTTTATTACAGCCGCAATATTACGGAAATTGCAATAGATTCTTCAACGTACATTTAAAAACATCTAGTCTCTGTCGCCCTTATATTTAAATATTACATATTATTACCGCTTCGTTTGGGCCCTGCTAGCACAACAGGTATAGGCTTTTTACAAAACTATAGGCCTATTTACCCTCAGAAATAAACAAGAAACTAACAAAGGTATTGGCATAGTGATGAAGCTCAGCGGTCGCGGCTGGTCTATGCCCGCGCGGTGTGCGGGGTACGGCAGGGACGGGCGTAGGTACTCTAACTCAATTCGCTGTTAGGGCGCGGGGACGGGACAGGCCAATCGTGCGGGACGCACTCCTCCCGGCCCCTGCACGCCCCGCACGATTGGCCTGTCGCGACCGCTGAGCTTCACCACTATTAGTTCTTTACACATGTAGGTATTGGGAACAAAGATTATTTTGAAAATTAAAATACAAACAAAACAATCCGATAAACGCCCGACCAGACCCCCTAGCATGATTTCTCTACTTGCGCGCGACTCGGCTTTTTTCCATACTAAAAGTCGCGGCAAGCGCGGGTTTCGCTCTCCGAAAAGCGCGGGAACAGGTTATTTTGTATGCAGCGAAGACGCGTCGCGCGCGTGTAGAGAAATCATACTAGACATTTTATCTTTGCGCCCGACCACTAGACGCAACGTATCCGAAGTAAATTTCGTTCAGAAAGCAAAATTCAAATGTCAAACAAAACAAATTTGACATTGGCAGTTCAACGTCAACATGCTGAAATCGATGTGAATCGAATTTTGTTTATTTTAGTGAAATTAGACTAAACGATGGATCCAGCAGATATCTTGGACGACAAGGACAGCGGCCCCGAAGTGCAGATCAACTTCCCGAGCTCCGTGACGAGTAGGATCGAGGAACTGCTGGGTGGGACCGAGGAGTTCGATAGTCCCGATGTATGTCGAGTTTTATTAGGGTTCCGTACCTAAAGGATGGAAACGGGACCCTATTACTAAGCCTACGTTGTCCGTCCGTCCATCTGTCCGTCTGTCCGTCCGTCCGTACTACATATTTAGGGCCACGGACCATAAAAAAAAGGTCCGTGTTTAGGGCTGTAACTTTTGAACCATAGTAGCTAGACAGTTGAAATATTCACAGAATATGCATTACTAGCGTTAACCCGCGACTTCGTCCGCACAAATTATGTACCAGATTTTAAGTCAGATCATAAGCTATCAAACAAAAAACGTTTCATCAAAATCGGTTCAGTAGTTTTTGCGTGATACTCGAACAAACAAACAAACAGACAGACAAAAAGTCCAAAAATTTTTGATTTGGAATCAGGGACACCTAAAAACCATATCGTAATCTTTTTTTTGTAAATATCTTCAATGTACAGACACACTTCTGTTACAGTTTTATAATAGTTTAGATTACGGCGGATTCGTTAAAAAAATAATGAAATGTCTAAAAGATAAAAACTAAGGATAAATACAATAAATTAGTTTTTATCAACGTTTTTTCTTTTCGCTCTGTCGTAAAAACGGTAATACATACAAGCGTCAAACTTGATGTGATTACAGAACAAACTCTACAGTATAACAATAAACAATAAAAACCAGCCAAGTATGAATTGGTCTCGCGCTAAAGGTCCCGTAGAAAACATTTTTGATGAGTTAATATTTTGTGTCATTGTGTGGTACGGAACCCTCGATGCGCGAGTAGCCCTACTCGCACTTGACCAGTTTTATTGGTTTATTCCTTAGTCTCCCCATATGCCACTTACGGGAGGATCTTATCCATAATCAAAGTACAACCCAAACTGCCCCTAAGATGACACTGACACAGGGTTCAAAGTGATAATTATCATTAATACGTTGATAATTATAAAATTAATACATACATACATACATATTCTCACGCCTGTCTCCCATAAAATTAATTGGAAAACGAAAAAGCTTGTGCTAGCAATACGCCTTGTGTATCCGATCACAATCTGTGAAAAAACAAGCCTACAAACACGAAATAGTAATAACTTTTTTCATTATTTTCTGTTGTTTTTTCAATAATTTGCTATTCATTGCGGTACGAAACGAAAATGCCAAAAACTTGGTTAGTCTGAATACAAGTGCATTAAAGCAAAAATGCTCCGAACAGAAGAAGAACTGCAAGAACTGCCTCCGTGGTCTAATGGTTAAGAGCTTTGGCTCTCGACACGGAGGTCTTGGGTTCGATTCCCACGGGGGACACCTAGTGATATGTCACTTTGTGCATTTTTCCCCAGTTGGTTAGGGCATTGCAGGCTGAATCACCTGATTGTCTGAAAAGAAAAATGATTGCGTGCTTCTGATGGCACGTTAAGCCGTTGGTCCCGGCTACTATCTCTGGTGGTAGTAGTCGTTACATAAAAACCACGTCAGAGGCCGTAAGGCGGTCTGAAAAAACTCTGACACCAGGGCTCTGCCCACACGATAAGAAAGAAAGCAAAAATAGCAGTTTTAAAACTTCAAGTTAAAACTAAGAATCAGCTTGGATTATCCAAGCTGATTCTTAGTTTTAACTTGAATCAAAGTAATTGTTATCAAAGAAAATAATTATCTTGATAGTATCGAACCCTGTTTTGACCTAATATTGCAGTTTGATGCGGTGTCGTACATAAACCGAGTCTTCCCGACGGAGCAGTCGCTCTCCGGCGTGGAGACCCTCGCCGCGCGCTGCGAGTACCGCCTCGAGAGCCTCGACCACCACCTGCGCGCGCTCGTGCGCGCTCAGCCCGAGCAGCGCGAGGCAGCGCGCGCCGCGCTGAGCGAGGCACAGGGCTGCATCCACGAGCTGGCTCTACAGGTGTGTGTGTGTGTGTGTGTGTGTGTGTGTGTGTACACTAGACTACAGCCTCGCCTCGTGCGCGCTCAGCCCGAGCAGCGCGAGGCAGCGCGCGCCGCGCTGAGCGAGGCACAGGGCTGCATCCACGAGCTGGCTCTACAGGTGTGTGTGTGTGTGTGTGTGTGTGTGTGTGTGTGTGTACACTAGACTACAGCCTCGCCTCGTGCGCGCTCAGCCCGAGCAGCGCGAGGCAGCGCGCGCCGCGCTGAGCGAGGCACAGGGCTGCATCCACGAGCTGGCTCTTACAGGTGTGTGTGTGTGTGTGTGTGTGTGTGTGTGTGTGTGTACACTAGACTACAGCCTCGCCGCGTGCGCGCTCAGCCCGAGCAGCGCGAGGCAGCGCGCGCCGCGCTGAGCGAGGCACAGGGCTGCATCCACGAGCTGGCTATACAGGTGTGTGTGTGTGTGTGTGTGTGTGTGTGTGTGTGTACACTAGACTACAGCCTCGCCTCGTGCGCGCTCAGCCCGAGCAGCGCGAGGCAGCGCGCGCCGCGCTGAGCGAGGCACAGGGCTGCATCCACGAGCTGGCTCTTACAGGTGTGTGTGTGTGTGTGTGTGTGTGTGTGTGTGTGTGTGTGTACACTAGACTACAGCCTCGCCTCGTGCGCGCTCAGCCCGAGCAGCGCGCGGCCGCGCGCGCCGCGCTGAGCGAGGCACAGGGCTGCATCCACGAGCTGGCTCTACAGGTGTGTGTGTGTGTGTGTGTGTGTGTGTGTGTGTGTGTACACTAGACTACAGCCTCGCCTCGTGCGCGCTCAGCCCGAGCAGCGCGAGGCAGCGCGCGCCGCGCTGAGCGAGGCACAGGGCTGCATCCACGAGCTGGCTCTTACAGGTGTGTGTGTGTGTGTGTGTGTGTGTGTGTGTGTGTGTACACTAGACTACAGCCTCGCCTCGTGCGCGCTCAGCCCGAGCAGCGCGAGGCAGCGCGCGCCGCGCTGAGCGAGGCACAGGGCTGCATCCACGAGCTGGCTCTACAGGTGTGTGTGTGTGTGTGTGTGTGTGTGTGTGTGTGTACACTAGACTACAGCCTCGCCTCGAGCGCGCTCAGCCCGAGCAGCGCGAGGCAGCGCGCGCCGCGCTGAGCGAGGCACAGGGCTGCATCCACGAGCTGGCTCTTACAGGTGTGTGTGTGTGTGTGTGTGTGTGTGTGTGTGTGTGTGTGTACACTAGACTACAGCCTCGCCTCGTGCGCGCTCAGCCCGAGCAGCGCGAGGCAGCGCGCGCCGCGCTGAGCGAGGCACAGGGCTGCATCCACGAGCTGGCTCTACAGGTGTGTGTGTGTGTGTGTGTGTGTGTGTGTGTGTGTGTGTGTGTGTGTGTGTACACTAGACTACAGCCTCGCCTCGTGCGCGCTCAGCCCGAGCAGCGCGAGGCAGCGCGCGCCGCGCTGAGCGAGGCACAGGGCTGCATCCACGAGCTGGCTCTACAGGTGTGTGTGTGTGTGTGTGTGTGTGTACACTAGACTACAGCCTCGCCTCGTGCGCGCTCAGCCCGAGCAGCGCGAGGCAGCGCGCGCCGCGCTGAGCGAGGCACAGGGCTGCATCCACGAGCTGGCTCTACAGGTGTGTGTGTGTGTGTGTGTGTGTGTGTACACTAGACTACAGCCTCGCCTCGTGCGCGCTCAGCCCGAGCAGCGCGAGGCAGCGCGCGCCGCGCTGAGCGAGGCACAGGGCTGCATCCACGAGCTGGCTCTTACAGGTGTGTGTGTGTGTGTGTGTGTGTGTGTGTGTGTGTACACTAGACTACAGCCTCGCCTCGTGCGCGCTCAGCCCGAGCAGCGCGAGGCAGCGCGCGCCGCGCTGAGCGAGGCACAGGGCTGCATCCACGAGCTGGCTCTACAGGTGTGTGTGTGTGTACACTAGACTACAGCCTCGCCTCGTGCGCGCTCAGCCCGAGCAGCGCGAGGCAGCGCGCGCCGCGCTGAGCGAGGCACAGGGCTGCATCCACGAGCTGGCTCTACAGGTGTGTGTGTGTGTGTGTGTGTGTGTACACTAGACTACAGCCTCGCCTCGTGCGCGCTCAGCCCGAGCAGCGCGAGGCAGCGCGCGCCGCGCTGAGCGAGGCACAGGGCTGCATCCACGAGCTGGCTCTACAGGTGTGTGTGTGTGTGTACACTAGACTACAGCCTCGCCTCGTGCGCGCTCAGCCCGAGCAGCGCGAGGCAGCGCGCGCCGCGCTGAGCGAGGCACAGGGCTGCATCCACGAGCTGGCTCTACAGGTGTGTGTGTGTGTGTGTGTGTGTGTACACTAGACTACAGCCTCGCCTCGTGCGCGCTCAGCCCGAGCAGCGCGAGGCAGCGCGCGCCGCGCTGAGCGAGGCACAGGGCTGCATCCACGAGCTGGCTCTACAGGTGTGTGTGTGTGTGTGTGTGTGTGTGTACACTAGACTACAGCCTCGCCTCGTGCGCGCTCAGCCCGAGCAGCGCGAGGCAGCGCGCGCCGCGCTGAGCGAGGCACAGGGCTGCATCCACGAGCTGGCTCTACAGGTGTGTGTGTGTGTGTGTGTGTGTGTGTACACTAGACTACAGCCTCGCCTCGTGCGCGCTCAGCCCGAGCAGCGCGAGGCAGCGCGCGCCGCGCTGAGCGAGGCACAGGGCTGCATCCACGAGCTGGCTCTACAGGTGTGTGTGTGTGTGTGTGTGTGTGTGTGTGTGTGTACACTAGACTACAGCCTCGCCTCGTGCGCGCTCAGCCCGAGCAGCGCGAGGCAGCGCGCGCCGCGCTGAGCGAGGCACAGGGCTGCATCCACGAGCTGGCTCTACAGGTGTGTGTGTGTGTGTGTGTGTGTGTGTGTACACTAGACTACAGCCTCGCCTCGTGCGCGCTCAGCCCGAGCAGCGCGAGGCAGCGCGCGCCGCGCTGAGCGAGGCACAGGGCTGCATCCACGAGCTGGCTCTTAGAGGTGTGTGTGTGTGTGTGTGTGTGTGTGTGTGTGTGTGTACACTAGACTACAGCCTCGCCTCGTGCGCGCTCAGCCCGAGCAGCGCGAGGCAGCGCGCGCCGCGCTGAGCGAGGCACAGGGCTGCATCCACGAGCTGGCTCTACAGGTGTGTGTGTGTGTGTGTGTGTGTGTGTGTGTGTGTGTACACTAGACTACAGCCTCGCCTCGTGCGCGCTCAGCCCGAGCAGCGCGAGGCAGCGCGCGCCGCGCTGAGCGAGGCACAGGGCTGCATCCACGAGCTGGCTCTACAGGTGTGTGTGTGTGTGTGTGTGTGTGTGTACACTAGACTACAGCCTCGCCTCGTGCGCGCTCAGCCCGAGCAGCGCGAGGCAGCGCGCGCCGCGCTGAGCGAGGCACAGGGCTGCATCCACGAGCTGGCTCTACAGGTGTGTGTGTGTGTGTGTGTGTGTGTGTACACTAGACTACAGCCTCGCCTCGTGCGCGCTCAGCCCGAGCAGCGCGAGGCAGCGCGCGCCGCGCTGAGCGAGGCACAGGGCTGCATCCACGAGCTGGCTCTACAGGTGTGTGTGTGTGTGTGTGTGTGTGTGTACACTAGACTACAGCCTCGCCTCGTGCGCGCTCAGCCCGAGCAGCGCGAGGCAGCGCGCGCCGCGCTGAGCGAGGCACAGGGCTGCATCCACGAGCTGGCTCTACAGGTGTGTGTGTGTGTGTGTGTGTGTGTGTACACTAGACTACAGCCTCGCCTCGTGCGCGCTCAGCCCGAGCAGCGCGAGGCAGCGCGCGCCGCGCTGAGCGAGGCACAGGGCTGCATCCACGAGCTGGCTCTACAGGTGTGTGTGTGTGTGTGTGTGTGTGTGTACACTAGACTACAGCCTCGCCTCGTGCGCGCTCAGCCCGAGCAGCGCGAGGCAGCGCGCGCCGCGCTGAGCGAGGCACAGGGCTGCATCCACGAGCTGGCTCTACAGGTGTGTGTGTGTGTGTGTGTGTGTGTGTGTGTGTGTGTACACTAGACTACAGCCTCGCCTCGTGCGCGCTCAGCCCGAGCAGCGCGAGGCAGCGCGCGCCGCGCTGAGCGAGGCACAGGGCTGCATCCACGAGCTGGCTCTACAGGTGTGTGTGTGTGTGTGTGTGTGTGTGTACACTAGACTACAGCCTCGCCTCGTGCGCGCTCAGCCCGAGCAGCGCGAGGCAGCGCGCGCCGCGCTGAGCGAGGCACAGGGCTGCATCCACGAGCTGGCTCTTACAGGTGTGTGTGTGTGTGTGTGTGTGTGTGTGTGTGTGTGTGTACACTAGACTACAGCCTCGCCTCGTGCGCGCTCAGCCCGAGCAGCGCGAGGCAGCGCGCGCCGCGCTGAGCGAGGCACAGGGCTGCATCCACGAGCTGGCTCTACAGGTGTGTGTGTGTGTGTGTGTGTGTGTGTGTGTGTGTACACTAGACTACAGCCTCGCCTCGTGCGCGCTCAGCCCGAGCAGCGCGAGGCAGCGCGCGCCGCGCTGAGCGAGGCACAGGGCTGCATCCACGAGCTGGCTCTCCAGGTGTGTGTGTGTGTGTGTGTGTGTGTACACTAGACTACAGCCTCGCCTCGTGCGCGCTCAGCCCGAGCAGCGCGAGGCAGCGCGCGCCGCGCTGAGCGAGGCACAGGGCTGCATCCACGAGCTGGCTCTACAGGTGTGTGTGTGTGTGTGTGTGTGTGTGTACACTAGACTACAGCCTCGCCTCGTGCGCGCTCAGCCCGAGCAGCGCGAGGCAGCGCGCGCCGCGCTGAGCGAGGCACAGGGCTGCATCCACGAGCTGGCTCTTACAGGTGTGTGTGTGTGTGTGTGTGTGTGTGTGTGTGTGTGTACACTAGACTACAGCCTCGCCTCGTGCGCGCTCAGCCCGAGCAGCGCGAGGCAGCGCGCGCCGCGTTGAGCGAGGCACAGGGCTGCATCCACGAGCTGGCTCTACAGGTGTGTGTGTGTGTACACTAGACTACAGCCTCGCCTCGTGCGCGCTCAGCCCGAGCAGCGCGAGGCAGCGCGCGCCGCGCTGAGCGAGGCACAGGGCTGCATCCACGAGCTGGCTCTACAGGTGTGTGTGTGTGTGTACACTAGACTACAGCCTCGCCTCGTGCGCGCTCAGCCCGAGCAGCGCGAGGCAGCGCGCGCCGCGCTGAGCGAGGCACAGGGCTGCATCCACGAGCTGGCTCTACAGGTGTGTGTGTGTGTGTGTGTGTGTGTACACTAGACTACAGCCTCGCCTCGTGCGCGCTCAGCCCGAGCAGCGCGAGGCAGCGCGCGCCGCGCTGAGCGAGGCACAGGGCTGCATCCACGAGCTGGCTCTACAGGTGTGTGTGTGTGTGTGTGTGTGTGTACACTAGACTACAGCCTCGCCTCGTGCGCGCTCAGCCCGAGCAGCGCGAGGCAGCGCGCGCCGCGCTGAGCGAGGCACAGGGCTGCATCCACGAGCTGGCTCTACAGGTGTGTGTGTGTGTGTGTGTGTGTGTGTACACTAGACTACAGCCTCGCCTCGTGCGCGCTCAGCCCGAGCAGCGCGAGGCAGCGCGCGCCGCGCTGAGCGAGGCACAGGGCTGCATCCACGAGCTGGCTCTACAGGTGTGTGTGTGTGTGTGTGTGTGTGTACACTAGACTACAGCCTCGCCTCGTGCGCGCTCAGCCCGAGCAGCGCGAGGCAGCGCGCGCCGCGCTGAGCGAGGCACAGGGCTGCATCCACGAGCTGGCTCTACAGGTGTGTGTGTGTGTGTGTGTGTGTGTGTACACTAGACTACAGCCTCGCCTCGTGCGCGCTCAGCCCGAGCAGCGCGAGGCAGCGCGCGCCGCGCTGAGCGAGGCACAGGGCTGCATCCACGAGCTGGCTCTTACAGGTGTGTGTGTGTGTGTGTGTGTGTGTGTGTGTGTGTGTGTACACTAGACTACAGCCTCGCCTCGTGCGCGCTCAGCCCGAGCAGCGCGAGGCAGCGCGCGCCGCGTTGAGCGAGGCACAGGGCTGCATCCACGAGCTGGCTCTACAGGTGTGTGTGTGTGTACACTAGACTACAGCCTCGCCTCGTGCGCGCTCAGCCCGAGCAGCGCGAGGCAGCGCGCGCCGCGCTGAGCGAGGCACAGGGCTGCATCCACGAGCTGGCTCTACAGGTGTGTGTGTGTGTGTACACTAGACTACAGCCTCGCCTCGTGCGCGCTCAGCCCGAGCAGCGCGAGGCAGCGCGCGCCGCGCTGAGCGAGGCACAGGGCTGCATCCACGAGCTGGCTCTACAGGTGTGTGTGTGTGTGTGTGTGTGTGTACACTAGACTACAGCCTCGCCTCGTGCGCGCTCAGCCCGAGCAGCGCGAGGCAGCGCGCGCCGCGCTGAGCGAGGCACAGGGCTGCATCCACGAGCTGGCTCTACAGGTGTGTGTGTGTGTGTGTGTGTGTGTACACTAGACTACAGCCTCGCCTCGTGCGCGCTCAGCCCGAGCAGCGCGAGGCAGCGCGCGCCGCGCTGAGCGAGGCACAGGGCTGCATCCACGAGCTGGCTCTACAGGTGTGTGTGTGTGTGTGTGTGTGTGTGTGTACACTAGACTACAGCCTCGCCTCGTGCGCGCTCAGCCCGAGCAGCGCGAGGCAGCGCGCGCCGCGCTGAGCGAGGCACAGGGCTGCATCCACGAGCTGGCTCTACAGGTGTGTGTGTGTGTGTGTGTGTGTGTACACTAGACTACAGCCTCGCCTCGTGCGCGCTCAGCCCGAGCAGCGCGAGGCAGCGCGCGCCGCGCTGAGCGAGGCACAGGGCTGCATCCACGAGCTGGCTCTACAGGTGTGTGTGTGTGTGTGTGTGTGTGTGTACACTAGACTACAGCCTCGCCTCGTGCGCGCTCAGCCCGAGCAGCGCGAGGCAGCGCGCGCCGCGCTGAGCGAGGCACAGGGCTGCATCCACGAGCTGGCTCTACAGGTGTGTGTGTGTGTGTGTGTGTGTGTGTACACTAGACTACAGCCTCGCCTCGTGCGCGCTCAGCCCGAGCAGCGCGAGGCAGCGCGCGCCGCGCTGAGCGAGGCACAGGGCTGCATCCACGAGCTGGCTCTACAGGTGTGTGTGTGTGTGTGTGTGTGTGTGTGTACACTAGACTACAGCCTCGCCTCGTGCGCGCTCAGCCCGAGCAGCGCGAGGCAGCGCGCGCCGCGCTGAGCGAGGCACAGGGCTGCATCCACGAGCTGGCTCTACAGGTGTGTGTGTGTGTGTGTGTGTGTGTGTACACTAGACTACAGCCTCGCCTCGTGCGCGCTCAGCCCGAGCAGCGCGAGGCAGCGCGCGCCGCGCTGAGCGAGGCACAGGGCTGCATCCACGAGCTGGCTCTACAGGTGTGTGTTTGTGTGTGTGCACAAGACTACAGCCTCGCCCGAGCAGCGCGAGGCAGCATTATCGTACTCCCCTCCCCGCCTCTCCTAACTACTAAAATACTGAAGTAAAAAATCTGAAACTATTTGACAATGTGACTCCGTAAGTACTTTCAATGAAAATTATAACGAACACTGTACCTATCACAAGCAATATCGGTGAAATCAAATAAAACGACTGTTTTGCGACTTATTTTTGACTGATGGCCGGCGTCTGTCAATAGATGGCGCTGAACGAAATTAAATCACACTATTATTTGCTTTTGAAAATTTCTTATGCAATTCCGACACGCATTTGGTCGGTTTTTAATTGTTTGCTTTCCTGATATTATGTTCTTTAATTGGAAGACAAACACACACCCTGTCCTTAATCCTTTATCATATTAATACAACTTCTACTACCCCGAAAACCTACGAAACAAAACATACCTCATCAACTTACCTCTCAGGTGACAGACATAAACAAGAAAGCGGAGCGCAGCGAGTCGATGGTGCGCGAGATCACGTCGGAGATAAAGCAGCTGGACTGCGCCAAGACGAACCTGACGGCCGCTATCACTACGCTGAACCACTTCCACATGCTGGTGGGCGGAGTGGATGCCCTGCGCAGCATGACGCAGAGCCGCCAGTACAAGGAGATCGTGCTGCCGCTGCAGGCCATCATGGAGGTATGATCGTGATCGTGATTATTAGTTGCTAAAGCTGGAACTATCAGTTGCCAATCATAGAAGTATAAGTTGCCAAAAAAGACAATGCGGGATTTTATATGTAAGGTGGCGGCTTATTTTTCGCCTAATACCAAACTTGAATATTTTAAGTCTGAATAAAGTAACAAACTAAACTTGTTATTACATGTATATCTCTAAACTCAGTCTGAACAGAGATATGAATGCTTGAAGTTGACAATTTATTCATTACGTTTACTTAAAGCCTTTATTCAAGCCGTTCGGACTGAGTTTAGAGATTGATATACTTGTCATAACAAGTTATGTTTATTGACTGATCTAAGTTGGTTGATGGCCGCGCCAAAAAATAGGCGAAAGAGCAAAAGGCGCCATTTTTAGGCGATGGCTTTTAGGTATAAGTTACTAATTATACAACGTGTTAATGAATTAACGCAAAACTAGAAAGTAGTTTGTTTAGAATTAAGAGCTGAGTCGAATTATCATGGTTTCAACATAGGTAATTTTTTTCAAAATATTAAATAACGGGCACACTCACCCTACTTACTACCAAAACAAGATTATTAAAATGTATCCATGAGAACGTTAGCGCTTTCTTTTCGTGCTGAAATGATAACAAATCATTTTTGCCTCAAAACTTAAAATGCGAATAACTTTAAATTTTAACTATCAAAATAATTAAATTATTGTTTCAATCTAATAATTTTGATATAAATCAGTTGGGGTGTATGAGGTTTTGCGCTAATTCATTACCACGTTGTATAAATAAGAGTTGTCAAATGTGGAAGGATGAGTTGCTAATTATAAAAGTAGGAGTTGTCAATCACGGCGGTATCAGTTGCCAATCATATAGGTAAATATAAGCATGCGCGTGCAGTGTATATAGGCAATTAGGCAGTGCCTACTTGTCTCCTCATTAATTATTAATCATCTAACAATTTACAGTCATACTCTATAAACACAAACAAAGAAAGCATCCAAAAGATTAATTCCACATTCAAATATGGCGCGCAAGAACTGTCCGAAGTTCGGGCGGGCCCCGAACGAACGCACGCACGCAGCGCGCAATAGGCAGTTTTCAAACGGCACAAGCTCACGCAATACAAACGATCTATGGCTACCTATGCATTTATACTTGTTAAAAACTATACGACAAAAATGCAAAGTACGCATTAACCACGCGATAATACGTGACGCTTGACCTTCGCTATTTATTGTCACAATATAAGCATGCGTAATGTATTAACCAACCTCGCGTGAAAACAACGAAGCGCTTGGCATCTCTTTGATAGATTGTATCTTCGCTATTTGGTTGCATGCGCGCTCTTGACGTTGTTCACTTGGCTGCGTTCACGATCTTTGAGTGCGGTTGTTTTTTCAACTCGCTCTATGGTAAGAACGTTTTCACCGAGGCTCTGGAGTGCGATTTTTTAAAGTCACACATCCTAATTCGTATACGAGAGTGATGCCAAACTCTATGGAATTTATGCATTATTCGTACACGAATCAAGATGTGTGAATTTCAAAAATAGCACTCTTGAACGGCGTTTAGGGTGAAAAGTTGCACTCGGGGTGCACCTGGGGCGTAGGTTCGGAACGCAGCCCTTTGTTGGCCGATTTTGTTTTGTTTGACTTTGACAGTTTGTTGAATTCCGAGCGTGTTCAAATGTTTTCAATTGTTTTTTATGTGTTTGGGTAGAAATTAGCTGAATATTTTGTTTCTAGCTGTGTATTTTGTTAATATTGACAAATTATAAATAAAGTAAGGTTTGTAGTGAAAGATCAAATGTGTTTAGATAAATTATGTGCAGTTCAAATCTTTTCGCGAAGTTTTCATTTGACTTGTGGTCGTTAATAATATTCATCAACTAGCGTTCCAAATCAAGGCGGGATCAGTTGCTAATTATAGAAGTATATGTTGCCAAAAATTGAGATACGAGTTGCTAATTGCAGAAGTACTAATTGCTAATCATAAATTTACGAGTTCCTAATTATTGCCTAATTACTAAAGTATGAGATGCCAATCATGTTGGTTTAAGTTGCTGATTATAGAAGTAGGAGTTGCCAATCATGAAGGTATAATTTGTTATTCACAGAAGCAGAAGTATGAATTTCCAGTCATAGAAAAATAAATTGTTACTGCTACCAATCATGGTAGTTTTAGTTGCTAATCATTACCAATCATGAAGGTTTCATTTGTTAATCACAGAAGTATGAATTGCCAATCATAGAAAAATGAGTTGTTATTATTTACCAATCATGGCAGTGTCTGTTGCTAATCTAAATGTAAAATAAATGTATGACTGAGCCATGATATTTCTAATGACTTTTCAACAGTTAGTACTCTCGATCTCTGCCAAGGACTTATCATTTTAACATGCCTTGGATCGGGCATAACTTTATGGATGCCTTAAATATCCAACAAATATTGTGAGAAGGCTCACATGAATTGCCCAAAGACACTGTACTGACAAACTGTTGTATACTGTAGGTACTGCAGCACTTCGAGTGTTACCGCGAGATCCGCGAGATAAACGCGCTGCGTGATGAGGTGCACGCGACAAGGAACATGCTAGCCTCGCAGATACTTGCTGACTTCAAGGTGACGCTTACACTAACAGTTTACATTTAATACAGAGTCATTAAATTAAAAAATCTTTATGTGAGACAGAAGCATAGGTCTGTACGTGAACGTTTTTGATTTTCAAATAATGTCGATTTCGGCGTAATGTGCTGTGCACCTTGTGCAAACTGTCCATGACATTATCTTTCTGTTATTAAAAATAGTATTTAAGCCAAAGAATTACTGAAAATGTGACTTTTTAAACGTTTTTTTTATCATTGAAAAGATACAATTTTATGTAGTCAAATCCAACGGCTGCGCGCGTCTGACTGCATTCCCTTGCTCGGCTCCCTTCAGGTTACCACAGAGAGTGTGAGGTGAGGTGGGGTATCTGAAGTCAGAGGGGGGCGGGGAGTGGCCGTTCTGTATGTAGAACTTTACTAGTCCGAGATCCGACCGTAAAATTATGCACCTATTTCATAGGCGAACGAAATGTGATTCTAGTGTATGTTTACACAGGGGTTGATTCAACGCCGCCAAGTTGCCTAGAAAAATCTTATTTTATCTTAGTATAGGGTTGCCGGGTTCAAAAATGACTTCTTTGAACCTGGCAACCCTATAGTTGCGGCAGATTGAGAGTTGGCAACCGTAGTTTTTCCAATTCTTTAGATCAGTCTCCTTTCGATGGCACCTCATTTACTTCCGTAACAGACACGTGGAAAAAGTTATACCAAAAATTATAATGGAAAATGTACTTGCGGCAGGATTTTTCTAGGCAACTTGGTGGCGTTGAATTAACCTCTGTGTAAACATACACTAGAATCACATTTCGTTCGCCTATGAAATAGGTGCATAATTTTACTGTCGGATCTCGGTCTACAGGGTGTAACAAAACACCCTAGTAATACTTAAGGGGGTGCTTCAGACCATCAATCTGAACAACTTTCACTATGGAGCCAAAGTCGAGAAAAAATAAAAAAATCTGCCGTCCCATACATTTGAGTCGAGACGTTTTCGTACTGCAGTTTTGTATGAAAGAGCGGATTTTTTTTTCTTGATTTCGATGTTGGCTCCATAGTGAAAGTTGTTCAGTTGGTTGGTCTGCTGCACCCCCTTAAGTATTACTAGGGTGTTTTGTTACACCCTGTATACGTTCTACACACCGAATAGATAATACCTACCTATTCTGTGTCTTGGGTATAGAACATCATAGTACTGTACTAATAGGATAGGACTGTGTGGATCCTACAGGAGTCGTTCAGCGGTGGCAGGTCGGGGCCCCCGCCGCGGACCCTGGCGGAGGCCTGCGCCGTGGTGGAGGTGCTGGAGCCGAGGGTCCAGAGAGATCTGCTTCAGTGGTTCATCACTCTACAACTACAGGTAACAGTATACGTGGCTCCACTACCATACTATTACAGGGAAATATTTACAATTGGGGCCCAAGCTTTGGGGGGTGGGGGTGGGAGGTGGAAGTGTGGGGTACCCCCCTTATCACATTTACGAGGGGAATTATTGTCTTAAAATGAAAGTCTTCGATCAGTGTGTGTTGCCAGTGATGACATATGGAACAGAGACGTGGTCGTTCACTCAAGGCCTCATAAAAAGGCTGAAAGTCACCCAAAGGGTAATGGAGAGGGCTATGCTCGGAGTTGCCCTGCGAGATCGAATCAGAAATGAAGAGATCCGCAGAAGAACCAGAGTAGCTGACATAGCCCAAAGAATTGCTAAACTAAAGTGGCAGTGGGCGGGACACATCGCTCGCAGAACCGGTAGCTGATGGGGTCGAAAAGTTCTCGAGTGGCGACTGCGTACCGGAAAACGCAGCGTGGGTAGACCCCTCACACGGTGGACCCACGACCTGGTGGAGGCGGCGGGAACTCGTTGGATGAGGGCAGCGCGGGACCGGTCGTTGCGGCGATCCTTGGGGGAGGCCTATGTCCAGCAGTGGACGTCCACCGGCTGAGATGATGATGACTTTAGTGTCGTGTGTATCGCAGGAGTACAGTCACTTATTCAGCGCGGAGCAGGAGTGTGCGTGGCTGTCGCACGTGGAGCGGCGCTACAGCTGGCTGAAGAAGCACCTGCTGGCGCTGGAGGAGGGGCTCGGGAGGGTGTTTCCCGTCGGCTGGAGGCTCAGCGAGCGACTCGCACATCACTTCTGTAAGGTGAGTATCTCGCTTATCATCAGGGCCAGATTAACCATAGGGGCCATCATATCACATCTTTTTGCCATCATAAATAAAAAGTTTTTTTTTAAATTGTCATTGGATTAGAAAGGGACAAAGTAACGTCGAAAACATAGACGGGAATTTACGAAAGAAGAACGATCATTACCTCTATCACTCAATGGCACTATTTTAAATAGAGAATGTAAATTTAAATATTTGGGACATATTGTTACTAATGACCTGAAAGACGACCTAGATATTGAGCGTGAACGGAGGGCGTTGGCGGTACGTAGTAATATGTTGGCCCGCAGATTTGCTCGTTGTACAAAGCAAGTTAAAATCACCCTTTTTAAGGCGTTCTGTCAAGTATTCTACACGAGCAGTCTGTGGGTGAACTACACTCAAAGAGCCTACAATGCCCTTCGTGTCCAATACAATAATGCCTTCAGGATACTGTTGGGGCTGCCTCGATTCTGCAGTGCGTCAGGGATGTTCGCGGAAGAACGCACTGACGATTTTTATGCCATCAGACGGAAGAGAGTGTCATCCCTTATGGGTAGAGTGCGTGGCAGCGGCAACAGGATCCTGAAGGTAATCGCTGAAAAGGTGGATTGTTCCATCCTGAAATACTGGGTGAGCCTGGTGATAAAATGAAAGATGTATGTGTGGTTAAATTTAATTCAATATAATTTATTTCAATTTAATTCAATTCTATTCAATTATAATTTTATATACATAAGTAAAACTTGTAATTCAATTGAAGTTGATAGTAATGTAATGTAATGAATTGTATGTTCACTATACTAACATAGGTTTTTCTAAGAAATTTGTACTAACAATTCTATGGATTCATGTGATCTGAAATAAATGATTAATAATTACCGACCACCGAGGAGTATTATCATGTTTCACAGCTTGTTAGACAGTGTGCCCTCCAAGGTATAGACAATACCTATACCAGCTTCCTGCTTGGACCAAATGGTTAACAAAAGTAGTAGGTGATGATGATGATGATGTGTCAGATAACGCGGGAGCAGCTCGCGGCGCAGATGTCGTCGAGGCGCGGCGAGCTCGACGTCAAGCTGCTGCTGTACGCCATACAGAAGACTTACAGCCTGGAGCTGTTGCTGCACAAGCGGTTTGTCTGTAAGTATGTCTGTCTAAGAGCGTCGGTGGCGCGTTGCGGAGAGGTATGAACTCCCAATTATGGGGGACCGGGTTCGAATCCGCACGGACAACATGCCATGTACCAATGAGTTTTTCTAACTTATGTACGTAAAACCGACTGCTCTCAAACGGTGAAGGAAAACATCGTGATGAAACCTGCATACATTGAAGAAGAAATTCTGATGTTTATGTGAAGTCTACCAACCCGCATTGGGCACGCGTGGTGGACTAATGCCCATACACCCTCCTTGAGGGTAGGCCTGTGCCCTGCAGTGGGACGTTTATAGGCTGATGATGATGATGATGATGTCTGTCTATGTCTACTAGGCTATTTGACTACCTAGTCAAATCGAAAACTCTTTATCGAACGTTAAGGGCCGAGGAGTTCTCGAGTGGGAGCCGTGTAGGTACTATAGAGGGCAAAATTAGCCTATGCTTGGCTGCGAGAGGTTTTCTTGAATAAAATGCTCGTTGACAAATTGAGGAACAATGTATTTCTGTTATACAGGGGGTCCCAGAAATGGTGAATCAAACTGCTATAGGAGGCAGCATGACTAATGTCCTATCCATAAAAAATAAAATAAAAAATAAAACGCACATGACCATAAAAAAAAAGAATATCCAAAAAAACGGGAAAATCATCAAATTTTTCTAAGTTTCCAGCTCTAATTATCGCGTTTTGGGATAATTTGTAATTTTTTTCTGCCAATATTAATTGTTAGAGGTTGCTTCGACTGATTGTTAACATTTTACAAAACAAAATGTCTGCACTTCGAGCACAGACCACTTAGTTTAATTGTTTTTTCTAAACCGAAAAATTTTCTGGTAATTTTAACCAGCTGTAGTATAAAAAAAATGTATGGGACTTGTGCGGCAAACTACTTCAAAAAGTTGCCTATTTAATGACGATTTTAAAATTGGGAGATATAAATTTTCTTGTGTGCTAGGGTGAAATTTGTGCAATTTATTCTTTACTTTTTAATTCATTTTCCACTTCTAATCCGTTGCTTCTAAGGTTAGAATTGGCTAAAAAAGTTGTTTCAATACCCGGTAGCAATGGCACGGTTTTTTAGAATCCCGGTTTTCAGAATCCCGGTGTTTTAAAATCCCGGTTTAATAAAATCCCGGTTTTTTAAGAATCCCGGTTTACTTACGGAAACTTAGAAAAATTTGATGATTTTTCCCGTTTTTTTGGATATTCTTTTTTTTTATGGTCATGTGCGTTTTATTTTTTTTTTATATTTTTTATGGATAGGACATTAGTCAAGCTGCCTCCCATAGCAGTTTGATTCACCATTTATGGGACACCCTGTATGTCGAGACGTCAATTTCTCTTTTGTCCCATGGACGTAATAAAAACCTATCACTTCGGATCTTTGCGTTTTCTCAGATCCGTATATTCCAAATTCCACCTTGTAAAGCAGCTAGTAGAGCTAGTATCAAACCCCGTGATATGCAACCTCTAAAGTACCGTAAAGCGCAGCGTGGGTAGGCAGTGAGCCCCCACAAGGTGAACTGACGATCTGGTGAAGACGGTGGGAATCCGTCGTCTTAGAGGAGGATATGTCCAGCAGTGGACGTCCATCGGCTGAGATAATGATGATGAACCTATTAAGTTACGGGGCCATAGGTTCAGGCGAATATTTTCTATGAGACGCGATTGCCCAGCCCTCTGAAAAGTGCTTGCGTGTGTTGTATTTTCGATTAAAAATAATTAATAAAAGTGCCTTTAATTTATAGATTTTTTTTATGATTTCACTCTTCAATAAACGAATGGTGAATATGTGTGTAAAATTCCAGTCATTATAAACAGTTGCAAGATATTCTAGTTTGAGAAAATAATGTTAAAAATGATTTATTTTCTTAACTTTTCAAATCAAATCAAATAAATTGATTTGCCAGAACACATCGAAAAGTTTATATCGCATAGAGTTTTTTTTTTATTAACTTTGGGTTTGCCCTCAATCCGGTCCTCAGGACAAAGATGGGGTCGAAGATGTAGCGAGCTTACCCAGAAGATGCCTATTCACTCGTACTTTAAAGTAATTTCAATCGTGTATTCAATTTATGTTTTCACTAGATAAACTATTAAAAAATACAAGATTTTTTATTTTTTTTCGTTTCGGTAACTTGTATAAATTTTGTAGAAAAACGAAAAATAATAGACCCCTTCCCAGGTGATTCCTGGACGTCCATACGTCCCACGTCCGTCCGTACGTTATGGGGCCATCCCATAACACCTTATTGTAAAATATCCATAAGTTCATTAGTCATTGTGTAGTATAATATAGGGTCCTTCTTAATATGCTGACACTTTTTTAAGGGGATAATCAGACCGTCAAACTGAACAACTTCCTCTATGGGACCAACAACGAAATCTCGAAAAAAAAATCATCACTTCCATGCAAAACTACAAACCTACTCGGAGCCAAACGTATGGGACAACTGTTTTTTTTCGCGATTTCGATGTTGATTCCATAGAGAAAGTTGTTCAGTTTCATAGTCTGGTCATCGCCTTAAAAAAGTGTCAGCATATTAAGAAGGACCCTGTATAATATAATATGTGGTAATATGTCAGGCACGGAGCTCGCGGAGGGGGCGGAACTGCGTGCGACGGACACACAGGCGGACTTCGACGAGCTCATGAAACAGGTCTGAACGCTATCATTTAATTTCCACTGCGCTGCTCAAACAAACGCAGATTTTTGCAGTTTTATAATCGTGTAGATTAGAACTGTCTGGCAATAAAAAACAAACCACATCTAAACTATTATATAGTACACGAGCTTTTACCCGCCCGCGACTTCGTCCGCATAAATTATATACCAGATTTTAAGTCAGATAATAAGCTATCAAACAAAAAAAGTTTCATCAAAATCGGTTCAGTAGTTTTTGCGTGATACTCGAACAAACAAACACCCAAACAAACAAACATACAAACAAACAAACAAACAAACAAACAAACAGACAGACAAAAAATCAAAAAATTTGTGATTTGGAATCAGGGACAGGTAAAAACCATGTCGTAATTTTTTTTTTGTAAATATCTTCAATTTACAGACACACTTCTGTTACAGTTTTATAATAGTTTAGATTACTGCAGCGGCCAGCAACAGAGGCATTGATGGACGAACGTGTAAATGTGGGCCGAGGCGAAGCCGAGCCACACATACGTAAGTCCATCAATGCCTAGTTGTGGCCAAGGCTTGTATAGTACTTTTCTCAAATAATGCGCGGAAATTAAAACAGTAAATTTTCTCAAATAATTTGCGGAAATTAATTTTTTTTTCAAAATCAATGACGAACAACGAACAACAATTTGTTTTTTTCTTCAATAAACAGCTTTCTATTTGCAAGTTAGTTCGAAATTTAAATAAAACCTTTTTTGAGTTACCTCCTTGGTCGCCATGTTTAGGAGAAAAAGATCGTTCCATTTTTAAATTACACGACAGATTTCGAGTTTAGTATGTAATTTATTTGGTCGCTAAACACGACAGATATGGATTTTCATACAACATTGCCGGCCGCTGCGCGCATGTATATGGCCAGTACAGCAATTTCGATTTATCTCGAAGAAGGTTGTCAAAATAATGCTCACATTTCCAAGCATGTTTGAGAAAAAACTGTAACAGAAGTGTGTCTGTACATTGAAGATATTTACTAAAAAAAGATTACGACATGGTTTTTAGATGTCCCTGATTCCAAATCACCAATTTTTGGATTTTTTGTCTGTCTGTTTGTTTGTTTGTTTATTTGTTTGTTTGTGTGTTTGTTTGTTCGAGTATCACGCAAAAACTACTGAACCGAATTTGATGAAACTATTTTTGTTTGATAGCTTATGATCTGACTTAAAATCTGGTGTATAATTTATGCGGACGAAGTCGCGGGTTAACTCTAGTAGAATTATAAAACAAAACTCAGAAACTGATAAAATAAAAAATATAGAAATGCAAAAAATATTTGCTTTATTTCTCAAGACGAAGTTATGCAAAATACAATTCACTTAATGGATTGAGAAATACTATTTAGGTATTAAAATATTATCGCAGTAGAATATTTCGATGTATTCTTAACTTACATATTTTTAATAGTCTTTGACATTTTAATAGTAAGGACTGGCGTTGCGGTAGCATTTCCCCTCTGCCACGGTATGAGACTAAATTGATCCTGTGCATTTACACTCAATTTTATACCTTATCACTAAACGAGACAGCCTATAATTGCGAAACAATAATTTTGAACTTAAAACGTTTGGGGTCCACACGAGACTACTTTTCATGATTTTTAACATTCAAAATTAGAATTTAATTTATAGGGAATAAAATCCAAAAGTTGCGGATTTCATGTTACCTCGCCTCCCGCAAAAAGTGGCAGAAAATTTTGATCGGAGAATGACACGCGTTACGCGTCCATACTATTAAATTGTCTAAGTTAATAGTCTATAATAACCTATCCCAAATACCGCAGTGTCTTAAAACGAAAGTCTTCGATCAGTGTGTGTTGCCAGTGATGACATATGGAACAGAGACGTGGTCGTTCACTCAAGGCCTCATAAAAAGGCTGAAAGTCACCCAAAAGGCAACGGAGAGGGCTATGCTCGGAGTTTCCCTGCGAGATCGAATCAGAAATGAAGAGATCCGCAGAAGAACCAGAGTAACTGACATAGTCCAAAGAATTGCTAAACTAAAGTGGCAGTGGGCGGGGCACATTGCTCGCAGAACCGATGGCCGGTGAGGCCGAAAAGTTCTCGAGTGGCGACCGCGTACCGGAAAGCGCAGTGTGGGTAGGCCCCTCACACGGTGGACCGACGACCTGGTGAAGGCGGCGGGGAAACGTTGGATGAGGGCAGCGCAGGACCGGTCGTTATGGCGATCCTTGGGGGAGGCCTATGTCCAGCAGTGGACGTCCATCGGCTGAGCTGATGATGATGATGATGAATAACCTATCCCTTAGTACGAGTCGTCGCAGGCCACGCGTGGTCCCACGGAGCCGGCCACGTCGCCGTGGGTGGGTCAGATCGGCGCGTGCTTCGAGCCCTACCTCTCGCTCTACATCAACAGCCTCGACGCCAACCTGAGCGAGCTCATGGAACGGTTCATACAGGTAATTGCATAAAGTTATTATACCTGTCGGAATAGAGTAACTGACATGAGTTGTCAAATAAAACCGTTTTTCGTGCATTTGTCGGCACTTATCGGCACCCTAAAACTTCGAGTTCTGTGTATAACTGTGAATCTAACGTGAAATCGTAGGTAATTTAATGAAATAGTGTTAGTATATTTCACAAAATAATCTACGAATTCACTTTAGATTCAATAATTATTCACAGAGCACGAATATTTACCCAGTCGATTGTGCCGACAAGTTCCCAAAAACGGTTCTATTGCCTCGCGTCACGTATCTCTTTCTATTATACAGTGGCGCCGCTAGGTACATCTCGCTCTCTCAGCTGTCAGTTCCTCTATATGATACCTTTATGGGTAATTGACAACATTTCATTTTTTTAACCGCCTGTTTTTAATGATAAATATAAAAATAGGTTAAAAAATAACATATACGTATTTTTCCGATTTAGATTTTGACCGATATTTCTATTTTTAATTTACTTTTGAATTTTCTGAAAAACGTTGGATGAATGGCTCTAATAAATAATAATAAATAAATAAATACCTTGGACAATGTCACACAAATTATCTAGTCACATTTAAAGTACCAGAATCTAGCCTGGACTTGTATTATGATGACTAGACAATGATATAGAATACATATATAAATACAAACATCCATGACTCGGGTACAAATATTCATATTCATCATACAAATATTTGTCCCTTACGGGATTCGAACCCGCGACCCTCGGCACAGCAGGCAGGTTCTAATACCTTGGCCTCAATAAAATTAAAAATAAAAACTGTCAAATACAATAGAGAAACCAAGAAAAGGAATAAGATCTCATTCAACCAATATTTTATTTTTCAGTATTTTTCAAATAACTCGAGAAAAATGGATAGAAAAATCTGATAATTTTGATATAAGCTTTGAATCACATAATCTTCAAATGGTTTTCAAATTTTGGTACCTTTATTAAAATGAAATATTGTCAATTGTGAAAGCCATGTCAAATTCGCTTCAGACGTCGTTGTGTGACTCCTTTAGAATGAAACTGAAGAAAAGTGTTGCCATTTTCACCTCAAGTTTTAACTTAAAAACCAAGAGATGTAGGTATCACTGGCAATGGCAATAAATGTTTGTTCATTTGGAATTAGGCTACTTAGTTCATATTAAGAAGGACTCTGTATCTACGAATAAGAATAACTATGGAAGAATAACTCTAAACAAAAGCAACATAATTTTTGGCACCCTTTGAAAAATGACATTTTGTATGAGTTTTGGCGGCAAGGTGTAGTTTTTAAGGAACAAATTTCGAACACTGTGTACTTTTTTTGGGGTCACTTTTTGAGCTTGATTTACATTTCTATGGAAGAATAACTCTAAACAAAAGCAACATAATTTTTGGCACCCTTTGAAAAATGACATTTTGTATGAGTTTTGGCGGCAAGGTGTAGTTTTTAAGGAACAAATTTCGAACACTGTGTACTTTTTTTGGGGTCACTTTTTGAGCTTGATTTACATTTCTATACATTCTTATTCGTAGCTCTGTATGTATGTTATAAATAAGATCGGACCCAACACACTACCTTGAGGAACTCTCATAAAAAAAGGCACTAGGCACTCTAATCTTCATACCTTGCGGATAGCCAAAGGAGCCGCTTCGAACGGATTGTGTTCGACTTCGATGTGCAAATAATTTACAAATCAATACAAATATCTACCAGAAAATCCATATATTTGTCTTTTCTTATTAATATTTTATGGTAAATATTATCAAACGTCTTCGATGAGTCGAACAAATTAAAATGTTACTCCGACCTTCACGATCCTGTGTCCATATCTCTCCGCAACGCGACACCGGCGTTCCTTTTGCCATTTCCTCGACACTTAGGGTTGAACCTCATCTGGCAGCACCGCATCGCACTTTTCCATCGCTTCATCCTTTTCTGTCACTCAGGAACATCATTTGCTAGAGCAAATAAAATAGAAGGAACGCGATCCCGCGCGGCGGTGCTGTGGCGTGCGGTCGCGTTCCGTCTACCTTATTTGCTCTAGCAAATGACATTCCTGAGTGACAGAAAACGATGGAGCGATGAAAAAAGGCGATGCGGTGCTCCAAGATGAGGTTCAACGGTTATAGTTTCGGTCGTGGTCGCCTTTAGGACGCGAAGGCCTCCAGTACGTCGGCGACAGTGGAGGCCTCCCTCAGCGGCGCCGTGATGTCGTCGTGCGCCGACCTGTTCCTGTTCTACAAGAAGTGCCTCGTGCAGTGCGCGCGGCTCAGCACCGGCGAGCCCATGATAGGTGCGTGTTGATGATGATATTATCCTTGACGTATCCGTCAACGACCACACCTTGGAATTCGCCTGATACAGGGTGAAATTGATATCATTAGCATCCTTTTAAACTAAGAGTCTACCCATCAAACTGAACAACTTTTACTATGAGAGCAAATCGATCGGAGCAACAAAAAAAATCTGCTGTTCCATACTAAACTGCAATACATACGGGACACAAATGTATGCAAATGCACATTTTTTTTGCTCCGATTGGTTTGCTCCCATATACAACGTGTTAATGAATTAACGCAAAACCTCATACACCCCAACTGATATATATCAAAATAATTCGATTGAAACAATAATTTCATTATTTTTATAGTTAAAATTTAAAGTTATTCACATTTTATGTTTTGAGGCAAAAATGATTTTTCATCATTTCAGCAATTAATGAAAGCGCTAACGTACTCGTGGATACATTTTAATAATCTTGTTTTGGTAGTAAGTAGGGTGGGTGTGCCCGTGGGGTGGGTTGACATCAGGTTCAGTAAATTTAAAATTTTACAAAAAATTTATTTAATATTTTGAAAAAATTACCCATGTTGAAAACATGATAATTCGATTCGGCTCTCGATTCTAAACAAACTACTTTCTAGTTTTGCGTTAATTCATAGTTGTTCAGTTTGATAGGTAAACTCTTAGTTTAAAAGGATGCTAATGATATCAATTTCATTTTGATTTCGTTCGTTCGTAATCGGAACGCACTACTGACATCCCTTGCACATTCACGCATGTGTGCGTGACATTCACGTACATAGAGTCAATGTGTGCGTGTCAGCCGTGCTTGGAGCGAGCGTTCGTTAGATAGTGAACCTTCTGTTGTAAACTCTATATTCCGTGATAGTGGGTTGAAGCAAATAATTTATCGTTAAAATTCAGGTTCCAACACCTCAATTCTGATGCTGCAGGGGACGGTTTTGATAGGCAGTTCCCCTGCAGCATCAGGGTATGCAAATAAAGATTATTGATGTTATTTCTGCATGCCCCACTCTATAGAGTTGGCGGGCGTGTTTCAGAAGTACCTGCGCTCGTACGGGCGCAACGTGCTCGCGGGCGCGCTGCCGCGGGGCGCGGGGGGTCCTGCGGGCGCGGGGGGCGCGGGGGGCCTCGTCACCAACCTGCACACGCTGCTAAGGGACGACACAGCCACCAGGTAACCACCTACACACCTGTGCATAAATGCATGCATATGCTCACGACTATACTCCCTGAGGAGGTAGTCGGAGATATACTGAAACTTCAGAACATCACGTTTCACTAGTAGTATCGAAACTCTGTCCAGTGTGACGGGAAGTGAGCCCGTCACCACTTGTAATGGACAGTGGGTACAATACATGCCTCGAAATTGAAGCATGCAGGTTTCCTTACGATTTTCTTTCACCGAAAAGTCAGTGGTGTTACAAATCGTACATAAATTCCGAAAAACTCATTGGTACGAGTCGGCCTGGACGGGGATCGAACCATCGCCTCCTGCACGACAGACAAGGTTACTCGCCACTGGACCACCACGGCAACGTTTTTTTTTTCACGTTTCTTTTTCAAAAATTTGAAAAATAGTACAATACTGCAGCGGCCAGCAACAGAAGCATTGATGGACGAACGTATAAATGTGGGCCGAGGCGAAGCCGAGCCACACATACGTAAGTCCATCAATGCCTAGTTGTGGCCAAGGCTTGTATAGTACTTTTCTCAAATAATGCGCGGAAATGAAAACAATAAATTTTCTCAAATAATTCGCGGAAATTAAAACTCTTTTCAAAATCAATGACGAACAACGAACAACAATTTGTTTTTTTTTTCAATAAACAGCTTTCTATTTGCAAGCCAGTTCGAAATTTAAATAAAACCTTTGATGAGTTACCTACTTGGTCGCCATGTTTCGGAGAAAAAGATCGTTCCATTTTTAAATTACACGACAGATATGAGTTTACTATGTAATTTACTTGGCCGCTAAACACGACAGATATGGATTTTCATACAAACATTGCCGGCCGCTGCGCGCATGTATTTGGCCAGTACTGCAATTTCGATTTATCTCGAAGAAGGTTGTCAAAATAATGCTCACATTTCCAAGCATGTTTGAGAAAAAATACTTTTTTTTTCTATTTACAACCCTATGTGTATGTGTCCACCACAGATACACAAAAGCAGAGATAAGCAAGATAACGAGCGTCATAACAACGGCTGAGTACTGTCTCGAGACATCTGTGCATCTCGAGCAGAAACTTAAGGAGAAGGTCTCCGCGCGACTCCTGGCCAGGGTCGACCTCTCCGCCGAGCAGGACCTCTTCCACGCGATCATAGCTAACTGCATACAGCTGCTGGTGCAGGTCAGTGCTCGCCAGGGTCCACCTCTCCGAGCAGGACCTCTTACACGCGATCATAGCTAACTGCATACAGCTGCTGGTGCAGGTCAGTGCTCGCCAGGGTCGACCTCTCCGCCGAGCAGGACCTCTTCCACGCGATCATAGCTAACTGCATACAGCTGCTGGTGCAGGTCAGTGCTCGCCAGGGTCCACCTCTCCGAGCAGGACCTCTTCCACGCGATCATAGCTAACTGCATACAGCTGCTGGTGCAGGTCAGTACTCGCCAGGGTCCACCTCTCCGAGCAGGACCTCTTCCACGCGATCATAGCTAACTGCATACAGCTGCTGGTGCAGGTCAGTGCTCGCCAGGGTCCACCTCTCCGAGCAGGACCTCTTCCACGCGATCATAGCTAACTGCATACAGCTGCTGGTGCAGGTCAGTGCTCGCCAGGGTCGACCTCTCCGCCGAGCAGGACCTCTTCCACGCGATCATAGCTAACTGCATACAGCTGCTGGTGCAGGTCAGTGCTCGCCAGGGTCCACCTCTCCGAGCAGGACCTCTTCCACGCGATCATAGCTAACTGCATACAGCTGCTGGTGCAGGTCAGTGCTCGCCAGGGTCCACCTCTCCGAGCAGGACCTCTTCCACGCGATCATAGCTAACTGCATACAGCTGCTGGTGCAGATCAGTGGGTGATTCTCGCTAGATGGCGCTAGTTGTATGTTACGTCATAGAGTAAATAAATTATACACAACAGAGGGTCAATGCCTCTAAGAAAGTTGAGAACATATGAAAGTTGAGACATGTAATCAAAGAAAGTTGCCACCTTCTTATATGAAAACTCGCGCTAGTACAGCGACGGTGGTGAGTAACCGGTGCAACAGCAATGTTTAATTACGTTAAAACACATGTTAAACACATTTGTTATTAAAATTTTTAAGAAAATTAATTTATATAATTTATTTCCGTGGAACAAAACTCAAATAATAGTGATCTAATAACGTTTTATCTCTCGTTCAAGCCAGTAGCGACATCTGTTTGCGCCAAGACTATACTAAATCTAAAATCTATGGAACTGTCCAGACATGCTAGGTTGTTTTGTTTACCCTCTGTCATCTAGCTCAATGCCTTAAAATAGTATTTTACCATCCCAGGATCTAGAGCTGGGTTGCGAGCCGTCGCTATCCGCCATGACGAAGATATCGTGGCAGCATGTCGACGCGGTGGGCGACCAGAGTTCCTACGTCACCAGCATTGTCGCGCAGCTCCGTAGCACGGTGCCCGGCCTGAGGGACTGTCTCGCGGGCTCCAGGAAGTACTTCACACAGTTCTGCATCAGATTCGCCAATTCCTTCATACCAAAGTTCATACAGAGCATTTACAGGTCAGTGGTGAATGCGTTTTAGTCGACTGACCTTAAATGGTCGTTACTTTTGATTGAATGAACCGATTGCGATGAAATAAAGCTTGAAGGTTACTCCAAACTGAGTACTATGCTTCTGTGAAAACGGTATCCAAATCGGTTCAGTCGTTTTTAAGTTATGCGTGCACAAACAAACAGATACAAATTCTAAAAATGGTCTTAACGCATTCCATGAATAAATTTTTTTGCAAATATCTAAAACTAGCGGCCCGTCCCGGCTTCGCACGGGTGGACGTCTAATCTTTTCTAGCAATAAATATAGCCTATGTTACTCAGGGTGAATGCAGCTTTCTAATGGTGAAAGAATTTTTTAAATCGGCCCAAAACTTTTTGAGCCTATTCATTACAAACATACAAACATACAAAAATAGGTACAAATCTTTCCTCTTTATAATATTAGTGTAGATGTACATGCACGCCAATACAATTTTATTATACTTACGAGCTTTTACCCGCGACTTCGTCCGCATAAATTACATACCAGATTTTAAGTCAGATGATAAGCTATCAAACAAAAAAAGTTTCATCAAAATCGGTTCAGTAGTTTTTGCGTGATACTCGAACAAACAAACACCCAAACAAACTAGCAAACAAACAAACAAACAAACAAACAAACAGACAGACAAAAAATCCAAAAATTGCTGATTTGGAATCAGGGACGTCTAAAAATCATATCGTAATCTTATTTTTGTAAATATCTTCAATGTACAGACACACTTCTGTTACAGTTTTATAATAGTTTAGATACAGGGTGAAATTGATATCATTATAGACGGAGATCCGACCGTAAAATTATGCACCTATTCCTTAGGCGAACGAAATGTAATTCTAGTGTATGTTTATACAGGGGTTAATTCAACGCCGCCAAGTTGCCTAAAAAAATCTTGCCGCAAGTGCCTTTTCCATTATAATTTTTGGTATAACTTTTTCCACGTGTTTGTTAGGGAAGTGAATGAGGTGCCATGAGAAGGAGACTGGTCTAGAGTACTTTAAAAACTAGGTTTGCCACCTCTCAATCTGCCGCAAGACTAGGGTTGCCAGATTCAAAAATGACATATTTGGACCTGGCAACCCTATAGTTGTTGTCACCAATTGCTATATATTATGTTATATACAGGCTGAAATTGATATCATTGGCATCGTTTTATAAAGTTATGGTAGTAATTATAGTACTCTGTGTATAAACTAAGAATCTACCCATCAAACTGATCAACTTTTACGATGGAAGCTAACCAATCGTAGCAAAAAACATCTGCTGTTTCATACAGTTGAGTCGAACAGATTGCAATTGCAATTTAGTATGGAACAGCTGTTTTTTTTCTCCGATCGATCAGTTTGCTCCCATAGTAAAAGTTGTTCAGCTTGTAGTTTTAAAAATTGAAATAGGATGCCAATGATTTCCATTTTATCATTCTGTAGACATGTTACAGCTTAGCGCTCTCACAGACGAGCGACACTTTGCGGTCGCCGGGTGTCGCGGAGGGTCGCGCGACCGTAAAGTGTATGAGCGCGACGCTCTGCGACCCACCGCGACAGAAAAGTGTCGCTCGTTTGTGAGAGCCCTTACGGTCTCTGAGAAAAATTTATGTGACAGACAGACGGACAGTCACCGAGGTGATTCCGTACAATTTTATCATTTTTGGTACGGAACACTAAAAAGACCGAATAAAAATACAGGGTCCTCCTTAAAATGCTGACACTTTTTTAAGGGGATGATCAGACCATCAAACTGAACAACTTTCTCTATGGGACCAACATCGAAATCGCGAAAAAAATTCAGCTGTCACATTTGGCTCGAGTAGGTTTGCAGTTTTGTATGGACGAGCAATTTTTTTTTCGCTATTTCGATGTTGGTGCCATAGAGAAAGTTGTTCAGTCTGACGGTCTGATCATCCCCTTAAAAAAGTGTCAGCAAATTAAGAAGGACCCTGTATACGAAATTCCTTATCTTATAAATAGAAACAAGAAAAAATATCATTCAATTTATTTTCACAAAAAACTATTTCGGGGTCTTTCTCACATATAAATGAAACTGTTGCTGAATAATCTTTGTAAAAGTTAAATAATCCATTGTTCATTAATACACCAACGGACATATCTGGTGCAGAATCCTGCCCCTCATCTGGATTCCATTTAGCGTAACCGGCGTCTTCTATCGATTCACCGTCGACTGTCATCCACATTCCTGAATTGTTGAAATATCTGAAGCCGATCATGGCATAGTGCTTTGAATTCTTGGAGATCAAATTCTTTACGGCTTGTGCTTCATTGTCTCCGTTAATAATGGCCAGATGTCCTCCTTCTTGTTCACAAACCTTGGCAGCCTCATTGAAAGCTAACTTGTTACCGTGAAATTTGTAACAGCTTCCTGTAGTATTGTCCAGTGCGTAGCCTGGGAAAAAGATAAGATACAATATACGGGGTCCTTCTTAATACAATAATGACACTTTTTTAAGGGGATGATCAGACCGTCAAACAACTTTCTCTATGGCATCAATATCGAAATTGCGAAAAAAAAACTGCTGTCCCATACATTTGGCTCGAGTAGGTTTGCGGTTTTGTATGGACGAGCAGATTTTTTTTTCGCGATTTCGATGTTGATGCTATACAGGGTGTAACAAAACACCCTAGTAATATATAATGGGGGTGCTTCAGACCATCAAACTGAACAACTTTCACTATGGGGCCAACATCGAAAAAAAATAAAAAAAATCTGCTGTCCCATACAAAACTGCAGTACCGGCTCGACTAAAATGTATGGGACAGCAGATTTTTTTTATTTTTTCTGTATGTTGGCCCCATAGAGAAAGTTGTTCAGTTTGATGGTCTGAAGCACCCCCTTATGTATTACTAGGGTGTTTTGTTACACCCTGTAGAGAAAATTGTTCAGTCTGACGGTCTGATCATCCCCTTAAAAAAAGTAGCAGCATATTAAGAAGGACCCTGTATAAATTGGTGCTAATTAACACTACTTCTAACTGATAGCATAATTCTCCTAAAAAATGACATTTCTCCTCGTGTTATCGTTAATTTTGGACACTTATTTCGATTATTTTTAAAGATATTCGAAAAATAGTTAATAAGTTGTCATCATTCCTATTATAAAATAAAAAATAAATAAAAAATAAATAACGCTCACAGGCACATACACTGTAATGATCCCAAGAAAGCACTATCTATAGGCTGTTTATTATGGAAACCATACAACAACGGCACAAACATATAAACATCCATGACCGAACCGGGATTCGAACCCAGGACCCTGGTTTGGCAGTCCGGCGTGGTAACCATTACACCAACCGGGTCGTCAAATTCGTCGTCAAATTATGAACTGCGTGAGTCTCAAAAAATTGTTCCATATTATAAGATTAGTTGTCTGTCTGTCGAATGCATCCTGAGAGATGGACAAAAACCATCATACCCTGGATCCCCGAAAACGGTCGGCAGCGTCCAGGTAAACCCAGGAAGAGGTTATTCCAAGAGATAAGTGTACTTTTTGCAACCAGCAAGGCTGATTCAGTGTGTGAGGAACTACTACCCACAAGCTATAGCAAAGATGCCAACAGATGGCGACACCGTCGTTCTCGGAAATATGCTTCATACAAAGACGACGATCATCGTAAATACGTAACTCGTGACCTACTGCACATAAGGTTCACAATCGAATGCGAGACATGAATCGCGCAAGAGAAATAATCACAGAGATTCGATACATATACAAGGACCAACTAAGAACTAAGAAGTGTTTATGGGGTGTAGAGCATCTCTGTGATGGGGATGTACCAGGTCTGCCTGCATAACTCCAGTCGGTTTAGGAGTTACTGATGTTTAAAGGTCAGTAAAAAATTCGCGATCAGCTGCAAGGCTGATCATATGATATTATTGCATTCTAGCTATGTGAACAAAAAGTACAAAAACAGCCTTGCAGCGATCGTTAATTTTTTACCGACCTTTAAACATCAATAACTCCTAAACCGACTGGAGTTATGCAGGCAGACGTGGTCCATCCCCATCACAGAGATGCTCTACACCCTATAAACCAAGAATTAGCCTTACTGCTGATGGTTGCAAAAAGTACACTTATCTCTTATAGTCCGAGATCCGACCGTAAAATTATGCACCTATTTGTTAGGCGAACGAAATGTGATTCTAGTGAATGAGGTGCCATCGGAACGAGACTGATCTAAAGTACTAGAAAAATTTGGGTTGCCACCTCTGAGTCTGCCGCAACTCTAGGGTTGCCAGGTTCAAAAATGACTTCTTTGAACCTGGCAACCTTATAGTTGCGGCAGACTGAGAGGTGGCAACCCTAGTTTTTTCAGTACTTTAGATCAGTCTCCTTCCGATGGCACCTCATTCACTTCCCTAACAGACAGGTGGAAAAAGTTATAGCAAAAATCATAATGCAAAAGGTACTTGCGGCAAGATTTTTCTAGGCAACTTGGCGGCGTTGAATTAACCCCTGTGTAAACATACACTAGAATAACATTTCATTCGCCTAAGAAATAGGTGCATAATTTTACGGTTGGATCTCGGACTATTATAGCGGCGGCAGTGGCGGGATGACCTGGAGAAATATGACGACCAGTGGCCAGAGGTTGCCCAAAACAGAAACGAGTGGAAGAGCAAGGGAGAGGCCTTTGCCCAGCAGTGGGATGAAGTAGGCAAAAGAACGAATAATTTACCTGCGCTATTGACACCACATACGACGTACTTAGCTCTTCGTTCCCTTAAGAAGCACAAGTACGGGTATTGATGGTAACACTTGACGTCTGACATAGTGCCGCGTGATGACAGCACTATGCAGTTTTCATTGTTCTTGTAGTTGTAATATTTATTTACCTGCGTTATTGACACCGCAGACGACGTACTTAGCTCTTCGTTCTCTCAAAAAGCACAAGTACGGGTATTGATAGTAACACTTGACGTCTGACATAGTGCCGTGTGATGACAGCACTATGCAGTTTTCATTGTTCTTGTAGTTGTAATATTTATTTACCTGCGCTATTGATACCACATACGACGTACTTGGCTCTTCGTTCCCTCAAGAAGCACAAGTACGGGTATTGATAGTAACACTTGACGTCTGAAATAGTGCCGTGTGAGACAGCACTATGCAGTTTTCATTGTTCTTGTAGTTGTAATATTAATTTACCTGCGTTATTGACACCACACACGACGTACTTAGCTCTTCGTTCGCTCAAGAAGCACAAGTACAGGTATTGATGGTAGCACTTGACGTCTGACATAGTGCCGTGTGTTGACAGCACTATGCAGTTGTCATTGTTCTTGTAGTTGTAATATTAATTTACCTGCGCTATTGACACCACATACGACGTACTTAGCTCTTCGTTCCCTCAAGAAGCACAAGTACGGGTATTGATAGTAACACTTGACGTCTGACATAGTGCTGTGTATTGACAGCACTATGCAGTTTTCATTGTTCTTGTAGTTGTAATATTAATTTACCTGCGTTATTGACACCGCAGATGACGTACTTAGCTCTTCGTTCCCTCAAGAAGCACAAGTACGTGTATTGATAGTAACACTTGACGTCTGACATAGTGCCGTATGTTGACAACACTATGCAGTTGTCATTGTTCTTGTAGTTGTAATATTAATTTACCTGCGCTATTGACACCACATACGACGTACTAAGCTCTTCGTTCCCTCAAGAAGCACAAGTACGGGTATTGATAGTAACACTTGACGTCTGACATAGTGCCGTGTGTTGACAGCACTATGCAGTTGTCATTGTTCTTGTAGTTGTAATATTAATTTACCTGCGCTATTGACACCACATACGACGTACTTAGCTCTTCGTTCCCTCAAGAAGCACAAGTACGGGTATTGATAGTAACACTTGACGTCTGACATAGTGCTGTGTATTGACAGCACTATGCAGTTTTCATTGTTCTTGTAGTTGTAATATTAATTTACCTGCGTTATTGACACCGCAGATGACGTACTTAGCTCTTCGTTCCCTCAAGAAGCACAAGTACGTGTATTGATAGTAACACTTGACGTCTGACATAGTGCCGTATGTTGACAACACTATGCAGTTGTCATTGTTCTTGTAGGTGTAATATTAATTTACCTGCGCTATTGATACCACATACGACGTACTTAGCTCTTCGTTCCCTCAAGAAGCACAAGTACGGGTATTGATAGTAACACTTGACGTCTGACATAGTGCCGTATGTTGACAACACTATGCAGTTGTCATTGTTCTTGTAGTTGTAATATTAATTTACCTGCGCTATTGACACCACATACGACGTACTTAGCTCTTCGTTCCCTCAAGAAGCACAAGTACGGGTATTGATAGTAACACTTGACGTCTGACATAGTGCTGTGTATTGACAGCACTATGCAGTTTTCATTGTTCTTGTAGTTGTAATATTAATTTACCTGCGTTATTGACACCGCAGATGACGTACTTAGCTCTTCGTTCCCTCAAGAAGCACAAGTACGTGTATTGATAGTAACACTTGACGTCTGACATAGTGCCGTATGTTGACAACACTATGCAGTTTTCATTGTTCTTGTAGGTGTAATATTAATTTACCTGCGCTATTGATACCACATACGACGTACTTAGCTCTTCGTTCCCTCAAGAAGCACAAGTACGGGTATTGATAGTAACACTTGACGTCTGACATAGTGCCGTATGTTGACAACACTATGCAGTTGTCATTGTTCTTGTAGGTGTAATATTAATTTACCTGCGTTATTGACACCACATACGACGTACTTGGCTCTTCGTTCCCTCAAGAAGCACAAGTACGGGTATTGATAGTAACACTTGACGTCTGACATAGTGCCGTGTGTTGACAGCACTATGCAGTTTTCATTGTTCTTGTAGTTGTTTGGTTCGTTGGGAGCCCAGGTGTGCTCGGTGTTTGACAGCCGCGTACCTGGAAATAGTATTTATTGTGAGTTGGCAATCCTTTATGACGATGTTAAGATACATTTTTAGAGTGCACACATTTATATTATATTTGACGGTCCGGTAGCACAGTCGGTAGTGAACCTGCCTGCTGTGCCAAGGGTCGCGGGTTCGAATCCCGTAAGGGACAAATATTTGTATGATGAATATGAATATTTGTACCCGAGTCATGGATGTTTGTATCTATATATATGTATTCTATATCGTTGTCTAGTCATCATAATACAAGTTCAGGCTAGCTTCTGGTACCTTAAATGTGACTAGATAATTTGTGTAACATTGTGCACGATATTTATTATTATTTATATCCCAGTATAATTTTGAGTTTTTCTTGTCAATACAGGGTGTAACAAAACACCCTAGTAATACCGAAGGGAGTGCTTCAGACCATCAAACTGAACAACTTTCACTATGGAGCCAACTAAGAAATCGCGAAAAAAAATCAGCTGTCCCATCATTTGACTCGAGTCGGCACTGCAGTTTTGTATGCAAGACCGGATTTTATTTTCGCGATTTCGATGTTGGCTCCATAGTGAAAGTTGTTCAGTTTGATGGTTCGAAGCACCCCCTTAAGTATTACTAGGGTGTTTTGTTACACCCTGTATACAAGAGCACAAAATGGTTGCCGAGAGGAAAGTAATATGGCTGAAGGATCCGGAAATATGCTTAAATTAAATAACTACCTACTCAGTAGATTATAATCAGCTCACTAAAGTATTTACCTTCAATAGAAGAGAATATTCCTCCATTGTCTGGTTTCGAGGAAAAGCCTGTGAAGATATTTTCTACGTTCCATGTTTTCAATATGTCCATCATCGCGGCCTTAATTCCGTTGTTTATCGGCGATGCCAAAACTCCACCTGAAAAAATTCCCAACCTTTATCACACTATATCTTTCTGACCCCATGGTCTGTTGATGATATCATCACATATTGTGTTGTTTCAAAGTTCTAATATTTAAGTAATTAGTCATTTTTATACAACGTGTTAATAAATTAGCGCAAAACCTCATACACCCCAACTGATTTATAACAAAATAATTAGATTTAAACAATAATTTCATTATTTTGATAGTTAAAATTTAAAGTTATTCACATTTTAAGTTTTGAGGCAAAAATTATTTGTTATCTTTTCAGCACTGAAAGAAAGCGCTAACGTACTCATGGATACATTTTAATAATCTTGTTTTGGTAGTAAGTAGGGTGAGTGTGCCCGTTCGATGGGTTGACATCGGGTTCAGAAAAATTTAAATTTTGCAAAAAAATTATTTAATATTTTGAAAAAAATTACCTATGTTGAAACCATAATAATTCGATTCTGCTCTCGATTCTAAACAAACTACTTTCTAGTTTTGCGTTAATTCATTAACACGTTGTATAACGTGTTAATGAATAAGCGCAAAACCTCATACATCCCAACTGATTTATAACAAAATAATTAGATTGAAACAATAATTTCATTATTTTGATAGTTAACATTTAAAGTTATTCGCATTTTAAGTTTTGAGGCAAAAACAATTTGTTATCATTTCAGCAATAAATGAAAGCGCTAACGTACTCATAGATACATTTTAATAATCTTGTTTTGGTAGTAAGTAAGATGAGTATGCCCGTGCTGTTGGTTGACATCGGGTTCAGCAAATTTTAAATTTTACAAACAAATTATTTAATATTTTGAATAAAAAACCTATGTTGAAACTATGATAATTCGATTCTGCTCTCGATTCTAAACAAACTACTTTCTAGTTTTGCGTTAATTCATTAACACGTTGTAGATAGCATTAGGTCGGTTATGGTACCAATTCAATCATTGTCCAGTGTTACAGAAAATAAAACCTCCACAGTTTTATTTTTATTTGGACGTGTTACGATTACGCTTACGCTTTGCTCGCTCCTGTCTTTAGAATGTGTTGCACTGATCGCTCACTTCGCTCGCAATAGGTTTTGGATCGTATATCTTTTCATAGTGTAGAAAAATCTCGAGCTTGCTTTGTTCGTTCTAGATTTTAGGTCGTAAAAAACTCGAGCTGGCTTCGCTCGCTTCAGGATTTAAATCTTATTACACTGACCTCATTTTATTGCTTGCTTCGCTCACTCCTGGGTATGATTGTATCACAAGGTCCTAGACGCATTACAATAAAGTTTCGAGCTCACTTAGCTTCGGTCGCTCCAGAATTAAGTGAACTATCGAGCTAGCTTCGCTCGCTCTAGGTTTTCGATCATGTGTTTTCATAGTTAATTAAAATCTCGAGCTTGATTTCCTCGTTCCAGATTTTAAGTCGTAAAAAACTCGAGCTCGCTTCGATCCCTCCAGGTTCTAGATTTTATTGCGATGAACTAACCTGAGCCTGGCCCACCCTGGACAAACATCATAGGTACGCCCATATATGGGGATTGCCATCTTCACAATCTTAGCAGCTTATAATAATAATATACTTCGTGGACATAAACATACCTTCCACAGCACATCTCCTCTTTGCATGATCAAATGTCACCGGGATCTCGTGATACATGAGATAGCCCCCCGCATCTTTGTATAAGGTGTAGCCACCACACTTGGGACTGACCGCCTCTGGAAAAATTATTTCAAAATCAATCACTCCGCCAACCCGATGACAACACATACAAAAAGTAATTGAATTATATTAATTATGTCTTTTTTAGGTATGTTAATTTAAAATTGCCGTTTAGTGCGTGTAATTTACAGGGTGTAACAAATCACCCTAGTAATACTTAAGGGGGTGCTTCAGATCATCAAACTGAACAACTTTCACTAAACAACATAACATCGAAATCGCGAAAAAAAAATCCGCTCTTTCATACAAAACTGCAGTACCGTCTCGACTCAAATGTATGGGACGGCAGATTTTTTCTCGACGTTGGCTCCATAGTGAAAGTTGTTCAGGTTGATGACCTGAAGCACCCCCTTAAGTATTACTAGGGTGTTTTGTTACACCCTGTATCGAATAAAGAAAAATATTCAATAAAGTATTTCAAATGGGATAAAATAGTGACATTAAAACAATAATTACAAATAAAGTGACTTAAAACTAAACTAGGATGTGGTGCAGGTTCGGTCCTTGTTCGAGGGTACCTAAAACGCTGGCCGCATTTCCTCGCTGAATGGCTATGCTGATCCGTTGAGCGAGGAAAATGCCAAATTTTAAACAGCCCAACTATTCAGCAAAGCTTTGCAATTTTTGGATTTGGATTGAAATATAATACAGTATAATAGTTACCTTGTGTTGAGAAGACGCACAAGAAGAGACCGGGGACCAAAACAGCAAGTGCGAGTCGAGACATCTTGTGGAAGTGTGTTGTGTTCTGTCAGAACGAACGGCTCTTTATTATAACTGAATAATACGGTATTCCAATAAGATGGGAAAATATGACTGTTTTATAAAAATATTATTGTTTCTTGATAGATAACGATTATCGCGGGTTTTTACGGAAAAAATAAAAATACGTCTGAATCACAGAGAAATTACGCGCTTACTCCATGGGCTGAATAAATGAAATGATAATGATGGACGATTTGGGAATCCCAAGCATTGCAAATAGGTATACCTACATTGATACGAATGAACAATTTATTATCAGTGCTTAGTACAGTCAACATCAGAAGTAAATTATACGTAATACATCCTGGAGTGCAATTGTGTAAGCGCAAACATCGGTTGTAATATCGGCGAGCTGTCAATTCGGTATGCGTTTTTGACACAACGCATACCGAATTGACAGCTCGCCGAGGTCTACCCAATATCAAACTGTACAAAAACATGTATAGTCATTCCTTACAGTCGCACACCGATTGCCATAAGAGTGATAGATCTAGATTAGACGTTAATCTGTTACGTCTGTTAAACAAATGTCACCACTTTTTAAGCAAATTCAAGCAAAATTCGTTCTTAACGTAAGGAAATAGCTGAGTCTTCCAGCTGGAGGTCTGGTGACAAAATGATTCAAGACGGTTCCGTTTACTATTCAAACTCAAACTCAAAACTCAAATTTGATCTCTCGCTGCCATTTTAGCTCATATGGAGTTACAGCTGTATTTTTTTTGTCAGATTTGAAACAGATTTTTTTAATTCTACTGATTCCTATGATTTGATTTATGGTTTGAAGTAAGGAATGCATTCTCGTTCTCGCGATATCTCGATCACAATTTAAAAGATTAATCTCCCAAGTAACTCGGACGAGATATCGCTTGATTAACGAGATTATACCTACAGAATCATGTTCCATATTATTGTGTTTTTCAAAGCACTTTGGCCTCTACGCATCCAAAAATCCGAATTCTGAACAAGTGAGCCTGTGACTTCTATCTCAAAGTAGAAAAAATTACAAAATCTTAGAATTTTTTAAAGATTTTTTTAATTGATTTTGGAATGCAAAGAAACACTATGAAAACTCATTCTGATTGTAATCTTAACTAAATTTGATTAAATAATCGTAATGCATCGGTTATCGTAATAAATAACGATTAATATCGTAATCGTAATGGCCGAATCGTTGCATCCCTAATTTTATCTTTAGGCCGAGGGAACTTAGAGGTCTACTTGGTCACTGAGTTACCAAAAGCCATCCAAAAATAAGAAAGTAATTATTAAATATTAAAAATATTGATAAATACCTACCTAGTTACTTAATACGATTGACTTTTTTGGTATGTTCTAAAAAAAAAAAAACGATACTTTTATCACATTATCATATAAACTGTAACCTTTTATAACCCGGACGGAATAATAAAATGATATACAATAATTATAATCTATCTGTACCTACTTATAAAAAAAAACCGTGACTGAATGGTTGAATGATGCACAGCCTAAACCGCTGGAGACATTAAATTTTGAATTCATATTGTAGAGAGCGTGTCATCATCATCATCATCATATCAGCCGATAGACGTCCACTGCTGGACATAGGCCTCCCCCAAAATGGGGGGATTAGCCATAATCGCCACGCTTGGCAGGCGGGTTGGCGATCGCAGTTGGATTGAATGTGTGTACTCAGAGGATGCTGCTGCCCATCCTCCGGTAGGTCCCTTAGTCGCCTTTTACGACACCCACGGGAGGAAATGGGGTGGTGCTATTCTTAGCCGACACCACACGTCGTAGAGAGAGCGTGTAGGGGTGCACAAAGAATAGATTTTTCGAAAATCGTCCCTTCGGGGCATTGAATGAAGTTTGCCGAAATCCACGCGGACGAAGTCGCAGCCGGCTTCGCGGGTAACTGCTAGTATGTAGGTACTTACATAATTAGGTGCAGGAACTTAATATTTTTTCTTGACCCTGAGGCTATGACAGCCCTTAACTTTGGCAATCTACAAAACAAGGAAAACCTAACACTTTCTTAGCATAAGCATTATTTTAAGCGATTTTCCGCGCCATCGTATTGCATATTTGCAACTTCTTAAAAATATTGCAGCAAAATCACGGTTCCGGTTATTTATTTTATAATTTTACACAGATGTAAGCCGATCTCGACGGTGGGCTCCGAGCAGCTGCTACTGGACACTCACATGCTGAAGACTGCGTTACTAGAGCTGCCCTCTATCGGCTCCGAGGTGAAGAGACCCGCACCGGCTACCTACACTAAGGTATACAATACAATACAATACACACAGATGCAAGCAGCTGCTACTGGACACTCACATGCTGAAGACTGCGTTACTAGAGCTGCCCTCTATCGGCTCCAACGTGAAGAGACCCGCAACGGCTACCTACACTAAAAACTCTTTACTTAAAGAGGTGCTTCAGAACATCAAACTGGACAACATTCTCTATGGCACCAACACTGAAATCGCGAAAAAAAAATCCGCTGTCCCATACAAAACTGCCAACTTAATTCAACTGAAATGTATGAGACAGCTGATTTTTTTTCGCGATTTCAATATTGGTCCCAAAGAGAAAGTTGTTCAGTTTGGTGGTCTGATGCAGTTAAAAGGGTTTAAGTAATTATTCCATTCAATTTTACACCATGTAATACAGCGTTCAATTTAATATAATGATTAAAGACGGTTTATTGAGAGGATGATCAAAACATGTAACTAAACAATTTTCTGTATAGGATCAAAATCAAAAACGCGAAAAAAAATCAGTCCCATACATTTCGGTCGAGTAGGATTGCAGTTTTGTATGGAACAGCAGATTTTTTCCGATTTCGACGTTGATCCCATAAAGAAAGTTGTTCAGTTTAATGATCTGATCATCGTCTTAAAAACCGCCATATAATATACTGACGGTTTTTAAAAGGTCCTACCTAATCATGTCCTAATTGTGCAAATGGTTCTCCACGTCTCCTATAACGCTGACAGATCTGACAACATTAGCTATGTCTCCGGCAGGTGGTAATAAAGCAGATGACGAAGGCGGAGATGATTCTGAAGCTGGTGATGTCGCCGCTGGAGGCGGAGGGCGGCGCGGCGCGGTTTGTGGCGCAGTTTGCCGCCGCGCTGCCCGAGTGCTCCTCGCAGGAGTTCCACAAGCTGCTCGACATGAAGGCGCTGCCGCGGCACCAGCGCAACAACCTCGACCAGCTGTTCCGCGCACAGCAGCACCAACAGCAGCAGCAGTAGTGTTATTACTTGTAGGATAATAAATTATTTAATATAATGCATCTGGTTTTTCATTGAAACCTTACCTTCTATCATAGAGTAAGGGTCGAACCTCATCTGGCTGCACAGCATCGCATTTTGTCGTCGCTCCATCCTTTTCTGTCAATAAGTGAAAATAAGATAGACGGAACGCGATCGTGCGCTGTAGTGCTGCAGCGTGCGATCGTGTTCCGTCTATCTTATTTGCTCTAGTCAAAGTCAAAGTCAAAGAGTAATTTATTGCAACTATAGGTTGGTTATAAAAGATGTTACAATGTACAGTGTATCTCTATAGCTTGCCTAGATAGGCGTACAACAATAATCATAATGAGGAAGTAAACATAATAAAATTAAGAACCGAAAGAAAAAAAAAGGAAAACAAAATAATTACACAATTTACAAATTAATAACAATGTCATCAGCATCATTATAATAAGTAAATAAACAATTTCATCAATTAATAATTATATATATGTCATTCATAATAACAATTGCATTAAACACACCATATTATAAGTCCCAAATACATAAAATTATAACTACTATCTAAATATCGTCCATTATATAAGCCATGTCAACATTTTTATCTTCATCATTAAAGAATTCTTGTACACTATAGTAGAGCTTACTTAGTAACCATCACATAGCAAATGACGATGCAACTGCGGTACAGGTACGATGCAAAACTTTCGTAATATTATTTGATCAGTTATTTGTCGACAGCCTTTGCCACAATGCACACGCGCGTGTCCATTAATACAAACATGACTGTGTGTGCATGGGGGGGGGGGGGGGGCATCGTGGGGCAATGCCCTACCTTAAAAATTACCCGTCCATTATACCGTCTTTACGATAGGGGTACGTGGGGCTCGAGCTCACAGATGATTTCGGCATACATGGGTCGTACTCGTACCACCACCGTTTTGAGTCTTTTTGTGTGAAATTTCGAGCTCGCTTCACTCGCTCCAGCCTTGGCATGGTGTTTTACGCATACATAGACTAATGAAACATGTATCATCACTGTTTTGAGTCTTGGTGTGTAAAATTTCGAGCTCGCTTCGCTCGCTCCAGTCTTTGAATGGTGTTTTGCGCATTCCACCGTTTTGAGTCTTGTTGTGCGAAATTTCAAGCTCTCTTTTTTCAACCCTTTTCTTTCCTGAAGATACGATTTCACAGAACTATTTTCTCTATGCAACTTCGAATGCCCTACCTTCAATTGAGTTCTAGCTACGGCCCTGGTGTGCATCGATACAATCATGCGTTTGAATCGATACAAACGCCTATTAGTGCTAGTGAAGCGATTAAGTACCTAATGCGATGGACAAACGCACGTTTTTATCGGTGCAAAAAGGCTCAGTCTGTACACTAGGCCTACTGTAACCAGACCATAAAGATATTATACCTTACGGAATAGAGTAAGTGACATGAGTTGTCAAATGTAACCGTTTTTGGACATTTTTTGGAGTCCTCGGCAGGGTAAAAATTCGATTTCTGTGTATAATTCTCAATTTAACGTGAAATCGTGAATAATTTAATGAAACAGTGTTAGTATATTTCACAAAATTATCTACGATTTCACTTTAGGTTCACGATTATTCACAGAAACTGAATTTTTACCAGGACTCCAAATCCCCAAAAACGGTTCTATTGCCTCGCGTCACGTATCTCTTTCTATTATACAGTGATGCCGCTATGTACATCTCGCTCTCTCAGTTGTCACTGTCTCTCTTACGTAGTATAATACCTTTATGGACCAGACAGATGACATTTTGACACTACCATGTGAAAATCTATATTTTTTAACTTTTTTTCATTTCATGAGATTCTGGTCGACCTACAATATGGATTATATGGAGAATGCCACTCTTTAGTTCTCCACTTTATGCCTTCCATGAACTTATTTTAGCCATAGATAGATTTTACATAGTAAATTAATATTTCTATGATTTCAGCAGAATACATGTGTATCTGCATGTGCATAATAGGATATGTGTAAGTGCACCGACAGCGGCCGCTTGTATTTATAAAGCTTGGTTTCTGTAGGGACATCTACTCATGTGACCACAAATTCATTGACTTTTCCTGTTGACTGTACATACTAGTCATTCACTTCGAGTTGGCCGCTACCTCCCTTCCCGCTTCCCCGCACCGCACCCCTAAGAGACCCTAATAAACGCAATTTTATAACCTTTAGCAACGCAACCACGTACGGCACATCCGTCCCAGTCACTAATATCGCTTTTAATTTTAAATTTTTATTTGCCTTTTATATTATTTTTTGTCGACGGGACCAATTAATGTGCCTGTGAGGAAATTTTGTAACGGTCATTACGGGTAGTACTTACCTACTAATTAATTAGTCTGATTTGAACCCTCTAGAAATCTCTTGAAATCTCTAGGCCCATACCACAGTATAAGAAAGAGTATCTATTACTAGATACAGTACGGACACTCCCTCCCACCAACTTTTTACCTCACCCCCTCTATCGCCCTCTGGTTACCTCGCACTGGTTACTCGTTACCTACGAAGAAGACTTATGCCCGCACTTCACTCTCGCCGAGAACTCGCGGCGAGGACTTTCAAGGAAAATTACTACTAGTAATGAAGGCCATCCACAATCTCGTTCTCGGCCTGTCTCGCCCGTTCTCGGAGAGAATGAAGAGCCGACATTAAGGTTCATTTTCTATGTGTGTTTGCACTGAGAGATCACATCACGAATTCGTAAATAAAGTACTGCAGGTTTTAGTAGTAGTTGTAAAACAATTGTAAAACAGCTTCTTACTCTCTACAAAGCCCAAGTGCGATCTTGCATGGAGTACTGCAGTCACCTTTGGGACGGCTCTGCGAAATACCAACTTGACGCACTGGACAGTTGAGCGTCGAGCCAAGAGACTCATCGATGACGATGCACTCGTAGAGACTAAGTTACACAGTCTGGAGCACCGACGATTGGTCGCTTGTCTGTCGGTATTCTATCGGCTACACTTCGGCGAATGTGCCCAGGAGTTACATGACCTGATTCCACCATCCCCCTTCCATCATCGTACGACAAGACGTAGTGCGAGACTGCATCCATACGTTGTCGATATTCCAACAATCCGCACAAATAGGTTCGCATCTTCTTTTATAATGAGAACCGGTAAGGTTTGGAACTCTCTCCCTGCGTCTGTTTTCCCAAGCAAATACAATCAGGATATTTTTAAAAGAAGAGTAAATAGGCTTTTTCTGGGCGAGCGCGCTACATCCTCGGCTTCATCTACACTTTCCATCAGGTGAGCTGAAGCCAAGCGCAAACCCATTATGAATAAAAAAAAAAAAAAAAAATACTGCGTCCTGGAATTTGTAAAGCTAAAACTTAATACTTTCCCAGATGAAGAAGGTCCTCTGTGAGGATTGAGAGCTCACACGTTTTAGGTTATATCTTTTTAATTATCGATTTACAAATTCCAGGACGCAGTTTTACAATTGTTTTACAACTACTACTAAAACCTGCAGTACTTTATTTACGACTTCGTGATGTGATCTCTCAGTGCACACACACATCATTTTCTTTGGTTTCGCATGTGCTGACTGCTGACGTCATCTTGTCAATTTCAAATTTTTGTATGCAGTGTCCGGGTTGTAGCCATACTACGCCGCTTAATTGATCAAGTATTCAACTTGACCGAGGGGACTTACTTGTTCAACGAGTTACTATACAACGTGTTAATGAATTATTTAGAAGTACTTGAAAAGTAAGTAATTGAAAAGTACTCCATCGCCGTGGAAAGAATCCAAAAACGATTCATAAAATATCTAAATTTTCGAACCTTCGAATCACCCACCTCTTATGAGGACAGCTGTAGGATTCATAAAGTGCTACCACTGCATAAAAGGCGCACTCTCCTGGATATGAACGTACTGCACGATATCTTAAACTCTAAAATCGACTGCCCCGAGCTGGTGGGTGCGTTAGGGTTGTGCGTTCCAAAGCGTCGGACTCGCCACACACGTCTTCTACATGTTCCCGTGCATCGCACGAACTATGGGCAGAACGAGGCTATAACACGTATAGCCAGTACTTACAATAATTTATTTGCGGAAATTGATCCCTTTCACCTCTCCAAAAAAACTTTTAAACTACATGTACACACTAGGGCACTAAATATGATGTAATCTGCCAACCGTTTTTCTTTTTAAACACTGACTATTGCTCTGCTATTGCTCAATTTAAATCTCCTTTCGTTTACACACAGTAGGTACCTATATATTATCTTCTTGTCATGATCAGACCAGATTGTTGTTGTTTTTTAACGTCTTCTAAAACCACCCCACACTTTTCCATAGGATTAATTTATTTCTTTTTTCTGTCTTTATAATTCTCACTCTGCCGTCATGTGGGGATACAATTCACACATTAATTTCTCAATTTTAGTTACCTACCTAATTATTTCATATCATGGTGTGGTTTGTATCTCCCCGAATGTAATGATACTTGTAAAAAAGAAAAAAAAATGTTTAATCGTTTAGGTAATCGTTTAAAAGAAAGAAAAAAAAAAGATTTTTTTTGTCGTCTGCTTGTTTGTCTGCTATATTTTGGGTAATCTATTATTGGCCTTACCATATGTATTATGTAATTGCTGAGTGATCCCGGGCATTCTGTGCGGCAGTGGCTCAATTATATTCTCAATACAGATACTTTCTCAGTTTCTTTTCTCAATCTATATAAAGCATGGTCCGCACAGTGTTGCTCGGCTTCACTCCACAATTTTCATTATTCTATATCTATATGTTACTTGTCACGCTGTTGATTATCAAAATAAAATAAAATAAAAATAAAAATTAGCGCAAAACCTCATACACCCCAACTGATTTATAACGAAATAATTGGATTGAATCAATAATTTCATTATTTATAGTTAAAACTTTAAGTTATTCGCATTTTAAGTTTTGGGGCAAAACTGAATTGTTTCATTTTAGCAATTAATGAAAGCGCTGATATGTACTCATCTTCATGGATACATTTTAATAATCTTGTTTTGGTAGTAAGGAGGGAGAGTGTGCCCATGCGGTGGGTTGACATCTGGTTCAGAAAATTTTTAATTTTGCAAACAAATTATTTAATATTAAAAAAAAAAATAACTTATGTTGAAACCATGATAATTCGATTCTGCTCTCGATTCTAAACAAACTACTTTCTAGTTTTGCGTTAATTCATTAACACGTTGTATAAAAGCCACCCAAATATGAGTATTCAACACATTCACTACCACCGTCAACCCTAGTGGATTCTTTAATTTTTATCATTCTTGTTACACCATGTACAACACCCTAGTAATAGGTACTTAAGGGAGTGCTTTACATTACACCATCAAACTGAACAACTTTCACTATGGAGCCAACATCGAGAACAAATTAAAAAAATCGGCTGTCCCATACATTTTAGTAGAGTTGGTACTGCAGTTTTTTTTAATGGGACAGCAGATTTTTTTTATTTGTTCTCCATGTTGGCTCCAAAGTGAAAGTTGTTCAAGGGTGTTTTGTTACATCCTACAACGTGTTAATGAATAAACGCAAAACTAGAAAGTAGTTTGCTTAGAATCGAGAGCAGAATCGAATTATCATGGTTTCAACAAATGAATTTTTGTCAAAAATATTAAATAATTTGTATGAAATTTTTATTTTTATTTTAAACCGATGTCAACCCACCTCACGGGCACACTCACCCTACTTACTATCAAAACAAGCTTATTAAAATGTATCCATGAGTACATTAGCGCTTTCATTCATTGCTGAAATGATAACAAATCATTTTGACGACCCGGTTGGTGTAATGGTTACCACGCCGGACTGCCAAACAAGGGGGCCTGGGTTCGAATCTCGGTTCGGTCATGGATGTTATATGTTCGTGCCGTTGTTGTATGGTTTCCATATTAAACAAGCCTATAGTGCTTAACTTGGGATCATTACAATGTATGTGCCTGTGAGCGTTATTTATTTATTTATTTATTTATTATTGCCTTAAAACTTAAAATGCGAATAACTTTAAATTTTAATTATCAAAATAATGAAATTATTGTTTCAATCGAATTATTTGGTCATAAATCAGTTGGGGTGTATGAGGTTTTGCGTTAATTCACTAACACGTTGCATATAGCATTAGATTTTGTTTTGTGACCAAAAATGTGTGAATCACCGACGATGTCTTTTATTTTAATTGGTAACGAAAATTGGCCACAAAACTAAAATTTCTCGTCTTAAAAATTATGAAACGAAGAAAAAATTCAAAATTCAAATTTTTTTATTCAAAATAATATCATATAGATAGCTTTTTGACGTCATTTTTTGAATCTACCACCGCGTCGGAAGGTGTTCCGTTGAGAGAAGATGCGGCCAGAAACTCTACAACACACATTTTTTAAACAAAACAAAATGTACAAAGTACAATTAAAATACAATATTGCATTACATAGTGTAAAATTGTCAAGACCCAAGGGCGGATCCAGGATTTCATTTTGGGGGGGGCCCTCGGCCGACTCAGGCCACGTATTAAGATATAAAAACATTTAGTTAGAGACACAGACCGGAGACGTCTTGTATACATACATGGAAAACTAAAACAATCAGCCCCGGATCTACGATTTTTCCGAGGCGGGGCAAAAACATGAGATTGGCGCCGGGCCCGGGCCTCCTCTACAAGAGTGTAGCAATAATTTTTTCTTAGAGAGGCCAGGTCCAGGTTGAATGGTTGCAATAAAACGTTTAACATAGAGCGAGCGAAGCGAGCTCGAGATTTTACTGCAACATGATTAGGTCGATTCAGAAATTCGCAATATGATCGAATTCTGCGATAGGTAATTTCAATACAACAAAAAAACCAAGAGCGAGCGAAGCGAGCTCAATATTTCACTGAAATATAATGAGATGACTGCAATAAGATCTAAAAGCAAGAGCGAGCGAAGCGAGCTCGAGATTTCACTGCAATATAATGAGACGACTGCAATACGATCTTAAACCGAGAGCGAGCGAAGCAAGCTCAGATTTCGTCACTGCAATATAATGAGATGACTGCAATGAGATCTAAAACCAAGAGTGAGCGAAGCGAGCTCGAGAATTTACTGCAATATAATTAGGTCGAGTCAGAAATTCGCAATATGATCGAATTCTGCGATAGGTACTTTCAATACAACAAAAAAACCAAGAGCGAGCGAAGTGAGCTCGATATTTCACTGATATATAATGACATGACTGCAATAAGATCTGAAACCAAGAGCGAGCGAAGCGAGCTCGAGATTTCACTGCAATATAATGGGATGACTGCAATACGATCTTAAACCAAGAGCGAGCGAAACAAGCTCAGATTTCATCACTGTAATATAATGAAATGACTGCAATGAGATCTAAAACCAAGAGCGAGCGAAACGAGCTCGAGATTTTACTGCAATATGATTAGGTCGAGTCAGAAATTCGCAATATGATCGAATTCTGCGATAGGTAATTTCAATACAACAAAAAACCAAGAACGAGCGAAGCAAGCTCGATATTTCACTGAAATAAATTGAGATGACTGCAATAAGATCTAAAAGCAAGAGCGAGCGAAGCGAGCTCGAGATTTCACTGCAATATAATGAGACGACTGCAATACTATCTTAAACCGAGAGTGAGCGAAGCAAGCTCAGATTTCGTCACTGCAATATAATGATATGACTGCAATGAGATCTAAAACCAAGAGCCAGCGAAGCGAGCTCGAGATTTTACTGCAATATGATTAGGTCGAGTCAGAAATTCGCAATATGATCGAATTCTGCGATAGGTAATTTCAATACAACAAAAAAACCAAGAGCGAGTGAAGCGAGCTCGATATTTCACTGAAATATAATGAGATGACTGCAATAAGGTCTAAAACCAAGAGCGAGCGAAGCGAGCTCGAGATTTCACTGCAATATAATGGCATGACTGCAATACGATCTTAAACCAAGAGGGAGCGAAACAAGCTCGAGATTTCGTCACTGCAATATAATGAGATGTCTGAAATCAGGAGCGAGCGAAGTGAGCACGAGATTTTTTTGCAAATTCTCTAGTCGATGCAATATTTTTTTTCCATCTTGATTTTCGCGCCCCCTAAACGTGCCGCCAGGGGCGTGTTCCCCGGTTTGCTGTTAAATGCGGTTAAATGTAGGTACAATAATTAAAACAAGGCTGTGGTCAGAAATCTTTAGGATTATACACATAATAATATAATCCTAAAGATTTCTGACACAGCCTTGTTTTAATTATTGTACCTACACAGGTACAATAATTAATACAGAAACATGGAGCGAGCGAAGCGAGCTCTAATTTTCTCCGCTCTACGAATTGGTTATGGACAGAGCTCAATCAATCTATGCCCTTGTAAAGTGCCGTCATTACTAAGCCTCGAAATTCAATGCAATCCGCAGAGGTCCGTGGGGGGGGGGCCATGGCCCCCTGGGCCCCCCCCTGGATCCGCCCTTGTCAAGACCAGACTTATTGGTCATTCAAATAATCATCGAGTTTATAGTAACCTTTTTTACAGAGGACTTGTTTAACATGAGACTTAAACTTTTTGTCTGGTAAGTTTAGAATATCCTCTGGTATCTTATTATAAAAGCGTATACAGTGCCCCATGAAAGATGTGTTGACTTTACTGAGTCGAAAATGTGGGAATACTAATTTATTTTTATTTCTTGTATTGTATTATGAACGTCACTGTTTTTGGGAAAGAGAAACAAATTTTTCCGAACATATAATATAAAACTATCGTATAATATTTATATTATATTTTATTCACAAACAACTAGGGTTTTTCTCACATATGAATGGCAGCGCGGTTGAAGGCAAGGAGTAGTAAAGTGCTCCATCGTTATACAACAAACCTGAGGCCATTGTTGGTGCTGCAGCAGCTAAATATGATGAGTTGACCCCTAGAAGCCATTTTGCGAAACCAGCGTCTTCTATTGTTTCGCCTTGAAGTGTCATCCACTTTCCTGAATTACTGTTGAGTTGGAAGCCGAGCATGGCCTCACCTCTAGTATTCTTGTTCATCAATTTCTTTAGTGCTTGTGCTTCATTGTCTCCGTTAATAATGGCCAGATGCCCTCCTTCTTGTTCACAAACTTTGGCAGCCTCATCGTAAACTAAATCGTTATTGTGGAATTTGTAACAGCTTCCTGTAGTATTGTCCAGTGCGTAGTCTGGAAAAAGTTCAAGATCATCATCATCGCCAGCCTATACAGGGTGTTAGGGTAAGCATAAGCATATGCTCACGACTTTATTCCCCGAGGGGGTAGTCAGAGATATTCTGAAACTTCAGAACATCCACGTTTCACTAGTAGTACCGAAACTCTGTCCAGTGTGACGGGGAGTGAGCCCTTCGCCACTTGTAATGGACAGTGGGTACAATACATGCCTCGAAATTGAAGCATGCAGGTTTCCTCACGATGTTTTCCTTCATCGAAAAGCCAGTGGTGTTACAAATAGTACATAAATTCCGAAAAACTCATTGGTACGAGTCGGCCTGGACGGGGATCGAACCATCGCCTCCTGCACGGCAGGCAAGGTTACTCGCCACTGGACCACCACACCACGGCTTTTAGTTAGGGTAAACAGTTGCATAATTTTATGGGGCGATTGTATCCATGATACTGAACAATTTTCCCTAAGTAACCTAAAGGAAATCACAAAATTGGACTTTGAATACTAAACGTAATCAGCTGATCGAACATTTGTATGAAAAGTATATTTTTTGCAAATTTTCTATACTGGAGTGCGATTTTTGAATCTCATACGTTGAACTCAGCAGTTGAAAATGTCAAAATTACTGTTGAGATATGCATCTTTCTACTGCTGATTTGACTTTCAAAAATCGCACTCCTGAAGTTTTTTGAAAACCAAATCAGCAGTAGAAAGATGCATATCTTCATAGTAATTTTGACATTTTCAACTGCGAGTTCAACGTATGAGATTCAAAAATCGCACTCCAGGGTGTAAAGGGTTTATATTGTTTAGTTATTAAGTCGTGTTATGTTGTAGAGTTTCTGGCCGCATCTTCTCTACAGCGACAACACGTTCCGACGCGGTGGTAGCTTCAAAAAAAGATTTGACGTTTAATAAGTGTGCTTCAGGCTCCTATATTGAATAAATTATTTTTGACTTGACTTGAAAGGACAGCCCTCCGCAAACTGAAACGGTGCACACAGACCATCAAACTGAACAACTTTCACTACGGAGCCTACCTCAGGAAACGCGAAAAAAACAGCCGTCTCATACATTTGAGTCGGGTAGATACAGCAGTTTTGTATGAAACACCTTATTTTTTTCGCGTTTTTTGAGGTAGGCTCCGTAGTGAATGTTGTTCGGTTTGATGGTCTGAGTTCAACTTTTTAATTTGCGGAGGGCTGTCCCTTACACCATGTTTGTTTTTAAGGGACAGTACCTAATAGGCGAGGTAATATGAAATCCGCAACATTGGATTTTATTCCCCATAAGTTTAGATTCTAATTTTGAATTTTAAAAATCACGAAAAGTAGTCTCGTGTGAACCCCAAACGTTCTAAGTTCAAAATTATTGTTTCGCTGTCTCTTTTAGTGATAAGGTATAAAATTGGGTGTAAATGCGCAAGATTAATTGATCTAATACCGTGGCAGAGGGGAAATGCTACCGCAAGGCATAAATAAAAAAAAATCCTATTGCCAGTACCTATTTATGGTTCACAATCTAACGACAGTTTACAATCTCGCGAGATGGATTAAAATCTAACGTTATTTACAATTATACAGTTAAAATAAACATTTATCTTATCTTATCTTATATTATACTAGAGTAAACCCGCGACTTCGTCCGCACAAATTTTATACCGGGGAGTTTAAATCAGATCATAAGCTATCAAATAAAAAAAGTTTCATCAAAATCGGTTCAGTAGTTTTTGCGTGATGCTCGATCAAACAAACAAACACACAAACAAACAAACAGACAGACAAAAAATCGAAAAAATTGGTGATTTGGAATCAGGAACACCTAAAAACCATAGGTACCTATCGTATCTTTTTTTTGTAAATATCTTCAATGTACAAACACACTTCTGTTACAGTTTTATAATAGTTTAGATAAATAATTTACCTTCACGATCACATAGTACGTTCATAACTCTTTCTTTGCTCAAGAAGCACAAGTACGGGTTCCGATTGTCGCATTGCACGTCTGACATAAGGCCGTGTGGAGACAGCATTATGCACTGTTCATGTCCGTCCACGTTGTTTGGTTCATCGAGAGCCCAGGTGTGCTCGGTGTCTGACAGCTGGGTACCTGGAAATAAGTAGGAAGTACAATAAGTTTTTGTTATGAGCTGCTAAACCGATACACATTATATTTTAAAAGCCAAAAAAGTGACATTGACGGGTTAAGTCCAAAATAGTAGTAGAATCGTTTTTAGGGTTCCGTAGTCAAACAAGGAACCTTTTTTTGTCCATTCTGTCTATCTGTCTGTATGCCCCGCCTCAATTACTTCCTCATTTTTAGGGTTCCGAAGTCAAAAAGGAACCCTTATAGTTTCGCCATGTCCGTCCGTCTGTCCGTCCGTCTGTCTGTCCATCTGTCCGCGGCTTAGCTCAGAGACGCTTAATACTAGAAAGCTGTAATTTGGCACATGTATACATATTCATCACGCCGACAAAGTGGTAAAATAAAATGTTGAAAAATTTTTTTTTTTAGTGTAGCTCTCCTACACATTTTTTCTCGTCTATCCCATGGTGTGGGGTATCGTTGGATAGGTCTTTTAAAAATATTGTGGGTTTGGACAAACCATTTTTCGATTTAGGGATCCGTTAGCGAAATATTAAGCTTTAAAGCGAAAATTTTGGTTAGAGTCAAGTGTCCCCCCTCTCCCAGCTAAACGGTTGTAGTTGGAGATGTGAAAAAATTCAGGGCAATAGCACATATAACGAATTTAAAAGGAAAACTATCACTAAGCTAAGCAGGCTTTACAAGTTTATGATTTAATAGTCGACAAAATAATAAAATGTATTTTTTAGACCGTAGTATAAAACAAAAAGCCTCCTTCTAAGTCCATTGTAACGGGCAACAACGGAACCCTACCCTGCGCGTGGTCCGACACGCACTTAGCCAGTTATTTAACCAAATGAATCAAAATTTGGCTTTCTTTAGTTATAGATGTAGAGAAACAATACAACCCTTCCCATATCCCATACAACGAATGAGGGCTTGGAAAAATTAGTTTTTTCCAATAAATCGAATGAGGTGTCGTTGGATAGGTCTTGTCTAAGTGAACAAAACTCCAAAAGAAACTAAATCATTATAATGCTTCTGTCTCGAGATATCTGCGCTCAAAGTCAAAAATAGGGCGTAGGTACTGGCCTCGATTCGGAGTGTACCACGACTAAACTAAACTAAATGTTAAGATTAAGAAAAGAGACAGAAAACCAACAGCTGACTTTATTGCTGTCAAAGTGACGTTAAATGCGCAAAATAAGATGCTATCATAATGTACGCCATCTTATTTAAGTCGTTTTTGGGCGTTTAACGTCACTTTGACAGCACTAAAGTCAGCTGTTGGTTTTCTGTCTCTTTTCTTAATCTTATTTTAGAAAGTGACAGGAATACATTTAGTTTAGTTTAGTCGTGGTACACTCCGAATCGAGGCCACTGAACAACTATTCCTGGTAATCCGCGATTTTGAAAATCTGATTGCAATTATAACTAAGAAGTTCAATTTTTTTTGCTAATTTCCTATATTTATACGACGTGTTAATCAATAAGCGCAAAACCTCATACACCACCCCAACTGATTTAAACAAAATATCATTATTTTGATACTTAAAAATTTAAAGTTATTCACATTTCAAGTATTAATTACCTTGACCGTTATTCGAAGCTTATTTAATTGAGATAGGCACTACGTTTCCCGCCATAATATAGCTGTCTCTTTCTACCCTAGCTGTATGTATCTGCTATCTCTTTCTAACGGTTGCCACCACCACCTGGCAGTGGGGGCGACTCTGAAGTTAGTCGCACACAATTTTATGAAATTCATTGGTGTCTTGTTTCCCGCCGAGAGCGGTCGTGCCTTGCTTGCACTACCAAGTTTTAGTTAACCTTTGAAAAAGTGAAAGTGTTTTCAACTCACGTAAGTACTTTGATATTTTAACTTGAAAAATATTCATACAGATTTCTATATTGCTGGTTTATATTACAAGAACCTGAAAAATTTTTCAGCACGCGCCGACAACCGGCGAGAATTATAACGTTTGTTCTAAAAGAATTTTTTTTTTTTTTTTTTTTTTTTTTATTAACTATGGGCTTGCTCTTGACCTCAATCCAGTCCTCAGGACGAAGATGGGGTCGTAGATGTAGCGAGCTTACCCAGAAGATGCCTATTCACTCGTACTTTAAAGGAATTCGGGTTGTAAGTACTCGGAAATACTGACGCATTCCACTCCTTGGCTGTGCGCATTATAAAAGATTCAGAAAGGCGCTTGGTGCGGATATGTGGGATGTCAACCAAGAAGGGGTGATATCCCGCGGTGCGTCTGGAAGTCCGATAGTAGAAAGGGGAAGGTGGGATGAGCTCATGCAGCTCTAGGGCACACTCACCGAAGTACAATCTGTAGAAGACCGACAAGCAGGCCACTCTGCGGCGGTGGGCTAGGCTATGAAGCTTGGCCTCCACCAGCTTACTATCGCCAATGAGCCTCCTGGCTCTGCGTTCAACCGAGTCGAGTGCGGCAAGTTGATACTTGGCTGAGCCATCCCACAGGTGGCAGCAGTACTCCATACATGATCGGACCTGAGCTTTATACAATACTAAGAGCTGTCCAGGAGTGAAGTACCGCTTCACCTTGTTTAAGATGCCCAGCTTTTTGGCCGCAGTTTGAGCCTTAGACTCGATGTCAGCGCCGAAGTTGAGTTTTGTGGTCAAGCTTATACCCAGAAGCCCAAGACTGCCGGAAACAGGGACAGATGTACCCCGGAAAGTAGGAGTCAGATTAAACGGACTCCTTTTTGCGGTGAACAGACAAGCCTGTGTTTTGGTGGCGTTGAAGTTGACTAAATTATTGTCACCCCACTGGGAGACAACACTTAAAGTCAAGTTTGTCCGCTCAACCATGGCCTCCCTCTGCGAGCGTATTTTATCCCCGCTGGCCCCTGCGCCAGATACATATCTCTCCATGACAGTACTGTCATCTGCATACCCAACAATACCTGACACAAGGAGGTCATTGATGTGCAGCAGGAAAAGTGTCGCGGAGAGAACAGACCCTTGAGGAACTCCAGCATCAATTGCCATAAGGTCAGAAGAGCAGCTGTCAATGACAACTCTAATCGACCGTTCTCTCAAGAAATCAGATATCCAGCTGCAAAGATCAGCGGGGATGCCATAAGCGGGAAGCTTGCTCAGCAAACTAGCGTGCCATACCCTGTCAAAGGCCTTCGAGATGTCAAGTGATACAGCCAGTGCTTCACCGTGCTTCTCGATGGCCTCGCCCCAGCAGTGCGTCACATACACAAGAAGATCCCCAGTCGATCGCCCCCGGCGGAAGCCATATTGGCGATCACTGAGTAGATCATTGTCTTCTAGGTATGACAGCAACTTACTGTTAAGTACTCTTTCCATGACTTTACAGAGAATGGAAGTAATGGCGATAGGGCGGTAGTTGCAGGGGTCGGCACGACTGCCCTTCTTGGGTACCGGTTGCACATTCGCAAGCTTCCAGGATTTAGGCACCGTTCTTGTTCTGAGAGAGAGGCGATACAGGCGTGTTAGAACAGGAGACAACTCAGGCGCACAATATCTCAACACTCTTGCAGGTATACCATCAGGACCACTGGCCTTATTCACATCCAGACTACGCAATGCTCTGCGGACCTCTTTTGTATGTATTGTGACCTCCGGCATCGAAGAATCACAACGAGGGATGGTTGGCGGCTGTTTGGCACCAGCGTCCAGACGTGAATTGCTCGCAAACAGAGAAGCAAATAAATTAGCTTTCTCAGTTGCGGAGTGAGCCAGCGACCCATCAGGCTTCTGCATGGGAGGCAAAGTGGGACGGCAGAAGTTGGATTCGACCGATTTTGAAAGGGACCAGAACTGTTTACTACCAGAAGGGTAGGATGCCAGTTTGGCTCCAATGCGGCTGACATGGTCGAATCGAGCCCTCCGGATCACCCGTTTGCAGGACTTGGCGGCAGAATTAAAGGCCCTCTTCTTCGCGCGAACCCTACGAGCTCTAACTTTGCGGTCGCGAGCTTGGACCCATGCTTGGTAGGCGGCTTCTTTTTTAGCCTCAGCGCGAGCACAATCCGCATTGTACCAAGGTTGGGCTTTGTGACCGAGTGAGATGTCGGAGAAAGGAATATAATATTCCATTCCCTGTCGTATCACGTCCGCAACCGCATCAGCCGAACTAGCAGGGTCACTCGAAGAAAAACACACTTGCCGCCACGGGTAAGACGCAAAGAAATGCCGCATCTCATCCCAATCTGCCGACCCGTATCGCCAGACTCGCCTCGTGCCCCTCGGGCTGTCATCGGGAGGAGAGCAGATCGACACGGATTTCACCAGACAGTGATCGGACGTTCCCAGCGGGGCAGAGACCGATACTGAGTGCCTGTCTGGATCTGAAGTCAGCAGAAGGTCCAAACAATTGGGCGTATGACCATCAACATCCGGTACCCGCGTTGCTTGATTCACCAGCTGGGTGAGATCTAGCGATAATGCAAACTTGCGCGCCTCTCTCCCAGCATGGTCAGTTAACTGGAACGGGAACAGCCACTCGCTATGGTGGGCATTGAAGTCCCCCAGAAAAACAAGCTCCGCCGTTGGATACCTTCGTTGGGCTGTCTCTGCCGTCTCAGTGAGATACTCCATGAGCCTGGTTGTCTCCTGGTCACCGTCGTGCGATCGATAGACACCGACGTAGAGAGATTTCTCCATTCCGGTGTCTACAAGAAGCCATAATACGGAGAACCCGGAAACCTCAAAGCAACGGAGACGCCGACAGCAAATGTCGTCGCGAACATACACACAGACCCCAGCTCGCCTCTTGAACTTATGTTCCAACGAGTATCCTGGGTAGTTGAGGTACGCCGTATCAGACGGGGTTGCTATCTGCGTCTCCGTTAAAAAGAATAGGTGTGGCTTCTCGGTCTCGAGGTGGTGGTGGACCGGATCGAGATTTGAGTGCAGACCTCGTATGTTACTGAGGTGCACTTTGAGTGGGAGGAAGTGCAGCCGTTGTCTAACCATTTTCTTTTTTGTGACTTTGTTTTTCATAGTTTGTCGAGTGGTGGAGAGGTGGAAAAAAAGTCGAGATGCCACTCAGGTACCCTAGAAGACCTCATGAGCTCGACTGACTGGTGGGAAACTCATTTGGAGACTGCGGGGACGCCCGAACCCCCCCGCAATGGCCACCGGGTCCTCCCTTCCAGTCGCCAACTGGCACGGTGGAGCATTGCGGGATTTTTCGCAAGTTGTGTGGGGCAGCCTTTCACACGTGGCTAGCGCACTACTTGGGCCCCCTACTAACTGCGGTCGGCCAACGACTGTCACCGTGCTTCGGATCCCGCTACCCTCCAAAATGAGTTTCCCGGTACAGTGTTGCTCAGAGGTCAAGACCGGTTCCGAGTAGCGCAACTGACTTTTTCCCATTCCCCAATGGCGCTGGGACTCCTGCACACCGACGGAACGCAGCAAGCTGCTTGGCGCCGGACTCCGGCAGGAGGGTGGTCGCGAGCCAGGCGGCTCCTTGCGGAGCCTACCACCGCTGTGGGGGATCGTTCAGCCGACACCACGAACTTGTTGTAGTCTGTGGCGGCGTTGCCCAGGGTGGACCACTAGGAGGTAGATCCCCAACCACCCCAATATAAAGATTCCTAACGGTTTCACCGTTCGTTAAAATTTTGTTAAATATTTTAAATTCTACCCTTTCTATAAAAGTATTTAGATTGTTTGTCGATTACTAGCTAATATTAGATTTCTGCTCTTAGTATGGATGAGGATAATGGAAATGAGGGTGTTGTTCGTGAAACAAATCCAAAGGCGTCTACCTCACGTGTGCGACGGAGCCGATCATCGTCGTCTAGTTCAAGTTCGAGTAGTAGTAGTTCTTCATCTGCCTCCTCCTCGACTGCGCCTAAGCGAGGGCGGAAGCACCGCAAAAAGAAAAGGGGGGGCAAACAAAGTCGTCACTCGAAATACGAGGTAAGAAAGCTTTCTAAAGAATTGCGAGAGCTTCGCGAGCAAATAGATTCTGCTAAAAACGAGGAGTGCTATGCCAACAGAGATGTCCCTTATGATTCAATATCTGTTTTTTCTAATGTAAGTCAAAATCTATATGAAAATTTATCTGATAATGATCTCGAAAAAGATTTATTTACTTTTGATATCGAAACCAAGTTAAAGGAACCTTCCGTTCCTAAGGCGGCCCAAGCCGATTTAAAATTGTTAAGTGACCTTCAACACTTTAACAATAATGAGTGGAATGAAATTCGTTATTCAGAGACTCAAAAGTCTTATAATCATGCCCCGGGATTTATTGACCTGGAAGTTAATGATGAGGTTAAAGCGTACGATTCTCTTCGACATTTAGTGTATTCGGATAAAACATATGCAGCGCTGACAATGTGTATTTTGAAGCAAAGGGAAGCACTCCAGAATAATCTTCGAGATATTTTACAGTGGGGGAAAGAAACTGAAACCCTTAATTCCGACACCCTCAGTCACAAGATTAATGATTCTTTTTCTAGCGGAGATTTCCACAAAACCTCATCAGACTTGTTACAGCTTGTGTGTGGCCATCGTGCAGAAATCATTCAGATGAGGAGGGATGGCATCACGAAACATATTAAGGATCCACTTGTGAAGGCAGCTGTGCGTAAGATACCGCCATCCTGTACCAACCTGTTCATGGCTGAGAAATTTACTGCTACCATTGAGAAAGCTGGAGGCGTGCGGAAATGTTTCTGGCCACTACAGAAAACTAACCATACCTCTGCCTCGCAGGCAGAAACTACTAAGGCTCACGTCCCCTCGCAGGGGACGATGCCTCGAAAAGTACCCCCGCAGGGTACTTATAATGCACCATGTGCTAATATGAGCCACTCACAGTCACAGTACTGTGCTAATGCTAATCCACCCCCGCAGGGTGATTGTAACCATTATTACCCTCCGCAAGGGCATGCTAGACAAACGAATGTTCCTTATACACGTGGTTCGTTTCGAGGTCGACCATCTCGACCTAGCTCAAGGCCTAGGGGCCACTTCACAGGTGGGCGCAAACGAGGTCGGTCTCCCCCAAGATATACCTATGACCAGGAGAAGAGACGTAAGTATTGACTTGACATTCAAAGCGGGCCGTCTTGCTCAGTTTCGAAACAAATGGGAACAAATGGGAGCTCCAGATTACCTCCTGAAAATAATAACTGGGTATCGCATACCTTTTTATCTAAAACCACCACTTATTCATCCAAGTGTCATGAAAGGCAACGGCAAAAGCGTTCCGAAAAGCGACGGCACCGCTCGGCCTATTTTCAATCTAAAAGCCCTCAACTATTACATATTAACAGAAAAATTCAGTCTAATCAATATGTTCCGTGTACCAGACTTTCTTCAGCCGAGGGACTGGTTGTGCAAGATAGATCTGCATCAGGCATACTTCCATCTGCCCGTAAGTTACAGTCACAGAAGGTTCCTCAGACTCAAATATCAAGGACATCTCTTGCAAATGACATGCTTACCATTTGGCCTAAGCACAGCACCAAAAACATTCGCCAGCTTGACAAATTGGGTCTCGCAGACTCTCAGGAACAAGGGTATAAGAATTATTGTATACCTGGACGATTTTTTGGTTGCTCATCAGAACAAAGATGCTCTGCAAGAGCATGTCCAAATAGTTATCGAGACCTTAGAAGTTTTAGGTTGGATGATCAACTACGAAAAGTCTGTCCTAGTTCCAACGAAAAGCGTGGCATACCTAGGTATTTATTGGAGCCCGTGGCTGAATCAAAAGAGCCTTCCCGAAGAGAAGATCCCATCACTAATTGCCAAAATAAGTCACATGTCTGTAAAAGGCAGGACAAATCTGAAAAACCTACAAAGTCTGGTGGGCTTGCTGAACTTCGCCAGCTTCGTGGTACCAAAAGGCAGACTGAATTACCGAGCACTCCTAAACCTTATTAACGTGCTGCTGAAAACAGAGCAACAGAAGTCGCATCTTCTAACTCCTCAGGCCAAAGACAACCTGACATGGTGGTTACTAAATTGTGCACGTCTATCGGCGATTCACATGCCTCCACCGACCCACTTCCTGACAACGGATGCGTCAGACCTTGCTTGGGGAGCTGTATTGGACAATCTGTCATTAACAGGCCTTTGGTCAAAAAACGAGCAAGGTCTACATTGCAACCAAAAGGAGATGTTGGCAATATTGAAAGTTTTAAGAGATCATTGTTGGATTCTGAGCCACAGCACAGTACTTGTCCAGTGCGACAACAAGACTGTAATCGCTTATCTCCGCCACGAAGGAGGAACGAAATCGATCCCTCTTATGAACCTGACTTACGAGGTTTTTCAAATATTGGACCAGTACCAAATACATCTGAACCTATATCATTTACCGGGCAGATTCAACTGCCAGGCAGACCATCTGTCGAGATTGAGGAAGATACCGGAATGGCATGTGCTCCCAGCATGTACAGAAATAGTATTCTCCAAATGGGGAACACCGAGAATCGACCTGTTTGCCTCGAGTACAGCTCATGTGGTCCTGAATTACGTTTCGTTGGATCTAAACGACCAAGAAGCATTGTTCCACGACGCGTTCTCCCGGACGTGGGACTACACACTAGCTTGGATATTTCCACCGCCATTTCTGATTCCCAGAGTATTAGCCCATCTCAATCAGGCCACAGGAGTGTACCTGCTAGTAGTACCTCGCTGGGAACGTGTGTTCTGGCGAGCAGACTTGAAGAACCGAGCATTGGCAGCTCCATTCACTCTTCGGAACTTGAACATAGTTCTGGTCGACACAACGACGGGGCTGCCGCCACCGGATGTCTTCCACATGACTTTCGAGATATGGAAATGTGGGGGTGGTCTCGGAACCTAATTGGTTGGAATGACAATCAAATTAAGCTATTAGAAGGATCCTGGCGCCCCTCGACTCGTAAGACATATAGTTCCGCTTGGAAAAAGTGGCTTAATTGGTCCAGTACCAATAAATTAGACCCTACAAATCCAGAGGCTTCAGATGTTGCAAGATTTTTAGCAGATTTACATTTAATTCACAAATTATCGTACAGCTCTGTCTTGTTACATAAATCAGTGATTTCTACGCTTTGTAACACAAATAATTCCGGTCAATTAAGTTCTCATGTGCTAGTAAAACATGTTTTAAAAGCGATTGAAAGACAAAAACCCAAACCTCAAAAACCTCCCATATGGAATATTGATAGCCTAGCTTCATACCTGGAAAGTTATTCTGTAAACAGTACTAATGTTTTTCAAGTACAAAGACACACAGCTACTTTGTTACTATTGTGTTCAGGCAGGAGGGTTCACTGATCATTGCGTCCAATCAAATGATTCTATAGTTTTATGGCCAATTTTCGGCTCGAAAACTGATTCATCAGACCATAGACAGTCGGGATGGAAATTAAATGTTAATCGTAAATGTCAGAACCTCGACCCAGTGTTTTGGATCACACAAACAATAAATCTCTTGCGAAATCGACGCATTCTGACCAACGATAACAATCTTTTTGTTAACATACGAGGTGAAGCGAGGTCTGCATCCCGAGCGATTGTAGCAGGATGGATTAAGACCTTACTAGTAGAAGCAGGTATATCAGCAACGCCAGGTAGTGTGCGTTCAGCTGTAGCGTCTAAAAACTGGGTTGACAATTATCCCTTAGAAGATATACTCTCTAGGGGTAATTGGAGATCAGGCAACACATTTTGCAAGTTTTACAGACGACAAGTTTTGCCTGTCTCTACCAAATCACCAGGAGTAACATCTTTATTTACTCCAGTTGATTAAGGTATAATTAAATTAAATAGTGTATAATTACATTAATTTTGGATATTAATAAATATGTTGTTTATTGTACACATAATATGTGTTTTCAATTATTATACTTTAACCTGAATCCTTATCACATTGGTGTCATTCTAGGTTTGCTAACCACCACCAGGCGATAACAAACAAGTCTCAATTAAATAAGCTTCGAATAACGGTCAAGGTAATTAATAGAGGCGTTTTACCTACCAATAAAACGCTTATTAATTTACTTACCTTATTCGAAGCTTATGGAGTAATTTCTGCCTGGTGGATTTCGACTCAATGAATTTCATAAAATTGTGTGCGACTAACTTCAGAGTCGCCCCCACTGCCAGGTGGTGGTGGCAACCGATAGAAAGAGATAGCAGATACATACAGCTAGGGTAGAAAGAGACAGCTATATTATGGCGGGAAACGTAGTGCCTATCTCAATTAAATAAGCTTCGAATAAGGTAAGTAAATTAATAAGCGTTTTATTGGTAGGTAAAACGCCTCTATTAATGACAGCGCTAACGTACTCATGGATACATTTTAAGAATCTTGTTTTGGTAGTAAGTAGGGTGAGTGTGCAAGTGTGGTGGGTTGACATCGGGTTCAGTAAATTTAAAATTTTACAAAAAATTTGGCATTTTATATTTTGAAAAAAAATTCCTATGTTGAAACCATGATAATTCGATTCTGCTCACGATTCTCAACAAACTTTCATCTTTCTAGTTTTGCGTTAATTCATTAACACGTATTTCTTAGGGATTATTTGTTACCCTAACATCCTGTAGTATTTCTATTTGCTGTTCTCAACCGACCACAAGTTAGCAGTTCAGTTGTACCTGCTATTTCTCTATTTATTTATGTAATCGATTGGGACTTCTAATGATTCGTGACTACTGTGTATGCAGACTTTAGTCAATTTAAATATCTTGGACAATGTCACACAAATTATCTAGAATCTAGCCTGGACTTGTATTATGATGACTAGACAACGATATAGAATACATACATATAGATACAAACATCCATGACTCGGGTACAAATATTCATATTCATCATACAAATACTTGTCCCTTACGGGATTCGAACCCGCGACCCTCGGCACAGCAGGCAGGTTCACTACCGACTGTGCTACCGGGCCGTCAATTACCGGAACGGTATCGGTGAATGTAATAGGGTATATAAGTATTAGATACTCCAGGAGCAATAATAAGATATAGTAGTTTTATGTACATACGAGCTTTTACCCGCGACTTCGTCCGCATAAATTATATACCAGATTTTAAGTCAGATGTTACGCTACCAAACAAAAAAGTTTCATCAAAATCGGTTCAGTAGTTTTTGCGTGATACTCGAACAAACAAACACCCAAACAAACAAACAAACAAACTAAATTCTTTTTTCAAAAATTTACAGTTTTATAATAGTCAAGATTATATTATTTATTATGTGCATGCCTACATTACATAATTTATAATACATAGTATATAGGACAGCATAAATTAGCACAATAGTATAAAGGTAATAATATCGTAATACTCACAAAATATATAACACAGCAGGAGAACCTTTCCGTTCAACGACTAGCAACAGAATGATCGCAAACGTGGCGCGCACTCGCTTTTATAGGAAAACTAGCCGAGCAAGCAGTGGCGCCACTTTTGCGACGAATAAAATATATTTTGTAAAATTAGCGAATCCAACTAAATGTAAATTAATAATATAATTTATAATGTAATTATACATTGTTATTTATATATTTACTTACAGCTACGCATATTTACATGTATAGGGCCTGTTATGAATGGACATAAGCTGACATTTATTTTAACAATTACCTACTAACAACATAGTTTAATAGTTTTTTATAATATAAATTAATGTAGTTGTAATAGCTTAATTATTATGCTGTTCTCAACCCACCACAAGTTATCAGTTCAGTTGTACACACGGCGACAGGTCAGGTTACCCTGTTTGGACTTTGAACTATTAAAGAAGTTGAACGCTGCGAATCGTGTGAGAGGGTGCGGTATGTTGTTGTTGTGTCGTCTCACAGCACGCTGCGCCCGCGCCGGCGCAGCCGCGTCTATGCAGGCTCTCTTCCGCACTATTTTGTGTTTTGTACGTCGTGTAGTTATGGGTATATAGGGTGCGTAACCTGATGTGTCACCGTGTGTACATGTTATTTCTCTATTTATTTATTTTTACCTACTATAGTTTTTTATAAATTAATTTAGTTGTATAGCTTAATATTATATTTTTCATACAAACTTTTCAAAGCTTTATATCTTAAAGCTTATCTTTTTAATTATTTGGTAAGCAGGTTGTATTTTATTACGTAATACAACTTTGTCTACTAGGTATTTGGAGGCGGAGGTCTTGATACAATCGTGTCATCTACCTATTAGTCATGGATTTCCGCAAAGTAACGCCTGATTCAATTAACTTTATATCTTCGTTATTATATTATAAATTGCAAATATTATTTGATACGCGACATCTAGATTTTCTAAACTATTTTTTCATATATAAAGTTTTACTTTTATTAATTCCGTCTACGCGTATTGTGCGTCAAACGTTTGTATGGACTGAAACCACCTTAAGAGGGCTATCGGAGTCCAATGGCGCCCTCATCACATCACATTAATAAAGATTTCTCAAAAAAGAAAGCCTATATTTAAAAAGTACCCAAATGACAAACTACGAAAGTCTTCAAGCTATTTTCATAGAATACTTTAGGTTTTTTAAAGGTCGAAACATACACTTTTTGAAAAAATAAAAAAAAACGGCCGCTTTTGTTTTTATTCGAAATTGTCTAAAAGTGAATGTTTAGAACCTATAAAAGTATTGTATAACAATGGCTTGAAGGCTTTTGTAGTTTGTCAATTGGGTCCTTTTTTTAATTTAGGCTTGCTTTATCGAGAAATCTTTATTATTAATGTGATGAGGGCGCCACTGGACTCCGATAGCCCTCTTAACAGACATACGCCTGCAGCTGGTCGAGTCATTTGGTTAGATAGTGACTAAAACACATTGGTACGATCATTTGTTTAGAACCATTAACTATAGTTAGGGAGGCGAGGTAGCTAAATGGCGTGATTCAACGGGGCGCCGTCGAGACCTATCAAAATCGAAAGATAAAATAATTTCAAAAAGAAAAGCTCGTATGGTAAAAACCATTTTAGCGGTGGGTTTGGCGTGTACGGTTTTTCAAAAATGTTAAAAAAAACATTTACTTGGGCATTCTCGAGCGCGTCAGATGTTCATACTACGTGTGCTCCAAGTGCCTCTGATTGCCTCTGATAACAACGGTATACTAATCTGCCGGTTTTCGTGGTGGGGGTAGGCATATGAAGTAGTCAAAAATGAAAAAAAAAATTTACTCGAGCGCGTCAGATTTTCGGAAGGGGTGTTATGTTGAGTAGGCCCCAAGGAAGCTCCCTTTAAAAAAACTGACGATTTCGGCGTGACAATAAGTTACGATGAATTTTTGAAAATGCACAAAAAAAAGTTTTTTTGAAATACTCGAGCGCGTCAGATTTTCATAGGGGAGGTTTATCTCGGTATCCTGAAAGCATATTTTCTTAATCTGACAAAAATATTGGTGGGTTCTCTTAATCTGACCGAAAAAGGATTTTTGGTTTCTTTTTTTTCCTTTCTTTCTCCTTGATAAAACGGGGAATTTAAGAATGACAATAAAGAGACCTTTTTTGTGTAAAATAAAATTACCTTTTTTGTTTATTTAACCTTTTTTTTTGTAAAATGTATCGTTCGCGACTTATATGCCGCAACGCGTTTTCCGGAAGACGAAATGGCTCCTCCACACTTCCGGTTATGAGGAAACCGGCAGATTTTGTATTTTTAGTAAGTTTTAGATTATATTCTTCAAAATAAAAAATAAAAAATCGCGCTCGAGAATGCCGGAGTAACGTTTTTTTTTACAAGTTCGCGACCCTATAACTCGTCGGCGTCAAGGACTTATCGTCAGATTAGTTAAATTTAGTCTTAAAACACTAAAATCAACCCCCAATATCTTAATCTGACGCGGTCGAGTATTTCAGACTATCGATTTTTTTTTACTAATCTGATCGTCTATCCTAGGCGCGCGTCACTACATATAGAGCTAAATACTTTACAAGAAGGTATCTCTCATATCTTAAACTGCCACGCTCGAGTATTACCGAAAATACCCCTATTCGCCTCCCTACCTATTTTCCTGGTACGAGTGACAGTCTGGGATCGAATCTTCGCCACCTTCACGGGAAGGCAGGCTTATACTAACCAGTAGATCATAATCAGCTTACAAAAGTATTTATACCTTCAATAGAAGAGAATATTCCTCCATTGTGTAGTTCCGCATAAAAGCCTGTGAAGACATTTCTTTTTCCGTTCCTTGTTTTCAATATGTCCAACATCGCGGCCTTGATCCCGTTGTATATCGGCGATGCCAAAACTCCGCCTGTAAATTTTTGTATTAGCTCAGTCATATCTTACACTAGAAATCGCGAAAGACGTAAACTATCGTCAAGTTCTGATTTTTTTAATATAACTGTTTTGCATTACAACAAAACAGATATTATGAGTGAGAGAATACATGCAGCATTGATTGAAGAAGCATCCATAGATTCTACCTTAAATTTGGCTAAATAAACGAACTTACCATCAACTCTCTATACTTTCCTCTATATCTGTCTCTTTCACTCCGCTAGATTGGCGCCTCGAATCTGACAAGGCGCGCTCATTTGACGTTTACTTCATAGTCTTCATCAATCACCAGCAAGCACCTTGCTGCAATGCTGCATGTATTCTCTCACTCATAATATCTGTTTTGTTGTAATGCAAAACAGTTATATTATAAGTTATTCGAATACATGCAGCATTGATTGAAGACCTGTTTGTTATCTGCTGGTGAAAGAGTACAAACGCTATGTGAAAATAAATGAAAATGTGTATGTCATAAAGCCATCATCATCAACAATGGGTACATTAACACAAGTCCTGTATAAAAAGGAAAAATACACTATAAAATAACTTTCATAATAGTAATAGAACATAATAGTCTTGATAATGACTAAATGTTATCTCACTCAATGTAACTAGGTATTTAAAATCAACAGATTGCTGTTGAAAGAGAAAAACAATTTAAGATTAAATTTCTACACCTGTTGAGGCATAATCTTAACCATCATACAGAAACAATCCTCAGAGATCATTACAGTTACATTACATTTGAAGTGGACACGATAGGCAAGCAAGCATTACAGTTAATTCAAACCACTGAACTTATTAGGTAGATGTATGAAAAATTATTTAATAGTCATAACAGTAACCATTCCATACCTCATTCTTAACAGTATTATACGGTACTGTTTATCTGAGAACAATATACAATTTCCGAAATAAAATTTACCAGTAAGCTTTTTTCATGATTCTCTCCATGGACCGTTTTGAGTTCTGATAGCTGGTCTAATAACATAAGATATTATTAGATATTAGATAAGAAAAAGATTAATTACATCATTCTCAAAACAACTCTTCTCGTTGACCCAAGCTTCATTACATGTTGTACTGAGCATAAGGACTCCACAGTATGTTGTTGCTCATTAGCTAGTCAGCTGGATTGTTAACATTTTCTGTGTCTGGAGCTGAAGTTGGGTTATTATATTTATTTATAATTATTAGGTTTATCTCACCACTACACTACTCTACCTGGTACTCTCGGATCTATCAATATCTGCATTGGGTTAATTTTCTAGCCAATCAAATACTAAACTAGCGTCACATATTGGCATCCTTCTCTCCTGGTATTTAGCTTACAGGATATTTTGTAATTTTATAATGGTCCAGCTGCACGGCAGGTAAAACCTACTGACCTATGGCAGAGTATTGTCTGAGATGTCCGTAAAATTCTGCCCACATATCCCATATGGAGCTCTAGAATCTACACCAAACGAAGTTACTCAGTTACTCAGACCCTATTTTATAATGTAGTGTCTGGTAGATGTCTTATCGCAGGTTGTTAAGACCGATTCTCTTTAGTAGGAGTTCCTTTCGTTTAATGACCAGTCAGTGCACTGCCTGATTAGCCTCCCCCCCTCCTTTTTTAGGGCTAAGGGTTTTAGTTTCTCCACCCGTGGTGGGCTCCTGCTCAAGTCCTTACCCCAAGAACTGAACAGAATGTAAATTGTCAGTTGGCAGCACTTGTGTGTCCAAGTTGTGGTACTATCAAAATGTATTGTGCCATGTGAAGTGAAGGTGGTACAGTTATTGTGGATCTATATTGAGTGGTGGGAGAGAGCGCCCATGCCAACCCGAAGATCCAATGTGAAATGAATGCCTCGCAATATTCGCAATAGATTGTTGGACCATCTCTGAAATCCCAACCTTCACGACTATCTATGATTGTCTTTTCCTAGAAGTGAACAAATCAACTAAATCAAAGTCAACGGTCTACGCGACCGGGGGGGTGATGAACTGATGAGTGATGAGTGCCCATCCAGCAATGGATTCTAGATAATCGGTTGGTATTACTAAGGCAGTCAGCAACGCTGATATGTATATGCCCCTGATCTATGTTCGACCTCCGTGGCCGGGGGCGGCGACGAGTGCCATTCCGGCCCTGCATCCTAGATAAGAGGTCGGTAATGCTACTCCATATGCCCCATGTTCTGAATGCGACCTCCGAGGCCGGGGGCGACAAGTGCTATTCCAGCACTGGGTTCTAGATAAGAGGTCGTTAATGCCACTGGGTATGCCCCATGTACTAAATGCGACCTCCGAGGCCGGGGGCGACGAGTGCCATTCCGGCACTGGGTTATAGATAAGAGGTTGGTAATGCCACTGGGTATGCCCCATGTACTGAATGCGACCTCCGAGGCCGGGAGCGACAAGTGCTATTCCAGCACTGGGTTCTAGATAAGAGGTTGGTAATGCCACTGGGTATGCCCCATGTACTGAATGCAACCTCCGAGGCCGGGGGCGACGAGTGCCATTCCGGCACTGGGTTATAGATAAGAGGTTGGTAATGCCACTGGGTATGCCCCATGTACTGAATGCGACCTCCGAGGCCGGGGGCGACAAGTGCTATTCCAGCACTGGGTTCTAAATAAGAGGTTGGTAATGCCACTGGGTATGCCCCATGTACTGAATGCGACCTCCGAGGCCGGGGGCGACGAGTGCCATTCCGGCACTGGGTTCTATATAAGAGGTTGGTAATGCCAAGTATTGTATATGCCCTATTATCTATATTCGACCTCCGCGGTCGAGGGCAGCGACGAGCACCCTTCAGGCTCTGCATCCTAGATAACTGGTCGGTAATGATAATGGTAATGCCATTGCACATGCACCATGTTATGTACGACCTCCGCGGCCGGGTGCGACGAGTGCCATTCCGGCACTGGGTTCTAGATGGACAGTCAGTAAAGCTATTGTATATGCCCTATGATCTTATTCGACTTTCGATATTCGACCTCCGAGGTCGTGGGCGTTGACGGGCGCAAAAGCACTGCGTTAGATAATCAGTCGGTAATGCCATGCATGAACCCCACGTTCTGTCTATGACCTCCGAGGTCGGGGGCAAAAAGTACCATGCCATTCCGACACTGGGAACAAGATTTGATACATATTTGTACCTGAAGTGAGCACCCCAGACCACATCCGATGTGTCTGATTCAAATGTGCTTCACCTTATGTGCAGAACCACCGAACTGTGGTATAATGGCCTTCCGCCATCAGGAAAATTCCTGCTGCACAGGGACAGAGAACTGATACTGTTGACATTGCAAAAATCGCTATCTGGTTATATTGGCAAAGCCTAGGAGAGCTAACTAGCACTAGGTTCTATTATCTGTAGATAACTAGCGCATGCTATTGTAGCTCATGGTATTGTTATACAATACAAAACGGTTCAAATACTACAGGTCCAGACTAAGTGCAAGCGCAGCCTAGTATTGATATGCCAGTATTGTTAACTTAAACTCAGTATGGTTGTGTGACCAGGAAGAAAATGTATAAATCATATAATAAAATATGTAAATCAAGACATCCAATGACTGTGGGCCAAAGGAACTCTTTGAGTCTAATATGATAAAACTGCAAAAGACCAGAGGGCCTAAAAGGAAGGCTGGCTGCAGTACCCGATCATAATTATAAGACAGCAATTAAAAAAGATTTTGTCCTTCCGTACTCCTTATCAAGAACATCTTGAAAAAAGGGAAACAAATTCGGTAGGCACATCTAGTTTTCTTCTTTAAGTTTTTAACCATCTTTGACACAAAATTCTTGCAAAGGAAGGTGGCAATGGTGGCATAGGTTTGTGATCATATTTATACCTACATAAGTTGATCTGTTTTATGTCAAACTCCTTTAATCTTTAATGTATATTTTCTACAGGTATGCCTAACATTGCAAATATGGGTGATATTTCACCCCCCATTCCGGGGAACTTTGGTAAACCTATTTGTTTCTAACTGTAAGTATGTATGTAATAAGACTTAAAAGGTATAACGCACTTTAATTGACTAGAGACACTTAATGATTTAAAATGTAACAGGTAGAATGCCACTCGGCTGAAAAAGTGTTCAATGCTCAATGGGGTTGTCTAAGGGTTGTTTCACACATACCGCAACCACATCACGTGAGCGGGCACATATTTTTGACACACATTGCAGACACAACGTTGCATTAACATAACGACAGTGCGCACACACCTGTGCCAGAGTCAATCTGTCTGTCTGCACACGAAGTAAACACCTCGCAATTACTGGTGACAACGCAACCACATCGATATTTTGTTGGTACGCAACACAACTGCAAAAACTGCAGCGACACTTTTCACAAAACCACTGCTTGACCACTTTCTCTTCTTTCAGGGGGTGGGTATAACATTCTTTTGATCAATATTAGAACGTAAATCACCTAGTATAGGTGAGCTTAAGATTATAGGTGTCACAGAGATTGACTAAATATTGGTTCAGATATCAAATCTGTTGTTTGTGCCTAGGAACAATAGTATACATGTTCTGAGTGTTCTGTTTAGCCATAAATAGCCGAAATACAAAGGATCATACCTACTGGATCCTGAAAAATAGGTAGTTAACTTGGCTAAGGTGTCAGCACAGATATGAATCATAAAATTGTTGGGAAGCAATTAAAGAAGCCATCCTCCACTTGATTGAAAGATGTAGAGGTAACTCACCCCTGTCCTGTAGGGTTAAGAGCGTCAAAAGACCCTTCGAAGAGGCCGCTCTTTATCCAAAGCAGCGGCATTAAAGAGGTGACGTTCATTAGTGCTTCTACTTATTTTCTGCACACCGTGAGGGCACCTCTTTGACAAAACACGCACAGAACACTCACAAAACAATCTTTCCGTGTAATTTACACAGTAAAACATTGCAATTTCACTGTTTTAAACAAGTTTTAAAGTTAAGAAAAAATTTTGCAAGCTTCGGCGGCAAAATCTATAAACGCTATGAAGTAAACGTCAAATGAGCGCGCCTTGTCAGATTCGAGGCGCCAATCTAGCGGAGTGAAAGAGACAGATATAGAGGAAAGTATAGAGAGTTGATGGTAAGTTCGTTTATTTAGCCAAATTTAAGGTAGAATCTATGGATGCTTCTTCAATCAATGCTGCATGTATTCGAATAACTTATAATATGTTGTTAGGAACACAACCAGTAGCGAATATCCATGTTTGCAGCTTCAAGAGACCAGTAGGCCTACCATGAGTTTACACTATAGTAAACTGCAGTAAAACTACCGTAGTAAACTACAGAGTTTTTGTATTGAATTTCGTACAACGCTCCTAGTGGTTACGTTGAGAACTAAATCTGTCATACAAAATTGGCGCCGCAACTACAGTAGTAACGTACAGAGAAAACTCATGGTAGGCAACCTGGAGTGCGATTTTTGAATCTCATTCGCTGAGTTCAGCCGTTGAAAATGTCAAAATTAGTGTAGTGTAGTAGTGTGGAGATACGCATCTTTCTGCTACTGATTTGACTTTCAAAAATCGCACTCCTGAAGTATGATTTTTCAAAGTCAAATCAGCAGTAGAAAGATGCATATCTCCACAGTAATTTTGACATTTTTAACTGCTGAACTCAGCGAATGAGATTCAAAAATCGCACTCCTGGGCTAACTTTGCAGTACTCACAAAACCATCCCGTTTTTTGGTTTTTTGCCTTAGACAATTTATATAGGGACGCGCCTTGCGGTCGCATTTCCCCTCTGCCACGGTATAAGAACAACTGATCTTGTGCATTTACACCCAATTTTATACCTTATCACTAAATTACGAGACAGCCTATAATAGCGAAACAATAATTTTGAACTTAGAACGTTTGGGGTTCACACGAGACTACTTTTCATGATTTTTAACATTCAAAATTACAATCTAAACTTAGTAAACTTATGAGGAATAAAATCCGAAGTTGCGGATTTCATGTTACCTCGCCCCCCGCAAAAAGTGGCAGAAATGTTTCTTAGTAGAATGACACGCGTAGCTCGTCCCTATACAACGTGTTAATGAAATAGCGCAAAACCTCATACACCCCAACTGATTTATTACAAAATAATTAGATTGAAACTATAATTTCATTATTTTCATACTTAAAATTTAAAGTTATTCGCATTTTAAGTTTTTAGGCAAAAATGATTTGTTATCATTTCAGCACTGAAAGAAAGCGCTAACGTACCCATGGATACATTTTTATAATCTTGTTTTGGTTGTAAGTACACCCTAGTGTGCCCGTGCGGTGGGTTGACTTTGGGTTCAGAAAATTTTAAATTTTGCATGTGTATTATTTAATATTTTGAAAAAAATTACCTATGTTGAAACCATGATAATTCGACTCTGCTCTCGATTCTTAACAAACTACTTTCTAGTTTTGCGTTAATTCATTAACACGTTGTATAAATTGTCTAAGTTTATTGCCCACGTCTATGGCCCACCACACACATCCAGAATAAACAGGATTCAGTGTTGTCAACTATGGTTACAAAAAATACTAGAGTGCTGTTTAAAAATGCCTAAAATAAAAATGTATAAAAAGCCAAATAAATGACCGTAATTGCATTTTTAGGATTTATTAACACGAAACAAACAATTTCTATGCGTGATAATTACTATCATGTGATGAGGTCATGACCTACGAATGTTACGATTATGATTTGTAAATTGTATTCCAATATTAAGAGGCTCCTCATAGGTAAACGGGGCTCGGGCCATATTTTACTGGTTTTTAGAAGCTATTTTCTCCTTATTTGTAAGACATACAAATAATTGAAAAGTGTAGCAATATTCTTCAACATCTCGGCTTTACTTGCTATAGATCATATTTCTTATTTTTCTATAAAATACGTATGAAACCTGTGTTCAAAGGAAAGCCTAAATATTGGAAAAAATCTGTATTATGTGCATCTACTTTTTAACTTGAAGTCACATTTACTTGAGACACACACCCTAGTGTAGACAATATTAAGATCTAAAATTGCTATTTAGCAAATTTTTTTTAAGACCAATATTTAATGAGTTAATTCGATAATTGTTAAATTTGGGGCGAATTCTTATGATTTTAGAATGTGATTTCCTTGGATTAGAAGGCTCCACTGTGGCATAATGAAGGACAAGCTAGTCAAAAATAGGTATACCTACTAAAATGACGTAGTTCAGTAGAGGTGAGGTGGCTCTGAAAGAGTCAAGGTCGTTCGGTCAGGGAAACCCCTTAATACAACTAACCTGACTCGTATTATGCCTCCTTATAGTCATCATACCATATTTATCACTGCTCTTCATAAAATAGATAGATAGAGATTATCCAGAGACTTAAAAGCAAAAATTCGACAGGGTTTGATGGTATATCTACAAAGGTTATTAAGATCGAAACTCAACTTCGGCGCTGACATCGAGTCTAAGGCTCAAACTGCGGCCAAAAAGCTGGGCATCTTAAACAAGGTGAAGCGGTACTTCACTCCTGGACAGCTCTTAGTATTGTATAAAGCTCAGGTCCGATCATGTATGGAGTACTGCTGCCACCTATGGGATGGCTCAGCCAAGTATCAACTTGCCGCACTCGACTCGGTTGAACGCAGAGCCAGGAGGCTCATTGGCGATAGTAAGCTGGTGGAGACCAAGCTTCACCACCGCAGAGTGGCCTGCTTGTCGGTCTTCTACAGATTGTACTTCGGTGAGTGTGCCCTAGAGCTGCATGAGCTCATCCCGCCTTCCCCTTTCTACTATCGGACTTCCAGACGCACCGCGGGATATCACCCCTTCTTTGTTGACATCCCACATATCCGCACCAAGCGCCTTTCTGAATCTTTTATAATGCGCACAGCCAAGGAGTGGAATGCCTTACCTGCGTCAGTATGTCCGAGTACTTACAACCCCAATTCCTTTAAAGTACGAGTGAATAGGCATCTTCTGGGTAAGCTCGCTACATCTACGACCCCATCTTCGTCCTGAGGGCTGGATTGAAGTCAAGAGCAAACCCATAGTTAATAAAAATAAAAAATAATAATAATAATAAGTGCCATAATCGATCCATTGCTCTACCTTGTTAATAGGTCTCTGAGTGAGGGAGCTCTTCCAAATAATTAAAAAAAAGCGCTAATTAAGCCAATACACAAAAAAGGAAGTAAATTAGAGACAAGCAACTACTGTCCCATCTCGCCACTTCCTGCAATTTCGAAAATCTTTGAGAAGGCGATGGAAAACTCAAAAACTTTTTCTCAGCTAATAATATAATAAGTAAGGAACAATATGGCTTTCAAGAAAATATATCTACAGTTGATGCCATATTCGACATGAGCGACTATGTTACCCAAGCGATAGATGGTGGTGACAACGTTTTGTTGTGCTATTGGACCTTTCGAAGGCTTTTGACTGTGTGGATCATGCGTTAATGCTGGAGGTCTTACACCGCTATGGTGTGAGAGGAATCAGCAATGATTGGTTTAAATCAGAATGTAGTTATACCTAATCTTAATTGTACATCAAACACTGTGGAGGATATTACGTCAGACACTGTTAATAGGCCAGTCATTTCACGGAGTTTTGTTAGGCAGGGTAGGGAGTAATTATTAATTGGACTTTTAAACTGTAACTGGCACCTTAAACTGTATATTTAAATGTATATTTAAAAAAATTGCTACGCAACATAGAAATCGAAATTTCGTGTCCCAGAAGGCTTTTAAATAAATAATATTAATACCAATGCACTCATTTTAATTAGATTTAACAAAATACATTATTTTTGATCAATAAAATAGGCATTAAAATTTAAAAAATGAGGTATTTATTAGAAAATACGAACGTATTTTTAAACCTTCTAAGTAGGCAAAAATATTTACACCATGTTTGAAGTATGTATGATGGTAAAGCCTTAAATACGTGCAAAAAAAAAATTATCATCAGATATCGATATGATCGATATGATCAGATACAATATAGATAAAAGCCGTTTGTGAACTAAGCAAGATAGATTCAAAACGTTATTTCCATCGAAATTTTGAAGCTAGAGGCACTGAGGCACTTACCCCGTAGAGGCACTTGCCCCGACTGACCTCAAGTGAACAATGTTCTTTTGAGTAAATAAATTCATTAAACCGAAACTTTGTGCTTAAAAACATTTTCACATTTTTATTGGAGTCATAAAGTTATTATACCTGTCGGAATAGAGTAACTGACATGAGTTGTCAGATCAAACCGTTTTTTGTGAATTTGTCGGCACTTATCGGCACCCTAAAACTTCCAGTTCTGTATATAATTGTGAATCTAACGTGAAATCGTAAGTAATTTAATGAAATAGTGTTAGTATAATATTTCACAAAATAATCTACGATTTCACTTTAGATTCACTAATTAATCACAGAGCACGAATATTTACCCAGTCGATTGTGCCGACAAGTTCCCAAAAACGGTTCTATTGCCTCGCGTCACGTATCTCTTTCTGTTATACAGTGGCGCCGCTGCTAGGTACATCTCGCTCTCTCAGCTGTCAGTTCCTCTATATAATACCTTTATGATTGGAGTAGGTCTATGGTGATTGCTATCACCACAATCTTAGCAGCTTAAAATAATAATAATTCGTGGACATCAACTTACCTTCCGCGGTACATCTCCTCTTTGCATGATCAAATGTCACCGGGATCTCGTGATACATGAGACAGCCCCCCGCATCTTTATATAAGGTGTAGCCACCATACTTGAAGTTGGGTCTGACCGCCAGCGCCGCTGGAAAAACAAAATCAAAATCAATCAATCCCGCCATCCCGCCTGCCAACCCGATGACAATAGAGGCGTTTAAAATCTGATTAAATTATCCTGATAAACAAATATCCTTAGGTACTATTATAGTTTACGAGCTTTTACCCGCGACTTCGTCCGCATAAATTATATACCAGATTTTAAGTCAGATCATAAGCTATCAAACAAAAAAGTTTCATCAAAATCGGTTCAGCAGTTTTTGCGTGATGCTCGAACAAACAAACACCCAAACAAACAAACAAACAAACAAACAGACAAGCAAAAAATCCCAAAATTGGTGATTTGGAATCAGGAACAGGTAAAAACCATGTAGTAATTTTTTTTTGTAAGTATCTTCAATGTACAGACACTTCTGTTACAGTTTTATAATAGTTTAGATATGAATAAGTTACCTTCGTTTTTGATGCCACTGATATTCTTAACTCCTGCTTCGCTCAAGAAGCACAAGTACGGGTTCCGATTGTCGCATTGCACGTCTGACATAAGGCCGTGTGGAGACAGCATTATGCATTGTTCATGTCCGTCCACGTTGTTTGGTTCATCGAGAGCCCACGTGTGTTCGATGTCTGACAGCTGGGTACCTGCAAATAGTAGGTATTTGTTGTGAGCTGGTAAAACAATGCATAGTAGATTTTAGAAGCCAGCGGTAAAATCTGAAAAATCGTTATACTTTCTAATCGGTACAAGCTATTGTTAATCTAAAAATAGCATATCATTTATACAGGGTGAAATTGATATCATTGGCATCCTTTTAAACTAAGAGTCTACCCATAAAACTGAACAACTTTTACTATGGGAGCAAACCGATCGGAGCAACAAAAAAATCAGCTTTCCCATACTAAACTGCAATGCCTACTCGACTCAAATGTATGCAACAGCTGATTTTTTTTTGCTCTGATCGGTTTGCTCCCATAGTAAAAGTTGTTCAGTTTGATGGGTAGACTCTTAGTTTAAAAGGATGCCAATGATATCAATTTCACCCTGTAGATTGCTGTTCTCAAACCACCACAAGTTAGCAGTTAAGTTGTGCATTCTATTTCTCTATTCATTTATTTCAACAATCAGGTACTTTACAAACAACGTAGTTTAATAGATTTTTGAAATTTAAATTAATTTTATTTTTAAAATTTTATGAATTACTTTGGCTTAATACAAATATTATTTACATTTTTGGAGCAATTATTGCTAGTTAATTGAATTTTGACGCTTTGAAGAGTTTTCTTTCTTCTGTAGTTTCATCGCCGCACGAATTATTAAAAAATAGACGAAACTTTGGTAGGAACAAAATGGTGAATTAACTAAAAATTGCTTTCAAACGGTAGTTAACCGGAGAACGTTAAAAAATAATTAGGTAGGTGGAACAATAATCGAGGTACCTACGAAAGCCTGTGCATACCACATGACTATTGCTAAAGTTCTTTTATCTCTTTTTTATCAAAAATACGGCACGCGCATGCACTTTTCGGCGGGCTGGGCAATCGCGTTTCTCATAGAAAATATTCGTCTGAACCTAAGGCCCCTTAACAGACATGCGCCTGTGCCACTAACACCATCGCTGGTCTTTTGTGAACGCCCCCTTCACAGTTCCCTACTAAGCAACACCTGCACTCAGGAACCGCAGTAGGTTTCTAACAGGGAGGGTTTTTATCTCATCTGGCGCAAATACCTGTCTAGATTGATACTTGGTTTTTTTTTTTTTTTTATTAACTATGGATTTGCTCTTGACCTCAATCCAGTCCTCAGGACGAAGATGGGGTCGTAGATGTAGCGAGCTAACCCAGAAGATGCCTATTCACTCGTACTTTAAAGGAATTCGGGTTGTAAGTACTCGGAAATACTGACGCAGGTAAGGCATTCCACTCCTTGGCTGCGCGCATTATAAAAGATTCAGAAAGGCGCTTGGTGCGGATATGGGGGATGTCAACCAAGAAGGGGTGATATCCCGCGGTGCATCTGGAAGTCCAATAGTAGAAAGGGGAAGGTGGGATAAGCTCATGCAGCTCTTAGACACACTCACCGATATACAATCTATAGAAGACCGACAAGCAGGCCACTCTGCGGCGGTGGGCTAGGCTATGAAGCTTGGTCTCCACCAGCTCACTATCTCCAATGAGCCTCCTGGCTCTGCGTTCAACCGAGTCGAGTGCGGCAAGTTGATACTTGGCTGAGCCATCCCACAGGTGGCAGCAGTACAGTTTATACAATACTAAGAGCTGTCCAGGAGTGAAGTACCGCTTCACCTTGTTCAAGATGCCCAGCTTTTTGGCCGCAGTTTGAGCCTTAGACTCGATGTCAGCGCCGAAGTTGAGTTTCGTGGTCAAGTTTATACCCAGAAGCCCAAGACTGTTGGAAACAGGGACAGATGTACCCCGGAAAGTAGGAGTTTACATTTTTATAAAACAACATTGCCAACTAAAAGTTTCCACAGATAAATTGATGTAAAATCTGTGGAAACTATTAGTTGGCAATGTTGTTTTATAAAAATGTTGATACCCTGCTATCCTGTAATTAGTCCGTAGCCACATTCACACAGATGATTCAAGAGAATTTCCATCTCCTCTTTGCAAAATCTGCATTTGGTCCAGTCATTTAGACAGTGCAAAGTACATACTTTGCACTGTCTAAATGACCACTGCCACTATCTTATTGTTATTATAGGTACATACCTATAATAACAATAAGATAGTTGCAACAAAAAGGCATTATTAATACGAGCCTGACAGTCTGGGATCGAATCTTCGCCTCCTTCACGGGAAGGCTAAGGCTTAATACTAACCAGTAGGTAGATCATAATCAGCTCAATAAAGTATTTACCTTCAATAGAAGTGAATATTCCTCCATTGTTTGAAGTCGAAGAAAATCCAGTGAAGACATTATTTTTCCCGTTCCATGTTTTCAATATGTCCATCATTGCGGCCTTGATCCCGTCGTTTATCGGCGATGCCAAAACTCCACCTGTAAATTTTTGTGTTGTCTCAAAGTTAAAGCTATAGAAAGCATGACGGTACCAATTAATCTTTGTCCAGTTTTACGGAAATCCGCCGACGTGTTTTTCTTGTTTGGACGTGCATTTCAATAAAATTAGGTATATCAAAGCAATCAAAAACATATCATGTAAAAAAAATTGCCAAAACTTGTAACCCTTTTACTCTTAAAAGTTTTGAGATGTGTTCATCTCGGTCAAATAAAGAAAAAAGACTTGGCCGACATTGTCATATCCCACGTAGAGCCAATGCTTGCCATGTAGAGTCAGTTTTTAGCTCTACAAGATGACGAAGTCGGGCAAGCCTTTTATCTATATTTGACCGACATGAACACTTATTCAAGACTTGGCTTAAAATTGGATCTTAAAACTTTTGAAGAATTTTGAGTCTTGGCTATTTTTTTTACATGAAATATTTTTGATAGGATACCAATTTTTTTTGTTTATTGCTTTCGCTTTACAATTATTTAAAATAAGCAGACCCTTAAGTCTTACGGGTTACGTACTCCTGCAATACCAATACTGAAGAGTTAGAACCCGGATTTCAATAAAAAAGTCCACAATACTAATCCACAATAAAAATCAACAATCCACAATAGCAATACTAATTTTATAGAGAAGATGAGAAGGAGAAGAGCAGATCCTCAAACTTCATTCTTAAGTTGGCAGCACCCCTGCCGCATCAGAACTGAAGCAACTCTTCACCCAAAATATTATGCAAACGTATTTGCCTAATACCCACAATGTAAGTCCAAAATCAGAATATTCTCAAGTGTCACGGTAGGCTGAAGCATAAGTACGTCTACCATGAGTTGTGATAGTAAAATCAACTGACGTGGCTACATTCGTAATAGTGAAGACGTTGAGCGAATAGATAACATACAATTCGCACCATGGTTTCATCGCACGCAACGAAAATCGTTAACGTATAGACGACAGGCACTGTAGCTCATGGCGTTCCATGACTCACTTCACATTTAATCGATGTGTCTCTTTCTTATTGCCTCTTAGAAACAAGAATAGCAGAATTAGCTAAAAAAAATTTGAGTCCAAGCCAAAAAAAGCTACGAATTTAGTTGCGTTTAATGAATTTACTATAGCAACTCATGGTAGACCTACAGGAATCAGGTCAGAATAACTGGGACCTGAAGTTTAATGACGTAGTCTCTGCTTGATACCAACAATACTGATTCCTGCAGATTCTCAAATCTCACTGTTAGGTAAGCAGTACCTCGGCAGCATCAGGATTTGAGGATCAAAGGTTGCAAATTGCATTTTGTTGTAGTAGGTACCAATAGGCAAAGTTTCATGAGAATCGGTTAATTATAACTAGTACAGTGCGTTCCAGAATCTTTTTACTCTTACAATACATTATTCGCATCCTTCACTTTAAGGGGATGACGGGGGCAAAATTCCACAGTTTTCTACTTAGTTATTATGCGCTAAACCCAGTCTACCGTTAAGATATGGTATAATATTTTGGGGAAATGCTACTAATTCGATCACAGTATTTCGTGCACAGAAAAGATGCATAAGATCAATGTGTGGTTTGAAGAGATTTGTATCATGTGTGTGTAAACCGTACTTTAAGTCACTAAATATTCTTACATTTCCGTCAATGTACATATACGAGGTTGCCCTTTTTGTCAAAGGTCACGAAAACTTATTCACCAAGGTCACGAGTGCACGTCGCTGTGATCAAATGCGACTTGTACCTTGCAAGAAGCTTGCAAGACAGCATTATTTAAAAAGAGTTGTTTAGCCATGGAGCCTAAAATTTATAACAAAATCCCTAAAAACATAAGAGAATGTAATGACATTTCAGTATTTAAGCGGAATTTAAAAGACTACTTAATTAATATGACATTTTACTCAATTAGTGATTTCTTAAACCACAATGACATAATTTAGATTGTAGCAAATATAGTTGATAGTATAATTGATTGATTTGTTGTTTGTAAGATTATTATTATTGTTGACATTTGGTATTATTATTGAATTTGTTATTAATATGACTATTGTTTGTAAAATTATTATTATTGTTGAGATTTGGTATCATTATTGTTTTTTTTTTTTTTTTTTTTTTTTTATTCAAAATGGGTTTACGCTTGGCTTCAGCTCACCTGATGGAAAGTGTAGATGAAGCCGAGGATGTAGCGCGCTCGCCCAGAAAAAGCCTATTTACTCTTCTTTTAAAAATATCCTGATTGTATTTGCTTGGGAAAACAGACGCAGGGAGAGAGTTCCAAACCTTACCGGTTCTCATTATAAAAGAGGATGCGAACCTATTTGTGCGGATTGTTGGAATATCGACAACGTATGGATGCAGTCTCGCACTACGTCTTGTCGTACGATGATGGAAGGGGGATGGTGGAATCAGGTCATGTAACTCCTGGGCACATTCGCCGAAGTGTAGCCGATAGAATACCGACAGACAGGCGACCAATCGTCGGTGCTCCAGACTATGTAGCTTAGTCTCGACGAGTGCATCGTCATCGATGAGTCTCTTGGCTCGACGCTCAACTGAGTCCAGTGCGTCAAGTTGGTATTTCGCAGAGCCGTCCCAGAGGTGACTGCAGTACTCCATGCAAGATCGCACTTGGGCTTTGTAGAGAGTAAGAAGCTGTGCAGGCGTGAAGTACCGCTTAACCTTGTTCAGGATACCAAGTTTCTTGGCTGCGGTTTTAGCTTTGGACTCAATCGAGCGGCCGAAGTTCAGGTCCGACGTGAGTTCGAGACCCAACAACTCTAGACTTTCGGAAATCGGAATGGAGACACCCTGGAACGTAGGAGACACATTAGGACGTGACCTTTTTGCGGAAAACAGACAGGCCTGTGTTTTAGTGGCATTGAATTCAACCAAGTTGGCAGTACCCCATTCGGACACTGCCGTCAAGGTCGAATTCGTACGCTCGACCATGGCCCCTCTCTGGGACCGGACTTCGTGGCCGTCGGCCTGTCTAACAGGCAGATATCTCTCGGTGACCGTTGCTGTCGTCTGCGTACCCAAATATACCGGGCTGTAGCAGATCATTGATGTGCAGCAGAAATAAGGTCGCAGAGAGAACTGATCCCTGAGGGACACCAGCATTGATTGCCATGAGGTCAGACGACGAGCCGTCTATTACAACTCGAATAGACCGTTCGCTCAGGAAATCAGCAATCCAGTCACACAGGCCAGAAGGGAAACCAAATGATGGAAGCTTGCTTAAGAGGCTAGCGTGCCAGACCCTGTCAAACGCCTTGGAGATATCGAGTGATACCGCCAAAGCCTCACCATGTTTCTCCATGGCTTCGCCCCATATTTTGTGTAACTTACTACATTATTTGTATGCCATCAGGCGGATCACAGTGAGACCTATATATTTGTAAACGTGTAATTACTATAACCTGTGTATCACAAATAAATAAATAAATTATGAAATTATGAAAAATTACCGTGCACCCAGATTTGTGAAACTAGCAATGAACATACAAAAAGTGAAATCGTTTTTACCCTTTTAATAATATAAGTACCCCAATTAGCCTAAATTGTTGGTACAATATCTGTAAGTAGGTAAACTATGCCTATACATGTAGTCATACTCTTTCTTATACTGTGCCTATTAAGAGGGCTATCGCAGTCCAGTGGCATCACATTAAAAAAGATTTCTCAATAAAGAAAGCCTAAATTAAAAAAGTAATCAACACGAACACTACAAAAGCCTTCAAGCTATTTTCATAGAATACTTTTATATGTTTTTTAAAGGTCTAAAGTCTAAACATACAAATTGGGAAAAAAGAAAAAAAAACGGCCGCTTTTGTTTTTATTCGCAATTATCTAAAAGTGGAATGTTTAGAACCTATAAAAGTATTGTATAACAATGGCTTGAAGGCTTTTGTAGTGTTCGTGTTGATTACTTTTTTAATTGAGGCTTTCTTTATTGAGAAATATTTTTTAATGTGATGAGGGCGCCACTGGACTGCGATAGCCCTCTTAAAACCTACAGTAATCGATGGTTTTGGTTGCATTCGTCTACCATATTCGATGTTTATAGGCTTTGATTTTACTTTAAAATCAAAATAAGGTTTTGGTCATGTATGTAGGTACTTTATCACAAAAATTAAAAAAATTTAACAATGAGGTACCTAATTCGTCATAGCAGCGACACAAGCTAATAATACTGATGCAAAAAAAAAGTAGAGTGCACCTAATGAAAAAATAGTAAAAGAGTAGAGTTTCAATAAAGAGTAAGTATTTGCGTTATTAAAAATTCATGGTTTAACTTTTTATATTGGAGTATATTATGGAGATCTAAGTCTGTACTTATAATAAATAGAGATAGTAAGCGAAAAATGTTTCGTCTATGTTGTAATAACATACTACGTGGACATAAACTTACCTTTTTTTTTTTTTTTTTTTAATTTATTTAACTTTTACAAAAAAAATTATAATCTAGAATAAACAATTTCTCTCCAAAACTCCTAAAAGAGTTTAGCGGGAGATCCACAGTTGCTGCGTGACGTTAACTAATTCAAAAGTACAGTTACAGGTCTGATGTTAATTTTTGACTACAAAACAATTTTAATTTAAAACAAAACAATTTTTTTTTTAAAGAAATTAGTTTAAGTCTTTATCGATAACAATACCTTCCACGGCGCATCTCCTCTTTGCATCATCAAATGTCACCGGGATCTCGTGATACATGAGATAGCCCCCCGCATCTTTATATAAGGTGTAGCCACTATACTTGGGTCTGGCCGCCGCTGGAAAAAACATTTCAAAATCAGTCACTCCATCAACCCGATGACGAGAGATACAAAAATTTTGGACCTTCCATACAAAATTGCAGATCAATCGATAAATTTTCTATGGGACCAACCATTTTCCTTTATAGTAAACTAGCAGCCCGTCCCGGCTTAGCACGGGTGGACGTCTAATCTTTTCTAGCAATAAATATAGCCCATGTTACTCAGGGTGAATGTAGCTTTCTAATGGTGAAAGAATTTTTTTAATCGGCCCAGTACTTTTTGAGCCTATTCATTACAAACATACAAACATACAAAAATAGGTACAAATCTTTCCTCTTTATAATATTAGTGTAGATAAAAGCGGTCAAGTGCGAGTCGGGCTACTCGCGCACCGAGGGTTCCGTACCACACCATTACAAAACACAACATTATTAACTTAGAAAAAAACACTTTTTTTCTCCGGGACCTTTAAGATCACAAGCGCAAGACCGACTCACACTTGGCCGGTTTTTAGTATTTGTTGTTATTCTGTAGAGTTTACTCTATAATCACACTAAGTTTGAAGCTTGTATGTATTACCGTTTTTACGATAGAGAGTGAAGAAAAAACGTTGATAAAAACTAGTTTCTTGTTGAGAACCCCCCTTTAGGCCAGTCATTTTATGGAGTTTTGTTAGGCGGGGTAGGGAGTAATTATTAATTGGACTTTTAAACTGTTACCGGCACCATTTAGTGACAAAAATACTATCCTAAACCATATTAAAAAAGAATTTGCTACGCAACATAGAAATCAAAATTGTGTGTCCCAGAAGGCTTTTAAATTAATAATATTAATACCAATGCACTCATTTTAATTAGATTTAACAATATACATTATTTTTGATCAATAAAATAGGCATTAAAATTTAAAAAATGACGTATTTATTAGAAAATACGAATGTATTTTTCAAAACATTCTAAGTAGACAAAAATATTTACACCATATTTGAAGTATGTATGATGGTAAAGCCTTAAACATGTGCAAAAAAAAATGTATCATCAGGTTTTTTAGAACGAGATAATATCTATATTTTAAAATTGGAACTGTTGCTGACGTATTTTTTTTTAATTTTGGGACATTCTTAAGCTCAAATTGGCTCTTCAATATTATAGCGAAAAAAAATGCAATTAGTAATTAGTCCCGGCTCAAACCGTAAAATGACTGGGCTACTTAATTATTAACTTTTTGACATTTTTATTATTTGTTAACAAATTCGCCGCAATAACGCATAATCTGAGAAAAATTCAACTATCTAGCTATTACGGTTCAAAAGTTACAGCCCTAAATAGGTAGGACAGACGGACGGACGGACGGACAGACGGACGGACGGACGGACAGCGTAGGCTTAGTGATAGGGTCCCGTTTTCACCCTTTGGGTACGGAACCCTAAAAAGTAAAACCTCATTAAATAATAAATAACCTGATGGTAATTTTTTTTGCACATATTATGTAAGGCATTACCATTATACATACTTCAAACATGGCGTACATATTTTTGTCTACAAAAGAAGGTTTTGAAAAATACATTCGTATTTTTTTAATAAAAACCTGATTTTTTAAATTTCAATGCCTGTTTTATTGTTCAAAAATTATTTATATTGTTAAATCTAATTCAAATTAGTGCATTGGTATTAATATTGTTTATTTAGAATCTTTCTGGAACTCACAATTTTGATTTCTACGTTGCGTAGCGAATTTAAAAAAAAAAATTGTGATAGTCTTTTTGTCACTAAATAGTGCCGGTAACAGTTTAAAAGTCCAATTAATAAATACTTCCCACCTCACCTAACAAAACTCCGTAAAATGACTGGGCTATAATTCCGTTTCATGTCGTGAAAATTGTTAAGAGGGCTATCACAGTCCAGTGGCGCCCTCATCACATTAAAAAGATTTCTCAATAAAGTATAATAGTTTAGATACACAAAGAAAGCCTAATTTAAAAAAGTGCTCAACATAAAAACTACAAAAGCCTTCAAGCTATTTTCATAGAATACTTTTTTGTAGGTTTTTTAAAGGTCTAAACCATAAAGTTATTATACCATGGTCTAAACATACAAATTATGAAAAAACCGATCAAGTGCGAGTCGGGCTACTCGCGCACCGAGGGTTCCGTACCACACCACCACAAAACACAACATTATTAACATAGGGAAAAAAACTTTTTTGTCCGGGACCTTTAGCGCGAGACCGACTCACACTTGGCCGGTTTTTAGTATTTGTTGTTATTCTGTAGAGTTTGCTCTATAATCACACTAAGTTTGACGCTTGTATGTATTACCGTTTATACTATAGAGCGTGAAGAAAAAACGTTGATAAAAACTAGTTTCTTGTTGAAAACCCCCCTTAATTTTTAACTTTCTGCCATTTTTATTATTTGTTAACAAATTCGCCGAAATAACGCATAATCTGAGAAAATTTCAACTATCTAGCTATTACGGTTCAAAAGTTACAGCCCTAAATAGGTAGGACAGACGGACGGACGGACGGACAGACGGACGGACGGACGGACGGACGGACGGACGGACGGACGGACGGACGGACGGACGGACGGATGGACGGAAGGACGGACGGACAACGTAGGCTTAGTAATAAGGTCCCGTTTTCACCCTTTGGTACGGAACCCTAAAAAAGAAGAAAAACGGCCTCTTTTGTTTCGAAATTGTCTAAAAGTGGAATGTTTAGAACCTATAAAAGTACTCTATGAAAGAAAATAGCTTGAAGGCTTTTGTAGTTTTGATGTTGACCACTTTTTTAATTTAGGCTTTCTTTATTGAGAAATCTTTTTTAATGTGATGAGGGCGCCACTGGACTGTGATAGCCCTCTTAAGCTCCCCGTAAAGTAATTTAACGTAGCGTAGATATTTAAGTTAACATTATGTATTAATACACTATGAAAAAGGGACCCAACCTATTATAGTAAAAGATCCGGCCATTATGTCTGTGATTATGTCCACCATCTTTCATAGTTTCCCGATAAAATGTATCTAAACTATTATACAGGGTGTAACAAAACACCCTAGTAATACTTAAGGGGGTGCTTCAAACCATCAATCTGAACAACTTTCACTATGGAGCCAACGTCGAGAAAAAATAAAAAAAATCTGCCATCCCATACATTTGAGTCGAGACGGTACTGCAGTTTTGTATGAAAGAGCGGATTTTTTTTTCTCGATTTCGATGTTGGCTCCATAGTGAAAGTTGTTCAGTTTGATGGTCTGCAGCACCCCCTTGAGTATTACTAGGGTGTTTTGTAACACCCTGTAAAACTGTAGCAGAAGTGTCTGTACATTGAAGATAATTACAAAAAAAAGTTTACGACAAATGGTTTTTAGGTGACAAGATCTTGATTTGGAGTCACCAAATCAAGATCTTTTTTTAAAATTTTTGCCAGTCTTTGTTTGTTTGTGCGAGCTTCACGCAAAAACTACTGCACCGATTTTGATGAAACCTTTTTGTTTGACAGCTAATGATCTGACTTAAAATCTGGTATATAATTTGTGCGGAAGAAGTCGCGGGATCACTCTAGTATTTTATACAATAGTATACTAGAGTTTAACCGCGACTTTGTCCGCTCGGGTTTCCGTCATTGTAGCAAGATAAATTATATATCAGATTTTAAGTCTAATCATAAGCTTTCAAACAAAAAAAGTTTTATCAACATTGCTCCAGTAGTTTTCACGTGATCCGCGGGCAAACAAAAAGACAGACCAAAAAATTCTTAAATTGGTGATTTGGAACCATAATTGTAACTTTTTTTTTCAATGTTCAGACTATACAACGTGTTAATAAATTAGCGCAAAACCTCATACACCCCAACTGATTTATAACAAAATAATTAGATTGAAACAATAATTTCATTATTTTGAAAGTTAACATTTAATTTAAAGTTATTCGCATTTTAAGTTTTGAGGCATAAATGATTTGTTATCTTTTCAGCACTGAAACAAAGCGCTAACGTACTCATGGATACATTTTTATAATCTTGTCTTAGTAGTAAGTAGGGTGAGTGTGCCCATGCGGTGGGTTGACATCGGGTTCAGAAATTTTTAATTTTTGCAAAATAAATTATTTAATATTTTGAAAAAAAAATCCTATGTTGATACCATGATAATTCGATTCTGCTCTCGATTCTAAACAAACTACTTTCTAGTTTTGCGTTAATTCATTAACACGTTGTATAAGATGAACAATATAATAACTATAAAATATGATAAACTGTTATCGTAAATTACATAATTAGCGGCACCCGCGACTTTGTATGCGCGCACCGCTGACTTTAAATTCTCATAACTTTTGATTGATTTAACCTATTGCGATGAAATAAAGCCATGTTAATCCAAGCCCGATGCTTTTATGAAAACCACATCCAAATTCGTTCAGTAGTTTTTAAGTGATGCGTGCACAAAGAAACAGATAAACAGACAAATATTATATCTAAACTATTATAAAACTGTAACAGAAGTGTGTCTGTACATTGAAGATATTTGCAAAAAAAAGATTACAATATGGTTTTTAGATGTCCCTGATTCCAAATCACCAATTTTTGGATTTTTTGTCTGTCTGTTTGTCTGTTTGTTTGTTCGAGCATCACGCAAAAACTACTGAACCGATTTTGATGAAACTTTTTTTGTTTGATAGCTTATGATCTGACTTAAAATCTGGTGATCGGATATATGTATAATTTATGCGGACGAAGTCGCGGGTAAATGCTCGTAATAATCATAAATGGCCTCAGTGCATTCGAATATGTAGGTATCTTGACATTGTCCAAGATATGTATTTATTTATTTTATTTATCTTAAACGCCCCCAATTAATATTTTTTGTAAATATCTTCAATGTAGGTACATACGGCGACACATCAAGCTGGTCCTCAATTGCGCTATATTTTAAGGTTTTACCGTTCGGACGGAACGTTTTTGGTTTTGGTTTAGTTTTGGTTTAGATTTGGTTTAGCTGATGTAAAAATGCTATCGCGCTATTTTTTTTTAACGGTTAAATCGTTGACGTTACCAAAGCAAAACATACCTACCATGCACCTACCACGCCAGAAAATTCGATCTAACGGACATCGAACGTTACGCCAACGTATCTTCCGAAAAAAAAGCTAAATCATTACCGTTTATATAATTAGCGCGATACGAATTGTGCATAACGGAACGTTTTTGGTTGTGGTTTTGTTTTGGTAGTATGGTTCAACATTAGCGCGATTGACCCCCCCTGGTCGCGCGACGTTATACGGTACTCTACCTACGCGCGACCAGCTTATTTTGGTGTTGTATAGCTTGATGTGTCGCCGTGCGTACATTATGTAAAGATAGATGAAAGAAAGATTTTTAGATGCTCTTTGAATTTAGACAATTTATATAGGGACTCGCCTTGCGGTAACATTTCCCCTCTGCCACGGTATAAGAACAATTTATCTTGCGCATTTACACACAATTTTATACCTTATCACTAAACGAGACAGCCTATAATAGCGAAACAATAATTTTGAACTTAGAACGTTTGGGGTTCACACGAGACTAATTTTCATGATTTTTAACATTCAAAATTAGAATCTTAACTTATGGGGAATAAAATACAAAGTTGCGGATTATATGTCACCCCGCAAAAAGTGGCAGAAATGTTTCTTAGTAGAATGACACGCGTAACTTGAAACATCTACTGAAATTAATAATGCCCATGACGATAGATAGATGTAATTAAGTATGTAAGTATGCTTACCTTGTGTTGCGAGGACCAAAACAGCAAGTGCGAGTCGAGACATCTTGTGGAACTGGGTTGTGTTCTGACAGAATGAACGGTTTTTTATAATAATTAGGTAAGCGATAACATGCGAAAATTTTTCTATTTTATAAAAATATTATTGTTCAGCTTCATAGATAACAATTATCGCGGTTTTTAACGGAAACACAGAAATTACATGGAATGGACGACTTGGTTTTTTTTATTTTTTTTACTATCGATGGGTTTGCTCTTGGCCTCAGTCTAGTCCACAGGACAAAGATGGGGTCGCAGATACAATACAATACAATACAATACAAAATCATTTATTTTCTCCACAAGCAGTTTTTACAGGAACTTACAATAAACAGGTATACAGATAGAATTGTGGGAGACTGGTGTCTGAAATAGGTAAACCAAGGTAAAGCTGAACATTTTCGAATCACCAGGCGCCCACCCACAGCGAGCGTAACAGTAGAAAAGAAAAGAAAACAAGGTAATATAGGTAAAATAGAGTTAATTATCTCTATACTTTTAAAAACTATAAACTATAAAACAAAAATAATAAAAGTGACTGTGTGTCTGTGTGTGTGCATGTGGGTGTGTTGTGTGTGTGTTTGCGTGAGTGTGTGTGTGTCTGAATGGTGATGTTTGAGTGACTAGCGTAGGTGGAGAACTCCAAAAGACAGAACTGGGGAGTCTTGGGATCGGTGAGTTATATCAGCCACTACTTGATGTAGCTAGCTGTAGCGAGCTTACCCAGAATGGCACTGGCACTCCTGTACACCGACGGAACAAGCAAGCTGTTTGGCGCCAGACTCCGGCAGGAGGGTGGTCGCGAGCCAGGCGGCTCCTTGCGGAGCCTACCACACCGCTGTGGGGGATCGTTCAGCCGACACCACAAACTTGGTAGCTTGTGACGTTGCCCGAGGTGGACCGCTAGGAGGTAGATCCATTGATACGAATGAAAATTTTACTATCAGTGCTTATTTAGTAATTATACATTGTACCTACAGTAAAAATCGAAAGTAAATGATATCACTACATAAATAAAAATAAAATAAATAAAAAGAGATTTATTCACCAGAAAAAAGATACAAGGATTGAAGGAAGGAAGGAAGGAGCACTATCATGTACATTTCCTGATTGAACAGGGGGAGCCTCAGCACAAATGCTGTTTTGCGGTCTCTCCCTTTTGTATGTACAATTTTAACATGCTTTTAATACCATTCATTACATACCTACACTATCTATCCTACTGTTGCAGAAAAAACGACAATTATAAAAATACGAGCTTTTACCCGCGACTTCGTCCGCATAAATTATACACCAGATTTTAAGTCAGATGATAAGCTATCAAACAAAAAAAGTTTCATCAAAATCGGTTCAGTAGTTTTTGCGTGATACTCGAACAAACATACACCCAAACAAACAAACAAACAAACAGACAGACAAAAAATCCAAAAATTGGTGATTTGGAATCAGGGACATCTAAAAATCATATTTTCTTTTAACATTAATATTATACTTGTGTTATTATCTATCTAAATAATTATGACCCTTCTTATTCATAAAATATATCTTCATCATCTAACCACCACCACCACCTATTATCACCTACTATCAGTTTAAAATAACAATGTGCATGACCTTGAAGGGCCGTTGGATAACTTCACTCGGTTGACAAAGGAATGTAGACTCTACGTAAAGGAAACAATCATGTGAATGACTCGAGTGAAGTTTATGTGATTGAGTGACGTCACATTTGCGAGCGAGGTCATGCACATTGTTATTTTAAACTGATAGTATGCTATATAAATTCATAGGTTATATAGCATAGGTAGATATTCATATATTTCACGACCATAAACATATTATACTTCCGAGTAGACCAAGGAACTCCTCATTATCGCATCACCGAAACCGAAATGTCAATATGTGCGAAATTGATAAGAGTGTGAGTTCTAGTGATGTGACATTGGCGTATTCGCGATTATCGATATCAAAACCATCGATATCAGATTATCGACTACTTAGTAGTCGATGTGATTTTGATACCGATAATCGCGATTACGTCAATGTCACATCAATAATTATAGTAGTCACTACTACTATTATATTTTTATATTATGAAGTCTAAATCGGCTAGGCTACAATCTATCTACCTACACTGTTATAAAACTGTAACTTAAGGGGCCATAGGTTCAGACGAATATTTTCTATGAAAAACGCGATTGCCCAGCCCAGCCCAGCCCCACGAAAAGTGCGTGCGTGTGCCGTTTTTTCGATTAAAAAGAATTAACAAAAGTACTTTTTACAGATTTTTTTATGATTTCACTAGATAAACCAATGGTGAATATGTGAATATAAATACTAAAAACTGGAAACTATTTTAAGTTCTTCTAAAAGGAGAATTTAAAAAAAAAATACGAGTTCAAGAAAATACGTCACCTTTTATGTAATTTTTAAAGATTCAGTGTCTGTTCAAATTATAATCAAAAAGATCTCGTCTGTTATTTTGTTAGTTCTTAAATAGAGTACGAATATAATTTACTTAACTTTGCTTTTTTATTTATTACGTTATGTGGTCGTATTTACTCACTTTGTACTAAACAACGACAAGTGGACCTTTTTACTAAACTTTGTAAGTATCAATTCTTTGTTTAGATCGTAACTTTTTATTTTATAAAGTTTCACATATAATTATTGTAGTGTCTGTGCGAACGCGTAGTGGGGGCAGTTGCCTGCCAGCCTTTGTCGGGTGCGGACGTGCGCGCTCCGCATATACTACCTGCCTAGTGAGCAACAGTAAATGTGTACTTATTTAGCAAACCCTACATGTGGCGACGACGGGATCTTATTTTACGTAAGTGCACACTGTATTTTATCTGGTTTTGAAATAAAAACAAAATACAACGTCGGAATTTTGAAATTAAAGCGACGTTGTAAAGTATTATTTCACGCAGCAGAGTAGCGTGTGTTCACGACTATGTTCCCCGAGGGGGTGGTCAGTGATATTCCGAAAACTACGAACAAAGCGAATATCTATTATCTAAAATAACGTTCTATTTTGATTTAAAAGGACAATAACGATAATTCATTATAATTTTATCCACGAGGGCTATCATGGTACTTTCATTTATTTACTATGCCTATTTCATTAGTTTTCATGTCAAAAAAACATTGGATTCTTAGTTTGTGCGGTGGTTGACAATCTATAACAGTGATTATTTTTCTTTTCATGAACTATGACCATCAAACGCTGGAGGAAAAAGAGGAAAGGGGACACATCAGGACGATAGACGCTATGCTGGGGTCGAGCTCATAAGAATATACCACAAATCGAGCACCTGTTCGAACGATTGCTGCGACTAGACTCCAATCCTAAAGGTCATGTACAATACATTACCATACATGTTTTTATAATAGACTTACGCTCAAGCCATAATATGAAGTTATTCAGCTAGAATGATTGAGGAGTATAGGTGCCCTATGGCACTCGCGTACCGTTAAAGGTTAAGCTGAAGGTCAGATACGGTCGGTCGGTCCGTCTGTCAGTCGGTCGATCGGTCGGTCAGTCGGTCGGTCGGTCGGTCAGTCGGTCAGTCGGTCGGTCAGTCGGTCGGTCGGTCGGTCGGTCGGTCGGTCGGTCGGTCGGTTGGTCGGTCGGTTACAGTTGCCGTTAAGGTTAAGGTTAAACAGACAGATACATATTTACGAAGACTACTAATTGTCTGGTTACAATGATTAATACTATAAATTGTAGGAAACAGGCGTATAATAACATCTTGAATATTATAGTGTTATTTATTATAAATATTATGTAATGCTGCGTACGTATAGATACGAGTGAGTAAATCGGTGCAAAACAGTAGCCAATGCTCATAAAATTTAACACAAATACCTACCGGATTACATAAGGTTTCTGCATAGGTATGTCAGTGTAAAACTATTTTGATATTCAATCACAATCAATATTGTTTGTACCTAGTTATCCCTAAGGACTTGTGATAAGGGAGTGACTTGCAAAGTTGCAACTATTTAACAAGGGGGCAAAAAGGGATTTCTTGCAAATTTCCGTTACATCTATACCGTACGTCTAACTTAGCGATTCAAGATGAATTCAATTCTAAATACACTGTTGAATATACTATATCGTTTGCACCGATCGTTACTGACTTGACTACGTATCAGTATAATACACTTTATACATACCTACCGAATATTAGGTTCCAAGCGCGAGTCACGCTAACTAAAAGGCGATAAGTATAAAGTGCGAAGTAGGTAAAACTACAGTAGTTAAAGGACCATGCAGTGATTAAACTGTTAGTAAAAACTAAAAGGTCAAGCAGATGCATCATACATGCGGGGATCTGCAGAGCCATGCAAAGTCATGCAAAAATATGCAACTGCAATAGTAAAAGGACTATTCAATAACTAAGTTGTTAGTAAAAACGGGAAAGTCATGCAGTTGCATACAATGCCATGCAAGGCCATGCAGAGCCATGCAAATATATGCAACTACAATAGTTAAAGAACTATTCAGTAACTAAGTTGTTAGTAAAAACAAAAAGGTCATGCAGTTACATACAAGGCCATGCAAGGCCATGCAAACCCATGCAAATGCAATGGTGACAGGATCATGCAGTTATTAAACTGTTAGCAAAAGCTAAAGGGTCATGCAATTATAAAATGATATTGGTTAGAGAACCATGCAACTATCAGGTCATTAGCGAAAGCTAAAGTATCATGCAACTATTAAATGATAATAATTATGTGTTATAGAACCATGCAACTATCAAGTTGTTAGCGAAAGCTAAAGGGTCATGCAAATATACAATGATATGGGTTACAGAACCATGCAACTATCAAGTTGTTAGCGAAAGCTAAAGTATCATGCAACTATTAAATGATAATAATTATGTGTTATAGAACCATGCAACTATCAAGTTGTTAGCGAAAGCTAAAGGGTCATGCAAATATACAATGATATGGGTTACAGAACCATGCAACTATCAAGTTGTTAGCGAAAGCTAAATATCATGCAACTATAAAATGATATGGGTTAAAGAACCATGCAACTATCAAGTTGTTAGCGAAAGCTAAAGTATCATGCAACTATAAAATGATATCATCATCTTATCATCATCGTGTTATAAAACCATGCAACTATCAAGTTGTTAGCAAAAGCTAAAGTATCATGCAACTATAAAATGATATGGGTTACAGAACCAAGCAACTATCAAGTTGTTATCTGAAGCTAAAGTGTCATACAACTATAAAATCATATGGGTTATAACCTATAGAATCATGCAACTATCAAGTTGTTAGCAAAAGCTAAAGGGTCATGAAAATAAAATAGTTACTGCACTCATATTATATAATTGTACATGAACTATAACAGCAGTTAAATTAAAAGTCCTTAATTGCAGTGGCTGGCGGCTACGCTGAATATTTTAAGTGCCTAAGTGTATGTGCTTATCACAGACTTACTCTCTTGTCCTTACTTCCTTAATATTATAAATCGTAAATTGATACGATCCTGAAGCAGTAACTCTGACCAGTAGTTATCTGAATGAAATGAATAAAAAAAAAGAATGGAAAGGATAGGAAAGGAATGAGATGAGATGAAAGGAGATCAAATAGAATCAAATAAATTCGAGTGAAATTAAATGAAATCAAATCAATTCGAGTTAAATCAAATAAAATGTTAAAATCTTTTCATTGAAAGAATAATGGTCAATTTATAGTCCAAAAGTAATTTTGGGTCGTCATATTGCGTGCATATATTAATGTGACATTAAAACATTATTCGAGCATCCGGTGCACATCCGAGATATTGACGAAGCCTGAGGGGATTGCTTAGTCTCCTTTTACGACATTAATATTATGTTTGGAGCTATTCTAAGCCGGACATTATACGACCATTCATACCTACTTAAAAGTGTCATCATGATACACGAAATGCAAAGGACCAAATAAAAATAAAAAAACTATGTTTATAGTATCGAAACTAATACAGGCCATGAAAATTAGTCAAAACTGGACAATTAACAAGCAGAGACTTTCGGGTTCAAATAATCCTAAATGAGCCATAGGCAAAAAACTCAATGTAAAACTAAAACTATGGGCTATTAAATGTCTAGAATAAATATATATTGGACATAAATATAAAATAAATAAATAAGAAATGATAAAGATATATGGAATGTTGGCAAATACTAGAGCTATATTTTATGCTGTCAAATGGAACATATGTACCAATTTAAGTAACGTGACCCAATAGTCACAGTCTTTATGTACTAAAATGCAATGATAAACAGCGAAAACATAGACTAAACACTTAATTCTAAATTTGCAACGAAACTGAACACACAAGACATACAATTATATGCAATAGTCCTGTACCTATACTAGGTTTCTTTTGAACACCTTTTGTTTATTATTCCATAAAGTTCATTGCAGAAACTGGAAACATGAGGCAAGCATTATAGCTATCTAGCCATAATAATATACTACTCGAAATCTGTCCACAGGTACAAGGAGCGTATCACACTGAAATTGATTTTGACGCTAAGTGCCATGGACAACGATATTTTACGAAGACATAATCAAAGTTTGTTTAAGTAACAAATTATTTTCGAATGGCCACTCTTTTAAATTTAAGAGCACCACCAATATTGTCCAAAAGAAAATGTTTATATTTTAGCCAGAGAATAAATCAAGGTATAAGTGATACTTAATGAAAATGTTTTGTGATCAAATCCAATTACCTATTGAAGTAAAAATTGAATAAGGCATATGCCTAATTAGAAATTAGGAGTAGTCTTGCTAATACTTTTGTAGTTCAACAGTACACCTTTTCTAGTAACAATGTGCAATCTCACGTTGGTTTAATAAAACCAGCTTGGATAAAATTTATGTTTTTAAATTGTTCTACGTACGGTTAAACTTAGTTGGATTTTATATAAGTACCTAACAAAAGTAAACTTAAATCCAAACTTAACAAACGTGACAAAAGTATATAAACTGTACTATCCTACCACAAAGTTTTAAAATTACTTGGAATGGAAGTTGATCGCGATTTGTCAATCTTATCTTGCTGTTTGCTTAACCAACCCTCACTCCTGAAATAACGATCACAGTTCACAGGTCAAGAGGAAAAATAAATTAAGGTTTATTAATTTAATGTAATTAGGTAACAAAATTAATATTGTGTCATATAAAGTGGGACTAGACTTTAAATTTTACGCAATAAAACTAAATGTTGTAATAATACAAATTGTAGTTAAAATCTTGAAATATTATAAAAAGGAAAGGGATAGTCTAGACTCTAGAGTAGTAAGCTAAAGTTGAATGTAAATGCCTACTGGGCTCAGTATTGGCACAGAGTACTATGGGTACTGGAAAGCTTTTATTAACTATTAATGAAATGAAATTAAGCAGTAAGAAACGTAACCTTTAATAATCAAAGATTATCAATCATAACACATTATATTGTTATGTTATAGCGATGTGCATAGTGGAGTTTCTTGCGCCGTTTCTTCTCCCAAGCGAAGCACCTTCCGAAGCGGTGGTAGATTCATATAGAAATATATAAAATATTAAGAAAATATAAAATAAATGCAAGCTGTAGTACTACTGACTTTATAATAATAATTATATTCATATGTACCTGTATTGCTTATAGTTTTGATATTAAGTGTACTGTTACAAAATACATCTTAAATTAAATTAAAATAAAGAAGGGATGTAGTGTCTGTGCGAACGCGTAGTGGGGGCAGTTGCCTGCCAGCCTTTGTCGGGTGCGGACGTGCGCGCTCCGCATATACTACCTGCCTAGTGAGCAACAGTAAATGTGTACTTATTTAGCAAACCCTACAATTATATGTGGATTTCATGCAGAATATCTTAATCTACATTAATAAATCAAAATCTATGTAACTAATAAGTAGAAGTGTTTTTTATCGAACTTTAAAAACAAGCTTTTTCAGAGTTTCAACTACAAATCTCAGATAAAAAAAAACTATTCCAGTTTTTGAAAATTTTATTAATCAATATTATCAATTGACTATTCTAGATTCCGAATCTAGTCTTAACTCTATACCCCACTACTGAACCCTTTATGTTTGGACGCCCACATATAACGAATAAACACCTACCAACACCGGGACAAATTCAGTAGGTATAGATTCTTTCTATTAAAGACGCCGATCGGTGATTTCGTGGCACGAAACAGTTTTCTTTGAAATGTCGACTGCATACCATATATTTGTTTTAGGCTCCTAGCGTATTCTATTTGACATTCGTACCCATTTTTTGTATCGTTATTGCATTTGCAGGAAATCTGGAAGTTACGAAGTTACCCAGTCAATAATATTAAGCATTACTTTGGCCCGGTCGCACAGTGCATAAGTGCGCAGTGTAATATCGGACCCTAAAATCAGACGTGGTCCATTTTTTGCCAGAAATATAGTTAATAACATTTTGAATACAAGATTGAAACTCCCGATTGTCTGCGATTTATAGTTTGAGAGACAAAAAAAAACTGAAAATCGCCTACTTTTTATGCCGGATATCAGAAAATAAAAAAAATTTAAATATCTAAACCTGTTACTGCTTTGCTGCATATACATGTCGAAAGACCTTTAATTTACACGTGTTTTAAGAATAGTTTGAGACTCATGCAGGTCGTAGAAATTTTAATATTAATTATTTAATATTTTTCTTCTTTATTTTTTTCACTGAAGTCAACCATATCGGGTAAAAAAAACTAGCAACCAATTCCATGGACTCTCTAATATAATATTATAGATTTAAAGTTTGGGTTAGAGTTGTCACTTTTAATTCCTCAGAAAATATCCGGAAATCAGTAATATTTCTTAAAGGACTTTAGTTCGCTTTTATTAAATTCGGATTTCCAATATGGAATCGGGAGTTTCACTATTGTGTTCAAATTGTATTTATTAACTATCTAAAATTGGGCCACGTTTGATTTTAGGGTCCGATATTACACTGTGCAATGTAACAAAATATCGCTAAATTATTATACTTATTTTATGTGTCGAAAGAGAGGAATAATGATTTTTGATAAATCTGTCAATCTGTCAGTATGTATCATGGGTTATGGACATGCTAAATAGTAATGTTATAATGTCGCAATTAGTAAAACCATTCCGTCAAAATCGGCGTGTAAGAATTTTTCGGACAGAGATTTTCTGGCAATATTTGGCCAGGCTAAATCCGCCTTTCAATAAGTTAAAAAAAATAACAGAAAATCTCACGTGACATGAACGGAGGGAGTTAGGTGGTAGATTAGAAAAATAAATTTCAAAACTATCGACATACCGATTAGATTTTGGACAATCTCTATGCGAAACGGTTTCTTTTTCACGTACACAATATTTTTTTATCTTACACATAATTATTTGAAATGTCATATTATTTAGAAAATAGGACGTTTACTGCATATAATGAATATATTACGAAATAATTTTAAGAATAAAATATATGAGAAAAAGTGTTGTGAAAGTAGTACTGTACTAATCCTATTTACCTTTGTAACGTCTCTTTATTTGGGTTTTTGGTGGAATTTACACTGCACTCCATTACAGAACATGATACCATAATTTTTTTTTATATTCGTCTTATAAAACACAAAATAAATTTAAATTAAATCAATAAAATAACGAGAGAAATTTTTTTGACAGGACTCCAAAAGACTCCAAATAGTTTAAAAGTGGTTTTACGGCAATTATATTATAATCTCTTTCGCGCACGTAGCTTTTTTCATTATGATCGGAATCTCATTCACACACTTACTTGGTCTACTACGGAAGGTAGTGTAATAATGTCTATGTTCACGACAGAGTGAGTCTCCAAGCATCTAGGTACTATGTCTATAATATTATCATGAGAGTGCTAAAGTGAAATACAATTAGAAATTAAACGAACTTACCTAAGTGAAGTTCTATTTAAATTGTATGAACTGCAGCATATTCTGGAAATGATACCTATCACCCACCCACCTTATTTATCCAGGATCAAAGCAAAGTTGAGCGCGAAGCAAACAATGCCGTACCATCCTTTACTGGAACCATTTCGCCGCATTTTCAGGCCCCTATTTGAGAACCTCTGGATAAGACGACAACGCAGAAATAATATGTACTTAAAATCCAAAATTTCAAGACTGTAGGTCATTTAGTTCCGAAGTTAAGCGAAAGCAAAGTTTCGCTTTTATGACGCTCTCTCACTCATGATCATCAGAATAGAACTAGTACTTTCCATAAGCTCAGAGAGCTGAAATTTGGTACAGAGTTAGGATTTAATGGCCACATAAGGGTAATTCCACGGTTTTCCATTATACAGGGTGAAATTGATATCATTGGCATCCTTTTAAACTAAGAGTCTACCCATCAAACTGAACAACTTTTACTATGGGAGCAAACCGATCGGAGCAAAAAAAAAATCCGCTGTTGCATACATTTGAGTCGAGCAAGCATTGCAGTTTAGTATGGGACAGCTGATTTTTTAGTTGCTCCGATCGGTTTGCTCCCATAGTAAAAGTTGTTCAGTTTGATGGGTAGACTCTTAGTTTAAAAGGATGCTAATGATATCAATTTCACCCTGTAGACGTGATTTCCTTGGCAAATGTTGTTTTTAGTTTTTTCCTGAAACAGACATCTTTGTATGAAAATAGATATGAATTTAAAGCACATGTATGAAGGGGGTGACGCGAAGCACATTTTACGCGTAAATTCTTGCCTTGGGTTCCACTGCAAATCCTTATAATTCGTAAATGAGTAATGTCATTGACCTGTTGATGTACCTGTGTGCGTGCACCCACGCGGTCTGATGAAATATCTCTTATATTTTTTATAGACTTCCATACAGTTTCAGTGATTTTTTCAATTTGCGCCAAATGTCTTAAGCCTTCTTTTAACGAAAAAAAAAATACTCCCACGTCCTGTAGACTGTCTTAGCAGCTATTCTACACTCGGACATCCAAAATTCGGAATCCATGGACTTACCCATAAAGGGAACACTATAAAAACTAGGATAATCGAAGATCTGGAGGACCCACCAGTGGTGACCCTGATTAGAAAACACAAGAGCCCAATATCTAATAAAATATAACTGTTTTGCATTACAACAAAACAGATATTATGAGTGAGAGAATACATGCAGCATTGATTGAAGAAGCATCCATAGATTCTACCTTAAATTTGGCTAAATAAACGAACTTACCATCAACTCTCTATACTTTCCTCTATATCTGTCTCTTTCACTCTGCTAGATTGGCGCCTCGAATCTGACAAGGCGCGCTCATTTGACGTTTACTTCATAGTCTTCATCAATCACCAGCAAGCACCTTGCTGCAATGCTGCATGTATTCTCTCACCCATAATATCTGTTTTGTTGTAATGCAAAACAGTTATATTATAAGTTATTCGAATACATGCAGCATTGATTGAAGACCTGTTTGCTATCTGCTGGTGAAAGAGTACAAACGCTATGTGAAAATAAATGAAAATGTGTATGTCATGGGAGTCATATGCAGTTTCGAAAACTGTCGTAGCGAAGTACGCTGGTGCGAAAAACTTTTTAACTGCCTCATACGTTCGAAACATCATCATCAACAATGGGTACATTAACACAAGTCCTGTATAAAAAGGAAAAATACACCATAAAATAACTTTCATAATAGTAATAGAACATAATAGTCTTGATAATGACTAAATGTTATCTCACTCAATGTAACTAGGTATTTAAAATGAACAGATTGCTGTTGAAAGAGGAAAAACAATTTAAGATTAAATTTCTACACCTGTTGAGGCATAACCTTAACCATCATACAGAAACAATCCTCAGAGATCATTACAGTTACATTACATTTGAAGTCGACACGATAGGCAAGCAAGCATTACAGTTAATTCAAACCACTGAACTTATTAGGTAGATGTATGAAAAATTATTTAATAGTAGGTCCTCATTCTTAACAGTATTATACAGTACTGTTTATCTGAGAACAATACAATTTCCGAAATAAAATTTACCAGTAAGCTTTTTTCATGATTCTCTCCATGGACCGTTTTGAGTTCTGATAGCTGGTCTAATAACATAAGATATTATTAGATATAAGATAAGAAAAAGATTAATTACATCATTCTCAAAACAACTCTTCTCGTTGACCCAAGCTTCATTACATGTTGTACTGAGCATAAGGACTCCACAGTATGTTGTTGCTCATTAGCTAGTCAGCTGGATTTTTAACATTTTCTGTGTCTGGAGCTGAAGTTGGGTTATTATATTTATTTATAATTATTAGGTTTATCTCACCACTACACTACTCTACCTGGTACTCTCGGATCTATCAATATCTGCATTGGGTTAATTTTCTAGCCAATCAAATACTAAACTAGTATCACATATTGGCATCCTTCTCTCCTGGTATTTAGCTAACAGGATATTTTGTAATTTTATAATGGTCCAGCTGCACGGCAGGTAAAACCTACTGACCTATGGCAGAGTATTGTCTGAGATGTCCATAAAATTCTGCCCACATATCCCATATGGAGCTCTAGAATCTAAACCAAACGAAGTTACTCAGTTACTCAGACCCTATTTTATAATGTAGTGTCTGGTAGATGTCTTATTGCAGGTTGTTAAGACCGATTCTCTTTAGTAGGAGTTCCTTTCGTTTAATGACCAGTCAGTGCACTGCCTTATTAGCCTCCCCCCCTCCTTTTTTAGGGCTAAGGGTTTTAGTTTCTCCACCCGTGGTGGGCTCCTGCTCAAGTCCTTACCCCAAGAACTGAACAGAATGTAAATTGTCAGTTGGCAGCACTTGTGTGTCCAAGTTGTGGTACTATCAAAATGTATTGTGCCATGTGAAGTGAAGGTGGTACAGTTATTGTGGATCTATATTGAGTGGTGGGAGAGAGCGCCCATGCCAACCCGAAGATCCAATGTGAAATGAATGCCTCGCAATATTCGCAATAGATTGTTCGACAATCTCTGAAATCCCAACCTTCACAACTATCTATGATTGTCTTTTCCTAGAAGTGACCAAATCAACTAAATCAAAGTCAACGGTCTACGCGACCGGGGGGGTGATGAACTGATGAGTGATGAGTGCCCATCCAGCAATGGATTCTAGATAATCGGTTGGTATTACTAAGGCAGTCAGCAACGCTGATATGTATATGCCCCTGATCTATGTTCGACCTCCGTGGCCGGGGGCGGCGACGAGTGCCATTCCGGCCCTGCATCCTAGATAAGAGATCGGTTATGCTACTCCATATGCCCCATGTTCTGAATGCGACCTCCGAGGCCGGGGGCGACAAGTGCTATTCCAGCACTGGGTTCTAGATAAGAGGTCGTTAATGCCACTGGGTATGCCCCATGTACTAAATGCGACCTCCGAGGCCGGGGGCGACGAGTGCCATTCCGGCACTGGGTTATAGATAAGAGGTTGGTAATGCCACTGGGTATGCCCCATGTACTGAATGCGACCTCCGAGGCCGGGGGCGACAAGTGCTATTCCAGCACTGGGTTCTAGATAAGAGGTTGGTAATGCCACTGGGTATGCCCCATGTACTGAATGCGACCTCCGAGGCCGGGGGCGACGAGTGCCATTCCGGCACTGGGTTATAGATAAGAGGTTGGTAATGCCACTGGGTATGCCCCATGTACTGAATGCGACCTCCGAGGCCGGGGGCGACAAGTGCTATTCCAGCACTGGGTTCTAAATAAGAGGTTGGTAATGCCACTGGGTATGCCCCATGTACTGAATGCGACCTCCGAGGCCGGGGGCGACAAGTGCCATTCCGGCACTGGGTTCTATATAAGAGGTTGGTAATGCCAAGTATTGTATATGCCCTATTATCTATATTCGACCTCCGCGGTCGAGGGCAGCGACAAGCACCCTTCAGGCACTGCATCCTAGATAACTGGTCGGTAATGATAATGGTAATGCCATTGCACATGCACCATGTTATGTACGACCTCCGCGGCCGGGTGCGACGAGTGCCATTCCGGCACTGGGTTCTAGATGGACAGTCAGTAAAGCTATTGTATATGCCCTATGATCTATATTCGACCTCCGAGGTCGTGGGCGTTGACGGGCGCAAAAGCACTGCGTTAGATAATCAGTCGGTAATGCCATGCATGAACCCCACGTTCTGTCTATGACCTCCGAGGTCGGGGGCAAAAAGTACCAGAACAAGATTTGATACATATTTGTACCTGAAGTGAGCACCCCAGACCACATCCGATGTGTCTGATTCAAATGTGCTTCACCTTATGTGCAGAACCACCGAACTGTGGTATAATGGCCTTCCGCCATCAGGAAAATTCCTGCTGCACAGGGACAGAGAACTGATACTGTTGACATTGCAATAATCGCTATCTGGTTATATTGGCAAAGCCTAGGAGAGCTAACTAGCACTAGGTTCTATTATCTGTAGATAACTAGCGCATGCTATTGTAGCTCATGGTATTGTTATACAATACAAAACGGTTCAAATACTACAGGTCCAGACTAAGTGCAAGCGCAGCCTAGTATTGATATGCCAGTATTGTTAACTTAAACTCAGTATGGTTGTGTGACCAGGAAGAAAATGTCTACATAAATCAAGACATCCAATCACTGTGGGCCAAAGGAACTCTTTGAGTCTAATACGATAAAACTGCAAAAGACCAGAGGGCCTAAAAGGAAGGCTGGCTGCAGTACCCGATCATAATTATAAGACAGCAATTAAAAAAGATTTTGTCCTTCCGTACTCCTTATCAAGAACATCTTGAAAAAAGGGAAACAAATTCGGTAGGCACATCTAGTTTTCTTCTTGTTTTTAACCATCTTTGACACATAAAATTCTTGCAAAGGAAGGTGGCAATGGTGGCATAGGTTTGCGATCATATTTATACCTACATAAGTTGATCTGTTTTATGTCAAACTCCTTTTAATCTTTAATGTATATTTTCTACAGGTATGCCTAACATTGCAAATATAGGTGATATTTCACCCCCCATTCCGGGGAACTTTGGTAAACCTATTTGTTTCTAACTGTAAGTATGTATGTAATAAGACTTATAAGGTATAACACACTTTAATTGACTAGAGACACTTAATGATTTAAAATGTAACAGGTAGAATGCCACTCAGCTGAAAAAGTGTTCAATGCTCAATGGGGTTGTCTAAGGGTTGTTTCACACATACCGCAACCACATCACGTGAGCGGGCACATATTTTGTATTGATAATGAACTGTAGAATTTACACGGTACCACATTCTGCTATCATTACTGACCACATGGGTTATATCGACCACATCACAATCATAACACCACCACCAGCGACACCGCACACTAGGTAGCGGCTGGCCACATTGCAGACACAACGTTGCATTAACATAACGACAGTGCGCACACACCTGTGCCAGAGTCAATCTGTCTGTCTGCACACGAAGTAAACACCTCGCAATTACTGGTGACAACGCAACCACATCAATATTTTGTTGGTACGCAACACAACTGCAAAAAACTGCAGCGACACTTTTCACAAAACCACTGCTTGACCACTTTCTCTTCTTTCAGGGGGTGGGTATAACATTCTTTTGATCAATATTAGAACGTAAATCACCTAGTATAGGTGAGCTTAAAATTATAGGTGTCACAGAGATTGACTGAATATTGGTTCAGATATCAAATCTGTTGTTTGTTCCTAGGAACAATAGTATACATGTTCTGAGTGTTCTGTTTAGCCATAAATAGCCGAAATACAAAGGATCATACCTACTAGATCCTGAAAAATAGGTAGTTAACTTGGCTAAGGTGTCAGCACAGATATGAATCATAAAATTGTTGGGAAGCAATTAAAGAAGCCATCCTCCACTTGATTGAAAGATGTAGAGGTAACTCACCCCTGTCCTGTAGGGTTAAGAGCGTCAAAAGACCCTTCGAAGAGGCTGCTCTTTATCCAAAGCAGCGGCATTAAAGAGGTGACGTTCATTAGTGCTTCTACTTATTTTCTGCACACCGTGAGGGCACCTCTTTGACAAAACACGCACAGAACACTCACAAAACAACCTTTCCGTGTAATTTACACAATAAAACATTGCAATTTCACTGTTTTAAACAAGTTTTAAAGTTAAGAAAAAATTTTGCAAGCTTCGGCGGCAAAATCTATAAACGCTATGAAGTAAACGTCAAATGAGCGCGCCTTGTCAGATTCGAGGCGCCAATCTAGCAGAGTGAAAGAGACAGATATAGAGGAAAGTATAGAGAGTTGATGGTAAGTTCGTTTATTTAGCCAAATTTAAGGTAGAATCTATGGATGCTTCTTCAATCAATGCTGCATGTATTCGAATAACTTATAATAAATCAATATGCCCACGTTTCTACAAAAAGAAGTGAAATCCCACCAAAAACATTCTGTAAAAAACTAGCCTAGTCTCGATGGAACTGCTTGTTTATCTCTAAAAAGTTATGAAATCTAGACAAAGTCGTGCCAAGTCTAAGGTTCCTTACTGCGATTTCTTTATTATTATAGTTAATGTTGTGTGACTTGGCCGTTGAAGGGTACACAAGGGTACAAAACCAGGTGCTCCATGACACCATTGCAAATAATGAAAATGGACCACAAAACTAAAGGAATCGAAACTTATCTTATCCCTTATCGGGCCCTTCTTAATATGCTGACACTTTTTCAAGGGGATGATCAGACCGTCAAACTGAACAACTTTCTCTATGGCACCAAAATCGAAATCACGAAACAAAAACAGATTTTCTATACAAAACTGCACACCTACTCGAGCCAAATGTATGAGACAGAAGAGTTTTTTTTGCGATTTCGATGTTGGTGCCATAGAGAAAGTATTTCAGTTTGACGGTCTGATCGTCCCCTTAAAAAAGTGTCAGCATATTAAGAAGGACCCTGTATTATGGAATGAAGAAAACCTTTATTTAAAACGAAAAGTACAAAGTGCGTATCCACGACAGGCTTCGTCAAAGGCAATAGGTACAACATTCACATCCACAACAGGCTTCGTCAAAGGTAATAGGTACACCACTCACATCCACAACAGGCTTCGTCAATAAATACATCCCATAATTATATCTGCAACAAGCTTCGTCAATTTCTATACCTACAATCTATAAACCTCCTCCAAAGCCTCTCCCTGCGGGACGGTCCCTAGAACGAAGAAAAACTATCGTATAATTTATGTTATATATTTTATTCACATATAACTATTTCAGGGTCTTTCTCACATATGAGATGCTCCAAATCTGAAGGCTTGATGTAGTAAAGTAATCCAGTGTTGAATAACAATCCAACGGCAATTGTTGGTGCTACAGAAGCAGCATGAGAAGAGTTGTAACCTCCAGCCCATTTTGCGTAACCGGCGTCTTCTATTGTTTCACCTTGAAGTGTAATCCACTTTCCTGCATTCTTGTTAAGTCGGAAGCCGAGGTGGACACAACATGCATTATTCTCGACCATCAAATTCTTTACTGCTTGTGCTTCATTGTCTCCGTTAATAATGGGCAGATGCGCTCCTTCTTGTTCACAAACCTTGGCACTCTCATCATAAGGGAGAGTCTTGCTGTGAAATTTGTAACAGCTTCCCGTAGTATTGTCTAGTGCTGCGTAGCCTGGAAAAAAGTTCAAGATACAATATACAGTGTGTAAGAGGGAGGTTACACTTAGGTAAGTGTCTAAACTTACCAGACAAAAAGTTTAAGTCTCATGTTAAACAAGTCCTCTGTAAAAAAGGTTACTATAAGCTCGATGATTATTTGAATGACCAAAATATCTGGTCTTGACAATTTTACACTATGTAATGCAATATTGTATTTTAATTGTAGGTACTTTGTACATTTTGTTTTGTTTAAAAGATGTGTGTTGTAGAGTTTCTGGCCGCATCTTCTCTCAACGGAACACCTTCCGACGCGGTGGTAGAGTCAAAAAATGACGTCAAAAAGTTATCTATAGATAGATCTAGTGATATTATTTTGAATAAAAAATTTTGAATTTTGAATTTTTGAGGTTCAAAATCATCATTTTGAGCTTTTTGTGTTAATTTTATAATAGCTCTTTAGCCGAGGCGCTGGGGCGCTTGCAGTCAGGGCCAATATGATAGTCCACAGATTCAGGCATTGCTCAGCGCAAGTTAAAATAACATTGTTTAGAGCGTACTGCACATCCATGTACACCTGTAATCTGTGGACTGCATATCGCCAGGCATCTCTAGGGGCCCTGCGCACCCAATATAATAACGCCTTCAGGATGCTGCTGGGGCTGCCGCGCTTCTGCAGTGCGTCAGGCATGTTCGCGGACGCTCATGTCGATGGGTTTCCCACCACGCGTCACGCTCCGCAAACGCTGTGCCGCCGCACTGCAGAGGGTTCGCGCCAGCACCAACAGCATTCTGAAGATGGTCGCAAGTAGATACGACAGTAGCTTCATTAAGCACTGGGTCGGTCTGCACTTAAGTATGTGTACTAACATAGTTATTTAAGTGTGTTACTAACATCAATATGGATTGTAATAAGTATCTGAAATAAAGAATTATTTTTTTTTTTTTTTTTAGCGTTGGGAATAGCTATTAAAAGCAGTCATATTATTTACAGTTGGAGATTTGCTATAGTTCCATAAGAGCTCTCTTCTCTTCCGACTGCACAGTTTAATACCACATTTAGGCCTTTTCGTTGTAGATACTTTTATCCGTAGTACCAATGGGAAGCATAAGTCTTAGAAAGTTTGAAGGTGTCAATAAAATAGGCTTCATTCGCATCGTTCGTTTCGTAAACATCACGAAAACTAAGTGGTGCCAAGCATTTTATGAATTTGTTGCTATTATATCGAGAGTACTCTTTTATACACCTAAACCAATGTTTAATAGAGCCGATTTTTTTAGTACCTAGGGCATATACTTAGTAATTGAGCAGTAATACTGCTCAATTTACAGCTCAGTAATTGAGCAGTAATACTGCTCAATTACTGTATATGATGTGAAACAGCATAGTCTAAAATTTACCCTTTGCAACCGCGTATGCTTGTGCCTATATCATCTACTAAGCACGTACCACTCCATTGAATTGTAGTTTGATATCATATGAAGTGACTAGATCTATGAGCTTGATCGAGTGTTTAGTTTCATTAGACAAAAAGGCAAAAAAAGTCACAGGATCGTGGATAGGTAATCTGTTATCCCCTTACCTTCCTAACAACAATACTCTTTATACCAACTGAAAAAAAATGTAGTACCTACTTGAAAGCTTTGCATCCACCATCCTCACATGACCATATTGCCTTAGTCCACAGTGTATGTCCCACTGACGGCAGTCTCAAAAAATTGTCCCACATTATAAGAATAATTTACCTTCACTACAGACGGTCTTTATTTCAAGTCCTTCCCTCAAAAAGCAGAAGTATGGGTTCCTATTGCCGCATTGTACATCTGATATAGTGCCGTACGGAGACAGCACTATGCATTGTTCTAGTCCATCTACGTTGTTTGGTTCGTCGCGAGCCCAGGTGTGCTCGATGTTTGACAGCCGGGTACCTGGAATGGAAATAGTATTTGTTGTGAGCTGGTAAACCTATGCCTGGAAAAATGAGGTCTTGGGCTATGGAGGTGAAAGTTGGATGGATGGATACTGGGCTATGGGAGGAGACTAACGGACGCCTGCCATGACAACTAGTCTCAAAATTGTAAATAGGGCAGGCGGTGACTCGCCGACTCGTCGAGTGGGCCCCATAAAACGGCCGCACGCACAAAGTGCGACAATGGGGCAACATCTCATTGAGCGGCTGAAGGTTGTCGAGAGGTGCGGCTCCGGTTTCACCATCGCGGGGTTTACCCCCGTGAGCGGGTTTCCCCGTTATTACGCCATTACGTGCAATACACTTCCAACCTGAAGCATAGGTTCTGCTCTTGCGATTCCACTCTGGACGGCCAATGAAGGCAAGCCAGAGGTAGGGGGGTGTGTTACTGTGTGTGTGGGTGTGTGTGTGAGCGCATGTCTGTATGGTCCCCCTGGATAGGGGTCCGCGGTGTCGCCACTCACCGTCAGCTCGCCACAAGCTGCCCCCGCGGGTTTATTATTATTGTATGTCTTACGTTCCGTAATCACGGGCAATTAAGTCCCGGACCTTTGGAAGGCGTGCATGGGGCCGAAGCCAACATGTAGAGGCAAGTGTAGAGTTGTTCAAAAGACAAGTTAATCTAAATGTAAACTATTATTGGAAGTTTCTGGACTTAATAGATATGCGCTTGTGCCATTGCAACAATCGCTGGCCTTTTGTGAACGCATCTTACATAGTTCCCTACTGATACCATGTGTAGTCAGGAACCCAGTGCAGTCTGGAACGGCAGTAAGTTTTGAACAGAAGTGTTTGTATCTCATCTGGTGCAAATACCCGTCTACCTAGATAGATACTTCGTAGCCCAAATCACAAAGAAGATAAAAAGGAGTTTCCATCTCCTCTTTGCAAATCTGCATCTGGGCAGAACAGAACATAAACTTAATATTACTAAGGGTGGAGTCATTTAGATAGTGACTAAAACTCATTGATGCGAGTCTGACAATCTGGGATCGAATCTTCGCCTCCTACTAACCAGTAGATCATAATCAGCTCACTAAAGTATTTCCTACCTTCAATAGAGTAGAATATTCCTCCATTGTGTGGTTTCGAACAAAAGCCTGTGAAGACATTTTGTACGTTCCATGTTTTCAATATGTCCATCATTGCGGCCTTGATTCCGTCGTTTATCGGCGATGCCAAAACTCCACCTGTAAATATTTGCGTTGTTTCAAAGGTAAAACATTTGAGTAGGTAGTAATTTTATAGAGATCTAAGACAAAGCATTAGGTCGGTGACGGTACCAATCTTTGTCCAGTGTTACAGAAAATTCATAATTCATAATTCATAATCGTTTATTGCTCACACAGAGTACATATGATAGGTGGTAACAATAGGTTAATAAGTTACATCTGTGAACCTTATAAGTTAAAGGCATTGCAATTTGAGAGTACAGTCCAATTTCTCGAATATAGATATACAATTATATAGCATGCAGTTCAAATTTTAAATTTTATGCATTCACCATTTGTTTACAGTTTATAATTAAGTAGTTGCGAATTAATAATAAAATAATTTTACAATTAATAATAAGTTATGAAGTCAATAAAAATTATAGCTATGTATTAATTAATCACACAATTTTACAATGTCAATTTATAATTAGTAGGTTAGTATAAGTCTATGTCAAATCAGTTTTAAATTATAAATAGTCATCAGATTTTGTCAGTTAGGAATTCGTCAAAGTCATAGTAAGCCTTTTCGATAAGTAATTGTTGTAAACGTTTTACAAATATATGGTCTTTGGTCTCCGCCTTTATTAAATAAATAAATAAAAAAAAAAAAAAAAAAAAAAAAAAATTCTTTATTTCAGATACTTATTACAATCCATATTGATGTTAGTAACACACTTAAATAACTATGTTAGTACACATACTTAAGTGCAGACCGACCCAGTGCTTAATGAAGCTACTGTCGTATCTACTTGCGACCATCTTCAGAATGCTGTTGGTGCTGGCGCGAACCCTCTGCAGTGCGGCGGCACAGCGTTTGCGGAGCGTGGTGGGAAACCCATCGACATGAGCGTCCGCGAACATGCCTGACGCACTGCAGAAGCGCGGCAGCCCCAGCAGCATCCTGAAGGCGTTATTATATTGGGTGCGCAGGGCCCCTAGAGATGCCTGGCGATATGCAGTCCACAGATTACAGGTGTACATGGATGTGCAGTACGCTCTAAACAATGTTATTTTAACTTGCGCTGAGCAATGCCTGAATCTGTGGACTATCATATTGGCCCTGACTGCAAGCGCCCTGCGTTCCCTTTCTATGTCCGCATCATCGTGCAGGTCTTCTGTCACTATGTGTCCCAGGTATTTGAACTGTGACACTCTTTTAAGAGGTGTTCCATTCAGAGCCAAGACAGGTATGTCTGATGGACACTTCTTACCGGACTTAAAAAGCATGAATTCACTTTTGGTTGTATTATATTTCAATCCATGTCTAGATGCATACGCCTCACAAACACTTATCAGTTTCCTGAGGCCACCGATCGACGGGCTGAGCAGCATCATGTCGTCTGCATAACTTATATTATTGACACAGGTACCGTCGATGTGACAGCCGACATGCATGCTGCTGAGCTCAGCGATCAGCTCATTTACATAGAGATTAAAAAGGGTGGGTGACGTAAGCCCACCTTGTCTTACACCGCATTCTAGACCATATGATTCTGACACTACATTTCCCCACTTGACTACATTTACCTGACTAGAGTACCAATACCTTAAGACTTGTGTCAGCTCACTAGGGAATTTACATTCTTCTAGTTTATCCCATAACATGTTATACTGGACTAGATCGAAGGCCTTAGATAAATCTAAGAAACAGGCATAAACCGGAGTTTGCCTAGCCGTATAGTATTCCACAGTATGCTTCAGACTTAGTACAGCACTCTCTGTTGAGAGCCCCGATCTGAAGCCAAACTGGGCATCGTGCAATTTGACATAATTAGTCAGTTCATTATTAATAAGGCTATCAAAAATCTTTGCTACAGTTGTCGCAAGAGATATAGGTCTGTAGTTTGATTTAGATGAAATATCACCGGTTTTATTTTTTACAATAGGCACAACTATGGTTTTTGTTAGGTCAGGAGGCAAGTAAGAGTGACTGATACAGAAGTTAAATAACATACTTAAGACTCTCGGAAGATGTGATCCAGCATTCTGCAGATGCTCGATGCTCAGACCATCGAGACATTTATTATGTCAGGTACTTTGTTAAAGATTTTTATTGCTGTATTATATGGGCTAGTTCTCATCATTTCCATGGTTGTGGCTACTATGTTTAACTCGTTTTTGGATCTTAAATTTGTATGAATAAGGTGATCTTTTTTTTTGTTTTCTAAACAAGTTGAAATTTTTTCTGACAATTAACGCCATTTGAAGTACATATAGTGAGGGGAGTGTGAGAACTTTATATTTCACGAAATGAGGTTTGCAACTTTCTCGACAATTTAGGCCCAATAGTATTCGAATGCATTTTTTTTGCATAACGAACAAATCATGTGCGTTAGTGCTATTTCCCCATAAGATAATTCCATAACGCAACCAGGAGTCTGCATAAGCGTAATATGCTGATAATGCCGTTTCAAAGTTTGTGCTTCTCCTTAGATAGTAAAGTGCATATAAAAATCTAGACAATTTCGTTTTAGTGTTGGCAATATGTTGTTTCCAGTTTATGTGTCTATCAATGGTTATTCCTAAAAGGGTGAATTCGTGCACTTCTTCAATTTTTTTGTTATTAATAGTTATTTGTATATCCAGTGGTTGTCTTTGGTGAGGATGGAATTGTATCATTTTTGTTTTGTTTAAGTTAATCATTAGGTTATTATTAGTCATCCAATTAATAATAACATCTATGGACTTTTTTATTTTAGTAATGTGGTCGTCATTTTTATTGATTCTAAATAGTATTGAGACATCATCCGCAAATAAAACGCAGCGCTCACTTATTATGTTCGGCAACTCATTTATGTACATCAGGAATAGCACGCAGCCAAGTACACTTCCCTGTGGTATTGCCCCTTTTAATTCACATCTGTCGGAACGGAAAGTTTGTATTTCTTTAGATATTTCATTCTGGTGATCGATTTGGACATACTGTGTGCGTTTTTCAAGGTAAGATTTAAACCAGTTGAAAATGAACGTTGTTTTTTGTGTTTGAACGTCGCGCGCATACATTTTACGGTCCCATTTTACCTCCGCGGCGACCGCAAAGTGTCGCTAGTCTGTAAGCGCTCTAAGCGTTAAATGTGTCGTCTATGTTATTATAATAATACTTGGTGGACATAAACATACCTTCCACGGCACATCTTGTCTTTGCATCATCAAATGTCACCGGGATCTCGTGATACGTGAGATAGCCCCCCGCATCTTTATATAAGGTGTAGCCACTACACTTGGAGTTGGGTCTGACCGCCTCTGGAAAAAATATTTCAAAATCAATCACGCCACCAATATTCCGAGAGATAAGTGTACTTTTTGCAACCATCAGCAGCAAGGCTGATTCAGTGTTTATGGGGTTTAGAGCTTTTCTATGATGGGGATGGACCAGGTCTGCCTGCATAACTCCAGTCGGTTTAGGAGTTACTGATGATTAAAGGTTTGTAAAAAATTAACGATCAGCTGCAAGGCTGATCGTATGTTATTTTTGTAGTATGCACTGTAGCTATGTGAACAGTACAAAAACTGACATGGTTCATCAGTCGGTTTAGGAGATACAGCCGTTCAAAGGTCGGAACTTTGACTGGCTGTATCTCCTAAACCGACTGACAGAACTTGACAGTTTTTGTACTGTTCACATAGTTACAGTGCATACTACAACAATATCATACGATCAGCCGTGCAGCTGATCGTAAATTTTTTACGTACCTTTAAACATCAGTAACTCCCAAACCGACTGGAGTTATGCAGGCAGACCTGGTCCATCCCCATCACAGAGATGCTCTACACCCCATAAACACTGAATCAGCCTTGCTGCTGATGGTTGTAAAAAGTACACTTATCTCCTATACTACAACCCGATGACAACAGATACGAAATGTAAAATCTTATTGATGATAAACAAATACAATGTGTCATTTATGTCTAGTTCATTGCATCCCACTGGTGCCATTACTCCTTCATTGCAGGATTGGTTGTTCCATAGTACCTAGTGTCAGACGAAAGACTTTTACACCGAATATTCGCCGGTACTCTAGCATCGTTGGCTTTATTGGAATACACTCTAGACGTAGTATCTACAGACATGACTCCGTCGAAGTGAGGTGCTCTGAATCAGTTCCGGGACAGACTGTGACCTAACACAATGAAGTGGGGTTCTCTGAATTCGTTCCGGGGCGGAAGAGTTTCAACGGGGGCAGACATAGGAAGCAAGTCGGCTTAGAACTCTCGCTTCGTCTGCTTGCGCTGCACTCGCGCACTTGTTCAGCTCAGTACCTCTTTGCAAGCTTCTGGCTCCGCCTTATTGGGAGAAAATCTGGCACAGAAAGAGTATCTATTACTAGATACAGTACGGACACTCCCTTCCGCCTTCCAACTTATCGTATCGAGGGTCATGTTTTAGCAAAGAAAACAACTAGGTGGTGTTAATAGTTTAGCTGCAATCGAGAAGGATCATCTTACCTCAAGGGGTCATCTCGTACACCTTTCCCCTACTTAAGAGGCTCCCCATAGGTAAACGCTAGCTCGGGCCATATTTTACTGGTTTTTAGAAGCTATCTTCTCGTTATTTGAAAGACATACAAATAATTGAAAAGTGTAGCAATATTCTTCAACATCTCGGCTTCATTTGCTATAGATCATATTTCTTATTTTTCTATAAAATACATATGAAACCTGTGTTCAAAGGAAAGCCTAAATATTGGAAAAAATCTGTATTATGTGCATCTACTTTTTAAGTTGAGGTCACATTTACTTGAGACACACACCTTTGTGTAGACAATATTAAGATCTAAAATTGCTATTTAGCAAATTTTTATTTAAGACCAATATTTAATGAGTTAATTAGATAATTGTTAAATTTGGGGCGAATTCTTATGATTTTAGAATGTGATTTCCTTGGATTAGAAGGCTCCACTGTGACATAATGAAGGACAAGCTAGTCAAAAATAGTTATACCTACTAAAATGACTTAGTTTAGTAGAGGTGAGGTGGCCCTGAAAGAGTCAAGGTCGTTCGGTCAGGGAAACCCCTTAACTGAGTATGTAAGTATAGGTACCTTGTGTTGCGAGGACGCACACGAAGAGACCGGGGATCAAAACAACAAGTGCTAGTCGAGACATCTTGTGGAACTGGGTTGTGTTCTGTCAGAACAAACGACTCCTTATAATAATTAGGTAAGCGATAACATGCGAAAATTTGTCTGTTTTAGAAAAATATTATTGTTTCTTGATAGATAACAATGATCATGGGTTCTAAACATCGCTCCACATTCACGCATTCACGCGAAGTTCACGCGCGAAAACGTGAATGTGGAGCCGATTCACATATTTTTCGCGGAGAGGATGAGGAGACCATGGAGCATATCCTGTGTGACTGTGATGTCTTGGCGGCAAAGCGCATGTGCCTCCTCGGTGATGGATATCCAAAACCGGGAGGCCTTAGGCTTCTTCCCCTCAATGGTATTGCCTCCTTCATTGACCATGTATTTGAAGGGTGAAGTAAGCAAAAAGTTTTGGGGCTAACACAAAAGATCCCACTGGGTCGAAGTGTTGCTGGCTTGCCAGCCCCGACAACAAGATAAGATAAGATAAGATATTTTTCGCGGGTTCGCGCCTTGTTAACCATTTTTTGTCGGTTTTTGGCCTGCGTCAGAGAGCCTGCGAACGCGCGAAAGCTGCGTAGTGATAATACTGCGAATGTGGAGCCAAGAAGAGTTCACAACGCGCGATTCGCGCCGCATTCCGCGCCGCTATTCCCGCTGTCAATTCGCGCTGTGAATGTGGAGCGGCCATAACGGATGAAATAAAAATAAGGCTGGATAAAAACCGGCCAAGTGCGAGTCGGGACTCGGACAATGAGTGTTCCGTACTTACTACCAGTGTAATGTAGGTCGTTGGTGACAAACACTATAAACTGGACTTACTAAGTTATGTAGTCACATAGTAACTGAAGATCATTTTACACTGGTTCTAGTTTTTTTTGGATATACAGCGTGAAATTGATATCATTAGCATCCTTTTAAACTAAGGGTCTACCCATCAAACTGAACAACTTTTACTATGAGAGTAAACCGATCGGAGCAAATAAAAAATCAGCTGTTGCATACACTTGAGTCGAGTAGGCATTACAGTTTAGTATGGGACAGGTGATTTTTTAGTTGCTCTGATCTGTTTGCTCCCATAGGGGTGAAATGCAGAACGGATGTACATAGATACAATTTAAGTTGTCCCGTAAGTTTAAAACAAGATACCGTCTTTTCTTGACATTAAGATGGCCGTATTTTGCTTCGCAGTTCGAGGTTGGTGTATGACTAGCATTTTGTCAAATATCAATATCAGGGTTAATAACGCGATTTTCCTATTTCCGGTAAGTGTAATTTGTCAGTTATTTGCTGATTTTTCTTGCGTAAGAGATATAATTACCGCTGGGATATAAGTTATTGTCAAACCAATAGCGATTTGGGTAGCAAATATTTTTGAGGTTAAGATTTCTCAGTTTATTTTATCAGTTTCGTAACGTTTCGTTACGCAACGAAACTGAGCTCTCAGTTTCGTTACACTAAGGTCTCGTTCATATGAGTTTGTGACATAATACTGTTTTTTTTAACATTAGACATCAAGTAATATCCCAAATAGTAAATAATATGTATTAATTAATTTAATACTATAAACTAAAATTTATATTTTAATGTTCTATGAAAATAATTTTATAAAATATAATGAGATTATTAAACATAACACAAACTAAATAAACTATTAAAGCATTGCAATATATATATGTATACATTTAAATAATTTCAGGTATAGCACCGATGACTAATGCAGAGAGGCAAAAAAAGTATAGACAAAAATTGCAGATAAGATTGATTTTTGACAAGGTTTTTGCAATTAGTAGAAAAATATAGATGTAAGTTAATTAATAAAGTTGATTTATGCCATAAATATTTTATTTATTTTAATGCTTATGTGATCTCACCCTTACCTTATCAGTTTCGTAACAATTTATCAGTTTCATTACAATCTCAGTTTAATAACAATTTCGTTACGGTACATCTATTCTGCATTTCACCCATAGTAAAAGTTGTTCAGTTTGATGGGTAGACTCTTAGTTTAAAAGGATGCTAATGATATCAATTTCACCCTGTAGAAATAATAAAATATACTTAATTATATTCGAGATTTTAAAAAAATATGTTTAGTCTCGCATTGTCATAACCTCACATTGCCCCACACATACGATATTGAAGAAAACAAATTTTTTGTACTTACCCTTTCTACCCCCGAAAATTACCCGAAATATTAAGTCATAAAAACTTAATTTATAATTGGGGGCGATTTCGGGTTCTTGAAAAAATATACCTAGTTGTGTAAATTCTGAAAAAATCATGAACATCACAAATAAGGTGTACCTATACAACGTGTTAATGAATTAGCGCAAAACCTCATACACCCCAACTGATTTATAACAAAATAATTAGATTGAAACAATAATTTCATTATTTTGATAGTAAATATTTAAAGTTATTCGCATTTTAAGTTTTGAGGCAAAAATGATTTGTTATCATTTCAGCACTGAAAGAAAGCGCTAACGTACTTATGGATACATTTTTATAATCTTGTTTTGGTAGTAAGTAGGGTGAGTGTGCCCGTGCGGTGGGTTGACATCGGGTTCAGAAAATATTTTTGCAAACAAATTATTTAATATTTTGAAAAAAATTACCTATGTTGCAACCATGATAATTCGATTCTGCTCTCTATTCTAAACAAACTACTTTCTAGTTTTGCGTTAATTCATTAACACGTTGTATAGATGGCGGGAACATAATCAAGCGCGGCACTAGCTTGGATAGTTTTATTTCTATATCCCAAAAACGACTGCCAGTGTAAACTGATCTTCGCGTTACTACGTGAGTACATACTTAGTAAGTTTCAGTTTCTAGTGGTTGTCATAAAAATCTAACTGAATAATTTAATTACTACCTACGGGAGCAAACCGATAGAAACAAAAAAAATCAGCGACATAATAGTTTCATCATATTTTTATCTTAAATAAACTCTAACCTTCTAAGAGCCGACGCACGAAAAAATAACATGATTATGAATAGTATCTATCTATACATACAGAGTGTCCCAAAACTCAACTTCGAACCGAAAACAGGAGATAGAGAAAAGAAATTATAATTGTAGGTTAGTTTTTGAAAGCAAATTGGCGGATGCGCTTCTCATTTCGGTCTCAGTCTTAGAGGGACCGTTCATAAAAGAAATAATCGTTTGAATGGTCCCAATTCAAAATAAAAGAATAAGTGTCATACTTTTTAAAGAAAACACAATTTTTCTGTCAAACTTTTGCGGTAATATTTTGTTTGGCAACATTGTGACTACACATTTTATAAAAAATTTATGGCGCACATGGCTAACATGGCAAGCAAAGATTTTTTTTGGTCCGTATAGACCAAAAAAAATCTTTGATGGCAAAGTTATTTCAAAAGATGAAATAACTACCTGATACTCATATGAGCCAGATAGTAATTTTTGTTCTTGCAGAACAATCCGATAGTAAAATTTCTTTGTTTTCAAACCACCGTAGTTCAGGCGTTGCAATGGAATTATTATTTTGAAATTGGTTAGTCTGCGAGAAAAAAAAAATTATTAGGTACCTACTACTTTTTGAAAAGTATGAGTGTCATTTTGGAAACATGATTAAATGGGCCAACTTTAGAAATAACTTGTCGGGTGAGCGCCATACATTTTTTATACAGCAAAGAGAATATAATCACTATGTTTTTTACACAGTCTGAAAGTAGCCATAGAAAAAAAATGTACCGCAGAAGTCTGTCAGAAGATAGTGTTTTCTTTAAAAAGTATGGCACTAATCAGTTATTTTTTAATTTGGTCCACTGTAAAGATTATTCAGGATTGCGTAACAAGTATTTTCATTTGTGATTTCCGTGTTGGGTCGTATTTGGTCTAACGTGTGTCGTTAGCGAGCAAGGAACATATGTACTCTCTACCGAGATTAGCGAGTCAACGTGGAAAAGCGGCCAGAAGTGCGATTTTTGAAAATCATACGAGCGACTTGGCAGTAGAAAATGTCAAAATTACTATGGAGATTATGCATCTTTCTACTGCCGAGTCGCTCGTATGATGTTCAAAAATCGCACTTCAGCGCTTTGGGCACGTTTGTGTCAGGTATGGCTAGGGGCGGCTGAGATTCTTTGAACTCAGCAGTTGAAAATGTCATTATTACTAAGGAGACGTGTATCTTTCTACTGCTGATTTGACATTAAAAAACCATACGTAGTAACTATTAAATAATCTGTGACCATACTCCAGGATTGCGATTTTTGAAAGTCAAATCAGCAGTAGAAAGATGCGTATCTCCATACATTTTCAACGGCTGAGTTCAACGTACATGATTCGAAAATCGCACTCCTGATTCGGAATTCCGGATTGCAATTCCGTATATGTGTGGCGGACCTAGGTGTGTGACGTGGCACGCATGTTGCTAAGGGAGTTTTGTAGTTAGGTAGGAGGCGATGCATTTTTCTAAAGCAGATTTTGTTTTTATTATGATGGTTGCGACGCATGTTGCTGAAGTGGATTCTGTGAGTAATTTAAAAAATTTTGATTTCTTTACATAAGGGTGCCTGTCCATTGAAGCTATGCAAGCTGTGTATTTGTGTTTTTTTAACAAATCATTGGTTAAAAAAACACAGCTACACAGCTCGCACAGCTTCAATGGACAGGCAGCCTAATTATCTCTAGGCACATCTAAACGTTCGGGGCAGCAGGGCGATTTTCACAAAAAGTAAAAAAAAAAAAAATTGTTTTTTTTGTTTACCTTTTTACCCAGAGGTTATGTCAGCCCAAATTAAAATCTTGAAAATTATTAGCCTTCGATTTTCTTCTTTGTATTTTTCCCCGAACAGATAAATGAACTTGCCTATCTCCTGTTTTAGGCTTAATGTTGAGTTTTGGGACACCCTGTATACTTAAAACCGTTACGTGATTGAAGACCACAAACGATAATGGCCTCGATTCGGAGTGTACCACGACTAAACTAAACTAAATGTATTCCTGTCACTTTCTAAAATAATGTTACGGCCGCTGTCACACGTCAAACGTAAAGAAGGTGTAGGCGCGAGTGTGCGCCCAGATGTAGAGACGTGTAGCGCGCCCGGCTCGGGCAGGAAGGAAGGTAGGCAGCAGGCAGGAAGCGGAGAGGAAGAGAAGATGAACAGCAGTTAATACAAGCGTATAGGTTTAATAGGGATAGATAGAATACAGGACAGAGTTAAAGAATACAAGAATGAAAAGGAAATTTGGAAAACTGATTTGACAAAATAAGAAAACAAATGACTACGCTTTTACGAATTTTAAACCGCAGCGACGTGCGTCTCGCCTTGAGCTCAGTAGTGCACTGCAGTTGTCAAAATTTGCTTGCGAAAGCCGAGCGTCACATCCGAAGCTTTCCGAAGGGTGGCGGAACGATGATGCACATGAGTGTTGCACCACAGTGCAGTATTTCTTCCGCTACAGCACTCCCCCGCTGAGACCGTGACTACGGTTGATAGTCCGTCAGGTGATCTGGGAATCGTACCCTTCTTCCACTCCGGGTCCGTCTCTCTGCATCAGTAGTTACCGGACCAGGTGAAGCCGGTGGCGGAGTTGCAGTAGCCGTAGGTACAGGCGGCACGCCCACATCTTGGGTAACATGTGCTGGCTTCAATCGATCGACCGTGACATTTACAGGCTTCCCTTGAACTGAAATCTTGTAGAATTTATCGTGCCGCTTTAAAACTTGATAGGGTCCTGCGTAGGGCGGCTCCAGCGGTCTTCGGACGTGATCCTGGCGCAAGAAAACATGGGTGCAATCTGTGAGGTCTTTGGGAAAGTAGAACGGACCTTTTCGATGCCATGTGGTGGCTTTAGGAGTCAGCTTGGCCATGTGCGATCGTAGTCGTGATGAAAAGCTGGTAAGGTCTTCGGAGGCATGATCGTCTGAAGGTGACAGGAACTGACCAGGTAGCCGTAATGGTTCACCATAGACTAACTCGGCTGCAGAGGCTTTGATGTCATCTTTCCAGGAGCTCCGGATGCCGAGTAGAACGAGTGGGAGTACCTCCGTCCACTGTGCAGTGTTGTGGCACATGATAGCTGCCTTCATCTGGCGGTGCAGTCGCTCGATGATCCCGTTGGAAGCGGGGTGGTAAGCAGTAGTACGTATATGATGTGCACCGAGAAGAGCAGTGATGGCCTTGAACAAGTTGGACTCGAACTGACGACCACGGTCTGTAGTGACGCGCGCTGGGCAGCCGAACCTGGATATCCATCCAGATACGAGGGCGGCGGCGCAGGTTTCGGCAGTGATGTCACGTAGTGGTATTGCCTCAGGCCATCGCGTGAACCGGTCGATGACGGTGAGACAATATCTGTAATCAGAAGATGGGTTAAGCGGTCCTACGATGTCGAGGTGGATATAGGAGAACCTCGACGTTGGACAAGAGAAAGAAGTGAGAGGAGCAGATGTGTGTCGGGTTACTTTGCTACGCTGGCAATGTTGGCAAAGCCTAGACCACTCTCTACAATCCTTGCGGATCCCTGGCCACACGAATCTATCTGTGACCAGTCGCACTGTAGCTGAACTTCCAGGATGGCTGAGATTATGCAGGTTATCGAACACTTGTCTTCTGAAACTCGGTGTTACAAACGGTCGTGGTGGTTTGACTGAGACGTCGCAGTATATTTTTGAATCTGAGCCATCAGCATTGATTTTCTGTAGGTTGAGTGACGATCCGCTACGAAGCAGGTCTTGCAGCTCTGGATCCTTCTCCTGAGACTGTGCAAGTGCCTGGTAGTCTAGTGCTGAGATTACCTCTTCGACCCGTGAGAGTGTGTCGGCTACAACGTTTTCCGGACCAGGTATGTAACGAATGTCAGTGGTATATTGTGCGATGAAGTCAAAATACCTGTATTGTCTTGGTGAAGAACATTTCTCTCTAGGTGTAGTAAAAGCATAGGTAAGCGGTCGGTGGTCCGTAAATACAGTGAAAGTCCTGGCTTCCACCATATGTTGGAAATACTTGATCGCTTCATATATTGCCAAGAGTTCGCGGTCGTAGGGGCTGTACTTCTTTTGAGCCTGGTTCAATTTTTTAGAGAAGAAACCCAATGGTTGCCAGGTCGTACCTTTGCGTTGCTGGAGGACAGCTCCTATGGATACGTCCGATGCATCTGTCAGGATGGAAAGTTCGGCATCAGGGTGAGGATGTACCAGAAGCGTGGCGTCTGACAGGGCTCGTTTAGATTCCTCAAAGGCGTCCAGTTGTTCCTTTGTCATGTTAACAGGATGTGAACCTTTCACCTTCTGTCCTGCCAGGATACTGTTGAGCGGTGCTTGGGTTTTCGCTGCCGTGGGGATGAATCGACGGTAGAAGTTTATCATACCTAAGTATCTTCTGAGTTCTTTCACCGTTCTTGGTACTGGAAACTCGCGTATGGCTTGTACCTTGGTGTCCATAGGTTGGGTACCAGCAGCGGAGACGCGGTAGCCGAGGAATGTTACCTCAGGTTGACCCCAGACGCATTTTGTAGTGTTGATTAAAACTCCATATTCCTTCAGCCGGGTTAAGAGTTGGCGCAGATGCTCTTTGTGAATATCTGGAGATGGAGAAAACACCAATATATCATCGAGATATCCAAAACAAAAGTCATCCAAGCCAGTAAGTACCTCATCGATGAACCTTTGGAACGTTTGCGCGGCGTTTCTGAGGCCGAATGTCATGTACGGAAACTCGTAGAGTCCGAAAGGAGTGGTGATAGCTGTCTTGGGAATGTCATCTGGATTCACAGGTATTTGATTGTAAGCTTTCACTAGGTCTATTTTAGTGTAAATAGTGCTACCACTAAGCTGCTGTGAAAAGTCCTGTATATGGCGTATTGGGTACCTATCGGGTATAGTCCGGGCGTTGAGCGCTCTATAGTCGCCGCATGGCCTCCACCCATCGTCTTTTTTCTTGACTAAGTGCAGGGCTGACGACCATGGGCTCTCCGATCGCCTAGCAGTACCGCTCATCATCATGTCCTCGAATTCCTTCTTGGCGATCTTCAGACGGTCTACGTCCAAGCGCCGAGGCCTGCAGGATAACGGTGGGCCTGGGCTCGTTCTTATGAAATGCATTGTGTTGTGTTTAGGCTGAGTAACGGTACCTGCAGGGCGAGTGACCTCTGGGAACTCACGTAGCAGCTGATGGAATTCTGTTTCGCCTGAGACAGTCTTGATTGAAGCTACGTCCTCTGGAATCTTCTGACGAGGTGCAGACACAGACAGGGAGGTAATGCCATCCAAGAGACGGTGGTTACTGTTAAGTACTGGCCATATAGATTGCCTATGGCTTTGTGTCAGTCTATGTTGCTAGGATACATTGTTATTGACTTTGTTTGTGACAGTTGCTGTAAAACGGTTCCCGTACGCAATATATTTATATTTCTATCCAAATCTTTTCAGTCGTTTATTTACAGTCCTTAACATGGTAGCAGAGCGTGGTTTTCATCACAAATAAATTAAGGATCAGACTGATTTAGTTGGATTTGACGAGTTGAGAGTTTTCAACCAGATTTTTCAAAATGGAAAGGTCGCTGTACGATGTGACGAAAGTCCAAATTGGTCAACTGGATGGAAAAAACTGGACAACTTGGAAATATAAAATGGTTGTAGCACTCAGAGGTATGGGAGTTCTTGACCTAGTTGAAGGAAAAGTAGAGACGCCTAAGGTACCAGAGTTAACGGCTACACCAGAAGAGATCGCGAGGTACGAAAAACAATTGCAGATATATCAAAGGAACGAAAGTTTTGCAATTCTAACAATCACGACCAATTTGACAGATGATAATCTTCAGAAAGTAATGAGATTTTCTACAGCTAGAGAAGTATGGCAAGAATTACATCGACTTTTTGATGGAATGTCTGAAGACAAAGCATACGATCTCTGCATGAAATTTTTCGGATATAAGAAACTACCTGGTGATGACATGGTTACACACACATCTAAATTAAAGAATATGTGGTCAGAACTTGTCATAGAAATGCAGAAATCAGAAGGACAGAGTAATCTACCAGAGATATTTCTAATATGCAAGCTGTTAGATACACTACCTGAAGAATATTTCGCTTTCAAATCCAGTTGGATGTTGCTTTCTAAATCGGAAAGAACGGTAGAAAAATTGACGACTCAGTTGTGTGCGCATGAGAGAGCAATGAATGCTAATGACAATCATGAGCAAGTGGAAGCTCTAAATGTGCAAAGAGCTGGAAATCTGAAGAAGAATTCTGACAAAAAGAAGCAAAATGAGAAATGCAATTACTGTGGGGAGATAGGTCATCGTGTAAAGAAATGTCCTAAATGGATAAATGATGGACGCCCACCGAAACCAAGTACATCCAAAGGTGATCCTGGAAAAACTGTGAATATGAGTGTGATGGCTGTAAATGACAGAGACAATGAGAAGGATGAAGATAATTGGTTTGTAGATAACGGAGCTACCAGTCATGTCACGAACAGGTTTGACATCTTTCAAACGTTTGAGCATTTTACTAACTCACATACAGTCACAACAGCCAATGGTCATGCTATAGAAGCAATTGGCAAAGGAACCGTTAGAGTTGATGCTGATGTTGACGATCACAAGGAATGTATCACTTGGACGAATGTATGGTATGTACCTGCCATTACAAAGAACTTATTTTCAGTTCTGGCAGCCCAAGACAAACTCGGAAACAGTACTTTTATCTCGTCGGCTACAACATGTAAATTATCGGTTGAAGGAAAGACCTTGCTAATTGGGGATAGAAAGAAGCATGGTGGTCTCTATAAGCTGAGATTAAACAATGTTTTGCCCACTCAACAATTAGAAGTGAATAACTTCAACACAAATAATTTGCTACAGTTATACCACGAAAGATTAGCACATCAGAACAAGGTTCATGTGAAAAAAGTAATCGAGAGAGAACTTGGAGTAAAAGTTAAACTTGATAGTGAACTGTGCGAAGGATGCGTTTATGGCAAAGCGCACAGACAGAAATTTGGTCATAGAGAAAGAGCAACTAAAGCTGGAGAACTAATTCATGCTGATGTATGTGGACCCTTTCCATATTCTGTAACCAAATTCAGATATTTTGCACTTTTTAAAGATGATTATTCGAAATTTCGCTATATATACTTTCTGAGACAAAAGTCAGAGGTACACGAGAAGCTTAAACTGGTGTTGGCTGAAATAAAAGCAATGGGGCACACAGTAAAAGAGCTATTAAGTGACAATGGCGGAGAGTATGATAATGCTAAGGTTAAGAAAATATTGGCGGAAAACGGAATTCAACAAAGATTAACAATGCCATATACACCACAGCAGAACGGATGCGTAGAAAGAGATAATCGTACCGTTGTCGAAGCCACGAGGTCGATTATGCATTCCAAAATGTTACCGGTTGGATTATGGGCAGAGATAACTAACGCAACGGTATACGTACTGAATAGAACAGGTAATACGCAAGAAGACAAAAGTCCCTATGAGATTTGGTGTGGTAAGAAACCAAAAATTGGACACTTGAGAATACTTGGAAGTACCTGCTATGCCCATGTACCAAAAGCCAACAGGAAGAAGTTGGATAAAAAAGCTATTAAAGGTGTACTATTAGGATATGACAGTAACGAGGGATATCGAGTATGGATCAAAGATACTACTAGGATGGTACGATCCAGAGATGTTATCTTTGAAGAAAAGACTCTGAGACCCTGCGACTGCATAGAGAAACCTTTAGAAGCTAATCCGCGCAGAGGATTAGAAATTCCTATCCCAATACCGACATCGTTTGATGATACAAAGACATCCACAAATCCGGATTCATCAACTTCACCACCTACCGATATGTCTAGTGACCGAGAGACTTCTAACTCAACCGAAGATGAGATAGTAGAAGAACCTGCCATTTTAGATGAGAGAGTAGACGAACCAGAAGACGACTATAAGTCTGCTGATGGAGAAGGAGAAGAATTTGAGAATGAATCTGAAAGTGAAGATGTTTTGCCCTATCGTGAAATAGAGGAGCAAGGAAAAATGACACTTAGAGATCGGTCGAAATTACAACGTCCAGGTAGATTTGAGGATTTTGTAATAGCTACAGTAGATAGCATCAATGATTTTAATGAGCCAACCTCTTATCAAGAAGCCATGCGTAGCAAGGACAGAGAAAAATGGATGCTAGCAATGGATGATGAGATGAGATCGCTTAAAGAAAATGAGACTTGGGAAATGGTGCCACTGCCAAAGAATAGAAAATCTATCCCTTGCAAATGGATTTACAAGATTAAAACCAATCCAGATGGAAGCATAGAACGCTACAAGGCTAGGTTGGTAATCAAAGGCTTTTCACAGAAAAAGGGATTGGACTACTATGAAACCTTTAGTCCTGTAACGAGGTTAAGCACTATCCGAGTGGTATTAAGTATTGCTGCCAGGGATAACTTGACCCTTACTCAGTTTGATGTGTCCACAGCATTTCTTTACGGCAGCCTGAGTGAAGAAATTTACATGAAGCCACCAGAGGGGTATAACGATGGCTCTAACAACATATGTAAGCTCAAAAGGAGTTTATACGGACTAAAACAAGCACCACGTTGTTGGAATAACTGCATCAAAGACTACCTGCTGAGTGTTGGTTTCAGTATAAGTGAAGCAGATCCATGCCTCTTCTTAAGGCGGAGGGAGGAGAAAATGTTAATATTAGCTCTCTACGTAGATGATGGATTGCTTGCTTCAAATAATGAGGAAGAAACAAAGCAGTTTCTTGATGAAATGCAACGCAGATTTAAAATCAAATCGAAACCAGCAAACTACTTTCTTGGTATGGAGATAGAGAGATATAAGGACGGTTCGATAAGATTAAATCAAACTGCATACTTAACCAAAGTATTAGAAAGGTTTTGTATGAGCAAGTGCAAGGCAGCCACAACTCCTATATCGAAAGATACTTCAGGAATTGGAGAAGAAGACGATGGAGAAAAATTTCCCTATCGTCAAGCAGTAGGTTCCTTGGCATATTTAATGGTTGGGACGAGACCCGACATAGCATACGCAGTTGGTGTGGCATCTAGGCACCTGGAGCATCCTTCAAGAGAAGATGTTACTAAAGTGAAGCGTATAATGCGCTACTTACAAGGGACTCGTGACTGGAGCATTATTTACAGACGAAATGCTCATAAAGCATTGACGTGCTATAGTGATGCTGATCATGGCGGCGACATAGAGACAGGTCGCTCTACGACAGGAATGTTATGTCTTTACAATGAAGGACCAGTATCGTGGCGAAGCGTCAGACAGGCTTCTACTGCGATATCAAGTACCGAGGCCGAAATAGTCGCGGCCAGTGAGACAGCCAGAGAAATGATTTGGCTCGAGAAGCTCATAAAAGGCATAGAAAGCCCGAATGGTGTACCGACATTGTACATTGACAATGAGTCAGCTATTAGGTTAGCTAAGAACCCACCATATGAGCTTCATCAGCGAACGAAGCACATTCGAATTCGACACTTCTTCATCAGAGAAGCTGTGAATGATGGGACTTTAGAAGTAAAGAAAGTGCCGGCAGAGAGTCAACTCGCCGACATGCTTACTAAACCTCTCTATAAGCCGAGGCTGACCAATCTGAGCAGACTCATAGGATTGAGCTGCAGCAAGAAATAGAACAGACTTCACAAAGAGAGAAGATGTTAAGTACTGGCCATATAGATTGCCTATGGCTTTGTGTCAGTCTATGTTGCTAGGATACATTGTTATTGACTTTGTTTGTGACAGTTGCTGTAAAACGGTTCCCGTACGCAATATATTTATATTTCTATCCAAATCTTTTCAGTCGTTTATTTACAGTCCTTAACAGTTACGGCAATCTACTAACAGGTTGAAAAAACTTAAAAAATCCACACCAATGATCGGTTTCGAAACGTCTGCAATTGTAAATTTCCAGGTAAAGTCTCGTCTGAGTCCTAGATCTAGGTGAAGCTGTATAGGACCGTAGGTATTGATGACTGTTCCATTTGCGGCTATTAAGTTATATTTTGTTTGGGTGCAGGGCGTTTTGACTGCTGACCGGGGGTAAACACACAAGTCGGAACCTGTGTCCACTAGAAATAGCTGTTTGCTAGCCCGATCAGTTATAAATAAACGGCCTGTAAAGGCGGGGCAGTCATAGGCCTCTACTTCTGGCTGCCCGCCTCGTTTTCCGCCTTCCAGGTGCAGGGGTTGACGCACTTCTTGGCATTAGCGCCGTAAGTAAAATGGTACCAACAGTGTGGGTGGTTGGAAGGCTGCTGGCGTGATCGTGATCTCGATCTGTCGCGGTTGTCTCTGGATCGTGAGCGGGAGTGCCATTTGAATCGCGACTGTTCGTTTACCTGGGCGGTCAGTTTGGATACCAGCGCTGTCAGTTCGTCGAGCTGTCTCATCAAAACTTCGTTGGCCGCTGTAGCAGAGGCTGCGGGAGCAGCGGGCGCGGCGTCCATAAACTCTTCATCCATCGTCGTAGGTCACCAGTGTAGGCGCGAGTGTGCGCCCAGATGTAGAGACGTGTAGCGCGCCCGGCTCGGGCAGGAAGGAAGGTAGGCAGCAGGCAGGAAGCGGAGAGGAAGAGAAGATGAACAGCAGTTAATACAAGCGTATAGGTTTAATAGGGATAGATAGAATACAGGACAGAGTTAAAGAATACAAGAATGAAAAGGAAATTTGGAAAACTGATTTGACAAAATAAGAAAACAAATGACTACGCTTTTACGAATTTTAAACCGCAGCGACGTGCGTCTCGCCTTGAGCTCAGTAGTGCACTGCAGTTGTCAAAATTTGCTTGCGAAAGCCGAGCGTCACATCCGAAGCTTTCCGAAGGGTGGCGGAACGATGATGCACATGAGTGTTGCACCACAGTGCAGTATTTCTTCCGCTACAAAGGCATTCGAAAATTCGGCCGGCTCATTAACAATCGCCGTGGTCCTACGGTCTAAGGTTCCGCCTCCCATGCTAGGGGGTGACGGTTCGAATCCGATCCGCGCCAAAAATATTTCTAGATTTTTGTGTTTTTAGAAATGTTCTAGAAGGTAGAGAGAGAAGGAATATTTAAAAAGGGACCAAAAGGTCTAGGGGTGTCTAGGAACTTCGAGAAAGGAGGCGAAATTACGAATATTTGAAAAGAACCAGAAAAGTGGGCGTGTCTTCGATCGGTTTCGAAAAAGGAACGCGGGGTTAGAACTATCTGGAGGAAAACAATCGAGTAAAGAAAAGAAGATCGAAAAAAGGGTATTCCGGAATGTTCTGCGGGATATAAAAAGGCGGCGAATTTCGACTGGCGGCAGTATTTGATTTAACGGTGAACAGTGCGAAACAAAAGGAAGAAAAGTAAAAGTGGAAAAGTACTAGTGAAGAGAAAAGTGCTGAGAGTGGAACAGTGAGTACAACTAGTGTCAGTGTAGTGCGTGACGTCATAGTGTCGGTGTAGTACGTGACGTCATAGTGTCAGTGTAGTGCGTGACGTCAGCGTGTCGTGTCGTCACAGTAGTGACGTAGTGGACTGTGAACAGTGACAGTAAGTGGTGCACGGGGAATCCCTGCGAGGAGGACCCGGTGAAGTGAACCGTATAGGGGAACCTCTGCGAGGTGGACCGTTTGTAAGTGTATCCCAAATAAACTCTGTAAAATTGGACTTAGCGTTTCACTCCAATCCCGGAACCCGTAACTCGTAACATTTGGTGTCAGAAGTGGGATTGGAGTGAAACGCTGGCTAAAGTGGCCAGAAGTATTTGCCATTCCAAATCAGGAAGCGGTAACTGTGGCTACCATGTTGGTGAATGAAGTTTTCTGCCGGTTTGGGGTTCCGCTGGAAATGCACAGTGATCAAGGCAGGAACTTTGAGTCACAGTTGTTCCAGGAAGTTTGCAAAATTTTCGGAATCCATAAGACCCGGACTACTCCTTATCACCCGCAGTCTGACGGCATGGTGGAGCGATTCAATCAAACTTTGGAACGGCATCTTGCGAAGGTCGTCGATAATCATCAAGATAACTGGGACGAGTACATACCTATTTTCCTGTTGGCCTATCGAACCGCTGTTCATGAGAGTACTTCGGTGACTCCAGCAATAGCAAACTTCGGGAGAGAGTTGAAACTTCCAGCAGATTTGCTATCAGGATGCGCACCAGGCGCTCCTAAAAGTATCAGTGACTATGTGAGCGAACTGCGGGAGAAAATGGTCGACATTTATGAACAACTTCGAGAAGCAGGTCAAAACTCAAGTGACCGTTCAAAGACACGATATGACCGAAAAGCGAACTATGCTGGGTTTGAGGAAGGAACATCAGTTTGGCTGCATAATCCAGTTCGAAGGAAAGGGAAGAGTCCGAAGTTGCAGGCAAGTTGGGAAGGACCGTATGAGGTAGTGACCAGGATAAATGACGTCACCTATCGAATTCGACGATCGCCAAGGAGCCCGTTGAAGATAGTGCACGTGGACCGGTTGGCTCGATATTTCGGCAGTAACGATGCTCGGGACGAGCAGAACTAAGGGAGGGGCAGTGTTACGGCCGCTGTCAAACGTCAAACGTAAAGAAGGCATTCGAAAATTCGGCCGGCTCATTAACAATCGCCGTGGTCCTACGGTCTAAGGTTCCGCCTCCCATGCTAGGGGGTGACGGTTCGAATCCGATCCGCGCCAAAAATATTTCTAGATTTTTGTGTTTTTAGAAATGTTCTAGAAGGTAGAGAGAGAAGGAATATTTAAAAAGGGACCAAAAGGTCTAGGGGTGTCTAGGAACTTCGAGAAAGGAGGCGAAATTACGAATATTTGAAAAGAACCAGAAAAGGGGGCGTGTCTTCGATCGGTTTCGAAAAAGGAACGCGGGGTTAGAACTATCTGGAGGAAAACAATCGAGTAAAGAAAAGAAGATCGAAAAAAGGGTATTCCGGAATGTTCTGCGGGATATAAAAAGGCGGCGAATTTCGACTGGCGGCAGTATTTGATTTAACGGTGAACAGTGCGAAACAAAAGGAAGAAAAGTAAAAGTGGAAAAGTACTAGTGAAGAGAAAAGTGCTGAGAGTGGAACAGTGAGTACAACTAGTGTCAGTGTAGTGCGTGACGTCATAGTGTCGGTGTAGTACGTGACGTCATAGTGTCAGTGTAGTGCGTGACGTCATAGTGTCGTACGTCGTGACGTCATAGCCGTGACGCGTGTCGTGTCGTCACAGTAGTGACGTAGTGGACTGTGAACAGTGACAGTAAGTGGTGCACGGGGAATCCCTGCGAGGAGGACCCGGTGAAGTGAACCGTATAGGGGAACCTCTGCGAGGTGGACCGTTTGTAAGTGTATCCCAAATAAACTCTGTAAAATTGGACTTAGCGTTTCACTCCAATCCCGGAACCCGTAGCTCGTAACAATAAGATTAAGAAAAGAGACAGAAAACCAACAGCTGACTTTAGTGCTGTCAAAGTGACGTTAAATGCGCAAAATAAGATGCCATCATAATGTACGCCATCTTATTTAAGTCGTTTTTGGGCGTTTAACGTCACTTTGACAGCTTAGTGCATAGTCAGCTGTTGGTTTTCTGTCGCTTTTCTTAATCTTATTTTAGAAAGTGACAGGAATACATTTAGTTTAGTTTAGTCGTGGTACACTCCGAATCGAGGCCAATGTATCGTTTACTATTCTAACGCACACTGATTGCGTTCTCTCACTTACACGCAGAAACAATACGTGTTTGTTTATGTAACTTTGCGTGCTTGAAGACTTAGCCCAGTTATTTTACGGTTTGAACCGGGACTAATTTATAATAATTATAATTTATATTATATTTTAATCACAAACATTAACATTTGATCTGCCTCCGTGGTCTAATGGTTAAGAGCATTGGCTCTCGATACGGAGGTCGTGGGTTCGATTCCCACGGGGGACACCTAGTGATATGTCACTTTGTGCGTTTTCCCCAGTTGGTTAGGACATTGCAGGCTGAATCACCTGAACCACAGGTCCGGCACTTCAAACAACGATTATGATTTGATATTATGACGTTCGCACATGCGCACTTTGCGAAAATTGTGCATGACATATGTGTAGGGTTGACTTAACACGCATCGTATGAACTACATTATACATTTCGTTACTGTTATTAAAAACTGTTTTTAAGTAAAAGAATCACAGAAAATGTGAATTGAGCGTTATTTTCCAACGTTTATATTTACTGTGAGGAGAAAAATAAAATATATTTAATGTAGTCAAATCCAACGGGTGCGCGCGCCTGACTGCATTCCCTTGCTCGGCTTCCCTCAAGTTACCACAGAGAATGTGAGGGGAGGTGGGGTATCAGAAGTCAGAGGGAGGCGGGGAGTGGCCGTTCTGTATGTAGAACTATATACTATTACCTATTCTGTGCCTGAACGTCTGAAAAGAAAAGTGATTCCGTGCTTCGGATGGCACATTAAGCCGTTGGTCCCGGCTACTATCTCTAGTGGTAGTAGTCGTTACATAAAAACCACGTCAGAGGCCGAAAAGCTGTCTGAAAAAACTCTGACACCAGGGCTCTGCCCACACGATAAGAAGAAGAAGAACATTTGATATTTACATAAGAATGGTATATACAGCTATTAAATAAATCAAAACCTAACCTAATATAAACACAATTTACAATACAAAGCGGTACTTTGAAAGCCGAGCTTTATCTAAGTAATTGTGGTCAGTCAAAGAGCCCGCCTCGGGTCGAACCCGGTTGAAATGTGCCCATCACGCTCGTGGCGTTTCCACGCTGTATAGCTAGGGAAATGTGTTGGACCAGGTACGACCCGGAGCGGGGGTCTCGGCCCCTCTCCCTCAAACGACGGCCGATGGCTTTAATGAAGTTTTTGGCTTCGGTACCCCAGGGCCCTGCGGTCTCCACCGCTACTGGCACAAATAGGTGTGTTGCCTCTAAAAGTGAGTACGTGGTGTGTTTTACCCGTGCCGCACTTTCCGCGGCCGATCCTGGCACCCGCGTAGTTCCCTGAAGATGCGATCGCGCAAAGGTACAAACGCAGGTCGCATCCCATAGGAGGCAGCGGCCCCTTTCCCACGGGATGAGGGTTAAGCCGTCTGGTCTTTTGCCGTCTATGCGGCTTAAGCGGATAGGTTCAAGAGTGCTCGGAACGTTTGCCGATACCAGCGCTCTACGGATTATGTCATTAAGGATATGGTGTCGTGGCCATCGTCCCCAACACTTCTTACAGCTTAAGGCATGATGGCCGTTGGCCTGCACCCAGGACCCACTGATGCATTGGTGCGGCACGCATATCTCACAACCAAGTCTCAAGGCTGCGGCAACCCCCTTTAATCACAAACAACTATTTCAGGGTCTTTCTCACATATGAACGGCCGCGAGGCTGAAGGCAAGTCGTAGCGAAGTAATCCATCGTTTGCTAACAAACCTGGGGCCATATTTAGTGCTGAATTTTCTGAAGGCTATTTTGCGTAACCAGCATCTTCTATCGTTTCGCCTTGAACTTTTATCCACTTTCCTGAATTCTTGATAAATTGGAAGCCGATGGAGATAACTCCAAAATTACTATTATACTAACTGAAAAGAGAAAAACAAGCTCTTATATTCACTAATCAGCTATAACAACTTGGTTCGAGCAAATATAATTTGAATGTAGGTATCGCAAACGAGGACAAAGAAGAATTATAAAATATACCTTAGGTACCAAAGATTTTTTTTGGTCTATTAGGTACCTTCCTTGGTTTGTCCCCGCCTGCAATACCTACCTAATATCTAACATTCAAATTATACATTTTGCTCGAACCAAGTTGTTATAGCTGATTAGTGAATATAAGAGCTTGTTTTTCTCATTTCAGTTAGTATAATAGTTTTTTTATGCAGTCGGGTTTTTTGTTTTTCTTAATAATTTAGTTTATTTCATACTTTTTAGTCTTGTGTCGAAATGTTAGCAAAGTACTATAATTATATATTTTTGGAATTGTCTGTTCACAAGCTTTCATTTGAAACTCATATTGTAATTGTTAAGAAAAAAAATTGTTATTCCCCCTCTATCTAATTTGCAGCCGCCTTATTAAAATAATATAGCCTATGTCACTCTCACGATTTTTACGAATCTAACGACACCTCATACGTCAAAATCCATCAAGCCGTTTAGGCTGTAGGCCGTGGCCCGTGCCAAAGAAATAGACATACAAACATACATACATACATACATACATACGCTTGAAAAACATAATTCTCCTTCTGGCGCAGTCGGGTAAAAATAAGTCAAAAGCCTAATGCACTAAGGCGCTGGCAAGTGTTTCAATTCAATGCTACAATCCCAGATAACATTTAGCCGTCCTAATGACGTCTTTTTACAGTCTTGCTCGACCTAGGTGACGTACATGTTCGACGTCTGTAGGTCCGATAAAGGACGTACATTTGTCACAACCTAATGACGTCGGATCAAGACGTCCGTAGGCCGTTGTATCAAGACGTACGTAGGCCGTCGTATTAAGACGTCCGTAGGCCGTCGTATCAAGACGTCATTAGGTTGTGACAAATGTACGTCCTTTATCGGTCCTACAGACGTCTAAAATGTACGTCACCGAGGTACGAGACTAGACGTACTTAGGACGTCATATCAAGACCGATCCAGGGACCTTAGGGTGCGTCCACAGCTGACGAACGCTCCGCGAATGTGCAGCTCGCGATCGGCTCGCGAGTTGCGCATTTGCGGCGCGTTCGCCAGATGTGGACGCACCCTTAGGCTGCCTGTCCATTGACGCGAGCTGGCTGGCGGAGCGGGGAAGCGGAGTTTTACTAACCAATCAGGATTGCATAAAACCTCGGCCGAGATTCGGCCGAGCTCCTGATTGGTTAATATTTTCCTCGCTACACCGCTCCGCCAGCCAGCTCGCGTCAATGGATAGGCAGCCTTAGACTGAGATTCAGAGACGAGATTTGAGTATAAGATCCTACTTCGATATATCAAAATTTTATTGATTTTTACATATCAAAATAGAAACTAATACTCAAATTTCGTTTCTGAATGTCAGCCGTAGAATGACGTTCCTAGACTACGGTGGAGTGAACTAGGGTTGCAAATAAATTAATAAATTAATGAACACCGAAATGTAAAATTTTATTTAAAGATTTTACTTTTAGTAAAAGATGTTCTAAAAATAGTTTAAACATTTTAAGATCCGAGCATTTTCGTACATTTTTAATTGCATCTACATAATTATAAAGAAATCAATTTAAATTCGGAGAGGCGATAGTTTGAAGCTGTTGTTTACCGTCTAAGTTTACCGTATGGGAAAACCAAAGCCTCTAACTATTTATCCTTTCTGGAGCATGCTGTAGCCAGGTTTTGATGCTAACTTCGACGTCCTCTGCCGTTGTAGTTGCAGTTGTGCTAACAACGCCTTCTATAAAGAAACAAGAAAGATACAATTTATTAATTGTATAAAAATGGTCGTGGGAGTAGCACCCACGCACACAGGGCTCCGTATCTTTTTATTATTTGCCAAGATACCTAGATGCCACAACAACAAACTGAATATGTTATGAGGCTACCTCAGTAGGCCTTGCATACCACCTCCGAGAAAACGAAAAAAATCGAGATGAGCCACCATCCTTATTAATTTGCGTATGCCAGAAAGAGCGCGCATGACGTTTTTCTCGTTTAAACGCTTTGTCGTGGATGGCATGCTAGCCGTGCTGTTGTGGAGTTGTTTACAGTTGTGGAGATTATACCGCTGTGATATACTGAAAAACGGATGGACAGCATAGGCTTAGTAATAGGGTCCCATTGACAACCTATGTGTACGGAACCCTAATAATAATTCATTAAAACTAATTATTTGAATTCCAAATAGTGCAAAGATATTGAATGGGGGATTGACGCAAACAATATTGAGATAGTATTGGAGAATTTCGGTAGGTACTTATGTACTCACCTACAATGCAGTCTCTGAGGCGTAGAGTGCAAAAAACTTTTTCGATTTTGGTTTTCGTTGCAGTTTTCATTCCATAGAAATTGTACTCTGCAACTAGCTTGTCGGAAATGTAGGACTTCATTGTACGTGGCACTTTACTGGAAACATCTCGACCTGACACCTGTAAAAAGAAATAAGTTAGTTAGGTACTTGTAAATCAAACCAAAATTATTTTCTTAGACAATATATAAATAACTAGTGGACCCGTCAGCGGCCCCTCCCCAATCACCGGCACCCCTCCCCTCCTGCTATACAATTCTATATCCAACCCTTTAATAATTCTCTGCGTTATTAAATAGAAGCGTCGTCGTAGTTAATTCATACAAGCATCCCGAGAAGCCAGGTTCCCCGAAACTGAAAACTGACTAGCGGGGCTAGTACGCCAACCCACGATAGCGTCATATAGCTCTATCACGCTCTTTCTATTGGGGCGCGAACGAAAGAGATAAAAGACTAAATTTGGCAGATGAATGTGTTAAATGTCGCTATCGCCGGTTGGCGTACTAGCCCCAGAAGCCGTAGCATCATAGTGTAAAGAACTAATAGTGGTGAAGCTCAGCGGTCGCGGCAGGCCAATCGTGCGGGGCGTGCGGGGGCCGGGAGGAGTGCCTCCCGACCCACGTTGCCTGCGCGCGTATCTTAACAGCAAATTGAGTTAGGGTACGCCCGTACCCCGCATGCCGCGCGGGCATAGACCCGCCACGACCGCTGAGCTTCATCACTATTATTTTATTTACACTATGGTAGCATGCTACACGTAATACGGCTGTATCACGTCTTTTATCTCGTTCGTTCGTGCGCAAATAGAAAAAGAGCGAATGTGTGATAGTGCTGTATCACGGTGGCATGCTACCCATGCAGGAAAGGGATAAAATACGTACCTACCAGTTTCGTAAAACACTTGCTGCACACCATAAAGTTTCAAATTTTCGCTGGGGGACGTGTTGAGATTGAGGATCAGCTCAAAAGCTTTGGGCCTTTTTATGACCGGCCAATACACTTCACACCATCGTGGCTTCAGCCACTCTGAATCCACAACAGAAATAGCACCGCCACCGCAAACAATAAACTGGATCACTGCGCACTTGGCTGGGTGGTCCTCGTCCATTACTAACACACTTTAGGTTCAATTTCTTTGAATAACACTAACTCAACAACAAAAAGGACTCCGCGACACGTCCGATGCGCATAGAAAAATGGCGCGACTGAGCTGAGAAAAAAGGAGGTAAGTCCGTCCGTCCGTCAGTATAACGTCCAACTTGCGTCCAACACAGGACGTATACTGGCTGACGGTAAAATGACGTTCCTAGTACCAACTAGTACGTACTTCTACGACCAACATCGGACTATTCGGACTGACTGTATAAGTACCTTAAAATGACGTCATTTTTAAGTCGCCGACCGTAAATGTTATCTGGGATAGTATCCAAAATGTATGCCATAGCAGACATATTTTCCCTGAAAAATTACGGCTCAGGAGTGCGATTTTTGAATCTCACACGTTGAACTCAGCAGTTGAAAATGTATGGAGATACGCATCTTTCTACTACTGATTTAACTTTGAAAAATCGCACAAGATATTGACATTTTCAACCGCTGAGTTCAAAGAATGAGTTTCAAAAATCGCACTCCAGGAGTGACGTGTGACGAGTGTGTTGAATCCACGGAGGAGGTGGCGTAACGAACTGTGCACAGATATCCAACTGGGCTTGACGTCATCGTGACGTCCCCGAGCTCACTTCAGTGCAACTTCAGTGTTATTCCGGCAGCCATGGCATGAACTTACTACTAGCGCCACGTAGTGTGGAGTAGCAGTACAAGAGAGCGTACTCAGGACATTCAATTTAAATATTTTATTATTTAATTATCACTCCTGTTTTTTGTACCTACTTAAAGCTTTTAAAATTTTCAGAATTCCTCTGGAGCCAAAATTAAGAAAAATTTATAGAAATCATTAACAATGACGGCTAATTTTTGAGCATTATTTATAGGTACTTACTTACCTATTATTTGTTGACAAAAAATAGAAAATCTTGAAATCATGCTTTTTATTTTATCTCAAAAAAGTGTACATGTCAAAAAGTGTGCGTTTTACTGAAATAAATTCCTCCTTTTGTTAGCTTTCTAAAATGGTTTAAAAATAAGTGTTTTAAGAATAAAGGCAATTGCATTGTCAAAAAAGGTTTTTTACTTAGTATGTACATGATACGTAGAGGCAACATTCTTTTGGAGAAAAATTTTACGAAATTTCTTTAGATAGGTAACATTATTTATTAATTAAAAATCTACACATCTTACACAGAGTGAGCCCCTCGGTTCCAAACACAAGCACTCAAACACAACGCAAGCACTTTCATAGTTTACTTTTAGTTACTCTTGAAGTAGTTAAGGTAAAATTTCATGACCTCCGCTGCATTTATTATGCCGTGCCTTAAGTCTTCAACGTCGTTTACTGGGGTTAGATAAACAAGGTCTTTCATTGTGTCCTCGCCCCAGACAAACAAATTAAATGGGGTCAAGTCGGGGCTTCTTGTAGACCAGGGTTTCCCAACCTATTTTGTGTCACGCCTCCCCTGGTATAGTAAGGAATATTTTGCACGCCCCCCCACTATTAAAATAACGACAAGTGCAGCTGGAAAGGTGCAGGTATCTGAGACCTGCTGAGCCTGAACATGTCAGTAACAACAAACGAATGGGTAAATTAGTAACTGAATGAATGAGTTAATTATTAAAATGAATTAATGAGTGGAATTTACGTGGTTAACTGGAGTTTTCTGTCCAAAATGTAAACGCATTGTGCCCCCCCTACGATATCACTACGCCCCCCTAGGGGGGCGCGCCCCACTGGTTGGGAAGTCCTGTTGTAGACCATGGATTGGTCGTCCTCTACCAATCTATCTATTCGAATAAGTCGCGAGTCGAGTCGTGCCAGCAACGTAACCATTTGAGAGATTGGTAAATGGGGTCAAGTCGGGGCTTCTTGTAGACGATGGATTGGTCGTCCTCTACCAATCTATCTATTCGAATAAGTCGCGAGTCGAGTCGTGCCAGCAACGTAACCATTTGACAGATTGGTAGAGGACCAGGAGACGCCACTCCTTGGGAACATGACGGAATCGAACAAAATAATCCTGTCCAGGGTTCCGTTACTTACACAACAGAACATTATGAAATAATCCTCCCTAGAATAATGAAAAATTTTAAGCATTATTTATAGGTACTCACTTACCTGTTATATTCAAAAATAATTCACATAATTTCGAAATTCTGTTCCGATATTCAGAAAAGACAATAAACAACACACATTTGCGAACTAAAAATTAATTTGGATACTGAGTTCACCCCCTGTATCGTGGATATTTTTTTTTATTGCTTTTTTTGTTGCTTCGAGGTTGCTTCTGTTTTACTAAGTATTGCTACTCGTTACTAGATGTCGCATTGTAAACTCTAGCGGGAAGTAGCGTAATTAAATGCACCTTGAACCTTAACCTTAAGAAAGAGGTTCCGCTTTCGACCGCAAGATGCTTTTTGTCGCTCCACCCTCCCCGCAACCCCCGGGGTGAAGGACTTCACCCCCTTTGGTGGTGACAACATTTTCTATAGACACAAGCCGATACGACAGCTCTATCCAGGGGGAGCGTGTGACTTCTCTGTGGTTGAATCTCATACGTTGAACTCAGCATTTGAAAATTAAAATATCGATTACGAATTCTAAAAACCGGTTACAGAATTCAATTTATCTAACACCAATAGATGAAGGGTTTCTTAACAAAATATTAATGACATTGAATAATTCTAACTCTGGGGGTTATGATGACATATGCACAAAAGTATATCTATTGCGTGGTGGACTAACGCCCATACACCCTCCTTGAGGGTAGGCCTGTGCCCTGCAGTGGGACGCTTATAGGCTGATGATGATGATGATATCTATTGCAGAAGGACTGTAATTTGGCCTACCCACCGTGGTAGGGGAGCCAGTGTTAAGAGTACATAGGTCACAGGGCCGTAGCTAGGGGGGGGGGGGGCATCGTGGGGCAATGCCCTACCTTAAAATGCCAATGCCCTACCTTAAAATGCCAATGCCCTACCTTAAAAATTACCCAACCATTATTTTATAGTATTTACAATATAGGCAAGTGGAGCAAATTCCCTTACAAAATTGACGTTTTTAGGGTTCCGTACCCAAAGGGTGAAAACGGGACCCTATTACTAAGCCTACGTTGTCCGTCCGTCCGTCCGTCCATCCGTCCGTCTGTCCGTCTTGTCCGTCCGTCCGTCCGTCTGTCCTACCTATTTAGTGCTGTAACTTTTGAACCGTAATAGCTAGATAGTTGAAAATTAAGGGGGATTCTCAACAAGAAACTTTTTTTTTTTTTATTCATAATGGGTTTGCGCTTGGCTTCAGCTCACCTGATGGAAAGTGTAGATGAAGCCGAGGATGTAGCGCGCTCGCCCAGAAAAAGCCTATTAACTCTTCTTTTAAAAATATCCTGATTGTATTTGCTTGGGAAAACAGACGCAGGGAGAGAGTTCCAAACCTTACCGGTTCTCATTCATTATAAAAGAGGATGCGAACCTATTTGTGCGGATTGTTGGAATATCGACAACGTATGGATGCAGTTTCGCACTACGTCTTGTCTTGTCGTACGATGATGGAAGGGGGATGGTGGAATCAGGCTATGTAACTCCTGGGCACATTCCGATAGAATACCGACAGACAAGCGACCAATCGTCGGTGCTCCAGACTGTGTAACTTAGTCTCGACGAGTGCATCGTCATCGATGAGTCTCTTGGCTCGACGCTCAACTGAGTCCAGTGCGTCAAGTTGGTATTTCGCAGAGCCGTCCCAGAGGTGACTGCAGTACTCCATGCAAGATCGCACTTGGGCTTTGTAGAGAGTAAAAAACTAGTTTTTATCAACGTTTTTTCTTCACGCTCTATCGTAAAAACGGTAATACATACAAGCATCAAACTTAGTGTGATTATAGAGTAACCTCTACAAAATAACAACAAATACTAAAAACCGGCCAAGTGTGAGTCGGTCTTGCGCTAAAGGTCCCGTACAAAAAAAGTTTTTTTTCTAAGTTAATAATGTTGTGTTCTGTAATGGTGTGGTATGGAACCCTCGGTGCGCGAGTAGCCCGACTCGCACTTGACCGGTTTTATTTAGTTTTAATTTCATTATTATTTTGTGGAGTTTGAATGACCCGAGATGGGAGCCCTGGAAAGTTCTCATAAATACTTGCGCATTAAATTAAAAGTTTTAGTTACAGCACTGGCGATGGCGTACGTAACACGATTGTGTTTCTCCTGAATTTTCATCTTTTTTACTGGACAATCTCGTGAGATTGCCATATGTGGTCCCGTGCAATGAGCGTTTTTCTTTTGGTTTTCTAGTGGATCGATAGATGGCGTTACGGTCTGTACGAATAAAGGTCAAAATTTCAAAAAGTGTTTCTTTAAAATAATAAAGATGGAAAAGATGATCAAAAAGGTGCCAACGCATCTTTTGATTGAATATTTCATTATTTACGAATCATTTTGATCGAAAATATGAAACTGTTTGTTTACGTCTGATATTGTTGTATGGGCTCGATCCGTTGGCCTTTAAAAAAAAGTCAGGCACAGTCTTGACATGATTTTGACAGGAACTCGCCTACGTCTCTATGGAGCGATAAGCATGTCATCTGCCGAGTTTTTTAGGAACTAAAATTAAAAAAGAAAAGAAAAACGTTCATTAATACGTCATTTGATTTCGTCCGGTTGCATATGATGCTCATCTGCACATAACAAGCATTTTTGTACAGATTTACAAATTTTTGCTCCGTGATTAAAGCGGAAGCACTTGTAACATTGCAGTAATGGTGCTACGTATTCGCATCGTAGGTAGTAAATTAATATTTCTATGCGTATTCGTCAACATCTAAACTATTATAAAACTGTAACAGAAGTGTGTCTGTACATTGAAGATATTTACAAAAAAAAGATTACGTTATGATTTTTAGATGTCCCTGATTCCAAATCACCAATTTTTGGATTTTTTGTCTGTCTGTTTGTTTGTTAGTTTGTTTGTTTGTTCGTTTGTTTGTTTGTTTGTTTGGGTGTTTGTTTGTTCGAGTATCACGCAAAAACCACTGAACCGATTTTGATGAAATCTTTCTTCGTTTGATACCTAGCTTATCATCTGACTTAAAATCTGATATATAATTTATGCGGACGAAGTCGCGGGTAAAAGCTCGTTATATCTAAAAATGTCTTAGTATATAGTATAGACACAATCAGGCAGACAGACTGTTTGATAGGAATGTTAAACTGACTGAGCTAAACGGTTTTACTTCCCCGTTTACTCTCCTAGTGAACCTGCGTACACCAACCACTTCGTAAGACGATGTTATTTCAAGACGCACCGCGGGATATCACCCCTTCTTTGTTGACATATGTCAAAACCACATATGTCCCACATATCCGCACCAAGCGCCTTTCTGAATCTTTTATAATGCGCACAGCCAAGGAGTGGAATGCCTTACCTGCGTCAGTATTTCCGAGTACTTACAACCCGGATTCCTTTAAAGTACGAGTGAATAGGCATCTTCTGGGTAAGCTCGCTACATCTTCGACCCCATCTTCGTCCTGAGGGCTGGATTGAGGTCAAGAGCAAACCCATAGTTAATAAAAAAAAAATAAAAAAGTCTGGAATAATTCTTCATTGCTGATACTGGTTGGAACGAATCGGTCCACTCCAACTGTCTCCACTGCTTTTGCCGGTATATGGGCTTTAAACCCGTTCTTATTTTAAAAGTCCTCATTTTTCAGAAAGTTGTTAGCATGTATTGCTTGTTGGAATACGACTCCCACTTTCATAGCATAAATTCTTCGGATGTTAGTCACGCCCTTTATGTCATTCTTGAACAAGTTTGCTAGCAACAACGGGTTCCTGTTGCCTAGCTTTTCTTCCGTTGTGCTCTCTACAAATACAGTAAAATCCGTAGGAAAGACTCGCTTATACCCGGGCTTGGTATAAGGTTTATAAAAGCTCTCATCTACTCCCTGGCTGGTGCCGCCTCCTCCGGTGTTCGGTTTCCGCCTTTTCTCCTCATCAGGGGGGTCTTCATCGCCCCCCCGACCCATCTTTTTAATTACCACTAACATTATACACTAAAGGATATTTGAATACTATTTACAAAGAAAATTTACAAGTTTATACAGTTTTAATAAAAGAATTTTAAAATTGGCTCTTTGAAATTCGCGCCTTTTACGTTCAGAAGCCCGCCAAAAAGTCCGCCGCGAATGCCCGCGAGCCAGTGCTGCCAATGTAAATTTCTTGATTGCCCGCTTAAGTAGGCTCAATTACCCGAATTTCTCCGATTTCCAATCATGCATTCCCCGAAAATTCTCCGACACTATAATATTCAAGAAATAAATCATTTTTTCATGCAAAATGTAGTTTATTGTGTCACAAATTAGCTTATCAACTTCTTTGTCTTCAAATTTTTATAAAAAATCTACTTAAATATTTTGAATACCGCCTTATTTTGTGCCTTTTTGTATTTTTTTCTCTGTATTTTACTCTTATGTGTTGGTGTAAAATAAAGTATATTTGTTGTTGTTGTTGTTGTTGTTGTTGAATACAATGAGTTTATATACAAAATACAAAACCGTTTGCTCGTTCCAAATTTTACGACCTAAAATTTGGAACGAGCAAAGCAAGCTCGAGATTTCACTATGAAAACATAGAATCCAAAACCTAGAGCGAGTGAAGCGAGCTTAAGATTTCACTGAATTCTGGAGCGAGTGAAGCTAAGTGAGCTCGATATTTTACTATAATGCGTCTAGCTAGGTCATTGTGATTCAATCATAGCCAGAAGCGAGCGAAGCGAGCTCGAGTTTTTTACTTCACTACGATTGTTATTGTTGATTGGGCTCGTTTTCCGCAACTCAACGTCTCGGTTACTTCACTACGAAAACACATATCAACCAATCCTAGAGCGAGCGAAGGGAGCTCAAAATTTCACTGAATTCTGGAGAGAGCGAAGCTAAAGTGAGCTCGAGATTTCACCGAATTCTGGAGCGAGCGAAGTTTGTCTAGTCAGGAGCGAGCGTAGCGAGCTCGAAATTTTACAACAAGTAAATGAGAACACCTTTTTTAGAACACACGTACTGTATGTTCCATGAGAAAACCACTGAACTTGTTTGACTTTTATCCTTTAAAAATCGAGTGAGCCTGCTCTGAAATCTGCCGCCCCTAGGCCGTGGCCTATACGGCCTATTGACAAATCCAGGACTGAAAGCAAGCCCTCACATAAAAAGTGTTTCACTTCAAAAATGTAAGTACACCCGCGCATTCGCGGCCCGTTCGCCAGATGTGGACGCCCTTACATCAGTAAATAAGGGGTAGTTTGGAGTGGAACACCCGAGCCTTCTTCGGTCTTGTGACTGCAGTTTAGAGTTGGAGGCAAGGAATATAATGTTGGAGGCCGCATAAATATCCATCCATCCATACTTACAAACTTTCGCGTTTATAATATTAGTAGGATAACACGTTAGCAAAACATTTCCCTCCCCCCGCAGGCGAACGCGGGTGATGTTATCCGCCGCAAATGGATAACATCACCCTCATTCGCCTGCGGGGGGAGGGAAATGTTTTGCTAACGTGTTATGAATTTATGATAATTGTGACGTATTGATACAATAAATGGGCGGTAGTGGGCGCACGGACGCGTAGTGGGGCGACACGGGAGTATTATATTCCTTGGGCGACACTCGTACGATCCTCTTATTAGTTTGCAGTGTTGCCAGAAGGTTACTTTTGTAACCTTTTGGGTGATTTTTAGCTCTGTCAGGTTACTTTTAGGTTACACGATTCAAAAGGTTACTTTTAGGTAATTTTTCGGAATTTGTATTATCAATCATATTTTTCCATGAAACGGAATGCTTTTTCATATTTTTGCACTGTTTTATAAAGCAAAAGTTCGTAACGTAGTGAGTGCAACTCTTAAAAACACATTTTTCTCTGTTTTCTCTATCGCACTAATATATAGGTAAGTACCAAATCACGAATGACTAAAAATGGTCTAAGTAGTCTCACTTATGTATGGCAGTGAGTGCTGGGTATGGCAGAAGAAGCGTGCAAGTAAAATTAATGCTGTTGAAATGCGTTCCTTGCGAAGTATGTGTGTTGTCACGATGAGAGATAGAGTGAGAAATTGTGTAATAAGAGATCGATGTAAATTGAAAGAAGATGTTGTGACAAGAATAGAGAAAGGTATGCTTCGTTGGTTTGGTCATGTGGAAAGGATGAGTGACAGCAGATGTACGAAAGAGATATATGTTGCTAATGTGAGTGGAAGTGTCGGCAGAGGGCGCCCTCGTAGGACGTATGCTGATCAAATCAGTTGCGTCCTACAAAAAGGGGAGGTGCGGAGTACTCGAAACCGACGGGCATGTATGAAGAGATGTATGGATGTGCATGAGGCAAAAGAGGTATGTAAAGATCGTAGTAAGTGGCGCGCCCTGGTCTCTGCCTACCCCACTGGGAAAGAGGCGTGACGTTACAGATAGATAGATAGATAGTCTCACTTACTCGCTCGATCAATCAATCAAATGAAAATGCAACTTAAAATGGAAAACGCTACTGAATTTTTCCATTTCTGTAAGTTAATAGAACCAACATCTGTCCATCAACTTTTAATACCTTATTACAGGAAAAAAATATGAAAGGTTTCTTTTCACACCAAAAGGTTACTTTTTAATCTAATTCCGGTTACTTTTGACAAGATCCGGCTGGCAACACTGTTAGTTTGTGCACTCGCTAGCTGTCAGTCGAACGGAGCGGACGTGTGAGCACGACTGTCACTAAAACTATATGGCGCTGTCCTATTGCCATCGCACGCGCGATCATGCGTCCGTCCGATGAAAATGATCGTGCGATCGTGCGATCAAACATAGGAATCAGTATTGACTGTCCTAATTTCGATCGCGCGATCATGCGATGCGTTCGAATTGTTCTATTTTCGACGCACGATCGTGCGATCGTGCGATCAAACATAGGAATCAGTATTGACTGTCCTAATTTCGATCGCGCGATCGAGGAGCGCGACGAGGCAAGGGTGTACCTACACTCAGCGGGACCCCGTGTCCTAGAACTTGTTCTATAGAATTTGTTCTAATTTCAAATATTATTGATTTCAAACATATTACAGCCTTTGGATAACGCACTTCCCCGGTTTGGAAGGGTGCGGGTTCAAGTCCGGCTCGAGACTTAATTTTTCAATCTTTAATTTGATTAGAATTTGTTCTATCGAATCCAATTAGAAATAAAATGTGTTCCGTCAAAATGGGAGAATGGCATAGGCAAAGATTTTTTTTGGTCTTTACGACTAGAATTCGAGTTTCAACAACAACAAAAAATGAAAACCGACTTCAAAGTAAAAAAGTTAAAAAATAATATTTCAGTTTGACTTTTACGTTCGAATCTATAAGAAAATTAATATTTTGTTTTATCGAAGTTTGATAAAGGTGAGAAATAAAACCTTTGGCCTTAATAATTAAACTCAAGTTGTTTTATTAAAATAATCAAGCACTGTTGTACAAGTAAGAACATAACATTGTCTACAATTGTATCATGGACAAACTTTTTCTATCATCAACCGTTGTCGAGATATCTGTCTATTACTATTTTAATTAATAATTTTTCGCAAATATCTCGTTTCGTATGCATCAAATCGTGAATAAAGTTATTACAAAACTTCTAGAACATAACATTGTCTACAATTGTATCTTTGAGAAACTTTTTCTATCATTATCCGTTTTCGGGATATCTGTCTATTACTATTTTAATTAATATTTTTTTGCAAATATCTCGTTTCGTATGCATCAAATCGTGAACAAAGTTATAACAAAACTTGTAGAACATAACATTGCCCATAATTGTATCTTTTAAAAACTTTTTCTATCATGAACCGTTTTCGAGATATCTGTCTATTACTATTTTAATTAATTATTTTTTGCAAATATCTCGTTTCGTATGCATCAAATCGTGAACAAAGTTAAAACAAAACTTGTAGTACATAACATTATCTACAATTGTATGCTACACAAACTTTTCCTATCATCAACAATTTTCTAGATATCTGTCTATTACTATTTTAATTTATTCGTTTTTGCAAATATCTCTTTTCATATGCTTCAAATCGTGAACAAAGTTATTACAAAACTTGTAAAACATAATATTGTCTACAATTGTTTTTTAGACAATATTTTTCTATCATTATCCGTTTTCGGGATATCTGTCTATTACTATTTTAATTAATAATTTTTTGCAAATATCTCGTTTCGTATGCATCAAATCGTGAACAAAGTTATAACAAAACTTGTAGAACATAACATTGCCTATAATTGTATCTTTAAAAAACTTTTTCTATCATGAACCGTTTTCGAGATATCTGTCTATTACTATTTTAATTAATTATTTTTTGCAAATATCTCGTTTCGTATGCATCAAATCGTGAACAAAGTTAAAAAAAAACTTGTAGTACATAACATTATCTACAATTGTATGCTACACAAACTTTTCCTATCATCAACAATTTTCGAGATATCTGTCTATTACTATTTAATTAATTCGTTTTTGCAAATATCTCTTTTCGTATGCATCAAATCGTGAACAAAGTTAGAACAAAACTTGTAGAACATAACATTGTCTATAATTGTATTTTTAAGAAACTTTTTCTATCATCAACAATTTTCGAGATATCTGTCTATTACTATTTTAATTTATTCGTTTTTGCAAATATCTCTTTTCGTATGCTTGAAATCGTGAATAAAGTTATTAGAAAACTTGTAGAACATAACATTATCTAGAATTGTATTCTACACAAACTTTTCCTATGATCAACAATTTTCGAGATATCTGTCTATTACTATTTTAATTAATTCGTTTTTGCAAATATCTCTTTTCGTATGCATCAAATCGTGAACAAAGTTAAAACAAAACACGTAGAACATAACATTATCTATAATTGTATCAAAAAGAAACTTTTTCTATCATCAACCGTTGTCGAGATATCTGTCTATTACCATTTTAATTAATTCGTTTTTGCAAATATCTCGATTCGTATGCATCAAATCGTGAACAAAATTATGACAAAACTTGTAGTACATAACATTATCTAGAATTGTATTCTTCACAAACTATTCCTATCATCAACAATTTTCGAGATATCTGTCTATTACTATTTTAATTTATTCGTTTTTGCAAATTTCTCTTTTCGTATGCTTCAAATCGTGAACAAAGTTATTACAAAACTTGTAAAACATAATATTGTCTACAATTGTTTTTCAGACAAACTTTTTCTATCAAGAACCGTTTTCGAGATATCTGTCTATTACTATTTTAATTAATATTTTTTTGCAAAAATCTCGTTTCGTATGCTTCAAATCGTGAATAAAGTTATTACAAAATTTGTAGAACATAACATTATCTACAATTTTATGCTTAACAAACTTTTCCTATGATCAACAATTTTCGAGATATCTGTCTATTACTATTTTAATTAATTCGTTTTTGCAAATATCTCTTTTCGTATGCATCAAATCGTGAACAAAGTTAAAACAAAACATGTAGAACATAACATTGTCTATAATTGTATCAAAAAGAAACTTTTTTTATCATGAACCGTTGTCGAGATATCTGTCTATTACTATTTTAATTAATAATTTTTTGCAAATATCTCGTTTCGTATGCATCAAATCGTGAACAAAGTTATAACAAAACTTGTAGTACATAACATTATCTACAATTGTATGCTACGCAAACTTTTCCTATCATCAACAATTTTCGAGATATCTGTCTATTACTATTTTAATTTATTCGTTTTTGCAAATATCTCTTTTCGTATGCTTCAAATCGTGAATAAAGTTATTACAAAACTTGTAGAACATAACATTATCTACAATTTTATGCTGAACAAACTTTTCCTATGATCAACAATTTTCGAGATATCTGTCTATTACTATTTTAATTAATTCGTTTTTGCAAATATATCTTTTCGTATGCATCAAATCGTGAACAAAGTTAACAAAACATGTAGAACATAACATTGTCTATAATTGTATCTGAAGGAAACTTTTTCTATCATCAACCGTTGTCGAGATATCTGTCTATTACTATTTTAATTCATTCGTTTTTGCAAATATCTCGTTTCGTATGCATCAAATCGTGAACAAAATTATGACAAAACTTGTAGTACATAACATTATCTAGAATTGTATGCTACACAAACTATTCCTATCATCAACAATTTTCGAGATATCTGTCTATTACTATTTTAATTAATTCGTTTTTGCAAATATCTCTTTTCGTATGCATCAAATCGTGAACAAAGTTAAAACAAAACATGTAGAACATAACATTGTCTATAATTGTATGTTTAAGAAACTTTTTCTATCATGAACCGTTTTCGAGATATCTGTCTATTACTATTTTAATTAATTATTTTTTGCAAATATCTCGTTTCGTATGCATCAAATCGTGAACAAAGTTAAAACAAAACTTGTAATACATAACATTATCTACAATTGTATGCTACACAAACTTTTCCTATCATCAAAAATTTTCGAGATATCTGTCTATTACTATTTAATTAATTCGTTTTTGCAAATATCTCTTTTCGTATGCATCAAATCGTGAACAAAGTTAAAACAAAACATGTAGAACATAACATTATCTATAATTGTATCAAAAAGAAACTTTTTCTATCATCAACCGTTGTCGAGATATCTGTCTATTACTATTTTAATTAATTCGTTTTTGCAAATATCTCGTTTCGTATGCATCAAATCGTGAACAAAATTATGACAAAACTTGTAGTACATAACATTATCTAGAATTGTATTCTACACAAACTATTCCTATCATCAACAATTTTCGAGATATCTGTCTATTACTATTTTAATTTATTCGTTTTTGCAAATTTCTCTTTTCGTATGCTTCAAATCGTGAACAAAGTTATTACAAAACTTGTAAAACATAATATTGTCTACAATTGTTTTTCTGATTAACTTTTTCTATCAAGAACCGTTTTCGAGATATCTGTCTATTACTATTTTAATTAATAATTTTTTGCAAATATCTCGTTTCGTATGCATCAAATCGTGAACAAAATTATGACAAAACTTGTAGTACATAACATTATCTAGAATCGTATGCTACACAAACTATTCCTATCATCAACAATTTTCGAGATATCTGTCTATTACTATTTTAATTAATTCGTTTTTGCAAATATCTCTTTTCGTATGCATCAAATCGTGAACAAAGTTAGAACAAAACTTGTAGAACATAACATTGTCTACAACGTGTTAATGAATTAGCGCAAAACTAGAAAGTAGTTTGCTTAGAATCGAGAGCAGAATCGAATTATCATGGTTTCAACATAGGTAATTTTTTTTCAAAATATTAAATAATTTTTTCGCAAAATTTTAAATTTACTGAACCCGATGACAACCCACCGCACGGGCACACTCACCCTACTAACTGCCATAACAAGATTATAAAAATGTATTCATGGGTACGTTAGCACTTTCTTTTAGTGCTGAAATGATAACAAATCATTTTTGCCTCAAAACTTAAAATGCGAATAACTTTAAATTTTAACTATCAAAATAATGAAATTATTGTTGCAATATAATTATTTTATTATAAATCAGTTGGGGTGTATGAGGTTTTGCGTTAATTCATTAACACGTTGTATAATTGTATTTTTAAGAAACTTTTTCTATCATCAACAATTTTCTAGATATCTGTCTATTACTATTTTAATTAATTCGTTTTTGCAAATATCTCGTTTCGTATGCATCAAATCGTGAACAAAGTTATAACAAAACTTGTAGTACATAACTTTATCTACAATTCTATGCTACACAACCTTTTCCTATCATCAACAATTTTCGAGATATCTGTCTATTACTATTTAATTAATTCGTTTTTGCAAATATCTCTTTTCGTATGCATGAAATCGTGAACAAAGTTAGAACAAAACTTGTAGAACATAACATAGTCTATAATTGTATTTTTAAGAAACTTTTTCTATCATCAACAATTTTCTAGATATCTGTCTATTACTATTTTAATTTATTCGTTTTTGCAAATATCTCTTTTCGTATGCATCAAATCGTAAACAAAGTTAAAAAAAAACATGTAGAACATAATATTTTCTATGATTGTATCTGTAAGAAACTTTTTCTATCATGAACCGTTGTCGAGATATCTGTCTATTACTATTTTAATTAATTATTTTTTGCAAATATCTCGTTTCGTATGGATGAAATCGTGAACAAAGTGATAACAAAACTTGTAGTACATAATATTATCTACAATTGTATGCTGCACAAACTATTCCTATCATCAAAAAATTTCGAGATATCTGTCTATTACTATTTAATTAATTCGTTTTTGCAAATATCTCTTTTCGTATGCATTAAATCGTGAAGAAAGTTAGAACAAAACTTGTAGAACATAACATTGTCTATAATTGTTTTTCAGATAAACTTTTTCTATCATGAACCGTTTTCTAGATATCGGTCTATTACTATTTTAATTTATTCGGTTTTGCAAATATCTCTTTTCGTATGCTTCAAATCGTGAACAAAGTTGTAAACTTGTAGAACATAACATTATCTACAATTTTATTTTTCAAAAACATTTCCTATCATCAACCGTTGTCGATATATCTGTCTGTTACTATTTTAATTATTCAGTTTTTACAAATATCTCGTCTCCTATGCATAGGATTGTAAACAAAGTTTATACAAGCGTGAAGACCATTAAATTTCCAACAATTTTGTTCATTACAAATTTTTTTCTATCACTTACCATTGTCGAGATATCTGTCATTTTTGTTATATTATAAAAGTGGTCTGATTCTGGAAAGGTGACCGATCCGCCATGTAAGACCGGGTTTTTCGTGATGGGTAAAGTGTGTTCTTTCGATCCAAGTTGGTTTCACATTTCCTATATGTTTAGGCCTAAGACCTATTTTTTTTTATTTTCAACCCCAGTCTGATTTTGAACGGTGACCGATTTGAGAATAACTAAATCTGCTGTGGTGTTCTCCTAAGAGGGCTCTTTCTTAAAATGCGTCCAGTTCGTATCCTATATATTTAGGCCCAGACCCCATTTTTTCGCGATTGTCTTACCACTGTAAAAAAAATCAGTGACCGCTTTGAGTCATAAGACCGAGGCTAAATGATGTACTTTGGCGTCTATTTTCGAGCTAGACTGAATCCAGCTTTCCTATAATTATAATACGTTTAGGCCCTAGACCGTTGGTGGCTCTGGATCTAATTCTTCCATTTTGACGGATTTTTTTTTATTTCTAATTGAATTCGATAGAACAAATTCGGAACTAAATCCCATACATACTCGCATCGTTCTAGGACACGGGGTCCCGCTGAGTGCAGGTACACGAAGCAAGGGAGGGTGATCGATCGCATCGATCGCATCGCACCAAATTAGGACACACGTTTTTTGATCGCGCGATCGGTTTCATCGCGCGATGAGATCGCATCGCACCATCGCGCGTGCGATGGCAATAGGACACCGCCTATCTGTTTTGTTATTTGACTATCCAATGTGCTTACCCCATACGTGACGGAATAAGCCGACGTCATAATAATAACCACGGACCTGAAAAAAAGACGGACGGAATCTCGTCTAATCAAAAGTGAAGCACCCATTTATATGAGTGTGCGTGCCTGTCGCCCTGTTGCGCGGGACAAAATGGCGGCGGGTTGTCGCACCTGCGCCTAGAGCGTGCGGTGCGTCTGTGTGAGTGTAGGTGCTTTGTAGAACAAACGAAATTGTAGCACCTTGCATGCTTCACTTGTACGTCCGTCTTTTTTTCAGGTCCGTGATAATAACATAAAACATGGCGTAGCGGTTTAATATGTTGTTTCAATTGTGCTTTTTCCAGAATCTATTATTAAAAAATATTTAAGCTTCGATTGCTAAAATCTACACTAATATTATAAAGAGGAAAGATTTGTACCTATTTTTGTATGTTTGTAATGAATTGGCTCAAAAAGTATTGGGCCGATTTAAAAAATTCTTTCACCATTAGAAAGCTGCATTCACCCTGAGTAACATATGCTATATTTATTGCTAGAAAAGATTAGACGTCCACCCGTGCGAAGCCGGGACGGGCCGCTAGTATGCTATAAACCTACAAAACAAAATGAAATTGGAAAAATGCAAAAAAAAAACAATTTCCTTCCTAGATTAGGCCGAATGGCTTGTTTACACTCGACTTTCCTGTTTAAAAAAAAGTTACAACTGTAAACAAAACAACATGGCCGGTGAGACGTCAAAGTCAAAGTTCCGTCCGTCGCGAACCGCCGCGCACCGCGGTCCCGTGTTTAAAATATTAAAATGGTGTATTTACCAGTTAGAAAATGCTATTATTTGGCTAAAGTAACAGCGCTGTTAATAATTGTGGTGACTATATTAACGTTGTTTGAGCAATGGCGCGGTGGGAAACGTTCGGCAAGGGCGGAATACATGGACCCTATAGAATTGAAACTCGAAGCTGAGATTCAAGAAGATGAGGAAAGGATAGTGCCTGGATTAGGCGAGGGTGGGGCCGCGGCATACCTTCAGGGTGAGGATAAGAAGCTAGGAGAGGAATCTGAGACAAAACTAGCCATCAATGTGTACCTGAGCGATAGAATTTCGTACAATAGGTCGCTGACTGGTAAGTAATATATTCTCGTTTTTTTTTTCATCTTTTATGATGATTCAATTTACTAGAGCGTAATAGTGTATTCGTGATATGTTATAGGAGAGATTCTCTTTTATAAATACTCGTTTGCATTAGGCTTTTTTAAGTTACAAATGAAATTCCGTCGTCATATTTTTACACGTAATGGTTTCCGCATAGATTTATATATTACTAGCGTAAGGATAGGCCCGTCAGAATATTTTACAAAAACCTTCTTCATAGAAACAAAAATTTGCGCCATCTGTCATAACTCGTATACGAACTATATCGTGTCATATATTTGTAGTGCTCTAAATTGACATTTTTCCTTGCATTTTAGAGCCAACGAACTGGGGACAATAGTCAAGCTCATAGGCCATGTCCTTACGCTAGTAATATATATGTCTTTGGGTTTCCGTTTTTTTTTTAATGTTTTTCATTTACATGAATTTTATTGTTAGAAAACTATAAAGTAATAGATCCATATCATTTTTCTGAACACAAGAAGTACTCAATTTACAATAAAAAGTTTATAGAGCTAGCTACGAAAGGACATAAAATAAAAGAGTAGATAAGTATTGCATGCACATGAAATGACCGATAGATTTACAGCGCGGTGCGAGCATGCAGCCGTTATATTAGTTAATCAGAGATTAGAGATGGCTTGCGTTATAAATAGGTGCGTATCTGTGAATAATTGCTTATTACTTTTTAGGATTCCGTACCCAAAGGGTGAAAACAGGACCCTATTACTAAGCCTACGTTGTCCGTCCGTCCGTCTGTCCATCTGTCCATCTGTCCGTCCGTCCGTCTGTCCTACCTATTTAGGGCTGTAACTTTTGAACCGTAATAACTAGATAGTTGAAATTTTCACAGATTATGCGTTATTGCGGTGGATTTGTTAACAAATAATAAAAATATCAGGAAGTTACAAATTAAGGGGGATGTTCAACAAGAAACTAGTTTTTATCAATGTTTTTTCTTCACACTCTATAGTAAAAACGGTAATACATACAAGCGTCAAACTTAGTGTGATTATAGAGCAAACTCTACAGAATAACAACAAATACTAAAAACCGGCCAAGTGTGAGTCGGTCTCGCGCTAAAGGTCCCGGACAAAAAAAGTTTTTTTTTCTAAGTTAATAATGTTGTGTTCTGTGGTGGTGTGGTACGGAACCCTCGATGCGCGAGTAGCCCGACTCGCACTTGACCGGTTTTATTTTTTATTATTAGCCTTTTCCAGAGACACATTGCAGCTCAACTGTACAATGCGTGCCGTTGAGTTCAGAGTTCATATTTTTTTTCCAAATAGGTCTTCTAATAACTAAGCTATATACGAAATTTCAACTTGCGTAAATTTATAGTTCTCGAAATATAATTGTTTGAAATTCGACAAATTTCATACTAAATTGGTCATCTCAAGGCAAAGTAAGTGCTAATAAAGGATAATAGGGCAAGGCAAGTGTTTAGTTTTCGAGATTACATTTTTTGAAAAGTTACGGCGGCAGAGGCTGGTCGCCGTATTCAACTCGCGACGAGCATGTTAGGTTTCTTGCGACCACAGCGAATTGCTACTGTTAGGCTGGTCAACGTATCCAATTCAATAGTTTGCTATAGCCTTTGGAGTAAAAATAAACAGACAGACAAAAAATCCAAAAATTGGTGATTTGGAATCGGGGACATCTAAAACCCATATCGTAATCTTTTTTTGTAAATATCTTCAATGTACAGACACATTTCTGTTACAGTTTTATAATAGTTTAGATGTATTATCAATACATAATGGTACCGATTCAGACTGTGCCACGACTTAACTAAATTTATCCCTGTCACTTTCTAAAATAAGATTAAGAAAAGAGACAGAAAACCAACAGCTGACTCTAGTGCTGTCAAAGTGATGTTACACGCCCAAAAACTACTTAAATAAGATGGCATACATTATGATGGCATCTTACGGCGCACTGAAGGCGCACTTATTACAGTCTCAGGCAATTTGTTCCACTCACGAACTATTCGGTTGGGCAAAAAATGTTTCCGGGGGTTGCTTGTACAAAATTTGCCATCAATTTTGAGAGTGACCTCTGAGATTTTGGTTCTGGTTCATCCGGTATATATGTTCAATTTCTTGGACATCATAACATCCAGCATGTATCTTATACGTCTCTATGAGGTCTCTATGCTTAGATCTTTAAAACTACGCAATGGATTTTGATGCGTTTTTTTTTAATATATTTCTATCACTGTACTCTCTCTCTCTACTCTATTGAATCACTCTGATTCAAGAGGAAGGTTTATATCAGCATTGCACCCGTGCGAAACCGGGGCGGGTCGCTAGTTTTCAATAAATAAAAAATTAAGTTTGAGTTTGACCCAGCCACCGCAGCACCCATTCTCAAATAGTCCTAAATTCCCCCCACCTCGCTACGTCGAACCTCTGCCAACACATATACAAAACCAGTTCCCCACCAGACTTCCGGCATCCAGCCTGCCAGCGAGTCACCTACGATGCGGAGCTGCCTTCAGCCAGCGTCATCATCATCTTCCACAACGAGCCCTACTCCGTGGTGGTGCGCACCCTATGGAGCGTGATCAACAGTGTGCGCAGGGAGCAACCCTGGCACATGAACGCCAACTACATAGACAGGCAGACCGGCAGGACTATGACTTTAGGTGAGACTTAGTATTGGATTAGTATCTTCCACTACGTTGTGGCAACCCTACAGAGCGTCAATTAGCTGTACTCCGCGGTGGCAATCCTATCAACAGCGTGCGCAGGGAGCAACCCTGGCACAAGACCGCCAACTACATAGACAGGCAGACCAGCTGGACTATGACTCTAGGTGAGGTATTATTAGCTGTACTACGTGGGGGCAACCCTATAGAGCGTCAATTAACTTACACGGTGGCAACCCTATGGAGCGTGATCAACAGTGTTCGTAGTGAGCAGCCCTGGCACGAGAACGCCAACTACAGGGTGTAAATAAACACCCTAATAATACTTAAGGGGGTGCATCCAACCATCAAACTGAACAACTTTCAATATGGAGCAAACTTCGAAATCACGAAAAAACTGCAGTACAAAAATGTACAGGACAGCAGTTTTTGTCTCGCGACTTCATATTTTGATCCATAGTCAAAGTTGTTCAGAGCAAAGTCGAATAGCAGCGAGAAGGACTCGAAAAAAATTTGCCAATCGCGGCAAGGGATTGAAGGTGGCACATCCTGATTGGTCAATATAATTTCGCGCGCTATTAACAGCAGGTTCATCGCATCGGTAAGACTTATAAACCAGCCTGCGTAAGAGCCAGAGGTGAGAGCGACACAGTTCACTTCGAAACGTCAAATTGGCGGTTATCTCCATAGTATCTCACTCAAAGACGTTTAGAAGTGACCTGTGTCATGTTACGCAGGCTGGTACTACTGTACCACCATAACCATCACAATAAAGTCACTTCTCTTCAACTATTGTGTCCAATAACACCCAGTTCTAACTCGACTTCACCTTCCAGGGTACCCGGGACAGGACCCCCACTCCCCCCTCGTCTACCTGAAGGAGATAATCCTCGTGGACGACAACTCCACCCTGCCCGAGCTGAAGGGGAAACTGAGCCACTACATCCGCACCAGACTCCCGCCTGACCTCATCAGGATACTGAGGCTTCCTGATCGGTAAGTCGCTGTCTAATTAACATAGATTTGGAAACTTATTTGTTAAGGGATAGGAGTTATGTTTCGTTACAGGACAATCAATGATACCTTTACCTGTGTTGGCGATTTTGAATACTAGACATGCTGTTTTTTTTTAGGAAGATTTGTAGTCGTGTAAGTTGTGACTTTAATCGTGTGTTCAATATTTAAGAAAGAAGTTTCTTGAATCACTCTAAGACCAGCGACAAACTTCCTCTTTGTTACCGGTGTATGGTAACGAAATTCCTATTTGTTACTGGTAGGTAAAGAGCGTGAATATTTCCGTTGGTTACCGGTAAAATTTACGAAATTACCCTTTATTACCGTTAAAAAGAAATGAAAACAGAATTAGTTTTATTTAACGATGACAAATAGCTATTTTAAAACTAACTTATCCCTTCCTCATTAGGTGGCAAAGACCGAAAAATTAATTAAGTGTAATCACACGCAGGCTGAGATTCAGAAAGACTTATTTCGAGTTTGTACTTCTGTCTGTCCCAATCAATACTAATGCGAAATTTTTATGCACAACATTTTCTGAATCCAATCTTAGGCCGGTAAAAGAAGCACCTTTTTATTACCGTAACAAAATACATTTGTCAATGACAAAACAGAGGTCACAAATAGGAATAGACCATTCTTTTTTCCCGGCACCAAATGGTAACACAGCTTACTACCGGGCGACAATTGTCGCCCCTTCACATCATTGGTGGAAAAGTAGTCTTAAAGCAGTACAACTATTATAGCTGCCGTGTGTTGTGATGTGACCTTCGTACAGTGGAGGCCTAACGAAGGCTCGGATCGCGGGCGCGAGAGTTATCACGCGGCGATGTTCTGCTCTTCCTCGACTCTCACTGCGAGACCCTCCTCGACTGGCTGCGACCTCCACCAGATCAAGGAACGCCGCTCCACCGTCGTGACTCCACTCATAGCATGTCTATGACGGGTGTTACACGCTCAGTCTCGCGTCAATTATTAAAAAATATGAAAATCCTTCAGTCTAGTCCATTAGTCAGTGGTAAGACGATCACTCTGACATTAGTTTAACTAGACTGATAGACCAGACTGATGCGAGACTGAGAGTGACCCATCTACAGGGTGAAATTGATATCATTAGCATCCTATTAAACTAAGAGTCTACCCATCAAACTGGACAACTTTTACTATGGCAGAAAACCAATCGGAGCAAAAAAAAATTACTGTTGCATACATTTGTGTCGCGTAGGCATTGCAGTTTAGTATGGAGCAGCTGATTTTTTTGTTGCTCCGATCGGTTTGCTCCCATAGTGAAAGTTGTTCAGTTTGATGTGTAGACTTTTAGTTTAAAATCTTCTTCTTCTTATCGTGTGGGCAGAGCCCTGGTGTCAGAGTTTTTTCAGACCGCCTTTCGGCCTCTGACGTGGTTTTTATGTAACGACTACTACCACTAGAGATAGTAGCCGGGACCAACGGCTTAACGTGCCATCCGAAGCACGGAATCACTTTTCTTTTCAGACAATCAGGTGATTCAGTCTGCAATGTCCTAACCAACTGGGGAAAAACGCACAAAGTGACATATCACTAGGTGTCCCCCGTGGGAATCGAACCCACGACCTCCGTATCGAGAGCCAATGCTCTTAACCATTAGACCACGGAGGCAGTTTAAAATGATGCTAATGATATCAATTTCACCATGCATAAGTGGAGTCACGACGGCAGAGCGACTTAAGAGTACAACATTATAGCTGCCGTGTGTTGTGACCTTCACACAGTGGAGGCCTAACGAAGGCTCGGATCGCGGGCGCGAAAGTATCCTGCGGCGATGTCATGATCTTCCTCGACTCTCACTGCGAGGCGGTTCGCGACTGGCTGCGGCCTCTCCTCCACGTGATCAAGGAACGCCGCTCCGCCGTGGTGACTCCTCTCATAGACATGATCATGCAGGACACGCTGGAATACTTCCCGGGACAGTCCGTGGAAAACTTTGAGGTTGATGGGTTGTTTCGTTAGTTAGTTCGTAGTGTTGCCGGTCTATAGGCGGCAGTATATCGATGATATCGTAATATCGATAGCTCGGATCGTGTTAATGCTGCTCACACGGACCTAAAAAAAAGACGGACGTAATGTCACATTAAAAAGAGGTGAAGCAGCAAGGTGCTACAAATTTCGTTTGTTCTACAAAGCACCTACACTCACACAGACGCACCAGTTCTAGGCGCAGGTGCGACAACCCGCCGCCATTTTGTCCCGCGCAACAGGGCGACAGCACGCACACTCATATAAATGGGTGCTTCACTTTTGATTAGACGAGATTCCGTCCGTATTTTTTTCAGGTCCGTGGCTGCTCATGAAATTATAAACTCTATACAGGTTGAAATTGATATCATTAGCATCCTTTTAAACTAAGAGTCTACCCATCAAACTGAACAACTTTTACTACGGGTGCAAACCAATCGGAGCAAAAATAAAAATCAGCTGTTGCATACATTTTTGTCGCGTAGGCATTGCAGTTTAGTATGGAACACCTAATTTTTTTGTTGCTCCGATCGGTTTGCTCACATAGTGAAAGTTGTTCAGTTTGATGGGAAGACTCTTAATTTAAAAGGATGCTAATGATATCAATTTCACCCTGTAGTATCGACGACGTTCTGAAAATGGAATTGACATTTTGAAACGTGTTTCGATAGTTCAAAACAATTATATTACATGCATACATAAACTTACCGTAATTCCCTTTCGGTCGGAATCAGTCGATACGATAGTATCGATATAATATCGATAGTTTATTAATTTATGAGCAGGAATATAATAATATCGATAATATTAATAGTGTTACAATCCGTCATAAATAGGCGACAGACTGCGCGCACAGGTATTGGACCCTCAGCGGGGTAACAATTCTTTTGCGAACGTTCGTCTGTCTAACTCCTGAGGATGCTCCTTGGTGGAGCGAAACACGTGTAGAGTAGAAATTGTTTGGTGGGCAGGTTTTATTGTATAACGTAATACAACTTTGTCTACTATGGGTGGACCAGAATCTGATGGCAAATAGGGAAATCAAATTTTAGAGTAAGCAACACTGGGGTAATTAGATTAGGTCCCTTTACACACTTTGCGACTTTTTGCAGCGCAGAAATGCTACAAAAAGCATCGGTTGAGTGGCGATGCAGCATCGATGCAAAACTTTCTTAATATTTGATCAGTTATTCTTTGACAGCCTTTGCCACAATGCACACGTGCGTGTGCATCAATACAAACATGTGTGTGCATCGCTACAATCATGCGTTTGAATCTATTTAAACGCCTGTTAATTGTTAGTGTAGCGATTCAGTCACGCGATGGACAAACGCGCTTTTTTGTCGCTCCAAAAAGGCTCAGTATGTATAGACCCTAATTTGACTAGACAGATATTTTGACACTACCGTGTGAAAATCGATATTTTTTTACTTTTTTTATGTCACGAGATTCTGGTCGACCTATATGTATTTTGAAGCGGAGTTCTCGATACAATATTGTTATCTACCTACCATAGCCATGGACTTCCGCAAAGTAAAGCCTAATTCAATTAATTCGTCAATAATTATTTCACGATCCGAGCTATCGATAGAGTAGCTATTTTAAGATTAAAACTATCGATTGTAATACTATCGTTAGTTCTGCAACACTATGTGGGGTACATCACTAGCACATGATCATCAATACTTGTTCAGAGTGTCACACAGACGGACACTTCTTCTCTATTATGTAGATTTACAAAAATTGTCCTTTATTTAGTTCTTGTCTTCTGCAATATTTGGCACTTCGTGTGGAGAATAAAAGCACTATTTGTCTTTGTCACGTCGCTTTAGAGAGAACGAGATGGGAGATTGAAGCTGGGATAGGTAGTGTGGTAGGGTTGATCAAGTTATTATTTCAGCTGAAACATATCCAGACCGCCTAGTACAATGCGACTGAGGGCAAGGTTCTGTGACGCCCATTATCTCGCTCTGTTGGAAGAACAGAAAAACGTTGATCTGGAAATTCAAAGTCAAAATTTAAATGAATGAGCTGGTTATGAATTACAATGAGAGTTCTATATTTTTATCACCTATTTTTAATGAATAAATTAAAAATATGGTTAAAAATAAGCGATACGTATTTTTTATTTATTATTTCTATTTTTAATGAATTTCTAATTTTTCTGACAATCTCCATAAGGAGTGCGATTTTTGAATCTCATTCGCTGAGTTCAGCAGTTGAAAATGTTAAAATTAATATGGAGATATGCTATATCTACTGCTGATTTGACTTTCAAAAATAGTACTTCAGGAGTGCGATTTTTTAAAGTCAAATCAGCTGTAGAAAGATGCGTATCTCCATAGTAATTTTGACATTTTCAACTGCTGAACTCAGCGAATGAGATTCAAAAATCGCACTCCAGGGCCATTGTTGAAATTTCAAATGATAATTAGCTTCAGATTCAAGCAAAGAAAAACCCCATTCAGCCCAATATTTGAGTATTTTTCAAACAACTCGAGAAATAATAGATACAAAATTCTGTTCATTTTTATATAAGTTTTGTATGGCACTGCGGGGGCTCGGTACGCGTTTAAAACTCTACTCAAAAGTTGTCGATGTGACAAAGTCACGGTGATTTTTCACTGTGATCACGGAACAGCAGTCACGGTGATGGCTCAATAACTAGTTTGAATGATCAATGGTCCCGAGCAGTCTATACCAATGTGAAAAAATTGACTGTGGCTTTTGTGTAACTGGAACAACAGTGACGGCGCAATAACTAGTTTGTTCATGTCCAGCGTGGGCTTGACGCGGGCGCGGCTCGCGGGGGCTCGGTACGCCGTCGGTGACGTCATCGTGTTCCTGGACGCGCACTGCGAGGCCCAGCCCGACTGGCTGCGGCCGGTCCTGCAGCGCATCAAGGACGCTCCCCATGCGGTCGTGATACCCATCATAGACGTCATCGAGGCTTCCACGTTCTACTATAGCGTTTTGAGTCCCACTAAATTTCAGGTGCTTAGTTCAGGAGGTTTTTTGGTTTTATGCTTTGGTTTTTTTGGAGACTCAATAGCCAGATTAAGCGGATAACCTTCTGAGCCCCCGTACCATGAGCATGTTTGTGTTCGCCTCAACTCTGGCGGAGTTGCCTATAACACAGATGGGAAGGCCTGTGATTATGTTGTTAGAATATCAATAGCTTGGTAACATCTACTTAGTCTGGTTTTTGATTTAAAAGTATATTTTGACTCGTTCAGTCATTTTTACAGTTTTAAAACACCTCGTCATATTGTGATAGATAATAATATTATATTAAGAATAGTAAGAAACCTAAACTATAGTGTCTACAGTTAATTTCTTTGGTAATTTTGGTATATTACATTACAGGGTGTAACAAAACATCCTAGTGATATAATATGCAACGTATTAATGAATTAATGCAAAACTAGAAAGTAGTTTGTTTAGAATTGAGTGAAAAATCGAATTATCATGGTTTCAACATAGGTATTTTTTTTCGAAATAGGTATTAATTAATTTGTTTGTACAATTTAAAATTTACTGAACCCGATGTCAACCCACCGCACGCGCACGGGCATACTCACCTGCTTACTACCAACACAGGATTCTTAAAATGTATCCACGAGCACGTTAGCGCTTTCATTCCTTGCTGAAATGATAACAAATAATTTTTGCCTCATAACTTAAAATGCGAATTGTTAGGTACTTTACATTTTAAGTATCAAAATAATGAAATTATTGTTTCAATCTAATTATTTTGTTATAAATCAGTTGGGGTGTATGAGGTTTTGCGCTTATTCATTAACACGTTGTATAAAAGGGTGGTTTAGATCACACCATCAAACTGAACAACTTTCAGTATGGAGGCAACATCGAGAAAAATTACACTTTTTAGCGATAAGATCGCCTTTTTTGTACTTTTTTATTTTATTTATTTTTTAATTACTGATGGGTTTGCTCTTGACCTCAATCCAGTTCTTAGGACAAAGATAGGGTACTCGGCTCGAAACAAAAAAATCTGCTGTATGTACGATTTGTAACACCACTGGCTTTTCGGTGAAGGAAAACATCGTGAGGAAACCTGCATACTTAAATTTCGAGGCATTTATTGTACCCACTGTCCATTATAAGTGGCGACGGGCTCACTCCCCGTCACACTAGACAGAGTTTCGGTACTACTAGTGATAAACGTGGATGTTCTAAGGTTTCAGGATATCGCTGACTACCCCCTCGGGGAATATAGTCGTGAGCATATGCTATGGAACAGCTGATTTTTGTCACGTTTTCGTGTAAGTGTGTTAAGGCCCCATTCACCCAATAATAAGAACGGACCCTGTATAATGTAATACCTGTACAGGGTAAAATAAAAACTAATAGTCTACCCATCAAACTAAACAACTTTTACTATAGGAGCAAATCGAACGTAGCAAAAATAAAAAAAAATCGGTCAAGTGCGAGTCGGGTTACTCGCGCACCGAGGGTTCCGTACCACACCACCACAGAACAGAACATTATTAACTTAGAAAAAAAAAACTTTTTTTGTCCGGGACCTTTAGCGCGAGACCGACTCACACTTGCCGGTTTTTAATATTTGTTGTTATTTTGTAGAGTTTGCTCTATAATCACACTAAATTTGACGCTTGTATGTATTACCGTTATTACGATAGAGCGAGAAGAAAACACGTTGATAAAAACTAGTTCCTTGTATGAGAACCCCCCTTAATTTTTAACTTTTTGACATTTTTATTATTTGTTAGCAAATCCGCCTTAACTCTTTCGCGGACAGTGAGCGGCTATAGCAGTGATAACAATAAAAGTTCTATTGTGTCTCGTTCAGTGTCCGCGAATGTGTTAAAAAGGCACATTCCGTGAAAATTTCAACTATCTAGCTTATACGGTTCATAAGTTACAGCCTAAATAGGTTCTTCTTATCGTGTGGGCAGAGCCCTGGTGTCAGAGTTTTTTCAGACCGCCTTACGGCCTCTGACGTGGATTTTATGTAACGACTACTACCACCAGAGATAGTAGCCGGGACCAACGGCTTAACGTGCCATCCGAAGCACGGAATCATTTTTCTTTTCGGACAGTCTGGTGATTCATCCTGCAATGTCCTAACCAACTGGGGGAAAACGCACAAAGTGACATATCACTAGATGTCCCCCGTGGGAATCGAACCCACGACCTCCGTATCGAGAGCCAATGCTCTTAACCATTAGACCACGGAGGCAGTTAAATAGGTAAGACGGACGGACAACGTCGGCTTAGTAATAGGGTATAATTGGGTTCCCAAAAAAATTGCTTTGCATACATTTGAGTCGAGTAGGCACTGAAGTTTAGTATGCAACAGCTGATTTTTATTTTGCTCCGATCGGTTTGCTCCCATAGTAAAAGTTGTTCAGTTCTATGGGTAGACTCAGTTTAAAAGGATGCCAATTAATTCAATTTCACGTTGTGTTAAGAAACGTCAAACACGTGCGTAAGAGGAAGAGAGGCGATAACAATTCTCAGAAAAACAATGATGAGAACTTACAGAATAGATCATTAATGTCACGATAATTATGCGACGTATTGACGGACGGACATGACACAATCGTCGCCGTAACGTGGTCCGAATGAAAGCATTATCTAAACTATTATAAAACTGTAACAGAAATGTGTCTGTACATTGGAGATATTTACAAAAAAAAATTACGACATGGTTTTTACCTGTCCCTGATTCCAAATCACAAATTTTTGGATTTTTTGTCTGTCTTTTTGTTTGTTTGGGCGTTTGTTTGTTCGAGTATCACGCAAAAACTACTGAACCGATTTTGATGAAACTTTTTTGTTTGATAGCTTATCATCTGACTTAAAATCAGCACGGCTAGCATGCCACCCACGACAAAGCGTTTAAACGAGAAAACCGTCGTGCGCGCTCTTTCTGACATACGTAAAATAATAAGGAGGAAGGCACATCTCGATTTTTATCGTTTTCTCGGGGGTGGCATGCGAGGCCTACTGGTATACAGGGTGTATAATAAAATAGGACAGTTACTTAAAGGGGTGCTTTAGACCGTCAAACTGAACAACTTTTACTATGGGACCAACACTGAAATCGCGAAAAAAAAAATCAGCTGTCCCATACAAAAGTGCAAGCATAACTCGACTGAAATGTATGGGACAGCAGATTTTTTTTTTCGCGATTTCGATATTGGTCCCATAGAGAAAGTTGTTCAGTTTGACGGTCTAAAGCACCCCTTTAAGTAGCTGTCCTATTTTATGTTACACCCTGTATAATTTGTGCGGACGAAGTCGCGGGTAAATGCTTGTTATAACTAAAACGAATCAACAAAGCCATTGGCCTCGATTCGGAGTGTACCACGACTAAACTAAACGTATTCCTGTCACTTTCTAAAATAAGATTAAGAAAAGAGACAGAAAACCAACAGCTGACTTTAGTGCTGTCAAAGTGACGTTAAACGCCCAAAAACGACTTAAATAAGTTCAATAAGTTAACATCAGTTCGCGCCGATGCGTCAGCGCAACCGGTTCTATGCACGGATAACGCGTGATTAAATCGAGTAAAATGACGAAAGTATTGAAGTGTAATACGTGTAACATCGTAATAAATGAAGTCCTAGCGTTTATAGACTGTAAAAGTCAAGTCATGGACAACGAAAGTTTAATTCGTTTGTGTCGTTCGAGTTTCTCTGTGCAGGAAATAGATGAGGCAAAGTCGTTATTATTTGAATCAGTGCGAACGGATAAACGTAAAATATCCCGTAGGAAAGATGGCAAAGTGGAACGAGATCTTCAGGATATCATTACCGTCTTCAAGGAAACCGACCCTGAACGGATTCCGGTCTTTGTAGCCCGCGAATTACACAGGTTACCGCCGGTCACTTTTGACCATATCGATGCCACCCGCCTTTTAAAGGATTTATTGATTATGCGAGAAGAATTGACGAGGCTGAAAGCTGATTGTATTACTAAGGACATGCTGCAAGAGGCTTTAGTGAACCGTGATCAAGGCACTGAACAATCACTAAACAAAAGTCCTGTTTCCGTACCTACTTACCGAGCGATCAATATCAACATGAAGAGGGGCGGTGGTGTTTATTTGGATTCATTCCAACTAGATAGTGGTCCCATTGGTTTGGTTAACCTAAATAGATCTACGGAGACCTTAGAAAGTGGCAATGGAACTAAACAGAATTTCACATCTACTCCAAACCATAAAGAAAGTAAGAATGAAACATTGCGCCAGTCCCCACATCATGCGAGCGAACAGCAGGAGAAATCAGCTGTGCGCGGTAATAGCCAAACCGGTTCAGATAAGAAGCAGAGCGGTAACGGATCGAACGGTCGGAATAACTCGTCTACAGCTGATGTAAACAATGCCTCATCAGTACAAGTGCGATATGATGATAAATCATATGTTATAAAGGAAAATCGAGATTATGTAAAGAGCACTGCTGAAATCGTTGGTGATGGTAAAAAGTGGAAAGTCGAGAAGCCTGACGAGGACTGGATTCTGGTACAAAGAAAACGTCTAAAAAACCGCTTTATTGGAAAGGTAGGCATCGCCTCAACAGAGCAGTCAGGAAAGTTTAAAGCAGCTGAGACAAAGGTACCTCTGTTAGTCTACAATGTGGATAAGCAGGCGACTGAGAAAGACGTTAAGGATTACATCTATAGCAAGACGGGTGTAAGTGTGTCACTGTATAAGATGCATATGCAACGAGAAAAAAGTTATGATTCATACAAGATATTTGTAACTAAGAGCAATTTAGCGCTCTTTTTGGATGATAAGCTGTGGCCGGCTGATATTAAATTCAGAAAGTTTATCAGATTTACTGAAAAGGATTACGGTAAGCGTAAAATAACCTAATCTTTATTGTAAAAATGTTTAGCTATTGGAAAATTAATTAGCAACACATAATGAATGATACACTGCATAATATGAAAATGATAAGCTTCAACTGTAGATCCATAAAGAAGTCTATGGAATGTGTTCGAGGTTTATGTGAAAAGGCCGACCTGGTAGCACTGCAAGAGACGTGGCTTCTGCCTCACGACATCCCATTGCTGGACGGCATAGCAAGCGATTTCAGCGCGACGGGCGTGTCGGCGGTGGATACGGGAGCGGGCCTGCTGCGCGGTCGGCCGCACGGGGGCGTGGCTATACTGTGGCGCCGCGCCGCCTTTCCCTCCGTGTCCGTCATACAGTGTGACAACCAGAGAATATGTGCAATTAAAATTCAATCCGGTGATCGATCTTTCGTAGTGATGAGTGTTTATATGCCCACAGACACGGCGGAAAATCTTGTTATTTTCACGGAATGTATGAGTTCGATTCGTGCAATTATCGAGAGTGAAGATGTAGGTTGTGTGTACGTGTTAGGTGACTTTAACGCTCACCCTGGACAGCCTTTTGGTAAGGAACTTTTGTCATTTTGTACTGAACAAGACTGGTTATGTGCTGACATGGAAAAAATTGGACTAAATCTGAACTGTTACACTTATGTTAGCGATACTCATGGATGCCACCGCTGGTTAGACCATTGCATAGTTACCAAAGCGGCATGGAACACAGTGGAAAAAGTAAATGTGTTATATGATATTTATTGGTCAGATCATCTTCCGCTGCTAATTGAATGTAACTTAAGTATTTTGAAACCAAAAACAGTTGGTACTAGCAAGGTCCGAAATAATGTTCTGTGGGGAGACAGAGATAGTGTCCAGACTGCTAAATATACAGATCTTTGTCATAATAGCTTAAGAAAAATTGACTTTCCTGTTGCATGTCAGGAGTGTAGTGAACATATGTGTAAAATCGATGACCATAAAAATGTTATAGATCTTTTGTACCATGACATTGTACGGTCACTTTCTGAAGCGGCTGCGACCACTAACACCCGGCCAATTGGTAAAAACCATGGCACTAGTAAAAAGCAATATGTAACAGGTTGGAACAAGCATGTCAGAGATGCACACGGGCAGGCGAGGCGAGATTATGAAATGTGGATACTAAAGGGGAGACCAAAAAGTGGTAATTGTTATATTGAGATGTGTAATAGTCGTAAACTGTTTAAGGCTAAACTAAACTGGTGTGTTAAAAATCAAGAGCAAATTAAAATGGACATTTTGGCTACAAACCACAGTAGTAAACGTTTTGACCGATTTTGGAAGGCTGTGGGAAAGCAGAACACCAAGCCTGCCATGCCCGTGAGCATCGATGGGGTGAGTGAGCCCGAAGCTATAGCGAACGTTTTCCGGGAGCATTTCCGAGTGGCTGCACAGCCTGTGACGCGTGCCGAGTCCTCGCACGGGACCTCTCTTTCTGACCGTGACCGTCCGCCGACGTTGCTCATCACGGCCAAACAAGTAGGGCGGGTGATCTCTCACATGTCCAGGGGGAAATCTCCTGGACACGACGGGCTTAGTGTGGAGCACCTCAAACATGCTGGGGCTCACTTGCCTCGTGTGTTGGCACTGCTATACAATCTCTGTTTGCGACACTCGTATTTACCACCAGACCTCATGAGAACGATTGTAGTACCTGTTATAAAGAACAAGACGGGAGATGCATCTGATAAGACGAACTATAGGCCCATTTCGCTAGCAACTATCATAGCGAAGGTGCTTGACGGAGTGCTTGATAAGGAGTTGGATAAGCATATAGGCCTGCATGATGCCCAGTTCGGGTTCAGGGCAGGTTTATCAACTGAAAGTGCTATCCTGGCGCTCAAACACACCGTCAAGTACTATACAGACAGAAGTACCGATGTATATGCATGCTTTTTGGACCTATCAAAAGCGTTCGATCTGGTGTCCTACCCGGTACTATGGGACAAGATGAAGGGGATGAATCTCCCGTCGGAGGTCATTGACATCTTCGGTCACTGGTACGGAAACCAGGTCAACTATGTGCGATGGGCGGATGAGTGTTCGGTGGAGTACAGGTTGGAGTGCGGCGTGAGGCAGGGCGGGCTGTCGTCTCCAAAGCTCTTCAACCTGTACATGGACCAGCTGATCCATGAGCTCAGCAGCATGCACGCGGGATGCTCTGTTGATGGTACTAACATCAATAACATCAGCTACGCGGATGATATGGTGCTGTTGAGCCCATCGGTCAGTGCACTCAGGAGACTGTTGCAGGTGTGCGAAACTTACGCTGAAACTCACGGGTTGAAGTACAACACCAAAAAGAGTGAGCTCCTAGTGTTCGCCGCGGGTAGCAGCGCTCCACAGGTAGTGCCGCCTGTCAAGCTGTACGGAACTGCGCTGACGAGAGTCGAACGGTTCAAATACCTGGGTCACATCGTTACAGAGGACCTGAAGGATGACCAGGACATAGAGCGGGAACGTAGGGCGTTGGCGGTCAGAAGCAATATGCTCGCCCGTAGGTTTGCTCGTTGCACAGAACAAGTTAAAATAACCCTGTTTAAAGCCTTCTGTCAATCATTCTATACGAGCAGCCTATGGGTAAGATATACGCAGAAGGCCTACAGCACCCTACGTGTCCAATACAACAATGCATTCAGGATGCTTTTGGGGCTGCCGCGCTTCTGCAGTGCATCTGGTATGTTCGCCGAGGCTCGTACTGACGGGTTTCACGCGATAATGCGAAAGAAAGTGGCATCGATGATGAGCAGAGTTCACGGCAGCACTAACAGCATCCTGAAGGCGGTCGGAGGTAAACACGAGTGTCCTATTGCCCACCACTGGACAACGGTGCTGATGGCGTAGTTTCTGTTCTCATCTCAACTTTGTTAAATATTCTGACTCTGTACCTGCTATCCAATGTAATATAATAATAATTGAACTACACTCCTCTTAATTTTATAATGTACTATTTTTATTTTTTATTTAATAATTATAATGAGATGAGACTATTTATATACTAAATTTTGACATTGTTTACATTCTTGACCACAACTTTTTGACATTTTCCATTATTTATTTATTATTGCAATTATCACAATTTTTATCATGTAATGTTGAACTTGAAGTCTCATATACTAACCTAGTAAGTAAGCAATACTAACAATGAAATTTAATTTGTGACATTGCTATGGAATTTATGTTCTGAAATAAATGATTTGATTGATTGATTGATTGAATAAGATGGCGTACATTATGGCATCTTATTTTGCGCATTTAACGTCACTTTGACAGCACTAAAGTCAGCTGTTGGTTTTCTGTCTCTTTTCTTAATCTTATTTTAGAAAGTGACAGGAATACGTTTAGTTTAGTCGTGGTACACTCCGAATCGAGGCCATTGATGGCTGTTTAATTACTAAAAATACAGGATCCAACTGTTGACGGCTTTTTAAGAGGATGATCAGACCGTCAAACTGAACAACTTTCTCTATGGGACCAACGTTGAAATCGTGGCGCTAATGCGCGCTGCATACAAAAGAAGTTTGGTCGTAGTTTCAATATTAACCAATTAAAGTCAATTATTTTTTTCAGAAACGTAAAAATCAGATTTTCATTAAATAAACAAATGTCTTGGACATTGTCACACAAATTATCTAGAAAACATTTAAAGTACCAGAATCTAGCCTAGACTTGTATTATGATGACTAGACAACGATATAGAATACATACCTATATAAATACCAACATCCATGACGGGTACAAATATTCATATTTATCAATCATCATACAAAATATATTTTTCCCTTACGGGATTCGAACCCGCGACCCTCGGCACAGCAGGCAGGTTTACTACCGACTGTGCTACCGGGCCGTCAAATAAAATATACAATTTCAATGCTAGGATTAATTTAAGATTTGTATCGAAATCTTTGAGGCACAGTAACTTTAAAACTATAAATTTTAACGAAAATCTGACTCATTGCAAGCATAGAATTTAGTTTCTAGATTGTTTCTGAAAGAATTAATTAACTTTATTAAAAACGAGCTTTTACCCGCGACTTCGTCCGCATAAATTATATACCAGATTTTAAGTCAGATGTTACGCTACCAAACAAAAAAAGTTTCATCAAAATCGGTTCAGTAGTTTTTGCGTGATAATCGAACAAACAAACACCCAAACAAACAAACTAAATTCTTTTTTCAAATTTACAGTTTTATAATAGTCAAGATAAATACCTAACCAGACTTCGTTTGTATGCAGCGCGTTCCGAATTATATCCCCTTAAGAGGGCTATCGGAGTCCAGTGGCGCCCTCATCACATTAATAAAGATTTCTCAATAAAGAAAGCCTAAATTAAAAAAGTTCTCAATTGAAAAACTACAAAAGGCTTCAAGCTATTTTCATAGAATACTTTTATAGGTTTTTTAAAGGTCAAAACATACACATATTGAAAAAAAAACGGCCGCTTTTGTTTTTATTCGAAACTGTCTAATAAGTGGAATGTTTAGAACCTATAAAAGTATTGTATAACAATGGCTTGAAGGCTTTTGTAGTTTGTCAATTGAGCACCTTTTTTAATTTAGGCTTTCTTTATTGAGAAATCTTTATTGTTGTGATGAGGGCGCCACTGGACTGCGATAGCCCTCTTAAGCCCATAGTACTGTTTGATGTTATGCGATTATTTGCACCAGCGAATTTCAGCGAGTGCTCACGCATACTCGAAAAAGCAATAACTTGCTTATACATACTATAAGGTCGCTAGTTATACAGAAACAACGCGAAAATAACCCCTAACAGTATCTTCTACTTATCGTGTGGGCAGAGCCCTGGTGTCAGAGTTTTTTCAGACCGCCTTACGGCCTCTGACATGGTTTTTACGTAACGACTTCTACCATCAGAGATAGTAGCCGGGACCAACGGCTTAACGTGCCATTTGAAGCACGGAATCATTTTTATTTTTTTAGACAATCAGGTGATTCAACCTGCAATGTCCTAACCAACTGGGGAAAACGCACAAAGTGACATATCACTAGGTTCCCCCCGTGGGAACCGTACCCACGACCTCCGTGTCGAGAGCCCAATGCTCTTAACTTAGACAATTTATATAGGGACGAGTTACGCGTGTCATTCTTCTACTAAGACAAATTTCTGCCACTTTTTTGCGGGGGGCGAGGTAACATGAAATCCGCAACTTTGGATTTTATTCCTCATAAGTTTAGATTCTAATTTTGAATGTTAAAAATCATGAAAGTAGTCTCGTGTGAACCCCAAACGTTCTATGTTCAAAATTATTGTTTCGCTATTATAGGCTGTCTCGTTTAGTGATAAGGTATAAAATTGGGTGTAAATGCGCAAGATCAATTGTTCTTATACCGTGGCAGAGGGGAAATGCTACCGCAAGGCGAGTCCCTATATAAATTGTCTAAGGCTCTTAACCATTAGACGACGGAGGTAGTTAATAGCGAAACTAACAGTATAATAAGAAAAGTTACAAAATCATTATCAAATACTAAAAGTTAGTAAGCAACAGTCGCACTAAAACATGTGTTTGTAAAACAACAAACGAACTGAACATAGCTAACAATGTTACACGTGACTAAAACGTAATAACACTACGGTTGTTTTGAAGTATGCGCAAACAAACCGACGCTGAAGGAAAGTCGTTTAAAGGCTAAAAAAATAGGATAAAAAAATATAAATTACACAATCTACGCTGAATAGATGGCAGATTCTAAAGTGCCCTCAAACCAAAGAGATTATACCTAAAGGCATAGAGGGAGCAATACAAGGATTTTAGAATCATAAAGGATGCCTCTCCTCCTTACACGCATAAAAACAAGACCTTCGACAATGTTCGACCTTCTTTCGTACGTGTCCGTCGTCGATATTTTACAACGTTTTTGTGTCCCTTTCTATCAGAACAAAAATTAAATAAAAACTTTTATTTTTGTCGTTGGATAAGAAAGGGACAAAGTAACGTCGAAAAGAACGAACGGTATTTACGAAAGAAGAACGATCATTACCGACCACCAAGGAGTATGATCATGTTTCACCGCTTGTTAGGCAGTGTGCCCTCCATGGTATAGACAATACCTATGCCAGCTTTCTGCCCTTAGATTAAAAACTTTTCGCTTACGCTGAAAGATGGAGCCAAGAAATGAGAGAGCGAGATAGCCAGTTATGAAAACTTATGTAAACAAAAAAGACAGAAATATTATTTTTTATTTCGGTCACCGTGGCCGGTTTTTTTGTTTGGCAAGATGTAAAACCATTGTCAAACCTATGGAATGTTGATGACATCTTGCCAAACAAACCGTCTTTTTGTATGCAAAAGTCACACTATTCCTGTTTCATGTGCGGCCACGGTATGGTTTCATCTAGTTACTATATCTATGGTTCTGCCTAAAGGCATAGGAGGGAGCCATACCATTGCAAGAATGTTCACTTTTTTTTGACGTTTGTGTTTGAGTGTGTGGTGTCAAGTAGTATGGACAAAAGAGACCAACTAGACCAAAGTGACAACTGCCCTAATGTTTACGGCGTTACATAGTCTAAGTCTGAGGTTTACGGCCACTTGTCACACACACTAGCACAAAAGAAAATTGGACAAACCGCATAAACAAATATCTCTAGTTCCGTCTCCTTCTACTATTAAAGGTCTACATAAGACAAAAGTGTCTAACTACAGTCGTAAATTGATGCGGACTCTATGCTTTATAATAAAAAGATCCTTCCTCTGAGCCTCAAACTAATATTTGTTCTGTATTTTATACGGAGTTTTAGGGTAGAATTGAGTTTAATTGAATTGAAATTGCCAGTGATGATATGTCATTGCGAATTTTCTATATGTTTCTTAAGGAGAGTTCTAAGAGCAAGGATCTCCTTTATTCTAAATTATAGAGACCGCATCAATTTAATAAATAACGCTCACAGACACATACATTGTAATGATCCTAAGAAAGCACTATTTATAGGCTGTTTATTATGGAAACCATACAACAACGGCACAAACATATAAACATCCATGACCGAACCGGGATTCGAACCCAGGACCCTGGTTTGGCAGTCCGGCGTGGTAATCATTACACCAACCGGGTCGTCAAAACCAACCACCAACCGGGTCGTCAAATTTACGATTGTAGTTAGTCTATTTTGTCTTATGGCGTACCTTAAATAGAAGAAGGAGACGGAACTATAGATCTTTGTTTATGCGGCTTTCCACTTGTCACTTTTGTGCTAGTGTGTGTGAAAAGTGACGGTAAACATTAGGGCAGTTGTCACTTTGGTCTAGTTGGTCCATAGATATAGTAACTAGATGAAACCATACCGTGGCCGCACATGAAACAGCAATAGTGTGACTTTTGCATACAAAAAGACAGTTTGTTTGGCAAGATGTCATCAACATTCCATAGGTTTGATAGTGGTTTGACATCTTGCCAAACAAAAAAACCGGCCACGGTGACCGAAACAAAAAATAATATTTCTCTCTTTTTTGTTCACATAAGTTTTCATAACTGGCTATCTCGCTCTCTCAATTCTTGGCTCCATCTTTCAGCGTAAGCGAAAATGTTTTTAATCTAAGAGTTGGTCTCTTTTGTCCGTACTACTTGACACCACACACTCAAACACAAACGTAAAAAAAAGTGGACATTCTTGCAATGGTATGGCTCCGTCTATGCCTTTAGAATAAAGGAGATCCTTGCTCTTAGGGAGAGTTGTTCAGTATCATGGACCCCTTAAAGTAATGTAACTGTTTACCCCAACACCATATAGTATGTAGTGCAACAAGCATATAGTTGTAGAAATACAATAAGATACTTTTTAAATCAGTACTTGCAACTGATACTGAAAAACTTGCACTGTATACCTTACCTTAGATTCCATAGTGAAAGTTGTTCAGTTTGATGGTCTGAAGCACCCTGTGCGATATGTAACGCATTTAATTTTATACCCTGTATATCCATGTCTTTTGTCACCATAATACAAGTCCAGGATAGTTTCTTGTACTTTAAAATGTGACTAGATAATTTGTGTGACAACGTCGGTCGTCGATGATGTTGATGATATTATAAGTATATTTATAGTTTTTAGGGTTCTGTACCCTAAGGGTGTAAACGGGACCCTATTAGCCTACATTGTCCGTCCGTCTCCGTCCGTCTGTCCTACCTATTTAGGACTGTAACTTTTGAACCGTAATACCTAGATAGTTGAAATTTTCTCAGATTATGCGTTATTACGGCGGATTTGTTAACAAATAATAAAAAAGTCAAAAAGTTAAAAATTAAGGGGGGTTCTCAACAAGAAACTAGTTTTTATCAAAGTTTTTTCTTCACGCTCTATCGTAAAACCGGTAATACATACAGGCGTCAAACTTAGTGCGATTATAGAGCAAACTGTACAGAATAACAACAAATACTAAAAACCGGATAAGTGTGAGTCGGTCTCGCGCTAAAGGCCCCGGACAAAAAAAGTTTTTTTTCTAAGCTAATAATGTTGTGTTCTGTGGTGGTGTGGTACGGAACTCGGTGCGCGAGTAGCCCGACTCGCACTTGATCGGTTTTATTTATTTTGCTGACGAAACGTGCTGTGGATTTCTTGTGACGATGCTTGTCGTGGATATTTGACTGTACATCCTGAGTGACGTATTCATAAGACCTGATGCTCGTGTATTTCTTAAAATTTTAAATCAAATTTGTGAATATGTCGTTGGTGTACCTAATAAACTATTAGGTAAACTTTTAAACTATCCTTTTGGACGAGGCATGTTGCCAATTTTGATTGACGGCCCGGTAGCACAGTCAGTAGTGAACCTGCCTGCCGTGCCGTGGGTCGCGGGTTCGAATACCGTAAGGGACAAATATTTGTATGATGAATATGAATATTTGTACCCGAGTCATAGATGTTTGTATCTATATATATATACGAGCTTTTACCCGCGACTTCGTCCGCATAAATTATATACCAGATTTTAAGTCAGATGATAAGCTATCAAACAAAAAAAGTTTCATCAAAATCGGTTCAATAGTTTTTGCGTGATACTCGAACAAACAAACACCCAAACAAACAAACAAACAAACAGACAGACAAAAAATCCAAAAATTGGCGATTTGGAATCAGGGACATCTAAAAACCATATCGTAATCTTTTTTTTTTAAATATCTTCAATGTACAGACACATTTCTGTTACAGTTTTATAATAGTTTAGATGTATTCTATATCGTTGTCTAGTCATCGTAATACAAGTCCAGGCTAGATTCTGGCACTTTAAATGTGACTAGATAATTTGTGTGACATTGTCCAAGAAAAAAAAAATTGAAATTAATTAGTTAAAAATTATTTTTCACAATATGGCGAGAGTTACAGTTTCGTCTTCCTTAATTTTGAATGGTCTACAACGCTTCTAATATTTGGTCAATTCTTTCGTTTTGTTCATATTTTCAGCTACTATTTTGGTTCTATTGTTTCGCCGCACTGTGTGTTTGTTTGTTGTTCTTCTGCACCGATGCACTACGTTTTTGAATGTTTTTGGTTCACACTTCCTTTTCTCTGTGTTTTTATTATTTCTTTTGGGTGTCTCAATTTCAACTTTTGCTTCAGGGTCCTTCTTTATGTGCTGACAGTTTATGAAGGGGATCAGACCAAACTAAACAGCTTTCTCTATTAAATTACAAAATGTTTTTTTTTATTTGTGCTATGCTTAGACTAATTATATCGGGACGCGTAACCACGTGTCATTCTACTAACAAACTTTCTGCCACTTTTTGCGGGGGGCGAGGTAACATGTTATCCGCAACTTTGGATTTTATTCCCTATGACTTTAGATTCTAATTTTGAATGTTCAAAATCATGAAAAGTAGTCTCGTGTAAACCCCAAACGTTCTAAGTTCAAAATTATTGTTTCGCTTTTATAGGCTGTCTCGTTTAGTGATAAGGTATAAAATTGGGTGTAAATGCGCAAGATTAAATGATCTAATACCGTGGCAGAGGGGAAATGCTACCGCAAGGCCGGTCCGGATATAATTAGTCTAAGGTGCTATGGGTTATTTTTGCCTGAGAATAAAGAATATTTAATATACAGGGTGAAATTGATATCATTAGCATCCTTTTAAACTAAGAGTCTACCCATCAAACTGAACAACTTTCACTATGAGAGCAAACCGATCGGAGCAACAAGAAAATCAGCTGTTCCATACTAAACTGCAATGCGTACGCGACACAAAATGTATGCAACAGCAGAATTTTTTTTTGCTCCGATTCGTTTGCTCCCATAGTAAAAGTTGTTCAGTTTGATGGGTAGACCCTTAGTTTAAAAGGATGCTAATGATATCAATTTCACCCTGTATATTTTTTTTTATCTGTATTGAAGTACATCAAAATCGCGAAAAAAACATATGTAGAGTGTTTAAAATATTAGATTTAATTAATTATTATTTTTTTTTAATTTTTTTTTTTTTTTGATTTAATTTTTTTTTATTTTTTTATTTTTTTTTTAGTTTGATGGTCTGACCATTTCCTTAAAAAACCGCCTGCATAAAATATGCCAACGGTTTTTTTAGGACACCCTGTATAAAGAAACAAGTAGGACTTTTCAGTGCTTTTTTGGTTTTCTATAATATTAGTTAGAATCATAATTATGAATATACCTAGTAATAATTATCATTTTTATTTAGAAATTAGTTCATATTTTTTTGTTTTTTACTTGAATCGAGTTATAAAATGTCTGTCGAAGTCATTCAACTATTATGTATATCAGAACCTTAGACCAAAGTAATATGAATGGACAGGCCTTACACAAACCAGAAAAATGAGGCAAAACAATTGACAGTTTTACTTCGAATTTGTACCGAGATGACAGACCAAGTACCCTAGTTTGTATTGAGGTGCCCTAGTTTTGCGTGCTTCAACTTAAAGCGCTTTGGGTCTATCCATTCATTTTACTTTGATCTAAGATCAGAACTAATACGATAAACAAGCGTCGTGCGCCATATGAGAGTTAGAAGACCGGAGGTCGGTAAAAGAGATAGCGATAGCGATTTAACACGATAAAAGATACAGTATTGGTATCCTTACAAGCATGGAAACAAGAAAATTGGCCATGGCGGTCGGTAATGTTCGACCTTCTTTCGTACGTCTCCGTAGTCGATATTTCCAACGTTTTTGTGCCCCTTTATATCAGAACAAAATTAAATAAAATCTTTATTTTTTATTTTTGTCGTTGGAGTAGAAACGGACAAAGTAACGTCGAAAACATAGACGGGAATTTACGAAAGAAGAACGATCATTACCGACCACCAAGGAGTATTATCATGTTTCACCGCTTGTTAGGCAGTGTGCCCTCCAAGGTATAGACAATACATAGGCATTGTCTATACCTCGGAGGGCATACTGGCATAGGCACTGGCATAGCTTCCTGCGATTTACTATTTTTTATCATCAGTTGTCAGTTGCCTCAAGGTGTACCAGTTGCTGTCAAGCTGGCCTAATTTGACAGTCAGTCAGATGTGCCCTCTTGTGGGGCAAAACATGCAAGTAATAAATTATTCTTTATGCTCATTTAAGGGAGGAAATTCATAAAATGTCTAAAAATCCGTAGATTTGTTATTGAAATCAGTAAATTCTTAGGTCAGGCCCAATTTCAGTAGATCTGCGGATAGATCTGCAGGTCTGGCAACACTGGCGATAAATCCAGTGCCGTAAAAAAATATTATTTAAAAATTTATACAGATTACAGGGTGAAATTGATATCATTAGCATCTTTTAAGACTAAAGAGTCTTACCATCAAACTGAACAACTTTTACTATGGGAGCAAGCTGATCGGAGCAAGAAAAATCAGCTGTTTCATACTGAGTGCAGTTTAGTACGGAACAACTGATTTTTTTTGCAGAAAAATCAGCTATTGCAGTTTAGCTAATTTTTTTTGGCTCCGATCCGTTTGCTCCCATAGTGAAAGTTGTTCAGTTTGATGGGTAGACTCTTAGTTTCAAAGGATGCTAATGATATCAATTTTACCCTGTAGGTTCACCAAGTTTTAAAATATTATTTAACAAACAATTAAACACACATTGATCGATGTCAAGTCATGTCACCCAACGGTAGTTTGTTTTAAATTATACTTAGGTATTGTATAAATAATAATACAAGATAGAATTCATTGTTATTCAAACAATTAATACCGAAAGCATTCATTCTTAATGACATCAGCGAACGAATGTAGGCAGGTACTCGTAACTTGAAAAGGAAATATGCTTAAAAATAAAAGTATATACAGGTTGAAATTGATATCATTGGCATCCTTTTAAGGGCCTAAGTCGAAAAATAATTTAAGCGAAACGGGCGTGTGATAGCTTATATTACTGCCAGATGCGAGAGAAAGAGATGGGGCGGCGCGCGCGCCTGGAACGAATCAAGCGAAAAAACAAACTTTATTTAATTGTGATTGTACTATTTATGTAAGTTCAATTCTGCTCTAATCAAAACTTAGATAATAGTAATCTCTTTTTTTTAAATCAAGTCTCATGTTTCTATGATTCACAGTTTAGCAGTTACAAGCGTTTATAGACAAAAACGGAGGCTACGTTGGCTTGTTTTTCTATCGAGAAAATTTGTCTTAATCGTGTTTTGGCTCTAATCAAAACTTCAATTATATGTTCAATTTACACATATCCGCAAATCATACTCCTACTGTTAGTACTTCATGATATATGGAGCTTTGAAGAATCCAATTCTTTTTACATAGCCCCTTAAACTAAGAGTCTACCCATCAAACTGCACAACTTTTACTATGGGAGCAAACCGATCGGAACAACTAAAAAATCAGCTGTTGCATACTAAACTGCAATGCCTACTCGAGTCAAATGCAACAGCAGATTTTTTTTTGCTCCGATCGGTTTGCTCCCATAGTGAAAGTTGTTCAGTTTGATGGGTAGACTCTTAGTTTAAAAGGATGCCAATGATATCAATTTCACCCTGTAGTATAGTATTGTTGTTATCTAGTAATATACAGGGTGGCCGGGGAGTTGACGTTCAAACGTAAAATTTAGGTCTGGTATGTCGTGGGGTATCCGAATCACCCCCATGTATGTTCCGCGATTTTTTATAGTTTTCGAGTTATGATGATTTTTCCGATTTTTTGAGGCAACTCGACATGACCGGCTTAAAAAACTTCTAAAAAAAAAGTGTAAGACTTTTTACAGATTCTTTTTTTGAAACTTAATCTTCATGAATTGTGCCTTTATTCATAACATCATCAGCATCGTAACTTTGATAAAAGTTATGAAAATATTGGTCTAAAGTTAAAAATTTGCGATCCGTGAATTATGACTAAATTTTCAACTTTAAATTAAAACTCTAAGCAGGTGACCTTATGATTTTTTAGCCAATCAAAAAAATGCGCCCAACTCTCAGCTTTCATAATCATAAATAAAAAGTAGTACTTAAGAGGGCTAATTTGGCTAGAATTGATCTTCAAAGACAACAAGGCGGAAAATTCTTAAATTTTTTTTTTTTGCCGTATCTACCAACGCCTAAGGCTAAATAATGATTAAAGAATGCTGGAAACCGAAACGGCGACGGGTTATGCCGGACTCTTACCGGCTTTGAGCCTGAGGGCCCGTGAGGAATCTTCCACACTCTACGGCGCAGCGACCGACCTTACCAGGTCTCATCTCTGTTGGCCTTGACAAGCCTACAGGCCTTTAGTTGGTGCGTGGGAACACGCACACAACCACCTCGAGTCCCTATGATCGAACGCCGGACCCCCCAGCCCGACGCCCAGAGACTCAAAAATTACGGGGGAGGCAGACCGCGAGCAAACGCAGCCCGTCTGCGCCCCGTGCGTCTTTGGCGGATCGGGAGTTCAGAAGTCGACTCCCTCTCCCTCTCCGCCGTCTCCTTCTGGAGCATTACTGCCTCACAGAAGGAGAGAACCGCGCGCCAAGACGCCTCACTGTCGACCATAGCGCGAACCATGGCCGGCAGCGAGAGGTCTGAAACTACCTGGGAGAGCTTAGGCGTGGTAGTTATGGCAAAAAAAAATATTTTTAAATTTAAGAATTTTTCACCTTGTTGTCTTTGAAGATCAATTCTAGCCAAATTAGCCCTCTTAAGTACTACTTTTTATTTATGATTATGAAAGCTGAGAGTTTGGCGCATTGTTTGGATTGGCTAAAAAATCATAAGGTCACCTGTTTAGAGTTTTAATTTAAAGTTGAAAAATAAGTCATAATTCACGGATCGCAAATTTTTAACTTTAGACCAATATTTTCATAACTTTTATCAAAGTTACGATGCTGATGATGTTATGAATAAAGGCACAATTCATGAAGATTAAGTTGCAAAAAAAGAATCTCTAAAAAGTCTTACACTTTTTTTTTAGAAGTTGTTTAAGCCGGTCATGTCGAGTTTCCTCAAAAAATCGGAAAAATCATCATAACTCGAAAACTATAAAAAATCGCGGAACATACATGGGGGTGATTCGGATACCCCACGACATACCAGACCTAAATTTTACGTTTGAACGTCAACTCCCCGGCCACCCTGTATACTCTTTCTTATAGTATTGTTTTTGCGATTAATCGAGCATAAACATATAAATTTACTTAATTATTAAAATATTTTGTTCTCTAAATGCAAATAGTCGCGAGAAAATATTTCAAACTCTATGGAAAAAGAAAAACTTTGTAAGTATAGAAAAAAAAATCTGCTGTCTTGTCTTTCTAACTGTATGCCAGAAGCAGAAACGGCAAACATATTTCCAGCTTCCTGCGCAAACATCAAATTGATGTCAAATTCTAACATTGCAAATATATTTTTTTTATTAACAAATGGCCAGTTATTTTAAGTTTACCATGAATTAGCGAGTGCTGTCACTCGGTCACTTGAAAAATTAAATGATTTTCTGTAAATCTGTGGATTACCACAACTGGCAACCCAGTATCTGATGGGTGTTTGAACGATGGTATCTCTCGGACTCAGTAGTACAGTATTCGGCAAACAACATGAAAAATGGGCCTACAAATAGGGGATCGGACAGTCCGGGACAATTAGTCAAATTAGCAAAATTTTAATCGAACGTCAAAACGCGCGCGATGTATGAAAAATTGTACTAAATACCCACAAGTGACGTCATCAACATTTCATTACTTTTTATAGTTCATCATGTTATTAAAAATAGTATTCTAGCTTTAACAAAGCTAAAAATGTAAGTATAACGTTATTATCAAATGTTTTTTTTTTACTAAGAAGATAAAACTAAAATATATTTTATGCAGTCCGCTCCCCTATTGTATTCTGCTCAGTCAAGGCCATGCCCAAGATGTTTGCCGGCCATTATAACAAGTGACCCGGCGATGCAGACAGGGCCTGATGGCAGCGCGCACGACGGGCGCGCGGTCGGCGCGCGGATCCGTGCTCGTGTTCCTGGACGCGCACTGCGAGGCGCAGCGCGACTGGCTGCGGCCGCTGCTGCAGCGGATCCGTGTCGCGCCCCGCGCCGTGCTCACGCCGCTCATTGACGTCATCGACCAGTCCACTTTCCAGTTAGAGGCCGCTCAGTACTTCCAGGTGTTGACGATGACTTACGCCTAGTTAATATGTCTATGATCCCTGCTTTCCTAACCCTCCTAAGTCTAACCTAACCTATCCCATTGTTCCCAGAAAATAAAGGCACTTGCAAATGGACACTTAGATTGGATATGATCATTCAATTTATTACCTACCGATACACACACACACACACCACACGCTTACACTCACACAGTCACCACATGCACACACTAAAACACACACAGTCACCACACGCACACACTAAAACACTCACAATCACCACACGCACACACTTAAACACACACAGTCACCACAAGCACACACTAAAACACATACAAACACACACATATCTAATTTTCCCTTACTGTGCTCATTGTAGGCTCATTGACATAATCGACTAATCTACTTTCCAGTTAGAGGCCGCTCAATACTTCCAGGTGTTGACGATGACTTATAGCAATATGGCTATGATCCCTGCTTTCCTAACCCTCCTAACCCATTGTTCCCCGAAAATAAAGGCACTTGCAAATGGACATTTAGATTGGATATGATCATTCAATTTATTACCTACCGATACACACACACACACACCACACGCTTATGTGTACACCACACCAACAGTCACCACACGCACACACTAAAACACACACAGTCACCACAAGTACACACTAAAACACATACAATCACACACATATCTAATTTGCGCTTACTGTGCTCATTGTAGGCTCATTGACATAATCGACTAGTCTACTTTCCAGTTATAGGCCGCTCAGTACTTCCAGGTGTTGACGATGACTTACGCCTAGCAATATGTCTATGATCCCTGCTTTCCTAACCCTCCTAACCCATTGTTCCCAGAAAATAAAGGCACTTGCAAAAGGACATTTAGATTGGATATGATCATTCAATTTATTACCTACCGATACACACACACCACGCGCTTATGTGTACACCAAACCAACAGTAACCATAGGCACACACTAAAACACACACAGTCACCACACGCACACACTAAAACACATACAAACACACACATATCTAATTTTCCCTTACTGTGCTCATTGTAGGCTCATTGACATAATCGACTAATCTACTTTCTAGTTAGAGGCCGCTCAGTACTTCCAGGTGTTGACGATGACTTACGCCTAGTTAATATGGCTATGATCCCTGCTTTCCTAACCCTCCTAACCCATTGTTCCCAGAAAATAAAGGCACTTACAAAAGGAAATTTAGATTGGATATGATCATTCAATTTATTACCTACCGATACACACACACGACACGCTTATGTGTACACCAAACCAACAGTAACTATACGCACACACTAAAACACACACAGTCACCACACGCACACACTAAAACACATACAAACACACACATATCTAATTTTCCCTTACTGTGCTCATTGTAGGCTCATTGACATAATCGACTAGTCTACTTTCCAGTTAGAGGCCGCTCAGTACTTCCAGGTGTTGATGATGACTTACGCCTAGCAATATGGCTATGATCCCTGCTTTCCTAACCCTCCTAACCCATTGTTCCCAGAAAATAAAGGCACTTGCAAAAGGACATTTAGATTGGATATGATTATTCAATTTATTACCTACCGATACACACAAACCACGCGCTTACACACACACAGCCACCACACGCAGACACTAAAACACACACAGTCACCACACGCACACACTAAAACACATACAAACACACACATATCTAATTTTCCCTTACTGTGCTCATTGTAGGCTCATTGACATAATCGACTAGTCTACTTTCCAGTTAGAGGCCGCTCAGTACTTCCAGGTGTTGACGATGAATTACGCCAAGTTAATATGTCTATGATCCCTGCTTTCCTAACCTTCCTAACCCATTGTTCCCAGAAAATAAAGGCACTTGCAAAATGACATTTGGATTGGATTCAATTTATTACCTACCGATACACACACACTCACCACACGCTTACACAAAAACAGTCACCACTCGCACACACTAAAACACACACAGTCACCACATGCACACACTAAAACACTTACAAACACACACATATCTAATTTGCGCTTACTGTTCTCATTGAAATCATCGAACAGTCTACTTTCCAGCTAGAGGCCGCTCAGCACATTCAGGTGTTGATGACTTATGTGTCCCTGGCCTGGTTAATACGTCTATGATCCCCGCTTTCCTAACTCTCCTAAGTCTTACTTGACCTAACCCGTTGTTCCCAGAAAATAAAGGAACTCGTAAAGGACCTTTAGGATCGGATACCTATCTTCAATTATTTCACACCAAAACACAAACACTCACTGACCACACGGATACATACACTCACCACACGCTTACATACGTTCTCGAACGTGTTAAATTTCTTCTATATTTTCCATAACACACACATACATATACACAAACACGGTCTTGACGACATCACTTATGATGTGTTCCTATGTTTTCCTAACCCATTGTTCCCAGAAAATATAAGGCACTTGAAAAGGACCTTTAGATCAGATATGATTATTCAATTATTTTACCCAAATCACACACTACCCTTTCCCACACAAACACACACACTTTTCTCACAAGGACTTTTCCACTAGAAATTTCATCGCGGCGCGTAAAAAGACATTGATTTGACGTACTTACCATTTGGTATGGAAGCGCGTAAGAACGCTCAGTCTTCTCATAAATCATCCAAGAATCCTCCCCCCCACAATCCTCCCCTCCACAATCCTCCCCTCCACAATCCTCCCCTCCGCAATGTGGAGGATCCTCCCCTCTAAAAGTTAATTAGAATGCGTAACAATTAACAGCGCGGTGATGGATCGGTTACACTTTATTATAACGCATGTACGAATTAACAGCTTAGATAAGCTAAAATATAGTTTGGTAAAAAAATAATATTTTTAGGCTTTAACTAAAACTTAGGAGCCGGTGTTATTTGAATTAACTTGCATGTACTTAAAACATCAATTTAATAAAGCTGGCTTATTAAATAATTCACTAAGAATTCAATTATATTGTATTTTTAAGACATCATGAATCCAATGGTCCGCCATCATCTATGGCTGAAGCCGAAACGTTTAATTAGAAGTATAAATACTAGAAAATCTGACTAAAAAATTATAAAAAGTACTCGAAACAATGCAAAATCTATTATTCCGAGAGATAAGTGTACTTTTTGCAACCATCAGCAGCGAGGCTGATTCTGTGTTTATGGGGTGTAGAGCTTCTCTGTGATGGGGATTGACCAGGTCTGCCTGTATAACTCCAGTCGATTTAGGAGTTACTGATGCTTAAAGGTCTGTAAAAAATTAACGATCAGCTGCAAGGCTGATCGTATGTTATTGTTGTAGTATGCACTGTAGCTATGTGAACAGTATAAAAACTGACATGGTTCATCAGTTCAGTTGGTTTAGGAGATACAGCCGTTCAAAGGTCGGAACTTTGACTGGCTGTATCTCCTAAACCGACTGACAGAACTTTACAGTTTTTGCACTGTTCACATAGCTACATAGCCTTGCAGCTGATCGTAAATTTTTTACAGACCTTTAATCATCAGTAACTCCTAAACCGACTGGAGTTATGCAGGCAGACCTGGTCCATCCCCATAACAGAGATGCTCTACACTCCATAAACACTGAATCAGCCTTGCTGCTGATGGTTGCAAAAAGTACACTTATCTCTTATACTATAAAGTGTTGCTTTGTCAAGAGGTAAACAAGTCTAGAATACCTACCTTAATCCCAAGTCTGTCGAGATTTCAGACGAGGGGTTAAAATCGAAATAATAGAATTCATGATGGAATAAAAATAATTCATGATGAATTTAATACATTATTCAAAAATTCAAAATTTTCAATTCAAATTTTGAATTTTGAATTGAAAATTTCTCACCACATCTTTCCAGATCAGTATGAGTGATTGTCATACGATATAACTCATGTCATGCGGACATGAAAAAATAAGAAAAGATGGGAAGCACCATAGGTGTACATAGCGTTAAAAAGCCGGACATAGTTAGGCTTTTTAGATGTGTGTCCGGTTAAATTAGACGGTGTCCGGCCTGTCCGGCTTTTGTTAGGCTTTTTACACTTGGCCAGTATTTTCCATTTTGAAGGAAACTAAGCTTTTAAAGCAGGTATCTGGCAACCAAAAAACTAATATTAATTATTTTTGTTTCAATTAGTTTAAGTGTATGTAGTTCATGGAGAAGTTTTGTTTTACATTGCGAATTACAAACTTACCAAAAGTTAAATAATTAATGATTAATAATAATAAAATGGATGAGGGCAGCGCAGGACCGGTCGTTATGGCGATCCTTGGGGGAGGCCTATGTCTAGCAGTGGACGTCCATCGGCAGAGATGATGATGATGAATAATAAAATGAAGAAGACCAATTCTTTCAATTTTATAGTTATTTCTTTAGAAATTGTATGGAAAATGATAAAAAAATCTCTTCAAAAAAATCTTTTCGTCGTGTTAATACTATACAATCCTCAATAAATTAAGGATAGCCTTTTCACCCAAATGTCCGGCTAAACCGGCTGGTATTGGTATGTCCGGCTATTTGGTTTTAAGACCTGGCAACCCAAGTGTACCGAAGGTGACTGAAGACTATAAATTTCGGTCGGACACTAGTGGCAAGTTTTTTTTAAATATAAAATGGGTTTGCTCTTGACCTAAATCCAGTCCGCAGGACAAATATGGGGTCGAAGATGTAGCGAGCTTACCCAGTAGAAGCCTATTCACTCGTACTTTAAAGTAATTCGGGTTGTAAGTGCTCGGAAACACTGACGCAGGCAGGGCATTCCACTCCTTGGCTGTGCGCATTATAAAAGAATCAGAAAGGCGCTTGGTGCGGACATGTGGGATGTCAACCAAGAAGGTGTGATATCCCGCGGTGCGTCTGGAAGTCCGATAGAAGAAAGGGGAAGGCGGGATGAGCTCATGCAGCTCTTGGGCATGTTGGTGACATTCTGCACCCCTCGCCATAGTAGCGCGATTGTATTGAAGCTTCGTCTCGGATAACTGTTTATAGCCCAGTCATTTTACGGTTTGAGCCGGGACTAATTACTAATTGCATTGTTTTTTCGCTTTTTCAATATTATTATTGAAGAGCCAATTTGAGCTTAAGAATGTACCAAAATTAAAAAAAAATTACGTCAGCAACAGTTCCAATTTTAAAATATAGATAATATCTCGTTCTAAAAAAGCCTGATGATAAATTTTTTTGCACATATTTAAGGCTTTACCATCATACATACTTCAAACATGGTGTAAATATTTTTGTCTACTTAGAAGGTTTTGAAAAATTCATTCGCATTCTCTAATAAATACATAATTTTTTAAATTTTAATGCATATTTTATTGATCAAAAATAATGTATATTGTTAAATCTAATTCAAATGGGTGCATTGGTATTAATATTATTAATTTAAAAGCGTTCTGGGACACACAATTTAGATTTTTATGTTGCGTGGCAAATTTTTTTTAAATTTGATTTAGGATAGTATTTTTGTCACTAAATGGTGTGCCGGTTACAGTTTAAAAGTACAATTAATAATTACTCTCTACCCCGCCTAACAAAACTCCGTAAAATGACTGGCCTATTACTCATATGGTCAAAACTGCGGACACTAATGTAATATTTACTGTCGAAATGAGGACGGCGCGTCTCATCGAGTAGTTCGCATGTCTGTTCGTCCGTCGAGTAAAAAGTAGATAGAAATCATTCGTGTATAGATGCGCCGGCGCCGGCGACGCGGAACTATCTCATTCGTTCGGTACGAGATCTAACACGGAACTTGCGTATTGATAATTAAGATCTTAAATATATCGTCACTGTAATCTTTAACGCATATGGATTTTGTGCGGTAAATTACATAAAAACTTAAGTAACTAGCTTAGCTTGGCACAGTCAAGAGCACATCAAGCTTTACACTTGCAGTTCGATTGTAACGCTTATGGCGCACTAAATAAGAGCGGTACAAAGTCCAAAGTGTCAAGCTTGACGTGCTCTTGACTGTACCTTTTAGTACCTACTGATTTATATTACATACGGTTAAGGGGTTGAACCTATTTTGTCTGTTTTCGAATCGGTTTTTGATAACCAAATTATTACATTTAATATATACAGGGTTTAAGTGACAGCCTAGCAAATACTGAAATAAATAATAATAATAAATAAATATCTTGGACAATGTCACACAAATTATCTAGTCACATTTAAAGTATACCAGAATCAAGCCTGGACTTGTATTATGATGACTAGACAACGATATAGATTACATATATAAATACAAACATCCATGACTCGGGTACAAATATTCATATTCATCATACAAATATTTGCCCCTTACGGGATTCGAACCCGCGACCCTCGGCACGGCAGGTAGATTCACTACCGACTGTGCTACCGGGCTGAAATGGTGAACTCAGACCATCAAACTGAACAACTTTCACTATGGAGCCTACCTCAGGAAACGCGTAAAGAAATCAGCTGTCCCATACATTTTAGTCGGGTAGGTACAGCAGTTTTGTATGGGACAGCTGATTTTTTTCGCGTTTGAGGTAGGCTCCATAGTGAAAGTTGTTCAGTTTGATGGTCTGAGTTCACCGTTTCAGTATTTGCTAGGCTGTCACTTACACCCTGTATAGTTCAAATAGGTAACAGTGTAGATATGTACGTTCTTTCTGCAGTGAATCTAACCGTTGAAAACATGATTCAATTAAATTTTCTCGATAGAAAAGAGGACCAAAGTAAGTTCGATTTCAGATTTTTAACCAGTTTTACAAGAATCACCATACACCATTTCTTCTGAATATACCATCATTTGAAAGGAAATTATTTAAACCAGCGATTCTACCCGATGGTTTTTACCCAAAACACCCAAGAGAAAAGATATTGATGAAAAATAAGTTTTTTTGCGATCCTGCTTTCAATTGAAGCGGGATGGCTAATTGCAAATGTTTGCTTGTAAGGAAGAGACACTTGCACTAGGGATACCTGACCTTAATACTATATTTCTCTCAGAGATACAAGTTCCTTCTTTATATGCTGAGGGAACGATTAGACCATCAAACTGAACAACTTTCTCTATGGCATGGCCCCAACATTGAAATCGACTCAACCTTAATGTATGGGACAGCTGATTTTTTTTGCGATTTCGGTGATGGTTCCATATAGAAAGTTGTTCAGTTTGATGGTCTGATCATCCCCTTAAAAACCATCAGCATATTAAGAAGGATCCCATATTTAATAGGTACTTAAATGCATCGTAATTTAATCCATATTTTAACAAAACAAACTAAACATAATTATGATTTATTCAGGGTCTAAGTGACAGCCTAACAAATACTGAAACGGTAAACTCAGACCATCAAACTGAACAACTTTCACTATGGAGCCTACAAACGCGAAAAAAATCAGCTGTCCCATACAAAACTACTGTAAACCCGACTAAAATGTATGGGACAGCAGATTTTTTTTCGCGTTTCCTGAGTTAGGCTCCATAGTGAAAGTTTATTTTTATTAATTAATATTTTATTTATTTTTATTAATATATATTACAGGCACAATTCATGTTATCATGACAGGTATACACCCAATGCGACGACATTTTGGTTGCACATTTAACTTTATAAGTACACAGTTCAAACTCTTTTATCAATATTTTTTATCATATTGTTTAAAAAATGTACAGTTCTTTTCATCACCTATTACATATAACACAAACATGAATAAAACATTTATTTAGATACAAATCTAAGAGCTGCTTCCGTAAACTGAGCCTGCGAACAATGAAACAAGTCTATATCTTTAGCCACTTCGTTCAATATGCGTAATGCCGTGGTGGTCGGAGCATGAGTGAGAACATTAGTCCTGCACGAAGGCACTGCGAACAGTTGGTATCTGGGTCCCCGCCGCAACTGTGTGTTCGGTACCAGTAGGCTCATGGCTTCTAATACCTTGGGATTATTTAGCTTCCCTCTAAATATCTTGAATAGATGAGTCACAAGTGCTAAATTCCTTCTTGCTTTTAAACTATTATATCCCACCATTCCCAGAACAAATAGAGTGGGATACATGAGCGGGTAAAAAGGATATACACCGTACTGCTTCCAATAGATGTACCTAATAGATTTTCGTTTTAGTTGTTCAGTTTGGTGGTCTGAGTTCACCGTTTCAGTATCTGCTAGGCTGTCATTTACAACACCCTGTATACTGCCAGATTGGATTACAATTTGAATTTATACTTATGGTTTTGACTTATACCTACTTCTTTTGCTTGTCTTTGGTTTGGGTTCTTTTGGTCTTGCTTGTTATATTTCTGCACTATTTTCTCTACACTGTAGTTAGTAGTTTTGTTTCACGTTTATTTTTAGTTAGTTAGTTTTAACTTTTAGTTGCATTTGTTTTTAGTTTGGAGTAAGTATTAGATATTTAACTAACTACTATACTATAAAAAGATAACTACCCGTTTAACGAAAGAGATAGGAAAATTCACAGGGCCTCTACCCGCACATTCGAACTTCGCAATTGCGTGACCGTTTTCGTTCCAATGTCAACTCTATTACAATGAAGTGCGGACCGAAACAGTGGCGATATATCGAACATCGAAAGTCCGGGTACAGGGCCAGGTTCCGACAGAATTGTCGGTAACCTAATTTGGCTTGAAGCAAGATTAAGGTTAAACCTCATCTGGCAGCACGGAATCGCATTTTTTCACGTTCTATCCTTTTCTGTCGCTGAGGAACGTCATTTGCTAGAACGAGAAAGGTCGCTGCACTGTCGCGTGCTATAGCGTTCCCGCTATCTTTCTCATTCTAGAAAATAACGGTCCTGAGCAATAGAAAAGGATAGAGCGAGAAAAAATGCGATTCCGTGCTGCCAGATGAGGTTCGACCCTTAGTCGTCGCGATAATCTCTACCACTTTCTGGCGGAAAGCTCATGATTCTTTGCATGACCTTGAGTGCGATTTTTGAAAGTCACACGTTCTGATCAGCAATAGAAAGATGCATAATCTCGATAGTAATTTTGACATTTTCAACTTTTTTTTTCTAATATTTAAATATGGGTTTGCTCTTGACCTCAATCCTATTTTTAGGACAAAGATGGGGTCGAAGATTCAGTGAGCTAACCCAGAAGAAGCCTATTCACACGTGCTTTAAAGGAATTCGGGTTGTAAGCGCTCGGAAATACTGACGCAGGCAGGGCATTCCACTCCTTGGCTGTGCGCATTATAAAAGAATCAAAACGGCGCTTAGTGCGGATATGTCGGATGTCAACCAAGAAGGTGTGATATCCCGCGGTGCGTCTGGAAGTCCGATAGTAGAAAAGGGAAGGCGGGATGAGCTCATGTAGCTCTTGGGCACACTCACCGAAGTACAATCTGTAGAAGACCGACAAGCAGGCGGTGGGACAAGTAGGCTATGAAGCTTGTTCTCCACCAGCTTACTGGTGATTTCATTCAACGTACGACTTTCTAAAATACCACTCCTGTAGTCAGCATAGTAGCCAGCAGTATCAATGACAGAATGCCATTTATGTGATATTAATAGTGTTGTTCGGTGGCAGGTGGGCGGGTTTACTTTCATGGGTCACTTTACGTGGATCGACGTGCCGGAGCGCGAGAAGATACGTCGGGGCTCAGAAATAGCACCCACTTGGTGAGTCATCACATCATCACTTATCTTATCTTATTGTGGGGGCTGGCAAGCCAGCAACACTTCGACCCAGTGGGATCTTTTGTGTTAGCCCCAATACTTTTTGCTTACTCAAATACATGGTCAATGAAGGAGGCAATACCATTGAGGGGAAGAAGCCTTAGGTCTCCCGGTTTTGGATATCCATCACCGAGGAGGCACATACGCTTTGCCGCCAAGACATCACAGTCGCACAGGATATGCTCCATGGTCTCCTCATCCTCTCCGCACGCTCGGCAGCTGGGATCCAGGGTGAGTTTCATCTTGTGCATCATCGTGCGTGTGGCGTAGTGACCAGTGAGGGCTCCGACGATGGCACGAGCCTTGCTCCTGCTGTTGTTCAGTATGAACTTTGAGACACGAGCTGTCGCATTGCTGATAAATTTCTTGGAGTGTTGTAGACCTGTAAGGCTATACCACTCCAGCTTGTGTGTTTTATCAGCCCACTCCCTAATGGCCATTCTTATACTGCATGCCGGGATTCCCACACTTGGTTCTGGGCCAACCATCTTTCGTTCTGACCCAGCCCTCGCCAACTCATCAGCATTCTCATTACCCCGGACGCCGGTATGTCCCGGAACCCAAACTAATCTTACGGTATTGTGAAGACCAAGCTTGTTGAGGGTCTTTACTCCGTTTAGGTTGGAGCCCACATAATAGGAGTCCAAGGCTTTGAGAGCTGCTTGGCTGTCGCTAAACACACACGCAAATCACATCATCACACTGTAGGATCTAGATCGAGAAAAAGGGACGCCGAGGAAATGTGTACGATAAACTAGAGTCTATACATATAATATCTTTTTCTCGCAATTAAACCTTTGACTACTTATTATAAGGACTGGCCTTGTGGTAGCATTTCCCCTCTACCACGGTATTAGAGCAATTGATCATGTGCATTAACACCCAATTTTGTACTTACCTTATGACTTAACGAGACAGCCTATAATTGCAAAACAATAATTTCGAACTTAGACCGTTTGGGGTTCACACTAGACTACTTTCATGATTTTTAACATTCAAAATTAGAACCTAAAGTTACCTCGCCTTCGACGTAGAGGTCGTTTTAGACCGTCATAAGTTTTCTTGGGACTGAAGCACATATCGTTTTCTCGAGGGCAAGCTTGGCCCACGGTAATCAACGCTACCCTTCATGCCCACAGGTCCCCGACGATGGCGGGCGGTCTCTTTGCGATAGACCGCCGCTACTACTGGGAGCTCGGCGCATACGACGAGCAGATGGCGGGGTGGGGCGGGGAGAACCTGGAGATGAGCTTCAGAGTGTGGCAGTGTACGTATCTTATCATCATTACTATTAGACGCGCGACGAACTGAACTAGTAGACACTCGACGAGCTAGTAGACACGCGACGAACTAGTAGACACGTGACGAACAGGCGGCGGGGTGGGGCGGGGAGAACCTAGAGATGATCTTCAGAGGGTGGCAATGTACGTACATCATCATCACCACTAGTAGACACACGACGAACTAGTAGACACGCGACAAACCAGTAGACACGCCACGAACAGGCGGTGTGGTGAGGCGAGGAGAGCCTGGAGATGAGCTTCAGAGTGTGGCAGTGTACATATCTTATCATCATCACTAGTAGACCTGCGACGAACTAGTAGACACGCGACAAACCAGTAGACACGCCACGAACAGGCGGTGTGGTGAGGCGAGGAGAACCTGGAGATGAGCTTCAGAGTGTGGCAATGTACGTACATCATCATCACCACTAGTAGACCTGCGACGAACTAGTAGACACGCGACAAACCAGTAGACACGCCACGAACAGGCGGTGTGGTGAGGCGAGGAGAACCTGGAGATGAGCTTCAGAGTGTGGCAGTGTACATATCTTATCATCATCACTAGTAGACCTGCGACGAACTAGTAGACACGCGACAAACCAGTAGACACGCCACGAACAGGCGGTGTGGTGAGGCGAGGAGAGCCTGGAGATGAGCTTCAGAGTGTGGCAGTGTACATATCTTATCATCATCACTAGTAGACCTGCGACGAACTAGTAGACACGCGACAAACCAGTAGACACGCCACGAACAGGCGGTGTGGTGAGGCGAGGAGAACCTGGAGATGAGCTTCAGAGTGTGGCAATGTACGTACATCATCATCACCACTAGTAGACCTGCGACGAACTAGTAGACACGCGACAAACCAGTAGACACGCCACGAACAGGCGGTGTGGTGAGGCGAGGAGAACCTGGAGATGAGCTTCAGAGTGTGGCAATGTACGTACATCATCATCACCACTAGTAGACACGCGACGAACCAGTAGACACGCCACGAACAGGCGGCGGGGTGGGGCGGGGAGAACCTGGAGATGAGCTTCAGAGTGTGGCAGTGTACGTATCTTATCATCATCACTAGTAGACCTGCGACGAACTAGTAGACACGCGACAAACCAGTAGACACGCCACGAACAGGCGGTGTGGTGAGGCGAGGAGAACCTAGAGATGATCTTCAGAGTGTGGCAATGTACGTACATCATCATCACCACTAGTAGACACACGACGAACTAGTAGACACGCGACAAACCAGTAGACACGCCACGAACAGGCGGTGTGGTGAGGCGAGGAGAACCTAGAGATGAGCTTCAGAGTGTGGCAGTGTACGTATCTTATCATCATCACTATTAGACACGCGACGAACTAGTAGACACGTGACGAACAGGCGGCGGGGTTGGGCGGGGAGAACCTAGAGATGATCTTCAGAGTGTGGCAATGTACGTACATCATCATCACCACTAGTAGACACACGACGAACTAGTAGACACGCGACAAACCAGTAGACACGCCACGAACAGGCGGTGTGGTGAGGCGAGGAGAACCTGGAGATGAGCTTCAGAGTGTGGCAATCTACTTACATCATCATCACCACTAGTAGACACTCGACGAACTATTAGACACTCGACGAACTAGTAGACACGCGACGAACAGGCGGCGGAGTGGGGCGAGGAGAACCTGGAGATGAGCTTCAGAGTGTGGCAATGTACGTACATCATCATCACCACTAGTAGACACGCGACGAACTAGTAGACACGCGACGAACAGGCAGCGGGGTGGAGCGGGGAGAACCTTGATATGAGCTTCAGAGTGTGGCAATCTACTTACATCATCATCACCACTAGTAGACACACGACGAACCAGTAGACACGCCACGAACAGGCGGCGGGGTGGGGCGGGGAGAACTTGGAGATGACCTTCAGAGTGTGGCAGTCAACATTCAAAAAAATTCAAAATTTTTTATTCAAAATAATATCATATAGATAGCTTTTTGACGTCATTTTTTGACTCTACCACCGCGTCGGAAGGTGTTCCGTTGAGAGAAGATGCGGCCAGAAACTCTAGAACACACATCTTTTAAACAAAACAAAATGTACAAAGTACAATTAAAATACAATATTGCATTACATAGTGTAAAATTGTCAAGACCAGACATTTTGGTCATTCAAATAATCATCGAGTTTATAGTAACCTTTTTTACAGAGGACTTGTTTAACATGAGACTTAAACTTTTTGTCTGGTAAGTTTAGAATATCCTCTGGTATCTTATTATAAAAGCGTATACAGTGCCCCATGAAAGATGTGTTGACTTTACTTGAGTCGAAAATGTGGGAATACTAATTTATTTTTATTTCTTGTATTGTAATTATGAACGTCACTGTTTTTGGGGAAGTGTACGTATCTTATTATCATCACTAGTAGACACGCGACGAACATGCAACGGGAAACGTATTCAGGTCGTCCCGCCCGTGCCGGTGATGATGTTGATGTAATGATGTGTTTCAGGCGGAGGCACGCTGGAGACGATCCCGTGCTCACGCGTGGGGCACGTGTTCAGGTCGTTCCATCCGTACGGCATGCCCGCAGACTCGGACACGCACGGTATGAATTAAGACATAATAAGCATATGCTCACGACTATATTCCCCGAGGGGGTAGTCAGCTACGAATAAGAATACCTATGGAAGAATAACTCTAAACAAAAGCAACATAATTTTTGGCACCCTTTGAAAAATGACATTTTGTATGAGTTTTGGCGACAAGGTGTAGTTTTTAAGGAACAAATTTCGAACACTGTTTACTTTTTTTGGGGTCACTTTTTGAGCTTGATTTACATTTCTATACATTCTTATTCGTAGGTAGTCAGAGATATTCTGAAACCACAGAACATCCACGTTTCACTAGTGTACCGAAACTCTGACCAGTGTGACGGGTAGTGAGCCCGTCGCCACTTATAATGGACAGTGGGTACAATACATGCCTCGAAATTGAAGCATGCAGGTTTCCTCACGATGTTTTCCTTATTAATACAGGGTATAACAATAACAAAATACTTTAGTAATATTTCCTTGAGCTTTATAAGTAACATATGCCTTTTCTTATAAACAAGATACAAATGTTCGGCCAGATAAATTATGGTGTTCAAACGCCCTGAAGATTCACTCAACTACAGTGTGAAAGTGATATCATTAGCATCCTTTTAAACTAAGAGTCTACCCATCAAACTGAACAACTTTTACTATGGGAGCAAACCGATTGGAGCAAAAAAAAATTGTTTTATAATAAATAGTCAAATAGACCGAGATCCGACCGTAAAATTATGCACCTATTTCTTTGGCGAACGAAATGTGATTCTAGTGTATGTTAACACAGGGGTTAATTCAATGCCGCCAAGTTGCCTAGAAAAATGTTGCCGCAAGTACCTTTTCCATTATGATTTTTGTTATAACATAATATATCTAGTTGGTAAGCCTTAATAAATAAAATAATAGTTATTTGTTATGCAAGGCTGCAAAGTTGCTTTTTGGCGCGAGTACTTGTATTGAAACGTGAGCAAGCGAAGGATTCTAGGATTGAACCACGAGCGAAGCGAGTGGTTCAAGTATAGAATCCTGAGCGTCGCGAGGGTTTCAAAGGTACGAGACGCAGAATAACTTTGCTGCCGAGCGCAACACACAACTTTTCACCTCACTACAGCGAGGAAAATTTCAATGCGCCAACCTCAATTTTTAGAATAATCGCACTGGCCAGCACGAAAACAGCATGAAAAAAAAACTTGTTTAGGCTGTTTTCTTTATTGAATAGAAAGATTCGAATTTTAAAAACTCTTTCCACGCTAGCGGGTAAAATGCACTTTTGCACTCAGATTTCGAATGATAAACAGAATCTTTCCGAGCTTGTGAGGTGAAAAATAAATAACTTTTTCCACCTGTCTGTTAGGGAAGTAAATGAGATGCCATCGGAAGGAGACTGGTCTAAAGAACTGAAAAAAACTAGGGTTGCCACCTCTCAATCAGCCGCAACTATATGGTTGCCAGGTTCAAAGAACTCATTTTGAACCTGGCAACCCTATAGTTACGGCAGACTGAGAGGTGGCAACCCTAGTTTTTCCAGTACTTTAGATTCGTTAGATAGGTCTTTCGATGGCAAAAAAATTACCAGAAATCATAATGGAAAAGGTACTTGCTGCAAGATTTTTCTAGGCAACTTTGCAGCGTTGAATTAACCCCTGTGTATCTAGAATCACATTTCGTTCGTCTATGAAATAGGTGCCTAATTTTAAGGTCGGATCTCGGACTAAAAGGGGCCTGCTGCCCACACGATAAGAAGAATAACATGTAGTAATGTATTGTGTGTGTGTGTCAGGTATAAACACGGCTCGCATGGCGGAGGTGTGGATGGACGAGTACGCGGAGCTATTCTACATGCACCGGCCTGATCTCAGGGTACGTTACTCTGCCTGTCGTAGCTATACTGTGTCCATTATACAACTACTTTTGTGAAGATTATACAGGGTGTAACAAAACACCCTAGTAATACTTAAGGGGGAGCTTCAGACCATCAAAATGAACGATTATATTGGCTATGTGCGAAGTGGGTTTTGGGAACTGTCAAGTCAATCGCAGCGCACGCTGTGGCAGAAATTTGAACTACTGACGGTGAAGCTGTGTCAGATTTGCTTGAATCTATGCAAATCCGCACACTAACTTAACACGAAATCTCCAAAACTGTCAACACTACTAACTTAAATTTTGGCATGGAAGTTTCTATTGGCATCTAGATGCTCATTTAAAAAAGGCTTGTCGCATTTTAAACCCCCAAAGGTGTTAAAAAACTGAGGTAAAAGTTTGTATGGGAATTCCGATACAAATTAGATTTTGTGCGGGGCTTCGTCCGCATCCGCTCCCGTCATCGTACCGGAATAAAATATAAGCCAGCTTTTAACACTAATAATAAGCTTTTAAATATAAAAAGTTTTATCAAAATCGGTCCAGTAGTTTTGGCAGAATCCTCGAGCAAACACAGTCCTTTACAGTACTATAATAGTGTAGATAATTCACGGCTGGCCGACATAGTTCATGCGCTACGCCGCGCTAGTGTGGCGCTAGTGTCGTGCACATAGCCAATACGTGACAAATTATACAAAGAATCATTTGTATGAAAGATGATAATTGTGTAGAATGATTTTACAAATAATCGTTTTGATCTATGATCGATTATATAACTGAACTATTCTATACATGACCAAAGACACATGGACTATAAAAATATATAGAATGATTCTACTAATTATATTTTTGTTCTATGATCAATTCTTAACATGACCTATGGAAAAGTGTAGAATGATTCCACAAAATTATCGTTTTGATCTATGATCGATTCTATAACTGAACGATTCTATACATGACCAAAGAAACATGGACTATAAAAATATGTAAAATGATTCTACAAATTATATTTTTGTTCTATGATCAATTCTTAACATGACCTATACAAATGTGTAGAATGATTCCACAAAATTATCGTTTTGATCTATGATCGATTCTATGCATGACCAAAGAAACATGGAGACTATACAAATGTGTAGAATGATTCTACAAATCTATAATCGATTCTACAAATGAACGATTCCATAAATCATAGGCCTTTACAATTATTGCATGGTTTAAGCAGTGTTTTCGGAGAAGCACTTTTTCTATACATGACCTATACAAATCATCATCATCATCTCAGCCGATGGACGTCCACTGCTGGACATAGGCCTCACCCAACGATCGCCATACAAATGAAAGATGATAATTGTGTAGAATAATTCTTCAAATTATCGTTTTGATCGATGATCGATTCTATAAATTAACTAAGTATTCGATACATGAACTGAAAGATTTTATGGAAGAATAATTCTACAAAATGACCCATTATTTAAATAGTGGTTATGGTTACGACCTATTATCGATTCTATACAACTTTCAATAGGTACTTTTTCACGCGAAACGGGATTTAATGATAAACATTTTATTAAATTGCAGAACAATCCCAAGATAGGGGACGTGACACATCGCAAGATACTCCGCGAGAAGCTAAAATGCAAGAATTTCCAGTGGTACCTCGACAATATCTATAAGGAGAAGTTTGTACCCGTGAGAGACGCGCTCGGTTTCGGCAGGTACGATGTTCGCCACGCATATCTAACAGTTTGTATAGTGGTACCTAGACAATGGGTACAAGGAGAAGTTTGTACCTGTGAGAGACGCGCTCGGCTTCGGCAGGTATGATGTTCCCAAGCATATCTAACAGTTTGTATAGTGGTACCTCGACAATGGGTACAAGGAGAAGTTTGTACCCGTGAGGGACGCGCTCGGCTTCGGCAGGTATTGTCGCCACGCATATCTAACAGTTTGTTTGTGTAGTGGTACCTCGACAATGGGTATAAGGAGTAGTTTGTACCCGTGAGGGACGCGCTCGGCTTCGGCAGGTATCATCAACGCCACGCTTATTGTATAGGGTGTAAAATTAAACAAGTTACGAGTTACCAGAATGTGATGGCAAATAAGGAAATAAAATTTTAGAGTAATCAATACTAGGGTAATTGGATTAGGCCCCTTTGGTCCCTTTACTGACCGCGACTTTTTGCAGCACTTCTGCATCGATTCAGTCGTGAAGCAGCATCGATGTAAATGCGATACAGCATCGATGCAAACGCGATACAGCCACGAGGCAAAACGTTCGTAATATTTGGTCAGTCATTCGTCAACAGTCACAATGCACACGTGCGTCTGCATCGGTACAAACGTGCGTGTGCATCGCTACAAATGCCTGTTAATTAGAGACCTGACCTGTTTATTAGTTGCCTGCTAGTGTAGAGATGCAGTCACGCGATTGACAAATTCGCGTTTTTATATCTGCAAAAAGTCGCAGTTTGTACAGGGCCTACTTTGACTAGACAGATGACAGTTTGACACTACCAAGTGAAAATCTATATTTTTTTACTTTTTTTTTGTGCCATGAGATTCTGGTCGACCTATAACAATACATTCCACAACCTTTGTACATGAATGTGTCACCCCTACAGGTTCCGCAACCTCGACACAGGGCTGTGCCTGGACACGTTGCAGCGCGAGGGCGAGGCGGCAGCCCTGGGCCTCTACCCGTGCCACCCCTCCCTCCAGCCCACGCAGTACCTCTCGCTCTCGCTCGGGGGACAGCTGAGGGACGAAGAGAAATGCGTCGAGCTGCAGTATGTGAGGTACTCGCACACACACACACACACACACACGTATAACTTGTTTATACATATTCTAAGGTATTGATGTATGTAACGTTGCAGGGATAAGGCCGTCGGTGAGGCCGAAGGCAGGAGGCTGCTGATGGTGACCTGTCGGGAAGACGTGCAGAAACAGGTACCTTTTATTTATCACTTGAGTTTACTTTTTAGGGTCCCGTAGTCAAACAAGGAACCCTTATACTTTCGTCCATTATGTCTTTTTTTTATCGGGCATAGGCCCACCACACTTTCCCACCGCTGTGACTCCTGCAAGCTAGGATCAACAGTCCGCAATGAATTAATCAAAGAAGATAGGAGGAGTATGAAAAAGGAAAATTTGACTTCCCTCCATTGCAAACGGGAGACAGCAATAAGAAAAATCGGTTAAGTGCGAGTCGGTCTACTCGCGCACCGAGGCCGAGGGTTCCGTACCACACCATTACAGCATATTAAAGTAAAAAAAAAAATTTTTTAGTCCGGCACTTTTATCGCGAGACCGACTCACACTTGGCCGGTTTTTATTATTTGTTGTTATACTGTAGAGTTTGCTCTATAATCACACAAAGTTTGACGTTTGTATGTATTACCGTTTTTACCATAGAGCGAGAAGAAAAAACGTTGATAAAAACTAGTTTCTTGTTGAGAACCCCCCTTAATTTTTAACTTTTTGACATTTTTATTATTTGTTGGCAAATCCGCCGCAATAACGCTTAATCTGAGAAAATCAACTATCTAGCTATTACGGTTCAAAAGTTACCGCCCTAAATAGGTAGGACAGACAGACGGACGGACGGACGGACGGACGGACGGACGGACGGACGGATGGACAGCGTAGGTTTAGTAATAGGGTCCCGTTTTTACCCTTTGGGTGCGGAACCCTAATAAAGCATGGCTATTATAGAGCCAATTCCAGAGATCATTTATGGCAGTGTTAAAGATCCAACCGCAAAATCACAAACAATAGAAAAAAATTATTTATTTAAAACGAAAAGTACAAAGTGCGTATCCACGACAGGCTTCGTCAATAAATACATGCCATATATCTGCAACAAGCTTCGTCAATTTCTATACCTACAATCTATAAACCTCCTCCAAAGCCTCTCCCTGCGGGACGGTCCCTAAAACGCTGGCAGCATTCCCCCTTTGAATCGCCAAGCTTATACGCTGACGAAGGTAACTGCCAGCCCTCTTATCACCAGTGGACTCTATAAGGCGCGCAGATATGTCTCTCACAAGCTGTTTTGCATCGGGTCCCCATGGTCCTAGGGTCTCAACTCCCAAAGGTACAAACATGTACCCCTCTCCTATATCAACGTACTTCAGGCGCTTTGATGACTCAGCCGATGCCGCAGCAGCACCCACGCGCGACGATGTGCGACTAATATGCGACGCCGCTAACGTGCCCACACAAGTTGCGTCCCATACCAAAGACCTTCCCAACTTCAACAATAGAAATATAACAATAGGAACCTAACATTGTACAGAAACTATGACCTATTTTGCTTGCATAAGTATGGCAAAAACATCTGAACGAACGGAAGTTATCCCTAGATGCAAAAAATCTGTCTTTCTGTCTGTATGCCCCATTTCGATTACTCGTTCATTTTTGCACCTCATCATCATCATCATCTCGGCCGATGGACGTCCACTGCTGGCCGTATATCCTTGGGGAAGCCCAAGGATCGCCATAACTCTTGGTCCTGCGCTGCCCTCATCCAACGTGTTCCCGCCGCCTTCACCAGGTCGTCGGTCCACCGTGTGAGGGGCTCGCTGCCTACCCACGCTGCGCTCTCCGGTACGCGGTCGCCACTCTAGAACTCTTCAGCCCCATCGGCCATCGGTTCTGCGAGCAATGTGCCCCGCCCACTGCCACTTAAGTTTAGCAATTCTTTGGGCTATGTCAGTTACTCTGGTTCTTCTGCGGATCTCCTCATTTCTGATTCGATCTCGCAGGGAAACTCCGAGCATAGCCCTCTCCATTGCCCTTTGGGTGACATTCAGCCTTTTTTTTAATGATTGTGACTGTGATTTTGTTGTGTCTGTAGAGATGGCGGTACATGCCGTCGCAGCAGCTGCAGCACATAGAGTCAGGCTTGTGCTGCGACGCGGCGGGCGGCACCGGCAGCGACGCGCTCGCTAGACCCTGCCGACCCCGAGCGCGCACGCAGCTGTGGGATATAGACTACACCGAGGACAAGGAGTGGCCCAGCGGTGAGTGTATCGAGGTGCTACTGGGAATGTTCCTCCATTGAAAAGGGAAGATCTTCCACCAGGCTATGTGTGAAGCCTGGGGACCGGCGGCGGTCCGACAGTTCTTAGTTGGACCTGGTATGTACAGGGTCCTTCTTAATATGCTGACACTTTTTTAAGGGGATGATCAGACCGTCAAACTGAACAACTTTCTCTATGGGACCAACGTCCAAATCGCGAAAAAGAAAATTGCTCTTCCATACAAAACTGCAAACCTACTCGAGCCAGATGTATGGGACAGCGGATTTCTTTTTTCGCGATTTCGATGTTGGTGCCATAGAGAAAGTTGTTCAGTTTGATGGTCTGTCCATCCCCTTAAAAAGTGTCAGCATATTAAGAGCCTATGTCGAAAAATAATTTTAACGAAACGGACGTGTGATAGCTTATATTACTGCCAGATGCGAGAGAAAGAGATGGGGCGGCGCGCGCGCCTGGAACGAATCAAGCGAAAAAACAAACTTTATTTAATTGTGATTGTACTATTTATGTAAGTTCAATTCTGCTCTAATCAAAACTTAGATAATAGCAATCTCTTTTTTTTAAATCAAGTCTCATGTTTCTATTATTCACCGTTTAGCAGTTACAAGCGTTTATAGACAAAAACGGAGACTACTTTGGCTTGTTTTTCTATCGAGAAAATTTGTCTTAATCGTGTTTTGGCTCTAATCAAAACTTCAATTATATGTTCAATTTACACATATCCGCAAATCATACTCCTACTGTTAGTACTTCATGATATATGGAGCTTTGAAGAATCCTATTTTTTTTTACATAGCCCCAGGACCCTGTATGTATACAGGGTGAAATTGATATCATTAGCATCCTTTTAAACCAAGAGTCACCCAACTGAACAACTTTTACTATGGGAGCAAACCGATCGGAGCAAAAATAAAGTCAGCTGTTCCATACTAAACTAAAATGCCTACTCGACACAAATGTATGGAACAGCTGATTTTTTTTTTTGCTCCGATCTGTTTGCTCCCATGGTAAAAGTTGTTCTGATGGGTAGACTCTGAGTTTAAAAGGATGCTAATGATATCAATTTCACTCTGTACTATCAGTTTAAAATAACAATGTGCATGACCTTGAAGGGCCGTTCGATAACTTCACTCGGTTGTAAAGGAATATAGACTCTATGGAAAGGAAATAATCATTTGAATGACTCGAGTGAAGTTCGTGTGATTGAGTGACGTCACATTTGCGAGCGAGGTCATGCACATTGTTATTTTAAACTGATAGTATATCGAATCTCTGTGATTATTTCTCTTGCGCAATTTATGTCTCGCATTCGATTGTGAACCTTATGTGTAGTAAGTTACGAGTTACGTATTTAGGATGAACGTTGTCTTTGTATGGAGCATATTTCCGAGAGCGACGGTATCGCCATCTGTTGGCATTTTTGCTATAACTTGTGGGTGCTGACATCCGTAGCAAGTCCCCATAAGTGCAGTACGACCTGGATAATTAGGGTTGAACCTGATCTGGCAGCCTCGCATCGCCTTTTTCTGTCGCTCCATCCTTTTCTGTCACTCAGGAACGTCATTTGCTAGAGCAAAAGATGAAACGCGATCGCACGCGACTGTGCTGCGGCGTGCGGTCGCGTTCCGTCTATCTTATTTGCTCTAGCAAATGACGTTCCTGAGTGACAGAAAAGGATAGCGCGACAGAAAAAGGCGATGCCGTGCTGTCAGATCAGGTTCAACCCTTAAAGGGTTGTTTCATACCATCTTTTTTTTCTCGCTCTATCGTAAAAACGGTAATACATACAAGCGTCAAACTTGGTGTGGTTATCGAGCAAACTCTACAGTATAACAACAAATAATAAAAACCGACCAAGTGTGAGTCGGTCTCGCGCTAAAGGTCCCGGTAAACTTTTTTCTAAGTTAAATTGTGGTGATGTGGTATGGAACCTTCGAATAGTCCGACTCGCACTTGACCTGTTTTATTTTTTTATATGAATTAATGTAATACTTTTATAATCAGTAGGTTCGGACCCAAGCGTTCAACAGGAACGGCTACAGAAGCTGAGGGGGCTACGGTGAGTTATAATTATAACTAAATATTGTAACAAGGGACTGTACAGTTATGTTTTAACATGTTTTGAACGAAGGGTGAACTTCCACAGGATGTGCTAGGCAGAGTGTTAGGGGATAAACAGTTGCACTATATTAAGGGGTGATTTGACCCATGATACTAAACAACTTTCCCTAAGAAACTAATCTCCATTCAGGAATTAGAGACAAAATGTAAACAACGGTAATACCAGTGTAGAAAATACCATCTTGAGACGGAAGAAAACTTATCTCTGGAATATACAACAGTAAATTATCAATTCTACTCTCAAAGGATTGCGACAGATGACATGTTAATTTTGTATGGAAAATAATGATAAAATACGCATGTCATCATATATTTGAGAACAAAAGAAAGCGTGACTGTAAGTATTTTATTTCGTGGTCTGGCAACACTCAGATGTATTTGACCTTTGGTTCGTGCTTATAAATTTCTTAAAGAAAAATCCTTTTTATTGTATACAGTAACGTAAACGCATCACTTGATTAGTTAATATCGTCTTCGGTCCGTACGCTACGCGCGGACGCTACGCATGGCACTAAAAAGTGAATAAATGGGCTACATAACGTAATTTAAAAATGTCATTCAATTTGTTACGAGTATTGTTCTTATTTATCGATAGATAACAAATTTTTTATATCACCGCAATCTAGTTAGTGCCGTGCCTACATAATGTTATTATTAAAAAATGTACCAAAGGTTTCTGACCACAAAACGTCACTTTGACAGTGATGTTTCTTTGTTAACATTTTGTCTCTCTAATTACTGAATGGAGTATAGACTATCAACTAGACACTCGACTCGGTTGAATGCAGAGCCAGGAGGCTCATTGGTGACAGTAAGCTGGTGGAGACCAAGCTTCATAGCCTAGCCCACCTCCGCTTGTCGGTCTTCTACAGATTGTACTTCGGTGAGTGTGCCCAACAGGGTTCGAAATTATCAAGATAATAACGAGCCGTGATAATTATCACCATTATGAAAATATCATTTGTTAAATTGTTTCATAAGAAATATCGATGGTTTATTGTCTCAAAACAAACAAAAAATATATGTTTAGTTTTTTTTATATAACATAATACAATACAAATCAACATTAATGTCATTAATTAAAGGTGAAATCGGTGTTCGTCAGATTTGACAGATTTGCAACTAAACTACTTGACCAAAGAAAAAGAAGCCAAAGGAATATCTTCATCAGATGATGATTCTATTTCCATTGGCATTGTTGCTGCTATAGCAACAAAAAGGAGCATTGTTAAATAGCTTCAGTAGAACTAGAACTTTTTGCACCGAGCCCATAATCCAGTATTTTTTGTCTTAGTGCAACTAAAGTATGACCGCACTGGATCTTTCTCGCGCGGCATTGTTGAAATTCAACACAATAAACAATATTTAACTTAGTAAAACAATAACATTCGAGTTCACTTGGCTTTACGTAACACCAACTGACATTTTTTGTGAATTGGGGGAATTCCCGTGTCGCGGCTAGACGTGCGTTCGGATACACGCAACAAGTGCGGAAATACACGTTTGGATACTTAGAATATAGTTCTATTTCACGGGCGCAATTTTTTGTTATTATCAATTGATAATTATCAACCTGTTATTATCATGATAATTATCGTGATAATTATCCTTTCGAACCCTGGTGCCCAAGAGCTACATGAGCTTATCCCGCCTTCCCCTTTCTACTATCGGACTTCCAGACGCACCGCGGGATATCACACCTTCTTGGTTGACATCCCACATATCCGCACCAAGCGCCTTTCTGAATCTTTTATAATGCGTGGAAGGAGTGGAATGCCTTACCTGCGTCAGTATTTCCGAGCGCTTACAACACGAATTACTTTAAAGTGCGAGTGAATAGGCTTCTTCTGGGTAAGCTCGCTACATCTTCGACCCCATCTTTGTCCTGAGTACAGGATTGAAGTCAAGAGCAAACCCATTTTTAATTTAAAAAAAAAGGGAAATTAAAAAGACAAACGTTTTTTTCATACCTAAATGTCTATGTCTAAAGTTCGATCAGCTGATTGCATTTAGTATGTAAGGTGTCTTTTTTGATAATTTCCTATAGGTTTATTAGGGAAGTTGTCCAGTATCATGAATTTTGAAATGGCGTCTGCACACGCGCACTTTGTGCAAACTGTCCATGACATTGCGTGTAGGGTTGAAAGCCGCGCTTTGCGTTTAACGTCATCTACATTTCGATACTTTTTATTTTAATTTCTATTACGAGCTTTTACCCGCGACTTCGTCCGCATAAATTATATACCAGATTTTAAGTCAGATGATAAGCTATCAAACAAAAAAAGTTTCATCAAAATCGGTTCAGTAGTTTTTGCGTGATACTCGAACAAACAAACAAACAAACAAACGAACAAACAAACAAACAAACAGACAGACAAAAAATCCAAAAATTGGTGATTTGGAATCAGGGACATCTAAAAATCATATCGCAATCTTTTTTTTTGTAAATATCTTCAATGTACAGACACACTTCTGTTACAGTTTTATAATAGTTTAGATTAAAAATTGTATTTGAGCGAGTAGTTTTTTTTATTTGTAGTTTTTTAGTAGTGTTTTGTTTTGAATAGTAGTTTTAGTAAAGAATTACTGAAAATGTGAATTTAGCGTTATTTTTCAACGTTTTGTTATGCGCTTAAAAGACACAATTTTATGTAGTCAAATCTAACTGGTGCGCGCGCCTGTTTGAATTCCCTTGCTCGGCTCCCCTCAGGTTACCACATAAAGTGTGAAGGGAGGTGGGGTATCTGAAGTCGGAGGGGGGCGGGAAGTAGCCGTTCTGTATGTAGAACTTTTTTATTTTTTTTATTAACTATGGGTTTGCTCTTGACCTCAATCCAGTCCTCAGGACGAAGATGGGGTCGTAGATGTAGCGAGCTTACCCAGAAGATGCCTATTCACTCGTACTTTAAAGGAATCCGGGTTGTAAGTACTCGGAAATACTGACGCAGGTAAGGCATTCCACTCCTTGGCTGTGCGCATTATAAAAGATTCAGAAAGGCGCTTGGTGCGGATATGTGGGATGTCAACCAAGAAGGGGTGATATCCCGCGGTGCGTCTGGAAGTCCGATAGTAGAAAGGGGAAGGTGGGATGAGCTCATGTAGCTCTTGGGCACACTCACCGAAGTACAATCTGTAGAAGACCGACAAGCAGGCCACTCTGCGGAGGTGGGCTAGGCTATGAAGCTTGGCCTCCCCCAGCTTACTATCGCCAATGAGCCTCCTGGCTCTGCGTTCAACCGAGTCGAGTGCGGCAAGTTGGTACTTGGCTGAGCCATCCCATAGGTGGCAGCAGTACTCCATACATGATCGGACCTGAGCTTTATACAATACTAAGAGCTGTCCAGGAGTGAAGTACCGCTTCACCTTGTTCAAGATGCCCAGCTTTTTGGCCGCAGTTTGAGCCTTAGACTCGATGTCAGCGCCGAAGTTGAGTTTCGTGGTCAAGCTTACTATATAGTTATTACCTTTTCTGTGTCATGGGTACAATCACCCCTTAAAGTAATGCAACTGTTTACCCTAACACCCTATAATTGTGTATTTTTTTATTATATTATAATATTTTATGTAAATATTTTTATGTAAAGTATGAAATGTGACGAAGATAAATTTTGTATTTTCTAATTGTTGTTATTGTTTTTATGAGTAAATGGTTATTATTTATTTCTCGTTCTGTTTTAACGGTAGATTGTTTTTATACGCTATGCTACCTGTGGAAGAAATCGCGGGTTCGGGGCGATTGTTTCTTCTCCTACAGTGGTTTGGTTTGGTGGCGAATGATAACTCCTGAATTCTTCTGGCTGAATGATTTATTTAAGTTCTTGAAACAGTAAAATGAATTTATCTGATAATTGATATGAAAGTCTGACCGTCCGCCATGCGTGGCGTCGGAAGAGAGAGAGATGTTGCCAGTAATCGCTACTGAATACATGAATAATATAATACAAATTAAAGTTAACTGACTGGCAACATTCATTATCATTGAGTTTATTGATTACATTGATAGTTCTGCTCCATCTCAATAGATGGCGTGAGTCGTAACTTTCGTAGAAATTGAAATAATGAAAACATGTTAATTTTGCGTTAACATTCCTGGCCGGGGGCCAAAGATGAAATCTGATTGAACACTGAAATACTGATTTCTTAATTAACAGAGTTGAAATGTCCTTAACAAATATTATATTCTAACTAAATATAATTATGAAATATACAATTCTTATCATAGGTCCTTATCACTATCTACAATAGGTAATTTACATAACTTGATAGTAGGTCTGACTAACTCGCCATGCTGAGTTTTTAATTTAACTGACCTGATTACTGAATCCTGACCTGAATACAATTCAATTACTCTACCCCTTCTCCATTGTAATGGGGGGGTATTAACATCAATGATAAGAACTAAAACATTTAATTTTAGATTATCAGACTGATTAAACCATTTGTTTCTAATTTGAAGTGTAGATAAATATTCTGAATGCCAACGTGACCAAATCGTTTGGTACATTTTTTGAATAGTTTGAAATCTAGATAATCGTGATATTTTAGTGTCCTTCCAGTGAGACTCGGGTAGGGCAACTAAGGGTTGACCTATAATGAAATGACCTGGTGTGAGAACCTCCAAATCACTTGGATCCTCTGACATTGGGACAAGAGGTCTGGAGTTCATTATTGACTCTATTTTAGCAAATAGAGTAGAGAGCTCTTCGAAAGTTAGTATAGTCTCACCTATTTCTCGTCTGAGTAGGTTCTTGGCGCTCTTGACAGCTGCCTCGAACAAACCTCCCATGTGGGGTGAGGCTTGTGGGTTGAATTCCCAATGAATGTTCTGACGACGGAACTCGTCCTTGAGTATGATCTCGTTTGATAATAGAAACTGATTTACCTCCTTTAGGTAGTTGTTGGCTCCCACGAAGTTGGTGCCTCGGTCTGACCTGATGAGTGATGGAAGTCCTCTACGACTAACAAATCTTGTGAAGGCTGCAATGAAACCTTCGACTGACAAACTTGATACCACCTCTAAGTGGACTGCCTTTGATGCTAAGCACACAAAAACACATAAGTACGCCTTGACTGATTTAGCGTTTCTGAGTAAGCTGGATTTTACCAAATACGGCCCTGCGAAGTCCGTCGCGGTCCCTGAGAATGGCCGCGCAGCAATAACCCTGTCTGCTGGTAAATCTGACATGAATGGAGGTTGAATTGAGGGTCTGAATCTGAAACATACAATACATTTTCTGATGACACGCGACACTTGTCGTCGCACTGATGTGATCCAGTATTCTCTTCTTAGAATAGCGATTAACGCATTGGTTGCTGCATGACAATAGCTTTTATGATAATATTCAATGAGTAACTGAACGAATTGATTATCCTTTGGTAGTAAATATGGATGACGTGAGCCATATTTAAGCTCTGAACGCTTAAGTCGTCCTCCGAATATATCGTTCCTGATAGCTGCTGATGCCTTCGAATTGGGGTGAGTAGCCTCCCAATCGTCTGCTAACTGAAGTAATGTCCTGATTGAGATAAATGGACTGGACCTGAGACCATATGTGTTTGTGTTTAACTCGTAAACTTCTAACTTCTGAGATGGATCTTTTCTCCATAATATGAGCTGATACTTCCTGTCTTCGGGGTGTATCCAGGTCATCCTGAACATCATCTTGATATCAGTGGTAAATACGACTGGATGCCGTCTGAAATTCAGTAATATTTTTGTTATGTCATTCTGAAGTGGAGGTCCTGAGTGAAGACATTGGTTAAGAGATACATTATTGGATGATTTGCCGCTACCATCAAATACGACTCTGAGTTTATCTGTACCCCTTTTGAATATTCCATGATGAGCTATAAAGTAATGTTCTGAATCAAACTGAAATCGGGACTTAGACATATGTCCTAACCTTTCATATTCATCCATGAATTCAATATATTTCTGAGCAAACAATTTATTTCTATTCAATTTGCCTTCTAACGCCTTAAATCGTTGAATAGCAATGGCCTTTGTTTCACCTAACAGTGATCTGTCTGATAAGAATGGAAGTTGTACCATATATTTACCATCTGGAGTCCTGACCGTAGTTTTCTCATAAAATTCCTCACACTCTTTATAATGTGGGTTTACTACCTTATCTGATGAAGGTGGTTCTTCTGACTTCCAAAATCGTTCCACCGCCTCTTCTTGGCGTGTCATTCGTAGTCCATACTGCTGAACTGAAGTTGGATGTGCTACTTTGTCTGATGAGTGTTGATGATGATGGGTAATATCTGAGGTCTGATGATGATTCTTTGATGAAACTGGTCCCATTATCACATGACCAAAGCAGGTGCCATACGCTGCGATTCCTGAAGTTAGAGGTATTTTCGTACCATCATAGACATAATTTAATATGTCAGCTCCTAATATTAACTCAATTTCCTGAGACTGATTGAATGAGTGATCAGCGAAGCGAATCTGATTTGTTTTCATAAAGTTATTAAATTTATTATCATTAATTGAAGGCAATTCTGAAGTTAATGAATACATAATGACTGCATCGGTACTGATTATAGGTAGGTCTTTATAAATTGGTTTGATAACTATCTTAGTAGTTTGACCTGGTTGGCTGACTATCTGATTGCCTATGCCATGTATTTTACATGAACTAAACTGTCGATGTAGATTTAATTTACTGACTAATGATTCTTTTATGACTGAAACACTAGCACCTGTGTCTAGCAATGCTCGTGCCTGAATATACTGACCATATTTATTTCTGATACATACCAGAGCAGTGGGGCACACACCACCTGCTGGTGAAGTTACATCGACAGTGGAACACCATCATTGTGAAGGATGGCCATAACGTAGGTCCTCGTACTGAATGTTAGCCTGACGTACTCTCTGACCTGGGCGCCTGACACCAGCGTGGAACTGATACCGAGGACTCTCAGTCTTTACTGATGGTGGTTCTGATGATTGATCATCCCGGGTGGCTGATGATGATGGATGTGAGACTGCTACCGGATGCGGTGAGGGTCCCCGTGACTGAGTCGGTCCCTGATCTCTGTGAACCTGTGAAGCTCTTTCTGAACGGTGCGGTACTTGATCCCCACTCTGATTATAGGGTTGAGAAGGTCTCCTATATGCCTGACGTTGAGCAGTAGCCTGATGAGGGTTTGCATCATCAAAACACAGTAGCGTGTTATGTGCCTCTGAATTACAGTGCTTGCACCATGACGCGTGAGTGCACTCCTGAGTCTGATGAAGTCGCAAACACTTCTGACAGCGCTTCTCCTTTGAAGCCCACACCCTCCGCTGATAGGGATGTAGCTTGATAAACTCACCGCACTTGTACAGTGAGTGATTGTCCTGATTACAGTATGAGCATAAAATAACCTGATACTGAGATTTTCCTGAATTATCCCGAGCGTGATGCACCGCCAACGCACGTGGGTGAGACTGTCCTGAAGGCCGCCTCGTTGAATGTGTTGGTCTGATCGGTGACGTTGGAGCCTGACGTGGTGATCTCCTGTCTGAAATCACACTCTGAAGCCTACACTGCTCATCCAGCAGTTCCAGTAACTGATTAAAGGTAGGGAGTTGGTTGGGATCCTTCCCGAACCTTTCCTCGTACGTTTGCCTGATTCTGATTGGTAACTTCTGAAGCGTGATAAAAACTAATAAGTAGGACCATTGATCGATGGGTAATTTCAATTTTCCCAAAGCCTGATAACACTCTCTGAGCGGGTCGTAGAAGTCGCGACGCAGATCTGAATTTGCGGTGACGGGCGGTAAATTAATCAGACTGGTTAAGTAGCAGTCTGTTAATAACCTAGCGTTGTCATAACGCTTCCTGAGTAACTCCATGGCGACCGGATAACTAGTTGCATCCATGGACAGGTGACTGATGATGGAGAGCGCCTCCCCAGAAAGAGATGCTCTCAAGTAATAATACTTCTCACTATCTGATAGCTGGGACCTACTGTCTACCAACGACTGAAATAGGTCATGAAAACCCAGCCACTCCATCTTATTCCCGCTGAACTTGGGTAACTCGATGAGAGGGAGCTTTGCTCTAGAGGTACTTGCCTGAGGGTCCTGAATTGACTGAACATCGTCCGCTTCCTCCTGAATTATGGAAAGTATGTTATTTACCTTCGAGAACTGCTCGAGAAGGAAATTGAATTCGGGCTGATCGTCATCTCCAAACTCGCTTTCAAATTGGAGAATGGTCTCAAAGGCAGCGACGCAGTCCGGGTAGTATTTGCTGAAATGCCTTCTAGCTACTGAAGCGGCGATATGTGACTTTGAAGTCTTAGTAGTTTCGTAGAAGTCATTTAACATACGCACCTTTGCTTTGAACTGGGCCTTGGCCGTGATTAAAGCCTTAGATTGCGGCATGATTAACTGATATTGAGTATATTAACTGAAATCTACTTGAAATCTATTTGTAATTCAAACAAATTGAACAAAAGGGAATGTAAACAAACAAATAATCTGAACTGACAGTCGATGATGACTTTAACTTTTTATATTGAACTTTTTTCGGCTTGGCACCTTGGTCGATGTCTTAATCGAGCAAAATATCGCTAGACCATGCTAGGCTGAGAAAAGTTGTCTATGGAGTGAATGTTGCTAGGTTGAAACTTACCAAAAATTAATGTATAATCGATAAACTGAATTGATAAACAAAGATGGCGTACACACAATTGCACAATGAAAATGAATAAAATTCTAACCTGAAATATGTAATAATGTCTCTAATGCCGCAGACACGAAATGAAATGTTCACCTTTGCTGTGATGACCTGATGCTGTCCACTTGATGACACAGACCGTTCCTTCGGATAAACGATCGCGCACTGACTGAACTAAAAGTTATTATGAACGCACAATATTGTTTGTATACTGATATTGTCCTACGCACTGAAACTAACTGAAATGATGAATGATTCCGCTGCGGCCCGCGCGGCTAGTCTTCCTGAATTCCTGGATCAGCAACGTCTTGATCCTAGTATCCTAGTCCTGATCCTGAATAGTTTCGATTCGAATTTCTGATCTGATTGTCTTCGGATTTTCCGGTATAAAGCACTCTTTGCTTCGGATCCTGATGTTCTGATATTCCTGATGATCTGATTATCTGATGTCACTAGGGTTTCGTATCTTCCCTGTGGATGAATCTGATCTGATGTAAATACGTCTTGGAGAATACGTAAAAATGGCCTCCGTGCTGAAATTGACTCGGATGGCCGTGCGACTCACTGATTTGAGTTGGAATCCTCACTGAAAAGTCGTTAATGTCTGAAGCTGGGTCTGATTCTAGCGGATTTCTGAGTGGATTCCGACTAGATTGCGCTGATGAATCGCCGGTTGGCGTTTCTGTCCCCTCGTGGGCCACCAAAATGTGGAAGAAATCGCGGGTTCGGGGCGATTGTTTCTTCTCCTACAGTGGTTTGGTTTGGTGGCGAATGATAACTCCTGAATTCTTCTGGCTGAATGATTTATTTAAGTTCTTGAAACAGTAAAATGAATTTATCTGATAATTGATATGAAAGTCTGACCGTCCGCCATGCGTGGCGTCGGAAGAGAGAGAGATGTTGCCAGTAATCGCTACTGAATACATGAATAATATAATACAAATTAAAGTTAACTGACTGGCAACATTCATTATCATTGAGTTTATTGATTACATTGATAGTTCTGCTCCATCTCAATAGATGGCGTGAGTCGTAACTTTCGTAGAAATTGAAATAATGAAAACATGTTAATTTTGCGTTAACACTACCATACAATACAGGGTGTTACGAAACATTCAAAACATTTTTTAGGGATGGTTTAAAGTTTAGATTATCATACAGAACAACTTTCAATACGAATCCAACATCGAGTAAAATATGCAAAACTGTTGTACTCCTTACCTACTCGATTAAAATGTCCCATAAATTTTAAGTACAGAAGTTTTTTTTTTTTACTGTCTCCATAGTGAAAATTGTTCAGTTTGATGGTCTAAACTAAACCACCCTTTTAAATATTACCAGTACCTTTTGTTACACCCTGTATACAGGTGCAGTTCGATATATCGTGAAGGTTTTCTTTAAAATATCAACTCTTTTCCATGTAAAATACATAAGTTAATAACAGCATACTTAGGGGATGATCAAAAACTTGGCTACATAACCCCAAAGCAAAAGTGTGGATAAAAATAGGAAACAATACATTTCTACTTAGACAATAACCCTCCTTCTGACGCAGTCGGGTAAAAAATAGAGACTTTTTAGCTTATACAACGTGTGAATGAATTAACGCAATACCTTATACACCCCAACTGATTTATAACAAAATAATTAGATTGAAACAATAATTTCATTATTTTTATACCTAGTTAAAATTTAAAGTTATTCGCATTTTAAGTTTTGAGGCAAAAATTATTTGTTATCATTTCAGCACTGAAAGAAAGCGCTAACGTACTCATGGATACATTTTTATAATCTTGTTTTGGTAGTAAGTAGGGTGAGTGTGCCTGTGCGGTGGGTTGACATCGGGTTCAGTAAATTTAAAATTTTAAAAACAAATTAATTAATATTTTGAAAAAAAATACCCATTTTGAAACCATGATAATTCGACTCGGCTCTCGATTCTAAACAATCTACTTTCTAGTTTTGCGTTAATTCATTAACACGTATTATAATTCCTACTTTCAACTCACAATGCTTTTGAGATCATCAGAAACCTTACAATAACTACCAATCACATATTAAAGAAAAAAGTGTTCTTCTTCTTCTTTTCGTGTCAATTGTTCTACTATTTCTATATTTTATTGGCCAGATATTCGGCCAGCCTGACAGCGTCCAGTGTAGCCTTATTGAGGTCCTCTCTCGTGCAGGTGTGAAAAAAGTGTTGTGTCCAACACACACTTGGCCGTTTTTGTTCCATAGCCTGTGTTCGTCACGGATAATGTATCATTCTAATGGTGAAATAATTATTCAGATCCAAATGTATGGGCGAGCAGATATTTTTTTCGCGATTTCGATGTTGGTGCCATAGAGAAAGTTGTTCAGTTTGATGGTCTGATCATCCCCATAAAAAAGTGTCAGCATATTAAGAAGGACCCTATACAGGAAGATTTTTTTATCACCATCCAAATTTTTTCTACATGTTTGGTATCACTTATAGAACCCATTTCATAAAAAAAGGGCAGGTCAAAATTGCACATTTAAAAATTTTATCCTACAGAATTTTCCATAAGCTTGGTCATCGAGTTTCGTATTCGTACCGACCGGGTGCGGCAGGACCGGGGGGCGGAGCCCTAGCTTCAGAGTCCCACGCATTGTAAACTTAACAGGAACACACAACACTTTCAAAACATTGTTTAAATTTTGAAGTTTGCTTCTTCTTTTATAATGCGCACGGCTAAGGAGTGGAACGCACTGCCTGCGGACCTGTTCCCTGAGCAATACAACCTGGGCCTCTTCAAGGCAAGAGTGAATAGGCATCTTTCTAGGTAAGCATGCTACATCTTCGGCCTCATCATCACTCAACATCAGGTGAGATTGGGGTCAAATGTTTACCTATCGAACATAAAAAAAAAAAAAAAAAAAAAAAAAATACTAGTCCCTTATTTTGTTTATTTTTGTTCAATGACACGGTTATAATAAAGTACTCTTTGAATGACACAATGACACATAATAAACTTTTTCTAAAAATTTAAAGGCTCTGACCCAAAGAAAATTACTGACCACAGAGATTCGTTCGTTAGTTTTCGTTCTTGAAAAGCAAAGTTCTACACTCGAAAAAGCGCGCGAAATCGGGTCGAGTGGTAGTAACTATTAATAAGTAATCTGTGGCACAGGTAGGTACATACTGTGTCCAGTCGAATTGTTTTTCTCAAGACATTTTTGCGTAGTCATATCTCAATATTTTAGTACTGAGCGATACTAAAAGAAAAAAACACGTATCGATTTTTTTTCATAAACAAACATTTTATTAAAATTTGGATGGTGATAAAAAAATCTTCCTGTATACTCGTACATATAAACCTTCCTCTTGAATCACTCTATCTATTAAAAAAAAACGCATCAAAATCCGTTGCGTAGTTTTAAAGATCTAAGCATACATAGGGACAGACAGAGGGAAGAGACTTTGTTTTATATTATGTAGTGATGATTAGCAAGCTGACATGCGTTGCAATGGCGCTTTTTTCCCGACACACACTTGGCCGTTTTTTTTCATTGCCTGTGTTCCTCACGGATAATGTATCATTCTAATGGTGAAAGAATTATTCAGATCGGTCCAGTAGTTTCGGAGCCTATTCAATACAAACAAACAAAATATCAAATCTTTCCTCTTTATAATATTACGAGCGTTTTCCCGCGACTTCGTCCACACAAATTATATACCAGATTTTAAGTCAGATCATAAGCTATCAAATAAAAAAAATTTCATCAAAATCGGTTCAGTAGTTTTTGCGTGATGCTCGAACAAACAAACAAACAGACAAAAAATCCAAAAATTGGTGATTTGGAATCAGGGACATCTAAAAACCATATCGCAATCTTTTTTTTTGTAAATATCTTCAATGTACAGACACATTTCTGTTACAGTTTTGTAATAGTTTAGAAAATAGTGTAGATTAGCGAATGTAGATTTTCAGAACGCAAATATATGACAAGTGGTGGAAACCTTATCCCTTAGTCGTCTCGTAAGGGACGTATGGCCGATGATGGTGGAGCTCGCGATATCTTCAGCCTACAATGTTAGTTTCTTTTAGTTTCTATGTCTTTGACAGCATATTATTATACAGGTTAGTTTCTATGTCTTTGACAGCATATTATTATACAGGGTGTAACAAAACACCATAGTAATACTTCAGGAGGTGCTTCAGACCATCAAACTGAACAACTTTCACTAAGGAGCCAACGTCGAGAAAAAATAAAAAAATAATGCTGTCCCATACATTTGAGTCGAGACGGTACTACAGTTTTGTATGAAAGAGCTGCAGTTTTTTATCGCGATTTCGATGTTGGCTCCGTAGTGAAAGTTGTTCAGTTTGATGGTCTGAAGCACCCCCTAAAGTAGTACTAGGGTGTTTTGTTACACCCTGTACAGGGTGCAAGGAAAAGTTTCATTAGCCTTTAAACCACATACTCTACCCATCAAACTGAACAATTTTTACTATGGGAGCAAACCTGTCAGAACAAAAAAAACAGCTGTCCTATACTAAACTGCAATACCTACTCGATTCAAAGGTATGGGCAGTGCTCCGTCACTCACGTCTGACAGCTGCGATAAAGTACCTACGTCACACCTACCTTGCAAGATGTTAATAACATAGGGCTATCACACGCTATCGCGATTGCGTACTTCCAGCACGGGTAGCATGCCATCCCGCGATAGCCGTGATACGGCTATATCACGTCTTTTATCTCCTTCGTTCGCGCACAAACGAAAGAGATAAAAGACGTGATATAGCTGTATCACAGCTATCGCGGGTTGGCATGCTACCCATGCTGTCCTGGACGGTTTTCTTTTGGGAAAATATGCCTGCTAATAATTATTGTGATGTTTGGTAGACAATCTAACAAAATATGTCATTTTTCACATTGCCTACGGATGAAAAAAGGTACTTACTTACGTAAATTTTAATTTAGTTTTATCCAAAAGCAAACTTTTGTGTTGAAAATAATATGTGCAAAAATACTTAGAATACCGGTATAACAACGCTATTGTTTTTATCGTTTGTACAAGATACAAACAAAATAATAAATAAAGATACAAATAAACGGAATAATTTTATCAATGTTGGTAACTAGTTGTTGGTTTAAATTTTATTCGCAAAAAAAAAAATTCCTTTCAGGAGAAGTAATTCCCGTAGTCTTCGAACTTGGTTTAAACGTTATTTTGGAAAATAAGATTGAAGAAAATAAATTCCTGGTGATGGAGGGTATTTTCTGACAATAAACAACCCTAGCGTTTCGGTAGTTACGTCAGAGGCGCGTGACGGACAATGTGATATCGACTCTAGGTTAATTGACATAAGACGCGTTTAAGTTCGTCGTTCGTCGCGGTGACAGATCGTAAGACTCGGTTGTCTGTAAAAGCGCGCGAAATCAGTGTTTTCTAAGAGAGTGCAGTATCTGTTACGGTAGTAACTATTAAATAATCTGTGGTATGGGACAACTGTTTTTTTTTCTGACAGTGTTTGCTCCCATAGTAAAAGTTGTTCAGTTTGATGGGTAGAGTATGTGGTTTAAAAGTTAATGATACTCCTCCTTACATCCTGTGTAGGTAGTTAAAAGCACTCACTTGTCAATTAGTTAAGTTAGTTATTTAACCCACTTGTTATTTAGTTAGCCTTCAAATTGATCATTATCTACTTCTAGTCGTAGAAGGTGTAACAAAACAACTTATGAGGGCTATTCGAGCTCAGTGGCGCCCTCGTCACAATAATAAAGATTTCTCAATAATTCAGAATTAAAAAAGTGCCCAACAGATAAACTACAAAAGCCTTCAAGCCATTGTTATACAATACTTTTATAGGTTCTAAACATTCCACTTTTAGATAATTTCGAATAAAAACAAAAGCGGCCGTTTTTTTTCTTTTTTTTAAATTTGTATGTTTAGAACTTTAATAAACCTATAAATGTATTCTATGAAAATAGATTGAAGGCTTTTGTAGTTTATCTGTTGGGCACTTTTTTAATTTAGGCTTTCTTTATTGAGAAATCTTTATTATTGTGACGAGGGCGCCACTGAGCTCGAATAGTCCTCTTAAGTAATATCACAGTATAAGAAAGAGTATCTATTACTAGATACAGTAGGGACACTCCCTTCCTCCCACCTACTTTTTACCTCACCCCCTCTATCGCCCTCTGGTTACCTCGCACTAGTAACTTTTTCTTTGGTTTCGCATGTACTGACGTCATTTTGTCAAATTAAATTTTTTGTTTCCGGGCTGTGGTAATATTTAAAGGAGTCCATCAAACTGAACAACTTTCACTATGGAGTTAATATCGAGAAAAAATTAAAAAAATGCTGTCCACATTTTTGAGTAGGGTCGGTATTGAAGTTTTGTGTGAAACAGCAGACTTTATGTTGTTTTCTCGCTGGTGGCTCCATATTAAGAGTTGTTCAGTTTGATGGTCTAAACCAAATACTAGGGTGTTTTGTATCTTTGTCACAGTTGTTTTTATAGGAAAATCAGCACTTACCGCCGACGCGCCGACTTACCGAGCCTCTAGTGTTGCCCATAGTCACATTTTTTTTTGGATTTGTGACATTTCCAAAAAAACAAGAATGTCATATTAGGTATTGGTGTAAATTGAATGAGGATTTAGTAGCTAGGATTGAGAGGGGTATGCTTAGATGGTTGTTTTATGGACATGTTTTTAATAAATAAATTGAAATTGAATGTTGTATACAGGGTGTAACATAAAATAGGACAGCTGATAGAGGAAATTGTTCAGTTTAAAGGTCTAAAGCACCCCTTTAAGTAGCTGTCCTATTTTATGTTACACCCTGTATTTGTTACGAAATAAAAAATACCATTTAAGGCAGCACCAGAGGCTCCATGCTCCCTTAAGGTGGTTGCAGAGGGGTCAATTTTATACAAAACCTTGACGCACAATACGCGTAGACGGTATTAATATAAGTAATATTTTATTTATGGAAAAATAGTTTTGAAAATCTAGATGTCGCGTATCAAATAACATTTGCAATTTATAATATAATTACGAAGATGTAAAGCTTTGAAAAATTTTGAATGAAACGTGTTGTATGGACTGAAACCACCTTAATCAATAAGCTCTACTATTAAATCACACTAGCTAACGATGTATGTGGGTGTCCCGGACAGGCGCATCTCGCGGTCGCTGATGTCGGCGCGGGAGGAGGAGACGGAGCCCCCCGCAGCCCCCGCGCCCCTCTCGGCGGCCTACAACGACACCGTCGCCAGGAGAGCGCGCAAGAGGAAACATAAGAAGAGGTACTTATATCTTACTTTATTTATTATGAGCATTTACCCGCGACTTCGCCTGCATAAATTATATACCAGATTTTATGTCAGATCTTAAGCTATCAAACAAAAAAAGTTTCATCAAAATCAGTTCAGTAGTTTTTGCGTGATGCTCGAACAAACAAACACACAAACAAACAGACAAACAAAAAATAAAAATTGGTGATTTGGAATCAGGGACAGGTAAAAACCTGGTCGTAATTTTTTTTGTAAATATTTTCAATGTACAGACACATTTCTGTTACAGTTTTATAATAGTTTAGACTAGATGACTGCGGCGAACTTCGTGATCTTCCCTTCACAACATTCGCTTCACATCTTTACACTTCACAACCTTCGCTTCACATCTTTACACTTCACAACCTTCGCTTCACATCTTTACACTTCACAACCTTCGCTTCACATCTTTACACTTCACAACATTCGCTTCACATCTTTACACTTCACAACATTCGCTTCACTTGTTTACACTTCACAACATTCGTTTCACATGTTTACACTTCACAGCCTTCGCTTCACATGTTTACACTTCACAACATTTGCTTCACATGTTTACACTTCACAACCTTCGCTTCACATGTTTACACTTCACAACATTCGTTTCACATGTTTACACTTCACAGCCTTCGCTTCACATGTTTACACTTCACAACCTTCGTTTCACATGTTTACACTTCACAACCTTCGCTTCACATGTTTACACTTCACAACATTTGCTTCACATGTTTACACTTCACAACCTTCGCTTCACATGTTTACACTTCTCAACATTCGTTTCACATGTTTACACTTCACAGCCTTCGCTTCACATGTTTACACTTCACAACATTCGTTTCACATGTTTACACTTCACAACCTTCGTTTCACATGTTTACACTTCACAACCTTCGCTTCACATGTTTACACTTCACAACATTCGTTTCACATGTTTACACTTCACAGCCTTCGCTTCACATGTTTACACTTCACAACCTTCGTTTCACATCTTTACACTTCATAACCTTCGTTTCACATCTTTACACTTCACAACCTTCGTTTCACATGTTTACACTTCACAACATTCGTTACACATGTTTACACTGCACAACCTTCGTTTCACATATTTACACTTCACAGCCTTCGCTTCACATGTTTACACTTCACAACCTTCGCTTCACATGTTTACACTTCACAACCTTCGCTTCACATGTTTACACTTCACAACCTTCGCTTCACATGTTTACACTTCACAACATTTGCTTCACATGTTTACATTTCACAACCTTCGGTTCAAATCTTTACACTTTAAAACCTTCGTTTCACATGTTTACACTTCACAACATTCGTTACACATGTTTTCACTTCACAACCTTCGTTTCACATGTTTACACTTCACAACCTTCGTTTCACATCTTTACACTTCACAACCTTCGTTTCACATGTTTACACTTCACAACCTTCGTTTCACATGTTTACACTTCACAACATTCGTTACACATGTTTACACTTCACAACATTCGTTTCACATGTTTACACTTCACAGCCTTCGCTTCACATGTTTACACTTCACAACCTTCGTTTCACATGTTTACACTTCACAACCTTCGTTTCACATGTTTACACTTCACAACATTCGTTACACATGTTTACACTTCACAACATTCGTTTCACATGTTTACACTTCACAGCCTTCGCTTCACATGTTTACACTTCACAACCTTCGCTTCACATGTTTACACTTCACAACCTTCGCTTCACATGTTTACACTTCACAACATTTGCTTCACATGTTTACATTTCACAACCTTCGGTTCAAATCTTTACACTTTAAAACCTTCGCTTCACATGTTCACACTTCACAACCTTCGCTTCTCATGTTTACAATTCACAACCTTAGCTTTACACTTCACAACCTTCAGTTTACATCTTTTATACTTCACAACTTATACTACAAGTCACAATCTTCACTTCATAACACACAATTCACAATATCTGCATTTTCAGGAACTGCAATTATAACCCAGGACTGTTAGACGGTCACTCGAGATCTTGTAAATTGCGAGATCTCGTGAGATTGGCATTTACGAATCTCGCGAGATCTTACCCTGACCTAAATATTATGCTTCTGACTGTCCGATCGAAACCAAAATGCCTTAATTCATATCATTACTCCACTCATTTTATAACTTAACAGGAAACATACGAAAAGCAAACGTAAAGGGAAGAAAACAAAGAACAAATTCATACTGAAGCTCATCCGGACAGCCTCCAACAACACCGAGGACCATTTAGAGGTGGACATAAGTTGCAAGCACAAGCGTCTGTACCCTAACAACACGTTCGTTAGGGACCTCGTCACCATACTGAACGATAAGGACATCAAGGTGAGTGCTACGAGTTGTACATCGCGCTGTTAAGATTCGCCCGCGATCACTTATATAGCTGGCAGTGGTTGGTTGAGTTGCGCGTTGGATCATAGCGTTACACGTAGTTATACAAGGTGAATGCTACGAGTTCTACATATACTACGCGATACGAGTTGTACATCGCGCTGTTAAGATTCGCCCGCGATCACTTATATAGCTGGCAGTGGTTGGTTGAGTTGCGGTGTTGGATCATACATAGCGTTACACGTAGTCATACAAGGTGAATGCTACGAGTAGTACATATACTACGCGCTACGGGTTGTACACCGTGCTACGAGTTGTACATCGCGCTGTTAAGATTCGCCCGCGATCACTTATATAGCTGGCAGTGGCTGGTTGAGTTGCAGTGTTGGATCATATCGTTACACGTAGTTATACAAGGCGAATGCTACGAGTAGTACATATACTACGCGCTACGGGTTGTACACCGTACTACGAGTTGTACATCGCGCTGTTAAGATTCGCCCGCGATCACTTATACAGGGTGTAAAATTAAATGGGACAGTTACTTAAAACACTTCAGATAATCAAATTAAACAACTTTTACTATGCACAAACCTGAAATGGCAAAAAGAAACAGCTGTCATACATTTGAGTCAAGTAGGCATTGGTACCGATTCGGACTGTGCCACGACTTAACTAAATTTGTTCCTGTCACTTTCTAAAATAAGATTAAGAAAAGAGACGGAAAACCAACAGCTGACTTTAGTGCTGTCAAAGTTTTTTTTTTTTTTTTTTTTTTATGTTCGATAGGTAAACATTTGACCCCAATCTCACCTGATGTTGAGTGATGATGAGGCCGAAGATGTAGCATGCTTACCTAGAAAGATGCCTATTCACTCTTGCCTTGAAGAGGCCCAGGTTGTATTGCTCAGGGAACAGGTCCGCAGGCAGTGCGTTCCACTCCTTAGCCGTGCGCACTATGAAAGAAGAAGCAAACTTCTTCGTGCGAATTGCTGGTAGGTCAACGACATAAGGGTGGAAACCCAGCCTGCGTCTCGTCCCCCGCAGATGAAAGGGAGACGGAGGTATTAAATCGTGTAATTCCGTCGCACACTCTCCGAAATGTATCCTATAAAAAACAGATAGACAGGCTACCTTGCGACGATGCTCAAGACTTAAGTGACGTTAAACGACCAAAAACGCTTTAAATAAGATGGCGTACATTATGATGGCATCTTATTTTGGGCGTGTAACGTCACTTTGACAGTACTAAAGTCAGCTGTTGGTTCTCTCTCTCTTTTCTTAATCTTATTTTAGAAAGTGACAGGAATACATTTAGTTTAGTTAAGTCGTGGTACAGTTCGAATCGAGGCCATTGCAGTTTATGAGTTTAGGTGAGTTTAGGAATTTAGTATAGAACAGCTGATTTTTTGTTGTGATTTCAGGTTTACTTCCTTAGTACAAGTTGTTCAGTTTGATGTTACGATATGAACGACGTCGGCGTTCGAAAGCACGATTAGTATGAAATGCCGTACGTTTCCTTTCGGCGAACGGCGTACCATACTAATCGTGCTTGTTGTATGGACAAACCGTTGATCAATGTGTCGTAACCACAGATAAATAACACGCTCCCCTAGCTAATAGCTAAATGTTACCTGATTTGTTTGAAGTTTCAAATCTTTATCATATTGCTAACGATTTACATGCAATTTATAGCAAACAATAGTAAGTACAAATAAACACTTTAATAAACACATTACCCTTCCTCTGCGTCGCGCAGTCGGGTAAAACTCTTGGACATTTTATTACACATTTGACTACAGTTGACTATAATAATAATACATTTTATTTTATTCAAATAACCATTATAACCTGGCTTTCTCTCATTAAAATCCGTAGGTAATAAACAACGGGCGTATATTCGAGCGCAACCGGGTGACGGAGCTAGTGAAGGATCCACAAACGGCGCGACAACAAGCTGTCAAAGTGTTGGAGAAGATGGAGGTCATCCCCGAGCCCATCCTCAACCCCCCTGTCGAGGTAAGACTACGCAGCTACGAGCTACATGCTACGAGTTGTACATCGCGCTGTTAAGATTCGCCCGCGATCACTTTTATAGCTGGCAGTGGTTGGTCGAGTTGCGCGTTGGATCATAGCGCTACACGTAGTCATACAAGGTGAATGCTACGAGTAGTACATATACTACGCGCTACGTGTTTTACACCGTGCTACGAGTTGTACATCGCGCTGTTAAGATTCGCCCGCGATCACTTATATAGCTGGCAGTGGTTGGTTGAGTTGCGCGTGATAACCGTATTAAATTATTATTCTTAGTAACATTAGCATAAGGTTATATTATAAGAGGTAAGTGTACTTTTTATAACCATAGCAGCAAAGCTGATTCAGTGTTTATGGGGTGTGGAGCATCTCTGTGATGGGGATGGACCAGGTCTGCCTGCATAACTCCAGTCGGTTTTAGGTTTAGGAGATACAGCCGTTCAAAGGTGGGACCTTTGAATGGCTGTATCTCCTTAACCGACTGGCAGTTCATGTCAATTTTTGTACTGTTCACATAGCTACGATGCATACCACAATAATAAATAAAAAAAAAAAAATAATATACGATCAGCCTTGCAGCTGATTGTTAATTTTTAACAGATCTTTAATCATCAGTAATTCCTAAACCGACTGGAGTTATGCAGGCAGACCTGCTCCATCCCCATCATAGAGATGCTCTACACCCTATGAACACTGAATCAGCCTTGCAGCTGATGGTTATAAAAAGTACACTTATCTCTTACGAGCATTTACCCGCGACTTCGTCCGCATAAATTATATACCAGATTTTAAGTCAGATCATAAGTTATCAAACAAAAAATGTTTCATCAAAATCGGTTCAGTAGTTTTTGCGTAATCAGGGACATTTAAAAACCATAGGTATCGTAATCTTTTTTTTAAAAATATCTTTTATGTACAGACACACTTCTGTTACAGTTTTATAATAGTTTAGATATACTATTACAGACCCTTATGGGCTGCGCTACCCCTGAAAGTTTCGGGAACGGTAAAAATTTTTCCGTATAAAAATTAAACCGTTTCCTTTGGTCACGCCATAGCAATGTTTCTGACTACACCGAAATGGATTATGGTCGTGAGTTTACGTATGTATGTTGTTCAGATGAAGCAAATCCGCACAAAGAAACACAAGCGCGACAGGATTATGGGCCGGCAGCAGGACCGGCCGCAGTACTCGGCGCCCCTCGTGCCGCTAGCGCCCCCCGCGCCGCCGCCCCTCATGGACCAGAAGAAGATCATCATTGAGGACTTCATCGAGGTCAAGCGTGGACCCTCCACTACGTTGCCTGTACAGGTATTTTCTACTTTCTTAGGGAGAGTTGTTCAGTATCATGGATACAATCTTAGATCAAAGTAAAATGAATGGATAGGCCCAAAGCGCTTTAAGTTAAAGCACGCAAAACTTCAACGCACTTCAATACAAACTAGGGTACTTGGTCTGTCATCTCGGTACAAATTCGAAGTAAAACTGTCAATTGTTGTGCTTAATTTTTCAGGTTTGAAATGTCCGCGTAAGGCCTATCCATTCATTTTACTTTGATCTAAGGGTACAATCACCTTTTAAAGCAATGCAACTGTATACCCTAAGGCTGCCTGTCCACTCATGCGAGCTGTGTAAATATTAACCAATCAGGAGCTCGGCCGAGATCGGCCGCGCCTATAGCCTAAGGCGCGGTTTATACAGAGGAGACGTGTGGCGGTAGTGGATAGGCAAAATGACACCATTATAAACATTATAGTACGTTGCATAGCGTCGCCTGGAGAAAATAAAACCGGTCAAGTGCGAGTCGGGCTACTCGCGCACCGAGGGTTCCGTACCACACCACCACAGAACACAACATTATTAACTTAGAAAAAAAACTTTTTTTGTCCGGGACCTTTAGCGCGAGACCGACTCACACTTGGCCGGTTTTTAGTATTTGTTGTTATTCTGTAGAGTTTGCTCTGTAATCACACTAAGTTTGACGCTTGTATGTATTACCGTTTTTACTATAGAGCGTGAAGAAAAAACGTTGATAAAAACTAGTTTCTTGTTGAAAACCCCCCTTAATTTTTAACTTTCTGCCATTTTTATTATTTGTTAACAAATCCGCCGCAATAATGCATAATCTGAGAAAATTTCAACTATCTAGCTATTACGGTTCAAAAGTGACAGCCCTAAATAGGTAGGACAGACGGACGGACGGACGGACAGACGGACGGACGGACGGACGGACGGACGGACGGACGGACGGACGGACGGACGGACAACGTAGGCTTAGTAATAGGGTCCCGTTTTCACCCTTTGGGTACGGAACCCTAAAAAACATTGTGCTTGTATCACCTCATATCAAACAAACAACAACAACAAACAACCATTTTGGCAGCCATTTTGGGGTTACTGCTTTTTTATAATTTATTGGTTGATTTATGTTTTACTATTTTGACGAAGCCTACGTTGCTGAGGCTTAAATAACTAAATAAATAAAAATAAATTATAAAATCGGAGTAATTTTTATGAAACCCCATTATTTATTACAAATTTTACTACAGTTAAAACTTCTATACATTTTCTGGTAATGTGCCGGTTGTTCTTTATTTTTACTAGCGACCCGCTCCGGCTTCGCACGGCTGCAATGCTGATATACAGGGTGTAACAAAGAACAACTTTCACTATGGAGTAAACATCGAAATCGCAAAAAAAAAACACTCTTTCATACAAAACTGCAGTACCGTCTCGACTCAAGTGTATGGGACAGCAGATTTTTTCTCGACGCTGGCTCAGTGGTGAAAGTTGTTCAGTTTGATGGTCTGAAGCACCACCTTAAGTATTACTAGGGAGTTTTGTTACACCCTGTATAAACCTTCCTCTTAAATAACGCTATCTATTAAAAAAAACGCATCAAAATCAGTATATATATATATATATCAGTAAGCATACATAGGGACAGACAGACAGACAGACAGCGAGAAGCGACTTTGTTTTTATACTATGTAGTGATTCTCGACACGGTTAAAAAAATCATGCGGTATACTTACTGTAATGTTTGCTTCCATTGTTCTCAACCAATAAATTTTATTCTTATGACGATGTTAGGTGAAGCGAGTGAACAAGAAACGCAAGCACCGCCCCCGCCCCGAGTACGCCCCCACGCCTCCAGCGCCCCCCGCTCAGCTGCCGCCCCCTGTCGTGAATGACGACAACTTGAGGTTTGACATCATGTACTTTTTACCTTAACTTATATCTACATATTTAGTTAGTTTTAGTAAATCTTTCAAAGATTAAAAAAGATATTTATGTAACTGGGGTGTGTTTATTTTCTTTTTATTACAGGTATCTCTTCAAACAACCCTTAGTGCTGTAACACCCTTGCTCTACCTATCTATATTATATAAGTATATTTAACACGTCTAGATATTTATCGGAGATTTGTAATGGCCTTGAAAACGTGATCGTCTAGTCTAGATATTTAGTGACCCTTTATACGTTGTGTGATTTAAATTGGACGCTGTTATAGATAGGACTTTTATCACAACCCGTGGGGAGTTAAAGTTAAATAAATGTAAAGAATCAGTTTAAGATAAACCTGCTAAAAATCGAAAAAAAAAACACATTTCGAAATACACAAAATAAGACATTTACAGTATAGTAAATTAAACATGCAAACTTAGCTATTTTCCTCAAGACGCTTCGGTTTCTCCCGCGCAGTCTTCTCTCTTCTGGCAAATAATAGTTTTGGTTCACACAATTGTCACTTTGCTATGTTAGTACATAAAGAAAATAATAATATTATATCCCTGAAAGGCCTCTACCAAATGAATGGGTCGAATGAAATAAATATCGTTTTATTGGCTTCTGACTAGATAAAATGAAGTGAGAGAAAAGACAAATAATCAGTTCTATTATTGCGTCAATTGAACTTTTTAGTCGTAGCCACAAATTGATATTTACTCCGGATGAGGTTTGACCCAAATAAGCTATAACATGTATTTACACGTATTAACTAATTCTCCGCGTCCTCCAATATGATGCGCTGGACAAAACCTTAGATTAGATCGATCTAGCAGCTAAGTAACCCTGATTTCAGTACCTACAGCAGACCATCACTCACTTGCCGATCAAAGACCAGACTCTTTTCATCAACTTGTCCTCAAGCATACGTCGTGATATGATTCGCGTACGCGTCGCGGTTAGAATTGAGATTATTATTTGATTTTTAATCAAGGAAACGAGAGCTTGTGTATTATTTATTTTTACAAACGTTTCCAGATTTAATCTGGTTCGTATGATAGATTTACTACACCCACATATTGACGATGGTAGCCGTACCGGAGAGTCGGAACACTTACGAGACAATCAAACGAGAGAAAGTCCATTACACAAGGTCAGAAACGAGCCTGCATACGGGACCTCCGCCTGCAGATGCGTTAAAACACTCAACAAACCAGACACAAGGAGATTTTACGATTACAGTCTTAATAAGGGAAACTCTACACCGATGAATCTAAAAGGCAGGCCTCCGAAAGGCATTAGTTCACTTGAGATTTCACACAAATGAATTAACGTTCAGTAAACCATAATGTAAAATAACTGCTTTGATTTTATAATAGTGCGAAGATAAAACAGAACGATTACCCAACTTCAATTTCGAGAGTTTCCACTTATTTAGCTTTAATTTAGTTTATTCTTTGCAAACAACATTTTATAATGAGTAAGTAATCAAGTAATTCAGAAAGTTAAAGTTCCTATTTGACGCGGTTTATTATTAATTCATACCGGGTCCATTCATTCACTTCGTCTAAATCTACTCAAACCAAAGCGAGAGTCTACCCCAGACAAACTCGTCGGCAGCTATCGACTGTGCTGAAACGCGGCAAAAGGGGACCCAAATTACTATACCTAGATGCAAATACTAAACATCAAGACGTTTATTTAAAACACGCGACAGCACTCTCACAGAAATCTGTTCGGATCCAACCTTAAGAAAAATATACACATTATGCATTAATTAGATTACACCTTATAACTCGCGTTATCGTTTATTTAGTCCACACAATGCACACCCGCGCCCGCGTTTAGGATTTCGCCCGTCCCTCTCGGTAAGTCCCAAAAAAAACCGCGCACTATCTTCACTACAAGTATGCAATGCAAGTAAGTACCCGATAGATCTCGTATCGAAACTCGCGCGCGTCACATTCGACCGTTTCGATCGGCGTTCAAAATTGCACTCCCTGCGCACTTCATCCTGATTTTCAACATTGGCTCTCTAAAACATCTCCCCACGCCTACAAAAAATCCAAAATGTTACATTCTTAGAACGGTCAACACTTCTAAAGTCATTAAGCATTTGATTTAATATCTTTTGGCAAACTGACACAAAAAATAATTCTCCAGAAAGATGCACTTGTTTCAACAAACTTTTTTGTATTTGTTTCAAAATCGATGCCACATGTTCTGTCCTATGGCAATCGGCGTATTATCGAGAATTTTGTCCTTAAGTGTAAGTTATTGCTTCTCTAAAATGTACAATGATTAACTGATATTGTTTGTGGTTAATTTTGTACAAAATGGACCCTATTTACATACATACATACATAAGCTCACGCCATTGTCCCAAGGGGGTAGGCAGAGACCACAGATCGCCACACGCTACGACTCTGACACACTTCTCTAGCCTCATTGACATTCATACATCTTTTCATGCACTTCCGTCGATTGAGGGTGCTACGCACTTGTCCTTTTCGGAAAAGATCATTGATTTGATCGTGGTATGTTTTCCTCGGACGGCCTCTCCCAACACTTCCACTCACCTGTGCTCGATAAATTTCATTCGTAAGTCTTCTTTCATTCATTCTCTCTACGTGACCAAACCATCTAAGCATACCCCTCTCAATCCTTGTTACTATATCATCCTTCAACTTACACCAATCCCTTATCACACTGTTCTTGATTCGATCAACCAAAGTAATACCACACATACTTCGTAAGGAGCGCATTTCAACTGCATTCACTCGACTTTCATTCCTTTTATTCCATACCCAACATTCACTCCCATACATTAGCGTAGGCACCAACACACCGTTGTGAATAGCCAGACGTGCCCTTTTTGATACAGACCGGCTACTCACCACGGCGTGCAGGGCCCCATTTACCTTATTTCCCGCAGTCACTCTTCGCTCCACATCCCCGTCACACTTTCCATCTCTCTTAAACAAACTTCCCAGATATACAAATTCATTCACCTGTTCCACTCTGTCTCCTTCCATAACAATGTTACATTCTGTAACATCGTCTTCACGTTCCAAAACCATTACCTTCGTCTTGCATACATTGACTTTCATATCTTTCTTCTTCAACGACTCATTCATCACATTCAACATGTCTTGTAACTCCGTCACCGACGGCGCAAGTATCACCTGGTCGTCAGCATACAAAAGGCACTTGACACTAAGCTCATCCATTCTTATACCGCATTCCATCTCTTTCAAATCAGTCAGACAACTATCCATATAAAGATTGAAAAGCCATGGCGACGCAACACATCCCTGTCTCACACCCCTAGAGATGTTAAACCAGTCTGTGTACGCCCCATTAACTCTGATACAGGCTTTAGAGCCCTCATAGAGGGACTTCAAAGCCTGCACTAAGCGGTCATCAACCCCATATGCTGACAGTGTCGACCACATTTTACTCCTGTTCACTCGGTCATATGCCTTTTCAAGATCTACAAAGGCGCAGAATACTTTTTGGTGTTTTTCTAAGTATTTCTCTGAGATGCACCTTAAAGAAAAGACTTGATCCATGCAACCCATACCTCTTCTGAATCCCGCTTGTACGTCCCACATTTTTTCATCAGTTACATTCATCACTCTCTCAATCAAAACTTTTGCATACAGTTTGCCAACTACACTAAGAAGGCTGATGCCGCGGTAGTTCTTGCATTCTTGCTGTGAACCTTTGCCTTTATATAATGGGACGATGACGGCTTTGCACCAGTCATCTGGTACTTGACCGTCCCTCCAGCACATATTAAAAAGTTTCCACAGCAAGCTTGTCACTACACTTTTTCCACTTCTTAGCATTTCGACATTTACCCTGTCATAACCTGCAGCTTTACCTAATTTTATACTTTTTAACACTTTCACTATTTCATCTCCCGTAATTTCTTCTTCCATACCTATCTCTGAGCATGCTGGCTCTGAGGTTTCTCCGCTATCGGGACCCTCATCCTGGCTACTATCAAAAAGCTGCTCAAAGTAATTCTTCCAACGCTCTAAAACCAGTCTTTCGTCATTCAGCACTCTTCCATCCTCGTCCCTTATAACACTTAATTTCGTCGCTCCCGACGCTCCACGAGCCACCTTAACCTGCTTCCAAAACAGTTTAAGGTTGGTCCTAAAATCGTCAGAGAGCTTAACCTCATACTTCTCTTTTATGCATTTCTTCTTTTGCTCCACAACTTTCTTTACTTTCTTTTTTACTTCTCTATAAGCATCCATCTTCGCTACCGCATTAACGTCTCCATTAGCTTTTACTGCTAGAAAGTCTAGCCAGGCTTTCTTCTTCTCTTGCACGACCTTTTTTACCTCATCATCCCACCAGTTCTCATCCATCCTTCTTCCTTGCCTCCTTTTCACCACTCCACATATTTCGGTAGCTGATTCAACTAAAGAAGTCTTCACAGTTTCCCAAAGCTCTTTCATTCCCCCATCATACAAGTCTTCCCATACGTGGGAAGTCCTTTTACGCAATTCTTTCAAATATTCTTCTTGCACATCCTTCTCTTGTAACTTTTCAACCCTGATGCGTTCGAGGCAGGTTGTTGATTTACGTGGTCTATGTCGCCAGGACTTAAACAGACCACTAATTCGGCACAAAACTAAATAATGGTCCGTTCCCACGCTGCTGACTCCACGAAAGCTTCTGGTGTCGACAACCTTACTTTTGAGCCTTCGATCTACAATAACAAAATCAATCATTGTTCGACTTTCTCCCCTTTCCCATGTGTACTTATGGATCTTCTTATGTGCGAATAAAGTGTTCGTCACAAAGAGATCCTTCTCCAGACATATATCTAACAAGCTTACACCATTTTCATTCACTTTATCATCGCCATACTTGCCTAAAACTGTTTCATACAAATCCCGTTTTACTCCGATCCAACTATTGAAATCACCCAACATAATAATCCTTTCATTCATCTCACATGTATTAAGGATGTCTCTAACGCTGTCCCAGAACTTCTCCCTTTCCGGCATGGACAGCTTTGTATCTGGAGCGTATACAGCCAGCAAGAATATGCGGCTTAGCCCTAATTTGAGTCTAGCCCAAATAAGTCTGGGTGACACGCATTCATATCCATTCAGACATTGAGCCATCCGATCGGAGAGGATGACCCCTACACCTTGACATGCTCTTTCCGTCTGACCGACACCAGACCATATAGCAGTCAGTGGACCATGGTGGGTAACATCCTTCCCTTTTCGTTTGGTCTCACTCACACATAAAATATCAAGACATCTTTCATTCACTACCTGACACACTTCATCCATCTTATCTTTCATTCCTCCCTGAACATTCAGCGTAGCAATGCGACACTCCGCAACCCGCTTTTCGCCCCGTGGTACACCTTGGCGTGATGAGTGGCGAGCTCCACCGCCGCCACCGAGTTCTATAAAATTATTTGGCCTCATTGTGTTCCCACGATCAGCAAGGGAAATATACGGTCCACTTCCACAGAGCCCCGCATGCGGAAGCAAGGCTACATAGTGTTCGGATTCACCCGGTCCCGAACATCAGGCTCGCTTATGACTAGGCTCGCCCCTAGCCATGCATCCCTCGGCACGGCGACCTTGGATTGGCGGAGAGGAATAGGATTTGGTGAAAGACGGGATTTGTTTTGAAAGGAAGGAGAAAAGGGGATTAAGGATATCATTACTGTGGCTAGGAATGGGAAATCAGTAATGATAGCTCGAGGAGGCCGGGAGCGCGTACCCGTGTCTTCTGTTATTATTATGGACCCTATTTTCTTATGAATAACGTTCGACATAGACGTATCTTAATTGTAATGCGTTTTGGTAACTCTTGGAAATTTTCCATAACATTAGTTGACCCAAAAGAATTCTTAAACTGCAAAAAAAAATTTTTAGAGCCCTTTGCTTATGTTGATATTGTGTGTAGATACATTTATAGAGAGTAGGTAAGTATAATTTGCTACAGTGCGTATATACAGGGTCCTTCTTAATATGCTAACAGTTTTTTTAGGGGATGATCAGACCATCAAATTGAACAACTTTCTCTATGGGACCAACATCGAAATCGCGAAAAAAAAAACTGCTGTCCCATACATTTGGCTCGAGTAGGTTTGCAGTTTTAGTTAGTAGAGCTGAGTTTTTTTCGCTATTTCGATGTTGGTGCCATAGAAAAAGTTATTCAGTTTGACGGTCAGGAGTGCGATTTTTGAATCTCATTCGCTGAGTTCAGCAGTTGAAAATGTCAAAATTATTGTAAAGATATGCATCTTTCTACTGCTGATTTGACTTTCAAAAATCATACTTCAGGAGTGCGATTTTTGAAAGTCAAATCAGCAGTAGAAAGATGCGTATCACCATAGTAATTTTTACATTTTCAACTGCTGAACTCAGCGAATGAGATTCAAAAATCGCACTCCTGATCATTCCCATAAAAAATTTCATCATATTAAGGGTTGAACCTCATCTGGCAGCACCGGATCGCCTTTTTCTGTCGCTCCATCCTTTTCTGTCACTCAGGAACGTCATTTGCTAGAGCAAATAAGATAGGCTACCATACTGCAGCGCAGCCGCACGCGATCGCGTTCCGTCTATCTTATTTGCTCTAGCAAATGACGTTCATGTGTGACAGAAAAGGGAGTGACAGAAAAAGGCGATGCGGTGCTGCCAGATGAGGTACAACCCTATGAAGGACCCTGTATAATAACCCAGTAAAATTAAGCTGAAATATACCAATCAGGAGAAGTAATTTCCGGAGTTCTGAAACTTTTTTTAAACGTTCCTTTGGTACGTAATATTGAAGAAAAAAAATAGTCCTGGTGACGGGGCGGGGTCAACTCGAGGAAGGAGGGGGGGGGCTCTAAAGGTGACTTTTTCAGTTTTTCCGCTTATTTCTCGAAATCTGCAAGTCTTATCGAAATGTTTTCTATGGAAAAAATAAACCTGACAAAATTTCCTACAAAACAAGTAGTATGCATTTTGCCACTTCCTCGGAAGGTCAACTCCTGATGGATGAGGTCAATGGCCCGCGGAAACTATGACAGATAGGGTGATGGACCTCGAACAAATGTCATAGAGGACCCTGGTCAGATTTGGTTGGCAGTGAAAAAAATCCAAAATTGCGATATCCACGATGATTACCATGGAAATTTCAAACGCCAATGCAGCTTTTAAGGGTTCCCCGAACCGACTGAAAATTTGTATCTGGGGGTTTTCGGGGCTGCTGATTAAGAATATGAAATCATTTTGTTTTTATCTTCAACTTTCATGAGGGTCGCCATACAAATTTCATAATTTTTGAAATGCCGTTACTTTCCCGGCCCCGTAGCCCTCAAAGGATAAGTCCTATGACAAAAATGCATACTACTTGTTTTGTAGGAAATTTTGTTAGGTTTAATTTGTCCATACAAAGTATTTCGATACGACTTTTAGATTTCAAGAAATAAGCGAAAAACTGAAAAAGTCACCTTTAGAGCCCCCCCTTCCTCGAGCTCACCCCCCCTCACCAGGACTTTTTTTTTTCTTCAATATTACGTACCAAAGGAACGTTTAAAAAAGTTCCAAAACTCCGGAAATTATTTCTTCTGATTTATCTAATTTTACTGGGTTATAATATGTACTTTATTTAAAAGTAGTCAAATTTCAAATTCCTTCTCCTGAAGAGAGTTCTGCACTTAGCAATACATTTACTTGCGTCATATGAATGCAGGCGACATACTGTCTGTCTGTGCGGGCATTGCACTTAAACTTCTTTTATTATAATATTTTTGTATCTATTGGAACAATATTTAGCAATATAATAAACGAGCTTTTACCCGCGACTTCGTCCGCATAAATTATATACCAGATTTTAAGTCAGATGATAAGCTATCAAACAAAAAAAGTTTCATCAAAATCGGTTCAGTAGTTTTTGTGTGATACTCGAACAAACGAACAAACAAACAAACAAACAAACAGACAGACAAAAAATCCAAAAGTTGGTGATTTGGAATCAGGGACATCTAAAAATCATATCGTAATCTTTTTTTTGTAAATATCTTCAATGTACAGACACACTTCTGTTACAGTTTTATAATAGTTTAGATACACCACATAACGTAAAGATCCAATTGGAAATTGCAATGAAGAAAATCTGCATTGGTGATGAATCCTGGATGCTCCAATTTCGAGGCATGTATTATACCCACTGTCCATTACAAGTGGCGACGGGCTCACTCCCCGTCACACTGGACAGAGTTTCGGTACTACTAGTGAAACGTGGATGTTCTGAGTTTTCAGAATATCTCTGTCTACCTCCTCGGGGAATATAGTCTTGAGCATATGCTATGCTTATGCATAAAGTATAGATTGCTACCTTCGAAACCATTTCATTGATCTCGTCATCATCAGACCCTGAACATTATTTCCACAGACAGATAGACAGACAAAGGCGTCAAACTTATAACATGCCTTATTTTTTTTTAACAATTTCGGGGTCTACTTATCTTGTGGGCAGAGCTTTTTCAGACCGCCTGACGGCCTTGACGTGGTTTTTATGTAACGACTGAGGTATAGCTCGACCGGAAAACGCAAAAAATACACCACATCCGCATCTCATGGCACAAAAAACGTAAAAATACATAGATTTTCACATGTTAGTGTCAAGCTGTCATCTGTCTAGTCAAAGTAGGCCCTTTACAGACTGAGCCTTTTTGCATCGATAAAAACGTGCGTTTGTCTATCGCGTTACTTTATCGCTTCACTAGCAATTAACAGGCGCTTGTATCAATTCAAACGCATGATTGTAGCGATGCACACACATGTTTGTATTAATGCACACGCGCGTGTGCATTGTGGCAAAGGCTGTCGACGAATAACTGATAAAATATTACGAAAGTTTTGCGTCGTGGCTGTATAGTGTTTGCACCGATGCTGCATCGCGTTTACATCGATGCTGCTTCGCGACTGAATCGATGTAGAAGCGCTGCGAAAATTCGCAATGTGTAAAGGGCCCTAAAATTCTTGCTTACTCTAAAATTCGACTTCCTCATTTGCCTTCAGATTCTGGTCTATTTATAGTGCCGGGTTTAAGAGGGCTATCGCAGTCCAGTGGCGCCCTCATCACATTTAAAAAGATTTCTCAATAAAGAAAGCCTAAATTAAAAAAGTGCTCAACAAAAAACTACAAAAGCCTTCAAGCCATTGGCCTCGACTCGGACTGTGCCACGACTTAACTTAACTAAATTTATTCCTGTCACTTTCTAAAATAAGATTAAGAAAAATAATATTGCAGCCTATGACTTTTTCGTTCGCATCATAAGAACATTAATTTGTTTTATTGAAGTCGCTGTCAAGCCGGTACGATTCGCGACATGGCTTGCATTTTTTGGCTTGGCTTGACACCGACTTCTATAAAACAAATTAATGTTCTTATGATGCGAACGAAAAAGTCATAGGCTGCAATATTATTTTTTAACTTTTTAGTTTTTTTGAAGGCGGTTTTAATTTTTTGTTAAAATTTTGTTTATTTCACAATTTTCAGTGGTGAATTCATTAGTTCGATTTAATAGGAGTGTTTTAAATTATGAAACGCACTAGTCGGCAGTACGATTTTCGAAGGTTCCCCTCGATTTCTCTGGGATGCCATCATCAGATCCTGGTTTCCTTATCATGGGACCACCCTTGGGATATCTCCTTTCCAACAAAAAAAGAATCATTACAATCGGTTCATAAACGAAGAAGTTATCCGCGAACACACATTAAAAAAAAAAAAAAATATATATACGGTCGAACTGAGAACCTACTCCTTTTTTTGAAGTCGGTTAAAAAGAGACAGAAAACCAACAGCTGACTTTAGTGTTGTCAAAGTGACGTTACACGCCCAAAATAAGATGCCATCATAATGTACGCCATCTTATTTAAAGCGTTTTTGGGCGTGTAACGTCACTTTGACAGCACTAAAGTCAGCTGTTGGTTTTCTGTCTCTTTTCTTAATCTTATTTTAGAAAGTGACAGGAAACCAACAGCTGACTTTAGTGCTGTCAAAGTGCTCAACAAAAAACTACAAAGCCTTCAAGCCATTGGCCTCGACTCGGACTGTGCCACGACTTAACTTAAATTTAGTTAAGTTAAGTCGTGGCACAATCCTAATCGAGGCCAATGGCTTGAAGGCTTTTGTAGTTTTTTGTTGAGCACTTTTTTAATTTAGGCTTTCTTTATTGAGAAATCTTTTTAAATGTGATGAGGGCGCCACTGGACTGCGATAGCCCTCTTAAAAATATGATTTGTCTGGTATAACGGCGAGGGACGTTACAGATCGATGGATCAGTCAGTGGAGCAGTCTGCCCAGGAACCAGCCTCCGCCGAGGACACTCCCATGATGCAAGAGGCGCAGCAATACTCCCCCCCTGAACCACAGCCCGACCAGGTAACACATTCAATTTCTTTATCCCAACTACTTGTAAACAGTTGCCTGTAGAGTGTGAGTGTCGTACAAAGTTTACAAGCAGGTGACTCGCTTCGCTCATGGTTCAATCCTAGAATCCTTCGCTTGCTCAGGTTTCAATACAAGTACTCGCGCCAAAAAGCAACTTTGCAGCCTTGCATAACAAATAACTATTTCATCCCCCCATCTCGGAAAGAGTATTTTTGCTCTTCGATATCTGAATGCAAAAGCCGTTTTTATCCGCTATAGCCCAGTCATTTTACGGTTTGAGCCGGGACTAATTACTAATTGCATTTTTTTTTCGCTATAATATTGAAAAGCCAATTTGAGCTTAAGAATGTACCAAAATTAAAAAAAAATTACGTCAGCAACAGTTCCAATTTTAAAATATAGAGATTATTTCGTTCTAAAAAACCTGATGCTAAATTTTTTTTGCACTTGTTTAAGGCTTTACCATCATACATACTTCAAACATGGTGTAAATATTTTTGTCTACTTAGAAGGTTTTGAAAAATACATTCGTATACCTCATTTTTTAAATTTTAATGCCTATTTTATTGATCAAAAATAATGTATATTGTTAAATCTAATTCAAATGAGTGCATTGGTATTAATATTATTAATTTAAAAGCCTTCTGGGACATACAATTTTGATTTCTATGTTGCGTAGCAATTTTTTTTTTATATGGTTTAGGATAGTATTTTTGTCACTAAATGGTAACAGTTTAAAAGTCCAATTAATAATTACTCCCTACCCCGCCTAACAAAACTCCGTAAAATGACTAGCCTACTAGAGGATAAAGTAAATTGAATTTAAAACATCGTGCGTACTAAGTTTGTGAATTCAAAACATCATTAAACCTATTTACTTCTCCCTCTATGGTGCCGAATTTACCATACAACCTTTTTTTAATTTGTTAAAAACTCACACTCGCAACCTTCTCGGTGTACTTTTTTTTAATTGGCTTTGCGCGCGCCATTTTCTTTTCACGTCTTTTCCTCGCTGAGGTGGGATGAAAAGTTACGTGTTGCACTCGAGTGCAAAGATTTTTCACCTCGTGCTCTTTTGATGCCCTCGCTAACGCTCAGGGTTCTAATTTTAGGATCCTTCGCTTGTTCGGTCATCAAAATTGAGCACGCGGTTAAAAAACAACTTTGCACTCTTATACATATAATAAATAACTATTATTTGCACACCAAAATAAACAAGAACAAGAAGGGTACAAAAGGCGGCCTTATCACTAAAAGTATAGTTATGTATCTAGTAACATGTTATGTTATTCAGGATCGACAGAGACCACAGACGCGACATCAAGCGCGACAGATAGCGCGACAGCAGGCGCGACAGGTAGCGCGACAGCAGGCGCGACAGCAGCACCGACAGAGAGTACAAGAGGCACAGCAGCGAGACAGTCGACAGGAGGACTGGCTTGCCGGTACGTGCCTATTAACTAACTATACTTCATTCTAAATAATATTTTTTTCTCAAACATGCTTGGAAATGTGAGCATTATTTTGACAACCTTCTTCGAGATAAATCGAAATTGCTGTACTGGCCAAATACATGCGCGCAGCGGCCGGCAATGTTTGTATGAAAATCCATATCTGTCGTGTTTAGCGGCCAAATAAATTACATACTAAACTCATATCTGTCGTGTAATTTAAAAATGGAACGATCTTTTTCTCCGAAACATGGCGACCAAGGAGGTAACTCATCAAAGGTTTTATTTAAATTTCGAACTGGCTTGCAAATAGAAAGCTGTTTATTAAAAAAAAAAACAAATTGTTGTTCGTTGTTCGTCATTGATTTTGAAAAGAGTTTTAGTTTGCGCGAATTATTTGAGAAAATTTATTGTTTTAATTTCCGCGCATTGTTTGAGAAAAGTACTATACAAGCCTTGGCCACAACTAGGCATTGATGGACTTACGTATGTGTGCCTCGGCTCCGCCTCGGCCCACATTTACACGTTCGTCCATCAATGCCTCTGTTGCTGGCCGCTGCAGTAATGTACTATAAGAACGACGAGATTTTCCGATTCCTATACAAGGTGTTACAAAAATACAAATAAACATTTTAGGGGTTGGTAGACATTCTGAGTTAAGCTAAGCAAGCGATTCATTTTGATGTTCTGAAGGCCTAGGTAAAGCTTCGGCGTGCTAATTCTATATAGTTACTGAGATATTTAAGTCCAAAGATAAAGGTTTTTTGATATGTAAAATTCTCAAAAATTAATTTTTCTCAGAATATAATAATAAATTCGTATGTTTCTTAGTTTAGTTCTATTATACGTATAAGCGTTGGCTTAAGAGAATTTTTTACATCTCCAAAACACAAGCGTAACCCAAGAAAATTCAACATTTCATGAAAAGTGTTATCTTTATATTTATAATTACGACATGGTTTTTACCTGTCCCTGATTCCAAATCAAAATTTTTTGGACTTTTTGTCTGTCTGTTTGTTTGTTTGTTTGTTTGTTTGGGTGTTTGTTTGTTCGAGTATCACGCAAAAACTACTGAACCGATTTTGATGAAACTTTTTTTGTTTGATAGCTTATCATCTGACTTAAAATCTGGTATATAATTTATGCGGACGAAGTCGCGGGTTAAAGCTCGTATTTTATATATTCAAATCCAACGGGTGTGCGTGCCTGACTGCATTCCCTTGCTCGGCTTCCCTCAAGTTACCACAGTCAGTGTGAGGGGGGGGGTGAGGTAACTGAAGTCAGAGGGGGGCGGGGAGTGGCCGTTCTGTATGTAGAACTATATACTATTACCTATTCTGTGCTATCGGACCAATATCGAAATCGCGTTTGGAGATGCTCTCGTTAGTAACTATTAAATAATCTGTGCTCTCGTGCGGAGCGTGAGGGATGTTTAGATGGCTAGGCACAGATTATTTAATAGTTACTACCGTGGCTAGGGCAGAGAGTAGTAAGACGAGTGAGTATCAGTGCGTACTGATTTATTATTGAAAAACGGTCCGTGCCGTATGTAACTGCCTCCGTGGTCTAATGGTTAAGAGCATTGGGCTCTCGACACGGAGGTCGTGGCTTCGATTCCCACGGGGGACACCTAGTGATATGTCACTTTGTGCGTTTTTCCCCAGTTGGTTAGGACATTGCAGGCTGAATCACCTGATTGTCTGAAAAGAAAAATGATTCCGTGCTTCGGATGGCACGTTAAGCCGTTGGACAAATAAACATTTTAGGGGCCAAAGAGTAATATAAGTATATTAGAAAAGAGAACCCACTCGTGGCAACATTATGCATCCACCTTATGTCAAATTGAAGGCTAGCTAGCGCCATCTGTGTTTCTCTGAAAATAATTCTACCTATACTATACATACCTACTTATACTTATATACTCATACCGTTGTTTGTATGCTAGTTTTCGTTCAATCCCGCACCGATCGAGTGAAATTCCAGTATCCTTACTATTCCTGTAATCTGTACATTGGTAAGAGAACAACTGAAACTCCAGAACATCACTAAATCGTCACAAAATTGAACAAAAACTACAAACAACACGCACATTACGCAAGGTAGGTCGCCATTTTGTAAATTTGTCAATTTGACATTGACATAGACAATATAATCTTTTTTTTTTCATAGTACAAGATATATTTAACAGATGGCAGCACATTTTATGCAAACTGAATCGGAAAAACCACCAAAAGGCAAATGTCCTCCGCCTGGGGTGGCCCCTAAAATGTTTATTTGTATTTTTGTAACACCCATCTTTGTATGTTGATAGGTGAATCTCGATATCGTCGAGGGAACGGTTCTAACGTGTCGCCCGTCGAGATACTACGCGCGGGGCCGAGCGGGGGCGGCGAGGGAGGCGGAGGGGGAGTGGGGGAGGCGGAGGGGGTGGGAGGAGGCGAAGTGGACCAGGTGCAGGGGGACACGATGACCAGGGACGATACTGAGGACACTGACACCGCGGGGGAGAACGATATTGTGAGTACATACTTATACAGGTGTGGAGGAAGTACTGTGGAAGGTTCCTGCGGTGAAAGGGGAGGATCTTCCGCCAGACTAGGTGTGAAAAAAGTGTAAAAGAGCGATGATAGCCCATACGGAAGAGAGCTAGCGCCTCAATCCTGAGGCCGCGGTTCGATTCCGGGCCTGTACCAGTGAAGTTCTTCGGAATTTATGTACGGTTGTATTTATCATTTACTAGCTCGGCGGTGAAGGAAAACATCGTGAGGAAACCTGCATTCTCGAGAATGAAAAGAAAATTCCATAAGTTCGGAGGTATGCGTAAATATGGGTGAGCTTGTGGCGAACACAAAAGGACCAGCGCTGGTCTCCGTGTTACAACGACCCTTGCTTGCAATAGCCCAACCACAAATAATCATAATCATAGGTGTGAAGCTAAAGGACCCGCCGTGGTTCAACAGTTCTTATTTGGACCTTGTATACACGGTCAATGAATCTAAACAACTTTCCCTATGGAACATGGGTCGAAAAATGAGATTTTTTGTTGACCTTGCATACAAAAGTGCGGATCGGCCGATCGATTTTCTATGGGAGATCCAAAAAAAATCTTTTCTGCCCATGTATCCTTTAGGGAAAGTTGGTTATTCATTGTCTGAATACACCCTTGAAAGTTATTTTAGTTATTAAAAACTAGTGGTGTATGGCAATGGCCTCGATTCGGACTGTGCCACGACTTAACTAAATGTATTCCTGTCACTTTCTAAAATAAGATTAAGAAAAGAGACAGAAAACCATCAGCTGACTTTAGTGCTGTCAAAGTGACGTTACACGCCCAAAAACGCTTTAAATAAGATGGCGTACATTATGATGGCATCTTATTTTGGGCGCGTAACGTCACTTTGACAGCACTAAAGTCAGCTGTTGGTTTTCTGTCTCTTTACTTAATCTTATTTTAGAAAGTGACAGGAATACATTTAGTTAAGTTAAGTCGTGGCACAGTCCGAATCGAGGCCATTGTGTCCCAAAACTCAACGGCAAGCCGCAAATAGGAGATAGGTGAGTTTATAACTGTTCAGGGAAAAATACAAAAAAAAAATGTTATTATTTTTTTAACAATGGAAAAATCGCCACCCAGCTTTCAGATGTAGCTATTACTTTGAAATTTTTTTCATGAAAATATTTGTTACGTCCAGAATAATCTTTTCAATAGACCCAATTCAAAAGTAAACTATTAGTTTCATACTTTTTACAGAAAACACTTTTTTCTTTCGGACTTCTGCAGTAACAATTTTTTCTATGTCAACTTTGAGACTACACCCTGTATAAGAAATGTGTGGCGGTAACCTGGCAAGTAATTTGGAAAGTTGGCCAATTTAATTAGTTTTCAAAATGATATCACACTTGACACTATCTTGCTTGCGGAACCCTAAAAACCGATACATTATGTATCTATTCGTCTATCGACGACCCGGTTGGCGTAATGGTTACCACACTGAACTGTCAAACCAGGGTCCTGAGTTCGGATCCCGGTTCGGTCATGGATGTTATATGTTCGTGCCGTTGTTTTATGGTTCCCATATTAAAAAGCCTATAGTGCTTAACTTGGGATCATTACAATGTAGGTGCCTGTGAGCGCTATTTATTTATTTATTTATACAGGTTGAAATCATTAGCATCCTTTTAAACTAAGAGCGAGCGCAGACTTGAGACAAAACAGTTGTAAGACAGATTCGTCGCACGCAGACAAAACTGTTTCGAAACAGTTTTGTTTCAAACGCGGCGCACACCAAGCAAGACAAAACTGTTTTGCCTACGTCACGTCGCGTAACTTAACCTTATAACCCCCGAACATTTTTCATTGAACGTCCCACCCCCCAGCGCCGCGGTCATATAAAAACTGTAGACATTATTATAGTCAACGATTTTTTTTTGGTCATCGCTGCCTGCGCTCCCACTAGATTCCGCCATACCTAAGAACCAGTGTGGGCATTAATCCATAAATTTTTAATCAATTGATTATTTTTATTAGTTTTAATCAGACTAAATTAATTTTGATTGAATTGATCATGATAAAAAAATTAATCATTAATCTGATTAGTTTTGTTAATTTTTAATTTTATTCGTTAATTTAATTAACGATTAAAAAGTTTACCACGTCTTTTTAAATTAGTCCAAGAATCCACCGAAAACCTGAGTTGGGTGGATACACAACTCCACATCAGATAGGTATCTATTTTGAAGGCAATCGGTTCAAGATGGTGGATTTTTCTTTAATCTGACAATACAACGGGTTCGTGTTTGCCGATCACAGCGACCCTCAGATATCGAATTTGCTGACGTCATCGTCTTGCCACTTTCTGTGACGTCTTTCCTACCTATGTAGGCACTAGGCAGTGTCCGGGAAACCCCGAGCAACAGCTCGAGAACAGAGGGGTTACAAGGGGTACGTCGCTAGACAGTTTTGTCGTTGGTGTGCGCGCTCACATACTTTTCAAAGGGAAGCCGACAGTCGTTAGTCAGATTCGTCACGGTGTCTCGTAGACAGTTTAGTCTATGAGACTTTTTGTTGCAAGTGTGCGCAGCTTCATAGCTTTAGTAAAGCGGTAGTCTGTCTTACAACTGTTTTGTCTCTAGTCTGCGCTCACTCTAAGAGTCTACCCATCAAACTGAACAACTTTTACTATGGGAGCAAACCGATCGGAGCAAATAAAAAATCTGCTGTTGTATGCAACAGTAGATTTTTTTTTGCACCGATCGATTTGCTCTCATAGTAAAAGTTGTTCAGTTTGATGGGTAGACTCTTAGTTTAAAAGGATGCTAATGATATCAATTTCACCCTGTATTATTATCTACCTATTCAAAATGCAAAAATTTTTTTATTTTTTTTTTTTTTATTAACTATGGGTTTGCTCTTGACCTCAATCCAGTCCTCAGGACGAAGATGGGGTCGTAGATGTAGCGAGCTTACCCAGAAGATGCCTATTCACTCGTACTTTAATGGAATTCGGGTTGTAAGTACTCGGAAATACTGACGCAGGTAAGGCATTCCACTCCCTGGCTGTGCGCATTATAAAAGATTCAGAAAGGCGCTTGGTGCGGATATGTGGGATGTCAACCAAGAAGGGGTGATATCCCGCGGTGCGTCTGGAAGTCCGATAGTAGAAAGGGGAAGGTGGGATGAGCTCATGTAGCTCTTGGGCACACTCACCGAAGTACAATCTGTAGAAGACCGACAAGCAGGCTACTCTGCGGAGGTGGGCTAGGCTATGAAGCTTATTTCCAGACAACATTGATCCATTGGGGTTAGTAACAATTGTGACTTAGTCTACGTTAGTGTACAATTCGGTTAGTAAGTCTTAGACTATGTTAGTATACAAATTTCAACACGGATTTAGTCCTCTGTGTGAGGGACCACATCAGAGGACTATTAAATTTGTTTGCAATGACGTTCAGGAGGCTGTTGCTGCTCCCGCGCACTCTGCTCACCAGTGACGCCGTTTTCTTGCGCCAGATGGCATCAAAGGCATCTGTGCGCGCCTCAGCGAACATTAGTGAGGCACTACAGAAGCGCGGCAGCCGCAACAGCGCCCTGAACGCATTATTAAACTGGATCCGCAAAGCATTGTACGTCTTTTTATAACTAAGCCGTCCTCTCGCGCCACCCCCCAGGACGTCCCGCGTCCCCGCGCCGATGAAGCGACCTCGCAGCAGGTGGCGGCGCCCCCCGCCGCCCCCCCGCGCCCCCCGCGCCCCCCGCCCCTCGCCGGGGGGTGGGTGCGCGACGAGGGGCTGTCGGAGCCCCGCGCGGTGGAGGGCGAGCCCGTGAAGGTTGTGATGAAGAGCAACCTCACCTTCAACTTGGGGGATGACTTCTTTAACTGGAGGAGTGGGCAGGATGTTGCGTGAGTATATTATTTGTTTATTAGGGTTCCGTACCCAAAAGGTGAAAACGGGACCCTATTACTAAGCCTACGTTGTCCGTCCGTCCGTCCGTCTGTCCGTCTGTCCGTCCGTCCGTCTGTCCTACCTATTTAGGGCTGTAACTTTTGAACCGTAATAGCTACATAGTTGAAATTTTTACAGATTATGCGTTATTCCGGCAGATTTGTTAACAAATAAAAAAAATTAAAATTTAAGAGGGGTTCTCAACAAAAAACTAGTTTTTATCAACGTTTTTTCTTCACGCTCTATCGTAAAAACGGTAATACATACAGGCGTCAAACTTAGTGTAATTATACAACGTGTTAATGAATTAACGCAAAACTAGAAACTAGTTTGTTTAGAATCGAGAGCAGAATCCAATTATCATGGTTTCAACATAGGTAATTTTTTTCAAAATATTAATTATTTTTTTTGCAAAATTTAAAGTTTACTGAACCCGATGACAACCCACCGCACGGGCACACTCACCCTACTTACTACCAAAACAAGATTATTAAAATGTATCCATGAGTACGTTAGCGCTTTCTTTCAGTGCTGAAATGATAACAAATCATTTTTGCCTCAAAACTTAAAATGCGAATAACTTTAAATTTTAAGTATCATTATAATGAAATTATTGTTGCAATCTAATTATTTTGTTATTAATCAGTTGGGGTGTATGAGGTTTTGCGCTAATTCATTAACACGTTGTAGAGCAAGCTCTACCGAATAACAACAAATACTAAAAACCGGCCAAGTATGTGTCGGTTTTGCGCTAAAGGTCCCGGACAAAAAAAAATTTTCTAAGTTAATACTGTTGTGTTCTGTGGTGGTGTGGTACGGAACCTTCGGTGCGCGAGTAGCCCGACTCGCCCTTGACCGTTTTATTTATATACTTGCGACCGGACCCGGCTTTGCACGGGTGCCATGCTAATATAAACCTTCCTCTAAAATCACTCTATTTAAAAAAAAAACTTCAAAATCTGTTGCGTAGTTTAAAGGTTGAACCTAATCTGACAGCACGGCATCGCCTTTTTCTGTCGCTCCATCCTTTTCAGTCACTCAAGAACGTCATTTTCTAGAGCAAATAAGGTAGACGGAACGCGACCGCACGCGCCGCATGAAAAATTTCAAAGCTTTATATCTTCGTAATTATACAACGTGTTAATGAATTAGCGCAAAACCTCATACACCCCAACTGATTAATAACAAAATAATTAGATTGCAACAATAATTTCATTATTTTGATACTTAAAATTTAAAGTTATTCGCATTTTAAGTTTTGAGGCAAAAATGATTTGTTATCATTTCAGCACTGAAAGAAAGCGCTAACGTACTCATGGATACATTTTTATAATCTTGTTTTGGTAGTAAGTAGGGTGAGTGTGCCCGTGCGGTGGGTTGTCATCGGGTTCAGTAAATTTTAAATTTTGCAAAAAAAATATTTAATATTTTGAAAAATATTACCTATGTTGAAACCATGATAATTCGATTCTGCTCTTGATTCTAAACAAACTACTTTCTAGTTTTGCGTTAATTCATTAACACGTTGTATTATAAATTGCAAATGTTATTTGATACGCGACATCTAGATTTTCTAAACTATATTTCCATATATACAAAGTTACTTATATTAATACCGTCTACGCGTATTGTGCGTCAAAGTTTTGTATAAAATTGACCCCTCTGCAACCACCTTAACCAGCATTCTGCCAATTTTCTATCGTCGATAACGCGGCGGCGTTGTCATTTGTAGAATAAGAAACGTGTGCACTTTGCCTAGGGCCCCAGGAATAGCTCTAACAGTACCCCCTCCCCGCAGGTCGCTGCTGGACTCGCTGGTGCTGCCCCCGCGCACCGCAGCCCCCGCGCTGCTGCGGGAGCGCCCGCTCGAGCGTGACGTCACGAGACCTCGCAGTGACGTCATACAGGGACACCTCGCCTCCGCCTCCGGCGACGACGAGTCCGACAGTTCGTCGGCTAGCGACAGTCAGGGCAGATAACCTACCTCTATCTAACTGTCCACTTAGGAGCTGGCTGTCGGAGCGGTGTAGCGAGGAAAATATTAACCAATCAGGAGCTCGGAGATTTTATGCAATTCTTGATTGGCTAATAAAACTCCGCTTCTCCGCTCCGCCAGCCAGCTCGCGTCAATGGACATGCAGCCTTAGTGTTACACACAGACCGTGTGACGTCACGTGAGCTAGTAACGTCACGCGGTCTAGTGACGTCATACAGGGCTACCTCACCTCTAGTGAAGACCAGTCCGACAGTTCGTCGGCTAGCGACGGCCAGGGCAGATAACCTACCTCTAACTAACTGTTCACTTAGCGTTATACATAGACCGCGTGACGTCACGTGACCTAGTAACGTCACGCGGTCTAGTGACGTCACGCAACCTCGCTGTGACGTCATACAGGGCCACCTCGCCTCTAGTGACGATCAGTCCGACAGTTCGTCAGCTAGCGGCAGCCAGGGCAGGTAACCTACCTCTAACTAACTGTTCACTTAGCGTTATACATAGACCGCGTGACGTCACTAGACCGCGTGACGTCACGTGACCTAGTAACGCCACGCGGTCTAGTGACGTCACGCAACCTCGCAGTGACGTCACAGGGCCACCTCGCCTCTAGTGACGATCAGTTCGACAGTTCGTCGGCTAGCGACAGTCAGGGTAGATAACCTACCTCTAACTGTTCACTTAGCGTTACACATTGACCGCGTGACGTCACGCGACCTCGCAGTGACGTCACGTGACGTCGCAATGACGAAAGATAAACGTACGAGAAATAAAGTTCAGTCACAAGATCTTTAACAGCTTTTCAGAAAATGAAAAAAAATCTATTTTACATTTTGCCGTTTTATATTAGCAAGCATATTTCAAAAACTTCAATTCCAATTTATATGAAACTAGTACTGTTTGATAGGTAATTTAATGAGGATTATTTGCTTCTTTGACAGTTTCCAACGAACTCCTGCAGTTTTTGAGTAAAATTAAAAATACTGCAAAACGGAACATATTTGAGACCGGTAAGAGGGGGACCCTAGGAGTTAGGAATTCTAAGGGTATACTAGGGTATACTTCTGTGGTCCTAAGTAACATTTTAGCACAAAATTAGACTTTTTTACCTCAAATGATAAAACGCCCGTACTTTTTAGATCTGACAGCAAAATTTTTAAGATTGTACCCAGTAGTGTCACTGAACTATTTTTTAAATTATTTCTCATTAAACATTGCGGCGATGTTTCTAATCACGTCAAAAGGGAGCGCAGTCGTGAGGTTATGTATGTATGTGTGTTAGTTACTATTGAAGGGACCATGGCAAGGTGAGTTGGTGCTCAATTAGTATGTAAACCTAGTGTACTTACTGTATACAGGGTGTAACAAAACACTCTAGTTATACTTAGGGGGTGCTCCATCAAACTGAACAACTTTCACTATGGAGCCAACATCGAAATCGCGAAAAAAAAATCACCACTTTCATACAAAAATGCAGTACCGTCTGGACTCAAATGTACGGCAGATTTTTTTTATTTTTATCTCGACGTTGGCTCCATAGTGAAAGTTGTTCAGATTGATGATCTGAAGCACCCCCTTAAGTATTACTAGGGTGTTTTGTTACACTCTGTATAAGCTGTACTGTGTATTTAATTTATTTTTGCATAGTTTCTTTCAAATATCATTGATTAATAACATGTTACAGCCATGTTGTGTTATTTTAAATCAAATTAAAGATTGAAAAATTTGAACTTCTTTGTGTCTTTGCCCAATTAAGCTACCGAACCAAATCAAATATACAGGGTGTAACAAAACACCCTAGTAATACTTAAGGCGGTGCTTCAGACCATCAAACTGAACAACTTTCACAATGGAGACAACTACGAAATCGCGAAAAAAAAAAACTGCCGTCCCATATATTTGAGTCGAGTCGGTACTGCAGTTTTGTATAGAACAGCAGATTTTTTTTCGTGTTTTCGAAGTTGGCTCCATAGTGAAAGTTATTCAGTTTGATGGTCTGAAGCACCCCCTGAAGTATTACTAGGGTTTTTTGTTACACCCTCTACTTTATTTTACACCAAAACATAAACAGTAAAATACAGAGAGAGAAAAATACAAGAGGCACAAAATAAAGTGGTCTTAGTGCTAAGAAGCGATTTCTTCCAGGCAACCAACGAACCATTACTTCAGAAGCCCAAATTTTTCAACACTACTATGGTTCGGTAACTTAATTGGTGGAAAACAGTCCCGGTTTCCGAAGTCCGAGACAAATTCAATTTTTAATTTAGTTTTTTTTTCAATTTAATGATTAAACAAAGTTAGATAACCTGGATACGCTCTAAACTGCTGTGCTTAGTCGTGCAATTAAAGCTTTCGTATTTGCTAACATGTTATCTAAATTCAATGAAATCTCCAATATTATGGAACCGCGTAAAGTCATATTTTAAAAAATTCTGTTACTTACCTATACCTTACAGGGTGTAAGGAAAATATAGAATAGAATAGAATAGAATTTCTTTATTTGTCTTATAAAACACATTATAAAAACAGTTATATTAAACAGTCAGTACTTACAAATACATAAAAAACACGAAAAATAAACATATTCAAGACAAAATGGTCTGTGACATCAGTATACGGTAGTTGGTCAGACCAACTACCACTGCTATTATTGTCACAGCCGAACTTAATGCTAAAAAAAGAGATCTACTATACAGGTTGTACAATAAAATGGGACAGCTACTTAAAGGGGTGCTTCAGACCATCAAACTGAACAACTTTCTCTATGGGACCAATATCGAAATCGCGAAAAAAAAATCCGCTCTCCCATACAAAACTGCAAACATAACTCGACTGAAATGTATGGGACAGTAGATTTTTTTTTCGCGATTTCGATATTGGTCCCATAGAAAAAGTTGTTCAGTTTGATGGTCTGAAGCACCTCTTTAAGTAGCTGTCCTATTTTAATTTACACCCTGTATAGGTTTTACGAAAGTCTTAATAACTAGTAACAATAAATAATTATATTAAATAGGCAACAAGTAAAGAAAAAAAAAAGCAACTATAAACACTTATCATTAACCTTTAAACCACATACTCTACCCATCAAACTGAACAACTTTTACTATGGGAGCAAACCGATCGGAGCAAAAAAAATCTGCTGTTGCATACATATCTTGAGTCGAGTTCGTATTGGAGTTTTGTATGAAACAGCAGATTTTTTATTTAAATAAAAATATAAAATAAAAATGAAAACTTTTTATTAAGGACAACAGAGATCCAATGTGTTAGTTGCTCCGATCGGTTTGCTCCCATAGTAAAAGTTGTTCAGTTTGATGGGTAGAGTATGTGGTTTAAAGGTTAATTATACTTTTCCTTACACCCTGTAGGTATACCTATTTTATCATCGGCATCGAATTAAGCAATTAAATTAATTTCATTATCGTTGATACGTACGTATTGCATTTAAAATCGTAAAGTTCCTGTGTTAAGCAATATTAATATGTATCTCTTAGAAATTAAGGTTAAAAATTACAAAGCACATTGACATCGAATCTCATTATAACTCAAAATTTTTCATATTTTTTAGTTTAATAGTACCTAAGTACATAAAATGTTTTATTATGGCCTATACCATGTTGACAATTATTGCTAAACTCAAAACGATGTGTGTATGTACCTCCACAGATAATACCAATGACTTTATAGACAAAATATATCTGAAGCTCTTTGACTACAGCTGCCCCTCTAGCATGATTTCTCTGCAGTGAAGGCACGACGCACCCTAACAGAAATTATATAGGCAGCTGTGTTTAGCCAAAGAATTTTAGATATTTTTTTCTACAGGGTGTTAGGGTAAACAGTTGCATAAGGGTCAGCGCACACCCAGCGTAGAACTGCTCGCGCATGCTCGAGCATGTTCTTTGCAGTCGCGCACACCTAGCGGCAAAATCCGCCGGCGGCAGCGGCGGAGCATGCTCGCGCGTGTTCGAACAGTCTCGCCGATGCTCCCGTGTTGCTACAGTTGACGTAGTGAATTTTGCGTTGTGTTTACAATATTTTATAGTAAAGACGTGCGATAACAACAATTTTAAAGTATGGTAGACTGGGATTTTGACGACCCGGTTGGTGTAATGGTTACCACGCCGGACTGCCAAACCAGGGTCCTGGGTTCGAATCCCGGTTCGGTCATTGATGTTTACATGTTTGTGCTGTTGTTGTATGGTTTCCATAATAAACAGCCTATTAATAGTGCTTTCTTGGGATCATTACAATGTATGTGCCTGTGAGCGTTATTTATTTATTTATTTTATTTATTTGGTAATTATTGGGTTACTAGCAAAGGAAGAGGAGCAAGAAGAGCACATCAATAAGATGAAAAGAGGCAAGAAAGATGTACTTATATTAGGGAAATACTACGCCCTGTGCTGTGTTACGGTTTAAAGTTCTAGGGACAGTTATTTTATGGCTAGGAACTATAAAATGGAATATGAACAATTTGAAAACCTACTAAATCTGCTTCGACCTTTCAGATTTTCTTTGTATTTTCAAAAAGAGTTCGATTATTATATAATATTATCTGTAGTAAATTGCCCTTTTCGGGCTAAAGTAGTTAAAAAATATGCTAGATTTAGTCCGAAACCGGCCGAGGCGGCAACACTTACGACGGATCGCAAGCATCGACACGGGCGTATGCTCGAACATGCTCGAGCATGCGCGAGCATCCGCGCGCATGCTCGCGACTGCTCCCGTCGCCGCGAGGAGCATACGCGAGCATACTCGAACAGACGCTGAAGGGATTTAATCACTTGCAAGCTATTTTCAACTTTATTTCAATGGAAATAGAGTTCATTATCAATTGAATCAATGAAACCTGCTCGCGCATGCTCGAACAGTTTTACGCTGGGTGTGCGCTGACCCTTACTTTAAAGGTGTGATTGTACACATGATACTGGACAACTTTCAAAATTCGCAAACATAAACGTTGACTTTGCATACAAACGTTCGATCAACTGATTGCATTTAGTATGGAAAGTTAAAAAAAAAATCCCTGAATTTCTTAGGGAAAGTTGTTCAGTATCATGGATACAATCACCCCTTAAAGTTACCCTAACACCCAAAATATGCAGGGTGAAATTGATATCATTGGCATCCTTTTAAACTAAGAGTCTACCCATCAAACTGAACAACTTTTACTATGGGAGCGAACCGATCGGAGCAAAAAAAAAAAACAACTTTCATACTAAACTGCAACGGCTACTCGACTCAAATGTATGCAACAGCAGATTTTTTATTTGTTCCGATCGGTTTGTTCCCATAGTAAAAGTTGTTAAGTTTGATGGGTAGACTCTTAGTTTAAAAGGATGCTAATGATATCAATTTCACACTGTAGATATAATATTTAAGTTCTTTGTTCTTATTATAGAAGCTAGTTTTATTTCTAAATAATTTGTTCTCCTTAAAGCGAGCATTGCTCTCTGCATGCTGCAAAAGACAGTTGGTAGTTATAGCAAAGATTCTGACCACCCCGAAAGGGATTTAGGGGGTCGAGGGGTTTATAAGGGGTCTTGAGTTTATGTAAAGCCTGACTAGAAAAATAAAACACAGCGCCATATTGCGGATAATCATTGGAACTATTTTTTGTACTTTTTATAGTACTGAAATATTGTAATTAGGGAATATAATTCGGAGCGCGCTCCATACAAACGAAGTCTGGTTATAGTCCAGTCATTTTACGGTTTGATCCGGGACTAATTACTAATAGCATTTTTTTTCGCTATAATATTGAAGAGCCAATTTGAGCTTAGGAATGTACCAAAATTAAAAAAAAATTACGTCAGCAACAGTTCCAATTTTAAAATATAGATATTATCTCGTTCTAAAAAACGTGATGATAATTTTTTATTTACACATATTGAAGGCTTTACCATTATACATACTTCAAACATGGTGTAAATATTTTTGCCTACTTAGGTTTTGAAAAATACATTCGTATTTTCTAATAAATCCTGTATAATGAAAATAATGTATATTGTTAAATCTAATTCAAATGAATGCATTAGTATTAATATTATTAATTTAAAAGCCTTCTGGGACACACAATTTTGATTTCTATGTTGCGTAGCAAATTTTTTTTTAATATGGTTTAGGATAGTATTTTTGTCACTAAATGGTGCCAGTTACAGTTTAAAAGTCCAATTAATAATTACTCCCTACCCCGCCTAACAAAACTCCGTAAAATCACTGGCCTATTATATTTTCACGTAGAAAGAGAAGGAAGCACGTGTCTTGTCATATTCACTCAATAAGAGATGCACATAGCAAATTCGCTCTAGTTAAAAAAGGAGATCGCTACCTTATTGCTGTCCTTATCGACGTAACCACTTTTTTGTGCTACGGCCACCTAACTCAAAACTGACACTTCATATAAATTGTATAGGATTTTATGAGTATCGCTATCTCATGCCCGGTTACACTGACAATCCGTCTACCAGCGTAAGCGAAAAATTCTTCGTCTATGTACTTTGAATACTAACCAATTAAAGTTAATGAAATTTTTCAGAAACAATCTAGAATGTACCTATAATCTCTATGTTTGTATGAAGTCAGATTTAAAATGTATACAGGATGTAACAAAACACCCTAGTAATACTTAAGGGGGTGCTTCAGACCATCAATCTGAACAACTTTCACTATGGAGCCAACATCGAGAAAAAAAAATCTAGCTTCCCATACATTTGAGTGGAGACGGTACTGCAGTTTTGTATGAAAGAGCGGATTTTTTTTTCTCGATTTCGTTGTTGGCTTTAGCACTCCCTTAAGTATTACTAGGGTGTTTTGTTACACCCTGTAGGTAAAAGTTACAGTGCCTCAAAGATTTCCATACAAATCTTAAATTAATCCTAGCACTAAAAGTGTATATTTTAACGAAAATCTAACTTTATACAAACATTTCTGAATTGTTTCTGAAAAATTTCATCGACTTTAATTGATTACCTACTATTGGAAATATCACCTTACTTCGTTTAAACATTCGGAATAAACTTCTGTTAGGTCCGCCACACACATACGGAATTCCGAATCAGGATTTTGGTTTTGTATTGGATTTGATAGCGAACGGAATTGTGGAAGTGGAAAATCCTATACAAAATCACAATTCTGATTCGGAATTCTGGATTGCAATTCTAGCACAGTCATTTTACGGTTTGAGCCGGGACTAATTACTAATTGCATTTTTTTCGCTTTAATATTAAAGAGTCAATTTGAGCTTAAGAATGTCCCAAAATTAAAAAAAAATTACGTCAACAACAGTTCCAATTTTAAAATATAGATATTATCTCGTTCTAAAAAACCTGATGAAAATTTTTTTTTTGCATATATTTAAGGCTTTACCATCATACATACTTCAAACATGGTGTAAATATTTTTGTCTACTTAGAAGGTTTTTGAAAAATACATTCGTATTTCTATTTTCTAATAAATATCTCAGTTTTTAAATTTTAATGCCTATTTTATTGATCAAGAATAATGTATTTTGTTAAATCTAACTCAAATGAGTGCATTGGTATTAATATTACTAATTTAAAAGCCTTCTGAGACACACAATTTTGATTTCTATGTTGTGTAGCAAATTTTTTTAAATATGGTTTAGGATAGTATTTTTGTCACTAAACGGTGCCGGTAACAGTTTAAAAGTCCAATTAATAATTACTCCCTACCCCGCCTAACAAAACTTCGTAAAATGACTGGCCTATTCCGTAAGTGTTGTGCGGACCTTAAAGGTTATAATTGATCGTAGCGGCTCCAAAGCAGGTTTTTTTTATATTTCTGGTCAGGTTTTATGTATGTATAATTTATTTATTTAGTTAACTATCACAGCTGTTTCGTTTTAAGTTTGTCGCACAAATATAGTTGCAAGGAAATTAGTTTTGTAAGGTAAGGTTTGTTGTAAAAATAAATTATTTATTTAAAAAACATTTTGTTTTTGTTCAAATTAGTCGTTGTTCACTAAACTGCTGTCCTGTACATTTGAGTCGAGTACAATTAATATTTCTATGACAATTATGAATCGCATTTTTGTATGAAATAACTGACTTTTTTTGTACCTATACAGGGTCTAAAACACCCTATTCATATTTAACTGAACAACTTTCACTATGGAGCCAACTTCGAAATCGCGAAAAAAATCTGCTCTTTCATACAAAACTGCAGTACCGTCTCAACTAAAATGTATGGGACGGCAGATTTTTTTCTCGACGTTGGCTCCATAGTGAAAGTTGTTAAGATTGATGGTCTGGAGTACCCCCTTAAGTATTACTAGGGTGTTTTGTTACACCCTGTATATATTTGAGTCGAGTACAATTCATGAATTGCGATTTTGTATGAAACAGCAGATTTTTTTTTGTATCTATATAGGGTCCTTCTTAATATGCTGACACTTTTTAACGGTATGATCAGACCATCAAACTGAACAACTTTCTCTATGGCACCAACACCGAAATCGCGACAAAAAAACCTGCTCGCCCATAGAAAACTACAAACCTACTCGAGCAAAATGGATGGGAGAGCTGATTTCTTTTTCGCAATTTCGATGTTGGTTCCATAGAGAAAGTTGTTCAGTTTGACGGTCAAGAGCGCTGAGTTCAGCAGTTGAAAATGCCAAAATTACTATGGAGATATGCATCTTTCTACTGCTGATTTGACTTTCAAAAATCGCACTTCTGTAGTATAATTTATGAAAGTCAAATCAGCAGTAGAAAGATGCATATCTCCACACTTATTTTAATTTTGACATTTTCAACTGCTGAACTCAGCGAATGAGATTCAAAAATCGCACTCCAGATCATCCCCTTAAAAAAGTGTCAGCATATTAAGAAGGACCCTGTATGTAATTTTTTAATCGAATCCATTTTTATTTTTAGCCTTTTGTTTGAAAAACTGCTGTTTTTTTTTTTCGATTTTGTTTCCATAGTGAAAGTTGTTCAGTATGATGGTCTCAACCCACTCCTTTCAATATTACTAGATTGTTTTGTTACACCCTGTATACCTAACCACAAACTTAACATAAGTTTGTGTACCTAACCATTCCTTTGACAAAGCGAAATAATTAGTGAAAGAATTTGCGATAGAATCCAAACAACTCATCATACCGTCGCATATCCTGTTTGTTTGTCATTGTTAGCGGCTATAAACAAACAAACAAACAAACATTGTCTGTTTCTAAATGTAACTCGTCACTAAATTGTGTCAGTTACATAGTAGGTACTAGGCAATTGCGTTTCAGTTAATTTTACAAGCACTAAGAAGACTAAGTGCCTTTTGCCTTTTTCAACACTTCCAGATAAGTACTTGATAGCTTATCCGACAGATCATTTAACATATAAGTATTTTATACACAATATGTAAAACGATCTGTCAGATAAGCTATTAAGAACTTATCCACAAGTGGTGAAAATGGCCCTAAATCTGCTATAAAGAGGACATAGTCCTTGCATCGCGCCCGAACGCGCTGAATACAAACGAAGTTTGACCTTATTTTCAATATTACAAGATCTAGAATCTAGATCTTGTCTGACAAGCCACAAATACACAGAGATTAGATGAGTATCTAGATTCTAGATACTCATCTAATCTCTGTGTGTTTGTGGCTCTAGAGTATCTATGCATCTATCTATGAGTATCTAGATTCTAGATACTCATCTAATCTCTGTGTGTTTGTGGCTCTAGAGTATCTATGCATCTATCTATGAGTATCTAGATTCTAGATACTCATCTAATCTCTGTGTATTTGTGGCTTGTCAGATTAAATTCAACAAAAACAAAAACAAAAATCTTCAACGCTAGAATTTGGTAATTTAGGATTTGTATGGAAATCTTTGTAATAATTTAATTAATGAGAGACAAACCATTTTTTTTAAATTTAATTTAACTTTGAGCTACTGTAAATTAAATATAATTATAAATTAACGAAAAACAAAAGAATTAAAAAAAACATAAGATTAACGAAAATCCGACAAACCGCAGGCATAGAGATTAGTTCTAGATCATGTCGAAAAAAAAAGACTGGTTGGTTAATACCAAACAAAATATATTCAAACTTCGTTTGTATGGAGCGGGCTAGGGTATATCCTATTAACAAAATACTTGAAAAGAAAACAGTGGTAGATACTTAATAAAACATTAGTGTTGCACAAAGTTAGTGAAATAAAAAATTAAGTGTTTACAATTTTACGAAGATACCTACGGAAAGAAATCACACTTCAGAGTTGAAACGTAAGTTACTTTTAGCTTTTGATACGGCAGCAACTGACAGCAATGCGAAAGGTCCTGGTTTCTTTTCATAGAAGATCGTGTGGCATGCTTGTCCGTCTGTCCTACCTATTTACGGCTGTAACTTTCGAAGCTAAACCAATAGCTATAAAAAATAGACGGATGAAATTTTCACAGAATGTGCGTTATTGTGTCAGATTTGCTAACAAATAATAAAAATATCCACTGCTGGACATAGGCCTCCCCCAAGGATCGCCATAACGACCGGTCCTGCGCTGCCCTCATCCAACGTTTTCCCGCCGCCTTCACCAGCCAGGTCGTCGGTCCACCGTGTGAGGGGCCTACCCACGCTGCGCTTTCCGGCAGCAGTGGACGTCCATCGGCTGAGATGATGATGATGATGAATAAAAATATCAAAAAGATAAAAATTAAGGGAGATCCTCATACAAGAAACTAGTTTTTATCAACGTTTTTTCTTCTCGCTCTATCTTATAAACGGTAATACATACAAACATCAAACTTGGTGTGATTATTTGGTGATTTATAGATCAAACTCTACAGTATAACAAATAATAATAAAATCGGTCAAGTGCGAGTCGGCCTACTCGCGTACCGAGGAGGGTTCCGTACCACACCACACCACCACAGAACGCAACATTAATACTTAGAAAAAAAACTTTTTTGTTCGGGACCTTTAGCGCGAGACCAACTCATACTTGGCCGGTTTTTAGTGTTTGTTGTTATTCTGTAGAGCTTGCTCTATAATCACACTAAGTTTGACGCTTGAACGCTTGGACGCTTGAAGGAAATTACCGTTTTTACGATAGAGCGTGAAGAACAAACGTTGATAAAAACTAGTTTCTTGTTGAAAACCCCCCTTAGTTTTAACTTTTTGACATTTTTATTACTTGTTAACAAATCCGCCGTAATAACGCATAATCTGAGAAAATTTCAACCATCTAGCTATTACGGTTCAAAAGTTACAGCCCTAAATAGGTAGGACAGACGGACGGACGGATGGACGGATGGACGGACGGACGGACAGACGGACAGACGGACGGACGGACAACGTAGGCTTAGTAATAGGGTCCCGTTTTCACCCTTTGGGTACGGAACCCTAAAAACCGCCCAGTGTGAGTTTGTCTCGCGCTAAAGGTCCCGGAGAAAACAACACTTTTTTGTAAGTTAAATAATGTGCGGTGGTGTGGTACGAAACCCTCGGTGTGCGAGTAGCTCTACTCGCACTTGACCGGTTTTTTTTAACTCTACCAACTCGTTGGAAGGTATGTTCCTTTGTAGAGAAGTTGCAGCCAGTTACAGTCTACAACACGGTACTTACTCCGTTTAGTACCTAATTATAATTAATATTTTAATCATAATTGTTTTTGGTTTTATTACCCGTGACGGAACGGACAAAGTCTACCTACCTAATAGTCCGAGATCCGACCGTAAAATTATGCACCTATTTCATAGGCGAATGAAATGTGATTCTGGTGTATGTTTACACAGGGGTTAATTCAACGACGCCAAGTTGCCTAGAAAAATCTTGCCGCAAGTACCTTTTCCATTATAATTTTTGGTATAACTTTTTCCACCTGTCTATTAGGGAAGCGAATGTGGTACCATCGAAGACTGACCTAAGTATTGGAAAAACTAGGGTTGCCACCTCTCAGTCTGCCGTAACTATAGGGTTGCCAGGTTCAAAAATGACTTCTTTGAACCTGGCAACCCTATAGTTGCGCAGATTGAGAGGTGGCAACCCTAGTTTTTTCAGTACTTTAGATCCAAAGATAAAATTTAGATCAGTCTCCTTCCTATGGCACCTCATTCACTTCTTTTTTCTAGGCAACTTGGCGGCGTTAAATTAACCCCTGTGTACAACATAATCATTAATCACATACAACAGAATCACATTTCGTTCGCCTATGAAATAGGTGCATAATTTTAAGGTCGGATCTCGGACTGTAAGTTACGTGTTTAGGGTGAGAGGTTGTGTGTGCAGTGCAGTGCAAACAAATGTTCAAATTCGTCTCCAAAACGTTTGACCGACTTAGACACGGTTTTCTGTGGGTTTGTGATTCATCGGGTATATTTATTAAATAAGTGCATTATAGTGTTTACTCGCCAGGGGGCGCTACATTAAACGTTTTTCGCTTGTGAAAATGAGTTTTAGCCTTAGTTTTAGCGCATTTTTGATGAGACGGCTTGTCCTATATGTAAGACGTTAAAAATATGACAAATAGACAGGGTGTAAGGAAAAGTATAATTTCCTTTAAACTAAATACTCTACCCGTCAAATTGAACAACTTTTACTATGGGATTAAGCCTGTCAGAACAAATGAAGTCGGTTAAAAAAAAACTATTTTCTCAATACGTTTGAGTCGAGTAGGATTGTAGTCTTAGTAGGTATGGAACAGCCAGGGGGAGCGTGTGAATTCTCTATGGGAACAGCTGATTTTTTTTCGTTCTGTCAGGTTTGCTCCCATAGTAGAAGTTTTTCAGTTTGGTTTATAGTACCTACTCTGTGGTTTTATGATCTGAACCACCCCTTAAAAATTCGGAAATAAAAATTCATCCGGTATCATCACGACGATGGATGTAGAGGTAAATGATACATAATTTACGATCTAATACATCACATACGGAATTGCAATCAGGAATCCTGAATCTGGATTACGATTTCGTTTGGATTTTCCGCCTCCACAATTGCGGGGGTATCAAAATCACAATTCTGATTCGGAATTCCGGATTGCAATTCCGTATGTGTGTGGCGACAGGCACGTATCCAGGGGGGGGGGGGGAATAAATCCCCCCGAAATTCAACAATTTGTATGGAAAAGTGATTACAGCACTTCTTCATTGTTTCTCTGTGAATATCCCCCCCGAAACAAAAGTCTGGATACGTGCTTTTGTGGCGGACCTAAATAAATGACTAAATAGGTACAACTTTTCAAAAACCAACGCCTAAAGGAAAGTAGGTAAGTAACGATAGATAATAAACCTAACCAGTGTGTTGTAGATGTTGCGGGGCTACCTCCCGACGGTGTTCCGTCGCAATCGTCCCGCCGTGCGGCTCGTCGCGCGGCTCGGCGCGTTGGTCGCGTTGACCGCGGCCGCGTCACTGTTGTTGCGCGACCCACGCGTTGTTAAGTTTGATCGTTAGTTTATTTTACTATTTATTGAAGGAGGGCCTGCGCATTCCTGGCGCAGAGCATTTTTATTGCCAAACCATTATTGACTTTCATCATTATCAGCCGATGAACGTCCACTGCTGGACATAGGCCCATTGGCGTAGCAAGGGGAGGGGGGGGGGGGGGGCAGAGACGGGCGACCCATCTCGGAAAGCTCGTTGCTCCCCTTAGAAAAATGGAAACTAGTGAAGAAATAATTCAATAGCACGGGCACTGTCTCAAAATGAGCTGGTTGACAAGTTTAAATACTTGACAGCTGGTTGACAAGTTTAAATACTTGGGCCACCTAGTGACGAGTGACCTCAGGGACGACCAAGATATAGAGCGGGAGCGCAGGGCATTGGCGGTAAGAAGCAATATGCTCGCCCGCAGATTCACTCGATGTACGACGCCAGTAAAGGTGACGCTCTTTAGGGCTTTTTGTCAATCCTTTTACTCGAGTGGTCTGTGGGTGTCATATACGCGACGAGCCTACAATGTGCTGCGCGTCCAGTATAACAATGCTTTCAGGATGCTGCTGGGACTGTCGAGGCGCTGCAGTGCGTCCGGCATGTTCGCGGAGGCGCGAACGGACGGGTTCCACGCGATCATTCGCAAAAAAGTGGCCTCGCTACTGCAGCGCCTGCGTACCAGTGACAACAGCATCCTGAAATGCATTGCTGCCAGATTTGACTGTCCCATACAAAAGCACTGGGTGGAGCTGGTGATTGGGACAGTCAAATAAAAGACATAATGCCTACCTACCCTGTCGATATTTAATTAACATACACTAACATAATTTTAAGTAAACATTGTTACTAATCATCCTACTAACAAAATTATGGATTGTCTTTTTTGGTCCGAAATAAATGAGTATTTAATTTAATTTAATTTAAAAATCATCTTGTGAAACAAAACTCAGAGGCAATAATGCAAAATTTCGAGCTCGCTTCGCTCGCTCCAGATGTATAAGCATGCTACGGCTGAAACACCCATACCACAACTGTTATTGTTTGTGAAATAATCGCGTTCTTCCACGTTTATAACATGTTCTACAACCTCCTTAAAAATCCCAAGCCAAATGTTGGTTACGGGGAGCCTTAAGAAAGTGAGTCTTGCCACTGGGGAGGTAGCTATGAGCTAGGTGGCCGGTTGCTCCCCTCAGGGAAAATTTCTAGCTACGCCAATGCATAGGCCTCCCCCAAGGATCGCCACAACGACCGGTCCTGCGCTGCCCTCATCCAACGTATTCCCGCCGCCTTCACCAGGTCGTCGATCCACCGTGTGGGGGCTTCTACCTATACCCACGCTACGTTTTCCGGTACACGGTCGCCACTCGAGAACTCTTCGGCCCCATCGGCCATCGGTTCTGCGAGCAATTAAAATTATGTGACCCGCCCATTATTGCCACTTAAGTTTAGCAATTCTTTGGGCTATGTCAGCTACTCTGGTTCTTCTGAGGATCTCTTCATTTCTGATTCGATCTCGCAGGGAAACTCCGAGCATAGCCCTCTCCATTGCCCTTTGGGTGACTTTTAGCCTTTTTATGAGGCCTTGAGTGAGGACCACGTCTCTGTTCCATATGTCATCACTGCAACACACACTGGTCGAAGACTTGCTTGTGTTGAGATAACAAAATTTACACAACTTTCGCCTCAAGTGGCTTCTATGCTCTTGGTACCTAATTAAAAATGCTCTGCGCTTTGCTTAATCCAGGTATATGCGCTGGCCCTAATTTGTCTGCATTTTTAGGGTTCGAAGTCAAAAAGGAACCCTTATAGTTTCGCCATGTCTGTCCGTAACGCTATGAAACTTTATCAGAATACTAAACCAGTGGCAGGAAACACGATTTTCTCTAAAATTTGGAGATAGCACTTCTAAAGTCTATAAAACACAGGGGGATCGTTTTACCTCGAGGGATCATTTTGTACCACTTTCCCCTAGTTTCAGCTAATTTTGTTAGACCTTTTATGGGTACAGAGGCTGTGATGATACAATTCTTACTAACTACTAACCAACATTAACACTATCCAGTGAAAGAAACCATATGGGAACATCAGATCAGACAAGGCGAGGCACGCCTGCGGGCGGGGATGGGCGCGGGAGGGGCGGCCGCAGTGCTGCCGGGGGAGGAGGCCGCGCGGGGGGCGGAGGACGTCAGGTTACGGGCCATGAATGTACTGCTCAGCGACCTGATACCTTACAATAGAAGTTTACGTGGTGAGTTAGCTATAAAATATCATAAGCGTGATAATGGCCTCGATTCGGAGTGTACCACGACTAAACTAAACTAAATGTATTCCTGTCACTTTCTAAAATAAGATTAAGAAAAGAGACAGAAAACCAACAGCTGACTTTAGTGCTGTCAAAGTGACGTTAAACGCCCAAAAACGACTTAAATAAGATGGCGTACATTATGATGACATCTTATTTTGCGCATTTAACGTCACATTGACAGCACTAAAGTCAGCTGTTGGTTTTCTTTCTCTTTTCTTAATCTTATTTTAGAAAGTGACAGGAATACATTTAGTTTAGTTTAGTCGTGGTACACTCCGAATCGAGGCCATTATAAGAGATAAGTGTACTTTTTGATAAACAAACTGCACTGGTAGCATGCACACCCGCGATAGCCGTGATACGGCTTTATCACGTCTTTTATCTCGTTCGTTCGCGCGCAAAAGAACGAGATAAAAGACGTGATAAAGCCGTATCACGGCTATCGCGGGTGTGCATGCTACCAGTGCTGAAAGGGTGATGATAGGTGGGGTTTATCCCCCGAAGATGCCGCTTTCCGACTCTGTCGGGGAGAAAAATAGTGTACTAAGCTCGGGCAGAAAATAAGGAAGCCTCTGATCACATTTTTGTTGAGTTCGGCTTCGCGTTGGTCAACAATTTCATGAGGTCTGAGACCTCTCTTACTTTCCTGCCCTCGGTGTGTAACTATCATTTACACTATGCTACTATTGTGATGATGGTGCAAAACCTTGCCGCTCGCACTTATGGCCGGTTTTAGTAACGTTTTTCCTCTCCTTGCAGACTACAGGAATCCGTCGTGTCAAAGCGTCCAGTACGACGCGGAGCTCCCATCAGCAGCCCTGATAATAATATTCCACAACGAGCCCTTCTCGGTCGTTGTACGCACGTTGTGGAGTGTGGTGAACAACGCGCGTCGTGACCAGCCCTGGCTCCGCAACGCTAGGGTTGTCAGCAAGACTGGACGCGCTATGAAGTTGGGTACGAAGTCTTAACTGATTTTATTATTTACTAGCTGTTGCCCGCGACTTCGTCTGCGTTACCCGGATAAAAATTACCCTATATCTTAATCCAGGCCATGGTCTATCTGTATGCCAAATATCATCAAAATCCGTTTAGCAGTTATTGCATGAAAGCGGAACAAACATCTATCCATAATTACAAACTTTCGCGTTTATAATATTAGTAGGATTTCATCATCATCATCATCACAGGGACCCTGTATAGCCTGATGATGATGATGAAATAATGTTCTTAATGTGCTGACGGTTTTTTAAGGGGATGATTAGACCATTAAACTGAACAACTTTCTCTATGGGACCAACATCGAAATCGCGAATAAAAAATCTGCTGTCTGATACATTTGGCTCGAGTAGGTTTGCAGTTTTGTATGGAAGAGCTGAATTTTTTTCGCGATTTCGATGTTGTTGCCATTTGAAAGTCGTTCAGTTTGATGGTCCAATCCCCTTAAGAAACAATCAGTATATTATCACCACTGGAGATGTCTTCATAAAAAAAAAACCGTAACCCTTAAAAGCTGGTAGTAAGTACCTGGCCACCCTGAAGAGGAATGCGGTCGTAAGGCCAGCAGTCAAGACGTCGATGTCTATGTGCTAGGTATTGATTCCAGAACTATCCAAGAAGATCAACCCTTTATTCTATAATATTTCCTAAATTCCGCAGAAGAACCAGAGTAGCCGACATAGCCCAAAGAATTGTTAAGCTAAAGTAGCAGTGGGCGGGGCACATTGCTCGCAGAACCGATGGGGCCGAAAAGTTTTCGAGTGGCGACCGCGAATCTAAAAGCGCAGCGTGGGTAGCCCCTCACACGGTGGACCGCCGACCTGGTGAAGGCGGCGGGAACCCGTTGGATAAGGGTAGCGCAGGACCGGTCGTTGTGGCGATCTGCGGAGGAGGCCTATGTCCAGCAGTGGACGTCCATCGGCAGAGATGATGATGATGACTTCATAAATTGAACTTGAAAACGAAAGCTACTCATTTCCCAGGTTACCCAGGCCAGGACCCGCACTCCCTCCTCGTATACCTGAAGGAGATAATCCTTGTGGACGATGGGTCAACCCTGCCCGAGCTGAAGGGGAAACTGAGCCACTACATCCGCACCAGACTGCCTCCAGACCTCATCAGGATAATAAGGATGCCTCAACGGTATAAAAACTATTTTAAAAATTACTGTTTTATTTTTATTGTGCTACTTGGCTGTGCCCGCGACTTCGTACGCTTTGTTAGTCTAAGGCTTTGTTATATCCAACCAGTCTACGTAGATCCTTTGATGTTATAAGATCCCATCAAAAATAATATAATCATTATGGAAAAATATACTGGAATTAGAGTTGGAATTGGAACCCAAAAAATTAAAAAAACATTGTAAATTCAATATCCATGATGATTATTGTCATTATGATCATCAAGCATCACGGTTGCAGCATCAGTCGAAACCCGAAATTCAATGTCACTTTTTTTTATTTATAATTAAATGGACTCTTGCTTGTGCGTTAGCACTGCATTTCCGCCAGTGTCAAGTGTAGTTTATTGGGAGAATCTATCCGAATCTCTGGGACTGTTTTTGGACAAGAACAAGAAGAGATTGAGGAATGTGGAGCCTCGTGGCAGGCACAAACGCGACGCGCGAAACCACGCGAGACGTGTACTCGGGTCAGTTCCTGCAACGTGACTCAATGTCACTGTTGATATCTTGTCATCTGCTTGTCACCCACATTGTGACGGCTCGGTAGCACAGTCGGTAGTGAACCTGCCTGCTGTGCCGAGGGTCGCGGGTTCGAATCCCGTAAGGGACAAATATTTGTATGATGTAGATTGTACCCGAGTCATGGATGTTTGTATCTATATATGTATTCTATATCGCTGTCTAGTCATCATAATACAAGTCCAGGCTAGATTCTGGTACTTTAAATGTGACTAGATAATTTGTGTGACATTGTCCAAGATATTATTATTGTAAATTAAAAATCAGCAGATTCTCAAGTTCGGTTTAGGTAGGCAGATAATTCCTCAGAGTTGAGAAGTTGGGACCTGCAATTTAATGTCAAAGTCTCTATGCTTGTTACCCAACAATTATCATTCAAAATCAGCAGATTCTTGAATCTTAGTCTCATACAAGTAGGTAGGCCTCACAAATGACACACCTGAGAAAACGATTAAAATGTCCATCTTTGTAATTTTACGTCTTGTTTTATGTACTTATGCCAAAAAGACCATGCATGACGTTTTTGTCGCTTTTTCATTAGCATGCTTGCAGCATCAAGAAAGAAGCTTTTTCCATTTTTTATTATATTTAATAAAAAAACCGTGGTGGTCCAGTGGCGAGTACCTTGCCTGCCGTGCAGGAGGCGATGGTTCGATCCCCGTCCAGACCGACTCGTTCCAATGAGTTTTTCAGAATTTATGTACGATTTGTAACACCACTGGCTTTTCGGTGAAGGAAAACATCGTGAGGAAACCTGCATGCTTCAATTTCGAGGCATGTATTGTACCTACTGTCCATTACAAGTGGCCACGGGCTCACCCCCCGTCACACTAGACAGAGTTTCGGTACTACTAGTGAAATGTGGTTGTTCTGAGGTTTCAGAATATCTCTGACTACCCCCTCGGGGAATATAGTCGTGAGCGTATGCTAACAAAAATAAAACTTTTTTATAAGGTAATCTTTTCATATAGGTATTTTGACTTTCATCTAAAAGCTGATTTTTCACTACTTGTATTCTTGTTCCGAGGGGGAGCCTGGCGATCTGAGATACAGGTACATTTTGCCCCAGATGCCAGTCTCCCACAAAGACTAACTTTAATATTTTTAAGGTAATTAAATTACCTTAGTGTTAAAACCTTAGAGTTATTTTTATTTTCTTTGTGTGAGCCAATAAATAGGTACTTTTTACTTTTTTTTTTACTGCCCCTGCAGCATCAAGAAAGAGGTTTTTTCCCAGCAGTGGTGTTGATATGGTCTATTTGGATGTGTTCTTCAGCGTGGGTCTGATCCGCGCGCGCACGGCGGGCGCGCGCGCCTCGCACGCGGACGCGCTGGTGTTCGTGGACGCGCACTGCGAGGTGCAGGCGGACTGGCTGCGGCCGCTGCTGCAGCGCGTGCGCGACCAGCCCAGCGTCGTGGCCATGCCGATCATCGACGTGCTGAACGCGACCAACTTCCAGTATATGATCTTCGATAAAACTATTTTTTCGGTATGTTTTGTTATTTTTTGTTTAGTATACAGGGTGTAACAAAACACCCTAGTAATACTCAAGGGGGTGCTTCAGACCATCAATCTGAACAACTTTCACTATGGAGCCGAAGCCGTATTACAAGTACTGTATAGGTACAAGTTAGGGTAAACAGTTGCATTACTTTAAGGGGTGATTGTAACCATGATACTGAACAACTTTCCCTGAGAAACCTAAACAGGATATTCGTAAAAAAAATGTATGGCTTCCCATACTAAGTGCAATCAGCTAATCGAACTTTTGTCACGGACCTGAAAAACGGACGGAATCTCGTCTAATCAAAAGTGAAGCATCCATTTATTCGAGTGTGCGTGCTATCGCCCTGTCGCGCGGTACCTACCTACACAATGGCGGCGGGTTGTCGGACCTGCGCCTAGAACTGGTGCGTCTGTGTGAGTGTAGGTCCCTTGTAGAACAAACGAAATTGTAGGACCTAGCATGCTTCACCTCTTTTTAGAGTGACATTTGTAGACAAAACAGACTTTTGTATGAAAAGTCGTTTTTTGTTTGCGAATTTCCTATAGGTTTATTTGGAAAAGTTGTTCAGTATCATGGGTAAAGACCCCTGAAATCCCCTGGTATCACCCCTTAAAGTAATGCAACTGTTTGTCCCCTCCCTGTATAGTCTTCTATCTTGTCAGCATAAGCTAACTTGTAACTTTCAATTGATTTAAAAATTGTGCCTATTGCCATTTTATTTATAAGAGGAGGGCCTGAAGTGGAATCCTACAGGTTATAGCTTACATATTAAGAGGACTATCACAGTCCAGTGGCGCCCTCATCACATTAAAAAAGATTTCTCAATAAATAAAGCCTAAATTAAAAAAGTGCTCAACACGAACACTACTAAAGCCTTCAAGCCATTGTTATACAATACTTTTATAGGTTCTAAACATTCCACTTTTAGACAATTTCGAATAAAAACAAAAGCGGCCGTTTTTTTCTTTTTTCAAAATTTGTATTGTATTTAGACCTTTAAAAAAACCTATAAAAGTATTCTATGAAAATAGCTTGAAGGCTTTTGTAGTGTTCGTGTTGAGTACTTTTTTAATTTACTTAGGCTTTCTTTATTGAGAAATCTTTTTTAATGTGATGAGGGCGCCACTGGACTGTGATAGTGATAGCCCTCTTAACTTATTATCAATTAATATGCACATCGCATACGTATAAACACATCGTAAGGAAACCTGCATGCTTCGATTTCGAGGTATGCCGTATTGTATCCACTGTCCATTACAAGTGGCGACGGGCTCACTCCCCGTCACACTGGACAGAGTTTCGGTACTAGTGAAACATGGTATGAATAGAACGACTACCCCCTCTCGGGGAATAGAGTCGTGAGCATATGCATGCTATCTATTAATATGAATAATGTCCAACATCGATAGCTCCCCGGGTTCCTGTTCGAGGGCTACCTGTACTACGTGGACATACCGCCGAGGGAGATAAGGCGACGCGGCTCCGACATAGCTCCCACGAGGTTAGTGTCACATACCCCTTGTTATCATCATCATCAGCCTATATCCTCTCAACTGTCATGATCATTGCGGGTTTCCGTCAAAAACCCCGATACTGTCATGTTTTAAAGACATAACAGTGACTAATGTCGCTGTCTCGCTCTTACTTAAGCAAAGGCTTCTCGATAATAGAGATAGCGAGAAAAAAAATATTTGAACCGTTGTGGCGTCGACAATTGAATATATATTATGAATTTAAATATTTACCGGGTGTAACAAAACACCCTAGTAATACTTAAGGGGGTGCTTCAGACCATCAATCTGAACAACTTTCACTATGGAGCCAAAATCGAGAAAAAATTATAAAAATCTGCCGTCCCATACATTTGAGTCGAGACGGTACTGCAGTTTTGTATGAAAGAGCGGATTCTTTTTTCGCGATTTCGACGTTGGCTCCATAGTGAAAGTTGTTCAGTTTGATGGTCTTAAGCACTTAAATGCACTTAAGTGTTTTATTACACTCTGTATATAGGTAAATAAACATGTTATTTAGGCTTTTATTGATAAATTTTAGTAATAAGTCCCATAGAACGAAATAAATCTTGATTTTAGAAAACCATGGCATACCACGATTCCTTTACTGTCACAAAGCCCGCAGGGAGCATGACAGTTTAGGGAAATGTTGCTATTTTTAGGGTTCCGTACCCAAAGGGTGAAAACGGGACCCTATTACTAAGCCTACGTTGTCCGTCCGTCCGTCTGTCCGTCCGTCCGTCCGTCTGTCCTACCTATTTAGGGCTGTAACTTTTGAACCGTGATAGCTAGATAGTTGAAATTTTCTCAGATTATGCGTTATTACGGCGGATTTGTTAACAAATAATAAAAATGTCAAAAAGTTAAAAATGAATGGGGGTTCTCAACAAGAAACTAGTTTTTATCAACGTTTTTTTTCACGCTCTATCGTATAAACGGTAATACATACAAGCGTCAAACTTAGTGTGATTATAGAACAAACTCTACAGAATAACAACAAATACTAAAAACCGGCCAAGTGTGAGTCGGTCTTGCGCTAAAGGTCCCGGACAAAAAAATTTTTTTTTTTCTATGTTAATAATGTTGTGTTCTGTGTTGGAGTGGTACGGTACCCTCGGTGCGCGAGTAGCCCGACTCGCACTTGACCGGTTTTTTATGTGACAGTTGAGAGGATATACGTCCCACTGCACTGGCACAGACACTACCCTCAGGAAGGCCGTATGTACGTTAGTTAGTGTAGTACCAGCATAGGTACACAAATTCTTCTTCAGCGGATGCAGGTTTCCTTGCGATGTTTTCCTTAACCGTTTGAGAGCAGTCGGCATTGTTTAGGTAAGTACATAAGTTAGAAAAACTTACCTATTGGCATGTCGTCCGCGCGGATTCGAACCTGGATCTCTAGACTCAGTAGTTTCCATACCTCTCTACATTGAAGATGACTCCAAAGGACATCTGGCACATAATACCAAAAAATGTATAACCGTCCTTCTATTTTTTTTATTATGGACTATGGAACACTAGAAACTAACTGCAGGCATTAGTTTATTTTATAATGATTTATTAGTTTTTATCATTTTTATACAGGTTGTACAATAAAATGGGACAGCTACTTAAAGGGGTGCTTCAGACCATCAAACTGAACAACTTTCTCTATGGGACCAATATAGAAATCGCGAAAAAAATATCTGCTGTCCCATACATTTCAGTCGAGTTATGTTTGCAGTTTTGTATGGGAGAGCGGTTTTTTTTTTCGCGATTTCGATATTGGTCCCATAGAGAAAGTTGTTCAGTTTGATGGTCTGAAGCACCCCTTTGAGTAGCTGTCCCATTTTATTGTTCACCCTGTATAAAAAAAACATTGTGCTTGCAACACATCCTATCAACTCCTACTAAACAACATTGACAGCCATTTTGGGGTTGCTGCTTTTTTTATAATTTATCAATAATAAATGATTAAATAACTCGTTAAATAAAAATAAATGATACTATCTGAGTCGTTTTTATAAAACACCATAATTTATTACACATTTGACTTCAGTCAAAACTTCTATACATTTTAAGGTATTTTTTCAAGGGAGAGCGGCGCTTGTCCTTTCGTCTGTCTATTTGTTCGAGTATCACGCAAAAACTAAGTTTCATCAAAATCGGTTCTGTTCAGTACTGAACCGATTTTGATGAAACTTTTTTTGTTTGAAAGCATATTGTTTGACTTAAAATCTGGTAAGTACATACAGGGTGAAATTGATATCATTGGCATCCTTTTAAACTAAGAGTCTACCCATAGAACTGAACAACTTTTACTACGGGAGCAAACCGATCGGAGCAACTAAAAAATCAGCTGTCCCATACTTAAACTGCAACGCCCTACTCGACTAAAATGTATGCAACAGCGAATTTTTTTGTTCTTCCGATCGATTTGCTCCCATAGTAAAAGTTGTTCAGTTTGATGGATAGACTCTTAGTTTAAAAGGATGCTATTGATATCAATTTATGTATAAACTAGCGGCCCGTCCCGGCTTCGCACGGGTGGACGTCTAATCTTTTCTAGCAATAAATATAGCCTATGTTACTCAGGGTGAATGCAGCTTTCTAATGGTGAAAGAATTTTTTAAATCGGCCCAGTACTTTTTGAGCCTATTCATTACAAACATACAAAAATAGGTACAAATCTTTCCTCTTTATAATATTAGTGTAGATTAAGTATTGTATTTGCAGGGCTCCGATGATGGCGGGGGGTCTGTTCGCGATGGACCGCCGCTACTTCTGGCAGCTGGGGGGCTACGACGAGCAGATGGTCGGGTGGGGGGGAGAGAACCTCGAGATGGCCTTCAGGGTGTGGCAGTGTGAGTCTAACATCAAAACTATACAGGGTGTAAGTGACAGCCTAGCAAATACTGAAATGGTGAACTCAGAACATCAAACTGAACAACTTTCACTATGGAGCCACAAAAGGAAACGCAAAAAAAAATCTGCTGCTCCATACAAAACAGCTGTAGTTACCTGCTCGACTCAAATGTATGAAACAGCTGATAATTTTTAGGGTTCCGTACCCAAAGGGTGAAAACGGGACCCTATTACTAAGCCTGCGTTGTCCGTCCGTCCGTCCGTCCGTCTGTCCGTCTGTCCGTCCGTCTGTCCGTCTGTCCGTCCGTCCGTCTGTCCTACCTATTTAGGGCTGTAACTTTTGCCCTTTAATAGCTAGATAATTGACATTTTCTGAGATTATGCGTTATTACGGCGGATTTGTTAACAAATAATAAAAACTCCAAAAAGTTAAAAATTAAGGGGGGTTTTCAACAAGAAACTAGGCTTTTTCAACGTTTTTTCTTCACGCTCTATCGTAAAAACGGTAATACATGCAAGCGTCAAACTTTAGTGTGATTATAGAGCAAACTCTACAGAATAACAACAAATACAAAAAACCGGCCAAGTGTCAGTCGGTCTTGCGCTAAAGGTCCGGGACAAAAACATTTTTTTTTCTAAGCTAAAAATTTTATGTTCTGTTGTGGTGTGGTACGGAACCCTCGGTGCGCGAGTAGCCCGACTCTCACTTGACCGGTTTTATTAACGTTTCCTGAGGTAGGCTCCATAGTGAAAGTTCTTCAATTTGATGGTCTGAATCCACCGTATCAGTATTAGCCTGTATAGGGTGTAAACTTAAATGCGTTAAAAATGATGTTCAGTTTGATGGTCTGAAGCACAACTACCCAGGTCTACCCAATATCAAACTGTATAACAAAAAATTAAAACCGCCTTCAAAAAAACTAAAAAGTTAAAAAATAATATTGCAGCCAATGACTTTTTCGTTCGCATCATAAGAACATTAATTTGTTTTATTGAAGTCGCTGTCAAGCCGGTACGATTCGCGACATGGCTTGCATTTTTTGGCTTGGCTTGACACCGACTTCTATAAAACAAATTAATGTTCTTATGATGCGAACGAAAAAGTCATAGGCTGCAATATTATTTTTTAACTTTTTAGTTTTTTTGAAGGCGGTTTTAATTTTTTGTTAAAATTTTGTTTATTTCACAATTTTCAGTGGTGAATTCATTAGTTCGATTTAATAGGAGTGCTTTAAATTAAAAAACGCACTAGTCGGCAGTACGATTTTCGAAGGTTCCCCTCGATTTCTCTGAGATGCCATCATCAGATCCTGGTTTCCTTATCATGGTACCACCCTTGGAACATCTCCTTTCCAACAAAAAAAGAATCATCAAAATCGGTTCATAAACGACGAAGTTATCCGCGAACACACATAAAAAAAAAAAAAAAATTATATACGGTCGAACTGAGAAACCTCCTCCTTTTTTGAAGTCGGTTAACAAAAACATGTAGTCATTATCCTTACAGTCGCACACAGATTGCCATAAGAGTGACAGAGCTAATTTAGACGATAATCTGTTACGTTGTTTTAAGCAAATTCAAGCAAAATTCGTTCCTAACGTAAGGAAATAGCTGAGTCTTCCAGCTGGAGGTCTGGTGACAAAATGATTCAAGACGGTTCCGTTTACTATTGACATTTCACTTATTCTAATTTGGCAGTTGTCATAAGTGTGAATGGATGTCAAGTAGCGTTTCTATGTCTTGCTTTATATTATTTATCTACCCTATATTTTGTCTTTGACAACTACCTAGCTTCAGACCATCAAACTGAACAACTTTCACGATGGGAACTTGCCATCCCTAAGATATAATTAATCTCCCGACAGGCGGTGGTTCGCTAGAGGTGATCCCCTGCTCCCGCGTCGGTCACGTCGGCTTCGAGTCCCACCCCTACATACCGAACAATTCCGACTGGTTCAGTAAGTTATACCTCTCTACTAACCTCTGTGGGGCGTAGCGTAGTTCTGTCGGCCGAGGCACAGACGGGGACAACATAATTCATAATTCATAATTCATTTATTCATGCGATCATATGGTACATAAGAGGTGTTACAAAACAGAGTGGATCAACATATGATACCCATTGTGGGCACAGCATGCTGTGAAACACAGAACAACATTTATCGTATTCAAATCAAAGCTATTACAAATTAAATTCAATAACATTACCATAATAGATTCGTAACATTCATTAAAATAAATATAACAGTGACAAAATTCAATAACTCCAAACAATAACGACATTCGTAATAAAATTAGGCACATAAAATTTTACATTAAATGAAAGATAAAACAATTGCTTAGTCAGCATTAGATTTGAAAATTATTTATACAAACATTGAATCAAAATAATAGTAATAATAGGTACTTAAGTATAATTTATGTCTATGAAATCAAAATAAAAATGTTACAAAAAAAAATCATTAGAAAATTATTTATACAAGCATTCGAATAAAATAATAATAATAATGGTAAAAAAATCAAATTAAAAATGTTACAAAAAATCATAAAATCATAAAATGTCATCAAAAAATTCTTTCGTATCATAGTAACATTTATCTATTAAATATTGTTTAAGTTTATTATTAAATATATGAGTTTTTGGTTCTAACTTGAAACATTCTGGTATTTTATTGTAAATCTTTATAGCTGAAAAGTACGGACTTTTGTGGTCAACAATTTCAAGCTCGCGTCGCCCGCTTCTCAATTTTTTATATTGTGTTTATTTTAATGAAAATTCACGATAACCATACAATTTTATGATAATGGAAGAAAACGAAATCACGTACCTACACTATCAGTTCAATCAAGCCAAATACGTTCTGTACCTAACGACCAAAAAATACCTCAGTGATAATATTAAATGAAAATAGCTGTCGTGGTTGCGTTTTGCTACTGCTTTTTGGATGATTTTTCTATTTTACTAGTTATTTCTGTTCCTCACCTTTTCTTCCTTCGGGCGCTGGTTAGGGCCGAGGAACATAAAATAAAGCAAGTTTAAATATTAAACTGCAATTTATTGAAAATGAATCAACCGCACGTTATTGACGTAGACGTTTGAATGGCAAAACCATAAATATAATTTTCCTACTCTATGTTCGGATTGAACATGTTGGGGGCCAGGAAGAATCTTACAAATACTACTAATGCGAGAGATAGCCCAGAGCCAAACAAAAAACATAAGTCTCCATGTAAAAAAATACAAACTTAATTAACTTAAACGTTACATTAACTATAATCAATAGGTAGTGGGCAAACCTTCATTACACTAGTCCTAACGATAGAACCTTTAGCAGTTTTTACATCTAAAGCACGCACTAGGTTGTCTTTGCCTGGCATCACCTCTACTACCCTACCAATGGGCCAACTTAATGGTGAAAAGGTATTGTCGTTTTTGATGAGTACCATCATTCCCTTTTTTAAATTCACTTGCTCCCCTTTCCATTTGGGTCTATTTTGTAACATAACTAAGTATTGCTTATGCCACTGCATCCAAAAGCTTTGTTGCATTTGAGTGCATTGTTTCCAGAAACTTAATTTACCAATACTTTCACCAGTAAGATTTAATTCCGGGTAGGATGACAACGGTGAACCCGTGAGGAAGTGACCAGGTGATAAATATGACATATCGTCAGGATCCCTTGACATTGGTGTCAATGGTCGCGAGTTCAAAATACTTTCTATTTGTACTAAAACTGTGTACAATTCCTCATAGGTCAAAACAGTGTCAGAAACCACACGTTTGACATGATATTTTACTGATTTGATGCCTGCCTCCCACAGACCACCAAAGACAGGCGAATAAGAAGGAATAAAATGAAACGATATCCGCTCCTGGTTACAAAAGTGAATAACATCATTTTGATGTTCTGCGGAAGACTGCATTTCATACAATTGATTAAGCACATTATTAGCACCCTTATAATAAGCAGCATTATCGCAATATATTTTGGTAGGCTTGTTCCTACGCGCAATGAAACGCTTTAGACATGCTAAAAATGTGTTTGTAGTCATATCCGACGCCAATTCTATATGAATTGATTTTGTTACAAAACATACAAAGATAACAATATATGCCTTTGTTATTACAGGTTTACGTATTCTAGATTGTTTAACATTGAATGGCCCTCCATAATCGGTACCTACGATTTGAAAAGCCCTAGTTACATTTACTCTGTCAAAAGGGAGGGATCCCATTAATTGCGTAGAGTTTTTTGCCTTTAACTTAAAACATGTTATGCACTTATACAAAACAGATTTTATTTCTCTATTGGCATTAATAAGCCAATATTGCTCACACAAATTACTGAGAATCAACTTCTGCCCAGCATGCTTAAGCCTTATATGCTCATTTTGAATTATCAATTTCGTTAAAATAGAGTCCTTTGGCAAAATAATTGGATGCCTTTTTGAAAAAGGTAAACTTGTATTCTGAAGACGTCCCCCTACTCTTAACAACCCCGTTGAATCAAGGAATGGATTCAAATTAGCCAAGTTTGATTTCAAACTTTGATTAGACTTCAAAATGCAAATTTCTTTTTTGAAATGCTCTCCTTGTTCTAATTTAATTAAATCATGAAGTGCAGAAGTCAGTTCCTGCGGACACAAATGCCCTTGCCTTTTATCATTAGTATTTATACAGTTATTTATAAATCTTTTTACATAAGACATGACTCGAATTAATTTTGACAAATCAGAATATTTTTCCACAATACTTTGCAATGCATTTACATTACATATATTACAAACTTGAGAAATGCCTTTTAACTCGGGCATGTTTTCTAATGAAATTGAATGTTTAAATTTACAATGAATGTAATCCTTGCTACATAAGTAAGCCGGACCATGCCACCATAACAGATTTTCCTTCAACGACTCCGGTTCCATACCTCTTGACAAACAGTCCGCGGGATTATCTGTTGTGTGGACATAGCCCCATTGGAAACCTGTAGACAACTGTCGAATTTTCTCCACTCTATTAGCCACGTAAACACCAAGCTTTACAGGTTCAATTGCTAGCCAAGATAACACAATTTGTGAATCCGAATAAAGGTATGTTTGTACACTGTATTTAAGTGACAACGTTTCTTCTACCCTCTTGGCTAACATGGCCAATAGTAAGGCACTATTCAATTCAAGTCTCGGTACAGTGAGCGGTTTCTTTGGATTAATGCGAGACTTAGAACATAATAAATTAACTTTTACAATGTCACTGGGATCGATAACTCTTAAATATAAACAGCATCCATAGGCTATATTCGATGCATCAGAATAGCCGATTAGTTGTATCAAGTTAGTGGCATTTAGATTAATGTTTCTTGGTATAGAAATACAAGACATTTTAACCAAACCTTGAGCAAATTTAACCCATTGCTCATTTAACGCCTTGGGCAAATTATCATCCCACTTCAACTCCTCAAACCAGACCCGTTGCATCAAATATTTAGCCTGGACCAATATGGGTCCTACAAGCCCCAAGGGGTCATAAAATTTACTAATGAAGCTAAGCATTTGTCTTTTGGTATACGTCGACTGAACCTCCTTTTCAGGACATTGCATATTTAATGTATCAGAGGCTACGTCATAGGTAAGCCCTAACGTTTTTATATACACATTATTTACATCAAATTCTCGACTTCCTAACTGAAGAAGCTCAGAGGGAATATCATGCAAAATATCAGGGCTGTTCGAACACCATTTATGTAAGAAAAAACTTGCTTTTCCCATAAGCTCAATTAATTGGTCTTTTGTTTGCACGAGCTCAGAGATATCGTTGCTTCCACATTGGATATCGTCAACATAGCTAGAATGTTGCAAAGCAAATGAGGCTAACGGGAACTCCGCCTTATAGTTTCGTGCTAACTCCTCTAAACAACGAGTAGCTAAAAATGCTGAACTTTTTAAGCCATATGTCACAGTCTGTAATTGAATGCACTTGACAGGGTCATGTTGAGAGTCGCGCCATAAAATATTTTGTAAGCAACAGTATTTATTATGCAATCGAACTTGTCTATACATAGCTTTAACATCACAAAGCAGAACAAATTTAAACGTACGAAATAGCGTCAATATGTCAAAAAGTTCACTTTGCACAACCGGACCATTCAATAAAATATCATTGAGGCATAAGTTGTTTTTAGTTTTCATACTAGCATCAAATACTGCACGGACGGGAGTCGTCTTGCTATTTAAATTAATCACGGGATGATGCGGAAGGAAATAAACGTTACCTGCCTTCAAGTCATATTTAGTAATATCAAAATATTCGGCATGACCTTGCTCAAGATAGTCACTTATGAATTGCTTATATTTTTGATACAAAAGATCATCTTTCAAGAGTCTTTTTTCTAGGTTATAGAACCTTTGCAATGCATAAGAAAATGAGCTACCCAACTCTACATCATCTAAGTCAAGTTTTAAGGGAAGAGCGACTGAAAATCTTTTATTTTGTAGCTGAACAGACTTTTGGAAAATTTCCTCAGCTAACTGTTCCTCAGTGCTGCCCTCTCTGAATACAGTGGGTACTTTTTCGCATTCCCAAAATTTTGAGATGGTGGTATTAATTTCACTAAGTTTTGGTTTAGGAACATTGCTGCTTGATATATCGAATAAATCGTTATCTTTGTTTTGAATAGAACAATGATTTGATGAAGCTGTATTGCCGAGCGACACCGGCAGGCTCCCAGCAACGACATAACCAAAACTCGTGTTTACCAAAAACGGACCAGATGATGCAAGCGGAAGTTGTTCACGCTGCAGGACCTGGAAAAATATGTCACAGCCTAATAATAAAGCTATTTCTCCCGTTTTGTTAAAACCCTTGTCCGCTAATTTTACATGCGAGGGGAAATTCAAGTTGGTTATGTCAAATGATTGCTGAGGCAATGGACAAGTAATATTTTTAACCACGCAGCAAGACGCATCTATTTTAAAATCAGTTAAAGATGAATAAACAGAAATATCCGCCCTTTGCGAGACATTATTAGTGCCTTCACATACTCCTGTGATCAACTGACTCACTTGAGTCATTTTACAGTCAAGTTTTTGCGCCAGCTTTTCCGTAATAAATGAAACTTGGCTCCCGCTATCGAGCAGGGCCCTGACGTGTGTGAATGTACCATTTTTATTTATTAAACGAACTTCAGCCGTTGGTAATAAAATTCCCTTTACTGGGGTTGTACCTGACAAAACTACAGCCTTCTTTATGTCCTCGCCATCCTTAGGATTGTGCGGACCCTCCGTGAGAGCAAGGGGTTGCACATGTATCAGCGTATTGTGCTTCTGTTGGCAGATAGCACACTTGAGGCGCAACGAACATTGACCAGGATGCTCATTTAAGCACACAGTGCATAGACCCTTTCCACTAACAAAATCAATTCTTTCTTTTTCTGGAGCCATTTTAAATTGAGCACATTCATACAGCTTATGAGATTTTGAACAGAACTTACATTTCTGAGCCTTTGCAGCAATTAGTGCAGAAACAGCCTTACCGGACTTCCCCGGCTTCTCCTCGAGAGTGTTCTCCATTGCAACGGCACGCTTCTCTAAAAACATAAGTAACTCAGAAAGTGTTGGCACTTCTTTCATGTCTCTCTCCAAATGAAAACCCCGGGTGGTATAAGAGTCTATCTTTCTAAAGATAATATTTATTAAGAGCGTATCCCAATGCTCCACTGGCTGTTTTAAATTTTTTAGGGCTGCTAAATGCAGATTTATAGTCGAAACTAGAGACCGCAAGCCCTGCGCTGTGCATTTTGCAAACGCTGGCAGGTCAAGTAAGCATTGTACATGGTGATTTATCATCTTAGGAACATTATTGTACCTGTTTTCAATGAGCTCAAGTGCTGCACTATAACTGTCATCCACGAGCATTAAATTCTTAATTAAATCAAGAGCTCCCCCACGTAATAACGAACGTAAATAATAAAGCTTTTCACATGCACTTAATTTCTGATCATTATGAATAACAGACCGAAACAAATTTATAAATGGAAAATAATCCATGTCATTTTTCCCGTCAAATACAGGAATGTTAATAGTTGGCAACCTCTTGTACTCACCTTGTGGGGTTTGTGGCATGCTTGCGCTAGAAACCTGGCATTCGCCTTTTTTCAGCGCCGTGCCTAAGGCTCCGACACAGAAATAATATTTTCCTTCAATGCCATCATAATCCTCTTTATCTTCTGGATTTAATACAAGAATTTCTTTGTTGTACAGCTCATACTCCTGGAAGGCTGTTGTTAACTTGGCAAGCTTTTCTTGCAAAACTACCACAGAAGCTTGAGGGAAGTCAGGAGAAGCACAAAAGGACTCTAATCGAGTGATGCTTCCTTTGATATAACCTCTGTTGGACACTAACGCCTTTAGCTCGACGTCCGCCATGTCGACGTACGCCTAAAAGACAAATACCTACGACCTTTTTGTAGTATTTTTAGTTAAACTATCTTAACATATAATGCAAACAAATATTTAAATATAAAATTTTTCGTAAGAAATCAACAACTCAACGAAGAGACGGATAGTGTCAAAGTTGACACCTTAAACTTTTCTTCTTTTTTCTCGTTGACAAATAGTCTTCTTGCACGAATCTAAGGAGTTTGCAAACCTCTTGCACGAACCGGCAATATTTTAAAACCGGAACTTGCAGAATCCCATAGACCGGAAGGAAGTATGTTTGAATTGTTCTATCTTGAATATGATGTTCGCAACAAAATGGATGCCGACTTTATGCCGACGAATAAAAATGAAAATCTTCGTATGATTTTATGAGTACCTCGACAGCATGATGAGACGCTCAAAGGATATAATTTCTCACAAATCCACGTTTTTACTTATGCTTCTTGCACGATATGGTCGCACGACGCACAGAAGGCCAAAAATTTCAAGCCCGTCCAAATACTTTTCCTTGAAGGACCAATTTTTATGTTCCTCACCTTTTCTTCCTTCGGGCGCTGGTTAGGGCCGAGGAACATAAAATAAAGCAAGTTTAAATATTAAACTGCAATTTATTGAAAATGAATCAACCGCACGTTATTGACGTAGACGTTTGAATGGCAAAACCATAAATATAATTTTCCTACTCTATGTTCGGATTGAACAATTTCTACTTTTGAATACCTACGGACTTCTGGAGATGTAGAAGGTTTTTTAAAAATGCCTTAATATTTTCTGTTTATTATAATTATGACCGCCGTCCTGAATGGCTTTTAGTTTTCGTAAAAAATGGCTGGGTCCAAATCTGCCATTCTTCTTTCAGACACATAAAACTTCTGTCACAGTTTTTATTTATAACACGGAGAACATAATATAGTCGTGAGTTTAACATGCTTTTGGATCTAAACAGATTTAGCATTTCTGTACCAATGTAATGTTTACAAACAGGACTTTTACTGTACTTTAGTAAATAAAGTGTTTCATTCAAAACAGTCACTGTTGCGGGTCTGATGGAAGAAATCTCTATGGAGATAAGCTCGCCCTTTCTAGGTACATGTCTCGATTATTATTTGTATCTATGTGTATGTGTGTAGGTATAATATGGTTTGTAATTTGCATAAACAGTAAGTTTTAGCGCGTAGGTGGAATCCCACTGCAGGACAAAGACATCCTCTCACAAATAATGGTGAGAGGGAGTGGGACATACTCCACCATGTGGGCAAAGTGCGGATTGGTGTAGACAAATTAGTGGTCAACTTGCCAGAGAATTTTCAAGCCGTCTTTATTTAATAGGCCTCTGACCTGACAAATAAAAATAAAAAGACTAACTACTTGACAAATGTCAAGACCAGACATTTTGGTCATTCATTTGTACATAACGAATAGTAAAGTTACACCTCCAACGGAACTATCCGCGGCCAACTGCTTAAAGTTGCCTTCCGGAGTACGGAGGCGCTCGAGATGAAATTCAGAATTTGCACTTTAGAATTATAATGGTCTGGATTCAGCATTTCTACGGGCTGTCCCGTACTGGTATATTACACAGGTATATTTTATTCAATTTGTGTAGTACGATTTAGTTATAATTTTGTAAATTTTGATGCCTGGTTTTAACATTTAGAGATGTATAAGGCAGCCTGTCCATTGAAGCGAGCTGGCTGTGCGAGCTGTGTAGCTGTGTAAATATTAACCAATCAGGAGCTCGGCCGATCTCGGTCGGATCTCTGATTGGTTAATATTTACACAGCTACACAGCTCGCACAGCCAGCTCGCTTCAATGGACAGGCAGCCTTAAGACCGGCATTTCCTCGTTGACGGAGTGTCGCGCAGCAGTCGCTGATTGGCTGACGTTGATGCTGTCGCCCGATTTCCAATAGCGTGTTGATAGCACCCTTATACAGGGTGAAATTGATATCATTGGCACCCTTTTAAACTAAGAGTCTACCCATCAAACTGAACAACTTTTACTATCGGAGCAACTAAAAAATCAGCTGTTGCATACATTTGAGTCGAGTAGGCACTGCAGTTTAGTATGGTACAGCAGATTGTTTATTTGCTCCGATCGGTTTGCTCCCATAGTAAAAGATGTTCAGTTTGATGGGTAGACTCTTAGTTTAAAAGGATGCTAATGATATCAATTTCAGCGAGCCTGTATGCGAGTTCCATAGTCTTTTAGGGTGCATCCACATCTGACTAACGCGCCGCGAATGCGCAGCTCGCGAGCCGCTCGCGCGCCGTTCGCGAGCGGCTCAAGTTCGTCAGATGGTAGACGCAGCCTAAGGTTGTTGATGAGACCTATAATCAAAGAGATTTAACATATAGCTAGTAATATATGAAATGTCTTTGCCTATAATGAATATGGTCAGTGTGACGCAGGTACCAACACTGCTCGCATGGCGGAGGTGTGGATGGACGAGTACGCGGAGCTCATATACCTGTACCGACCACATCTCAGGGTGAGATCTTGTTATCAAATCACCCTAGTAATCTTTGATTAAATTAAAATATCGGAAGACACGTTACGTTCTTACATTACGTACACAAACAACGACCTGTTTCTGCCACAGAGACATGTACTCACACAAGCGAATGTTAATATTAGACACATGGACTTCGAATGATAAAGGCAAAGACTTCTATTAAAACTTTTACCTCTCAACTGTCACGAAGCCCATTGCGGGCTTCCGTCAAAAACCCCGATACTGTCGCGAAACCCTCTAAGGGCCGCTACATTTATGCTTACGTTTTAAAGACATAACAGTGACTAATGTCGTTGTCTCGCTCTAACTTAAGCAGCGGCTTCTCGATAATAGAGATAGCGAGAAAAAAATTTTTGAACCGTTGTGGCGTCGGCAAATGAATATATATTACGAATTTAAATATTTATATAAGGTAAATAAACATGTTATTTAAGCTTTTATTGATAAATTTTAGTAATAAGTCCCATAGAACGAAAGAAATCGTGATTTTAGAAAACCATGGCATTCCACGATTCCCATACTGTCGCAAGACCAGCAGGGGGCATGACAGTATAGGGAAATATAATAATATAAATAAATATAATATAAAGATCTTGGACAATGTCACACAAATTATCTAGCCACATTTAAAGTACCAGAATCTAGCCTGGACTTGTATTATGATGACTAGACAACGATATAGGATACATATATAGATACAAACATCCATGACTCGGGTACAAATATTCATATTCATCATACAAATATTTGTCCCTTACGGGATTCGAACCCGCGACCCTCGGCACAGCAGGCAGGTTCACTACCGACTGTGCTACCGGACCGTCTGAAATGTTGCCGTTTTTATGTGACAGTTGAGAGATTAATAGAAGTCTTTGGATAAAGGATACCAATCCTCCTTACAAGAATGGAAAGATGAAAATTGGCCATGGCGGTCGGTAATGTTCGACCTTCTTTCGTACGTCTCCGTAGTCGATATTTCCCTGATATTTCCAACGTTTTTGTGTCCCTTTCTATCAGAACAAAAATTAAATAAAAACTTCTTTTTACATTTTTATCTTTGGATTAGAAAGAGACCATAGAATAAGAACCATAAAGGTATTATACTACGTAAGAGAGACGGTGACAGCTGAGAGAGCGAGATGTACCTAGCGGCATGCCTGTATAATAGAAAGAGATATGTGACGCGAGGCAATAGAACCGTTTTTGGGGATTTGGAGTCCTGGTAAAAATTCAGTTTCTGTCAATAATCGTGAACCTAAAGTGAAATCGTAGATAATTTTGTAAAATATACTAACACTGTTTCATTAAATTATTCACCATTTCACGTTAGATTGAGAATTAATACACAGAAATCGAACTCCAAAAAACGTCCAAAAACGGTTTCATTTGACAACTTATGTCACTTACTCTATTCCGTAAGGTATAATATCTTTATGATAAGAACCTATTTGAAACGGACAAAGTAACGTCGAAAACATAGACGGGAATTTACGAAAGAAGCACGATCATTACCGACCACCTCCGTGGTCTAATAGTTAAGAGCTTTGACTCTCAACACGGAGGTCGTGGGTTCGATTCCCACGGGGGACACCTAGTGATATGTCACTTTGTGCGTTTTTCCCCAGCTGGTTAGGACATTTGCAGGCTGAATCACCTGATTGTCTGAAAAGAAAAATGATTCCATGCTTCGGATGGCACGTTAAGCCGTTGGTCCCGGCTACTATCTCTGGTGGTAGTAGTCTTTACATAAAAACCACGTCAGAGACCGTAAGGCGGTCTGAAAAAACTCTGACACCAGGGCTATGCCCACACGATAAGAAAGAAGACCGACCACCAAGGATCATGTTCCACCGCTTGTTAGGCAGTGTGCGCTCCAAGGCCAGTGGTACAATACCTATGCCAGCTTACAGATTAGACATACATAATTAAAGAGACGTAATTACGCGACAGGTGGCTTGCGAGCAAGACTATGTATCGCCTTAATCTCAATCACGCACTCGTGTCATGTGAATGCCGCTCGGATTGCGACCAGTGTTGCCAGATCCAATTTTCGAAATACGGGAGGTGTACCAATAAAAAATCGGGAGATGTATGGGCGACATTATGAAAAAATCGGGAGATAAATTTTTCCTTAAAATTAATCAGACCATGGTCTTAATAAATGTTTTTTTATCATTTTTTCGTTTACTTTAAAATCATAGCAATTGCAATTTTTTTTAATATTTTTCTTGTGAAAGATCCCTGAATTTCCTAATTTGGCCGGTTAACCAAAGCAAAAACAGCAGTGCTAGCATGATACCCCGCGACTTCGAGTCTCTCTATACCATATGTCAATATCAGCGCGCCTTCGCCTCTATCTCTACAGTAGCTAACATGATGGCCGCGACTTACGATGACGCGAGCGCTCAACTGTCATTCGTAGACTCTAGTCTACAAATGCGAGCATGATCACCGTTCGGTCATAGCGTAAATAATATTAGTGAGAGCGCTTTATGGTCGCGACAGGCCAATTGTGCGCGGGCTCTAATTACCGATTCGGTGTTTCAATATATAAAAATGATAGTTTTAACCGTATTTTAACCCAACAAACCCGCGCCGCGACTTTGCTATCTCTCGGTAGAGTGGCTGCGGCGCGCTGTCAAATCATGCTCAGCATCGCGGGATAAATGACAGGCGCGGGTATGGTTTTCAAACCCGCAGGCGCGCGTCAAGCGAGTAATCATGCTAGCACTGCAGGTTTATTTCGCTACTTTGCAATGTTGCAAAATTAGTAAACTATAACTGCCAAAGCTTGCCATTGAATAGGTATTCAACTTTATGTTATTAAGTCAAAGTATAGTTTAGGCTACGCATTTTACAAAGTTATAGTACACATTTAATAGCTTAGCATTTAATTTTGTTCCGTTTTACGCAGTTTTTCCGAAAAAAAAGTTGTTCTTAAAAAATCGGGAGATTTGAGTGGGAATCCGGGACATCGGGAGACATTGACAAAAATCGGGAGATATCCCGGAAAATCGGGAGACCTGGCAACAGTGATTGCGACTGAGTCAAATTAGGCGACGGGGGCTCAATTTATGCGTTCCATGCGCTAGAAGCTAAGTACCGTATCTTCAGCTATTTTAATTTAATCAAAGCTAGGGGTGCTTCTGACCATCAAACAGGATTTGCGATTTTTGAATCTCATTCGCTGAGTTCAGCAATTGTAAATGTCAAAATCACTATGGAATGGAGATCTTTCTACTGCTAATTCGACTTTCAATAATCGCACTCCTGAAGTATGATTCTTGAAAGTCAAATCAGCAGTAGAAAGATGCCTATCTCCATAGTAATTTTGACATTTACAACTGCTGAACTCAGCGAATGAGTTTTAAAAATCGCACTCCTGAACAACTTTCACTATGGAGCCAACTTCGGAAATAAAAAATCTGGTACATACAATTAGTTTGAGTAGATTTGAAGTTTAATAAGGAACATCAGTTTTTTTTCACGATTTCGATATTGGTCCCATAGTGAAAGCTGGTCGGTTTTATGGTCTAGTATTTTTGTAACACCACAGTAGGTATAAGACAGTAACCCATCTTCATACAACGGTACCAAACGCGGCTTGTAAGTGTGCTCGCCAGTACCACCCAGTACGTACGACGATATCTCAGGCATCCAAGGCAGGGCCAGACGGTGCTACGCGGAGATATTGTCAGTGTGTGCGTGCTACGAGGTGTACGCCGTGTTTGGTACCATTGTATGAAGATTGATTACTGTCTTATACTGTGGTCTGTACTTTCGATTAAGAGGGCTATCGGAGTCCAGTGGCGCCCTCGTCACAATAATAAAGATTTCTCAATAAAGAAAGCCTAAATTAAAAAAGTGCTTAACAGAAAAACTACAAAAGCCTTAAAGCTATTTTCATAGAATACTTTTATAGGTTTTTTAAAGGTCTAAACATACAAATTTTGAAAAAAGAAAAAAAAACGGACGCTTTTGTTATTATTCGAAAGTATCTAGTGGAATGTTTAGAACCTATAAAAGTATTGTAAATACAGTAGTAGTATTGTAGTGTTGTAGTAGTAATAGTTGTAGTATTGTTTTGTTTTCTAATGCTATTTGTCTTGCTTCCTGTAGATATTGTAACTGATGATTTCTCTCTATGTCTTCTCTGTCTAACTTCGTGTTTCAATACGTTTCTTTACTTTTTAATCTCTTGCACTACGTTCCGATTCATGCATCTCCTTTTATAATAAGCAAGCACACTACAAGGTCTACGGTCCAATAACATACCTTACATAACAATGGCTTGAAGGCTTTTGTAGTTTATCTGTTGAGCACTTTTTTAATTTAGGCTTTCTTTATTGAGAAATCTTTATTATTGTGACGAGGGCGCCACTGGACTCCAATAGCCCTCTTAATACAAGGTACAGACCACAGTATAAGACAGTAATCCATCTTCATACAATCGTACCAAACGGCGTACGGCTCGTAGCACGCACACACTGACAATATCTCCGCGTAGCACCGTCTGGCGCTGCCTTGGCTGCCTGATATATCGTCGTACGTACTGGGTGGTACTGGCGAGCACACATACAAGCCGCGATAATCACGTGATCGTAGAACCACCAAGGCACGGGCTCGGTGAAAGAGCGCGCGGCGCTGCGCCGGCGACTTCGCTGTAAGACCTTCAAGTGGTACCTGCACCATGCGTACATGGAGAAGTTTGTACCTGTCAGAGACTCGATCGCGCACGGCAGGTACGTATGACGGTTACAGTCTCGGCTCGTTTACAGCCCTCGCCTACGGCTCGTGCCGCAATCCAGGGTCTTCTGTAATGAAATGACCAACTTAGCACTTGTATGTTTCTAAGTATCACATGATTAAAAATATCCCTAATGATCGCAAGCTTCATACAAAGCGGCCGCTTTCGATTCACTCACTCATAGCTGTACTACATGACTGCAAAGGGAAAATGAACACGAATCATTTATTTCAATCGTCGATGATATGCTATATAGATCTTTGAGGAGTTCTCTTGTCTATCCCCGAAGCCCTTTACCAGATCTTCACCAAATTAAAATGGGACCACCTCTGAAGTATGACCTACTAAACAAAAAAAAATTATCAAAATCGGACTACTCTGTAAAAAGTTATGCGTGAAATACATAAAAAAAATTATATACAGGGTGTACAATAAAATGGGACAGCTACTCAAAGGGGTGCTTCAGACCATCAAACTGAACAACTTTCTCTATGGGACCAATATCGAAATCGCGAAATAAAATTCCGCTCTCCCATACAAAACTGCAAAAATAACTCGACTGAAATGTATGGGACAGCAAATTTTTTTCTCGCGATTTCGATATTGGTCCCATAGAGAAAGTTGTTCAGTTTGATGGTCTGAAGCACCCCTTTAAGTAACTGTCCCATTTTATTTTACACCTGTATAACTAACTATACGCGTCGACTTGAGAACCTCCTCCGTTTTTTTTGTTTTGTTTTCGTCGGTTAAAAATCGCTTGAAGTCTTTTGTAGTTTATTGGAGTAGCACTTTTTTAATTTAGGCTTTCTTTATTGAGAAATCCAGGTCTACCCAATATCAAACTTTACAAAAACATGTATTGGCTGTGTGCACGACACTAGCGCCATCTAGCGCTACACGGCCCCGTGAATTATTTTTACATAAAATGTTAGGATAAAGTTTGTTATTTTATATTAAAATAAAGTAAAAACTAAATAAATGAGCAAAATTGTCGATATTAAAAATATTATACCTAATACCTAATTGGTTGAATTTCCCATTCTTTGTTACGAAATTCTCATACAAACTTTCACCCCCGTTTTCACACCTTTGGGGGTTGAATTGCGAAAAATCTTTTTTTTGTGAACACCTAGATAGCAATAAAAACATCCCTGCCAAATTTTAAGTATTAGTATTTGCTAGTTTAGATATTTGAGAATTGAAAGAGTGTGCGGATTTGCATAGATTCAAGCAAATCTGACACAGCTTCGCCGGGAAAAGTACTCTGCCACAGCGTGCGCTGCGATCAACTTGACAGTTCCCAACACCCACTTCGCACATAGCCAATAGTCATTCTTTACAGTCGCACACAGATTGCCATAAGAGTGACAGAGCTAGATTAGACGTAAATCTGTTACGTCTGTTAAACAAATGTCACAACTTTTTAAGAAAATTCAAGCAAAATTCGTTCTTAACGTACGGAAATAGCGGAGTCCTCCAGCTGGACGTCTGGTGACAAAATGGTTCAAGACGGTATCTGGAGTGCGATTTTTGAATCTCATTCGCTGAGTTCAGCAGTTGAAAATGTCAAAATTACTGTGGAGATATGCATCTTTCTACTGCTGATTTGAAAATTCAAGCAAAATTCGTTCTTAACGTAAGGAAATAGCGGAGTCCTCCAGCTGGAGGTCTGGTGACAAAATGGTTCAAGACGGTATCTGGAGTGCGATTTTTGAATCTCATTCGCTGAGTTCAGCAGTTGAAAATGTCAAAATTACTGTGGAGATATGCATCTTTCTACTGCTGATTTGACTTTCAAAAATAATTCTTCAGGAGTGCGATTTTTGAAAGTCAAATCAGCAGTAGAAAGTTGCGTATTTCCACAGTAATTTTGACATTTTCAACTCTATAAATATAGTAATTTATAATATTAAAATAATAAAAAAATTAGTAAAAAAAATAAATGAAATTATTCAATTAATTAGCGAATGAGATTCAAAAATATAACTCCTGTTTACTATTGACATTTCACTTATTGTAATGGGCGGTTGTCACAAGTGTGAATAGATGGCAAGTAGGTAGTGTTTTTATGTCTTGCTTTATAATATTTATCTACCTACCCGTACCCCATATACTACCTATATCCTTACTATATCTATGGAGAAATATTTATTATTGTGACGAGGGCGCCACTGATCTTGCTGTATTCATTCCATGTACTTACGCTAGTTATATGTAGTACTCTGTTCATGTACTCTGTGACCCACAGAAGTGCGATTTTTGAAAATCATACGAGCGAATTGGCAGTAGAAAGATGCATAATCTCCATAGTAATTTTGAAATTTTCTACTGCCAAGTCGCTCGTATGATTTTCAAAAATCGCACCTCTGAAGGCTGAATTTAATAAACTTTTTTTTTTTTTTTTTTTTTACTTTTTCGATGGTGTAGGCCGTGTAGGGGATGTATCGTGTTTGGCGGGGTATGGAAAACTAATGATATGTCGAGGGACGCAGCAACTTCTTATTCATTATCAAACAACAATATCCTCAGTTGCACAACTTTAATCTGATAAAACAAATATTAAACATTTCAATAACGCACTTCCATTGTAGAAAAAAGCAGAGCGAAAAAACTTGACAGCTGAAGCGGAACCAGTGTTGCCAATGCAAATTTTTAGGCAGCCGTGTACATTAGGTAAAAAAACCGTGTTTATATGGAAAAAGACGAAAAGAAAAAAACGGTGGGCCGTGTCACTGCTTAAAAAAGGAAACATTTTTCAATATTAGCCAAATGGTGCTATTTTAAGGTTTTTAACGTTAATTAAACGTTTGCAAATTTTATCTATTTGTGTGGAAAACAATTTCATCTCATCTGTTTTTTGCTCACAGAGCAAGAAAGAGGAACAAAACCCAGCCAACATACCGTCGACAACTTAGTTGCAATGTTGGCATTCGGTTTCGGAATTGGATACAGTACACAGTCGAACCATACACTTATTTATAACAGTCTAATACTCTAAAAGTGATTTTTTATAAATAAATTCGTCAATTACCGTAGAATTTGCGAAAAGCCGTAGAATCTGCTACGGCCACAGGGTTGCAGCCGTAGGCCGTGGATTTTGTAATTTTTTGGCCTGAAAGCCGTAGAACACGGTAATTGCCGTAGCATTGGCAACACTGAGCGGAACCTTTGGCTCCGCTGCGTTACTACAAAAACTAGATTAAAGTGAGAAATGTGTGTGTTGTTCTCAATAAAAACTTAGGGGTCGCGATTTGAAAGAAAACACCGGCTTTTGAACGAAAAATGTGCAGTGAGGGCTGCGGGTGAGCTCCGACAGTGCGTTCGCGACTGACGCACGGTGCTTTAGAAAAAGCATAAGAAAAAATTTAATTTGCACACATTGGCAAATTTTTGACTGGAGTCCTAAATACGAAACTGTGAAATCACGTAGCCTGTTAATCAGTAATCTAGAACATATTTCGCATTATTTTCTTGTAAAAGTCTCATTATCGTGATATCAATGAACTATTCATCCTATTTGCACAATCGTTTTCCAAAAATATGCTCAATTATGATCAAAATATATCACTGAACTTGCCAAATTACTGAACAAAACAAAAATTTATGCAAAAATGAACTTCGATTTTTTTTTTTTATATTTTTGTACTGTACCTATATTATTGTACCATGATCCTGTAGGAAACAAACGTTTCCTATCGATAGTGTATGGATATTAGCACCACCTAGCATCGAGTAGCGGAACTATTTACAACTGCGTTCAGGAGTGCGATTTTTGAATCTCATTCGCTGAGTTCAGCAGTTGAAAATGTCAAAATTACTGTGGAGATACGCATCTTTCTACTGTTGATTTGACTTTCAAAATTCGCACCCCTGGAGTATGATTTTTGAATGTCAAATCAGCAGTAGAAATATGCGTATCTCCATAGTAATTTTGACATTATAAACTGCTGAACTCAGCAAATGAGATTCAAAAATCGCACTCCTGATTTAGAACGAAAAATAAATAGTCTATAATGATAATATAAAAAATAATGATGTAAAAATAAATCTATAGTCCCATGGACGTAAACGGCTAGTGTCATTTCCGGGACTATAGTCCCATGGGACGCTTAAGTGGATAATAAAGTGACCGCTAAACCGCATCAGTGCGTCATTGCTTAGCGTCTCCGTCACAAACTAAATAGAGATACTACGGTCTCCGTAGTTATATCTATACTTAGGTATTTAACAATAGTTTAGGCAGCGTCGCCCACAGATGGCATCACTTGAACTTTACATCGCGCTATCGTTATGTTCAATACAAAAGTAGGTATATAGAGTTAGAATCAGTTGAAGTGAGTAAATTTTATTACTTAATCTTCCATTAATTTTTTGAGACGAATAGTTTATCTGCTATTCGTTTTTTATTTAATAACTTAATTAATTAACCTGGTACTACTATACACCAGAAGTGCGATTTTTGAATCTCATTCGCTGAGTTCAGCATTTAAAAATGTCAAAATTACTTTGGGGATATGTATCTTTCTATTTCTACTGCTGATTTGACTCTCAAAAATCATACTTGAAGAGTGCGATTTTTGAAAGTCAAAATCAGCAGTAGAAAGATGCGTATCTCCATACATTTCAACTGCTGAGTTCAACGTATGAGATTCAAAAATAGCACTCCAGCCTGCTTAGAGTTAGAACATAGGCACAGTATAAGAAAGATTATCTATTACTAGATAACATAGGTAAGAAAGACTCTTACCGTTAGAGGATTCAAGCCCAGTGTTGCCAGATCAAACGTAGGTCAAGGTTGATAAATCCGTAGAACTACAGACTTTTTTAACCGACTTCAAAAAAGGAGGAGGTTTCTCAGTTTCATATATTTTTAAAATGCTTTATCTGACTATTTTGTGAACTGATACAAAAAATTGCTCTAAATTGAAGACGGAATCAGAAACTTTGACAAGTTTAAGAGGGCTATCGCAGTCCAGTGGCGCCCTCGCCACAATAATAAAGATTTCTCAATAAAGAAAGCATAAATTAAAAAAGTGCTCAACAGATAAACTACAAAAGCCTTCAAGCTATTTTAATAGAATTCTTTTATAGGTTTTTTAAAGGTCTAAACATAAAAATTTTGAAAAAAGAAAAAACGTAACGTTTATTCGAAATTATCTAAAAGTGGGATGTTTAGAACCTATAAAAGTATTGTATAACAACGGCTTGAAGACTTTTGTAGTTTATCTGTTGAGCACTTTTTTAATTTAGGCTTTCTTTATTGAGAAATCTTTATTAATGTAGTGAGGGCGCCACTGGACTGCGATAGCCCTCTTAAGCGCAGAAAAACATGAAAATCAATAAAATTTACTCTTTCTTTTTTGTTCTAATTTAACTTTGTATTTGTATTTTCTTGGTGTGCAAATGAAGAATATTTATCTTATCTTATCTTAACTTTCTGTTTCATTATTTTCATTATCACCGTCTGTGTCAGTACTTTTGTCATACATGTTACAGTTAAATATTTCTATCGTGTATGAACTGAAAGTAGAAGGAAGGAGATAGATGGAAAAGAGTAGGGACGAGCCATATTTTTAACCGACTTCAAAAAAGGAGGAGGTTCTATGTTCGGCTGTATGTATTTTTTTTTATGTGTGTTCACCCTATAGGATACTATATACAATGTTCTTGATGTTCACCGATATTTTCGTCAATTGTGAACCAATTTTGAAAATTATTTTTTTGTTTGAAAGGGTATACTCCCGAGGTGGTCCCATTTTAATATTGTGATGATCTGATGACGCACTTCGGAGCTACATGATATAACTCCTCAAAAGTTGACAGCAAATCGTCTGCGATTGAACCATTTGCTTCTTTTCAATGTGCCCTTTGCGTGTACAACTGATATCTGAGTCGAAATAACATATTTAATCAATAAAAATTATGAAATAAAAATTTTTTTACAAAAAAATAAAAACCGACTTCAGAAGTAAAAAAGTACAAAATAATATTTCAGCCTATGAATTTTACGTTCGAATCTATAAGAAAATTAATTTGTTTTGTTTGAGTCGGTGTCAAGCCAAGCCAAAAAATTACTGCAAGCCCAGTCGCAAATCGTACCTACCGGCTTAAAAAAAGCGACAGCGACTTCGACAAAACAAATTAATTTTCTTATAGATTCGAACGTAAAATTTATAGGCTGAAATATTATTTTGTACTTTTTTACTTCTGAAGTCGGTTTTTGTTTTTTTATAATAGGAAACACAGTCCAATAGGTAGGTACATGGAAAAAAGTGAACTTGAATTGATTTATTTGCGGCTGGGTGTCATTTTATGCAGCAAATTGACCGGAATTCGGAAGATTTCTAAAAATCCGTAGATTTGCCAATTGCCATAGAAACTCGTAGATCCGTAGGCCAGGCCAAAAATCCGTAGATCTACGGATAAATTCGTAGGTCTGGCAACACTGCACCAGCGTTTGCCTCCAGTATTGCGTGATGTTCAAACAACAAAAAACCTGCCAAGAGCGTGTCGGACTCACCATGATAGGGTTCCGTAGCCATTGCAAAAGTAGGGTATCTGCTGGTTTCATTGCTATGGACATTTGTCTGAAATAAATAGTTTTTTTTTATTTTATTTTTTATTTTTTATTTATTGCAGTTTAGTATGGAAAAGCTGATTTTTTTTTGTGCTCCAATCGGTTTGCTCCCATTGATAACTTAACTACTTTTACTATGGGAACAAACTTCCCATCAGGGAAGACTCTTAGTTTAAAAGAATGCTAATGATATCAATTTCATCCTGTAGTTATATTACTTTATATCACCGAGTACTATAAAGAATTACAACCGTAACTTATATCCTCTTAACTCTAGGTTCATGAACCCGGTGACGGACCTGTGCCTGGAGGCTCCAGCGGAGGAGTCCTCCCTGGTGGTGGTGTCGGGGTGTCGGCGCGAGCCCTCGCTCGCGTGGGGGCAGCTGCTGTACCTCTCCGTGGCGGGCCGGCTGCGGGACGAGCTGCACTGTGTCCAGCTAGAGAGGTTACACGCTCTTATCTACTGGTAGTCTGGACCACCCTGGTGGAGGTGGGGTGTCGGCGCGAACCCTCCCTCGCGTGGGGGCAGCTGCTGTACTGTACCTCTCCGTGGCGGGCCGGCTGCGGGACGAGCTGCACTGTGTCCAGCTAGAAAGGTTACGACCTGGAAAATTGACCTTGAAAAAGATATTTAAGTATTTATTTATTATTTTGTTACAGTGAATTTCAGCATGAACACAATACACAAGAGTCGAACCCTGGCAGAAGACTGATTCTAGTGCACTGCGAAGAAAACTTCGCTCAGGTAAGCATGTGCGATTGATGCGAACGAGACAGGCCAACCTGCCTCCGTGGTCTAATGGTTAAGAGCATTGGGCTTTCGACACGGAGGTCGTGGGTTCGATTCCCACGGGGGACACCTAGTGATATGTCACTTTGTGCGTTTTTCCCCAGTTGGTTAGGACATTGCTGGCTGAATCACCTGATTTTTTTAAAAAGAAAAATGATTCAGTGCTTCGGATGGCACGTTAAGCCGTTGGTCCCGGCTACTATCTCTGGTGGTAGTAGTTGTTACATAAAAACCACGTCAGAGGCCGTAAGGCGGTCTGAAAAAACTCTGACACACACGATAAGAAGAAGAAGAAGCGGGGATGTGGTTATAATTGGTGGGGGGCAGGGAGTCGCCGTACTACACGTATTAATCTTTAAATCACATTCTCTACCCAGTGGCGTAGCGTGGGCTTTTGTCGCCCAGGGCACAGACCAATTTGGCCGCCTCCTTATCTTTATAACAAGAGCTACGCAAAAAATAACGGAGCGAGCAAGGAGAGTTCGAAATTTTTAACCGACTTCAAAAAAGGAGGATGTTTCTCAATTCGACCGTATACATTATTTTTAGCAACCATTCGGGTTGTGGTTAGACATGTTTCGTTTAACAATGTAAAATAGAAACTTAGAGCGAGCGAAGCGTGTTCGACTTTTCTCTTCAATACGAATCAGTTGGAGAAAGTATTTTTACAGTACAAAACATGTGCAAAGTAACCTATATAAAAGCTATGGATAGAGCGAAGCAAGCTCGAAATTTTTAGAAGCGCGTCTTAGCTGTGGTCTGAAATCTTTAGGGGTAGGTAGTGTCACGGATGGTCGGACCATCAAACTGAACAACTTTCTCTATGGGACTAAGCAACGTCGAACGAAACCGAAAAAATTCAGCTGAATTCATACGAAATTGCAATCCTTTTTGACCCAAATGCTGAAAAAATGCAGCTGTTTTTTTCGCGATATCGAAGTTATATAACAGTCCCATAGAAAAACGTTGCTCAGTTTGATGGCTTGGATCATCCTCTAAAAAAAACTGTCAGCATACCTATTAAGTTTAACCCTGTATAAAAGCTTCAAGTAAAATCAAGTTGTTGACGTGTCGACAGACTTGGCGGCACCTGCCCAGCAAGCAACTGCAGCACGAGAGCGGCTGGTGCCTGGACGCGGGCTTCAAGACGGGGCAGCCGGCCCACGTACGCCCCTGCCGGCCAGCGGCGCCCTCCCAGCTCTGGGAGATTCAGTTCCTTGAGGAGAGGGACTTGCTTAATGGTAAGGACACAAACAGCTACAGCACGAGAGCGACTGGTGTTTAGACGCGGGCTTCAAGGCAGGACAGCCGGCCCACGTGCGCCCCCGCCGGCCAGCGGCGCCCTCCCAGCTCTGGGAGATTCAGTTCCTTGAGGAGAGGGACTTGCTTAATGGTAAGGACACAAACAGCTACAGCACGAGAGCGACTGGTGTTTAGACGCGGGCTTCAAGGCAGGACAGCCGGCCCACGTGCGCCCCCGCCGGCCAGCGGCGCCCTCCCAGCTCTGGGAGATTCAGTTCCTTGAGGAGAGGGACTTGCTTAATGGTAAGGACACAAACAGCTACAGCACGAGAGCGACTGGTGTTTAGACGCGGGCTTCAAGGCAGGACAGCCGGCCCACGTGCGCCCCTGCCGGCCAGCGGCGCCCTCCCAGCTCTGGGAGATTCAGTTCCTTGAGGAGAGGGACTTGCTTAATGGTAAGGACACAAACAGCTACAGCACGAGAGCGACTGGTGTTTAGACGCGGGCTTCAAGGCAGGACAGCCGGCCCACGTGCGCCCCCGCCGGCCAGCGGCGCCCTCCCAGCTCTGGGAGATTCAGTTCCTTGAGGAGAGGGACTTGCTTAATGGTAAGGACACAAACAGCTACAGCACGAGAGCGACTGGTGTTTAGACGCGGGCTTCAAGGCAGGACAGCCGGCCCACGTGCGCCCCTGCCGGCCAGCGGCGCCCTCCCAGCTCTGGGAGATTCAGTTCCTTGAGGAGAGGGACTTGCTTAATGGTAAGGACACAAACAGCTACAGCACGAGAGCGACTGGTGTTTAGACGCGGGCTTCAGGCGGGGCAGCCGGCCTTCGTGCGCCCCTGCCGGCCAGCGGCGCCCTCGCAGCTCTGTGAGATTCAGTTCCTTGAGTAGAGGGACTTGCTTAATGGTAAGGAAACAAACAGCTTCAGCACGAGAGCGACTGGTGTCTGGACGCGGGCTTCAAGGCGTCGCAGCCGGCCCACGTGCGCCCCTGCCGGCCAGCGGCGCCCTCCCAGCTCTGGGAGATCCAGTTCGTTGAGGAAAAGGACTTGCTTAATGGTAAGGAAACAAACAGCTTCAGCACGAGAGCGACTGGTGTTTAGACGCGGGCTTCAGGCGGGGCAGCCGGCCCACGTGCGCCCCTGCCGGCCAGCGGCGCCCTCCCAGCTCGCGAGGTAAGCGCGTAAGGAAACAGATTTGGCGACACCTCCACCAGGGAGTTCCGAAACAGTTTAATGGTCTGAACCACGGGACTCCAGATCACAAACATTTTTGGTTTTTTTGTTTGTTTGTTCGAGCATCACTCGAAAACTACTCGATCAATTTCGATGAAACTTTTTGTGTTTGAAAGCTTATATTTATGACTTAAAATCGTTTATACCTGTCATTTATCTCGCTCTATCGGTGCCCATACATAACTGCGACGTCGCATCGCATCGCAAATATCTGCGATGCGATGCGTGCAATAATCATGTACACACGGCGACACATCAGGTTACGCACCCTATATACCCGTAACTACACTACGTACAAAACACAAAATAGTGCGGTAGAGAGCCTGCATATACGCGGCTGCCGGCGCGGGCGCAGCGTGCTGTGAGACGAAACAACAACAACATACCGCACCCTCTCGCACGATTCGCAGCGTTCAACTTCTAATAGTTCAAAGTCCAAACAGGGTAACCTGACCTGTCGCCGTGTGTACATATGTCATCGTAATAAGTCATCGAGCGATTCGAGTGTCGCAGTTATGTGTGGGAGCCCTATGATGCCGGGAGCCCGTGCGGACGAGCTCGCGGGTAAACTCTAGTCTAAACTATTATAAAACTGTAACAGAAGTGTGTCTGTACATTGAAGATATTTACAAAAAAAAGATTACGATATGATTTTTAGATGTCCCTGATTCCAAATCACCAACTTTTGGATTTTTTGTCTGTCTGTTTGTTTGTTTGGGTATTTGTTTGTTCGAGTATCACGCAAAAACTACTGAACCGATTTTGATGAAACTTTTTTGTTTGATAGCTTATCATCTGACTTAAAATCTGGTATATAATTATTTATGTGGACGAAGTCGCGGGTAAAAGCTCGTAATCTATAAATTTATTTCAGTTTCAGATAAAAATCTAACCCAAAGTCTTCGCAACTTATTGAAGATAAGATCTCATCGTCGCAAGCTGGCGTAGTCTTCACCTTCACGCCGAGTGTTTCAAATGTGTGGTGGACTGATAGTAGGGCTAACTGATCGCCTGAACGAGAGAGGTTATAGATAATAATGCTCACTCATGCCAGATATTGCCAAGCCGAATCAGTGGCAGGCTTGAAATACTCTAAAAAACTGGTTGAAATACGTATTTAGAAAATGTTGCTCTATGAATAGAATAGAATAGAAATTCTTTATTAGCATAAATAGGCAGTTTAAAGTTGTAAGCACCTGTTAACATGTGAAGTAAGTACCTGTTAAATGAGAGATTTCCAAATGCCATAATTTAAAAAATCTAAATGGCTTGGCGTTGATGCGCTCACGAATATTTCTCCGAGGGGGTAGTCAGAGATATTCTGAAATCTCAAAACATCCACGTTTCACTAGTAGTACCGAAACTCTGTCCAGTCCCAACGAACACCAGAGTGGAAATTGCAGCCTGTCATTGCAACTTCAAGATGCATAGCAACGCCATAAGGGTTCAAGATAAAGTTTTAAGAGCTATAACATCTTCCGCAAACTCCTATAGCTGCACGGGGAGCTTATAGTTGCAGTAAGGAAATAGAGTACAGCTTATGCCTACATATAAGTTCATTCTTGAACCTATTTACCACTTAAGCCTATAGTGAGAACCAAAAAGTGCATTTTGACACTAATAGCTGTGTATGGTATATACTTGGAACTCTAAAGCGCCTTATACCTGTAAAGAGGATATATTTTTAGACAATTTAAAGCAGTTGCTTAAGAGTTCAAATAGGCACTACTTTGTTACTAGCAGTTGCATTAAAGAGATAATAAAATAATCAGTGCAGCCTTTAGTTCCTTATGAGTTATAATCAGTGATCGGAACGATGGGATTTAAACTTGTCGTGTGGGGGTTTATCATGGAGTTGTTAAAACCACAAAATTTGAATCCCGTGATACCGGGAACTGTCGCATTAGTCAGCAGTACATTGTATCGAAGTAGTTATATCAATTTTAATGATCTAAATCAAAATTAAGGTAATATAATTTTTTTTCCGAATCCCGGGATTTTTTTTTCTTTCCAAATTTTCATAAGTTGTCTAGTTTGATGGTCTGAACCAACAAAATTAAACTTTTATCGATGGATTTCCCAACGAGCACCAGAGTGAAAATTGCAGCCTGTCTTGCAACTTTAAGTTGCATAGCAACGCTATAAGGGTTCAAGATAAAGAAATCCCGGGATTCGGAAAAAAATTATTTTACCATAATTTTTTTGAGATCATCAAAATTGATATAAATAGCTTCTTCGATCCAATATACTGCTGACTAAAACGACAGTTTCCGGGATCACGGGATTCAAATTAAATAAAACAAAAAAATTTGTGGTTTTAACAACTATGTTATACCCACGGCAAGTTTAGGTATTTGCAATCCCATTGTTCCGATCACTGGTTATAAGATATGAATATCTAAAAAAAATAATTCAAAGAGTAAAATTATAACTAGATCAAACATCGTTTATGTTAAATCAATAACAATGATTTTAACGCACAGTAAAATAGAATAGGATAAGATTATACAGGGTGTAATATAAAATAGGACAGTCACTTAAAGGGGTGCTTCAGACCATCAAACTGAACAACTTTTTCTATGGGACCAATATTGAAATCGCGAAAAAAAATCGGCTGTAACATACATTTCAGTCGAGTTAAGTTTGCAGTTTTGTATGGGATAGCCGATTTTTTTTTCGCGATTTCAATATTGGTGCCATAGCGAAAGTTGTTCAGTTTGATGGTCTGAAGCACCCCTTTAAGTAACTGTCCCATTTTATGTTACACACTGTATAGTAACACAATCTATGATAATATGAATAATAATTAAATTAAACTTTAATCGATGATTATCAATTATTCAAGTCTTTGCTGTTTTTATAGAAATTCTTTTCCTCGCCCTGTCCTATATCTCTGACTACCACCTCGGGGACTATAGTTGTGAGCATATACTATACTGTATTTCCACGCCGATTATTTTTTCAATATTTATATTGGATTTTTTCAATATTTATATTTGATTTATTTCAATATAAATATAAATATTGAAAAAAATAATCGGCGTGGAAATACATAGCATATGCTCACGACTATAGTCCCCGAGGGGGTAGTCAGAGGTATAGGACAGGGCGTGGAAAAGAATTTCTATAAATAAAATACAGCAAAGACTTGAATCATTGATAATCCATCGATAAAAGTTTAATTTAATTATTATTGATATTTTCAATGATTGACATAATCTTATCCTATTCTATTTTACTGTGCGTCAAAACCATTGTTATTGATTTTACATAAACGATGTTTGAACTAGTTATAATTTTACTCTTTGAATAAGTTATTTTAGATATTCATATCTTATAACCAGTGATCGGAACGATGGGATTGTAAATACCTAAACTTGCCGTGTGGGCATAACAGAGTTGTTAAAACCACAAAATGTATTGTGTAACGAAGTGCCCCTGTGGCGGGATGGCCAGAGGGCCTCATTGTAAGAATATATAAATCCCTTTAGAAGGGTTGACCTATCTTTAGGTAGGATGTCTGTAGTTCTGAGGTTGCTAATAAAAAGATAGAATTATAAACAAAGATACAAGTTTTATTACTGAATAACCTAATCTCGTTTACAGGTTTCCCTAGCTAACTTAATTCCTATTCACTACCGCTTTTTACTTACAACCCTAGCTGAGCTGAAAAGAGGGAATAAGGACCCGGCACGAGAGGGGCCGTATCGTGAAGGGTTATTTGATTATTTCCTTCAGGAGAATTGGCTCAAACTGTAAGACCTGACAACACTGCCCGAGGAACCAAAAGCCACGCCTGGTCAGATCTTCAGGAGCTACCTGCGTCCTGGTTGATCTAGGACACAGCTGCATCCACGACCCCTCAGTACGAGGTGTTCAAAAGTGAGGGGAGGTTGGGGAGAGGAGGAGGGGGGGGACACCCGATAGTAGACCTCTGTGGTTGAGCTTCTTCCCAGCCGCCTGATACCTCAAGCCACCGTGCTTCCACTCTCGGACGCCAACTATCGAGTCCCGGCCTAATCAATCAATCAGTCTCGCGGCAACGGCCTCTTTACTATGGTTTCTAGCGCCAGCTGCTGAAGCAGCCGGGTCATCGGGGTTGGCACCTGGTGGTGCCTCGTAGTTGTCCAGGTGTCTGCCGGCGCGGTCTAGCCCACCGAGTGGGACCCCGTTGGGGGAGGCCCGGTGAGCGAACTGCGGTCGGCAGTGTGGCCAATCAGGGGGGTTTTGTGCTGCGGAGTAGCCTACAGTCCGGCGGTTCACCCTCGGTCCGCCCCACGGTCCAAGGGGATCTACAGCCGTTAGCAGTTTCCGCAGCGGGGTGAGTCCTTAAAAGGGCTCAGGCATCAGGGGGTCAATTTCCGGGAGGGGATCGTCTGTGGAGAGCTCCATAGCGAGGGTGCAGCTGCCGAGGTCAGTTCGGCAGTGACGTCAGTCCGGGGGGTGCTGCGGAGAGCACACGAACCTGGCGGCATGCCAGGGTGTGTGCAGGCTCCAATGCGGTGGTATTTCTTGTGGTGCTGCCGGGCAGGTCAAGCTCACCGAGTGGGACCCTGTTGGGGGAGGCCCGGTGAGCGACCTACACGCCGGCAGTGTGGTTATCCGGGGTGCTTGAGGAGGGGCCCATGGTCCTGACGACTCGCTGAGGAGTCGAGGACGTGGGCGGGCTCCGAAGCGGTGTGTGGGCGCGACACAGACGGTCGCGGGAGGCGGGTGCACTGCTGGTCGCACCTACGCGAGGCCAGCTTATGTTGGTTTTGTATAGCTTGATGTGTCGCTGTGTGTACATTGGATCGAAATAGTTATATCAATTTTAATGATCTGAAACAAAATTACGGTAATATAATTTTTTTTTCGAATCCCGGGATTTTTTCTTTCCAAATTTTCATAGGTGGTTCAGACCATCAAATTGGACAACTTATGAAAATTTGGCACCGTTCAGTTCAGTTGTTACTATATTTGTGTAGGCGAACCATCGAAATCTTTTTAAAATGTGAAATGCGCAGGCGGACATCATCAAATTAAATAAGTAAGTAATTAATTCATGGTTTCTTGTTATTCAGTACAGTACATGAAAAAAATAAACGGCGTGGAAATACATAGCATATGCTCACGACTATAGTCCCGAGGGGGTAGTCATAGATGTAGGACAGGGCGTGGAAAAGAATTTCTATAAATACAGCAAAGACTTGAATCATTGATAATCCATCGATAAAAGTTTAATTTAATTATTATTCATATTCACAAAGATTGTGTTACTACATAATCTTATCCTATTCTATTTTATTGTGCGTCAAAATCATTGTTATTGATTTTACATAAACGATATTTGATCTCTCTCTGGGGGATGTCCTGGTGAAGGCGGCGGAAAAACGTTGGATGAGGGCGGCGCAGGAACGGTCGTTATGGCGATCCTCGGGGGAGGCCTATGTCCAGCAGTGGACGTCCAGTTGGCTGAGATGATGATGATGATGATGATGTTTTCTCTAGTTATAATTTTACTCTTTGAATAATTTTTTTTAGATATTCATATGTAACCAGTGATCGGAACGATGGGATTGTTAGGGTTGTTAAAACCACAAAATTTGGTATTTTATTTTATTTGAATCCCGTGATCCCCGGAACTGTCGTATTAGTCAGCAGTACATTGGATCGAAGTAGTTATTATCAATTTAAATGATCTTAAACAAAATTACGGTAGCATAATTTTTTTCCGAATCCCGGGATTCCCGGGAACTGAACTGGACGGTGCCAAATTTTCATAAGTTGTCCAATTTGATGGTCTGAACCACCTATGAAAATTTGGGATGAAAAAAAAATCCCGGGATTCGGAAAAAAAATATATTACTGTAATTTTGTTTCAGATCATTAAAATTGATATAACTAATTCGATCCAATGTACTGCTGACTAATACGACAGTTCCCGGGATCACGGGATTCAAATTAAATAAAACAATAAATTTTGTGGTTTTAACAACTCTAACAATCCCATCGTTCCGATCACTGGTTACATATGAATATCTAAAAAAAAATATTCAAAGAGTAAAAATTTTAACTAGAGAAAACATCATCATCATCATCATCATCATCATCATCATCTCAGCCGATGGACGTCCACTGCTGGACATAGGCATCCCCCGAGGATCGGGATCAGATCAGATTAATCTGCACTATGAAATCCCTATGAAATCCAAACAATTCGACATATTGTAACCTTGAACTTATGCCTGCATAAAGAATGAAATTGGAGCCTATTAGCAGTTATGAACTGCAATTACAGTAATAAAAATCACTCTGAGGTCTACAAAAGTTAAAATAAGCGCCTAAAGCCGCTTAAGGGAAGCATTGAGGAAGATACTACGGCTATAGGCTGCCCACGAGCAAGCGCCATGTTTATGATCTTTTTAGGTTATCCAAGCAAATATTTGTCAACAAATAACGTAAACAGAACTTAATTTTTAAGGATTGGGACGTTGTCTCCAAACCAGTGTATCATTAAATCGACCTCAAATGATTTTATTACATAAAAAGTTGAAAAGACTGTATTCTAATACACATAATTAATTGCTTATTTGGATTATATCAAGAGCGCATCAAAATTACTCCAATAAGTGATATTTACATTATCAGTAAACTAATATGCGTTTTTAATTGCATGTACTGTACTGAATAACAAGAAACCATGAATTAATTACTTACTTATTTAATTGGATGATGGCCGCCACCGCACTTCAATTTCACATTTTAATAAAAAGATTTCGATATTTTGATGGTTCGCCTACACAAATATAGGAACAACTGAACTGAACGGTGTGCTGTCAAAACAAGATTCATTCATTTCAATCGGTCATTCGTTCACGAATGTAGTGCTATATGAGTGAATCTTATTACTTAATCTTCCATTGCAGCTACTATGGCGCTCTTAAGCAGCTACTATTATAGCTCTTCTGAAGCTTAAGGCCGCATAAAATTGTGCCTATTTGGCTATAGTGCTGCTGCATAAGGCCTGCTGAGCACGCTCTATAGCTTACGCCTAGCAGCTTAAAGGAATAATTGCCTTGGCTCTAAAGCCTGTATGCAGCAATTTTGTGCCCGTTGGGGTGTGACGGGGAGTGAGCCCGTCGCCACTTGTAATAGACAGTGGGTACAATACATGCCAGGAAATTGAAGCATGCAGGTTTCCTCACGATGTTTTCCTTCATCGAAAAGCCATAGCCCAGTCATTTTACGGTTTGAGCCGGGGCTAATCAATAATTAATATATTTTTTCGGCTAACTTTATATTTAACAGCTAAATACCTCAATTTAAAAATGTCAATGACTATTCTATAGCAAAATTTTTTTTTATATTTTTAAATCTTATTAAAATGAGTGCATTGGTAATAATACTATTAAATTACAAGCCTTCTGGGAGATACAATTTTGATTTTTATGTTTCGCAGCGATTTCTTTTAAATATGTTTTAGATAGTCGTTTTGTCACTAAATGGTGCCGGTTACAGTTTAAAAGTCCCATTGATAATTTTACTACCCCTCCTAACAAAACTCCGTAAAATGACTGGGCTACCAGTGGTGTTACAAATCGTACATAAATTCTGAAAAACTTGGTACGAGTCGACCAGGAGTGCGATTTTTGAATCTCTTTCGCTGAGTTTCAAAAAATGACTTTCAAAAATCGCACTCCTGAAGTATGATTTTTGAAAGTCAAATCATCAGTAGAAAGATGCATATCTCCATAGTAATTTTGACATTTTCAACTGCTGAACTCGGCGAATGAGATTCAAAAATCGCACTCCTGGAGGCAAGGTTACTCGGCTCTGTCCAGTGGTGTCCCTAGACCACCATGGCTTAATTAATATATGAGATAAAATAAAAATAATAAAATAAAAATGAGTCGATAAAATATCAAACACCGGTGACCACATCAGGGAAGTCCTTTCAAACTATTTTTTATTGAGTAAGAAGGGACGTATCTACTCAGATAGGTCCCTAACATAATAAAAATTATTTTTATTCTGTATAAAGGGTTGGACTTTCCGGTTTTTGATATTTATCGACTAACCTAGTGTTCTAAGTACCTAAGTTGTTCAGTTTGATGGTCTAACTGGGTGGTTAAATCCAGTATGGAGAAAAACTGTGATTTTAGGCAATTTCCTAAAAAGTACTAATGTGACAGCTTTGATTAATTTAAAATAGCAAGATAGGTTACTAGCCTATAGCGCATGGACTGCATAAATTGAGCCCCCCCGTCGCCTAATTTACTTAGGGCATTGCGTGATTGAGATACTTTATTTTTATTTTAGGCGGGACAAAGCTACCACAATGCCGTTACGTGCTTAATTCAAAAAGAAAAAGCAAATAACACGACATTTTCTTTTCACTCGGAAGTATATGAAAATCTGAAGTGCGATTTTTTAATCTCATTCGCCGAGTTCAGCAGTTGAAAATGTCAAAACTACTGTGGAGATATGCATCTTTCTACTGTTGATTTGACTTTCGAAAATCATACTTATTGCGATTTTTGAAAGTCAAATCAGGGGGTCTACTCCGGGATTCGAACTCCGCAATTGCGTGAACATTTTCGTTCCAATGTCAACTCTATTCCAATGAAGTGCGGACCGACACAGTGGCGATATAGTGAACATCGAAAGTGCGGGTACAGGGCCAGCAGTAGAAAGATGCGTATCTCCATAGTAATTTTGACATTTTCAACTGCTGAACTAAGCGAATGAGATTCAAAAATCGCACTCCAGATCCATTTTTCGAGTGCGTAATGCAAGAAAGTCACCTATCTTCCGCTATTTTAATTTAATCAAAGGTTGACAGTGTGCAGTGGATTATTAATAAAAACATTTCAATAGATACAATCTTTTATTTCAAGCACCTATACAGTTGTATATTAACTTTATCTTTGAGTTTTTATAGTAGGTAAGCACACAGGGTGTAAGGAAAAGTTCCATTAACCTTTAAACCACATACTCTACCCATCAAACTGAACAACTTTTACTATGGGAACAAACCGATCGGAGCAAAAAAAAATCAGCTGTTTCATGCTAAACTGCAATGCGACTCAAATATATGCAACAGCAGATTTTTTTTTTTGCTCTCATCTGTTTGCTAACATAGTAAAAGTTGTTCAGTTTGATGGTTAATGATACTTTTCCTTACACCCTGTATAAAAAATCTTTAACATCCTCAAACATAAGAAAAATTTTAAATCAACATTAATCATAGTTTTACATCTTAAATTAAGAGGTAGATAATAAATTCAACTCCTAAAGGTAAGCACATATTATGACGCGCCGCATCAGGTCGGGCCGCAGCCACAGATTAAGTAATATTATACAGGGTGTAAGTGACAGCCTAGCAAATACTGAAACGGTGAACTCAGACATTCAAACTGAAATACTTTCACTATGGAGCCTACCTCAGGAAACGCGAAAAAAAAAATCTGCTGTCCTATACATTTTAGGCTCCATAGTGAAAGTTGTTCAGTATGATCGCTTCAGACCCACCGTACCCCTCGCCATACCCCTGGTGGTACGGTGGGTCTTTTAAAGTTAAACGGTACCACTGAGGGTAGTGACGCAGTGATGTGACCTACCTATCTGATGGTCTGAGTTCACCGTTTCAGTATTTTTGCTAGGCTGTAACTTACACCCCGTATATTATATTTTTATATTTTGAATAAAAAAAACGTTACAAAATAACGCTGAATTCACATTTTCGCTAGTTCTTTAGCTTGAATACTATTTTTAATAACATAAAAAGTTACTAAATATAGATTACGCTTTCAGCCCTGCACACGTCAAAGACAATTTGCACAAAGTGCGCATGTGCAGACGCCATTTTGTCAAATTCAAAACGTTCTATAAAGTGCCAGACCTGTAGCGGTCCGGCCCGCTCCGCCAGTCGTAATATGCGCTTACCTTTAAACAATAGGGGTTGAAAATATCTTTTGATATTTGAAACAGGTATAAAATATGTTTAAAGAATGAACGCAGTTACATAAAAAAAATAAAGAAAATATTAAACTTAATGAATTAAGTTTCAAGCATCGTCTCTTTGAGACATTTGTTTATACAGGGTGTAAAATTAAATGTATTACATATCAAACAGGGTGATTCCATAGTGATAGTTTTTCAATTTGATGGTCTGAACCACCCCTGGTATGTAAATGTAACGCTTTTAAGTTTACACCCTGTATAAAATCACAACCGTTTTGACTTTACGCGTGGTCAGGAATAAAGATATAACTACCAACTACACAGAGTGTAAGGAAAAGTATCATTAACCTTTCATCCACATATCCTATCAAACTGAACAACTTTTACTATAGGAGCAAACTTATCAGAACAAAAAATATTTTTTTTTTTATTTTTTTTTTATCTTGGACAGTGTCACACAAATTATCTAGCCACATTTAAAGTACCAGAATCTAGCCTGGACTTGTATTATGATGACTAGACAACTATATACAATACATATATATATACAAACATCCATGACTCGGGTACAAATATTCATATTCATCGTACAAATATTTGTCCCTTACGGGATTCGAACCCGCGACCCTCGGCACAGCAGGCAGGTTCACTACCGACTGTGCTACCGGGCCGTCCGTCGTTTTGCTCCCATAGTAAAAGTTGTTCAGTTTGATGGGTAGACTCAGTTTAAAAGGATGCTAATGATATCAATTTCACCCTGTATATCGCGCTGGAAGCTAAAACAATTTCGTTGGTAGTTGTATCAATGTTTCTAGCCACCAGTGAGAGCAATACGGTCGTAAGTTACGTACGAATATAACAATAAACTAATAAACATTTCAGCAAGATCAACAATTTTTAGGCGAATTTCTTACAAAATAATAAAAAAAAGGAACTTTTCAATTTTCAGTCTCAAAATTGTAACAAATGGCACCTTTATATTTGGTTTTACAAATACGATTGTAAAAAAATATATTCATGTATAGCATGCCATGCAAGACAAAGCGATAAAACTGTCGCGCTCGCTTCCCTATACGCAAAGTAACAAGTACAGAGGTACGTCCCGATTTATGTCGTTTTTTCCGGTGTGGCATGCTACGCCCTCTTGACAAGAAAACGACAAAAATCTACAGGGTGTTATGGTAAATAGTTGCATTACTTTGAGGGGTGATTGTACCCATGATACTGATCAACTTTCCCTAAGAAACCTATGGGGAATTCGCAAAAACAATTTTGACTTTTCATACAAAACTTCGATCAGCTGATTGCATTTAGTATGAGAAGTCCAAATTTTTTTTACGAATTTCTATTAGGTTTCTTTGGGAAAGTTGTTCAGGAGTGCGAATTTTGAAAATCATACGAGCGACTCGGCAGTCGAAAATGTCAAAATTACTATGGAGATTATGCATCTTTCTACTACCGATTCGCTCGTATGATTTTCAAAAATCGTACTCCTGTATCATGGGTACAATCACCCCTTTATTTCTCATAACACCCTGTAGATGTGCCTCTATCTTTGTTTCTTTGCGCAAGAGCATGGTACAATAATATACTGCGCCTGGTATTCTCTTCCGATCACGTGACTGACCACGTGACTGACACAAGCCTACGTCATCATACCCTTTTACCATGTTTAGCGGCCATTTTTTTGTGACGTAGGCTTGTGTCACTCTGGGAATAGAAGACCTTGTTTTTTTAGACCATGCGCAAGAGTAAGCCAGCGCGCATGACCGTTATCTCGTTTTATCGCTATGTCGTGTTCGGCATGCTTGCCCTACTGGACAGAGTAAAGAAACACATTATAAAGAATTTTATTTTAAACCCTCCATACAAAAGTATGTTTGTTGAACTAGGTTTTCGAATAACGTAAAATAACGCACTACCGAATAACATTTTATCTAATATTTGCGAATTTCCTATAGGATTCTTAGGGAAAATTGTTCAGTATCATGGGTACAATCACCCCTTAAAGTAATGCAACTGTTTACCCTAACACCCTGTATAATCTTTTTTATGACATAATGGTTTTGGAATTTTGGTACCTTGTCATTACAAGGAACGGAATGTCCTTTTAGAAAATAACATCCCAAAAAGTCCTAACTTTCCGATCTCTTTCGTTCAAATATTTTGATCCATAATACACTATATTTGGACCTTATTGCAATATACCTCAAATATGAAACTCAAAAATTCAAAGTTTGAATTTTGTTCCGCATCTAATGTCTTTCAATGTCTAATGTCTTTCAATGTTTCACTTTCTAATGTCTGTCTTTGGTCTACAATATTTTGGTACCAAGTACTCATATTTTGGTTCCTTAGTACACAAGGTATTTCTACTTTTCGCTCTCTCGGTTCTTAGACGTTTTGTACAATGTATTTCTTCGTTCTTTTGTGTCACTTTGAGCCATATCTTGGATTGGAGACGTTAGGACATTTTAGGTTTGTTTTCATGTCTTCTAGCGATTTTTCCAAGTTTGGGCCACAAAAGCATGATATTTACAATGTAGCGAAAAGTTACTGTGACACTTCTGTCCTATGGTATTTGACATCTTTAAATTAGACTGTAATTTGATCCCGAATATCCAATGTATTTAGTCTACATTTTTGGATCCAATCTACACACATTGTGATCCATACACCATAAAATTTAGGATCCAAATCACACATATTGTGATCCACAGCCCACAAATTTAGGATCCAGACACATATTTTGATCCAGAATACACATTTTGATCCCAAATACACTTTATTCATAATTTCATACCTTACTGGCCTAACCTAAAGGGCCTGCCACCACCGATGCCGATTATGCGCCTCTGAAGCCGCCCCCTCCCCCGGCCCACCTCGCAGAGCTCCACCCCGCCGTGGTTCCTGAAGGAGCCCGCTACGAAGTCGGGGGGGAGGCCTACGTCGCGAGTGGGGGGCTCGTAGAGGCTGTCGTAGGTGTCGTAGTGAGTTGAAGTCAGCTAGAAGAGATGTTTAAATGATTAATGTATGAAAAAACCAGCTACGTCGAATCAGTGTGTAAAAATGCGTTATATACTTTTGGGGGTGCTTGAGACCATCAAACTGAACAACTTTGACTATGGAGCAAATCGATCGGAACAAATAAAAAAATCTGCTGTTCCATACTAAACTGCAATGTCGACACGCGAGTTCGCGACTCAAATGTATGTAACAGCTGACATTTTTTTTTGCTCCGATCGGTTTGCTCCCTTAGTAATAGTTGTTCAGTTTGATGGGTAAACTCTTAGTTTAAAATGATGCTAATGATATCAATTTCACCCTGAGAAATTGCGAAAAAAAAAAATCTGCTGTTCCACATAAAAAGTCAATCACTGTTAAATGTATGGGACAGCAGATATTTTTTTGGTCAAATTTCACAATTTCAGTGGTGGTTCAATCGTGTTGATGGTCTGAACCACCCCTGAAAATTGCATGGATTGCTGATTATTCTCTTAAACTTAAAACTGCCTCCGTGGTCTAATGATTAAGAGCATTGGATTCCCGAAAAGGAGGTCGTGGGTTCTATTCCCACGGGAGACACCTAGTGATTTGTCACTGTGCGTTTTTTCCTAGTTGGTTAGGTTAGGATTTTGCAGGCATGGCACGTTAAGCCGTTGGTCGCTACTATCTCTAGTGGTAGTAGTCGTTACATAAAAACCACGTCAGATGCCGTAAGGCGGTCTGAAACAACTCTGATATCAGGGCTCGCTGGCCACACGATAAGAAGATTTTCTTAAAAACCGTTAGCATATTAAGACGCTATGGTAGGACAAAACGCTTTGGAGGTATCTTTTATTTTTCATGTTTCGACTAGATTTATACAATTTACCGAAACCAAAATCATACTTCAGTATTCTTGGATAGTTTATCTAGTGAAATCATAAAAAAAAATTTATAAAAAGTACTTTTGTTAATTCTTTTTAATCTAAAATACGGCACGCGCACGCACTTTTCGAAGGGCTGGGCCAATCGCGTTTCTCATAGAAAATATTCGTCTGAACCTATGGCCCCTTAAAAACCGTCCGCATATAAAGAAGGGCCCCGTATGATATGAGTGCGCACCTGGTCCCTGCAGGCGGCCTCTTGCAGCAGCAGGCGCAGCGTGCAGGCGTGCGCGCGGATGCACGCGTGCAGTACTCACCTGCTCCCTGCAGGCGACCTCACGCAGCAGCAGACGCAGCGTGCAGGCGTGCGCGCGGATGCACGCGTGCAGTACTCACCTGCTCCCTGCAGGCGACCTCACGCAGCAGCAGACGCAGCGTGCAGGCGTGCGCGCGGATGCACGCGTGCAGTACTCACCTGCTCCCTGCAGGCGACCTCACGCAGCAGCAGACGCAGCGTGCAGGCGTGCGCGCGGATGCACGCGTGCAGTACTCACCTGCTCCCTGCAGGCGACCTCACGCAGCAGCAGACGCAGCGTGCAGGCGTGCGCGCGGATGCACGCGTGCAGTACTCACCTGCTCCCTGCAGGCGACCTCACGCAGCAGCAGACGCAGCGTGCAGGCGTGCGCGCGGATGCACGCGTGCAGTACTCACCTGCTCCCTGCAGGCGACCTCACGCAGCAGCAGACGCAGCGTGCAGGCGTGCGCGCGGATGCACGCGTGCAGTACTCACCTGCTCCCTGCAGGCGACCTCACGCAGCAGCAGACGCAGCGTGCAGGCGTGCGCGCGGATGCACGCGTGCAGTACTCACCTGCTCCCTGCAGGCGACCTCACGCAGCAGCAGACGCAGCGTGCAGGCGTGCGCGCGGATGCACGCGTGCAGTACTCACCTGCTCCCTGCAGGCGACCTCACGCAGCAGCAGACGCAGCGTGCAGGCGTGCGCGCGGATGCACGCGTGCAGTACTCACCTGCTCCCTGCAGGCGACCTCACGCAGCAGCAGACGCAGCGTGCAGGCGTGCGCGCGGATGCACGCGTGCAGTACTCACCTGCTCCCTGCAGGCGACCTCACGCAGCAGCAGACGCAGCGTGCAGGCGTGCGCGCGGATGCACGCGTGCAGTACTCACCTGCTCCCTGCAGGCGACCTCACGCAGCAGCAGACGCAGCGTGCAGGCGTGCGCGCGGATGCACGCGTGCAGTACTCACCTGCTCCCTGCAGGCGACCTCACGCAGCAGCAGACGCAGCGTGCAGGCGTGCGCGCGGATGCACGCGTGCAGTACTCACCTGCTCCCTGCAGGCGACCTCACGCAGCAGCAGACGCAGCGTGCAGGCGTGCGCGCGGATGCACGCGTGCAGTACTCACCTGCTCCCTGCAGGCGACCTCACGCAGCAGCAGACGCAGCGTGCAGGCGTGCGCGCGGATGCACGCGTGCAGTACTCACCTGCTCCCTGCAGGCGACCTCACGCAGCAGCAGACGCAGCGTGCAGGCGTGCGCGCGGATGCACGCGTGCAGTACTCACCTGCTCCCTGCAGGCGACCTCACGCAGCAGCAGACGCAGCGTGCAGGCGTGCGCGCGGATGCACGCGTGCAGTACTCACCTGCTCCCTGCAGGCGACCTCACGCAGCAGCAGACGCAGCGTGCAGGCGTGCGCGCGGATGCACGCGTGCAGTACTCACCTGCTCCCTGCAGGCGACCTCACGCAGCAGCAGACGCAGCGTGCAGGCGTGCGCGCGGATGCACGCGTGCAGTACTCACCTGCTCCCTGCAGGCGACCTCACGCAGCAGCAGACGCAGCGTGCAGGCGTGCGCGCGGATGCACGCGTGCAGTACTCACCTGCTCCCTGCAGGCGACCTCACGCAGCAGCAGACGCAGCGTGCAGGCGTGCGCGCGGATGCACGCGTGCAGTACTCACCTGCTCCCTGCAGGCGACCTCACGCAGCAGCAGACGCAGCGTGCAGGCGTGCGCGCGGATGCACGCGTGCAGTACTCACCTGCTCCCTGCAGGCGACCTCACGCAGCAGCAGACGCAGCGTGCAGGCGTGCGCGCGGATGCACGCGTGCAGTACTCACCTGCTCCCTGCAGGCGACCTCACGCAGCAGCAGACGCAGCGTGCAGGCGTGCGCGCGGATGCACGCGTGCAGTACTCACCTGCTCCCTGCAGGCGACCTCACGCAGCAGCAGACGCAGCGTGCAGGCGTGCGCGCGGATGCACGCGTGCAGTACTCACCTGCTCCCTGCAGGCGACCTCACGCAGCAGCAGACGCAGCGTGCAGGCGTGCGCGCGGATGCACGCGTGCAGTACTCACCTGCTCCCTGCAGGCGACCTCACGCAGCAGCAGACGCAGCGTGCAGGCGTGCGCGCGGATGCACGCGTGCAGTACTCACCTGCTCCCTGCAGGCGACCTCACGCAGCAGCAGACGCAGCGTGCAGGCGTGCGCGCGGATGCACGCGTGCAGTACTCACCTGCTCCCTGCAGGCGACCTCACGCAGCAGCAGACGCAGCGTGCAGGCGTGCGCGCGGATGCACGCGTGCAGTACTCACCTGCTCCCTGCAGGCGACCTCACGCAGCAGCAGACGCAGCGTGCAGGCGTGCGCGCGGATGCACGCGTGCAGTACTCACCTGCTCCCTGCAGGCGACCTCACGCAGCAGCAGACGCAGCGTGCAGGCGTGCGCGCGGATGCACGCGTGCAGTACTCACCTGCTCCCTGCAGGCGACCTCACGCAGCAGCAGACGCAGCGTGCAGGCGTGCGCGCGGATGCACGCGTGCAGTACTCACCTGCTCCCTGCAGGCGACCTCACGCAGCAGCAGACGCAGCGTGCAGGCGTGCGCGCGGATGCACGCGTGCAGTACTCACCTGCTCCCTGCAGGCGACCTCACGCAGCAGCAGACGCAGCGTGCAGGCGTGCGCGCGGATGCACGCGTGCAGTACTCACCTGCTCCCTGCAGGCGACCTCACGCAGCAGCAGACGCAGCGTGCAGGCGTGCGCGCGGATGCACGCGTGCAGTACTCACCTGCTCCCTGCAGGCGACCTCACGCAGCAGCAGACGCAGCGTGCAGGCGTGCGCGCGGATGCACGCGTGCAGTACTCACCTGCTCCCTGCAGGCGACCTCACGCAGCAGCAGACGCAGCGTGCAGGCGTGCGCGCGGATGCACGCGTGCAGCGCGTCGTTGCTCGCGTGCGCCGGCGCCGGCGGGCTACTACACGTGCACACCGCCGCGTCTACACACGTTAACTATACGATCACACTCATGGTACGAGCTGAGAAGGTTTGTTCGCTGTCATATTTAGGCTTAGACTAATTATATCGGGACGCGTAACCACGTGTCATTCTACTAACAAACTTTCTGCCACTTTTTGCGGGGGGCGAGGTAACATGTTATCCGCAACTTTGGATTTTATTCCCTATGACTTTAGATTCTAATTTTGAATGTTCAAAATCATGAAAAGTAGTCTCGTGTAAACCCCAAACGTTCTAAGTTCGAAATTATTATTTCGCAATAATAGGCTGTCTAGTTTAGTGATAAGTTATAAAATTGAATGTAAATGCGCAAGATTAATTGATCTAATACCGTGGCAGAGGAGAAATGCTACCGCAAGGCCGGTCCTTATATAAGTAGTCTAAGCACTCATGGTAGGAGCTGACAAGGTTTAAATGCTGTCATATTCAGGGCGTAAATTGAACAGCTGACAGTTGCCAGTGTTGGGTCAATCATACGGCAAATGATGATTAAGACATTTCCTTTTGCTGGGCTGGTCCTTACGACTCAAAGATGGATTTAAGAAGGGGAGAAATCAACATTTTTAATGTAAATTTTGCACCGTTGCTAACATGCGCGGCGCGGGCGCCGGCGGGCTACTGAATATGCACACAGCCCCGTCTGTGGACATTTAATATACGATACAATCACTACTGCAAGCTCAACACGTAAACAACACGTAAGCAACAGCTCAGCAAGCTGGGCACGCCCCGGACCATAGATAATTTTACAGGAACCCCGGACACTGCCTACAAAAAATAGAAATTGACAAGATGACGTCAGCACATGCAAAACCATAGATTAAAAACGTTTCGCTTACGCTGAAAGATGTAGCCAAGAAATGAGAGAGCGAGATAGCCAGTTATGAAAACTTATGTAAACAAAATATTATTTTTTGTTTCGGTCACCGTAGCCGGTTTTTGTGTTTGGCAAGATGTCAAAAAAATGTCAAACCTATGGAATGTTGATGACATCTTGCCAAACAAATCGTTTTTTAGTATGCAAAAGTCACACTATAGCTGTTTCATGTGCGGCCACGGTATGGTTTCATCTAGTTACCATATCTATTTGCGAAACCGAGTCTAGGGCTACGACTTTAGCTGCGTGCGGATCATGACTTTTTCGTCAATAACGCATTGACACCTGTCTATTAAAAAAAAAGGGTTTTTATTCTTCGTTCTGAGATTGTCTCTTTGTTTCGAAAACATAAATTCTAGTGTGTCAACAATTGTGGTGTCAGTCTAAGACTACACTAGTAACCGCCGAGGCAATCGAGAGGGTGAGGTAAAAAGTTGGTGGTAGGCAGGGAGTATCTACAGGAATATTTGTAATTCGACGTATTCCTTTCAGGACGTTAAAGGGCAGCCTAAATGCAATTATGTGAACCCCCATATGTGGGGTCGGAAATTAATAGTTTACGAGATAAGGTCAGTGGGGGGAAGTCCGGCATACTTTTTTAAAAGTTCACTTCAGTGTGTTATATATTCCGCGGTGTATAATCTCTATGTCAATCAATAGAACTGTCTAATATAAAACTTAACTGGCTATTATTTTCAGGTATAAAATCTGTAAAAACGAAGAGCATGAGGAAATATAGTACATTACTGCAGCGGCCAGCAACAGAGGCATTGATGGACGAACGTGTAAATGTGGGCCGAGGCGAAGCCGAGGCACACATACGTAAGTCCATCAATGCCTAGTTGTGGCCAAGGCTTGTATAGCACTTTTCTCAAACAATGCGCGGAAATTAAAACACTAAATTTTCTCAAAAAATTCGCGGAAATTAAAACTCTTCAAAATCAATGACGAACAACGAACATTTTTTTTTTTTTCAATAAACAGCTTTCTATTTGCAAGTCAGTTCGAAATTTAAATAAAACCTTTGATGAGTTACCTCCTTGGTTGCCATGTTTCGGAGAAAAAGATCGTTCCATTTTTAAATTACACGACAGATATGAGTTTAGTATGTAATTTATTTGGCCGCTAAACACGACAGATATGGATTTTCATACAAACATTGCCGGCCGCTGCGCGCATGTATTTGGCCAGAACAGCAATTTCGATTTATCTCGAAGAAGGTTGTCAAAATAATGCTCACATTTCCAAGCATGTTTGAGAAAAGGATTATTTTTTTAAAAGTCTGTATGTAGACGGACTTTCCCGTCAAAGTGGGGCATGTCCGTCTGTCCAAATTTTTGTTAAGGAAGACATGGTCTACAAGCATAGTATATAAAAATGTAGGTGTATGATACGCTGACAGTCAATTGTGTGTCTTTTGTTCTAGTCCATAGGGTTTAGATTCGAATTTATACACATTTAAAATTAAAACGGGCAACATCGGCATATATCAGAGTTCAGGGGTTGATAACATTTTTGTATTGGTACTACCGGGTGATTAGGCAGTAATTGGCTACTTGACAACTAGTCAAATCAGCTACTCTTTATCATACGTCAAAACATGCGCTTTGTATGAACATTTGTACTAAATAATGAGTTGTGACGTCATCAACATTTTCATTACTTTTTAAAGTTTATCACTGATCTACACCTTTCAGCCAAGTTTCATGAAGATCGCATTGAAACTGGAGGAGTTGTGGAGTGTGACATACGGACGGATAGACAGACAGACAGACGGACAGACGGACAGAGGGACAGACAGAGTGAATTTATAAGGGTTCCCGTTTTAGCCATTTTGACTACGGAACCCTAAAAACCGGCCAAGTGCGAGTCAAACTATCATCGGTTAAAAAAACCCGACGCGACGGCACTTATTTTAAGTAGGTAAATTTGTTAGAAAAATCCCATTACCCATGGAAGAAACACAACGGTGTCTATAAATATTTTTCCATCAATAAAATGTTGGTTACATCTGCTTTGGGGCAAGTCCGGCATACGATCAGTTCGCTTCCGTATAAGTAGACGGACTTCCCCACTCATATATTTTGAGGTTAGAAATATTCCTCGGTCTACAATTCAGAAAATAACCACTTATTTCGTATTTCAACCACAGAAATAGCGCGAGGAGAAAGTAATCTAAGCACACTCGCCAAGTTCTTCCATAAACCTTGTGTTTTCGCAGAGAAATTAATTGTTTTCTTGCTCACGTGACACTCGCGTTTCAAGTTCAAGGCGTCACTAAAAATGCAATCGTTTTTTTTCGTAAAGTAAGTACAGTAGCGACATCTAGCATAGAGTATTTTTATTACGTAACAATGTCACAAATTACAATGCACATGCATGCATGCATGCTTTGCATTTACATTTGTCATTACATTACGCGGTTTTAGAGTCCCAGTACTTGTTTGTGCCGCTGGCAGTGGAAACGTCGGGGACGTGGGGGGTGGAAGGAAAGGTGTTTGTGAGAGATCTGGGCAGGAGGATGGTAGAAAGTGGCAGCGATGTCCGCTCAGGGTCATATCTGGTGCAGAGGATTTCATTGGCCATCCAGCGCGGGAACGCAGCTGGTGTGATGGGATCCTTTGTGCCAGGTACGTTTAATGACGAGAGGCCCATTTAGAGTGTGCATTTCGGTTTTTTTTTTCCTGTAATTTCTTGTGACGAAGCTTGACGTGGATTTTTTTTGACTGTACTCCTTTGGACGAGGCATGTTGCCGAATTTAAAATAGATTGTTTGGAATTTTTTTGTAATTTATTATTCTAGCATAGATTGTAAGAATCGATATCGAATACTCTTTTACCGACTAACCTATGAACTGCCTAGCGGTGCAAAAAGAGACCTTAAAACCATGTAGATGGCCTTGCCCCGTGTACGGACTTCCCCCCATTGACCTTATTTGGAATTTAAGGGTTTTTACCAAACAACCCATTTTTTCATACATTTCCTTAAATTAAAAAAAAATTGCTTATTCTATGGCGTCGACTTGGGTTTGGGTCGAAAAATGTTTTTTTTGATAAAAAACCTTAAATTACAAATATCTCGAAAACTATTGATTTCCGACCCCACATATGGGGGTTCACATAAATGCATTTAGGCTGCCCTTTAACGTCCTGCACTGGTAGCATGCACACCCGCGATAGCCGTGATACGGCTTTATCACGTCTTTTATCTCGTTCGTTCGCGTGCAAAAGAACGAGATAAAAGACGTGATATAGCCGTATCACGGCTATCGCGGGTGTGCATGCTACCAGTGCTGAAAGGAATACGTCGAATTACAAATAACCCTGTATACCGTATTTAGTACTAGATACTCTTTCTTATTCTATGGGGGCAGTGTTAGTCCTGTGCTACTCACCTGCCGGCACGCGCAGCGACATTTCAGAGGAGTGCGGGGCGCTGTGAGCGCCGCGCATGAACTCGTCTATACTGTCCTGCACAACAACAAAACATCTAATTTAATTACATGAGGAGGTCTACAACACTCCAAGAAATTTATCAGCAATGCGACAGCTCGTGTCTCAATATTCATACTGAACAACAGCAGGAGCAAGGCTCGTGCCATCGTCGGAGCCCTCACTGGGCACTACGCCGCAGGCACGATGATGCACAAGATGAAACTCACCCTGGATCCCAGCTGCCGAGCGTGCGGAGAGGATGAGGAGACCATGGAGCATATCCTGTGTGACTGTGATGTCTTGGCGGCAAAGCGCATGTGCCTCCTCGGTGATGGATATCCAAAACCGGGAGACCTTAGGCTTCTTCCCCTCAATGGTATTGCCTCCTTCATTGACCATGTATTTGAAGGGTAAAGAAAGCAAAAAAAATTGGGGCTAACACAAAAGATCCCACTGGGTCGAAGTGTTGCTGGCTTGCCAGCCCCCACAATATATTTAATTACATGAAACCGTGGTAGTATAAGAGATAAGAGGAATTTTGGTGACCGTCAGCTGCAAGGCTGATTCAGTATTCATAGGGTGTAGAGCATCTCTGTGATGAGGATGGACCAGGTCTGCCTGCATAACTCCAGTCGGTTTAGGAGTTATTGATGTTTAAAGGTCTGGTATGGTTGCTGAAAATGCATGAATATGCAGGTATTATTGTAATATGCACTATAGCTATGCGAATTGTACCGGCTGTCCATTACAAGTGGCGACGAGCTCACTACCCGTCACACTGGACAGAGTTTCGGTACTACTTGTGAAAAAGGTTTGAGTTTATAGAACATCTCTGACTACACCCCATCGGGGAATATAGTCTTGAGCTTATGCTAAAAATAGGGTCCATTTTACTCTCGTATAAAAGCTGACATCACCTGTTTGGCAGAACCCTCAACCTCGCTCTGACACAATCAGTACAAAGAGTATGTTAGTGACATACCTGGGACGCTCTCTCGCCACTGTCGGCCAGCCACTGGCTCCAGCCGGGCTCCAGGAGCCACTCCTCGGCCGCTGACATCTCCAGCTTAGCAGAACCGTCCTCTTCCTTCTGACACAATCAGTACAAAAATAATGTTAGTGACATCCCTGGGATGCCCTCTCGGCACTGTCGGCCAACCACTGGCTCCACAAGCCACTCTTCGGCCGCTGACATCACCAGCTTGGCAGAACCGTCCTCTTCCTTCTGACACAATCAGTACAAAGAGTATGTTAGTGACATACCTGAGACGCCCTCTCGCCACTGTCGGCCAGCCACTGGCTCCAGCCGGGCTCCAGGAGCCACTCTTCGGCCGCTGACATCACCACCTTGGCAGAACCATCCCTGTCCTCAACATCGCCTCCCTCTGACAAAATCATTACAATAGGGTGTCCCGTAAACCGACGCCAACCCGGCGCATGCTGATAGGTTAGGTCATGAACTCATGACTAAGCGGAATATCAAAATTTGGCTTTAGTAAAAGTGGCTTAGTTTTCGAGAAAACTAAGGACCATTTCCTAAAGTAAAATGTTGACAGATTGATTGATTGATTGACAGATTTTTTTTATTTTTTTTTTATTTTAGTATATTCTGGTTAGGCATGAACTAACCTATCAGCATCCACCGGGTTGACGTCGGTTTACAGGACACCCTGTATACATAATTGACAGATATTTTATTTTACAACTGTATTCTATGCAAATAACTTAATTGATTGAAGAAAGAGTATATGATATGGTACAGAATAGATAACCCCTACATGCGAGGCGCTGTTTTGTTTATACCACACTGCCGCCCATTCACGTACGTGAACGTTCACGTATTGCCGCGCGCTGCGCATGTAGGTGTGTATGCTGTTTTTCTGGAAGGATGTCTATTAAAATTTCAAATATTTATTGCATTGCCACATTGTATTTACATGGTAATGAAGTAATTATCACAAAAATCCTTACCCTCAAACCAAGCATGTCCCGGTACAATCTGTTTATGAGACCAAATTTCAGTTACTGGCCATCCCTGTTTCACATTCAACTCGGTTCTAGCCCATGCGAGCTCTGGGTTCGACCAAGCATTGGCCGGATCTTTAGCCGTCTGCCATATTTCACTGCTTAAAGTATTTTTAGGAATTTGTGGAAAATCACTGACCGCATTATTTTTATATGTCTGTGACCAAATTTCACTCCTTGGAGCATTTTTGCGTATTTGCGGCAAACTACTACCTGGGTCATTGTTACAGTTTTGTGGCCAATCACTGGCTAGATCATTTTTTGCGTTTTCTGGCGATTCACTGGCTAGATCTTTGGGTGATTGTGACCAAATATGACAATTGTGGAAATCTTTGGGTATTTGCGACCAATCACAACCTGGACTACATTGAGGCGTTTGTGGCCAATCTCTGACTGGATCTTTGGGCGTTTGTGACCAAATCAGATTATCTTGAAAATCTTTGGGCATTTGTGACTGATCACAACCTGGACTATTTTTGGTTGCTTGTGGCCAATCATTGGCCGGATCTTTGGGCGTTTGTGTCCAAATCTGAGTATCTGGACAATCTTTGGACATTTGTGGCCAGTTATACCACTTGTTGTTTATTAAACGGCCTTGCAGCCAATTTGTCCCTTTTTGTTGTTCTGGCCATTTTTCATGTAAAGTTTGTTCATCGAGGATCTCAGGTTCAGTCAGTTTAATTTCGGGGTCTGGTGTTTTTGGAGAAACACCTTCAGGACTGTCGGGTGACAAGTTTTTATCTGTAAATAAAAATATTGTTTAATAGTAGTTCAATTTGATATGCTGACAGTTTTTTAAGGAGACGATCAGACCGTCAAACTGAACAACTTGCTCTATGGGACTAACATAAAAATCGCGACAAAAAATCACCTGTCCCATACATTTGGCTTGGGAAGGTTTGTATACAACAGCAGATTTATTTTTTCTCATTTTCGATTTTGGTGCCATAGAGAGTTGTTCAGTTTGACGGTCTGATCATCCCCTCAAATAAGTGTCAGCATATTAACACCCTATAGTGTTCTTAGGGTACACAGTTGCATTAATTTAAGGGATGAATTGTACCCATGATACTGAACAACATTCCCAAAGAACCTATAGGAAATGCACAAAAATGATGATAATATACAGGGTGTAACAAAACACCCTAGTAATAATTAAGGGGTTGCTTCAGACCATCAAACTGAACAACTTTCACTATTGAGCCAACATCGAAATCGCGAAAAAAAAATTGCTTTTTCATACAAAACTGCAGTAGTACCGTCTCAACTCAAATGTATGGGACGAGAGATTTTTTTTATTTTTTCTCGACATTGGCTCCATAGTGAAAGTTGTTCAGATTGAAGGTCTGAAGCACCCCCTTAACTATTACTAGGGTGTTTTGTTACAACCTGTATAAATATCAGCTGAGGAGATGAGAATGTTACAAACCAGATCCCTCAGACTCCACGAAGGCTTCATTGAGAGGTGACTCTTCCGGCTCCGGTTCCTCAGTTTCCACATCGTACGTCTGATTCAGAACATTACTTGAACCATTTGAACTAAAACAATATTTACAATATCAGCACTGGTAGCATGCCAACCCGTGATAGCCGTGATCATAGAGTAAGAAGAGATGGCATATCGGCTTGTTTCTATAGAAAATGTTGTCGCCAACAAAGGGGGTGAAAAACGGGTGAGGGGAAGGGTTAACATTTAAATACGCTACTTCCCGCTATTATGACGTCAGGCCCAGTTGAGTATCTGTGCACAGTTCGATACAACATCTCTACCCCAGGGGAGCGCGTTATTTTCTCTATGGCCGTGATACAGCTTTATCACGTCTTTTATCTTGTTCTTTTGCGCGCGAACGAGCGAGATAAAAGCCGTATCACGGCTATCGCGGGTTGGCATGCTACCAGTGCAGGGTGCGAAGTGATAAATGATAATTATCAATGATACTTATCATTGATAAGTATCATTGATAATTATCATTGATAATTAGAACCGGAACCGAATTGCTACTGTTAGGCTGGTCGCCGTATCCAACTCAATAGCTTGCCACCGCCTTTGGTGATAAAAATGTTTTTTTTTCTAGTGCCCGACATGCTCTTTTAAGGACGGATACGGAACAACACGTACTAGAGGTTAAACAAAATTGTATGAGATACGGTGAATTAAAAAAAAACATATTTCGAAAACTATAAATTTTTGCAAGTTGAAATTTCGTATTTTGCTTAACTATAACAAGACCTTTTGGGAAAAAAAATATGAACCCTGAACTTGACGGCACGTATTGTACAGTCCTTCCCCTAGTTTTAAACTCTTAAGGTGGACTTCCGATGCTAGCGGCCGACGCGTCTGACGCGCGCGGCTCGCGGCCGACGGCCGATGCGGCCATACTAGTTACTATGAAAACGTATGGCGCCGCTTCCGATGCCAGCGACTGACGCGCGCATCGGCCGCGGCCGCGCGCGGCTATGCTCTGACGTCACGCAGAACAAGAATGTTTGCCAGACATATTACGAAGTTTTTACCGAAAATTTGCTTAATTTTCACTATTTCTTATTTGTATTTTATTATCTGCAAGGTCGCTCATCCACGTTGCGATAACACCCAACCCCCCTCTATCGATTGTTTTTTTCGGAAAATCCCTTTTGCCTATATAATTATTAGCTAGACAGCGATCCATACTACAGGTTAAAAAGCCAAGGGGACGCAACGCATCCCTGTCTAATTATAATTACTCTTAAAATTTTCTTTTATCAAAAATCATGTAAAAAAAATGCATTCATATATTATTAAACAAATCTATCAATCAATCAAATATGTATTGGTTTTTTTGTTTGTGTTTTTATGTTTTTGTTTAAACACCAAAACATACCCTAAATTTCGGGGAAAATACCCTAAAGTGATAACACTCTGCACTATAGGCACGCGTCAGTCGCTGACCTCGGAAGTGAGGTCTGTCGTCGGCCGCGCGTCGTCAAATATGACAGAACCTCGCGTCAGACGCGCGCGTTAGTTACTATCAATTTAAAATAACAATGTGCATGACCTTGAAGGGCCGTTGGATAACTTCACTTGATTGATAAAGGAATATAGACTCTATGCAAAGGGAATAATCATTTGAATGACTCAAGTGAAGTTCGTGTGATTGAGTAACGTCACATTTGCGAGCGAGGTCATGCACATTGTTATTTTAAACCGATAGTATATAGTAGAAGTTGAAATAAACCTTAGCCTTAAAACAATAATTAACTGGCTTCAATCGAATAATTTGAAAATTAACCTAGAGAAAACAAAATTAATGAATTTTAAGTTGAGACATAATGATTTGCTGAATCTTAATATTAATTATGAAGGACAAGAAGTTGGAGAAACCGCCGTATTTAGTGCCTTTTTGTATTTTTTTCTCTGTATTTTACTCTTATGTCTTGGTGTAAAATAAAGTATATTTGTTTGATAGTATGTTTGTTTGAGAAACAACCGTAACTAGGTTTTCGGGTATCCAAATTGATAATAACATGAGCTGGAATACACATACAGACATGGTTAGAAGTAAACTGAATCAATTCTCTTATGCCCTATACAAGCTGAGCAAGGTAGTAAATAGAAATGCTGTAATGGCAGTATATCACGGATTTGTCGCCTCCACTTTAAGATACGGGTTGATTTTTTGGGGAAACGCTACAAACAAGGAGGAAGTCTTTAAATCACAGAAAAGATGTATAAGAGCGATATGCAATCTACGGCGGACAGACAGCTGCAAACCGTACTTTATTAAGCTTAATCTATTAATGATGCCAGCTCTTTACATTTACGAGATTGCAATATTTATAAAGACTAATATACATTTATTTGAATATGAAAAAAGTAGACGCCGCTGTGACATGTTGAGAATAATAGCAACTAGAACAAAGTTCATGCATAAAAGTATATTTGCCATAGCGCCAAAAATCTATAACAATATATCGAAAACTATACGGAATTGCAACACCTCAAATGCGTTTAAGAGAGCTTTATTTAGGTTGTTAGTAAACAAAGCCTACTATTCTTTAAATGAATTTTTATCTGACGAAGTTTTGTAACATAGTTATTGTTATTGTCATGTCCGAATTACTTGTATGTCTTATAGATATAGTGTGGGTATGGTTCAATGTATAATTCATTAATTACGATATTGTAATTATTATTGTAATGACAACTTTAATTTGCTTGAATGTTTTTTTTTTTTTGTAGTCTTGTTTAATTTAGTTTTTTTATGTTTATTTAAACTGGACATTAATTTTGTAATAATTGGGTCAGTGGGTCATTTTCGTTGTTTATTTATGATTGTTTGATAATATTGTGTTGTTAATTGAATGATTTGAATGTAACACCTAATTAATTAAGATCGTGTTTGTATTGTTATGCCCTGACGGGGTGCTTCATTGTAAAAAGTTTAACATCCTGTACGATTACTTCATTATAGACCCAGAGCCCCCAACGGTCTAGGGCCTAAACGTATAGGAAAGCTGGATTCAGTCTAGCTCGAAAATAGACGCCAAAGTACATCATTTAGCCTCGGTCTTATGACTCAAAGCGGTCACTGAAATTTTTTACAGCGGTCAGACAATCGCGAAAAAATGGGGTCTGGGCCTAAACATACAGGAAACGAACTGGATGCATTTTAAGAAAGAGCCCTCTTAGGAGTATACCACAGCATATTTAGTTTTTCTCAAATCGGTCACTGTTCAAAATCAGACCGGGGTTGAAAATCGAAAAAAATAGGTCTTGGGCCTAAACATATAGGAAATGTGAAACCAACTTGGATCGACAGAACACACTTTACCCATCACGAAAAACCCGGTCTTACATGGCGGATCGGTCACCTTTCCAGAATCAGACCACTTTTATAAGATACCAAAAATGACATATATCTCGACAATGGTTAGTGATAGAAAAAATTTGTTACGAACAAAATTGTTGGAAATTTAATGTTCTTTAAGTTTGCAGTAGCTTTATTCACAATTTAATGCATAGGAGACGAGATATTTGTAAAAACTGAATAATTAAAATAGTAATAGACAGATATCTCGACAACGGTTGATGATAGGAAAAGTTTGTTCAGGACACAATTGTAGATAATATTATGTTCTACAAGTTTTGTTATAATTTTGTTCACGATTTGATGCATACGAAACGAGATATTTGCAAAAACGAATTAATTAAAATAGTAATAGACAGATATCTCGAAAACTGTTGATGATAGGAAAAGTTTTTTAACATACAATTGTAGATAATGTTATTTTCTACAGGTTTTTTAATAACTTTGTTCACAATTTGATGCATACGAAACGAGATATTTGCAAAAAATAATTAATTAAAATAGTAATAGACGATATCTCCACAACGGCTGATGATAGAAAAGTTTGTCAAAAATAAAATTGTAGATAATATTATGTTCTACAAGTTTTGTAATAACTTTGTTCACGATATGATGCAAAAGAAACGAGATATTTGTAAAACTAAATAATTAAAATAGTAATAGACAGATATTTCGACAACGGTTGATGATAGGAAAAGTTTGTTCAGGACACAATTGTAGATAATATTATGTTCTACAAGTTTTGTTATAACTTTGTTCACGATTTGATACATACCAAACGAGATATTTGTAAAACTAAATAAATAAAATAGTAATAGACAGATATCTCGACAACGGTTGATGACAGAAAAAGTTTGTCTAATAAAATTATAGATAATGCTGTTCTACAAATTTGGCTTTAACTTTGTTTACAATAAATTCTATTTATAGAATAACGAGAAAATTGCGCAGAAAAATAATTATTAAAAATCATAACAAACAGATATCCCGACAACGATTGATGATAAAAAAAAATTGGTCAAGATAAAATTGTAGATAATATTATGTTCTACAAGTTTTGTAATAACTTTGTTCACGATATGATGCAAAAGAAACGAGATATTTGTAAAACTAAATAATTAAAATAGTAATAGACAGATATTTCGACAACGGTTGATGATAGGAAAAGTTTGTTCAGGACACAATTGTAGATAATATTATGTTCTACAAGTTTTGTTATAACTTTGTTCACGATTTGATACATACCAAACGAGATATTTGTAAAACTAAATAAATAAAATAGTAATAGACAGATATCTCGACAACGGTTGATGACAGAAAAAGTTTGTCTAATAAAATTATAGATAATGCTGTTCTACAAATTTGGCTTTAACTTTGTTTACAATAAATTCTATTTATAGAATAACGAGAAAATTGCGCAGAAAAATAATTATTAAAAATCATAACAAACAGATATCCCGACAACGATTGATGATAAAAAAAAATTGGTCAAGATAAAATTGTAGATAATTGTATGTTCTACAAGTTTTGTTTTAACTTTGTTAATAATTTGATGCATACAAAACGAGATGTTTCCAAAAATTAATTAATTAAAATAATAACAAATATATCTCGACAACGGTTAATGATATAAGAAATTTGTACAAAATAAATTGTAAGAAACTGGATGTTCTACAAGTTTTGTAATAACTTTGTTCATGATTTCATTCATAGGAATGGAATAAAAAAAAATATTTGCATTGGTACCGGTAACAAGAGAAACTCTTAATACTCCACAACAAGCAATTAATGTTAGATTAGACAAATGAGTTAATAATATTTTTTTCTTAAACTGGATAATTTTGTTGAAAAAAAAATTTGTGACCTGAAGGTCGGATACGGTATAAGTTAGTTTTTTGCAAATATCTCATTTCTTATGCATACAATTTAAAAAATTAATACAAAACTTTTAGAACAAACAATTATCAACAATTTTATTCTAACTTTTTTCTACCGCTGTCGGGATATCTGTTTGTTATTATTTGTAACAATTAGTTTTTGCACATATATCGTTTTCTATAAATAAAAATAAAATAAAAAATAAAAAAGCCTTTATTCTACTACTTTCATAAATTAACTAACATAAAGGTTCATAAATTAACAATTTCATGCACAAATTACATTTTTATACATATCATTAAGAAAAAATAGTAATATCATTACATTTATTTGATTTCATTAAATATTATTGTATTCACCTAATTATAGTATATTATTATTAATTTCATTTCATTTTCATTCATTCATTAATCGATTAAGTATCATGGCACCTTAATATTCATCTCCCTTCTGTAGTAGTCGCTTCTTTAGCGTAGGCCTCCCCCCATTTCTTCCAGTATTTTCTAACTCTGGCTTTCCTCATCCAGTCTGGGCCACATCTTTGGACAAATATGTCAGCCCATCTCATCTTTGGTCTTCCTCTTTTCCTGTGACTGTCACGTGGTACCCATTCTATTGCCCTCTTAGTCCACCTAGTGTTGTCCATTCTGCAGATGTGTCCGGCCCAATTCCACTTTAACAATCTTATTCTTTCCACAATGTCACAAATTTTTGTTTTCTTTCTTATTTTCGCATTACTTATCTTATCCATTAGTTTTATTCCTAGCATACTTCTTTCCATCTGTCTTTGGCATATTTTTAGCTTTGCCTCATCTTGTTTCCTTAAGGCCCATGTTTGGCACCCGTAGGTGAGGCAAGGTAGTATTGCTATTTCATATAACTTGCTTTTTATTTGTATACTTATTTGTTTGTTTTTCATTACTTCTTTCAATCCCCAGTACTTCTTCCACGCTATCGCTATACGTCTCTCTATCTCTTTTCCTGTGTGATCGTTAAATGTGATTGATTGACCCAGATTTCTATAGCATTAAATAAATAAATAACGCTCACAGACACATACATTGTAATGATCCCCAATTAAGGTTATGGGAACCACATACAGCAACGGCACAAACATATAACATCCATGACCGAACCGGGATTCAAACCCAGGACCCTGGCTTGGCAGTCCGGCGTGCAAAGAAAGCATTGTAAAGAAAGTTATAACCAAATTTGTAGAACAGCATTATCTAAAATTTTATTAGACCAACTTTTTCTGTCATCAACCGTTTTAGTTTTACAAATATCTCGATTCTTTTGCATCATATTGTGAACAAAGTTATAACAAAACTTGTAGAACAATAACATTATCTACAATTTTATCCTGGACAAACTTTTCTATCATCAACCGTTGTGGAGATATCGTCTATTACTATTTTAATTAATTATTTTTTGCAAATATCTCGTTTTGTATGCATCAAATCGTGAACAAAACTTGTAGAACATAATATTATCTACAATTGTGTCCTGAACAAACTTTTCCTATCATCAACCGTTGTCGAAATATCTGTCTATTACTATTTTAATTATTTAGTTTTACAAATATCTCGTTTCTTTTGCATCATATCGTGAACAAAGTTATAACAAAACTTGTAGAAAATAACATTATCTACAATTTTATCTTAGACAAACTTTTCTATCATCAGCCGTTGTGGAGATATCGTCTATTACTATTTTAATTAATTATTTTTTGCAAATATCTGGTTTCGTATGGATCAAATTGTGAACAAAGTTATTAAAAAACCTGTAGAAAATAACATTATCTACAATTGTATGTTAAAAAACTTTTCCTATCATCAACAGTTTTTGAGATATCTGTCTATTACTATTTTAATTAATTCGTTTTTGCAAATATCTCGTTTCGTATGCATCAAATCGTGAACAAAATTATAACAAAACTTGTAGAACATAATATTATCTACAATTGTGTCCTGAACAAACTTTTCCTATCATCAACCGTTGTCGAGATATCTGTCTATTACTATTTTAATTATTCAGTTTTTACAAATATCTCGTCTCCTATGCATCAAATTGTAAACAAAGCTACTGCAAACTTAAAGAACATTAAATTTCCAACAATTTTGTTCATAACAAATTTTTTCTATCACTAACCATTGTCGAGATATATGTCATTTTTGGTATCTTATAAAAGTGGTCTGATTCTGGAAAGGTGACCGATCCGCCATGTAAGACCGGGTTTTTCGTGATGGGTAAAGTGTGTTCTGTCGATCCAAGTTGGTTTCACATTTCCTATATGTTTAGGCCCAAGACCTATTTTTTTCGATTTTCAACCCCGGTCTGATTTTGAACAGTGACCGATTTGAGAAAAACTAAATATGCTGTGGTATACTCCTAAGAGGGCTCTTTCTTAAAATGCATCCAGTTCGTTTCCTGTATGTTTAGGCCCAGACCCCATTTTTTCGCGATTGTCTGACCGCTGTAAAAAATTTCAGTGACCGCTTTGAGTCATAAGACCGAGGCTAAATGATGTACTTTGGCGTCTATTTTCGAGCTAGACTGAATCCAGCTTTCCTATACGTTTAGGCCCTAGACCGTTGGGGGCTCTGGATCTATTACTATGTACATTATAATGTAGCAATGCAATAAAAATATTTGAATCTGAATCTGTTAGACGCATCGGCCGCTAGCATCGGAAGTCCACCTTTACCTGGTAGTCTCAGGCTTAATGGGCAGCACCGTCTTCTTCTTATCCTCTGCAAATTTCCATTTCTTTTGCTTTTTGTAGAATTCGAGTCGATAAATTGCAAACAGGTCCGTCTTCACTGCTTTATATCCGGTCGACATTATTAAGATTTTCGCGTCTTATACCTTACATAACACATTTAGCACTAAAATACCCAAAATTTTTGTTTTTTTAACTTCGAGTTTACAAAAATTGCTGCATCTGAATTTTTGTTTTTGCCGGTAAATGACGGTAGGCGTCAGAAAAACATTATTATTTGGCCCAGTTTTATCGCCAAACGTCATCATAGAAAGAGAGGTAGTAGTAAACACAGAGTAAACATTGTATAGCGTTTACTCTTTCACGCGTAAATTTATAGTCAGAGACGAAAACGTGACATTGATTTATTTGCTTCTTTGTGTGTATCCGAACGCATATTGACGTCGACGGCGAACTGTCAAACAGCGTTGCCAGACCTATGGATATATCCGTAGATCTACGGATTTTGGCCTTACCTACGTATATAAAATGGACTTTTCGTGTAAAAAAATAAAAAAAAACGCAGGCTCAGCCCCTAAAAATCAATAGATGTTTTCTTGTATTGGATTGTTTTTCTTCGTAACATGTAGCTCATGCTCCTCCGTTCTTCGTACTTTTACTTTTTTTGCTTTAATAGATACAGCAAAACAGTCTGTGCCCGCGGCATGACGCCTCGATAAACGTTTTATCGCGCTTGCTTACTCGTTCGTTCGAAGCGCAAAGAGAAAGAGAGCTAGGGCGCGATAGCGCTTAATCGCACCGCCTCATGCCGCGGGCGCTGGATTATTAAAGCAGCGGGGCTAGGACGGCAACCCGCAAAAGCGTGATATAGCGCTATCACGCTTCCACTCTCTTTCTATTTACGCGCGAACGAACGAGATAAAAGACTTTTGACAAATGTATGTGTTAAATGTCGCTATCGCGGGTTGGCGTAGGTACTAGCCCCGCAGAATGAAAATACCATGCTTTGCGATATAATATTATGTGAATGCAATGAGGAGCATTTCAAATCATTAATTTAACTGTACCATTATAAGGGAGGAACAAACTGACACAAAGCGAGAAGGATGTGCAGCAACGTCGCTTTTAATTAAATACCTACAATACAAACAAAATAGTAAGTAATAAATCTTTTTTCAATTAAGCACGCAAACCAAACCTGAGATTCATTCTGCGCATTTACTGGCCAAACACAATCAGCAACGAAGAGCTGTGGGCCCGATGGCAAAAAACCCCCATTAAGCAAGAAGTCGCTCAATGCAAGTGGAAGTGGATCGGGCATACGCTTCGGAGAGAAGAGGACAACTCCGCCAGAGTCGCCTTCACGTGGGAGCCTGGTGGAAGCAGGCGACCAGGGCGACCTGCACACACGTGGCGGCGCACCGTCGACGCTGAGCTACGAGCAGCCGGGTTGAGTTGGTGCGAAATAGAACACCAGGCGCAGGACAGGGAGAGGTGGCGGCGTCTCACGAGGGCCCTCTGTACCATCGGGGTACCTTAGGACAACAACAACAACAACAGGCAAACATGAAAAGACACTCAACCATCATAGTAAAAAAAATCGAACTTCCGTTACACGAAAGGGTTGAGGATTTGAACTTCAAGGCCCTCACATAAAAAAAAAAGTTTCACTTCAATTTTATCTATTTCGCAAACTACAGATTTTTCAACCTAGACCTACGGATTTCTAAAAACAAGATCTGGCAACACCGCTGTCAACACGAAAACGAAAAAAAAAGATCGACAAATCGACAACATTTTTACGTGTGCAAAGCGAGGATGGCGGCCGCGATGTCTTTAAAAAATTATATTACATTAATTTGTGCGGCATTATCGTGCTTCTTGGTGTGTGCTAGTAGCCAGATTGTGCATAAACGTTTTGAGTACAAATATTCCTTCAAACCACCCTATTTAGCGCAAGTAGACGGCTCGGTTCCCTTCTGGGAATATGGAGGCAGTGAGTAACCATTAATTATTTCATATTTTTCTATGATCGATGTCCTTTAAACTGTTTAAATTGATGTAAAATCATATAATCTTCATCCTGCATGCTACAAATGTCTGCTTTAAGTTATAAAAAATGGGAAAGTCATACAAAAACGTTCTGTTGTTACGGTTTTTTGATTTGACACGAGACACGTCAGTGAAAATTGTCATGTGTGACCGAGATGGGTAGATACGTAGGTCGGTAAGTGCGAAGGAGTAGCATGCAAGTTGGCAATCGTGTTTTTTTGATTTTTACTTCCACGATGGCAAAGCTTGTACCTTCAACTGGAAAATTTATAAATTATGCACTTTATGAATTAAAAATGAATTGTGAAATACTTGTTTGACAAAATATAAGCTAGATGGTATTTATTTTTCATTTTGCGAATGTATCCAATTAGATTCTATAAGAAAATAAAACTGGCATCATTAGGGTTCTGTACCCAAAGGGTGAAAACGGGGACCCTATTACTAAGCTTGCGTTGTCTGTCCGTCCGTCCGTCTTACCTATTTAGGCCTGTAACTTTTGAACCATAATAGCTAGGAAGTTGAAATTTTCACAGAATATGTGTTAACAAATAGTAAAAATGTCAAAAGGTTAAAAATAGGGATGCAACGATTACGAAGCGGTGCATCGTTTTGCATCTGTAATCGTAATAATCACGATTAATAACGATGCAATGCACCGTAGTAAGAATCGTACGATTATTAAATCGAATTGAAAACTTCAATCGGATTGCACTTGTTGACGAATACACGACCTGAATACTAGATTCCAGAGCCGAAAAACAACTTTAAAAAAAATCGGACCTCTCGCTGCTATTTTTGCTCATTTTGAGTAAATCTTGACTTTTTTTTGGTCAGATTTGACCAAAGAAGGATTTGACTCATTTTATTTTATTTTTTAAATTCTACTGAGGTCTATGATTTGATTTTCGGTTTGAAGGTAGGTAAAATATAAGCTTTTTGGTTTATAACTAACATTACATTCCATAAGGTTATTATACCTGTCGGAATAGAGTAACTGACATGAGTTGTCAAATGAAACCGTTTTTTGTGCATTTGTCGGCACTTATCGGCACCCTGAATCTTCAAGTTCTGTGTATAATTGTGAATCTAACGTGAAATCGTAGGTAATTTAATGAAATAGTGTTAGTATATTTCACAAAATAATCTACGACTTCACTTTAGATTCACTAATTATTCACAGAGCACGAATATTTACCCAGTCAGTCAAAAACGGTTCTATTGCCTCGCGTCACATATCTCTTTCTATTATACAGTGGCGCCGCTAGTTACATCTCGCTCTCTCAGCTGTCAGTTCCTCTATATGATACCTTTATGTTACATTCTCCTTTTCGCGATATCTCATCCAAATTTTAAAAGATTAATCTCCCACGTAAATCGGACGAGATATCTCTTGATTAACGAGATTATACAGAATCATGTTCCACATTGTTTTTCAAATAAAATTGGCCTATCCAAAAATCATAATCCTGACCAAGTGAACATTTGACTCCGATCTCAAATTAGTAGAAAAAGTTACAAAATCTTCGAATTTTTTTAAAGTCTTTTTAATGATTTAACTTTCATTGGAATGCTAAAAAACACTATGAGAACTCATTCTGAAGATAATCTCAACTAAATTTGTTTAAATAATCGTAATGCATCGGTTATCATAATAAATAACGATTAATATCGTAATCGTAATCGTAATGGCCGAATCGTTGCATCCCTAGTTAAAAATTAAGGGGGGTTCTCAACAAGAAACTAGTTTTTATAAACATTTTTTTCGTCTCGCTCTTAGTAAAAACAGTAATACACACAAGCGTCAAACTTGGTGTGATTATAGAGCAAACTCTACAGTATAACAACAAATACTAAGAGTCGGTCTTCGGCTAAAGGTCCCTGACAAAAAGTCTTTTTTGTAAGTTAATATTTTGTGTTGTTGTGTGAGTACGGTAGAAGCGTGAGACTCAATCTAGACATACTTTTTCTACGCTTTCAACGTAGCCTGTCAAAGCACGATTTTTCATACATTTTTGTCATATCTCCATCTCTTTCCTGTCTATGCTCTTAGCAAATCTTTAGAATAATACATAATCGATAATTTTATATTTTTAAATTTTCTGATTAACATTAAAGAATAATATACAGGGTGAAATTGATATCATTAGCATCCTTTTAAACTAAGAGTCTACACATCAAACTGAACAACTATTACTATGGGAGCAAACCGATCGGAGCAAATAAAAAATCAGCTGTTCCATACTAAACTGCAATGTCGACGCGCGAGTTCGCGACTCAAATGTGTGCAACAGCTGGTTTTTTTTTCGCTCCGATCGGTTTGCTCCCATAGTAAAAGTTGTTCAGTTTGATGGGTAGACTCCTAGTTTAAAATGATGCTAATGATATCAATTTCACCCTGTATAATGGCCTCGATTCGGACTGTGCCACAACTTAACTAAATTTATTCCTGTCACTTTCTAAAATAAGATTAAGAAAAGAGACAGAAAACCAACAGCTGACTTTAGTACTGTCAAAGTGACGTTACACGCCCAAAAACGCTTTAAATAAGATGGCGTACATTATGATGGCATCTTATTTTGGGCATGTAACATCACTTTGACAGCACTTAAGTCAGCTGTTGGTTTTCTGTCTCTTTTCTTAATCTTATTTTAGAAAGTGACAGGAATAAATTTAGTTAAGTCGTGGCACAGTCCGAATCGGTACTACTAATGTGAGGTATAATGAGAAGTGCATGTTCATAATACTTTTATACGTTGAAAGTTATTTAGTATCATGCTCACAATCACCCCTTGAAGTAATGCCCCAAAAATCCGATCACCGATTCATGAATATTGCATTTTATAAAATAGGTGAAACAACAATTTTATTATATTTCACAGTTCATTCAAACAAATTGCTTTCGTTGCAGTTTTTAAAAAAACAGCACATTCATTAGTTTTCAATTTATACAATACTTCGAAACAATTGCTATGGCAGCATTTATTTTACAAAGAATTTTAGACTCTATGGCTATTGTATTAAGAGTTTGATTAGTTACAGTTTATTTGAATCGATTTTGGACTCTATTACTGTTACAATAAGATTCAGTGGTTTGTTCAACACCGTGACATAATTATTTCTAAACATAAGTGCTAACTTGATAAGAAATCAATCAGGAAATAATTTTTAAAATGTCTGTTAATATTTGTCGATGTATTGGCCTATGGAAGTGCTACTTGGGAATGTTCCTCCATTGAAAAGGGAAGATCTTCCACCAGGCTATGTGTGATGCCTGGGGACCAGGCCGTGGCCCAACAGTTCTTAGTTGGACCTTGTATTTATATCGAATCTATGTGATTATTTCTCTTGCGCGATTTATGTCACGCATTCGATTGTGAATCTTATTTGTAGTAGGTTACGAGTTACGTATTTACGATGAACGTTGTCTTTGTATGTAGCATATTTCCGCGAGCGATGGTATCGCCATCTGTTGGCATCTTTGCTATAACTTGTGGGTGCTGGACATCTGTAGTAGTTTTCCACAGGCCTCTAAATCAAGCTATTTCCATTCTTATTTGAATTAAATAAGAATTAAATTGGAGGTCTTTTTATGTAGAATAAATAATGAAAACTTTTTAGTGACAAAAATGTACGACAAAGCGACAAAACGAGGAAACGCTTGCTTTCGCATACGTAAAGTTACAAAGACAGAGGCACGTCTCGATTTTTAGGGTTCCGTACTCAAAGGATGAAAACGGGAGCCTATTCAAAAGCCTACGCTATCCTTCCGTCCGTCCTACCTATTTAGGGCTTAAAGTTTGGAACCATGATAGATAGACAGTTGAAATTTTCACAGATGTGTGATAGTATAAAATTTGTTTCTTCTCGCTCTATCGTAAAAACGGTAATACATACAAGCATCAAACTTGGTGTGATTATAGTGCAAACTCTACAGTATAACAACAAATAATAAAAACCGGCAAAGTGTGAGTCGGTCTTGCATCAAAGCTCTCGGAAAAAAACAAAACTTTCTTGTAAGTTAATATTATGTTTTGTCGTGGTGTGGTTTGGGACCCTCGGTGCGCGAGTGGCCCGACTCGCACTTGACCGGTTTTTACTATCGTTTTCTCGGAGGTGGCTTGCTAGGCCTCCAGGTACTGTATATTAAGCAGCTCCCTCGTGGAGATAAGCTTCAGTTTACGAACGTAGTTATTTTGTAACACAATCTTTATGATAGATAAATTTATCTAAATAATTTATGGCTGCTGCCGGTGCTTATCGAAAACGGAGTCAATGTTATAGTAGCTATTATTATTAACTACTGAGTTGACCACGTTTTAATGCCACCTGCTATTGAGGCTAGTATTGAGGGCATGATTATTTGTGGTTGGGCTATTGCAAGCCCCAAACTCACCCATATTTTACGCATACCTCCCGAACTTAAGGCTCATTTTCATTGGTCGTTCAGGAGTGCGATTTTTGAAAATCATACGAGCGACTTGACATTCGCCTACGAATTGAGATTTTCATTCCGAGTGGTTACGTTTTTCTCTATTTTTGAAATCGTTCGGATGTGCCAAAACCGTTTCGATTCACACAGAAAACGTTTCAATTGAACGAACGAACGAATGAATGGTTTCATAGTAACATTTCAAATCGGACTTTACCGCCAAAATTATGGGTTAACGGAACGTAGAAAAAAAGTTAAATCTGTTGACGTCTGACAACATTACAAACGTCAAACATTCGAGTGGTAGAATTGGATACGAGTGGTTCGGAGCACTCGTTGCAAGTGATAGAAAGTTGAATTCAAAAATGGCAAATCATCGATTTTACGTCATTTTCTACTACTCGTTTTGAACGTCTGATATTGAAAAATCGCGGTATCTCCTGGCTCGCATTCGGGGTGCGAGAGATTTCTGTAACGCATGCCATAGACAACGCATTAGGGGAACTATTTTCACTGGTCGATATAGCCCGCGTTCGGGATGTGAGAGATTTCCGTAACGCATGCCATAAGGCGCGCATGCGGGGAACCGTTTTCACTGGTCTATAGGGAACGACCGCAGGGTGCGAAAGAACATGGTTGGTAGTTGCGTCGATGCTATGATTGGAATCCGGCGAGTACCCGCACTCATTAAAAAGGCCGATTAGTTTCATTGGTTGATATACAGCATGCGGGGAATACCTGTATGCTGTATATACAGGGTCCTTCTTAATATGCTGACACTTTTTTAAGGCGATGACCAGACTATGAAACTGAACAACTTTCTCTATGGAATCAACATCGAAATCGCGAAAAAAAAAACAGTTGTCCCATACGTTTGGCTCCGAGTAGGTTTGCAGTTTTGTATGGAAGTGATGATTTTTTTTTCGCGATTTCGATGTTGGTCCCATAGAGGAAGTTGTTCAGTTTGACGGTCTGATCATCCCCTTAAAAAAGTGTCAGCATATTAAGAAGGACCCTATATGTATGGGACAGCTGTTTTTTTTTTCATGATTTTGATGTTGGTCTCATAGAGAAAGTAGTTCAGTTAAAAATTGATCGAGCTCTATCTACCTAAGACTCAATGCCTACGTCTAACCATGCAAAAAATTACTTAATGTGTTCATATTTTGTACGTTCATATGTTGTACAAACGATTCGTTTTGAAAAAAAATTCAGTATAAATAGCAAATGTGCTTGATGTTGTTTGGTAGTAAATGATTATTGACCTAAAGAATTGTTTTATGTATAAAAACACACTCTTGGGCCATCACGAAATTGTGAAGCCTCGTTGCAAGCCGGAGAGCAGGTGAACGCCCGGTAATAGACTTGCAACTCTGTAGCTATTATAATAATCTAACTTCACGCATGGCGCTATTTACTGCGTTATGAATACGTGGTGTTTAACAGTTAATTCGTTACAGAGACTGCTGTGTTTGAATACATACCTTTCAATATTTTACTATTTAGTTTTGTTCGTTTGACCGTTGTACGCGCCCCGTGGCCTCTCGAGGGTGAGTCAGAGTCAGTGAGCGCAACCCTCCGCCGCGCCGCGTGCGCACGCGTCTTGTTTACACTCGACTTTTAATATTTTTGTAAGAGACATGATAAAATAAAAAAATACGTGTCTTTTTATTTTGAATGAGCTTCATATACGTAAAATTTGCGCACTGTCTGCGTATAGTGTTCATTGTTTTTCAGCAAAAATTGTTTAAGTGTCTAACTAAATGAAAAAGAACTTTATCAAGGAACATGGGTTGAGATACGAAAATATTGTTTTGTAAACTGTGCATACTTATTTTAGAACATGACTTTGTATTTTAGGTTCGGTTTGTTCCATTCGTATAAATAACATAATATGCATTATCAAATACAAAAATACAGTTAAAGGCAAAGCAGATAAAGGTACAAATAATCTTACAACCCCAAAGTGATTTCTTTCAGACAACCTAATAATAACAAATCTTATTACAGTGCGACAAAAAAGAGTTGACAAAAAATGAGGGTGCCACTTCCCTTGTAACACCGTCCCATATTCATCCCATTCAGTACTTTCGACTTTTATGACCCGATTTCTGCTTTCGACAACTTGATAAGTCATCTCTTTTGTCCACAGACGCAATAGCGTCAGGCGAGAGCGTCAGACTAGCTCCATCGCTGAGGAGTCAGAAGGGAGCGATCTGGAGCAAGCAGCCGATCAACTTCGACTGGTGGGAGGTCGATATCATGTTCAAGGTCACGGGGCGCGGCAGGATCGGTGCTGACGGACTGGTGAGACCATTGTACCCATAGTATTGTCACAGAGATGTGTTGAGCCTAGCTCAGTTAGAAGGGAGCGATCTGGAGCAAGCAGTTGATCAACTTCGACTGGTGGGAGATCGACATCATGTTCAAGGTCGCGTGGCGCGGCAGAATCGGCGCTGACAGACTGGTAAGACCATTGTACCCATAGTATTGTCACAGAGATGTGTTGAGCCTAGCTCAGTTAGAAGGGAGCGATCTGGAGCAAGCAGTTGATCAACTTCGACTGGTGGGAGATCGACATCATGTTCAAGGTCGCGTGGCGCGGCAGAATCGGCGCTGACAGACTGGTAAGACCATTGTACCCATAGTATTGTCACAGAGATGTTTTGAGCCTATCTCAGTCAGAAGGGAGCGATCTGGAGCAAGCAGCCGATCAATTTCGGCTGGTGGGAGGTCGACATCATGTTCAAGGTCGCGTGGCGCGGCAGAATCGGCGCTGACAGACTGGTGAGACCATTGTACCCATAGTATTGTCACAGAGATGTGTTGAGCCTAGCTCAGTCAGAAGGGAGCGATCTGGAGCAAGCAACCGATAAACTTCGTCTGGTGGGAGGTCGACATCATGTTCAAGGTTACGGGGCGCGGCAGAATCGGCGCTGACGGACTGGTGAGACGATTGTACCCATAGCATTGTCACAGAGCTGTGTTGAGCCTAGCTCAGTTAGAAGGGAGCGATCTGGAGCAAGCAGCCGATAAACTTCGACTGGTGGGAGGTCGACATCATGTTCAAGATTACGGGGCGCGGTAGAATCGGCGCTGATGGACTGGTGAGACGATTGTACCCATAGTATTGTCACAGAGATGTTTTGGGCCTATCTCAGTCAGAAGGGAGCGATCTGGAGCAAGCAGCCGATCAACTTCGACTGGTGGGAGGTCGACATCATGTTCAAGGTCACTGGGCGCGGCAGGACCGGTGCTGACGGACTGGTGGTGAGCCAATTGTACCCATAGTATTGTCACAGAGATGTGTTGAGCCTGGCTCAGTCAGAAAGGAGTCAGAAGGGAGCGATCTGGAGCAAGCAGCCGATAAACTTCGACTGGTGGGAGGTCGACATCATGTTCAAGGTCACGGGGCGCGGCAGGATCGGCGCTGACGGACTGGTGAGATCATTGTACCCATAGTATTATCACAGAGATGTGTTGAGCCTAGCTCAGTCAGAAGGGAGTGATCTGGAGCAAGCAGCCGATAAACTTCGACTGGTGGGAGGTCGACATCATGTTCAAGGTCACGGGGCGCGGCAGGATCGGCGCTGACGGACTGGTGGGACGATAGTATTGTTACAGAGTTGATTGGAGTCCTTTGTGCTAAGATGAGCGCGAGATGACTAATCTGTATTATACTACTAATTTTATCAAAGAAGACAGGTGAGAAAATAAATACCGTATGCTCTCAAACGGTAAAGTATACATATCGTGAGGAAATCTGCATACGCTAAAGAATAAATTCTGGTGGACTAATGTAACCCTCGCTGAGGGTAGGCCATTTCTCTGTGGGTAGGCCTGTGCCCTGCCGTACTGGGGTTGGACGTATATAGAGTCGTTCTTAATGTGGTGGCAGTTTTTTAAAGGGATGATTCGACCATCAAACTAAAAAGCTTTCTATATGGGACCGATGTCGAGATCGGGAAAAAAATCTGCTGTTACATACAAACTCAATCCAAGAGTAGGTATGTGACAGCTAAATTTCTTTTCCATTGTGTTGTTCCCATTGAGAAAGTTCAGTTTGGTAGAGTGATTGTAGTCCCCTTAGGTAGGGTTTATACATAAGAGACGCGTGGCGGTGGCGGGTAGTCAAAGTAACACCAATATAAACCTTATATTACGTAGCATAGCGTCGTTTTTTGACGTAAAGAAAAATTGCACCCCCCCGCCACCAGGCGACGTCGCCTGGAGGCGCGGGCGTAATTCTCCAAACGACTCTATGCTACGTACTATAAGGTTTATATTGCCGCACCCCGCCCGCGAAATGTCCGCGCCACGTCACTTCTGTTTAAACAGCCCCGTAAAAACCGTCACTATATTAAGTTGGACCTTGTATGATACAAGATACATAATTCACGCCTGTCGAACTGGGGTAGGCAGAGACATCAGATTGCCACATGCTACGGTTCTGACACACATCTCTCCCCTCAGCCAGAGCCGTGCGAATACAAAACTGCGCCCGGGGCGAAGTCTGATTTTGGCGCCCCATTTTTTTGTCACTTTGTCTCTGCCAAGTCACTGTCTAGTGTCTAGTCCATAAAGAAATGACACGCTCCGCTAGGGCCCAGTGCTCAAACGTACCTATCAGGCATATAGGTACCTACGCCCTACCTACGCCTATAAGGCTGAGATTCAGCGACGATTTTTTAAGTCATAGTTCGAACTAAGTAGAGTCAAAATGTATGGATTTTGACATACGGGAGTTCGAACTAAGACTTAAAAAACGTCTCTGAATTTCAGCCTCAGAGTTATATACTTTTAAGTATAATACTTAAAAGTATAACTCTTGTTTTCTATTTAACTCTCTGTGAGATTCGAGATAGGTATGAGAAGGAATCGTTCTTTTAATGATAAAAGTACTTAGGCCGAGATTCAGAGACGATTTTTAAGTCATAGTTCGAACTAAGTAGGGTCAAAAATGTATGGATACATACGGAGTTCGAACTAAGACTTTAAAAAGTCTCTGAATCTCAGCCTTAGTTACTAATAATTTCGATTTTACTTAGGTAATTTTAACTATTCGTGTGAATGTTGGTACAGTCAATATTCTCAATCTCACCCATTAAACCATGTCAATCCTATTCCTATATACTCACACAACCAACAATTAGTGTCGTTTTTGTTTTCATATCAAATATTGTAAAATTATATGCATTAAATATCGACTAGGGTGTTTCAGTTATTTCATGACAGTATTGCCACTAGTTACATCCAAATCTTTCAAGCAAAGCGAGCTGAAAATTCGACAGAATTTTGATCAGAATTGTGTTTTGAGTAAGGTGCAGCAAAATTTTAAATATGGAGCTAGCAAAATGATCTCAAAATTGTTTAATTATAGGACTTGGCTGAAGCTATGTATGCAATATAATAGTAAACATAGAGAGCAGAGTGAGTGAAGCGAGCTCGAAATCTCTCATCACTTGTCTATGACTAGGACTCTGTTTATTTGTATTTTTAACACTAAGCACGGACGCATTATCGTAACTGCGATTGTAACTCTGCCGATCTATGTATGTCATATCATATCATAATGAAAAGAGAATCCAGAGCGAGCGAAGCGAGCTCGAAGTTTTTTCACTATATGTCTAGGCTGTGGCCAGAAAACTGTCTGTCTGTAGACTCGGTGTGTTTACGGTGCAATGATAATAATACTAACTAGAGCGAGGATAGTTCAAATCACTTAAAAAAAGCGCTGCCTACGGTTAAATTGAAGAATTTAAATTAATAACCTGGAGCGAGCGCAGCGAGCTTTAATTTTTTTACTATTAGAATTAGAAGTACCTAGGTTATATTCTAATCCTGATTGCACAAAAAAAAGTATATTTTTTTATAAACATTATTAGAATTTGGAAATGCACCTTTGGATCTCTCCACTTCTTCGTGCCTCTGGCTATTCTTAATTTCTTTGGGCAAAAATGTCCTCCAGGCCGCCCCCTTGACCTGGCCGCCCTTATTACTTGCCCATTTTGCCCTTAAGAGAATACGCCCCAGCGGGGCTAGTACGTCAAACCGCGATATCGTAATATAGCGCTATCACGCTTCCGCTCTCTTTCCATTTGCGCGCGAACGAACGAGATAAAAGACTAAATTTGACAGATGGATGTGTTAAATGTCGCTATTAAGGGTTGCCTACTAGCACCAATATGGATGCGGATACTGGTTACTTTGGGTTTTCGGATAGGATTCAGACTTTAACTTTCTTAAAAGTACAAAGTGCACTTGGTCCAATAATTGTTTTCAACAAATTAAAATAACTTCTAAGAAACAAAGACCGTTTGATTTGTAGTAAAGAACTGCAGTGTAGTAGTGGCACCGTCGCCGCATATAATGATGAATGACAGACACAGACAAAGCAAAAACAACACCAAAAACTAAAAGCGGCTTGCAAGACAAAACAAAAGAAATTACTTTTTACTTCGTACCGGCAAATCCAACATCTGGGAGCCGTGCCGTGTGAAGGCGGTTATAAGGGCTATAAAATATTTGACACTTCTATTGTACGCGCCCACCATCGAACTCAGATGGGTCGGTGCATACAATGCGTTTCGGGAGTCGATAAAATGTTATGGTAGATAGCTAAAGATTTAGATACTTATTTATTTAATGGTGTGTAATTAGTAGGTAACTCTATTTAGCGTATTTCCTGGTATTCGGCCTCTGAATTATTTTTCCTTAAGCCTTTTTAAAAATTTTGCCTATGCTTCATCATGATTTTGGCGCCCCCCTGGTTAAGGCGCCCGGGGCGGGCGCCCCCTTCGCCCCCCCCTTCGCACGGCTCTGCCCTCAGCATCCATAAGTCTCATAATTATTCTCTCATAGTAAACTAAACTATAGTAAACTTTCATACTCATCTCAAGTCCATACAAGCTCGGCGGTTCCAGGTACATATTGTTTCGCCCTTCTTCAGTACGCAACCGTATATAAGTTGATGATGTTGGTACAATGCTACGTAATTGTAATTTGCAGGCGTTCTGGTACACGACGCAGAAGGGCGAGTACACGGGCGAGGTGTTCGGTTCAAGCGACCGGTGGAACGGCCTCGGTCTGATCTTCGACTCGTTCGACAACGACAACAAACACAACAATCCCTACATCATGGCTGTTGTCAACGACGGCACCAAGCTCTTCGACCATAAGAGGTCAGTCGACTGAATTTTGGTCTCTACAGGATGAAATTGATATCATTAGCATCCTTTTAAACTAAGAGTCTACCCATCAAACTGAACAACTTTTACTATGGGAGCAAACCGATCGGAGCAACAAAAAAATCTGCTGTTCCATACTAAACTGCAATGCCTACTCGACTCACATGTATCCAACAGCTGATTTTTTAGTTGCTCCGATCGGTTTGCTCCCGTAGTAAAAGTTGTTCAGTTTGATGGGTAGACTCTTAGCACAGGTCCGGCACTTCAAACAATTTTTTAGATTTGACATGATGACGTTCGCACATGCGCACTTTGCGAAAATTGTGCATGACATATGTGTAGGGTTGACTTAACACGCATCGTATGAACTACATTATACATTTCGTTACTTTTTATAGTTCATTCTGTTATTAAAAATAGTTTTTAAGCTAAAGAATAATAGAAAATGTGAATTTAGCGTTATTTTCTAACGTTTATTTTTACTGTGAGGAGAAAAATAAAATATATTTTATGTAGTCAAATTTTATGTAGACTGCCTTCCCTTGCTCGGTTTCCCTCAAGTTACCACAGAGAGTGTGAGGGGAGGTGGGGTATCTGAAGTCAGTGGGGGGCGGGGAGTGGCCGTTCTGTATGTAGAACTATATACTATTACCTATTCTGTGCTCTTAGTTTAAAAGGATGCTAATGATATTATTATCAATTTCACTCTGTATAAAACTCAAATATAGTCCAAATTAGTTCAAACAAATTTTGGCAAAAACCTATGCAGAACGTTTTTGGTCGCTGCTCAGCTCTCAAGTGTCATAGTGTTGTAGTTTTATCTCTTTGATAAAATGCACTGTCAATATTTAAAAATTATTTTCTTTTGTATAAAGAACGTTTTCCCTTGTCACGTCACTTCTAATAAAAATTCTCACAACAGAAACATTAAACTTATTATTTAATAGATTTCTCAACACGTTATCAGCACGAAGTGCTCTTTTAAAAGTAAATAATAAGTTGTGTATTTATGTACTGTTGCTGTGAGTGAAGTCTAAAATTAATTTCACCATTTAAAAGTGAAAATTTTCTGAAAACTTCGAGATGTCAGATAAAGGATCGAAATCAAATCTTCGTTCCCTTGCTGGAATACTTTTAAAAGGTAGGCAAGATTATCCGATATGGAAGTTTAAGATGAAGATGTACCTAGTACATGAAGGTCTGTGGAATAGCGTCAGTGGCTACCCAGAAAATGACTCGACTCCCGTTGAAGATAAGAACAGGGATGACGAGATTACTTTAGCAAAGATTTGCTTAACCTTGGACGGACCAGCAATAACACACGTTAGAAACAGTACGTCGGCAAAAGAGGCGTGGGACACATTAGCGGCGGCTTACGAAGATAAGTCGATGGGTCGTCGTTTAGCCCTTGAACGCAAGCTCTACAGGTACACTCTGGTTAATTTTGAAAATATAGAGATGTACATAAATGCCGTGATGTCCACTGTCCAAGACTTGGCTGACATAGGCAAGGTTATAGAAGATGCCTCTGTCGCAGCCATTCTTTTAGGCGGCTTGACGCCGCGCTTCGATCCTCTGATAATGGCATTAGAGAACTCTACGAGTGCCATCACAAGTGAGCTCGTAAAAACGAAACTTTTAACGGAATTATCGAGATCAACTGTAAACGATGAAGGTTCCAATTCAGACACGGCTTTGCGCGTGCAGATTAAGAAAAATAGCAAGAAACGAGGAGTAGTTTGCTATAATTGCAAGAAGCCTGGACACGTCAAACCGGACTGTCCACTCAACAGAAAGTCCAAAGACGATGGCTCTAGCAAGGACACAAATAAACTCGAGAGTTTATTTGGCGCATTGAACGCAGGTTCTGAAGAAATCTCATCTGACAAATGGTACGTAGACTCTGGAGCCAGTGCCCATATGTCTGGAAGATCAGATTGGTTAGTGAATTATAAAGAATTTACAACTGGTCAGATAAAGATCGCAAATGGAGACATATTGTCAAGTGCAGGTATAGGTAATGTTCCTATTTCAAATAACTTTAAAACGGAAAGTGACTGTAATGTTACGAAGATTTCAAATGTAGTGTTTGTTCCTATTTTAAATACTAATCTGATTTCTGTTAAGAAAGCTACTGAAAATGGATTTAGTGTTGTTTTTGATACGAAAGGTTGTACATTTTATAATTCTACAAATTTTACTTGTACAGGTGATGCAGTTTTACATGGATCCTGTTATGGTGGATTGTATTCGCTGGATTGTACAGTGAGTCCCCCAAAACCCTTATCAGCGTTCGAAGTACAAAGTGATGTAACAAGTTTTCGTTTATGGCATAAACGACTTGGTCACTTATGCCGTATAGGATTAGACAAACTTAAAAAGGATAATCTAGGCGTAGTGTACACTGAAGCGAATACAATCCACCATAATAGGACAAAACACATTGACACCAAATTTCATTTTATACGTGAAAAGATTAACGATGGTGTTATCAATGTTAAGTATCAACAGTCAGATCAGATGGCAGCTGATGTATTAACTAAGCCCCTAAGGCGTACAGCTCACCTAAGATGTATTATAGGTATGGGCTTAACTAATACTTGATTTTTATTACGCTGTTTTGTTTATTGTTCTTTGTTGTGCTTTTTATTGTTCTTTGTAAGTTTTGGTGTATGTTCCGTTCATTTATGTTTATTTCCATTGAGGGGAGAGTGTTGTAGTTTTATCTCTTTGATAAAATGCACTGTCAATATTTAAAAATTATTTTCTTTTGTACAAAGAACGTTTTCCCTTGTCACGTCACTTCTAATAAAAATTCTCACAACAGAAACATTAAACTTATTATTTAATAGATTTCTCAACACATAGCATGATGTTAAATATACTAAAATGATGCTCAAGAAATTATCTCTCTAACAGTATAAACTTCATCAAAATCTGCTCGGTAGTTCTCGAGATATTTGCTGTCAAAAAAACAAGACTTCATTTTTTTTTATATACATTTTATGTGCATTGTTCAGCTCTATTTTGTCATAGCGCAATGATAAAAACACAAAAATCTTCCTCAAGAAATCCTCTAGCTACTGATTGAAACTTCATCAAAATCGGTGCAGTGGTTCTCTAGCAACAGACGCAACAAGTCTCTTCGCTCTGACTCTGACATAAGTTCAGTGGTAATGGTCAGTGCTTTAAAATATTGTCTTTTGTGGAGAAACTCATGTAATGGTCAACATTATTTGGTGCCTTCGCTCGGGCTTTCGCACTTTCAATTACGCGTGATTGCGCGCGGTTTAGAGCGCGAGTAATCTCACACGTCTGGCGTTTGTAAGAGGGTTGTTTTCTCACACGTTCAGTATTTCGTCATTCTGGTCCATCAGTCTGGTCATGTTTATTTGATTTGAAGGGAAACTGATATACTGAAGCACCATGTTAATCGGGTCAATCTCGAGTCAGTTTCCCTTCAAATCAAATATACATGACCAGACTGATGAAATACTGACCGTGTAACCTCCCTCTAACAACTGCAATCCCGCGCAAAAACATGTCCTTCTTATGTCAATATATATACTATCAGTTTAAAATAACAATGTGCATGACCTCGCCTGCAAATGTGACGTCACTCAATCGCACGAACTTCACTCGAGTCATTCAAATGATTATTTCCTTTACATAGAGTCTATATTCCTTTACAACAGAGTGAAGTTATCGAACGGCCCTTCAAGGTCATGCACATTGTTATTTTAAACCGATAGTAAATTGTTATATTCTAATCGAATTTATTGATTTTACATGTATGCCATGTTAGCTTAATCAAATTAAAGATTGAAAAAGTCGGGCGGCGAGCGGGATTCGAACCCACGACCTGCCTTTCCGGGGCATGCTCCTCTCCAACAGAGCTGTCGGCGCCCCGCAGGCCACAACGAAATTTCGAAATTTCGGAATTTCGAAATCCCGCTCGCCGCCCGACTTTTTCAATCTTTAATTTGTTATATTCTAGTGCGAAAATCAAATTAGATCACGCGCGGAAGCGTCTATGCATGCATATACGTGATTGCGCGCGCGATTGCCGGCTCCTGCTCGCTCTTTCGCGCTCGCTACATTATACCGCGCTCAATCGCGCGCGATTGAATGTTCGTCTAAACTATAGGCACCTTGAGTCCAGGGTCAAAAAACTTGGTAGAACGTTTCAGGTCGCTGCTCAACTCCCTAATGTCATATCCTAAAGCTAAATTATACGAAAATGATCATAAAGAGATACTCTTTCTAACAGTATGAATCTCATAAAAATCCGTTTCGTGGTTTTTAAGATAACAGTTGATATAAAATAATTGTTTTTTTTTATTTTAACATATCACTCTACGGATCTGCTGTTATTTGTGTCCACTACTCAGCCCTTTTTAGACATAGCGCAATGAAACAAAAACCAATATCTTCCTCAAGAAATCCTCTAGCCACTCATAGAAACCTCATCAAAATCGATGCAGCGGTACTCTTGCAACAGACGCTACAAGTCTGCCCTCTGTGACTCACGCTCGACTTGGACAGGAGAGCGATTTTGAAAAAGTCACACGTTCAAATCAGCAGTAAAAATGTCAAAATTATTAGGGAGATTATCATTCGATCATGATTTTGAATCTCACTATTCAAAAATAGCACTTCTGAAGTGCGATTTTTGAAAATCATACGAGCGACTTGGCAGTAGAAAGATGCATAATCTCCATAGTAATTTTCACATTTTCTACTGCCAAGTCGCTCGTATGATTTTCAAAAATCGCACTTCTGGTCGTGAACTCGTTCGACAAATACAATTCCTACATCAAGAGATATATGTCGAGATCGTAGCGGGTGGCGTTCTTTTATCTGGAGACTGGCGATACGTATGTGTATGTAATATAATCCATTCTGTTACAGTGACGGGTCGCAGCAGCTGCTATCGGGATGCCTCCGCGATTTCAGAAACAAACCGTTCCCGACGCGAGCCCGCGTCGAGTACTACATGAATACGCTCACCGTCTCATTCCACAACGGTATGTGATACTATAGAATGGGCTATTATACACTACTCTGTACACACGGCGACACATCAAGCTATACAAAACCAAAGTAAGGTGGCCGCGCGTAGGTCGAGTAACGTATAACGTTGTTATGTCGCCGAAAACTATAAAAACTCAGAAATTACAGAACCCCGGTCACATTATGAGAAGTGCAAAAAGTCTCAGTTTGTAAACGGCTTACTACAAGGTACAATAATATACTGCGCCTGGTATTCTCTTCCGACCACGTGACTGACACAAGCCTACGTCATCATACCCTTTTACCATGTTTAGCGGCCATTTTTTTGTGACGTAGGCTTGTGTCACTCTGGGAATAGAAGACCTTGTTTTTTTAGACTATGGGCTTACTATGAATAGACAGATGCCAGTTTGACACTACCATGTGAAAAAAACTTATTTTTTTAAACTTTTTTTTGTGCCTTTAGATTGGTAGACCCCAGAATAGTTCTAAATACAGAACGGCCACTTCCTGCCCCTCCCTGACTTCAGATACCCCACCTCACCTCACACTTTATGTGGACACTTTAGGGGAGCCGAGCAAGGGAAGGCCCGCGCACCCGTAGTATTTGACTGTATAAAATATATTTTATTTTTGTGCTCTCTGTAAAAATCATAAAGTTATTATACCTGTCGGAATAGAGTAACTGACATGAGTTGTAAACCGTTTTTTGTGCATTTGTCGGCACTTATCGGCACCCTAAAACTTCGAGTTCTGTGTATAATTGTGAATCTAACGTGAAATCGTAGGTAATTTAATGAAATAGTGTTAGTATATTTCAGAAAATAATCTACGACTTCACTTTAGATTCACTAATTATTCACAGAGCACGAATATTTACCCAGTCGATTGTGCCGACAAGTTCCCAAAAACGGTTCTATTGCCTGGCGTCACGTATCTCTTTCTATTATACAGTTAGGTACATCTCGCTCTCTCAGCTGTCAGTTCCTCTATATGATACCTTTATGGTAAAAATAAACCTTGGAAAATAACGCTAAATTCACATTTTCAGTAATTCTTTTATCTTTATATAACAGAATGATCTATAAAAAAGTAACGAAATGTAGATGATGTTCATGCGATTCGTGGTATGTCAACCCTACACATTATGTCATGCACAATTTGCGCAAAGTGCGCATGTGCGAACGCCATCATGTCAAATCCAAAACGTTGTTTGAAGTGCCGGACCTGTAACTAGTGAAACGTGGATATTTCAGAATAGGTACCTCGTAACTACCTCCTCGGGGAATATAGTCGTGAGCCTATGTCTATGTCTATCTAAACTATTATAAAACTGTAACAGAAGTGTGTCTGTACATTGAAGATATTTACAAAAAAAAGATTACGATATTGTTTTTAGGTGCCCCTGACTCCAAATCAACCTTTTTTAGAATTTTTGTCAGTCTGTTTGTGTGTTTGTTTGATCGAGCATCACGCAAAAACTACTCAACCGATTTTGATGAAACTTTTTTGTTTGATAGCTTATGATCTGACTTAAAATCTGGTATATTTATTTATTTATTTATTTATTCAGATTTAGGATTACTAACAAGGTTAACACAGATTCAATCACAGTTCTAAAGATAATACAATAAGCATGTGCCACCTCACTTATAAGTAACCACGGCATTCAATTGGACAATTGTTACAAAATTTATAATAATCTAGATATACATGCGCAGGCATAATTAAAAAAAAAAAAAAAAAAAGAATAATAACTTGAAACATATTCATTAACAATTTGATTACAAAAAAATTACAATTAAAATTAAAAAATTATGATTTATATATAATTTATGCGGACGAAGTCGCGGGTTAACTCTAGTTAATAATAAATGTGTATATCTCCAACAGGTATGACGACCAACGAGGCGGACTACGAGCTGTGTTTCCGGGCAGAGAACGTGGTCCTGCCCAGAGGGGGCTACTTCGGCCTCTCCGCGGCCACGGGCGGCCTGGCCGACGACCACGACGTCATTCACTTGCTGACGAGCTCGTTACATGCACAGCAACAGCAGCAGCCAGGTGGGTTTTCGAGCCAATTCGAGCATTCTCGAGCTTTTTCGAGCAATCGTGGCAGGCATTCAAGATAAACATTTTAGAGTATGTTCAATCATTCTCGAGCAATTTCGTGCATTTTGACCATTCTCGAGCTATCTCGCGGGAGGCATTGAAGATAAGTATTTTAGAGCATGCTCAAGCATTCTCGAGCCTTTAACGAGGTGGACTATGAGCTATGTTTCTAAGCTGAGAACGTGGTCCTGCCCAAAGGAGGCCACTTCGGTCTCTCCGCGGCCACGGGTGGCTTGGCCGACGACCATGACGTCATTCGCCTGCTGACATTGCTTACATGCGCAACAGCAGCAGCAAGGTTGGTTTCGAGCCGTTTCGAGCATTCTCGAGCAGTTTCGAGCATTTTAGAGCATTCTCGAGAAATCACGGGAGGCATTGAAGATTAGAATTTTAGAGCACGCACAAGCATTATCGAGCAGTTAAGAGCAATGTATGACATCCGTAGTCAAAGTTGTTCAGTTTGATGGTCTGAACCACCCCTGAAAATTACCAACCTGTAAAAAAGAATCACCCAGTCTTTCTCAGTGCCAAACTACTGGGTACGATATGACGCTAACAATTACATCAATTTGCCCACAGGTGGTCAACAAATAAGCAACGACGAGCAACAGAAGCTCTCGCAAGAGTACCAGGACTATCAGAAGAAGTTGGACCAGCAGAAGGAAGACTACCGCAAGGAGCATCCCGATGAGGTGGGTAAACGGACACAGAAAAAACATACATACATACATACATACATACGCTCGAAAAACATAACCCTCTTTCTGGCGCAGTCGGGTAAAAAAATCTGTGACAACCATCTTTTTAGTGTTCCGTACCAAAATTGGCAAAACGGAACACTTATGGAATCAGCTCGGTGTCTGTCCGTCCGTCTGTCCTACCTATTTAGGGCTGTAACTTTTGAACTGTAAAAGCTAGATAGTTGTAATTTTCACAGAATGTGCGTTATTACAGCGGATTTGTTAACAAATAATAAAAATGTCAAAAAGTTAAAAATTTAGGGGGGTTTTTATCAACGTTTTTTCTTCACGCTCTATCTTAAAAACGGTAATACATACAAGCGTCAAACTTGGTGCGATTATAGAGCAAACTGTACTGTATAACAACAAATGATAAAAACCGGCCAAGTGTGAGTCGATCTCGCGTTAAAGGTCCCGGACAAAAAAAGTTTGTTTTATAAGTTAATAATGTTGTGTTCTGTGGTGGTCTGGTATGGAACCCTCGGTGTGTGAGTAGCCCGACTCGCCCTTGACCGATTTTTATTCGATGACTTTACTTTGTACAATGGAGAAATATCAAAGATTTTTGTCAGTGTTTACAATGGACACCCTAACACGTATTAATGTTTCCGTCCCTCTCACCATGCAGGTGCGGGACAAGGAGGGCGAGTTCGACGACTGGTTCGAGTCAGACGGCCAGAGGGAACTGCGGCAGATCTTCCAGGGACAGGGACAGATACACGACGTGCTGAGAGAGATGAACAAGAAGGTCGACGAGGTATGTGTTGTGTTCATTTGTTATATAGACGAGGTATGTGTTGTGTTCATTTGTTATATAGACGAGGTATGTGTTGTGTTCATTTGTTATATAGACGAGGTATGTGTTGTGTTCATTTGTTATATAGACGAGGTATGTGCTGTGTTCATTTGTTATATAGACGAGGTATGTGTTGTGTTCATTCGTTATATTGACGAGGTATGTGTTGTGTTCATTTGTTATATTGACGAGTTATGTGTTGTATTCATTTGTTATATTGACGAGGTATGTGTTGTGTTCATTTGTTATATTGACAAGGTATGTGTTGTGTTCATTTGTTATATTGACGAGGTATGTGTTGTGTTCATTTGTTATATTGGCGAGGTAAGTTCATGTTTAATTGCCTTATTGGCGAGGTATGATCACGTTATTTGTTATATTGAAAATGTATTTTCATGTTTATTTGTTATATTGACGAGGTATGATCATGATTATTTTATTATAATTATTGTCGAGGTATGGTCATTTGTTTTCGAGGCATGTTAATGTTCTATTGTTATATTGACGAAGTATGTCCATTTGTTATATTGACGAGGTATGCTCATGTTTATTTGTTATGTAGACAAGGCATGTTCATGTTTATTTGTTATATTGACGAGGTATGTTCATGTTAATTTGTTATATTGACTAACCTTTTGTATCAACAGGTGATAGGCAAGCAGATGAGTGCGCTGTCGATGCTGACAGCAGTATACAGCAGTAGTCAGGGGCAGCAAGCTCAGCTGCCTCCCGGACAGATGCCGCAGGTAATATTATCATATTAATTGTACTTCTTCTTCTTCTTATCGTGTGGGCAGAGCCCTGGTGTCAGAGTTTTTTTCAGACTGCCGCTGCCTCCGCCGCCTTTTTTTAATTGTACTCATATTCGCAAATAAATGATGTCTATGTCTATGTCTAATGGTTATTTGTTAAGCAAGGCTGCAAAGTTGTTTTTGGCGCGAGTACTTGTATTGAAACGACGACGTACGAGACGCAGAAGAAATTTGCTGCCGAGCGAAACACGCAACTTTTCACCTTACTATGCTATGGGACCAACTTTGAAATCGCCAAAATGAATTTATTTTCATATCGACTTTCTATGGAAAAGCATATTTTATTCTTGCGATTAAGATATTGGCTGGATAATTTACTTATTCTGTGCCATAATCTCGAGAGCGCCATCTGTCGACGTTGTCTAAGTGTAACCAACAAGTGAACAACTCTCCAGGTGGCGTCCTTGCCGGTTGGTCGCCACGATTGGGACGCTCTGGTCGCTAACAACCAACTCATGATCAACACCATCGCGGAGCTCAAGTACGTATACTTTTGTAATACATGGTCCAACTTAATATGGTTTTTAACACATTCGCGGACACTGAACGAGACACAATAGAACTTTAATTGTTATCACTGCTATAGCCGGTCACTGTCCGCGAATGTGTTAAGGGAATGATCCGACATCAAACTGGAGTGGGATTTTTGAATCTCATTCGCTGAGTTCAGCAGTTGAAAATGTTAATATTACTGTGGAGATATGCATCTTTCTACTGCTGATTTGACATTCAAAAATCACACCCCTTGAGTATGATTTTTTAATGCCAAATCGGCAGTAGAAAGATGCATATCTCTAAAGTAATTTTGTTATTTTCAACTGATGAGTTCAAAGAATGAGATTCAAAAATCGCACTCCTGAATAACTTTGTCTATGGCACCAACATCTAAATTGCGAAAAAAGATAAGCTGTTGTCCCATGCATTTGGCTCAAGTAGGATTGCAGTTTTGTATGAACTAGATGATTTCCTTTTCACGATTTCTGTTTTGGTCCCATATAGAAAGCTTTTCAGTTTTGTGGTCTGATCATCCCCTTAAAAAAACCTTCAACATACGAAGAAGGACCCTATACAGGGTCATAGATGAATTAAAGTAGGCAAGATTGCTCACGTCAAACAAAGAACAAAGCTCTCGTAAAACTTATTATTGTCGCCGGTACCTCGTAGTTCGACTTATTATATTAGATGGCGTTACTATACTAGCTGAAGTCGCGCCTATAAGTGGAATACCTAGTACCATCTATCGAAAAATTTGATGAAACTCAACTTCGATGCATGTGTGCGTAGACCTAAGATGACATAGGAGTGTGTGTGTCTTTTAGCTTCTCGAGTTGAAAGAAAGATTACATTCGCAATTTTATAAAGTAGGTAGGTAAAAGGTACATGAGTACACCTTGGCTTAGTGGTTAAAGTGTCTGCTTGATAATTCTTAATACAGCAGGGGTTTGTTTTTATGAATCACCACGACTTACCATGTTTTATCTACATACAAAAATGTACTCTGCTGCTGTTTACCGTTGAGGGTACTCCTCAACGGTAAACAGCATTGGCTTGATATTTTTCTGTTCACGTTCAGTTTTGATAGCAAAACAAATATTTAATCAGGATCTGGTGCAGAAGCAAGGAATGACTCCGTACGAGGGTACTCCTCAACGGTAAACAGCATTGACTCGCAATTTTCTTGTACACGTTCAATTTTGATAGCAAAACACATATTGAACCAGGATCTGATGCTGAAGCCAGTAATGTCTCCGTACGAGGGTACTCCTCAACGGTAAACAGCATTGGCTTGCACTTTTTTTTTCACGTTCAGTTTTGATAGCAAAACACATATTGAACCAGGATCTGGTGCTGAAGCCAGTAATGTCTCCGTACGAGGGTACTCCTCAACGGTAAACAGCATTGGCTTGCACTTTTTTTGTTCACGTTCAGTTTTGATAGCAAAACACATATTGAACCAGGATCTGGTGCTGAAGCCAGGGATGTCTCCGTACGAGGGTACTCCTCAACGGTAAACAGCATTGGCTTGATTTTTATCTCTTTCTGTTTAGTTTTGAAAGCAAATACATATTTAACCAGGATCTGGTACTGAAGCCAGGAATGTCTCCGTACGAGGGCACTCCACAACGGTAAACAGCGTTGGCTTGATTTTTTTTTGTTCGCGTTCAGTTTTGATAGCAAAACACATATTCAACCAGGATCTGGTGCTGAAGCCAGGGATGTCTTCGTACGAGGGTACTCCTCAACGGTAAACAGCATTGGCTTGATTTTTTTTTGTTCGCGTTCAGTTTTGATAGCAAAACACATATACAACCAGGATCTGGTACTGAAGCCAGGGATGTCTTCGTACGAGGGTACTCCTCAACGGTAAACAGCATTGGCTTGATTTTTATGTCTTCCTGTTTAGTTTTGAAAGCAAAACACATATTTAACCAGGATCTGGTGCTGAAGCCAGGAATGTCTCCGTACGAGGGTACTCCTCAACGGTGAACAGGATTGTCTTGAAATTTTTTTGTTCACGTTCAGTTTTGATAACAAAACACATATTGAACCAGGATCTGGTGCTGAAGCCAGTAATGTCTCCGTACGAGGGTACTCCTCAACGGTAAACAGCATTGGCTTGCACTTTTTTTGTTCACGTTCAGTTTTGATAGCAAAACACATATTGAACCAGGATCTGATGCTGAAGCCAGGGATGTCTTCGTACGAGGGTACTCCTCAACGGTAAACAGCATTGGCTTGATTTTTTTTTGTTCGTGTTCAGTTTTGATAGCAAAACACATATTCAACCAGGATCTGGTACTGAAGCCAGGGATGTCTTCGTACGAGGGTACTCCTCAACGGTAAACAGCATTGGCTTGATTTTTTTTGTTCGTGTTCAGTTTTGATAGCAAAACACATATTCAACCAGGATCTGGTACTGAAGCCAGGGATGTCTTCGTACGAGGGTACTCCTCAACGGTAAACAGCATTGGCTTGATTTTTATCTCTTCCTGTTTAGTTTTGAAAGCAAAACACATATTTAACCAGGATCTGGTGCTGCAGCCAGGAATGTCTTCGTACGAGGTTACTCCTCAACGGTAAACAGCATTTGCTTGTTTTTTTTTGTTCGCGTTCAGTTTTGATAGCAAAGCACATATTCAACCAGGATCTGGTACTGAAGCCAGGGATGTCTTCGTACGAGGGTACTCCTCAACGGTAAACAGCATTGGCTTGATTTTTATCTCTTCCTGTTTAGTTTTGAAAGCAAAACACATATTTAACCAGGATCTGGTGCTGAAGCCAGGAATGTCTCCGTACGAGGGTACTCCTCAACGGTGAACAGGATTGTCTTGAAATTTTTTTGTTCACGTTCAGTTTTGATAACAAAACACATATTGAACCAGGATCTGATGCTGAAGCCAGTAATGTCTCCGTACGAGGGTACTCCTCAACGGTAAACAGCATTGGCTTGCACTTTTTTTGTTCACGTTCAGTTTTGATAGCAAAACACATATTGAACCAGAATCTGGTGCTGAAGCCACGGATGTCTTCGTACGAGGGTACTCCTCAACGGTAAACAGCATTGGCTTGATTTTTATTTCTTCCTGTTTAGTTTTGAAAGCAAAACACATATATTTAACCAGGATCTGGTACTGAAGTCAGGAATGTCTCCGTACGAGGGTACTCCTCAACGGTAAACAGCATTGGCTTGATTTTTTTTTTGTTCGCTTTCAGTTTTGATAGCAAAACACATATTCAACCAGGATCTTGTGCTGAAGCCAGGGATGTTTTCGTACGAGGGTACTCCTCAACGGTAAACAGCATTGGCTTGATTTTTATCTCTTCCTGTTTAGTTTTGAAAGCAAAACACATATATTTAACCAGGATCTGGTACTGAAGTCAGGAATGTCTCCGTACGAGGGTACTCCTCAACGGTAAACAGCATTGACTTGATTTTTTTTTTCGCGTTCAGTTTTGATAGCAAAACACATATTCAACCAGGATCTGGTGCTGAAGCCAGGGATGTCTTCGTACGAGAGTACTCCTCAACGGTGAACAGGATTGCCTTGAAATTTTTTGTTCACGTTCAGTTTTGATAGCAAAACACATATTGAGCCAGGATCTGGTGCTTAAGCCAGGGATGTCTTCGTACGGGGGTACTCATTAGTACGAGGGTAAACAGCATTGGCTTGATTTTGATCTCTTCCTGTTTAGTTTTGACAGCAAAACACACATTTAACCAGGATCTGGTGCTGAAACCAGGAATGGTCCGTACGGAGGCACTCCTCAACTGTAAACGGTATATGCAAGTCAATGCTGTTTACCGTTGAGGAGTACCCTTGTACGAAAACATTCCTGGCTTCGGCATCAGATCTTGGTTAAATTTGTATTTTGCTATCAAAACTGAACGCGAATAAACAAAATTCAAGCCAACGCTGTTTACCGTTGAGGAGTACCCTCGTACGAAGCCATCTCTGGCTTCGGCATCAGCTCTTGGTTAAATATGTGTTTTGCTATCAAAACTGAACGCGAACAAACAAAATTCAAGCCAACGCTGTTTACCGTTGAGGAGTACCCTCGTACGGAGACATGTCTGGCTTCAGCATCAGATCCTGGTTAAATATGTGTTTTGCTATCAAAACTTAACGCGAACAAACAAAATTCAAGCCAACGCTGTTTACCGTTGAGGAGTACCCTCGTACGAAGACATCTCTGGCTTCGGCATCAGATCCTGGTTAAATATGTATTTTGCTATCAAAACTGAACGCGAACAAACAAAATTCAAGCCAACGCTGTTTACCGTTGAGGAGTACCCTCGTACGAAGACATCTCTGGCTTCGGCATCAGATCCTGGTTAAATATGTGTTTTGCTATCAAAACTGAACGCGAACAAACAAAATTCAAGCCAACGCTGTTTACCGTTGAGGAGTACCCTCGTACGAAGACATCTCTGGCTTCAGCATGAGATCCTGGTTAAATATGTGTTTTGCTATCAAAACTTAACGCGAACAAACAAAATTCAAGCCAACGCTGTTTACCGTTGAGGAGTACCCTCGTACGAAGACATCTGTGGCTTCAGCATCAGATCCTGGTTAAATATGTGTTTTGCTATCAAAACTTAACGCGAACAAACAAAATTCAAGCCAATGCTATTTACCGTTGAGGAGTACCCTCGTACGAAGACATCTCTGGCTTCAGCATCAGATCCTGGTTAAATATGTGTTTTGCTATTAAAACTGAACGCGAACAAACAAAATTCAAGCCAATGCTATTTACCGTTGAGGAGTACCCTCGTACGAAGACATCTCTGGCTTCGGCATCAGATCCTGGTTAAATATGTGTTTTGCTATTAAAACTGAATGCGAACAAACAAAATTCAAGCCAATGCTATTTACCGTTGAGGAGTACCCTCGTACGAAGACATCTCTGGCTTCGGCATCAGATCCTGGTTAAATATGTGTTTTGCTATTAAAACTGAACGCGAACAAACAAAATTCAAGCCAATGCTATTTACCGTTGAGGAGTACCCTCGTACGAAGACATCTCTGGCTTCAGCATCAGATCCTGGTTAAATATGTGTTTTGCTATTAAAACTGAACGCGAACAAACAAAATTCAAGCCAATGCTATTTACCGTTGAGGAGTACCCTCGTACGAAGACATCTCTGGCTTCGGCATCAGATCCTGGTTAAATATGTGTTTTGCTATTAAAACTGAACGCGAACAAACAAAATTCAAGCCAATGCTATTTACCGTTGAGGAGTACCCTCGTACGAAGACATCTCTGGCTTCGGCATCAGATCCTGGTTAAATATGTGTTTTGCTATTAAAACTGAACGCGAACAAACAAAATACAAGCCAATGCTATTTACCGTTGAGGAGTACCCTCGTACGGAGACATTCTTGGCTTCAGCACCAGTTCCCGATTAAATAATGTATTTTTCTTTCAAAACTGAACAAGAATAAAAAAGATCAAGCCCACGCTCTTTACCGTTGAGGAGTACCATCGTACGGAGACATTCCTGACTTCAGCACCAGATCCTGGTTAAATATGTTTTGCTATCAAAACTGAACGTGTAGGGAACAGGGCGGGTGGGGCGTTAGTCCACCACGCGTTAAAATATTTTATTCATTGATATTTTCTTTTTTAAATGTGTGAGTATATACGCAAGCTTAACAATTTCAAATTTAGTTTTTTTTTCAATAGCCTGGAGTATGATTTTTGAATCTCATTCGGTGAGTTCAGCAGTTGAAAATGTCAAAATTACTATGGAGATAAGTATCTTTCTACTGCTGATTTGACTTTCAAAAATCGCACTCCTGGAGTATGATTTTTTAATGTCAAATCAGCAGTAGAAAGATGCACGTCTCCATAGTAATTTTGACATTTTCAACTGCTGAACTCAGCAAATGAGATTCAAAAATCGCTCTCCTAGCAATCTTGTTTAGTATGAATTTTGAAATGTGCGCCATCTACCGGAATTCTCTATAACTGCATGCTACTCCCGCTTAGTATTATATCGTATTGTAGATCAATGAAAAAAATGTAAAAAAACCCGCTTATGAAATTGTTATTTTCAATGTGATGTTATGAAAATAATATATTTTGTTGCTCAAAATAAATAAATATGATGAACCAGAACAGTAAAATGCGATATTTCGTCGATTTCAGACAAATTTTACTTCTAGCGGACCAAGTAATGCCATCTAGTGACATTTTAAAAATTATTGTGAGTTATACAAGGAAATAGCGTTCTATGCTTTTCCATCTTCTTTGACAGGGTGTAAAACACCATAGCACGGAATATATAAGAGTTTACAACAGAAGGTTCACTATCTAACGAACGCACGCTCCAAGCACGGCTGACACGCACACATTGACGTTTTTCTCCTCCTACTGTTGTTTCCGTGTTGTATGTAGTACTCACTTATATGTATGTATATAGTTGAAGAAATATGTATGTATGTATGTATTTTAGATTATTTTATTTTTAAGTATATTTATACTTTCATTGTCATTTTGGATTTCTTTCTTCTCTTGATCTACACCGCCTACCTATTTTTCGTTTTTTTAATTCCTCTACCCTAAGGTTGTCTGGAAGAAATCGCTTTTTAGCGATAAGACCGCCTTATTTATACGTAATTGTAATTCTTTATCTTTATTCAAATGTATATTCTGTTTTGGTGTGCAATAAAGTATAATTGAATTAAATTGAATTGACTCTATGTACGACATGCGTGAATGTGCAAGGGATGTCAGTAGTGCGTTCCGATTATGAACGAATGTTCCGTTCACGGCGCGATTTAGAAAAAAAGATTCGTGAAAAAGAACACTACCCAAGTACCCATGCTACACTTAAATAAACACATTTTGCTTCATGTTAGTCATCAGAATAATTCCTAACAATGAAAAATACATAAAATTCGGGCCAAACAACCGATAACGATGCAGTTTTTTTTTTAATCTTTCTATTAGGATATTACTTTATTATGTTTGTACGTCCGACGATGTATAGGATTCTAATTTAATTTTCAAACGAAAAAACAAGTATCAAGGTCGTTCGGTGCGATACAATGAGCGCGTGGCACTCGACTGAGTTAGGCCGCGACGTCGCGGCGCGACCGCGTAGGTACATTTTTATACCCACAGTGCGGAGTGAGACAGGCCTGGCCATAGTAATGGCATAGATTTAAATACTACTAATGTAGTATTTAAATCTATGTTAATGGTCACAGACCATTTTGTCTTGAATATGTTTATTTTATGTGTTTTGTAAGACAAATAAAGAAATTCTATTCTATTCAAAATTATTCTAAACTAAAGCATGTTATATTTTATTTATTCACTAATTTTAACCACTTTCATTATTAAGGGCAGGTATCCCTACTGCAAGCGTCTCTTTCTAACAAATAAACTTTTGCAACTAGCCATCTCGCTTCAATTGAAAGCAATATCGCAAAAAAATACATTTTTCATCAATATCTTTTCTCTTGGGTTTTTGGGGAAAAATCCATCGGGTAGAAGCCCTGCTATAATTAATTACCTTTCAAATGATGGTATATTCAGTAGAAATGGTGTAGGTTGATTCTTGTAAAACTGGTTATAAATCTGAAATCGAGCTTACTTTGCTCCTCTTTTCTATCGAGAAAATTTAATAGAATCGTGTTTTCAACGGTTAGATGCCCTGCAGAAAGAACGTATCTACACTGTTAGGTGAACTATACAACGTGTTAATGAATTAACGCAAAACTAGAAAGTAGTTTGTTTAGAATCGAGAGCAGAATCGAATTATCATGGTTTCAACATAGGTAATTTTTTTCAAAATATTAAATAATTTGCTTGCAAAATTTTAAATTTTCTGAACCCAATGTCAACCCACCGCACGGGCACACTCACCCTACTTACTACCAAAACAAGATTATAAAAATGTATCCATGAGTACGTTAGCGCTTTCTTTTCGTGCTGAAATGATGACAAATCATTTTTGCCTCAAAACTTAAAATGCGAATAACTTTTAATTTTAAGTATCAAAATAATGAAATTATTGTTTCAATTTAATTATTTTGTTATAAATCAGTTGGGGTGTATGAGGTTTTGCGCTAATTCATTAACACGTTGTATAATTATATTAAACGTAATAATTCGGTTATCAAAAATCGGTTCCAAAACAGACAAAATAGGTATCACCCCCTCTTAAATGTGGGACCCCGTTATACCGAGATCCTGCAACATTGCTAATTTTTGAGATTGGAAGCTCTAGTATAAAGAATATTAATCTTATCATAAATGTTGTATATTACAGGGGGTTCATAATAGACGTGGCGCGCAAGTCTGACTCCCTCCTGGCGGCGGGGGGTCAACCGGGGGGTCAGCCAGGGGGTCAAGCTGGGGGGGTCAGTCCTCAGTTCATCACGGAGGTCAGAGACAGTCTGCACCAGCTCAAGCAGACCGTCGTTGGAGTCGCACAGAGGTAATGTGTTCTCACATTTAGATTTTTAGTCATAGTAACAGATTAATAACAGATTACTATTATTAGACTCGAAACCGACGGGCATGTATGAAGAGATGTATGGATGTGCATGAGGCAAAAGAGGTATGTAAAGATCGTAGTAAGTGACGCGCCCTGGTCTCTGCCTACCCCACTGGGAAAGAGGCGTGACGTTATAGATAGATAGATAGTAACAGATTATAGGCCTACCCCAAAAGGGAGGTTTTGCCATAATCGCCACGCCACGCAGACGGGTTGGCGATCGCAGTTGGGTGTTAATATCAGGGACCCAAAAGTTTCGGTTACCTTTATTTAAATGTTACCTTTATCGAGGTAACAACGGATTTTAATACCGGTAACCTAAATATGACCTTCAATAGAAAGCGAGTGAGTGCGGGTAATGGTCAGTGTAGACGGAGCGGCAAAAAGCGCGCGTGTTTTTTAATAACACTGAAAAATGAACTTTAATTTCTACTAATCAAAAGAACAAATTGATTGAATAACGTCGTTGTAGGGGGTGACAAATTTTTGGAACACCCGACGAGCGACTCGCGCACTATTTTCAGTGATGCTACAGCATTCATCATATCAGCCGATTTACGTCCACTGCTGGACATAGGCCTCCCCCAAAACGGGGGTATTTGCCATAATCGCCACGCTTGGCAGGCGGGTTGGCGATCGCAGTTGGATTGAATGTGTGTACTCAGAGGATGCTGCTGCCCATCCTCCGGTAGATCCCTTAGTCGCCTTTTACGACACCCACGGGAGGAAATGGGGTGGTGCTATTCTTAGCCGACATCACACGGACTACGGATGCTACAGCATTGGACAGGTCGAAATGATAAAGGAGATAATTATTTACATTTTATTGAACCCAAAAGCATAGAATGGTTTAATTTTATGTTCACGTTTGAGTTTCAGTATTTAATGAGTTAATTAGATAATTTTGAAAGGTGCGAATTTTTATGATTTTCGAATTTGATTTCCTTGGATTAGAAGGCACCACGGTGACATAATGAAGGACAAGCCAGTCGAAAATATGTATACCTACTAAAATGACGTAGTTTAGTAGAGGTGAGGCGGCTCTTAAAGGGTCAAGGCCGTTCAGTGGTGGATACGTCAAAGTTCATTAATTTTCCTTGTCGTATTGTACTAGCATAAGCATATGCTCACGACTATATTCCCCGAGGGGGTAGTCAGAGATATTCTGAAACCTCAGAACATCCACGTTTCACTAGTAGTACCGATACTGTCCAGTGTGACGGGGAGTGAGCCCGTCGCCACTTGTAATGGACAGTAGGTAAAATACATGCCTCGAAATTGAAGCATGCCGGTTTCCTCACGATGTCTTCCTTCACCGAAAAGCCAGTGGTGTTACAAATCGTACATAAATTCCGAAAACTCATTGGTATGAGTCGACCTGCATGATCATACATCAATACAGATATATCACGTCTTTTATCTCGTTCGTTCGCGCGCAAACGAACGAGATAAAAGACGTGATATAGCCGGCTATCGCGGGTTGGCATGCTACCCATGCTGGACGGGGATCGAACCATCGCCTCCTGCACGGCAGGCTAGGTTAATCGCCACTAGATCACCACGGTTATTTACGGCCGTACAGTACTATACCATACCACATCCCCTCAGGTTATCTAGTGGGCAGGCGGCGCCGCTACAGTCGTGCCCGGAGTCGTCGTGCGTGGGGGTGACCGCGCTGCTGCTCGCGCTCGCTTCCCAACTCGCTCTGATGCTAGTCTACGCGCTATACAAGTACGTATATCCCTGTGGTTTTCTCTTTCATTCCCACTCAAGGAGCGGTGGCTCCTTGGCTCCTTGTCACATTCAGGCCCCTACAAATTGAGCCTCTCGTCACATTCAGCCTACTAAAATAGAGCATATTGTTATCTACATACACGCTACCAAAATAGAGCATATCTACATTTAGGCTACTAAAATAAAGCATTTTCTACATTCAGGCTACTAAAATAGAGCATATCTACATACACGCGACTAAAATAGAACTTATCTTAACATTTAAGCTAGTAAAATAGAGCATATCTACATTTAGGCTACTAAAATAGAGCTCATCTTCACATTCACGCTACTAAATAAAATAGAGCATATATACACGCATGCTACTAAAATAGAGGATAATTATCTACATTCACGTTACTAAAATAGAGCATATCTACATTCAGGCTACTAAAAATAGATAACCTCTTCACATCTAAACCCCAAAAATAAAATATCTCCACATTCAGACCCCATTTGACCCGGTTAGTGTAATGGTTACCACGCCGGACTGCCAAACCAGGGTCCTGGGTTCGAATCCCGGTTCGGTCATGGATGTTATATGTTCGTGCCGTTGTTGTATGGTTTCCATGTTAAGAAGCCTATAGACCTTAACTTGCAATCATTACAATGTATGTGCCTGTGAGCGTTATTTATTTATTTATTTCAAATTCAGGCTACTAAAAATAGGCGTTCCTTTTTACATTCAGGCCCTTAAAAATAGAGATAGAATTCTAAAAATAAAGCCCCTTTTCAGATTCAGGCCACTAAAAATAAAGTCCCTTTTCAGATTCAGGCCACTAAAAATAAAGTCCCTTTTCAGATTCAGGCCACTAAAAATAAAGCCCCTTTTCAGATTCAAGCCACTAAAAATAGAGCCCCTCTTCCTATAGTAAAAATAGAGGGTTCTTTCCAGTGTGAAATTTTTTCATTGTTCCATGTGTTTTTTACTAATAAATTTTTTTTTTCATTTCAGGGAAAGAAAAGAAGCTCAAGCGAAAAAGTTCTTCTGAGTTAAGTGAAGTGAGAGAGAGAGAGGCAAGATGGGAGTGAGTCAGAGGACGCCGGCTTTACCTCGTCGTATCTACATACATACATACGACATAATTACAAACCCTTCAAAATGGGTTTGGAAGTCTTCCAATGTCTAAGGTTGGTTTTTTTTATCCAATAAGAGATGGCGCTGATTTTCAAATGCCAATTGTATTTTTTTTATAAGTTGATCATTAATCTAAAAGTTGGATTTGATAAAATGAGAATATTTCCTATTAATTTCAAATATACAGGATGTAAAAAACACGGTAGAATATTTAAAGTGGTGGTTTAGTTTAGGTCAGCCCATCAAACTGAACAACTTTCAATTGACACGATGCCAATCGATAAAAAAAAATTCTGCTGTCCCATACATTGTGTACTGCAGTTTTGTATGAAACAGCAGATTTGCTTAAACTTTCAATGTTTGCTCCATAGTGAAAGTTGTTCAGTTTGTTGGTCTAAAGTCTAAACCACAGATTTAAATATTATTACAGGGTGAAATTGATATCATTAGCATCCTTTTAAACTAAGAGTCTACCCATCAAACTGAACAAGTTTTACTATAGAAGCAAACCGATCGGAGCAACAAAAAAATCAGCTGTTCCATACTAAACTAATTTTTTAGTTGCTCCGATCGGTTTGCTCCCATAGTAAAAGTTGTTTAGTGTGATGGGTAGGCTCTTAGTTTAAAAGGATGCTAATGATATCAATTTCACCCTGTATAAAAATTACAAACATGTATGTCACAATAATGGCGGACAAATCTCTGAATTTATTACTATAAGGTCCTTCTTAATATGCTGACTGTTTTTTTAAAGGGATAATCAGACCATCAAACCGAACAACTTTCTCTATGGGACTAATCATAATCTTTACACTAAACACACAAATCGCGAAAAAACGTCTGTTCCATACAAAAAGTTGTTCAATTTGATGGTCTAATTACCCTTTAAAACGACTGCTTGTATAAAGAATGACAAAAAATAAAACTTTTTTTATGTAAAGAAATTAATGAACTAAGGAAATAATTTCATGACCAATTTTGACGTAACAGATGAACGACCTAGAGTGCGATTTTTGAATCTCATTCACTGAGTTCAGCAGTTAAAAATGTCAAAATTATTGTGGAGATATGCATCTTTCTACTGCTGATTTGACTTTCAAAAATCATACTTCAGGAGTGCGATTTTTGAAAGTGAAATCAGCAGTAGAAAGATGCGTTTCTCCACATCTCCACAGTAATTTTGTCATTTTTAACTGCTGAGCTCAGCGACTGAGTTTCAAAAATAGCTATCCTAGACTAAATTGGTTCGCAAAGCGACGTATTCAAAGTTGGTCGTCTAATCATGAATCCGAGTTCTCAAATTCATAATTCGATGACCAATTTTTGACGTAACTTATGAATGGATCTATTCATAAGTTACGTCATTCCTTCATAAGTTACGACAAAACTGGTCGCCGAATTATGAATCCGAGATTAGTTATACTATACAGGTTGTAATCTTAAATGCCTTACATACTTAAACGGGTGCGTCATACCATCAAACCACAGATCAAACTGAACAACTTTTACTATGATGTGGAACTAACATTGAAATCGAAGAAAAATTTGTTGTTCCAAATGAAAATAGCGAATAAATCATTTCTTTTCTCGATTTCAAAGTTGGTCCAGTAGTAAAAGTTGTTCAGTTTGATGGTCTGAAGCACCCCCTTTAAGTATATAACATAAAGTTTACACCCGGTATTAATTCAATGGTACGTCGGCGTCCAAAAACCAAAATATGGTAAGAGTCCAATATAATCAGATCATCCTATATAGGGTCCTTCTTAATATGCTGACGTTTTTTTAAGGGGATGATCAGACCGTCAAACTGAACAACTTTCTCTATGGGACCATCATCGAAATCGCGAAAAAAATCTGCTGTCCCAGACATTTGGCTCGAGTAGGTTTGCAGTTTTGTATAGAACAGCCGATTTTTTTTCGCGATTTCATTATTTGTCCCATAGAGAAAGTTGTTCAGTTTGACGGTCTGATCATCCCCTTTAAAAAGTGTCAGCATATTAAGAAGGACCCTGTACTTATGAATAATGGTAGTGGGCCATATTTCACAACACTCCACAGCAGGTGGAGAAAAGTTAGATTAGTGACAGATACGGTGTCGGACGCTCGGCGGAGTAACAACTCTGTATCGAACGTTCGTCGGTCTAACTCCTGAGGATGCTCCTTGGTGGAGCGAAACACGTGTAGAGTAGAAATTATTTGGTAAGCAGGTTGTATTTTATCACGTAATACAACTTTGTCTACTAGGTATTTAGAGGCGGAGGTCTTGATACAATCGTGTCATCTACCTATTAGTGACAGATACTCAATTAAACAGATTATAAAAGATATCATCAAATACTCGCGCTTATTCATCATTTAAGGGGAGAGCAGGACCCAGGAAGCTGGCATAGGTATTGTCTATACCTTGGAGGGCACACTGCCTAACAAGCGGTGAAACATGATAATACTCCTTGGTGGTCGGTAATGATCGTTCTTCTTTCGTAAATTCCCGTCTATGTTTTCGACGCATAGATATAGTAACTAGATGAAACCATACCGTGGCCGCACATGAAACAGCAATAGTGTGACTTTTGCATACAAAAAGACGGTTTGTTTGGCAAGATGCCAGCAACATTCCATAGGTTTGACAGTGGTTTGACATCTTGCCAAACAAAAAAACCGGCCACGGCGACCGAAACAAAAAATAATATTTCTGTGTTTTTTGTTTACATCAGTTTTTATAACTGGCTATCTCGCTCTCTCATTTCTTGGCTCCATGTTTCAGCGTAAGCGAAAAGTTTTTAATCTAAGTTTCGACGTTACTCTGTCCCTTTCTAATCCAACGACAAAAATCAAATAAAAATGTTTTTATTTAATTTTTCTTCTGATAGAAAGGGACACAAAAACGTTGGAAATATCGACGACGGAAACGTAAGAAAGAAGGTCGAACATTACCGACCGCCATGACCAATTTTCTTATTTCCCTGCTTGTAAGGAGGAGTGGCATCCTTTATGATTCTAAAATCCTAGGCAGGACGTCAGTCCAGGGTTGCCAGATTTTCCGCGATTTAGAGGAAAACAAACATTAAACATCGTGATAAAACCTGCATGCTTCAATTTCGAGGCATGTATTGTCCATTACAAGTGGCGACGGGCTCAGTCTCCGTCACACTGGAGAGATTTTCGGTACTACTAGTGAAGAGTGGATGTTCAGAGGTTTCAGAATATCTCTGACTATCCCCTCGGGGAATATAGTCGTGAGCATATGCTATTATAAAAGACATCAAATACTCGTCCTTGGGGAGAGCAGAAAGCAGAAACTTAAAATCAGGGCTGCCAGATTTTGGGGGAACATTGTTCTTTTTTGAAAGTTTAGGGAAATTATTTTTACCTGTTTGGCCAAGAGCATGTCATACTCGCCCATGATAGGGTTCCGTACTCATTGACTTACTACTTAAATAATAATATGGCCGTAAGCTTAATTGCAAAGTAGGTATTGATTACATTGGACCTTTACCAGGTTATAACGAAGAAAAAAAAAGATTTTTTTTACCAGGATCGTCTCAAGAGTGTGAGCTAAGCATTTGTAAATAATATTTATATTTTTGTTCTATGTAGTAAATTTTATTATTTGTCACAAACTGAGTGTGTTTTATTTACACCTCTGCACTTTTAAAGATATTTTTATTTATTTTAACCTGGTTTTGCGTTTGCATATCAACGGCTTGTGAAAAATATCGTATTTTTTACCAAAATATGTGTGTACCAGGGTGTAAGGAAAAATAGGTATCATTTACCTTTAAACCACATATTCTACCCATCAAACTGAACTACAGACTATGGGGAAAAACTTGTTTAAGAGCAAAAAATATATATCATACCTTCCATACTAAACTGCAGCTACTCAACTCAAATGTATGACACAGCTGAGTTTTTTGGTTCTGACAGGTTTAATAGTAAAGTTGTTCATTTTGATGGGTAGAGTGTGGTTTAGGTAAATATTAATGATACTTTTGCGGGCCCCGCAGCCCGAGAGAAAAATAAGTAAAAACTAGAAAATTTAGGTCCACTCCAAAATTTTAAGGAATTATTTAAAAGTATGTGACAGTCAATAAAAAAGGTATTAAAAATGTACTTATTGCATAGATATATTATACCTACAGACTTATTGCAAAATTTAGAGCTCGCTACGCTCGCTCATTTTTGTGTGTCATGTTGCAATGACCTAAATAGGTAGGTTGCTCACTTCGCTCTCATCAGGTTTTGCGTAGGTACCTATTTATTGGTAATGGACAGTTTATCCACTGGCAACACCAAAAAGCAAGTCGATAAACGATCCATAGACAACCAATATTTTGTCCATAAGCGAATTTTTTTTTAATCTAAGGCTTCAAGCATAGATATATTATAGGGTAGATAAATATTATGAAGCAAGACATAACAACACTACTTGCCATCTATTCACACTTATGACAACCGCCCATTAGAATAAGTGAAATGTCAATAGTAAACAGATACCGTCTTGAACCATTTTGTCACCAGACCTCCAGCTGGAAGACTCCGCTATTTCCTTTCGTTAAGAACGACTTTTGCTTGAATTTGCTTAAAAAGGGGTGCCATTTGTGTAGCTGATATTGCCGGTCTAGTTTATACGTCTATGGCTTCAAGGTAATAAAACAAAAGAATATTGCCAGAGAGCGTTTATTATCCTCAACAAAGATCAGTGTTTCTTCTCGAAGGGGTAGTAAGGGTGGTCGAGCCACTTCAGCTGTGGTATGGTTCTGTAGTTCTTGTCGAAGTTCTTGAGCACGCGCCTTTCCTCTTCACTTAACTCGAAGTCAAATACATCGACGTTCTGCTCTATGCGGGACTTTGTTAGGGACTTGGGGATCGGGATCATACCTAATTCCACCTAGAAATTGGATATTTTGAAGAAATTAGAGGGGAAGAGAGACAGAAGAGGACTCGGACAAAGTTAACTAGCACATGGCCTTCGCATGTATTAAGAAATGAGACGCACTTACATAGACATCCGACCCACAATAAAGTATACTACATACTTTATTGTGGATCGTCCACCAAGAGTAAGAGATCTAATCCTAGGTTACAATCCTAATATAGAAACTAGGTACTTTAATGTTTATTAAGAACTTGACGCTGGCCCATATTACATAAAAGTCGTGGTGGTCCATTGGCGAGTAACCTTGCCTACCGTGCAGGAGGCGATGGTTCAATCCCGGCCGACTCGTACCAATGAGTTTTTCAGAATTTATGTACGATTTGTAACGCCACTGCCTTTTCGGTCAAAGTCAAATAGTAGATTATGTACCAAGGGGATAAAGCAGTGTCTTTCATCACGGGCGCGATATTGAATCCCGAGCGCAACGAGGGATTCTAGGGTTAACTCCCGAGCGTAGCGAGGGAGTTTAGAGTTAACTCCCGAGCGAAGCGAGGGAGTTAAGACTAGAATCCTGAGTGAAGCGAGGGGTTCAAGCTCGCCCAAGATGAAAACACGTTTATCCCCGAGGACCATACTCTACTTTTCACACCCTCCGCGAGAAAATAAAAAGCAATACTTACTGTTAGAAGCCCAGGGGAGCGTGTAAATTCTCTATGGTTAGAAACCAATTCTTTTATTAGAGTTTATAACAAAGTATTAGAGTTCAATAGTAATTAGAAAACACTATTTTATTAAATTCAAAGTGAAAGTAGATATTTGAAAAATTAGACCAGGAGAGCGATTTTTGAAACTCATTCGCTGAGTTCAGCAGTTGAAAATGTCAAAATTACTATGGAGATATGCAACTTTCTACTGCTGATTTGACTTTCAAAAATCATACTTCAGGAGTGCCATTTTTTAAAGTCAAATCAGCAGCAGAAAGATGCGTATCTCCATAGTAATTTTGACATTTTCAACTGCTGAACTCAGCCAATGAGATTCAAAAATCGCACTCCAGTTGTGGAAAGAAAAAAATATATACGGTCGAATTGAGAAACCTCCTCCTTTTTTGAAGTCGGTTAAAAATGTAATATTTTTTTTTACTTTGTTCGTAGCACTGGTAGCAATAGGTACAGAGCAAGAACATTGTATATAGTATCCTATAGGGTACAGAGATTTGCAGTATTCGCGCCTTTTTTTCTTTTTTTGTGTTCAATACTTGTGGTGGCCAGTTCGAATTTCGAATTAAGTTCTTTTTGGTGCAGGTCTCCATGATAAGTTTTCATACGAATTTTAAGTAAGGGTCGTAGTAAATATTAAATAATCTGTGGATGCGGTTCCATATTCAAATCTCATTATTGACCAGCGGGTTATAATGAAATTCAGTACAATATTATTGCCCGGCTAGTCCCAGGGCTATAATGACTTGCTTTAGGTTCGAGTTACATGACATATAATGTTCCATTTTCGAGCGGGTGGTGTGAAAAATAATTTATTCAATATAGGAGCTTGAAGCACACTTATTAAACGTCAAATCTTTTTTTGAAGCTACCACCGCGTCGGAACGTGTTGTCGCTGTAGAGAAGATGCGGCCAGAAACTCTACAACATAACACGACTTAATAACTAAACAATATAAATTCTATTATGCTAAGGTTATGTATGCAATAAAACATAGTCCATTTAATAAAATAAAGTGAATAAGGTGTAAGGTGAAATAAGGTGAAGTAAAACATCGTGAGGAAACCTGCATGCTCCAATTTCGAGGCATGTATTGTACCTACTGTTCATTACAAGTGGCGACGGGCTCACTCCCCGTCACACTGGACAGAGTTGGTACTACTAGTGAAATGTGGATGTTCTGAGGTTTCAGAAAATCTCTGACGACCCCCTCGGGGAATATAGTCGTGAGCGTATGCTGGAAATATGATTCCGACACATGACACATATTTCCTTCGTAATAAATCCCTAAGTCCTTTCAAAACACTCACCAAGTACCGCAGCGCCACCTGTGGAACAGTCTTGTTGTACTTCTCAGCGATGGCTTTCAGCGCGGGATCGTCGACGCGCGGCGCTGGCGCATCCTCCGCCGCCTTGCCGTAGAACAGGGACCCGAAGGGAGTGTAACCCATGACCACTATGCCCTTCTCCTTGCAGTAGGCGAGGAGTTCTGGCTGCTGGAGGTTCAGGCTTATCTGCAAGAGAATTTTTGAACTCAAAATAATGTATAGCAACTTCTTCGGATTCCTCTCTATTACTGGAGGTTGGTAGTCAGTTCTGCATAGGTATCCCTGTCTATCTCTCGCCATCTTTAGATCCCAAAGGAAACCACAGGAACAACTCGTTAGAGGGGAAGTAGATGAAAACTTTAAACCAAGCGTAAGCGAATTTTTGTTCTTGGTCAATGCTTTAAACAGAGTATAATATGCTTTTCACACCACCCGCTCGAAAATGGAACATTATATGTCATGTAACTCGAACCTAAAGCAAGTCATTATAGCTGTCTACGCTTCAGCTCTCTAAACTAGCAACACTTGTCTACGCTTCGTATCTCAAAAAAACTAGCAACACTTGTCTAGTAAAAACAATGTAAAAACCTATGTAAAACGTGTACTCCGTATTAAACGAGTTTTTCTCAAGAAGAAGTTTCAATCATATACATTGAAATCTGGCGACCGTGACAGGACATCAATCTTCGGATAGAATCATCGTAAAACATTGCGAGATTGGGTCTGCGAAGAAAACTTCTACAGGAGCCTGCTGGACTAATTTGTGGTGGCCTAAGTACCAATCATCACCAGGAGGTCAATTCCAGGGAAGTAGCCTGATCCTTCTATTCCTATTTCCTATTTTCCTCCTCTATTTGTGTGGATATCGTTAAAAACAAGACAAGCGTGCCGGCGACATCTTGCCGGTTTTTTTGAGGTTAAGATCTATCGCGTCAGTCTTTTCGCCGTAAGATTTATTATATTTGCATTCTTTCGAGCCTTTATACATGACAAAACTAGAAATAAACCATATTAGGTAACGATAGTTCTGTTTCAAACAATAAAATTGATTCAAAATTACATATTCTAACATATAACCTCTAAAATATAACCTATTTCGTAGCACTTTCAGCTTTCTAGATTAGCTTTACAAATTGTTCAACAGTGATAACGAAACATTCCAGGCTTGTGCTGAGATACTCACACGGTCAACCTATTAAACATACTCGGAGTGACTACCGGGTACCAAGTGCTAACTGCTAAACACGGATACCCTAACGGTTTCGATCAACTGTACCTGCCTTACATTATTGCTGCGCTGGACTGTGCGGAGAGGACCAAGTCATTTCTTTGTAACGGGTTTGAACTGCACACTTATTAATTTTACCCAGCTCGCTATTTGTTGTTTATCAGGTACCTTACTCAGTTTTAGATATAATGACTGACCATAATAACGACAAGGAAGATGGTACAGAATTTAAGGCTCTTATCAAAAAGAGAAGCGTCATCCGTTGTCGTTTAACAAAATTTAAAGTGTATTTAAAATCTTTTGAAGATGTTGAAGCTAAAGATTTGACATCTACACAAGTAAAGGAGATCTCTCTTAGAACAGAGGCCTTTCGAGACTTATTAAACAAATTTGATGAAGTTCAAACTGAAATAGAATCTATCTGTTCCGATATTGAGAATCAAATTGAAGAAAGAGACGCCACAGAGTCTGCGTTCTATACCATCTTAACCATTGCTCAAGAACTCGTTGAACACGATTCAAAATTGAATGAGAGGGCTTTGTCCGTCTATAGTGGACCGCCCGCTAACGCTAACACAGTGAACTCACTTAAATTGCCTACTATACAGCTGCCCACATTTGATGGAAACTATTTGAAATGGCTAGAGTTTAAAGATACCTTTGACTCACTGATAAATTCGAATGAAACTATTCCTGAAATCAATAAGTTTCACTACCTACGATCATCATTGGAGGGCAGCGCTATGGTGGTAATCAAGTCTATTGAGTTTACCTCGATGAATTATAAGGTTGCATGGGAACTTTTATGCCAGAGATACGATAACAAACACATCCTAATAAATAATCATTTGAAGGCATTATTCAATATTGAAAATATAACTAAAGAGTCCTATAAATCCTTGCGCTACCTTATAGATAATGTATCAAAGAATTTACGTGCACTGACTACTTTGGGTCAACCGACTGAACAGTGGGACACGTTGATCATTTTTATGGTATCGACAAAACTTGATATTAATACTGGCAGGAAATGGGAGGAGTATAAAAACAATTTAACCCATTTACCATCATTGATTGAATTCAATGACTTCTTACGTAACAGAGCTAATATATTAGAAACTACATACGTCAACAAGTTTGAAAAATATGACAATAAGGCCAACTTCCAGTCTAATCAAAAATCAACAAAATCCTTTGTCGCATCTGCATCTGTAACAAAAACGATAAAATGTCAAGTTTGTAATGGACGTCATCAGGTCTATGAGTGTACAGCATTTAAAGATTTGAGTATAGATGAGAGGTTGAATGAGGTCAATAAGTTAAATCTTTGTCACAATTGTTTCCGCAGTGGCCATAGAACCAACACATGCTACCTGAAGGGATCTTGTAGAATCTGTAAGAAAAAACATAACACGTTAGTACATAGGAGTCCTTCGCCTACAAATCCTAAGGGTTCTAACCCTAATGATAATAATTCTAAAGATCCTAAGGATACTAACCCTAAAACCGGAAATACAGATCCTAAAATACCTGTCTTACCAATCTCCTTGTCAGCTCTATCGGTGGGCCAGGTGCTCTTGTGTACAGCGTTGGTCGATGTTGTGAATCTAGAAAACAATAATACTTACCAAGCGAGAGCCTTACTTGACTCGGGCAGCCAGTCCTCGTTCATTACTGAAAATCTGAAAAGGAAATTAGGATTAACTACAGAAAATACTAAACCTATAAATATTTCAGGTATTAACAATGCTCTTTCAAGTGTCTCACAACGTTGTGAAATAAAGATAAATTCACGAGTAAATTCATTTAGTATTAATATGACATGCCTAGTTGTGCCCAATATTACAGGGCATTTACCTACAGTTCCTGTGAACCAGGAGCTGGGAATACCTCAAAATGCAGAGTTGGCTGATCCCACGTTCCACTGTCCCTCTAAAATAGATTTACTTTTAGGGGCGGACGTTTATTTTGAAATAATGGGAACAAAGAAATTAAGTTTAGGTGCTAAGAGGCCTATCCTACAAGAGTCCAAGTTAGGGTGGCTGGTTGCTGGCCCAGTAGGGACCAACAAAGCTAATCCTATCGTGCAGTGTAACTTTACTCAAAATCTAGACGACTCTTTGAGAAAATTTTGGGAGATTGAGGAAATACAACCTGATAAGGCACCTCAATCAATTGAAGAACAACTTTGTGAAAATCACTTTGTACAAAATACATGTCGTTTATCCAGTGGTAAATTTTCTGTCAAAATTCCTTTCAAAGAAATACCAGAAGAGGCCCTTGGTGACTCCTATTACATAGCTCAAAAGAGATTTTTAAACTTGGAAAAGAAATTAAATAAAAACGATGATCTTAAGGATCAATATTCAAAATTTATAAATGAGTATCGTGATTTAGGTCATTTGTCTGAGGTGAGACGTCCCGAATTTGGATGCTATTTGCCACATCATGCTGTGATCAAAGAGAAAAGCCTTACCACAAAACTTAGGACCGTTTTCGATGCTAGTGCTAAGACGTCTTCAGGGAAATCGTTGAATGACATTCAACTGGTAGGTCCGGTGGTACAAAATGACTTGTTTTCAATTTTATTAAAATTTCGTTCAAGAAAATATGTCCTCACAGGCGATATAGAGAAATTCTTTCGGCAAATAGAAATTGACGAATCTCAACGTCATTTGCAATTAATTCTATGGCGTGAAAATAATCAACAACCCATTCAAATATTTCAACTTAATACGGTAACCTACGGCACTGCTTCTGCCCCGTATTTAAGCACAAGGTGTTTATTGAAATTGTCAAAGGAATGTACTGATAAAATAATTGCAGATGTCATCGCCAACGATTTTTATATTGACGATATGAGCACTGGGGCTCAAAATATTGATGATTTACGTCATATCTACCACGGTGTAAAGAAGGTCTTAGATTCAGCCTGCTTTCCTATACGTAAATTCCGTTCAAATTGTATTAATTTAGTGGAGGATGATGACGAACCTCAGAATCACTGGATATCTGTAAGGATGCCAATGTATTAGGTCTACATTGGCTACCTAAAAGGGACATTCTTCATTTTCCTAATGATATAGACACTTCTTCTCCGGTCACTAAAAGGAATATTATTTCCATGACCAGTAAAATATTTGACCCCCTGGGTTTGTTGTGTGCTTGTATTATCACTGCTAAAATAATACTACAGAAACTGTGGGAAGTGAAGTTGGATTGGGATGACCCAGTTCCGCCTAATTTAATTAACATGTGGAATAATTTTAGAAAAAACTTACCTTGCTTGTCATCTTTGCAGATACCTAGATATGTTATCACCACCAGCTCACCTTCTTCAATAGAACTCCATTGCTTCGTAGACGCGTCCCAGTGTGCATATGGGTCTTGTGTATATATTCGCAGTGTAGATGGTGGAGGCAATGTGACAGTAAAGTTATTGTGTGCTAAGGCGAGAGTGGCACCCTTGAAGCCAATAACTATTCCGCGTCTGGAGTTGTGTGCCGCCTTGTTAGGCGCACGCTTGAGTACAAAGGTAATAAAAACCTTTAATTTAAAAATTGACAAAAGATTTATATGGACCGACTCTACAGTCGTCTTGGGTTGGGTTAAAACACCACCAAGAGACTTGAAAATATTTGTTAGTAATCGTGTCAGTGAAATAAATGATCTAACATTAGGGTTTACATGGAAACATGTGCCCACCGCCTGGAATCCTGCAGATTTGGCTTCAAGGGGTATCACTCCGCCTCAATTGTTACGTTCCGAGCTCTGGTGGGAGGGCCCTAGTTTTCTTAAAGGCGATGAATCAGATTGGCCTCAACAACCCATTGTTAAGCACGATTTGCCTGAACTAAAGGTTCATTTTGTTATAGAACATACAAATTTTATAAGGTTTGAACGATATTCAAATTTAGTTAGACTAAGGCGAATTTTTGCTTATGTACTACGCTTTGTAGACAACTGTAAAAATAAGATAAATAAAACGAATGGTCCCCTTAGTGTTGACGAACTAAATAGTTCAACAAATGTTTTAATTAAGGCCTGTCAGTTGGAATCCTTCCCAATTGAATTTAAAAATTTAAACAAGGGTGAACAGCTTCATCATAAATCTAAACTGCTACCACTCAATCCATTTTTAGATTCATCAGGAGTCATAAGAGTAGGAGGGCGGTTAAACAATTCAAATTATGATTATAACAAACGACACCCGGTTCTTATAGATTCCAAACATCTATTTTCTAAATTACTGATGAGGTATGAACACTTAAGATTATTTCATGCGGGACCACAACATCTACTGTCTTCTATTCGTGAAGAATACTGGCCTATAAGTGGCAGGCGTCTAGCACGAGCTACGGTCCGAAATTGTACAGTCTGCACGCGACTCAGAGGTAGAACTATTCAACCTATTATGGGTAACCTACCTTCAGTACGAGTGAACCCTGGGTTTGTCTTTAATTCTTGTGGTGTCGATTTTGGAGGCCCCTTTATGATCTCGAGCCGTTTGGGTAGAGGTAACCGCATAACAAAGTCATACTTATGTCTGTTTATATGTCTCGCTACTAAGGCGGTTCACTTAGAAGTGGTCAGTGCTCTTAGCACTGAGGCGTTTATTCTTTGCTTACGACGCTTTGTTTCTCGTCGAGGTAAACCCAACATTATTTATTGCGACAATGGAACTAATTTCGTCGGCGCAAATAGCGAGCTGGGTCAGGTTATTCGGTCCAGTCGTCAGTCTATATTTGAATATTCAACAAATGAAGGCATAAAATTCATGTTTAGTCCAGCCTACTCACCCCACTTTGGCGGGATATGGGAGGCGGGTATAAAGTCTGCTAAATCACACTTAAAGCGTATTGCGGGCAATGTGTCGCTCACGTTTGAGGAGTTAGCGACGCTGTTCACACAAATAGAGGCTATCCTCAACTCACGCCCGCTATCTCCTCTCTCGCCAGACCCCAATGACCTTTGCCCTCTTACCCCAGGGCACTTCCTGATTGGAAGACCATTGACCACGGTACCTTCCTTGCCAATAGCTAACCACGGGCTCAACAGATATGCCAAAATAGAGCTAATACGGCAGCAGTTCTGGGAACGATGGCGGAAGGAATTTGTGGCTGAGCTGCAGCAACGGACAAAGTGGCGGACTCGACAGCAAGAGCTCCGACTAGGAGATATGGTGGTGCTAAAGGAGGATAACCTGCCACCACTTCGATGGCGCCTAGGGCGCATCGCTCGGCTCTACCCTGGTTCAGACGGTGTTAGTAGAGTCGCCGACGTAGTAACCAACAAAGGCATAGTGAAGAGGGCCTATAATAAAATTTGTCCCCTACCTCAAGAAAACTGAAACCAGGGCGTTTCAGCGGGGGCAGGATGTCTACGCTTCAGCTCTCTAAACTAGCAACACTTGTCTACGCTTCGTATCTCAAAAAAACTAGCAACACTTGTCTAGTAAAAACAATGTAAAAACCTATGTAAAACGTGTACTCCGTATTAAACGAGTTTTTCTCAAGAAGAAGTTTCAATCATATACAATAGCCCTGGGCCTAGCCGGGCAATAATATTGTACTGAATTTCATTATAACCCGCTGGTCAATAATGAGATTTGAATATGGAACCGCATCCACAGATTATGTAATGGTTACTACGACCTTTACTTAAAATTCGTATGGAAACTTATCATGGAGACGGGCACCAAAAAGAACTTAATTCGAAATTCGAACTGGCCACCACGAGTATTGAACACAAAAAAAGAAAAAAAGGCGCGAATACTGCAAATCTCTGTACCTATTGCTACGAACAAAGTAAAAAAAATATTACATTTTTAACCGACTTCAAAAAAGGAGGAGGTTTCTCAATTCGACCGTACATATTTTTTTTTCCACAACTGGAGTGCGATTTTTGAATCTCATTGGCTGAGTTCAGCAGTTGAAAATGTCAAAATTACTATGGAGTCTAGAGTATAGAGATCTTTCTGCTGCTGATTTGACTTTCAAAAATGGCACTCCTGAAGTATGATTTTTGAAAGTCAAATCAGCAGTAGAAAGATGCATATCTCCATAGTAATTTTGACATTTTCAACTGCTGAACTCAGCGAATGAGTTTAAAAAATCGCTCTCCTGGTCTAATGTTTCAAATATCTACTTTCACTTTGAATTTAATAAAATAGTGTTTTCTAAATACTATACTATTGAACTCTAATACTTTGTTATAAACTCTAATAAAAGAATTGGTTTCTAACCATAGAGAATTTACACGCTCCCCTGGGTTTCTAACAGTATTGCTTTTTATTTTCTCGCGGAGGGTGTGAAAAGTAGAGTATGGTCCTCGGGGATAAACGTGTTTTCATCTTGGGCGAGCTTGAACCCCTCGCTTCACTCAGGATTCTAGTCTTAACTCCCTCGCTTCGCTCGGGAGTTAACTCTAAACTCCCTCGCTACGCTCGGGAGTTAACCCTAGAATCCCTCGTTACGCTCGGGATTCAATATCGCGCCCGTGATGAAAGACACTGCTTTATCCCCTTGGTACATAATCTACTATTTAACAAGGAACTCATAGATAAGCTACTATTTTACAGGAATAGATAAGCCACTCTTGTGTCTAATATTAAGGAACTATTGCCTATGTGCGAAGTGGGTGTTTGGAACTGTCAAGTCGATCGCAGCGCACGATGTGGCAGAAATTTGAACTACTGACGGCTAAGCTTTGTCAGATTTGCTTGAATCTATGAATCTATTGTATGCAAATCGGCACACTCATTCAATACCCGACGACCCGGTTGGTGTAATGGTTACCACGCCGGACTGCCAAGCCAGGGTCCTGGGTTCGAATCCCGGTTCGGTCATGGATGTTATATGTGTGTGCCGTTGTTGTATATGGTTCCCATAACAAGAAGCCTAAGGGTCAGCGCACACCCAGCGTAAAACTGTTCGAGCATGCGCGAGCAGGTTTCATTGATTCAATTGATAATGAACTCTATTTCCATTGAAATAAAGTTGAAAATAGCTTGCAAGTGATTAAATCCCTTCAGCGTCTGTTCGAGTATGCTCGCGTATGCTCCTCGCGGCGACGGGAGCAGTCGCGAGCATGCGCGTGGATGCTCGCGCATGCTCGAGCATGTTCGAGCATACGCCCGTGTCGATGCTTGCGATCCGTCGTAAGTGTTGCCGCCTCGGCCGGTTTCGGACTAAATCTAGCATATTTTTTAACTACTTTAGCCCGAAAAGGGCAATTTGCTACAGATAATATTATATAATAATCGAACTCTTTTTGAAAATACAAAGAAAATCTGAAAGGTCGAAGCAGATTTAGTAGGTTTTCAAATTGTTCATATTCCATTTTATAGTTCCTAGCCATAAAATAACTGTCTCTAGAACTTTAAACCGTAACACAGCACATCTTTCTTGCCTCTTTTCATCTTATTGATGTGCTCTTCTTGCTCCTCTTCCTTTGCTAGTAACCCAATAATTACCAAATCCCAGTCTACCATACTTTAAAATTGTTGTTATCGCACGTCTTTATTATAAAATATTGTAAACACAATGCAAAATTCACTACGTCAACTGTAGCAACACAGGAGCATCCGCGAGACTGTTCCAAAGACTATTCGAACACGCGCGAGTATGCTCCGCCGCTGCCGCCGGCGGATTTTGCCGCTAGGTGTGCGCGACTGCAAAGAACATGCTCGAGCATGCGCGAGCAGTTCTACGCTGGGTGTGCGCTGACCCTTAGGCTTAATTTGGGATCATTACAATGTATGAGCCTGTGACTACGCCTGTGAGCGTTATTTATTTTTATTTATTTTAATACCCAAATCAGCAAATACTAATACTTTAAAATTTGGCATAGATGTTTTTATTGTCATCTAGGTGTACACAAAAAAAGATTTTTCGCAATTCAACCCCCAAAGGTGTGAAAATGGTGGTGAAAGTTTGTATGAGAATTTTGTAACAAAGAATGGGAATCCCAGCTAGTTATGTATTATGTGCACGACAGAACATAACTTCGATCATTTGTACATAGTTTTTATCAATTTGCCTTAATTTACATTGTTTTTTGTATTGTTTTAGTTATAGGATAAGTTTCGCTTTGAATAAAGCCATAATTTCTTATTAGGATTAGGGCCTAGTACATAAGTTATGTAAATAGTTAGAATAGGGCTTGTATTTCATTCTTTAAGTGATTTCCCTTGAGATTCCTACCCCAGTTAGATAGGTACACATTTCCCTAGTTAAATTAGCACATAGTTTCATCAGATTTTAAAGTAAATAACACGATTAGCTTACATAATTCCAGTTAGAATTTACCCTGATTAGACTTAGTATCTCATTAAAAGGGAGGAACTTGAGAGAAATCAACGATAGAAAGAGACAGTGCAACTGTCCCTGTCGGCGCATACAGGCGAGCGAGGGGGGCCCCGACTCCCGCGAATCCGCGGTATGAGGAAGCGGGGGACGGGGTCATATAAATATTGAAATCTTTCGCGCGCGCTCCTCACTCTGTTTTGCGCCGGCAGACGATGAAAATGATATGTTTAGATATCGAAAAATAGGTATGTAAGTAATTAACATTATTTTGTAACCGTAGAATGTAAGTTTAAGTGTGAAATAAAGAGATTTAAGTCAAGGGGAAGAGTGCGGGGTGAAGAGGGGTGGTCGCTCGAAAATGATATATAAGAAGCGCCGATTCGGCGCAGATTCATTCCGGATCCAGCACTCGAGAAGAAAACATCTTGAAGAAAGAAAACTCTCTGCGACCACTAGCCCTCTCTACCCCACCCTCCAGCCTGGCTCACTTTCGGAAGATTTCATCGGCATTTTTATTGAGAAGAAAGAAACCCCTACTTACAGTCCACGCTCCACATTTTGGTCCTTCGAGCCGGATATTGAAGATATTGAAGAAATTTGAAGAGATTTTGAAGAGATTTTTGAAGAATTGAAGATGCCGATTACCACACGCAGCCAGTCTGGTAGAGAGGGCGACGGGTCGCAGACCATGTCGCGGAACGCGTCAAACCCCACCACGAGCGCCGAGTCAAGCGCCACCGGGTCCGGAACCACCACGACGGCAACGAACACGACGTCGTCGGGCACCGCCGCTACGTCGACGGGCCCACCGATCCAATGCGCGTCCGTGGTGTGAGCGGGACAGAGCTACAGTTCCAGAAAAGCAAGCGCGTCGACCTGAAAATCCGCGGGAAATACGCAGACGAAACTTGCGATCTACGCGGGGCGCGCACCGTGCGAGGGCTCGACTTCGCTACACAGAGGGTCGGCAGAAGAGACATCGAAGATTGCCCGCACTTGAATCAGATTCAAACCGAGCTCGTATACGAAGAGGCGCATCCGAAGCTACTCATCGGTCAAGACAACTGGGATTTAATTATCTCGGGCGCGGTGCGAGCGGGACGGAAAGATAAACCCGTCGCATCGTACACAAAGCTGGGATGGGTTCTTCACGGCTGCCGCTCGTCTATGGCGTATCCAGTCACCTTCTGCGGTCACATCAGCCTCGAGGAAGACAGCGAAGTCAGCATGGAGAAGATGATGAAGAATTATTTCGAGTTAGAATCCATCGGGATAGAAAAACGAATACAGAAGAGCGATCCAGAGCAGCGCGCATTGAGAATATTGAACGATACGAGTCGCCGCCTGCCCGACGGACGCTTCGAAACAAGACTTCTATGGAAAGAAGACGACGTGAAGATTCCAAACAACTACGAAAACTCACTCAAACGGCTGCACAATCTAGAGAAGAAACTAGACCGAGATGAAGACCTGAAGATGAAATATGAAGAAAGAATGCAAAACCTCTTCACTTCGGGCTACGCCGAGGAAGCAACTTCACCGCCGGTACCAAATAAAACATGGTACCTACCCCACTTCGCGGTCATCAACCCCGCGAAGCCGAAGATAAGGGTCGTGCACGACGCCGCTGCGAAGACCGCCGGACGCAGCCTGAACGACATGCTGCTCTCCGGGCCAGACCTGCTGCAGTCGCTGCCGGGAGTCGTGATGCGCTTCCGTCAACATCAACACGCCGTGTCAGCTGATATAAAAGAGATGTTTATGCAAATAAGGATTCAAAATGAAGACAGAGACGCACTACGGTTCCTATGGCGAGGCGACGAGAGAGGCAACGGACGACCGCGAGAGTACCGCATGACATCGGTGATCTTCGGAGCAACGTCGTCACCGTGCACCGCGCTGTATGTGAAAAACAGAAACGCTTCAGACTTCAAAGAGATGTACCCCGCAGCCGCGCGAGCCATCGAGAAAAATCACTACATGGACGACTACATAACAAGTTTTCCAACCGAAAATGAAGCGAAAGAAGTATCGAAAACAGTCGACTACATACATCGGCAAGCCGGCTTCGAGCTACGCGGATGGGTGTCCAATACAACTTCGGTAGTACAGCAGTTCGCCGCCGACCCGGGCGGCGCCACCGTCGCCATCGGCGGGAGCGAGACAGAAAAGACACTCGGTCTCTTGTGGGACGTCAAGACAGATTGCATCGGTTTCAAGCTAAACACACTCAAGACGCCTAGAGAAGTTCTCAGCGCCGAGCGACCGCCGACAAAGAGAGAGGCATTAAGCATAATAATGTCTCTGTTCGACCCACTGGGACTCGTCTCGCCTGTCACAACCCCGGCGAAACGAATAATGCAAGAAACGTGGCGCTACGGGACAAGCTGGGACGAACCGCTGCCGGTCGAGCTACAGAACAAATGGTACGAGTGGCTACGAGTGCTACGAAACATAGAAGAGCTACGAATCCCGCGCTGCTACGACGTCGAGCCGGCGAGCGCGCGCGACCTACACACGTTCGTAGACGCGAGCGAAGAAGCCTACGCCGCCGCCGTGTACTGGCGGATCGAACGAGCCGACGGGAGCGTGCAGGTGGCCCTGGCTGCGGCGAAGAGTCGAGTCACACCGCTGAAACCCATCTCCATCCCTCGGCTGGAGCTGCAGGCCGCACTGCTGGGCGTCCGCCTAGCCGAAACCACCGCACGCGAGCACGATTTCGACGCGAGAAGAAAGTACTATTGGAGCGACTCGCGGACGGCGCTAGCATGGATCCGGTCAGAGCCGCGCGCGTACAAAACGTTCGTAGCGCACCGCCTGGCTGAGATAGAAGATCTCACGAAGAAAAACGAGTGGAGATGGCTGCCTACGGCTGACAACGTAGCCGACGACGCTACGCGTGCTACGCCGGCCGGTTTCAACGCTACGCATCGATGGTACAACGGGCCGAGCTTCCTGCGCAAACCCGAACGAGATTGGCCGCAAGAAACGAAGATAGAATCACCGAAGACAGGAGAAGAGAGGGAGACATGTCACGTCACCCACCAGCGACCTGATCACGCTCACCTCCCTCGAGTCGAGCGCTTCTCGTCGTTCACACGCTTGCTACGAGCTACGGCACGCGTGCTACAGTTCGTAGACCTATGTAGGCGTAAGAAAAATGAAACAGTGTTGGCTACGAAGCGAAAACGAACGCGAGAAAACAAGAAAAACGACTCCGATTGGAAAACTGATAAGAAGACTGATAAGAAAGCACGCAAGAACGAGACGACGCACGCGAAGAAAAGAGATAGCAACATCATCGGAATCGAGGCGCACTATCTCATTCGCGCCGAAAAACTGTGGTGGAAAGCGGTACAAGAAGATTGTTTTTTCGAAGATTTACGTCGAGTGAAGAGTGGCGCAGCGCCTCAACCTGGAGACAGGCTATCGGCGCTATCAGTAGTGGTCGGCGAAGACGGAGTTCTGCGCCTCAGGGGAAGAATCCACGCTTCGCCTGACATCGACGAAGAGACGGCCAGCCCGACTGTACTCGACGGGAAACATCTTTTTACGCGACTGTACATACATCACGTACACGAGCGGCTACACCACGGCGGCATCGAGATGGTAGTGAACGAGCTACGACAGAGAATGTGGATACTGAAAATACGACCGACGGTGCGTGACGTCATCAAGCACTGTCAGCGCTGTAAATTGAGAAGAGCGAAGCCTACGTCCCCGGCGACCGGCGACCTGCCCCCGGCGCGTGTGTCTCACCACGCGCGGGCCTTCAGTTTTACAGGCCTGGATTATTTCGGGCCAGTGGAAGTCACCGTCGGACGGCACCACGAGAAGAGATGGGTCGCGCTCTTCACCTGCATGACATCACGAGCCGTACACCTGGAGGTCGCCGCCTCGCTGAGCGCCGACTCGGCGATCTGCGCCCTACGGCGGTTCGTGGCACGAAGAGGAGTGCCTAAGGAGCTGTGGAGCGACAACGCGACGTGCTTCAAAGCTGCAGAGAAGGAGCTCGCCGAGGCCGCGCTGGCGGCGATTGGCGAGGAGGCGACGGCGCGACGCATCGCCTGGCGCTACGTCCCCCCGGCCTCCCCCTTCATGGCCGGCGCGTGGGAGCGCATGGTACGCACCGTGAAGGAGGCACTGCGCGTCACACTCCACGAGCAGTACCCTAGCGACGAGACACTGCTCACCCTGATCGCCGAGGCAGAGAACACCGTCAACTCCCGCCCACTCACCCACGTGGCGGTGAGTCCAGATGAACCGGAGGCGCTCACACCCAACCACATCCTGTTGGGACCCAACTCGCACGTCCCACCACCTGGCGAGTTCACCGCAGACGACCTCACCGCGCGCAAGCACTGGCGGCGCGCACAACGCCTGGCAGACGTCTTCTGGAGCCGCTGGGTCAAGGAGTACCAGCCGCTACTCCAACACCGGCGGGAGCCTCGCACGACCGGCGCGCCACCCGCTGTCGGCGACCTGGTGCTCATCTGCGACCCCAACCTGCCACGCAACACATGGCCGAGAGGACGCATCATCGCAGTCTACCCAGGGCGAGACGGCGAGGTGAGGATCGTGGACGTCGAGACCAGCAACGGGCACGTCCTCCGAAGACCGACCAAGAGGATCGTCGTGCTACCTGTTGGATCGCAGAGCTGCGACGGCGGGAGAAATGTGCACGACAGAACATAACTTCGATCATTTGTACATAGTTTTTATCAGATTTTAAAGTAAATAACACGATTAGCTTACATAATTCCAGTTAGAATTTACCCTGATTAGACTTAGTATCTCATTAAAAGGGAGGAACTTGAGAGAAATCAACGATAGAAAGAGACAGTGCAACTGTCCCTGTCGGCGCATACAGGCGAGCGAGGGGGGCCCCGACTCCCGCGAATCCGCGGTATGAGGAAGCGGGGGACGGGGTCATATAAATATTGAAATCTTTCGCGCGCGCTCCTCACTCTGTTTTGCGCCGGCAGACGATGAAAATGATATGTTTAGATATCGAAAAATAGGTATGTAAGTAATTAACATTATTTTGTAACCGTAGAATGTAAGTTTAAGTGTGAAATAAAGAGATTTAAGTCAAGGGGAAGAGTGCGGGGTGAAGAGGGGTGGTCGCTCGAAAATGATATATAAGAAGCGCCGATTCGGCGCAGATTCATTCCGGATCCAGCACTCGAGAAGAAAACATCTTGAAGAAAGAAAACTCTCTGCGACCACTAGCCCTCTCTACCCCACCCTCCAGCCTGGCTCACTTTCGGAAGATTTCATCGGCATTTTTATTGAGAAGAAAGAAACCCCTACTACAGTCCACGCTCCACATATTATAACATTTTTAATATCGTCAATATTGCTCATTTATTTAGTTTTTACTTTATTTTAAATTAAAATAACAAACCTTATCCTAACATTTTATATGCAAGTAACTCACGGTGCCGGTCTGCGCTAGGTGGCGCTAGTGTCGTGCACATAGCCAATAGGCACAGATTATTTAAAGTGCTACATATAGAGAAGTGGGCTTCATGTTGCTATAGATTGAGTCAAGCGAAAAATTCTTCGTCTATGATTGAGTCTATCTAGCAACTTGAAGTCCACTTATTAAACGTCAAATCTTTTTTAACCGACTTCAAAAAAAGGAGTAGGTTCTCAGTTCGACCGTATATATATATTTTTTGTATGTGTGTTCGCGGATAACTTCGTCGTTTATGAACCGATTTTGATGATTATTTTTTTGTTGGAAAGGAGATATCCCAAGGGTGGTCCCATGATAAGGAAACCAGGATCTGATGATGGATCCCAGAGAAATCGAGGGGAACCTTCAAAAATCGTAGTGCCGACTAGTGCATTTGTTAATTTGAAGCACTACTGTTAAATCGAACTAATGAATTCACCACTGAAAATTGTGAAATAAACAAAATTTTAACAAAAAATTAAAACCGCCTTCAAAAAAACTAAAAAGTTAAAAAATTATATTGCAGCCGATGACTTTTTCGTTCGCATCATAAGAACATTAATTTGTTTTATAGAAGTCGGTGTCAAGCCAAGCCAAAAAACTAATGCAAGCCCTGTCGCGAATCGGCTTGACAGCGACTTCGAAAAAACAAATTAATGTTCTTATGATGCGAACGAAAAAGTCATCGGCTGCAATATTATTTTTTAACTTTTTAGTTTTTTTGAAGGCGGTTTTATTTAAGCTACCACCGAGTCGGAGATATGGCGAGAAACTCTACAACATAGCATGACTTAATAACTAGTTACTTATAGACTATAAATAAATAACGCTCACAGGCACATACATTGTAATGATTCCACGTAAGCTCTAACAGGCTTTTTGTTGTGGAAACCATACAACAACGGCACAAACATAACATCCATGACCGAACCGGGATTCGAACCCAGGACCCTGGTTTGGCAGTCCGGCGTGGTAACCATTAGACCAACTGGGTCGTCAGTGGCCTCGATTCGGAGTGTACCATCACGACTTAACTTTAGTTATTTAGTTTACTCAGTTTACTAAATTAATTCCTGTCACTTTCTAAAATAAGATTAAGAAAAGAGACAGAAAACCAACAGCTGACTTTAGTGCTGTCAAAGTGACGTTAAATGCGCAAAATAAGATGCCATCATAATGTACGCCATCTTATTTAAAGCGTTTTTGGGCGTTTAACGTCACTTTGACAGCACTAAAGTCAGCTGTTGGTTTTCTGTCTCTTTTCTTAATCTTATTTTAGAAAGTGACAGGAATAAATTTAGTTTAGTTAAGTCGTGGTACACTCTATTACTATATAAATTCTTAAGCTAAGGTTATGTTATCATGATCATCATCAGCCTATATAACCCAGTAAAATTAAGCTGAAATATACCAATCAGGAGAAGTAATTTCCGGAGTTCTGAAACTTTTTTTAAACGTTCCTTTGGTACGTAATATTGAAGAAAAAAAATGTCCTGGTGAGGGGGGGTGAGCTCGAGGAAGGGGGGGGCTGTAAAGGTGACTTTTTTCAGTTTTTCGTTTATTTCTTGAAATCTGAAAGTCGTATCGAAATATTTTGTATGGACAAATTAAACCTAACAAAATTTCCTACAAAACAAGTGGTATACATTTTTGTCATAGGACTTAACCTTTGAGGGCTACGGGGCCGAGAAAGTAACGGAATTTCAAAAATTATGAAATTTGTATGGCGACCCTCATGAAAGTTAAAGATAAAAACCAAATGATTTCATATTCTTAATCAGCAGCCCCGAAAACCCCCAGATACAAATTTTCAGTCAGTTCAGGGAACCCTTAAAGGCTGCATTGGCGTTTGAAATTTCCATTGGAGCCATCTTGGATATCGCAATTTTGGATTTTTTTCACCGCCAACCAAATCTGACCAGGGTCCTCTATGACAATTGTTCAAGGTCCATAAACCTATCTGTCATAGTTTCCGCGGGCTGTTGACCTCATCCATCAGGAGTCGACCTTCTGAGGAAGTCGAAATATTATTTTTATCGCCAGGGCATCCTTATGATGATCCCTAAAATAATTTTACTATGCGTTGAATGGGGGAAACCCGGTGAACAATTATACGGGTATTTATCTAATATCTATGTGGGGGGGGGGGAGGTGGGGGTCAACCAGATACCTCCAACTGATCTCCGGGTTCCCCTTACGGTACAAGGATGACATTTGGGGATCATCATATGGATGCCTTGGTGATACAGAGAAAACTTTGACTTCCTCGGAAGGTCGACTCCTGATGGATGAGGTCAACGGCCCGCGGAAACTATGACAGATAGGGTTATGGACCTTGAACAATTGTCATAGAGGACCCTGGTCAGATTTGGTTGCCGGTGAAAAAAATCCAAAATTGCGATATCCAAGATGGCTCCAATGGAAATTTCAAACGCCAATGCAGCCTTTAAGGGTTCCCTGAACTGACTGAAAATTTGTATCTGGGGGTTTTCGGGGCTGCTGATTAAGAATATGAAATCATTTGGTTTTTATCTTTAACTTTCATGAGGGTCGCCATACAAATTTCATAATTTTTGAAATTCCGTTACTTTCTCGGCCCCTTAGCCCTCAAAGGTTAAGTCCTATGACAAAAATGCATACTACTTGTTTTGTAGGAAATTTTGTTAGGTTTAATTTGTCCATACAAAATATTTCGATACGACTTTCAGATTTCAAGAAATAAGCGAAAAACTGAAAAAAGTCACCTTTAGAGCCCCCCCCTTCCTCGAGCTCACCCCCCCCTCACCAGGACTTTTTTTTTCTTCAATATTACGTACCAAAGGAACGTTTAAAAAAAGTTCCAAAACTCCGGAAATTATTTCTTCTGATTTATCTAATTTTACTGGGTTAATAGGTGATTTTGTGAACTCTTTCAGGGGTGTTTCAGACCGTCAAACTGGACAACTTTAAATACGAGAGCAATTCTGAAATAGCAAAAAGAATGCTGTTCCATAGGTACTTAAACTGCAATGCCTACTCGAGTCAAATATATGAAACAACAGTTTAGTTAGTTTATTTTAGTTTAGCAATTTGGAAATTGTTCGGTTGCGTCCTAAAAAAGATTTGTAAGTATGGATGTGCATGAGGCAAAAGAGGTATTAGAGGATTGTAGTACACACACACACACACACACACACTAATATAAGCCATTATTTGTTAAATACCCATATCAAATTATAAAGCCACAATTAATTTAAGTATACTTATTTGGCACAATTTTCTGCAACAAAATTATTATACCGTAGAATTGGCTCAGATTCGGCTCAAACTACCATTATACTTACATACAAAGATGTATTCAATCAATTTGTAAGCTCCTTCTAGAGTTAAAAATACGCCTAACGATATCTATGAAGATGAAAACGATACTACAATAACTTTAGAAATGGTTAAAAGAAAGAAAAATATTTGACGACCCGTTTGGTGTAATGGTTACCACGCCGGACTGCCAAACCAGGGTCCTGGGTTCGAATCCCGGTTCGGTCATGGATGTAATATGTTTGTGCCGTTGTTGTATTGAATTGTATGGTTTCTATAATAAAAAGCCTATACTGCTTGCTTCGGATCATTACAATGTATGTGACTGTGAGCGTTATTTATTTAATTATTTTTCAATTCACCCGGTAAGTTACTTTACAATAAAATCTGTAAGACCTAATTTCTAAAACGCCTTGAGCGTGAGTTACGAGTAAGTGCAAGTATGGTCGAAATGTATGAACTTTGAGATCAGGGATTTAATCAACTAAATTAAGCTCCTGCTAGCTAGGTTTTGGAATAAATAATTTAATTGTTGCACACTTGCTTTTAAAAAACGCCTCACGCCATCTATTAAGATGAAAACGTACTATAATTACTTTAAAAAAGGTTAAAAGAAAGAGTATTTTTTTATATTTGACGACCCGTTTTGTGCAATAGTTACCACGCCGGACTGCCAAACCAGGGTCCTGGGCTCGAATCCCGGTTCGGTCATGGACATTATTATGTTTGTGCCGTTGTTGTAATGTTTCCATAATAAAAAGCCGTGCTTGCTTGGGATCACTACAACGTATGTATTAAAATAAGAAAAAAGCCAAAGAAAACGTACTGTCCTAAAATTGGATCTGATCTAATCTCAGGATATTATTAAGGTCAGCAAATTGCTTCTGTCAAATCCGTTGAAGAATGGATAAAAGAAAAAAAAAAGAAATCTCACCCAAGATTCGAACCTCCAACCTCTTGCGCGAAAATCTGACCATTTCCCAACTACGCTACACAGCTCTTGAGAGAAGTGTTGAAAAAAGCAACCACTATTTACTATTGGAATCTACCCAAGTACATCTGTCAGCGTCAAGTCGGCGCTAGTGAGCATGATAAAACATTGGAAATTATCCCACAGACTCCCACAGTAACCCATTGCTGGGATAAAAAGTATCCTATGTGTTAATCCAGAACACATTCTATCTGCATGCCAAATTTCATCTAAATCCGTTCAGCCGTTTAGGCGTGATTGAGCCACAAACACACAAACATCCAAACATCCAAACATCGTCACAAACTTTCGCATTTATAATATTAGTGAGATAGATAGATAGATAGGAAATTAAAAAAAATTACCCAGTAGAAATACTACCTGCCCTCTAGGAGAGTGTACGTTAATCTCCCACTGGTTTCATGGTTGGAATGATACGGTCGTGTTGAAATACTGACCTCAACTTGAAGAACCGTTGGTTTCTCCAGCCCGCTCGCCAGGATCCTGTCCATCATCTCCTGGTTGAAATTAGACAGCCCAATCGACTTGGTCAAGCCCAAGGACTTGGCTTCAATCATGCCGCGCCAAGTCTCCAAATAATCAGTGAAGTCGTATGTACGATTTTCCTAAAAACAAAGAAAGAATATATACAAACTTATGTGGGTAAGTAATACCGACTGCTCTCAAACGGTGAAGGAAAACATACATCGTGAGGAAACCTACATACGATGAAGAAGAAATGTTGATACGTATGTGAAGTCTACCAATCCGCATTCTGCACGCGTGGTGGACTAACGCCCATACCCTGAGGGAAGGCCTTGTTCTCCGCAGTGGGACGTATCGGACTGATATCTAATGAAGATAAATAAAACTCATAGGATGGACCCTGGCCTTTCGCATAAGATCATTAGGTGACAAGATGAGAGACGATCCCCATTCAAATTAGCTTGTCTTTAGAGGAAGTTCAGAATTTTGACATGTTATCGAATTGATGGTCTCAAGCACGCCCCGAAATATACTATCAAATTCTTCTTCTATTGAGTCGATTACATGTCTTTTTATCAGCTCGGTTTTTTGGTACACGGAAAGCACTACCGGTTATTACCTATCTATTCTTATGCTACCGGCTTCGTCTATAAGCTCCATTCGCGTGCAAGTTTGCGGGCAGGAAAGGCAAGATATGAGATCACACAGCCTAAGATCTGATCCATCGATAAATCCCCACTTGGACAGATTCTCTTTACTCCAGCCGACTTGGATACGAAGGTATTCTATGTACAACGTGTTAATGAATTAACGCAAAACTAGAAAGTAGTTTGTTTAGAATCGAGAGCAGAATCGAATTATCATGGTTTCAACATAGGTAATTTTTTACAAAATATTAAAAAATTTTTTTGCAAAATTTAAAATTTACTGAACCCGATGTCAACCCACCGCACGGGCACACTCAGGGTGAGTGTGCCCGCACTTACTACCAAAACAAGATTATAAAAATGTATCTATGAGTACGTTAGCGCTTTCTTTCAGTGCTGAAATGATAACAAATAATTTTTGCCTCAAAACTTAAAATGCGAATAACTTTAAATTTTAATTATCAAAATAATGAAATTATTGTTGCAATCTAATTATTTTGTTGTAAATCAGTTGGGGTGTATGAGGTTTTGCGCTAATTCATTAACACGTTGTATAACTACTTAGCAATGGAAACAGTACCAAAAATACAATTCAATTTAAATACTCTCTCGGGGTGCAAGGAAAGAGCCTCCCCGAGTGACGAAACCCGAGTTCATCAGGCGCACCCTGGCAGTCAGCCTCGATACTACCATTGCTGGCTGGCTAATCTTTACACTACACCATGAGTGTGACATAAAAGAAGAAGAAGATTTAAGTGCTTACGTATTGTCCGACGGGCCAGTGTATCAGGTATAGGTCCACGTAGTCCAGGGACAGCTTGCGGAGAGACTCGCGCAGCGCGGGCACCACCGCCGATTGCGCATGCGCATCGTTCCATAGCTGTCACAAAATTAACACCAGAAGATCTATAGTTCTATTAGTTCTGCAACAACAATAATGACCTGGAGTGCGATTTTTGAATCTCATTCGCTGACAGCAATTGAAAATGTCAAAATTACTGTGGAGATATGCATCTTTCTACTGCTGATTTGACATTCAAAAATCATACTTCAGGAGTGCGATTTTTGAAAGTCAAATCAGCAGTAGAAAGATGCGTAGGTATCTCCATAGTAATTTTGACATTTTCAACTGCTGAACTCAGCGAATGAGATTCAAAAATCGCACTCCTGTTTTTTCTTTTCAATCTATTTACCCAAAACAGAGATAATAAAGGTAAGTAAGTAAGTTTGTATTTATTTAAGGTTGATCATAATTATCAAGATGGTGGTGGCGCTTAAAACCTCATAAAAAGGCTCGGAGTTTCCCTGCGTGATCAAATCAGAAATAAAGAGATCCGCAGAAGAACCAGAGTAAAGTGGCAATGAGCGGGGCATATTGCTCTCAGAACCGATGGCCGATGGGACCGTAGAGTTTTTGAGTGGCGACCGCGTGCCGGAAAGCGCAGCGTGGGTAGACAGTGAGCCCCCACAAGATAGACCGACGACCTGGTGAAGCCCGCGGGAACCCGTTGGATGAGGGCAGCGCAGGACCGATCGTTGTCGCAATTCTTGGCGGGGGTCCCCAAGCCATTGTCCAACAGTCAGTGGACGTGATGATGACAAACTGACAAACTTTGGTGGTGACGAAGATATCTTCCCTCGGCACGTCGGCGGCCTTCAGTCCTCTTCCGACCTGGTCCTCGACCTGGTAGATGTGCGCCGTGTCGATGTGTCGGTAACCTGCTTCGAGCGCCCACTTCACTGCCAGTTCCACTTCGTTCGCCTTCGGGCCGATCCGACCCTGCGAATAAAACAGGCGCTGTAACAAAACACCCTAGTAATACTTAAGGGGGTGCTTCAGACCATCAAACTGAACAACTTTCACTATGGAGCCAACTTCAAAAAGCGAAAAAAAAATCTGGTGTCCCATACATTTTAGTTGAGTCTGTACAGCAGTTTTGTATCGGACAAGTGATTTTTTTTCACGATTTTGAAGTTGGCTCCATATTGAAAGTTGATCAGTGGGCTGAGGCACCCCCTTAAGTATTACTAGGGTGTTTTGTTACACCCTGTATTCAGGCCCTGTAGCCGGACCTTCGATGTTCGATATAGGTATCGCCACTGTTTCGGTCCGCACTTCATTGTAATAGAGTTGACATTGGACCGAAAACGTTCAAGCATTTGTGAAGTTCGAATGTGCGGGTAGAGGCCCTGGCATTAAAAAAGTAGCGGGGAGCGCCGAGGACAGAGTTTTGTGGCGCGCCTTGGGAGAGGCATATGTGCAGCAGTGGACGATGATAGGGTGATGATGATGATGATGACAGGCATTCATAGGGATGATGAAATCCATGTCTTACAAAAAATTACATTACATCACAATTAGATAACATTAAAAAAATTACATTAAATTACATTACAATCACGAATTACAAAAAATTGGCTAAATAGACTACTTCGATGAAATAAATTCAAGGTGTTACAAAAATACAAATAAACATTTAAGGGGGTGGTTACACATCAAACTAAACAATTTTCATTACACATGGGACCAATATCGAAATCGCGAAAAAAGAATTTGATGTTCCATACTAACTACAAATCTTCTCGAGCTAAATGTATGGGACAGCAGATTTTTTTTTCGCGTCCCATAGTGAAAGTTGTTCAGTCTGATGGTCCAAACAACCCTCTTAAAAGTTTAAAATTTTTAATTTTACTAAGTAAAAGTATTTATAAAGTATTTAGTAAGTAAGTATTTAGTAAGTATTTTTTTAAGTAATGAACTAATGAAACAGCAGATTTTTTTCACGATTCGTAAGGTAGGCCCCATAGTGAAAGTTGTTCAGTTTGATGGTATGAGTTCATCGTTTCAGTTTGCGGAGGTGTAAAAGAAACACCCTATGTATAATTAAAGTGGTTCAGGAGTGCGATTTTTGAATCTCATTCGCTGAGTTCAGCAGTTTAAAATGTCAAAATTACTGTGGAGATACCTATGCATCTTTCTACTGCTGATTTGACTTTGAAAAATCATACTTCAGGAGAGCGATTTTTGAAAGACAAATCAGCAGTAGAAAGATGCATATCTCCACAGTAACTTTGACATTTTCAACTGCTGAACTCAGCGAATGAGATTCAAAAATCGCACTCCAGACCGTCAAACAGAATAACTTTCGCTAAGGTGCCAACTTCGAAATCGCTAAAAAAATCTGCTCTTTCATCCAAAACTGCAATACCTATAGGTACTCGACTCAAATGTATGGGAGGCAGATTTTTTTCGACCTTGTCTCCATAAAAGTCCCTAAAAAATGAACTCAGGGTGTTTTAAGTGCGACGCTCTTTCCCCAGAGCCAACATCAAAATATGACCACACCCTGTAGGTGTAGGCTGATGATGATGATGATAGCTTACCTTAGTATCATTTCCAAGCCACGTGCCGAGTGCCAGAGCTGGGATATCTCTTCCATCGTTCAGCTTTTTCGTGGGAACCGTCACTTTTCCCAACTATAATCAAAAAATAGGGTTTATCTTAGTGCATTATTAAAAATGCACGTTTAGACATGGTTTAGACATAATAACTGGCCAAGTGCGTGTCGGACCACGCGCAGGGTAGGGTTCCGTAGTTGCCCGTCACAATATAATATTATGAACTTAGAAGGAGACATTTTGTTTTATACTACGCTTTAACGGCTACTAAAGTCTAAAAAGTAAATTTTACAAGTTAGTCGACTATTACTCGGAAACTTGTAAAGCCTACTTAGCGGTGATAGTTTGTATGCTATTGCCGTGAATTGACTTGACTCTACTCAAAATTTTCGCTTTAAAGCTTAATATTTCGCTAACGGATTCCTAAATCGAAAAATGGTTTTCCCAAAACCACAATATTTTTAAAAGACCTATCCAGCGATACCCCATAACATGGGATAGACGGGAAAAAAAAATTTTACCCCACTTCGCGTTCGCGTGTACCCTAAAAAAAATATTTCTCAAGATTTTATTTTACCACTTTGTTGGCGTGATTACTATATACCCATGCCAAATTATAGCTTTCTAGTACTAAGCGTCTCTGAGCTAAGCCGCAGACAGACGGACGGACGGACATGGCAAAACTATAAGGGTGCCTTGTTGACTTCGGAACCCTAAAAATCGTTTAATATCGGGTAGAATGTATGACTAACTAGCTACCCTACTATTATATGGACTCAGTGAAGTTTGGAGAAGTTCATGAAAAAATCCCAAAAACCTAAATTTCTCCATACAAAAAATCTTATACAATTTTTTTTGTCAAGTTCTTGATAATGATAACATAGATTTTTTTATAGGTATATTTATCTCGTACTTATTACTACCAGTGAAGTATAGATCTTCTACAGATTTCATAAATCAGATTAGCAGTTGAAAATGTCAAAATTACTGTGGAGATGTGGTGGAGATCACAAACATAGGTATTACAGTAGGTGGAGATACGCATCTCTCTACTGCCGATTTGAATTTCAAAAATCGCACTCCTGAAGTATGATTTTTGAAAGTCAAATCAGCAGTAGAAAGATGCGTATCTCCATAGTAATTTTGACATTTTCAACTGCTGAACTCAGCGAATGAGATTCAAAAATCGCACTCCTGGAGCAAACTGGAGACTTTGACCCTCTTAATAAAGTGTATATATATCCTCGAGAATGTTGTATTAAACAGGTATTAAATGAATATTAAAATGTACTCACAGCTAGACACGGTAACAGAGCGAGAACAAGGCTGATACGAGTCGCCATGTTGGAGTTCACAAACACACTGGTCAAACCACCGGCACCGTGGTGATAGGGTTGTCAAAACGCCATTATTTTATTAATTTATAAATAAACACCATTTGTACACACAGACACATTGATACAAACAGTATTAAACAAATGGCGATCTTATCTCTAAAGGGGCCCATTCACAGTAGTCCGTCTTGCAGTCCTACACCTATATTGGATCGTGAATGGTGTTGTAGTCCTACAAGGCGTCCGATGACCTTGTGTAGGATGCGTCTCGAGTCCTGCAAATCCTACAAGCTCCGCCCACCGCTTGTAGTCCTACGTGTAGGATTGTCAATGGCTTGCTGTCCTACGTGCCATCCTGCAAGCAGGAGCGTGAATTGGAATGCAGGACTGCAGATCGCCATTTTGTTTGTTTATTTACAATGGACAACGCCGGTTTAGTTGATTGTATTGACGTTTAAAAAGAAAAGAGGTGTTTATGGGATCAGAAATCAAGAAATTATCACGGACTTCGTGGAAATTATAGCAACAAACAATTGCGAAATGCGGCATTGCAACAATTATTAACAATAGTACTAAAAACACGAAACAGTAATGATGTTGGATGGCTTGTAGGACAGTGTGTGGGCTCGTAGTCCTGCACGTCGGACTGCTTGGTAGGATAGTGAATGGGGCCGACGGACGGCTGTGTGTGGGCACATCCTGCATTGTAGTCCTACATGTAGGACTACTGTGAATGGGCCCCTTTAGGATCAATTAATCATGTGCCTTTACATACAATTTTATACATCTATCACTAAACGAAACAGCCTATAATTGCGGAACAATAACTTCAAACTAGTCTCGTTTAGGGTTTACAAAAGACTATTTTTTAACAATCAAAATTAGAATCTAAAGTAATGGAAAAAAAAACAAAGTTACGGATTTCAAGCTACCACGTCCTCAGCAACTCAAAAACTGGAGTGCGATTTTTGAAACTCATTCGCTGAGTTCAGCAGTTGAAAATGTCAATATTACAATGGAGACGTGCATCTTTCTACTGCTGATTTGACATTAAAAAATCATACTCCAAGAGATGATTAGATTGATGATTGATTCGGATTTATCATGGATATATCAACTATATTATTTAGGTTAAAATCGCACTCCAGCAGTGCTAGCATGATTACTCGCTTGACGCGCGCCTGCGGGTTTGAAAACCATACCCGCGCCTGTCATTTATCCCGCGATACTGAGCATGATTTGACAGCGCGCCGCAGCCACTCTACCGAGAGATAGCTAAGACGCGGCGCGGGTTTGTTGGGTTACAATACGCTTAAAACTATCATTTTTATATATTGAAACACCGAATCGGTAATTAGAGCCCGCGCACAATTGGCCTGTCGCGACCATAAAGCGCTCTCACTAATATTATTTACGTTATGACCGAACGGTGATCATGCTCGCATTTGTAGACTAGAGTCTACGAATGACAGTTGAGCGCTCGCGTCATCGTAAGTTGCGGCCATCATGTTAGCTACTGTAGAGACAGAGGCGAAGGCGCGCTGATATTGACATATGGTATAGAGAGACTCGAAGTCGCGGGGTATCATGCTAGCACTACAGGTCAGAATAAGGAAAGTTTGTTAGTAGAAGTACATGCGTCTCGTCCTTAGTTATATGATCAAGTCTATCATACACGTTAAGATCCTTTTGTAACATGGAAAGCAAATAATTAAATGACTGAAATATACAAATAAATAAATTAATGGTGAACCGCCCTGGCGACCTGGTGAAGGCGGCGGGAAAACGTTGGATGAGGGCAGCGCAGGACCGGTCGTTATGGCGATCCTTGGGGGAGGCCTATGTCCAGCAGTGGACGTCCATCGGCTGAGATGATGATGATGATGATGAAATAAATAAATGAATGAATTTTTTTTACTTCGGTTTCAATCTTGGTCTTGTAGTAAAAGTTGCTGCCTCCGTGGTATATAATAAATATACTAGAAATAATATTTATTAATTTATTATATTATTTATTAATAATAATAAATAAATAAATATTATAGATAGAGCTAATAGAGCATTGGGCTCTCGACACGGAGGTCGTGGGGTCGATTCCCACGGGGGAAACCTAGTGTTATGTCACTTTGTGCGTTTTCCCCCGGTTATAACTAACTAACCCCCTAACGGACATTCCAAGCTGAATCACCTGATTCTCTGATGAAGATGATTCCGTGCTTCGGATGGCACGTTAAACCGTTGGTCCCGGCAAATATCTCTGGTCGTTACATAAAAACCACATCAGAGGCCGTAAGGCGCTCTCTGAAAAAACTCTGGAACCATGGCTCTGCCCACACGATAAGAAAGAAAGTAATGTTTTTCAGTTTAATATTCTGAACTTGGTCTGAACTGAACTATAATACGTCCACACCTTTCTATTTTTATTAGTCTGTATATTTTAGATTTACCTCATCATCATCATTCTCTTGCCCATTTCCCATTATTTGGGGTCGGCGCAATATGTCATCCTCTTCCATTCATCTCTCTTAGCCGTCGTCTCAACACTCACCCCCTTTTTACACATATCATTCTTCACACAATCCATCCATCTTTTCTTCGGCCTGCCTCTCCTACCACTGCCATCCAAATTCATACTTAACACTCGTCTCGTAACATGACACTCACCCCTCCGCATTACATGCCCATACCACGATAATCTATTACCCTGCAATTTTTCCGTCATAGGTGCTACTTTCAAACTTCCTCTAATATACTCATTCCTAATCTTGTCCATTCTAGTTACACCACACATCCATCTCAACATTCGCATCTCAGCTGCATGCAGTCGTTTCTCATCCGTCCCTTTTGTGGCCCAACATTCTGATCCATACATAACGACAGGTCTTATTATACTCTTATATATTTTTCCCTTCAATTTGAGGGGGATTCGGGAGTCGCAAATCGTTCCCGTAACCTGCCGCCACTTCATCCACCCTGAGTTGATTCGGTGCTTCACGTCGCGATCTATCTCTCCATCGTTTTGTATTAGTGAACCGAGGTACCGGAAGTCGGAACCTATCAATATGGATTTACCAAAGCAACCTGTGTAACTTTTGCAAACACGATTTTTAATTTTTATTGCACAACCCTGAGTATCCTTATCGATGCCTTTTTATCTTCAAGTTCAAAAGGTCAAGAGTGTCCCTGACATTTAACTCAAGATTTAACCATATGGATTTAACCAATCGAAAATATCAAAACTCATCTCAGTGAAACGTTTTTTGTTGTTACGGTATATAAAATGGTAATAAATATTTTATCCCACTATGGCCTGGAGTGCGATTTTTGAATCTCATTCGCTGAGTACAGCAGTTGAAAATGTCAAAATTACTGTGGAGATATGCATCTTTCTACTGCTGATTTGACTTTCTAAATAGCACTCCTGAAGTATGATTTTTGAAAGTCAAATCAGCTGTAGAAAGATGTATATCTTAACAGTAATTTTGACATTTTCAACTGCTGAACTCAGCGAATGAGATTCAAAAGTCGCACTCCTGCTTTCATTTATAAAGAGAAAGAAAGACAGTAGGCGATACTCCATCACGCGGTCCCAGTGCTAATTTGTTAAGTATAACTTGCTGTTCTAGTATTTTAATGCCGCCTCAATACTCTACACATTATAATCACAACTTTGCCCCTGACTCAAAGTGAAACTCAAAATAATTGATTGAATATAGGAGCTTGAAACTTCAAATCTTTTTTTGAAGCTACCACCGCGTCAGAACGTCTTGTCGCTGTAGAGAAGATGCGGCCAGAAACTCTACAACAGGCATGTCAAACTCAAAGTCGTTGGTGGGCCAAATTCATAATGACAGTACAATCAGCGGGCCGCAACCAACTTAGAGAAATAGTATCGGTCATAGAATTTTTTTTTCGTTTGTTAATCGTTTATTTAATTGTAGAAAAAAAAATGCAATCTTTTCCCAGGAATGTTTATTCGGGTTGGGGGTAATTCTATGTGCAGAAATCAAAAAATAAGGTACAGCATGGAAAGACTAGACCTTCAATACTCAATCATCATCATCATCATCATCATCAACCTATCATCGTCCACTGCTGATACTCAATACCTTGTCTCTACTCTGCATATTATCATCTAAAAAAAGTGAGCGTGAGAAATTTTCCACATCATCATGTTTAAAACGGTGGTATTACTACATAAAATGAGAACCTAGGTACTTGTAACAGTCTGAACGTATCAGGAAGCTGTTTCTCTGGATCGGGCCGCAAGAAAGTGCAGTGCGGGCCGCATGTTTGACATGCCTGCTCTACAACTTAACACGTCATTAATAGGAAAATCCAGGACAAATTGCAAAACATAGTTATCCCGGATTTGCCAACTTCGGGGTTTGCATGCATGCATGCTTTATACTCACGACTATTTATATTCCCCGAGGGAGACAGAGATAGTCTGAAAAACTCATTAATATCCACGTTTCACTATAGTACCGAAACCGTCCAGTGTGGCGGGTTGTGAGACCGTTGCCACTTGGGGGTTTAAAAGGGAAAAATCTATTATTATTGGAGATTCAAAAAGTTGCGTTAAGTGGTTTGTTTGTAGTTAAGATATTTCGCTTCAATTTTTGGGCATTATTTTTTAGGTGTCGTGCAACCCTGAAAATGTCGTGGAATTTACCGTACCTACCTAGGTACCTAACTATTCTGTTTACATCTTTATACTTACTTAGGTCTCATTTATCTGTTAATTTTATGTGAGAAATTCCCCGAAAGGGAGTTACGGTCGTGAGTATGTGTGTGTGTAAATTATTGTACCTATAACTAACTACTGGGTGTAAACTTAAGGCTGCCCCGAGCCTATTGTGCTGCCCCCAATCGTATTTTTTATTCCTTAACAATTAAACAATATTTCCAAAAAACGTTAAGCCATTAGTCCCGGCTACTATCTCTGGTGGTAGTAGTCGTTACATAAAAACCACGTCAGACGCCGTAAGGCGGTCTGATAAAACTCAGACACCAGCATGGGTAGCATGACAACCCGCGATAGCCGTGATACTCGCGTAGTGTATATTTTCTTTGGTGATACGGCTATATCGGCGTTTGCGCGCAAACGAACGAGATAAAAGACGTGATATAGCCGTATCATGGCTATAGCGGGTTGTCATGCTACCCATGCTGGAGTGCGATTTTTGAATCTCATACGTTGAACTCAGCAGTTGAAAATGTAATGAGATACGCATCTTTCTAGTGCTTATTTGACTTTCAAAAATCGCACTCCTTGAGTATGCATTTTTGATGTCAAATCAGCAGTAGAAAGATGCACGTATCCATAATAATTTTAACATTTTCAACTGCTGAACTCAGCGAATAAGATTCAAAAATCGCTCTCCTGGGCTCTGCCCACACGATAAGATGAAGAATGGGACTAATAACGAAACCACGAAAAAATATCCATCCCATACAGGGGTCGAGTAAGTTTGCAGTTTTGTATGGAATTGCAGATTTTTTTTCGCGATTTCGACCATGGTCCAGTAATGAAAGTTGTTCAATTTAGTGTTCTGATCATCCCCTTAAAAACCGCCAGCAAAACATAACAACAAAGACCTTGTATGGGTAAGTAAGTGTTGTATTATTCCTTTGTGAACAATCCTGGTATTGTTAACCTTATCGCGTATTTGCAAACAATCCTTGAGGCCTTTGAAAGCTAAAATAGTTATAGAAGCACGGTATAGTACGCAATCAGTAATAGCAGTACAGTAAGACCTGGAGTGCGATTTTTGAATCTCATTCGCTGAGTTCAGCAGTTGAAAATGTCAAAATTACTGTTGAGATAAGCATCTTTCTACTGCTGCACTGCTAGCATGCCACACACGACAAAGCGTTTAAACGAGTAAAACGTCATGCGCGCTCCTGGCATACGTAAAGTAATGCAGACGACCTACAGATTTATTCCAAATCAAACTTGGATGATATTTCACAAGCAGTCCAAACGACAAACGATGATCTGACTCGTATCCTTGAGTGGAGCAGAGCTTTTGGACTCAGAGTAAATCCCTCTAAGACTCAAGTGATCATAATCGGTAGTCCACGGCTTGTTTCGAGGATCAGCTTCGAAAATTTGCCTTCTGTCGTATTCGACGGTGTCTGTATACCCTACAGCGAGAAGGTTAAAAATCTTGGAATATTTTTTGATAAAACGATGTCTTGGGTACCGCAGGTTACCGAGGTAAGTAGAAAGATGTTCGCCGCATACAGCTCTCTGAAAAGACTGCGGAATTTTCTCCCCACCACTACTAAAATTGCGCTCGCACAATCCCTCCTGTTACCCATCCTTGATTATGCTGATTCCTGTTACCTCGACCTCACAGAGGAGATGCTTAATAAACTAGAACGTCTCCAAAACCTTACCATCCGGTTCATCTTTGGGTTACGGAAGTACGACCACGTGTCTGCGTTCCGTACTCAACTGAAGTGGCTCCCAATCCGGCGTCGAAGAGACACTCACGTCCTGACCGTCCTTTACTCTATCCTGTTTAACCCACTGACTCCTCACTACCTCAAAGAACGTTTCATCTTCTCCTCCCTCACTACTGGCCGTCCCTTACGTTCCTCTACGAACCTATCTCTCAATATTCCTCCTCACTCCACTAACTTCTACACCCATTCCTTTACAGTCCAAGCTGCTCGACTTTGGAACTTGCTGCCAGAGTCGATTAGACGAGCCCCTTCCTTAGATGTTTTTAAGTCGAAAGTCAAAGCTCTTTTCCTGGACCTCTGTTCCTGATTTCCTCTCCCTCATTGCTGGTTTTCGCATGTATGATATATATATATTATATACTTATATATATATATATTTATATGTTATATTTATTATAGGTAGGTATTTATGATAACAAATATGTATTAATTATGTAAATAAGAATTATATGTTTATTTATTTTTGTTAGGTATTTTGTTTTTATATAAATTTTTTTCTTTAAATTTTTTTGTAACACCGATCCGTATTCTAAGTTAACATTTCCTCTACCCCAAGATTGTCTGGAAGAAATCGCTTTTTAGCGATAAGACCGCCTTATTTGTACCTTAAATTTTTTTGTATCCTGCTCTGTACTGTATTTATGTGTTTGGTGTAAATAAAGTATATTTGATTGATTGATTGATTGATAAAGATGGAGGCACATCTCGATTTTTGTCGTTTTCTCGGGGATGGCATGCTAGACCTACTGATTTCACTTTTAAAAATTCAAGAGTGCGATTTTTGAAAGTCAAATCAGCAGTAGAAAGATGTATACAGTAATTTTGACATTTTCAACTGCTGAACTCAGCGAATGACATTCAAAAATCGCACTTCTGGAACCTTTTTACATATACATATTTGCATCCCTCCCTCCACTTCAAATGGTTTGAGATGGAGGGGGGAAATGACTTTGAATTTTTTAGATTTTCTATTTATTTTTACGCTAAACCCAGCACATACGGCACGGCTACATGCCTTTTGATGATCAACAGTGCCTGATTGAGTACCTAAGTGACATAATAATGGTGTTTTTTACTCCGTCCGGTAGCGACCTTGCTTGCGTACCTTGTGAATGCGTCTTTACTACCTACTGCTTGATATTATACTGTGGTGGAAGCATGGTCTAGAAACAAAAACAGGTTCTTATGAACCTGTTTCCAATATTGTTCTCGACTGGGATTGTGATTTGTTTAGGCTAGGTAGATAGGTAATCCATTTTAACATCGGATAAGTACCTACGTAACCGAACTTAGGTACCTACCTACAGGGTGTAACAAAACCCCCTAGTAATACTTAAGGGGGTGCTTCAGACCATCAAACTGAACAACTTTCACTATGGGGCCAACGACGAGAAAAAATAAAAAAAAATCTGCTGTGCCATAAAAAACTGCAGTACCTACTCTTACTCGACGAAAATGTATGGGACAGCAGATTTGTTTTTATTTTTTCTCGACGTTGGCTCCATAGTGAAAGTTGTTCAGTTTGATGTTCTGAAGCACCCCCTTAAGTACCGTATTACTAGGGTGTTTTGTTTGTTACACCCTGTATAACTGGGAAGGCATCCAGAAAAATTTAATTTAACCTAGTTTCATGAAATTTATGTAAGAAGGGGTTGAATCTTATGCAGGGATTTTTTAAAAGTAATTATACTTAATTATTTAATTCAACGACATTACAGGTGACGACATCTAGCGTCGAATAGCAGAACAAAATCACGCAGCAATACTTGCCAGTCGCTAACAGAGGGCGCTGTACTCTTTCAAGTTTTTGGAAAATTGTGTTATTTCACAGACTAATAATGTATTATGATTTGGGAGTCCAAATCTGAGCTACAATAACAATATTTAATTTTTATAAATTGCAGGTGTATTCGTGTATTCTATGAAAATCTCGTATTGTTCCGTGTTGGAAGTTCCGTCGCAAAACTAGAGAGGTCTTCTTAGGACTTACGGCACAGAATAGGTAATAGTATAGTTCTACATACTTACGGGTTCTCTGGGATGCTACCCTATGTTCAAGTTCAACATAGATCGAGGAAGCTGGCATAGGTATTCTTGGGCATCCTTTATTTACGATTCTAAAATCTTCATTAAAAACTTTTCGTTTAATGCAAGAAGTTTGAATGTAGGTATTTCAAACTTCTTGGTTTAATGTAACATAGTCATAGAAATATTAATTTACAACGTAAAACCATAGAAATTAGTACATTACTGCAGCGGCCAGCAACAGAGGCATTGATGGACGAACGTGCAAATGTGGGCCGAGGCGAAGCCGAGGCACACATACGTAAGTCCGTCAATGCTTAGTTGTGGCCAAGGCTTGTATAGTACTTTTCTCAAATAATGCGCGGAAATTAAAACAGTAAATTTTCTCAAATAATTCGCGAAAATTAAAACTCTTTTTATCAAAATCAATGACGAACAACAAACAACAATTTGTTATTTTTTCAATAAACAGCTTTCTATTTGCAAGCCAGTTCGAAATTTAAATAAAACCTTTGATGAGTTACCTCCTTGGTCGCCATGTTTCGGAGAAAAAGATCGTTCCATTTTTAAATTACACGACAGATATGAGTTTACTATGTAATTTACTTGGCCGCTAAACACGACATGGATTTTCATACAACATTGCCGGCCGCTGCGCGCATGTATTCGGCCAGTACAGCAATTTCGATTTATCTCGAAGAAGGTTGTCAAAATAATGCTCACATTACCAAGCATGTTTGAGAAATATTAATTTACTACGTAAAACCAAAACATAGTAGCTTATCTATGTTTATAATATACAATCTATGTCCACTCTACTGTAGTCTTTGACTATATGTCCAAATGTCAATAAACTGTAGTCTTTGATGTCAATAAATTCATGGGAGAAGAGCATGGATTTACTTTGGATTTTCCTTTTCCGCCTTCCTGGAGAAGAAGAATAAATGAGACGAATCCATGAAGAATCAAAGCGGAATACGAATAAAACTAAGAATGGAATTTAAATAACATAAAAAACCAAACAACCGAAACCACAAAAACATCCAAAAATGAAATAAATCAATTGTAATTTCCTTCAATCCACTCCACCACCAGGTAATATCCTACGCCAATATCACATAATAGGCACTTACAGTTACAGGCACTTACATAGTAAGTTTATTTCATACAGAATGCTCACACTGCAAGTAGGAAAAAATATTGTATGCATGCTGTTGGGTGGCACGAATAATTATGATGTTTTTCATTCATAATCTTAGTCGTGGGGGGGTATGGACCATGACCCACCACGCTGGTCCAGTGCGGGTTGGTGGGCCGCCAGAGCCTCGTTCGTTGAACAGCATCCTAACTTACGGAGCTCAAACGTGGTCACTCACTGAGGCCCAAAAGTCCAAGCTTAAGGTTTGTCAGAGAGCAATGGAGCGCAGCATTCTAGGTGTTAAACGAACCGACCGGGTTAGAAACACCACGTTGCGCTCCAAAACTCAAATAGCCGACTCGGAGAGAAAAGCGCCAAACTTAAATGGGAGTGGGCCGGTCATGTCTGTCGGATGCATCCTGAGAGATGGGCAAAAATCATCATGCCCTGGATCCCCGAAAACGGTCGGCGGCGTCCAGGTCGACCCAGGAAAAGATGGCGTGATGACCTGGACAAATTTGACAACCAATGGCCAGAGATTGCCCAAAACAGGAACGAGTGGAAGAGCAGGGGAGAGGCCTTTGCCCAGCAGTGGGATGAAATAGGCTAATAAAAAAAAAATCTTAGTCGTATTTGGTATGATTACAAAAAAAAGCTATAAATAAATAAATAAATGACGCTCACAGGCACATGTACATTGTAATGATCCCAAGTAAGCCATAGGCTTTTTGTTATGGGTACCATACAACAATGGCACAAACATATAACATCCATGACCGAACCGGGATTCGAACCCAGGACCCTGGTTTGGCAGTCCGGCGTGGTAACCATTACACCAACGGGGTCGTCAAACGATGTTGGTGCCATAGAGAAAGTTGTTCTGTTCGATGGTCTGATCATCCCCTTAAAAAAAGTGTCAGCATATTAAGAAGGATCCTGTATAATAAAGGGTGTAACCAAACACCCTAGTAATACTTAATGGGGTGCTTCAGACCATCAATCTGAACAACTTTCACTATGGAGCCTACATCGAAATCGCGAAAACAAAATCAGCTTTTTCTTAAAAAACTGCAGCAACGACTCGACTGAAATGAATGAGACTTCTGATATTTTCTTCGCGATTTCACAGTGGGCTCCATAGTGAAAGTTTTTAGTTTGAGGGTCTGCAGCACCCCCATAAGTATTATACAGGGTGAAATTGATATCATTAGTATCCTTTTAAACTAAGAGTCTACATCAAACTGAACAACTTTTACTATGGGAGCAAACCGATCGGAGCAACTAAAAAATCTGCTGTTGCATACATTTGAGTCGAGTAGGCATTGCAGTTTAGTATGGGACAGCAGATTTTTTAGTAGTTCCGATCGGTTTGCTCCCATAGCAATAGTTGTTCAAATTGATAGGTAGACTCTTAGTTTAAAAGGATGCTAATGATATCAATTTCACCCTGTATAAGGGTGTTTTGTTACACCCTGTATCTATGCAGCCCACAGATATCTTCACAAACAAAATGGAATCAAAGAAACTGTTGCGTCCGAACCCAAACTTCGAGGAGGATTTAGAGAATGCGACCATTGTCGACCCCACCATGAGGGAGAGGATCCTGAGTTACACCAAGAAGGAGGTCAAGGAAAAATTGCTGTGCAAGTGTACGGTAAGGTAGTTCACTATACCTGTAGATATTACCATAGAGTAAATACATTATACACAACAGAGGGTCAATGCCCATAATAAGAAAGTTGCCACCTTCTTATATGAAAACTCGCGCAAGTACAGCGACGGTGGTGAGTAACGGTACTACAGCAAAATTTAATTACCTTAAAATACGTGTTAAACACATTTGTTATAAAATTTTTAAAGAAAATTAATCTATATAATTTTTTTCCGTGGAACAAAACTCAAATAATAGTGATCTGATAACGTTTAATTAAGATGATGATATCTCTCGTTCAGGCCAGTAGCGACATCTGTTTGCACCAAGACTATACTAAATCTAAAATGTATGGAACTGACCAGACATGGTATTATACGTTCTTAGCAAAAGAAATGTTTTCATTTCTCAATCGTATAATATTTCCATGAAACAAGAATATGTCACATACTTGTAGTCCAAGATCCGACCGTAAATTATGCAGCTATTTCATAGGCGAACGAAATGTGGTTCTAATGTATGTTCACACAGGGGTTAATTCAACGCCGCCAAGTTGCCTAGAAAAATCTTGCCGCAAGTACCTTTTCCATTATGATTTTTGGTATAACTTTTTCCACCAATCTGTTAGGGAAGTAAAAGAGGTGCCATCAGAAGGAGACTGATAAAGTACTGGAAAAACTAGGGTTGCCACCTCTCAATATTCCGCAACTATAGGGCTGCCAGGTTCAAAGAAGTCATTTTTTAACCTGGAAACCCTCGAGTTGCGGCAGACTGAGAGGTGGCATACCTAGTTTTTCTAGTACTTTAGATCAATCTCCTTCCGATGGCACCTCATTTACTTCCCAAATAGACAGGTGGAAAAAGTTATAACAAAAATCATAATGGAAAAGGTACTTGCGGCAAGATTTTTCTTGGCAACTTGGCGGCGTTTAATTAACCCCTCCTGTATAAACATACACTAGAATCACATTTCGTTCGCCTAAGAAATATAGGTGCATAATTTTACGGTCGGACCTCAGTCTATTGTAGTTTGTAATAAATGACATTCTACCTGCATTAACTAAATAATAAAACCGGTCAAGTGCGAGTCGGGCTACTCGCGCACCGAGGGTTCCGTGCCACACCACCACAGAACACAACATTATTAACTTAGAAAAAAATAACTTTTTTGTCCGGGATCTTTAGCGCAAGACCGACTCACACTTGGCCGATTTTTAGTATTTGTTGTTATTCTGTAGAGTTTGCTCTATAATCACACTAAGTTTGACGCTTGTTTGTATTACCGTTTTTACGATAGAGCGTGAAGAAAAAACATTGATAAAAACTAGTTTCTGGTTGAGAACCTCCCTTAATTTTAAACTTTTTGACATTTTTATTATTTGTTAACAAATCCGCTGTAATAACGCATAATCTGAGGAAATTTCAACTATCTAGCTATTACGGTTCAAAAGTTACAGCTCTAAATAGGTACGACAGACGGACGGACGGTGGGACGGACGGACGGACAGACGGACAGACGGACAGACGGACGGACGGACGGACGGACGGAACGACAGCGTAGGCTTAGTAATAGGGTCCCGTTTTCACCCTTTGGGTACGAAACCCAAAAAAACCTTTTACCTACTATGTTTCAGGAGGTAAAGCGCAAGGGCAAGGTTCCCATCCTGAAGCTGAACAACGGGAGAGAGATGCCGGGTTTCGGTATCGGGACATGGCTCGGTTTCACTAACTCGGTTAGTAACGTTTCTTATCTTATCTTGTTGTGGGTGCCAGCCCCGGATCAAGGGGGCGAAGGGGGGGCAAACCCCGCCCTACGGCAGGTTAAGGCTGTCTGTCTATTGACGCGAGCTGGCTGTGCGAGCTGTGTAGCTGTGTAAATATTAACCAATCAGAGATCCGACCGATATCGGCCGAGCTCCTGATTGGTTAATATTTACACAGCTACATAGCTCGCACAGCCAGCTCGCGTCAATGGACAGGCAGCCAAAGGGGGCGCCAAAATCAAATGTTTGAAAAAAAAAACGACTGACAATATTGCAAAAAAGCACTCGCTCTTGGTTTAAGATCATGTTGCAGTCATCTCATTATTATTGCAGTGAAATTATCTAGTCATACCTATTGCGAATTTGTGACGCGTGCCAATCATATTGAAGTAAAATCACGAGCTCGCTTCGCTCACTCTAAGTTTTAGATATAATTGCGGCCACTTAACCTGCATCTGGCCTTCCTGGGAAAAAAATATTGCTACACCCTTGGAGGGGCGCCAATATCATGATGTTGCCCCGCCTCGGAAAAATCTTAGATCCGGGGCTGGTGGGGGCTGGCAAGCCAGCAGTACAGTGGGATCTTTTATGTTAGCCCCTATTATACTTTCTATTTTATCAACTTTTTTGGGTATAATTATATTAGGCAGAACCTTAATATAAAGTTGTTTAACACAGGGAAGTCTTGTCACACCTGAGGGCGGCATAATAGAGGATGCCATACAGTGGGCTATCAACGCTGGCTACAGGCACATAGACACCGCACACATTTACAATACTGAGGTCGAGGTAATACGCACATTCATTTTATTTGTTTATCAACTGAGGCGACTTACAAAAGCCTGCAGGCCCCGCTTTCCCACTGGGCAATCTGGGCACTTGCCCAGGGCCCCGCGATCGATAGGGGCCCCCCTAGTTCCTGCCAGATCACCAAACGATTACCGATATTTATTACCGAAAAAACATATTTAATTCGAATAAATCGAACGTAACTGACTCACGCTCACGCGTCGCGCTGACGTCAACCTTCTCCAAATTGAAAAGAAAAAAATTAATTAAGAAGTACAATGCTTCAACCAGTTTGTCGCTGAAGTTCATAGAATATGATGAATTTGATATGCTCAAAAATAAATTTTCAAGAAGTGAGAAACGATTTTGCCCATCTCAAATCTAGAAGGGTACCTCTTCTAATCAACATAAATTTTTAAGCACTAACCTGTGAATGATAAAAGAGTTACTTTTTTGGAATATATCTATTCATTTAATGTGACTTGACTTGACTTGAATCTATCTTGTTCATCTACTTTCTTTGCCTATTCATACAAAATAGAGCTCTATCCCCCCATTATCCTAATGTGCCCAGGGCCTCCAATAGGTTAAAGACGGCCCTGGTAACCTGCATGGGTAGAATGCCACCGTGATACAGCGCTATCACACCTTCGCTCTTTTCTATTTGCGCGCGAACGAACGAGATAAAATACGTGATACAGCCGTATCACGTGTAGCATGCTACGGCTTCTGGAGGCTGGCATAGGTATTGTCTATACCTTGGAGGGCACACTGCCTAACAAGCGGTGAAACATGATAATACTCCTTGGTGGTCGGTAATGATCGTTCTTCTATCGTAAATTCCCTTCTATGTTTTCGACGTTACTTTGTCCCTTTTCGACAACAATTGTAATAAAGTTTTTATAATCTTTGTTCTGATAGAAAGTGACACAAAAACGTTGGAAATATCGACTACGGAGACGTATGAAAGAAGGTCGAACATTATATACCGACCGCCATGACCAATTTTCTTGTTTCCATGCTTGTAAGGAGGAGTGGTATCCTTTCCTATTCTAAGTCCATGATTAGAAGGCACCACAATGACATAATTGTAGTGTATGCAAAAGACTAATTGCATACATACGCGGTCTCGTGTGTTTGACAGTAAGCACACCACACAGTTCCATTAGAGCCGCCGGCGAGTGTGAGTGAGGTGTCCTGTATTGTTAGGCATTGGCCTCGATTCGGACTGTGACACGACTTAACTAAACTAAATTTATTCCTGTCACTTTCTAAAATAAGATTAAGAAAAGAGACAGAAAACCAACAGCTGACTTTAGTGCTGTCAAAGTGACGTCAAACGCCCAAAAACGCTTTAAATAAGATGGCGTACATTATGATGGCATCTTATTTTGCGCATTTAACGTCACTTTGACAGCACTAAAGTCAGCTGTTGGTTTTCTGTCTCTTTTCTTAATCTTATTTTAGAAAGTGACAGGAATAAATTTAGTTAAGTCGTGGTACACTCCGAATCGAGGCCATTGCCGAGCCCGTGTTGTAGAACGAGCATTCACTACAATAATCAAGGACAAGCCAGTCAAAAATAGGTATACCTACTAAAATGACGTAGTTTAATAGAGGTGAGCCAACTCTGAAAGGGTCGTATCAGGGAAACCTCTTAATGCCTAACCGTATCATATTTTCAGGTAGGTAGAGCTGTCAACTGGTTGATAGACGACGGAGTTGTCAAACGAGAAGATTTGTTTATCACTACTAAGGTATAATTGATAATTATTTTATCATTTTCAAAGATAAAAAAATATTTTTTTATTGCCTGCTGTTATCTTTTGCATTTTATATTGTACTAGCGGCCCGTCCCGGCTTCGCACGGGGGACGTCTAATATTTTCTAGCAATAAATATAGCCTATGTTACTCAGGGTGAATGCAGCTTTCTAATGGTGAAAGAATTTTTTAAATCGGCCCAGTACTTTTTGAGCCTATTCATTACAAACATACAAACATACAAAAATAGGTACAAATCTTTCCTCTTTATAATATTAGTGTAGATGTAAACAAGTTGCCAAATCAATTTACTGCGTGGGGATCTGTTTCGAATCCCACACCGCAGGCTCAAGAAAGTCATTTTTGAACCTGGCAACCTTAGAGTTGCGGCAGACTGAGAGGTGACAACCCTAGTTTTTCCAGTTCTTTAGATCGGTCTTCTTCCGATGGCAAAAAATTGTACCACAAATCATAATGGAAAAGGTACTTGCGGCAAGATTTTTCTAGGCATCCTGGCGGCGTTGTATTACCCTGTTTAAACATTCACTATAATCATATTTTGTTCACCAAACAAATAGATACATAATTTTACGGTCGGATCTCGGTCTATAGGTATTTGTTAGTAATCTCTGCATAATTTCTGTGTTAATTTTGTGATAGCTATGGAACTACTCGCACGCTCGCTCGGCGGTGGTGCCCGCGCTGCGCGAATCTCTTCACAAGCTGTCTCTGGACTATGTGGACCTATACCTGATACATTGGCCCATCGGTCTACAAGTGAGTGATATTATGGTGATTTTTAAACCCATTATAGTACTTACTTTGTCAAATTCTAGGTTACTATGGACTTTCTTGCCGTTTCTTCTCCATAGCAGTTTCACTTGTGAAACGGTGGTAAATTTAGAATCTGTAACAGAAATAAAAGATAATCATCATTCTCATACGCACACACACCCCTATACATATACATACACATAGGGTTGGGTTTAGTATCCTGCGGAACGAATTAGGGTGAGAGGGGGGGAACCCCACATGCCCTAAAAGCATAAAGTGAGAAAACAACCCCTTTTTCTTCATAATTGAAGTTCAGTATCCTGCAGTCCAAAAATAGGTGGTAGTGGGCGTGGGAGGGGGGAGAGGGGAGGGGGTAGGGGGAGCCCCCCACACCCCCGCTGGAAAGCGAAAAAGAAGTATTCACTTCTTCAAACGAAAAACTATGCTTTCTTTGTAAGGGGCAGTGAGGGGGCGGGAGCGAGGAGGGGGGGGGGGGGGTAAGCAAGGGGGTGTTAGGGGGTGAGTGAGGGGGAGGGGAGGGGATGGGGAGGGAAGGGCAATCGAGGCGAGCGCGAGAACCGACACAGAGCAAAAACGTTATCTGTATCGGCATTGGCACCGGGCCGTAGCGGAGCAAAGCGTAATGGCGGAGGCCCGGCCCCTTTTTTTGACAGAAGTAAGTAGTGCAATATAGAATCACGGAGCGGAGCAAACATTGTTACGACTTGCTACAATACGTCTGTCTATTTATAGGCATGAGGTTGTCGCCTCCCCCCCCCCCCCTCTCTCCCTAGACCCCCCAAACCGCCTATAACCTGCCATATGACTCATTTTGGGCTATTATAACCTCAAAATTTATTTTATTAAAAAAAAACGGGGCGTTTCCTCACCCCCCCCTCCCGCTACTTCTGGGGCATGAAGGGGGACACACCCCCCTACCCCCTCCCCCACAAATTCGTGAGTATCGTGCACTAAACTTTTACCCACATATACACTTACAAGTTGTCCCTTACATAAAAAAGATATATAAATAGCTCTGCTAAGAACAGTGTGATAAGGGATTGGTGTAAGTTGAAGGATGATATAGTAACAAGGATTGAGAGGGATATGCTTAGATGGTTTGGTCACGTAGAGAGAATGAATGAAAGAAGACTTACGAATGAAATTTATCGAGCACAGGTGAGTGGAAGTGTTGGGAGAGGCCGTCCGAGGAAAACATACCACGATCAGATCAATGATCTTTTCCGAAAAGGACAAGTGCGTAGCACCCTCAATCGACGGAAGTGCATGAAAAGATGTATGAATGTCAATGAGGCTAGAGAAGTGTGTCAGAGTCGTAGCGTGTGGCGATCTGTGGTCTCTGCCTACCCCCTTGGGACAATGGCGTGAGCTTATGTATGTATGTATGTATGTAAATAGCTCTGTATATTCTTTATATAATATACTAACCTGTATAATCAGCCTTTACACATGCCACTGAAGGGCACAACCAAGGCCTCATAAAATGTATTCCATTCAATTCCGTTCCGTTCTATGCTCCTCAAGTATTAAAGTTGCTTTTCCACACCTGTGTGAAGTTGGCAGCCAAAGAGTTGGCGGCCAATATTAACCGACCAAATAGGTCTGATGGTGGTTTAATCAGATCTAGTAGTAGAAAAATCAATTCAATCAGTATAACAATAATAATATCTTGGACAGTGTCACACAAATTATCTAGTCACATTTAAAGTACCAGAATCAAGCCTGGACTTGTATTATGATGACTAGACAACGATATAGAATACATATATAGATACAAACATCCATGACTCGGGTACAAATATTCATATTCATCATACAAATATTTGTCCCTTACGGGATTGGAACCCGCGACCATCGGCACAGCAGGCAGGTTCACTACCGACTGTGCTACCGGGCCGTCAAGTATAAATCAATGACCTTCTGAATTTGGTCGGTTAATATTGGCCGCCAACTCTTTGGCCGCCAACTTCACACAGATCTTTCCCACCAAAGATGTGCGAGCGAGGTAGCGAGGCAGTGAGCGAGGAAAAAATTGTCCAATGAGAGTGCTTCAATTTCCCAATGACGTGATCGAGCGAGCGCGCTATCGGCGGATTGTTTCCTCGCTCACCGCCTTTCTACCTCGCACATCTCTAGTGGAAAAGTAGCCTGTGCGTTGTACCGTGTCGTGTACACTTCTTTTTCTTATCGTGTGGGCAGCAAGCCCTGGTGTCAGAGTTTTTTCAGACCGCCTTACGGCCTCTGACGTGGTTTTTATGTAACGACTACTACCACCAGAGATAGTAGCCGGGACCAACGGCTTAACGTGCCACCCGAAGCACAGAATCATCTTTCTTTTCAGACAATCAGGTGATTTCTGCAATGTCCTAACCAACTGGGGAAAAACGCACAAAGTGACATATCACTAGGTGTCCCCCGTAGCAATCGAACCCACGACCTCCATATCGAGAGCCAATGCTCTTAACCATTCGACCGCAATAAGTTAATATACACTTTAGTACTACGACGTAGAACAGACCATAGACATTATTATACTACCTTCCGTGAACAGACACATCCCACTGAAGGGCACAAACAAGATATTCCGAGAGATAAGTGTACTTTTTGCAACCATCAGCAGCAAGACTGATTCAGTGTTTATGGGGTGTAGAGCTTCTCTGTGATGGGGATGGACCAGGTCTGCCTGCATAACTCCAGTCGGTTTAGGAGTTACTGATGATTAAAGCTCTGTAAAAAATTAACGATCAGCTGCAAGGCTGATCGTATGTTATTGTTGTAGTATGCACTGTAGCTATGTGAACAGTACAAAAACTGACATGGTTTATCAGTCGGTTTAGGAGATACAGCCGTTCAAAGGTCGGAACTTTGACTTGAGCCGTGCAGCTGATCGTAAATTTTTTACAGATCTTTAATCATCAGTAACTCTTAAACCGACTGGAGTAATGCAGGCAGACCTGGTCCATCCCCATCACAGAGAAGCTCTACACCCCATAAACACTGAATCAGCCTTGATGCTGATGGTTGCAAAAAGTACACTTATCTCTTATACTAAGACGTCTCATAAAACCATTCCATTCAATTCCGGTCCGTTCTATGCTCCTAACGTATAAGCTGTACCGTGTACACTAAAACGAATATTTTGTTGTAACTCTTTCCTGAACAGGACGACGGTACATACGACAACACAGACTACCTGGAGACGTGGAAGGGCATGGTGGACGCCAGAGACCTGGGGCTCGCCAGGTCCATCGGCGTCTCAAACTTCAACCAGCACATGCTGGAGCGAATCATCGCGCTGAGCCCTGTCAAACCGGCCGTTTTACAAGCCGAGGTATGGTCACACCCCGGACACTGCTTACAAAAAACAGACATTGACAAGGTGACGTCAGCACATGCGAAACCAAAGAAATTGAACCTTAAGTCTTGTTCTTTGGTAACTGCCGAGTAGCTGGAGAGCGAGGTAAAAAGTAGGTGGGAGGCAGGGAGTGTTCGTACTGTATCTAGCAATATATACTCTTTCTTGTACTGTGGTATGGTATACCTACTTATAGGCAGGAAACTAGAAATAGGTATTGTTTATCCCTGGAGAGCAGACTGCCTTACAAGCGGTGAAACATAAAAATACTCCTTCACGGTCGGTAATATCCGTCCTTCTTTCTTAAAGGAAAACGCCCAATCCCGTTTCGCCTGAAAACTGGTAAATAATTTGAATTTTATAAGAAATGCCAGGTCGACCCAGGAAAAGGTGGCGTGATGACCTGGACAAATTTGACAACCAATGGCCAGAGATTGCCCAAAACAGGAACGAGTGGAAGAGCAGGGGAGAGGCTTTTGCCCAGATGAAATAGGCAAATAAAAAAGAAATGCCACAATAGAAAAGGATTCAAAAATTCAAAATTCAAAAATTTTTTATTCAAAATAATATCTTATAGATAGCTTTTTGACGTCATTTTTTGACTCTACCACCGCGTCGGAAGGTGTTCCGTTGAGAGAAGATGCGGCCAGAAACTCTACAACACACATCTTTTAAACAAAACAAAATGTACAAAGTACAATTAAAATACAATATTGCATTACATAGTGTAAAATTGTCAAGACCAGACATTTTGGTCATTCAAATAATCATCGAGTTTATAGTAACCTTTTTTACAGAGGACTTTGTTTAACATGAGACTTAAACTTTTTGTCTGGTAAGTTTAGAATATCCTCTGGTATCTTATTATAAAAGCGTATTAATTATATTTCCTTGGGAAGCACAATATTTTTCCTATCCTGTGTATAATTTCAGCTATCTTATTATTTGTATGTGTTCTTTAATCATACACATTCGCCAGCTGCAAAAGAACCCGAAACGAATACACTTCGTCACGTGGGCAATGTCTTTTCCGTCGCTGTTTCTGACGTCAACTTTGTACCTTTCTAATCCAATGACAAAAATTGATAGAAAGGGACAAAAATCAAATGAGAAACATCGCGGATATGGTACTAAAGAAGTAAGAAAGAAGGACGAACATTACCGACCGCCATGGACAATTTTAGTGTCTTCCATTGATTGTAAGCTAAGGATGGACATTGTTTCTAAATCCAATTTATCATTATGGAATTTAGCATTCTGTGTTATTAATAAAGAAAGCCTGTATACTGTATCTACAGTAGGTAGCTGATGAGGCGGCAGTACGCACGTCTACACGGCGCAGTGGACAGTGAGCGAATGCCCCCACTTACGTCCGTGCGCCACAGCACAGTGACAGAAATGTGTGTGTGTGTGTGTGTTTTCGTACATGTCAGCTTAGCTGTAAAGGGATTCCATTCAATATGGCGTATTATTCCCAGGTCAAAAGAAGTAGTTCTGAAAACATCAATGATCTTCTTGACAAGATAATTTCAATATTTTGAAATAAAATAGGTAGGTAGGTACCTAATTTTATAAAACCCTTGCGCTGAAAATATAGTAAAAAATATATCGGATATCTTTCTATTTTAATTTGTATACAGAGGTATTTTTTTTACTTTTTAAGCGTACAGTTGTAGCAAATTTACTTCTAGTCTTTTTTAAAAATTTCAGATCAATTTAAACCTTCAGCAGCCAGCACTGCTGAAGTACTGTTGCGAGCAGAACATCCAGGTGGTCGGATATACTCCGTTCGGCTCCTTAATGTACCATAGAGCCAGCAGGAACGCTCCCAGACCTCGCATAGACAACCTGGACCTTGAATATATGGCTTATAAATATGATAAGACGGTTCCAGAGATCGTGCTGCGGTATCTGGTGAGTTCGTACAATAGCGTTCATAAGACTACGCTGCTACGAGCTACGAGTTGTACATCGCGTTGCTATGACTACGCTGCTACGGTTGCTACGCGCTACGAGTATTACTTTTCTGTGTTATGACTACGCTCGCTGCTGCAACGAGCTACTACGAGTGGAAATTTACCGTTCGGCTCCTTAATCTAATCTAAACTATTATAAAACTGTAACAGAAGTGTGTCTGTACATTGAAGATATTTACAAAAAAAAGATTACGATATGGTTTTTAGGCTTCCCTGATTCCAAATCACAATTTTTTTGACTTTTTGTCTGTCTGTTTGTTTGTTTGTTTTGTTTGTTTGTTTGTTTGTTTGTTTTGTTTGTTTGTTTGTTTGTTTGTGTGTTTGTTTGTTTGAGCATCACGCAAAAACTACTGAACCGATTTTTATGAAAATTTTTTTGTTTGATAGCTTATAATCTGACTTAAAATCTGGTATATACTTAATTTATGCGGACGAAGTCGCTGGTAAAAGCTCGTGTACCATAGAGCCAGCAGGAACGCTCCCAGACTGCGCATAGACAACTTGGACCTTGAATATATGCCATATAAGTATGATAAGACGGTTCCAGAGATCGTGCTGCGGTATCTGGTGAGTTCGTACAATAGCGTTAAGGGCCTATGTCGAAAAATAATTTAAGCAAAGCGGGCGTGTGATAGCTTATATTACTGCCTGGTGCGAGAGAAAGAGATGGGGCGGCGCGCGCGCCTGAAACAAATCAAGCGCCAAACCAAACTTTATTTAATTGTGATTGTACTATTTAAATAATTTTAGTTCTGCTCTAATCAAAATTTAGAAAATATCAATCTCTTTTTTTTTTAATCAAGTCTCATGTTTCTATTATTCACCGTTTAGCAGTTCCAAGCGTTTATCGATAAAGACGGAGGCTACTTTGGCTTGTTTTTCTATCGAGAAAATGTATCTTAATCGTGTTTTGGCTCTAATCAAAACTTCAATTATATGTTCAATTTACACATATCCGCAAATCAAACTCCCATTGTTAGTACTTCATGATATATGATGATTTGAAGAATCATATTTTTTTTACATAGCTCCTTAATAAGACTACGATGCTACGAGTTGTACAACGCGTTGCTATGACTACGCTGCTACGAGTTGCTACGCGCTACGAATTTTACTTTTCTCGTTTTTTGTGCTGCGGAATAGCATCTACAACGTGTTAATGAATTAACGCAAAACTAGAAAGTAGTTTGTGTAGAATCGAGAGCCGAATGAATTATCATGGTTTCAACATGGGTAAATTTTTTCAAAATATTAAATAATTTTTTGGTAAAATTTTAAATTTACTGAACCCGATGTCAACCCACCCCACGGGCTCACTCGCCCTACTTACTACCAAAACAAGATTATTAAAATGTATCCATGAGTACGTTAGCGCTTTCATTCATTGCTGAAATGATAAAAAAAAATCATTTTTGCCTCAAAACTTAAAATGCGAATAACTTTAAATTTTAACTACAAAAATCATGAAATGATTGTTTCAATCTAATTATTAAGATATAAATCAGTTGAGGTGTATGAGGTTTTGCGTTAATTCATTAACACGTTGTATAGATTGACCCCGATAGTACTTCGTACACTTACAATAGCGTTAATAAGAATACTAGCTACGAGTTGCATATCGCGTTGCGTTGCTATGACTAGACGATTGCGATGTTCTACGCGCTACGAGTTTTATTTTACTCTGTTATGACTACGCTGCTGCTACGAGTTGCTATGCGCTACGAGTTGTACTTTATTAGGAATTTATTAGAATTGATGGAAGAAATCTCTAAAGAGATAAGCTCGCCCTTTGTACATGTCTACTTTAATTGTTTTTTTCTGTAAATAAAATAAAATAGATCATTTATAATACATAATTATTTTACCAGAGTAGCTGACATAGCCCAAAGAATTGTTAAAGTGGCAGTGGGCGGGGCATATTGCTTGCAGAACTGATGGCCGATGGGGCCGAACAGTTCTCGAGTGGCGATCGCGTACCGGAAAGCGCAGCGAGGGTAGACAGTGAGCCCCCCACAAGGTGGACCGACGACCTGGTGAAGACGGGAACACGTTGGACGAGGGCAGCGCAGGACTGGTCGTTATGGCGATCCTTGGCGGAAGCCTATGTCCAGCAGTGGACGTCCATCGGCTGAGATGATGATGACATTTTATTTTACAGCTGGAGCTTGGAGTAACTCCGATTCCCAAGTCTGTGACCAAGAATCATATTTATGAGAACATTGACGTGTTTGACTTCCATCTGACGCAACAAGAGAGGGACTTCCTTCGCCGTTATGATAAAAACTACAGGTAATTAATAACATTTCATTTTTAGGGTTTAGGGTTTTGAGCGTCGGTGGCGCGTTGCGGAGAGGTATGGACACCCAATTATAAATAAAAAAAAATAAAAATAAAAATGTTTTATTTCAGACTAAGAATTGCCCATATTTTGTTAGTAGCACAAGCTTACATCTAATATTAGTATAATCATATAAAACAAACAATTATTAATGAATTATTAATTGGATCGGTTCACCGATCCACACCTCTCACATGCAGATCGATGAAACGACCGAGGATAGCTGTATCCATCCGATCAGCGATCATCTTCAAGATTCTGTTCGGGCTCCCCCGTATTCTGCGCACAACAGACGCGGTCTTTTTGCGTATAATCGCATAAAAGTCATCTATATGTGCATCTGCAAACATGCCAGATGCACTGCAGAATCGTGGGAGCCCCAACAGGACCCTGAGGATATTATTATATTGGACTCTTAGGGCATTGTCCGATTTTTGTGTGAAATTGGCCCACAGACCACACGTGTAATAACTTTGACAGTAAGCTCTAAAGAGTGTTAGCTTTACATCAACAGTACAGCGGGTGAATCTGTGTGCCAACATATTCCCTCGAACCGACAAAGCCCTACGTTCCCTCTCGATATCCAGGTCATCTTTCAAATCCTCGGTCACAATGTGGCCAAGGTACCTAAACTGTGAAACACGGTTCAAAACAACTTGATTAAGAGTAAGCGACGGTACACAGTTAGGTTGTTTGTTTTTTCCTCTAAAAATCATAAACTCACTCTTTTTCTCATTGTACCTTAATCCGTGCTCCACAGCATAGGTTTCACAAACCTTTAACAGTTGCTTCAGGCCTCCCATTGATGGACTGAGCAGCACCATGTCGTCCGCATAACTTATGTTATTAACACTAATGTCATCAATACGGCAACCGACATGCATGCTGCTCAGCCTACCAATCAACTGGTTAACATATAAGTTAAAAAGCCTCGGGGATGATATGCCACCCTGTCTAACACCACAACTCAAGACATATTCCTCCGAATAACAATTTGCCCATTTTACTACATTTCTTTGACCATTGTACCAGTACGATAGAATATCAATCACTTCAGGGGAAGTACCAGTCTCCTTTAGTTTACTCCAGAGGATGTTATATGATACTAGGTCGAAAGCCTTTGACAAATCTAGAAAACATGCGTATATAGGTGTTTTACGTTTTACATAGTAGTCTACAGTATGTTTAAGTGACAATATCGCGCTTTCCGTGGATAAACCTTCCCGAAAACCAAACTGAGCGTCCTCTAGTTGTATGTGGGCACTAAGGTGTGAATCTATTACTCTATCTAGAACTTTTGCAATGACTGTAGCCAGAGAGATAGGTCTGTAGTTTGTTTTATCAGTCAGGTCCCCAGTGGAGTTTTTGACAAGCGGTACTACTATTGTTTTCATTAAATCTGGTGGCAAATATGTGTGTCTTACACAAAAAGTATATAGCATGGCTAGCAATCTGTTAATGTGAGAGCCTGCATATTTCAGATGTTCCACACTAAGCCCGTCATGTCCAGGAGATTTCCCCCGCTTCATACCTCTAATCGCACCCCTTACTTCCTTACTACTAATTCCAAACGGTTGTGCGGCAAGCCCGGAAACAGAGCCATAAGAAACACCCGAGGACCCCAAAGGTGACTCAACTTTAAAGTGTTCCTTAAAAATGTTAGCAATATTTTGAGGTTCACTTGTACCCTCCACACTCACAGGCAGGCTCACCTTACTATTGAGGTTCTTGGTACTCCTCCAAAATTTACCAAACTGTTTCGAAGAATGCTGTGCAGCAAGCACATCCATTCTTATTTGTTCCTGATGGTGTTGACAGAATTTTAGTCTTGATTTAAAAATCTTACGGCTTATACACATGTTATTGTAAATGGGTCCACTCTCCGGCTTGCCACACAACACATACATTTCAAAATCTAGCCTCGCCTGTCGATGCGCTTCAGAAACATGTTTATTCCATCCCATTATACATTTTCCCTTCTTTTTGTTAATACTTCTAGTACAGCTATCCTCGGAGGCCTGAGTAAGTGCATTCACAATGTCACTGTACAATTTATCTATAACAGCCCTATGACTTACATTATTACACATCTTGTCAGCACATTCATTAAATTCAACAGGAAAGTCAATACACTTTAATTTATTATTGCAACATTCATTGTATTCATTAATTTCATCAACATTTCTTATTCCCCAGATTATACAATTACCAACATTTACATTATTATTTGCATTATACTTATTTACAATTAAACCTAGATCACATTCAACTTGCAACGGGTAGTGGTCGGACCAGTAAGCATTATAAAGAACGTCAATGTTTGATATAGTTTGCCAGGCAGACTTACTTACCAAACAATGATCCAGCCACCGCTTGCAACCATAAGCCTCACTGACAAAGGTGTAAGTATCAGATGATAAACCCATCTTCAATAAGTCCGCACACACCCACTGCCTCTCAATACAAAAATTTAGTAATTCATCACAAAAAGGAGCCGATGGATGAGCATTGAAATCACCCAACATATACACTGTTTCAACATTACTGTCCTCTATGATAGCATTCAGTTCACCCAAGCACTGAGTAAATTCTGGTAAATTATCGGCCTGATCCGTCGGCATGTACACGCACATAAATAACACTTCCCGGTGATCATTGGTTACAGCCCTTATGGCAGCTATACGCTCACTTTTGCACTTGATCACTGTTACATTACGAAACATACTAGTCCGCCACAATATAGCCACTCCACCGTGCGGACGGCCCCGCAACATTCCAGCTGTTAGATCAATCGATGATTTTCCCGTGTAGCTGAACTCCTGGTCAATAGTGCCTAGAAAAGTTATATCTTGCGGCAGCAGCCAGGTTTCCTGTAGCACCACAACATCTGCAGATTTACATAATGACCGTACGCAGTCCACACTCCTTTTCACATTCTTACAATTAAAGCTGATTAATTTGCTATGTTTGATTTGATCCATTGTTTATATCTTGTTTATTTTTTAATTATGGGGGTCCAGGTTCCAATCCGCACGGACAACATGCTACAATGAGTTTTTCTAACTTATGTACGTAATACCGACTGCTCTCAAACGGTGAAGGAAAACATCGTGAGGAAACCTGCATACACTGAAGAAGAAATTCTGATGCGCATGTGAAGTCTGCCAATCCGCATTGTGCACGCGTGGTGGACTAACGTACATACACCCTCCCTGAGGGTAGGCCTGTGCCCTGCAGTGGGACGTTTATAGGCTGATGATGATGATGATGTACCCAAAGGGAGAAAACGGGACCCTATTACTAAACCTACGTTGTCCGTCCGTCTGTCCATCAGTCCATTTGTCCTACCTACTTAGGGCTGTAACTTCGATAAAGTATACCTACAGAGTGTTATGTTAGGGTAAACAGTTGCATTACTTTAAGGGGAGATTGTACCCATGATACTGAACAACTTTCCCTAAGAAACCTATAGGAAATTCGCAAATCAAATGTTGTACTTCCCATACTAAATGCAATCAGCTGACGGAACTTTTGTATGAAAAGTCGCAAAAAAATTTGCGAATTAGGTTTCTTTGGGAAAGTTGTTCAGTATCATGGGTACAATCACCCCTAGAAGTAATGCAACTGTTTACCCTAACCACAGCCCGGATACTGCATACAAAAATTTGAAATTTGACAAGATGACGTCACCACATGCGAAACCACAGAAATGTCTCCTTCGTAGAACCAGAGCGCGGTAACCAGAGGGGCGATAAAGGGGGTGAGATAAAAAGTTGGTGGGAGGAAGGGAGTATCCGTACTGTATCTAGTAACGAGCTTTTACCCGCGACTTCGTCCGCATAAATTATATACCAGATTTTAAGTCAGATGATAAGCTATCAAACAAAAAAAGTTTCATCAAAATCGGTTCAGTAGTTTTTGCGTGATACTCGAACAAACAAACACCCAAACAAACAAACGAACAAACAAACAAACAAACAGACAGACAAAAAATCCAAAAATTTGTGATTTGGAATCAGGGACATCTAAAAACCATATCGTAATTTTTTTTTTTGTAAATATCTTCAATGTACAGACAAATTTATGTTACAGTTTTATAATAGTTTAGATAGATACTCTTTCTTATACTGTGTCCTACCACCCTGATGTCTAGATAGAGCCTCACGCTTCTACCGTATAAAACAAAAATGGAATACTTTCTAAGGTTGGTGTGCGTGAGGCGTCATAAAAAGTTACAACTTATCTCTGTGTGCGTGTATACCGACACGGTTTACCACCCCCATAAAGATATTATATCCAAAGAGGCTTTAGAATAAAGTAGATCATTCCTCTGAGATTATACTCGGAATAGAGGAAGTATCATGAGTTGTCAAATGAAACCGTTTTTGGACGTTTTCAGGAGTCCTCGGGAGGGTAAAAATTCGATTTCTGTGTATAATTCTCAATCTAACGTGAAATCATGGTTAATTTAATGAAATTGTGTTAGTATATTTCACAAAATTGTCTACGATTTCACTTTAGGTTCGCGATTATTCACAGAAACCGAATTTTTACCAGGACTCGTATTTTTTCGATGGGTTCGTAGCTTCGACTGTCTGTGTCTACACATACTTTTTTAAGGTAACGAGTTTAAATTTACACCCTTTATTTTGAATTCTACAGAACCATACCAGTGTTGAAGTGGAAAGACAATATCTACTATCCATTTGAAAAAAATACAAAACAAAAGTATTAATATTTAAATTAAAAAATTACAAAATTTTTCTTCCTTTTATTTTAGCTATAATATTCAATCATTAACTTTGAGAGTGTGGTTACGCCTTAGGCCGCGTTCAGACGATTCGCACCCGCCCCGCGCCCGCCACGCACTCAACCCGCGCTCTCCCCGCGCTCACCCGCATCCTAAAATACATTGCTTGCAATTTGAGTCGTATGACATGGTCAAGAGCAAACCCATCGACAGTAAAAAAAAAAGTATGACATGATAATAAATATGTATGTATGTATGTATGTATATGCTCACGACTATATTCCCCGAGGGGGTAGTCAGAGATATTCTGAAACCTCAGAACATCCACGTTTCACTAGTAGTACCGATACTCTGTCCAATGTGACGGGGAGTGAGCCCGTCGCCACTTGTAATGGACAGTAGGTAGAACACATGCCTCGGAATTGAAGCATGCAGGTTATAATAAATATCATATTGTATTTTATGGGAGCACCCGCACCGCGTGTCTTAAATCGACAGTCTTCGATCAGTGTGTGTTGCCATATGTGATGATATATGGAACACAGACGAGGTCGTTCACTCAAGGCCTTAATAAAAAGGCTGAAAGTCACCCAAAGGGTAATGGAGAGGGCTTTGCTCGGAGTTTCCCTGCGAATCAGAAATGAAGAGATCCGCAGAAGAACCAGAGTAACTGACATAGCCCAAAGAATTGCTAAACTTAAGTAGCAGTGGCACATTGCTTGTAGAACCGATGGCCGATGAGGCCAAAAAGCTCTCGAGTGGTGACCGTGTACCGGAAAACGCAGCGTGGGTAGGCAGTGAGCCCCCGCAAGGTGGACCGACGTCCTGGTGAAGGCGGCGGAAACACGTTGGATGTGGGCAGCGCAGGACCGGTCGTTGTGGCGATCCTTGGGGGAGGCCTATGTCCAGCAGTGGACGTCCATCGGCTGAGATGATAACGATGATGACCTGCACCGGCCCCGGACCCGCCACGCGACCAATATACAATACAAGATTTATTATGGTGTCATAATCATTAGACTCAAATTGAAGCAATGCATTATAGGCCGCGGGGCGAGCGCGGGGAGAGCGCGGGGCGAGCGCGGGCCGGGTGCGGGGCGGGTGCGAGTAGTCTGAACGTGGCCTTAGTTGAACCTCACCTGGCAACCAGCACGGAATCGATATTTACCACATATTTACTCTCCATCCTTTTCTGTCATTCGTGATCGTCATTTGCTAGAGTGAGAAAGAAGCGGGAATGCAACAGCACGCGACAGCTCCGGCAATGCTGGGACCTTTCTCGCTCTAGCAAATGACGTTCCTGAGCAACAGAAAAGGATAAAGCGTGAAAAAAAGCTTTTCTTGCAGTGACTGATGGCCGTGAGGTCAAAATAAATAAAATAAAAGCGGTCAAGTGCGAGTCGGGCTACTCGCGCACCGAGGGTTCCGTACCACACCAGTACAAAACACAACATTATTAACTTAGAAAAAAAAACTTTCTTTGTCCGGGACCTTTAGCGCGAGACCGACTCACACTTGGCCGGTTTTTAGTATTTATTGTTATTCTGTAGAGTATGCTCTATAATCACATTAAGTTTGACGCTTGTATGTATTGCCGTTTTTACGATAGAGCGTGAAGAAAAAACTTTGATAAAAACTAGTTTCTTATTGTGAACCTCCCTTAATTTTTAACTTTTTGACATTTTTATTATTTGTTAACAAATCCGCCGCAATAACGCATAATCTGAGATAATTTCAACTATCTAGCTATTACGGTTCAAAAGTTACAGCCCTAAATAGGTAGGACAGACGGACGGACGGACAGACAGACGGACGGACAGACGGACGGACGGACGGACGGACAACGTAGGCTTAGTAATAGGGTCCCGTTTTTACCCTTTGGGTACGGAACCCTAAAAATCAGTTGTTACATTATTGAGTCGAGTAAGTCTTGCAATTTTGTATGAAACGGCAGATTTTCTTTACTTTTCTCGATGTATCCATTTTGTTCAGAGTACTACAGGGTGTAAAAACACCCTAGTAATACTTAAGGGGGTGCTTCAGACCATTACACTGAACAACTTTCACTATGGAGCCAACATCGAAATCGCGAAAAATAAATCCGCTCTTTCATACAAAACTGCAGTGCCGTCTCGACTCAAATGTATGGGACGGCAGATTTTTTTAATTTTTTCTCGACTTTGGCTCTATAGTGAAAGTTGTTCAGATTGATGGTCTGAAGCACTCCCTTAAGTATTACTAGGGTGTTTTGTTACACCCTGTATAATTTTATACTACCGATACCGTAGGGGAAGCCCGGGCAAGACGCATATGTTAAGGAAAAGGCTAAAAAAAACACACAAATTTCTAATCAACAACAGTCTTTTTACTATTAATTTGTACTTTGGTTAATCATCTTTGGAAAATGTTAGTAAAAACTTTCAAACTTAAACAACTTCTAGGTAAATTTTTGACTACAAAAAAATGTTCCTATTATCCGTTTTGCCCGACCCCCCCGGGTAAAACGGATAAGTAAAGCAGTTGGTGTTTTAATCTTTGCACTCGTCAAGTAGGTACAGTTCTCGTATGCCCACCTTTTGCATTTGTTGCACTCTATACAATCATCGGCAGGTGGTTCAATATAATACTTCTGAGCACACTAAACATAAATAACTTTTTTCATCCTTCAGATTTTTATTGTTAGACTTCTTTGTTTACTAGAACCGTCCAAATTGGATATATTTGTCTTTCTGTATATGTAGATTTGCCAGAACCTTACAACTTAGATGTTTTTGTTTTTTATCTGCAGTTATAGTAGCTATCCGTTTTGCCCATATCCGGCTTGCCCAAAGCACTAATATTCAAAAGTCAACTGCCGACTGTAAAATTTCTACCAATGAATGAAATGTTACAAACACAAATTAAACTTCAAAAAACACGCAATCGATTAAACAGAGTCAATTCGTTAACACTTAAGACATAATACAAAAAATCAATACACATAACTTGTCAAAAATCGTAACAAAACAGCAAAAATCTTTTATTTTTATTTTTACAACAAGTGCATGCATCTATTGTTTTGGTTGAACTGTCATGGCGTGGCTGAGTTGCTGTTCTACCGATCAGAGTTCATCCAGTAGCGCCATATACAGGGTGTAAATTAAAATAGGACAGCTACTTAAAGAGGTGCTTCAGACCATCAAACTGAACAACTTTCTCTATGGGACCAATATCGAAATCGCGAAAAAAAAATGTGCTGTCCCATACATTTCAGTCGAGTTATGTTTGCAGTTTTGTATGGGAGAGCGGATTTTTTTTTCGCGATTTCGATATTGGTCCCATAGAGAAAGTTGTTCAGTTTGATGGTCTGAAGCACCCCTTTAAGTAGCTGTCCCATTTTATTGTACACCCTGTATTGTAGGTTTTTAATAAAATCGAGTATTCGTCTTACCCACACTATGCATCTTGCCCGGGCTTCCCCTAACTATAAATAAGGTGTTTTGTTACACGCACAGAGTGCAGTTAGAAGTGCAAAGTAGGCGTGGAACGTGTCGCCACAGGTTATGCAATGATTTGCATAACACCAGGCGCGCGGCGTGGTGCGAGCGAGATGGCATGAGTAAATTATAGCAGCGTGAGCGGGAAGACAAGTGGCGACAGCCGTCTCCGAAGCAAAAGCGCTACTTTGCATTTCTAACCACTCTTAAGTTCTGTGGTTACATGTATCTTTGTTCATACTACTCGCTACTAGATGGCGCTTCGTAACATAGAAAATAGGAAAAACTAAAACGCTACGCTACTGGTTGCAATAACAAACGTCACACTACTTGTCACTAGATGGCGCTAAAGACACTTTGCAACAACCTCCAGTCAGATTATCCCACACAGAGTATCCCCTTATACAGGGTCACAGGTCCGGCACTTCAAACAACGTTTTAGATTTGACATAATGACGTTCGCACATGCGCACTTTGCGAAAATTGTGCATGACATTGTGTAGGGTTGACTTAACACGCATCGTATGAACTACATTATACATTTCGTTACTTTTTATAGTTCATTCTGTTATTAAAAATAGTTTTTAAGCTAAAGAATCATAGAATATGTGAATTTAACGTTATTTTCCAGCGTTTATTTTTACTGTGAGGAGAAAAATAAAATATATTTTATGTAGTCAAATCCAACGGGTGCGCGCGCCTGACTGCATTCCCTTGCTCGGCTTCCTTCAAGTTACCACAGACAGTGTGAGGGGAGTGAGGTATCTGAAGTCAGAGGGGGGCGGGGAGTGGCCGTTCTGTATGTAGAACTATATACTAGAACTATATACTACCTATTCTGTGACAGGGTGTAACAAAACACCCTAGTAATACTTAAGGGGGTACTTCAGACCATCAATCTGAACAACTTTTACTATGGGGCCAACATCGAGAAAAAATAAAAAAAATCTGCTGTCCCATACATTTTAGTCGAGTCGGTACTGCAGTTTTGTATGGGACAGCAGATTTTTTTTTATTTTTTTCTCGGTGTTGGCCCATAGTGAAAGCAGTGTTCCCGAAACAAAAAATTGGAATTCGGTAGAAGTGTGGTCAAAAAATCGGGAGAGATCGGGAGATTTTGAAATTGTTGTAAATAAAGCTAATTTAAGGTTTTTTTTACAGATCCTTGTCAAAAGTATTATTAGATTTAATTAAAAACTAATTAAAAAAAACTTTAACGCTTAATTTAACACATAGTATTTTATTTTTTCATAGAGCAAAAAGCATTTTCCAAAAATTTGAAGTGTTTTGTCTTCTTTCTTTAAAAACCTGTAACTTAATAATTAACGATAATTAACTTCCCCACTTCTACCGTACCTAACAAAATCCTAATTTTATTTATTTGATATTAAATTAAGTTAAATACTCATTTATTTCGGACCAAAAAATCCATAATTTTGTAACGGTCATCGACGGCCAACTCCAAGCAAACGGGTAGTACCTAAAACTATCTTAGGCGATTATCACACTAGCGACGCGTCCCGCCGCGGTGCGCGGAGCGGCAGATCACGCGCGCGGCGAGACGGAGGCGCAGATCTGCCTCTCCGCGCGGTGTAATCTGCTTCTCCGCGCGGGGTGGCAGTGTACGACGACGGTCCCGCGCCCAAGTGTCCACTTCGCTTCAGTGTTGCCACCTAACCTCCGGACCAAGTAGCTAAACCGTACCCAAAAAGTGGCTAGATACTGGAAATTTCACAGTCGCTAAAGTGGCTAAAAGTGGCTGAACACAGAAAAGTTTAAAAAAATAGATAAATATGCTAAGACGCAGTTTAATTGCATCAATAATGCTGATTTTAAAAACATTTATTCTATAAAATTATGCTCTTTTATAATTGTTTGAATATAAATATTGAATTTTGATTGAGTTATTGTAACCCATTCTATTACTAAGTTGATGTTTTACAACGCTCACCGTAGAAAATAGCCTTTCGACTTCTACGTTTAGGTAACCGGTACTCAAAAACAGTAAAAAACGCTCGAAGAACCCTTTAAAATGGTTAACTTTAGCTTAATAAATTGATATTTATTCATAAATAAATAATCAAAAAAAGTGGCTAGAATAAGTAGCTAAAACATTTAGCCACCGTATATTTTTTTTGTAGCTTACACGTTGAAAAATGTTGCTAGATCTAGCTAAGAAGTGGCTAAAGTGGCAACACTGCTTCGCTTTCGTTCGTCGTAGAGAATGATGTATGCGGTCACTGTATTCTTTGCATTTCATATCCCAAATTGCTGGACGTTGCTCGATTTCAAATATAAATTTGTCTACGTCCAGATCCATCCTGAACACGTGTAAGGCGATTCTCACACTAGCGACGCGTCCCGCCGCGGTGCGCGGAGCGGCATAGTCTCCTTCCCGCGCATTGACGCGTCGGCAGTGTGTTGTCCTAGGCGTGTTTTCTATATAAATTGAAATACTTGCATACAATGTTAAAATCTGCGGCCCCGCGCTACGCGACGGGGCGCGGTGCAGTGTGATAATCGCCTAACACGGTCTTTTTTGCATAAAATCACGCGCGGGACTGCGGAGCCAGTGTGTTATACCCCGCGGCACGCTCCGCGCTCCCGCGCAGATTAGCAGAATCTGCGCGCGGGACGCCTTCCCGCGCATTGACGCGTCGGCAGTGTGTTGTCCTAGGCGTGTTTTCTATATAAATTGAAATACTTGCATACAATGTTAAAATCTGCGGCCCCGTGCTACGCGACGGGGTGCGGTGCAGTGTGATAATCGCCTTACTGACAGAAAACAACGAAATACAATAATGGAAACTTATTTAAAAATCAATGGATGCGTCAATTAAAGTTGGTTTTTATTATGAATTATTCAGAGAATCATAAAAATCGGGAGAAATTGACCATGTTACGGTAGATCGGGAGATGGGGTCGAAAATCGGTAATCTCCCGTAAAATCGGGAGGTTCGGGAACACTGAGTGAAAGTTGTTCAGTCTGAAGTACCCCCTTAAGTATTACGAGACACCAGGGCTCTGCCCACACGATAAGAAGAATTATTACTAGGGTGTATTGTCACAGCCATGACACTGCGTGTACGTGAAAGATCCCGCTCCGGTGACCTTGGGCCGGCGCGAGTATGCGATAGGGTCGATACCTTCCGAAAACGAAAAATATGTAATTATCCACCTACCTAGGTGATATTTAATTTACGTAAAGTAAATATAATGTATTATCATTGCAGTTAGTATTGTAGTGTCAATTTCACGTCATGCTCGATACCCATAATATAAGTGTAGGTAGCAAATGTAACAATCAATTATTATAATCCAAATCAGGTACCTAGGTCAAGGTCGTGTATTTTTTTAAATCGAGGTTGTAGGTGGGTATTATGGGGAAAAAAGTACCTAGGGGGCGTGATCAATCATCAAAATTAAAATACCTACATTTTGAATTAACTGTTTTAAAGGACGTTAAGTATGAGTAGGCAGGTAGGAAACACAACAATAAACTCCACATGACATGTTTCCGCACGTGACAATAAAGTCGCGTACCTACTCGCGTCGTCCACTGAGTCGAGCGAGCGAGAACATCCTTGGGATTCGGCCGTCATTGACATGACGTTCCACCCGCTCGCAACCCGCGTTCCTACCCGCGCTCGCCCCCGACCCGCACACATAGCCGCGAGCGCTTTTACGAGCACACATGCATGAGTGTCGCTTCTTTTCGCGTAGTGTACTTATATATTTTCTTTGATATTGTTACACTCTGTATAGCAGGAGTGCGATTTTTGAAACTCATACTTTGAACTAAGCAGTTGAAAATGTCAATATTACTATGGAGACGTGCATCTTTCTACTGCTGATTTGACATCCTACTAATATTATAAACGCGAAAGTTTGTAAGTATGGATGGATGTTTGTTCCGTTTTCACGCAGAAACTGCTGAACGGATTTTGATGAAATTGGCATACAGATAGACCATGGCCTGGATTAACATATAGGTAGGGTACTTTTTGTCCGGGTAACGCAGACGAAGTCGCGGGCAACAGCTAGTTACAAATATCATACTCAAGGAGTGCGATTATTGAAAGTGAAATCAGCAGTAGAAAGATGCGTATCTCCATACATTATCAACTGCTGAGTTCAACGTATGAGATTCAAAAATCGCACTCTAGGGGTGGCCAAACTTCATACCTTGCGCTCTACATTAAAATTTTAGATATACCTGGCAGTCTACCTTCAACCGCAACAGGTTTAGCAATGAATGTACTCAATACTCAATGCTTTATTGCGTTTCACAATGGTAGGTATATACAACAGGTGGTGTAATCTTATAATAGTACAACATTGGCCTCGATTCGGACTGTGCTACGACTTAACTAAATTTATTCCTGTCACTTTCTAAAAAGAGACAGCAAACCAACAGCTGACTTTAGTGCTGTCAAAGTGACGTTAAACGACTAAAATAAGATGCCATCATAATGTACGCCATCTTATTTAAAGCGTTTTTGGCAAGTTTTTGGGCGTGTAACGTCACTTTGACAGCACTAAAGTCAGCTGTTGGATTTCTGTCTCTTTTCTTAATCTTATTTTAGAAAGTGACAGGAATAAATTTAGTTAAGTCGTAGCACAGTCCGAATAGACTATCGGCCACCCGCAGAAAAGTCGTCTCTAAACCAAATCTCGTATGTAAGTTCTGTATATACCTACAACAGGTATGGCTGTGTTCGGGGTACTCTCTGGATCACGAAACTGCTTGTTGTATAATTCAAAAGTGGTGGAGGGGGTTGCAGTGACGTCATAAAGATGGCCGCCGATGGTTTTAGTTTTTCTTCAATTGTAGCGCACCTATCAGGTCAATCTAGTTGTGCAAGGAGTCATTTGAAAGCTTATTGAATTTACTTTAATCATTTCATAGACACCTAAAGTGAAAAATTTGTATTTACTGAAATATTTTCAATTTATTGAATTTTTTGTTACCTTCCAGCAATCATTCCGCCAGTTTTCTCGGAAACGGGTAACTTTATTGTGATTATAGTTATTACATAAAACTTACAGAATTTTATAAGCTATCTTAAAACATTAATTGTATAAAAATACAACTTCAAACGACTGAGCTGTGTCAAATTTTCTGGTGCACAGTAACTATGAGTCCAAGCGTGCGTCGGTGTGCGGCGGGGCGGACGGACTGCAAATAAAATTATTATTTATAGATTATTATATAATTAAAGTTTCTATTATAATATTGATTAGAAAAATATGCAATTTTATATTATTTAGGTACCTGCACATGCACATGAATTTACATAAACTGTAGATGTACAGGGTTTCAACTTAAATGCGTAACATACTTAAGAGGGTGCTTTAGATTAGACCATAAAACTGAACAACTTTTATAATGAAACTTTGAAATCATGAGAAAAATAATCTGCTGTTTCATACATTTTGGTCGAGAAGGGATTGACATGTTCTATGGAACATTAAATTTTATTTCACTATTTCAATGTTGACTCCAAAGCAAGGTGATAGTAGTTCATCATCATACCCCATTTGATATATTACGTAACGCATTAAATTTTACACTATGTTACAGAATAAGAAATAGTATATAGTTCTACATAATAACCAGCGAAAATAACATAACAAGGATGAAGCTGCCTTGGAAAAGTGAATAAAAGAATGAGAAATCCAATATAACTTAACAGGTTTATAAATATGTATATTGTTTATAAAAACAATTGTTAGTTGTAAGCATGCAAAGTAAAACTAGGTAGCGATTTATCAACATCACCAAAATCCCCGATAGGGCATAAATTTTTTTATTTTATCAACAGCCGCATGCAGCCTATTTTGCATTGGCAAGATATTAATTCCAAATCTTTTAACGAAATACATCATGGTTAACGTTGTTATCGGTGACAACTTTTTGTTTTCCGGTGTCCAACCATGGTTTGTAGGTGGTGGTACATTTTCAATTGCCACATCTGCTGTGGCCGAAGCGTACCTATATTTGGTAATTTGCTCTTTTTATATGTTGTTTCAGAGCTTCTTGTGACGGTGGAAGATTATCCACGATACCAATATTTAAAAAAAATCTACTCTAAGATTGTCCATATTGTCAACCGTGTAGGTACAATTTGGGTTTCTTATGACAGTAAAGAACCATAATAAACTACTCACCTTCTTGCTCTAGATCTTCTGTTAGGTCAACCACCGATCCAAATTTTTCCAGAAGATCGTAATTTTCTGTGAAGACTTTCCACGTGCCATTCTTTGAAAGACTTAACAATGAGCTTGTGCTGTCGCATCCTGTAAGAGTGTTGTACGCCAATAAATCCTGCTAATAAATCATATCGCGATAAATTTATTTCACAATACGTGATAGAGCAAGCAACAAATCTTGAGGGAGATATAAGTAGAATTATGTTAAACAGCAGAAACACTGACGTTTTACTGTTGCTTACTCATTTCATCGATAAGATACCAGCGTAGGTCTGGATTCAATGTGGAATGAGCGCGAGTAAACCAAAATACGATTCAGTCCATAAAATTGTTCCAGCTGACTGTCGGACCAGAACGACACTTGTTTATTGGCGTAACACGCTCTTACAGGATGAGACAGCACAAGCTCATTGTTAGGTTTTTCAAAGAAAAGCACGTGGAAAGCCTTCACAGAAAATTACGATCTTCTGGAAAGATTTGGATCGGTGCCGGTGGTTGACCTATCAGAAAATCTAGAGCAAGAAGGAAGGTGAGAAATGTATTATGGCTCTTTACTGTCATAAGAAACCCAAATTGTACTCTTATAATATATTCCTTGCCACCACCTACAAACCATGGTTGGACATTGGAAAACAAAAAGTTGTCACCGACAACAACGTTAACCATGTGTATTTCGTTAAAAATAAAAAAATGCATGCCATATCGGGGATTTTGGTGATGTTGCTGAATCATTCTACCTAGTTTTACTTTGCATGCTTGCAACTAACAATAGTTTTTTTATAAGTATAACAATGAATATTTATAAACCTGAATTATTTTGGATTTCTCATTCTTTTATTCACTTTTCCAAGGCACTTGTTATGTAGAACCTGTAAAATTTAATGCGCTATACAGGGTGAAATTGATATCATTAGCATCCTTTTAAACTAAGAATCTACCCATCAAACTGAACAACTTTTACTATGGGAGCAAACCGATCGGAGTAAAAAATAAATCAGCTGTTCCATACATTTGAATCGAGTAAGCGTTGCAGTTTAGTATGGAATTTTTAGGCTGATTAATTTTTAGCTCCGATCGGTTTGCTCCCATAGTAAGGTTGTTCAGTTTGATGGTCAGCCACAGTAGACTCTTAGTTTAAAAGGATGCTAATGATATCAGTTTCACCCTGTATGTATCAAATGGGGTATCTTCAGTTCAGGCCATCAAGTTGAACCACTGTCACCTTGGGAGTCAACATTGAAATAAAATTGGATGTTCCATAGAACATGTCAATCCCTTCTCGACCAAAATGTATGAAACAGCAGATTATTTTTCTCTTGTTTTTAAAGTTGGTCCCATTGTAAAAGTCGTTCAGTTTTATGGTCTAAACTAAAGCACCCTCTTAAGTATGTTACGCATTTAAGTTGAAACCCTGTACATCTACAGTTTATGTAAATTCATGTGCATGTGCAGGTACCTAAATAATATAAAATAATCAATATTACAATAGAAACCTTAATTATATAATAATCTATAACTAATAATTTTATTTGCAGTCCGTCCGCCCCGCGCCGCACACCGACGCACGCTTGGACTTTTTTGAAATTTGACACAGCTCAGTCGTTTGAAGTTGTATTTTTATACAATTAATGTTTTAAGATAGCTTATAAAATTCTGTATGTTTTATGTAATAACTATAATCACAATAAAGTTACCCGTTTTCGAGAAAACTGGCGGAATGATTGCTGGAATGTAACAAAAAATGCAATAAAATGAAAATATTTCAGTAAATACAAATTTTTCACTTTAGGTGTCTATGAAATGATTAAAGTAAATTCAATAAGCTTTCAAATGACTCCTTGCACAACTAGATTGACCTGATAGGTGCGCTACAATTGAAGAAAAACTAAAACCGTCGGCGGCCATCTTTATGACGTCACTGCTACCCCCTCCACCACTTTTGAATTATACAACAAGCAGTTTCGTGATCCAGAGAGTACCCCGAATACAGCCATACCTGTTGTAGGTATATACAGAACTTACATACGAGATTTTTTTTTCTCTGGTCTGGCCCCTACACTAGAATCACAGATCACAAAAGTCCGAATCGAGGCCATTGTGAACCCTGTTAGGAGGGCACAGCAATTTTAAAAGATGTAGAAATGTATATGAATAGCTTGCTTCTGATAGACATACTGTAATTTTTTTTCATCTTTACGAGGCCTTTTACAAGCTCAGTGGCGCCCTCACCACAATAATAAAGATTTTTCAATAAAGAAAGCCTGTATTAAAAAAGTGCTTCTTCAATAAACTACAAAAAGCCTTCAAGCTAGATAGATTTTTTAATCTCATTCGGTAAGTTCAGCAGTTGAAAATGTCAAAATTACTATGGAGATACGCATCTTTCTACTGCTGATTTGAATTTCAAAAATCGCACTCCTGAAGTATGATTTTTGAAAGTCAAATCAGCAGTAGGTAGAAAGATGCACATCTCCACAGTAATTTTGACATTTTCAACTGCTGAACTCAGCGAATGAGATTCAAAAATCGCACTCCTGAAAGGGATATACCTACCTATATCTAAGAGTACAGAAGTGCGATTTTTGAAAATCATACGAGCGATCTGGCAGTAGAAAATGTAAAAATTACTATGGAGATTATGCATCTTTCTACTGCCAAGTCACTCGTATGATTTTCAAAAATCGCACTTCAGTATTACGCCACAAAGTCAAAAGTTTCATTAACTTTCCAGTTCTGCAACTTCCATTGTTTCTTCCCGCTGTCATGTAAAAGCTCAACCTCCTTTATTCAAGTTGGTTAAAGTATATAACTTTACATTTCGTATCCTATGTAACAGATAGGAATCTTAAACCCCGGACTGCCTTAAAAAAATGCAGACTAAATTAAACCTTTGGCTAAATTTAATAAGGTTGAAATTCAAACAAAGACCTTAGTCAGAGCTTTTGGCAAGTTTTAGCGCCACCCAACGCCAATAAAAAATAATAATTCTGAAATAACTCTGTAAACAATGAAAACTTACTCTTGTATCACATACTAATAAGGCACAAATTCGAATAGCAACAGAACTGTGTGGTCCCGAACGCATTTATATAGAAAAGTCAATACTGAAACTGCAATTTTTGCTTCAAAGGAAATCGTACTATAATGCAAATGGAACAAAGAACAAATTCCTTTGCAAATGCGTTAGTATTTAGGTCGTTTCAAAGTCGCGAGATGGGAAAACTTTTGGCGCCAGACGGGCAGGCGCCATCTTGGGTAGCTTTTACTTTTCTACGGAGGCAACGGCATTATTCTATTCTGCCAGCTTCCGCATTCGGCCTATTAAGGCAACCTAATTTACTGTTATGGGCGTTAGGGGGCATTTTGCTGAGGAAATTTGCGGCGAAAGTTACAGTGTTACGAGATTTTGGCATTTTACATTAATTATATTTAAAAACTAGAGTTTGCCCGCGGCTTTGTACGCACCGGCAGCGTTGCGTTGCCAGACCTATTTTGGCCTCCAGTGTGATTTTTTAACATCACGTTGTAATCAGCAGTAGAAAATGTTAAATTTACTATGGAGATAGGTACGCATCTTTCTACTGCTGATTTGACTTTCAAAAATCCCACCCCTAGAGTATGATTTTTGAAAGTCAAATCAGCAGTAGTAAAATGCATATTTCCATAGCAATTTTGACATTTTTAACTGCTGAGTTCAACGAATGAGTTTCAAAAATCGAACTCCCGGAGTGCGATTTTTGAATCTCATTCGCTGAGTTCAGCTGTTGAAAATGTCAAAATTACTGTGGAGATACGCATCTTTCTACTGCTGATTTAACTTTCAAAAATGGCACTCCTGAAGTATGATTTTTGAAAGTGAAATCAGCAGTAGAAAGATGCATATTATCTCCGTAGTAATATTGACATTTTCAACTGCTGAACTCAGCGAATGAGATTCTAAAATCGCACTCCAGCCTGCGTAGCATGACAGAGGTGAGAGCGACACAGGTCACTTCTAAACGTCAAATTTGAGTGAGATACTATGGAGATAACCCATAAAGGTATTATACTACGTAAGAGAGACGGTGACAGCTGAGAGAGCGAGATGTACCTAGCGGCATGCCTGTATAATAGAAAGAGATACGTGACGCGAGGCAATAGAACCGTTTTTGGGGATTTGGAGTCCTGGTAAAAATTCAGTTTCTGTCAATATTCGTGAACCTAAAGTGAAATCGTAGATAATTTTGTAAAATATACTAACACTGTTTCATTAAATTATTCACAATTTCACTTTAGATTGAGAATTAATACACAGAAATCGAATTTTTACCCTGCCTAGGACTCCAAAAAACGTCCAAAAATGGTTTCATTTGACAACTCATGTCACTTACTCTATTCCGTAAGGTATAATATCTTTATGAGATAACCGCCAATTTGACGTTTAGAAGTGACCTGTGTCGCTCTCACCCCTGTCATGTTACGCAGGCTGGTCTCCAAATGTCGTCGACCTTAGTTCTTCTACGGATTTATACGTTGGGTCACGGAATAGGTACCTATATAAGAGTTTGTTGGGTACACAGTCCACAAGCTATAATGCCTAGCATGGTACGCTCCATGGCTCTTTATGCAACTTTTTAACCGACTTCAAAAAAAGGAGGAGGTTCTATGTTCGGCTGTATGTATTTTTTTTTATGTATGTTCACCAATATTTACGTCAATGGGTCTGACAAACGTTTTTCACTTTACATGTCAAATAAATCTTCAAAAAATTACGAAAAAAACGGTGTTTTTACTTTTTTTATATCTTCAAAAATGGCTGAGATATTAACGATCAAATTGCGTATTTCCGGACGAAGGTTTTTAAAAACGCGGGCGGGCGCCCAGTAGCCGATGACGTCACGCCCCCGGTCATTCGTCAGTCGCGCTCTCGTACGCTCGCTGCTGTGCAGTAAACATCGAGTTCTCTTCAGTGAAAATGGAAAAAAAGTATTGTATTGTGCCTCAGTGTTTCAATTCAACTGTGAAAACACCCGATAAACTCTTTTTTTATGTGCCTGAGGACCCAAAAATGAGAAAGAAGTGGATGACGGCCATAAAAAGAGTAGATGCAATAGGGCCTAAAACTAAAGCGCACTGCTGTGAAGACCATTTCGATGTTTTTAAACTAATAAAACACAAATAATCATCAACAACAACAACCTCGTACGAGCAAGATGTGGATTGCGATTGCGAGTACCTACCTAGATTCTTTAAATCCTTGTCCATAATTTTTTATTTATTTATTTTATATTTATTAGGATCAACAACAGCATATTGAACTTAGCTAAATTACAAGAGTCTTATACATAAGTAGCCAATAAAAGTTGACCGCGATGTATTATACAGTAAGTGAGTGAAATTAACATGAGCATGCATTATCATTTCATTGCTACCCCAGAGGGGGGCAGTCAGAGATACAATGAGACACTTATCTACACTAATATTATAAAGAGGAAAGATTTGTACCTATTTTTGTATGTTTGTATGTTTGTAATGAATAGGCTCAAAAAGTACTGGGCCGATTTAAAAAATTCTTTCACCATTAGAAAGCTGCATTCACCCTGAGTAACATAGACTATATTTATTGCTAGAAAAGATTAGACGTCCACCCGTGCGAAGCCGGGACGGGCCGCTAGTAATAAATAAAGTCGGTAAACAGCACTGATAAATTATATAACTAAGGCAATATACGATCTGGAAAGGAGTAAATACATAAATATGTAAATATAGAGGGAACAATATAACTACATAAATTGTACATACATAAAAAAATATAATAGATATTCTAAAGAAGAGAGAAGAAGATATTGAGAAAAAACATATTACGAACCTGGAGTGCGATTCTCGAACCGCACACGCAATGTATATAATGTATATAGGTCCTAAATAAAACACACACAGACACACTTTAAGGAAGGTTTAAGCTTGAACAAATACCTACCCGACAGTAGGTAATGCTTACATAAAACATACACACCTTTTCATCTTTATTCCGCGAATTTCGGCAGCCGTAAAATCCTTATTCTTCATAAAATATTGTGCCACCATCAAACTATCCACTCTTGGCAGATTGTCCGACTGACCTTTTTGAAAACCTTCATCCATTCTACACACCACACGGTTTACTTTAGTGTAATCGGTTATAAAATTAATGTAAAAGTATTATTTCCTTGAAATACAAGCATATAAACGAAATTAAACGAATTTTTGACGAACAAACGAAACAAAATGCACCGGACCGAGCGCCGCACTGTGTCGCGGTCGCGGGCTGAGCGGGGGTGTGACGTCAAAGCGTGAGCGCGCGTAAACTCGGAAATTTTAAAAAGCGCTTAAACTTCTCGTCGTCATAACTTCGGAAATACTGCATGTATTGAAGTGAAATAAAAACTAATGTAATGTACATGATCTACGCTAAGATTTTAAGTGTATTTTTTAGTAATATTTTGACCCTTTTGTGTTCCCCATTGTGAACCAATTTTTAAAATTATTTTTTTGTTTGAAAGGGTATACTCCCGAGGTGGTCCCATTTTAATATTGTGATGATCTGATGTGATGACGCACTTCGGAGCTACATGATATAACTCCTCAAAAGTTGACAGCAAATCGTCTGCGATTGAACCATTTGCTTCTTTTCAATGTACCCTTTGCGTATATAACTGATATCTGAGTCGAAATAACATATTTAATCAATAAAAATTGTGAAATAAATTTTTTTTTACAAAATAATATTTCAGCCTATGAATTTTACGTTCGAATCTATAAGAAAATTTATTTGTTTTGTTGGAGTCGGTGTCAAGCCAAGCCAAAAAATTACTGCAAGCCCAGTCGCGAATCGTACCTACCTACCGGCTCGACAGCGACTTTGACAAAACAAATTAATTTTCTTATAGATACGTCTGAAATATTATTTTGTACTTTTTTACTTCTGAAGTCGGTTTTTATTTTTTTGTAAATTTTTTTTTATATAATATTTAGTGCATGTGTTGCCTAAATAAATAAAAAAACATAATTTTTCAACTTTTTATAATCACACTCTCAATAAAATGGACAGAGGAAGTCGTAAGGATCATAATTCTGCCAGTCCGTTTTTAATATAGCATGTGCCAAGTGTCGCCAACGTCTGGCATACGGTCGGTGGATTGTAGCGCCCTTCAGTTTGGGCACGAAGTATTTTGTGCGCCTCGAATTATCTGTAAAAAATAACAAAAATTTATGCATGGCCTTTGATTAAATTAAAATTGCGGAAGATTGGTGACGTTCTTGCATTACGCACTCGTAAAATGTACCTGGAGTCAATGACATTAGTAAACAAGAATGGACAGGCCTTACGCGAACATTTCAAACCAGAAAAATGAGGCAAAACAATACACAGTTTTACTTCGAAAATGTACTGAGATGACAGACCAGTACCCTAATTTGTATTGAAGTGCCCTAGTTTTGTGTGCTTCAACTTAGAGCGCTTTGGGCCTATCCATTCATTTTACTTCGCCTGGAGTGCGATTTTTGAATCTCATTCGCTGAGTTCAGCAGTTGAAAATGTCGAAAGTACTATGGAGATACGCATCTTTCTTCTGCTGATTTGACTTTCAAAAATCGTACTGAAGTAGGTAATCAAATTTATTTTTTCTCGACGTTTTGGCGCCATAGTGAAAGTTGTTCAGATTGATGGTCTGAAGCACCCCCTTAAATATTACCAGGGTGTTTTGTTACACCCTGTATAACGTCACGCCTCTTTCCCAGTGGGGTAGGCAGAGACCAGGGCGCACCATTTACTAGGATCCTTACATACCTATTTTGCCTCATGCACATCCATACATCTCATACGTGCCCGAGCACCGTTTACTTTGTTTCCCGCTGTTAAAAACGGTAATCTTGACTATTATAAAACTGTAAATTTGAAAAAAGAATTTAGTTTGTTTGTTTGTTTGAGTGTTTGTTTGTTCGACTATCACGCAAAAACTACTGAACCGATTTTGATGAAACTTTTTTTATTTGGTAGTGTAACATCTGACTTAAAATCTGGTATACAATTTATGCGGACGAAGTCGCGGGTAAAAGCTCGTACATTATATTATTATAAGTTAGATGCCTCTCCCGGAAATCCCGATATTTGTATGGAAGAATGTTTACAGCTATACGGGGTGAAATTGATATTGGCGTCGATTCGGTCTGTGCCACGACTTTAACTAAATTTATTCCTGTCACTTTCTAGAATAAGATTGAGAAAAGAGACAGAAAACCAACAGCTGACTTTAGTGCTGTCAAAGTGACGTTACACGCCCAAAATAAGATGCCATCATAATGTACGCCATCTTATTTAAAGCGTTTTTGGGCGTTTGACGTCACTTTGACAGCACTAAAGTCAGCTGTTGGTTTTCTGTCTCTTTTCTTAATCTTATTTTAGAAAGTGACACGAATAAATTTAGTTAAGTTAAGTCGTGGCACAGTCCGAATCGAGGCCATTGGCATCCTTTTAAACTAAGACTCTACCCATCAAACTAAACAACTTTTACTATGGGAGCAAACCGATCTAAGCAAAAAAATAATCAGCTGTTGCATACATTTCAGTCGAGTAGGCATTGCAGTTTAGTGTGGAAACAGCCAATGACGTTTTGGAACAGCTGACTTTTTTTTTGCTCTGATCGGTTTGCTCCCATAGTAAAAGTTGTTCAGTTTGATGTAGACTCTTACTCTAAACTCTTAGTTTAAAAGGATGCCAATGATATCAATTTCACCCTGTAGATATATAGATAGATAGAAACTTACTAGCAAAATATTTTCGAATATATTTGCTACGAGACTGCCTGCTAACTGCTTGTGTGTCTGCCTCACTGCTCGCCAGCCACATTCTTTGGGCACTAACAGAATGCATGATAAGCATTAATATTATAATAAGTATATTTAATTGTACAAGTCTCATCAAAACAATGACGCAAGGAAACAATACATCGTAGTCTAAACTAAAAATGTTAAATTAAATTTTTTAGGTTATGTTTATAGGTTAGGTGTTGGTTAGGTGCTCGGTAGAGAGTACATATGTTCCTTGGTTAGGTGCTTTCAAAGAGAATATAATCACTACGTGGTGCTTTTATACCATAAATTGACCATAAACTTTGCTGCTAAAACTTATTGTAAAACTTCTTGGCTGCTATAGAAGTTGTAACCCTTGTAACCAATAGAAATATTAACTTACTATGGTTGTAACAGTACTATATGCTTAGGCCTCGTTCAAGGAGAGGCGACGCTTCACGCGGCGCGGGCTGCCGGAAAAACAAACATATGAAGATGTATGAGAGCGTTCACGGAGAAGCGTTTTTGCATGCTTTTGTTTGATTTAAGGCGTCGCATGTGGCGGCAGCGGCGGCAGGTGACGCGGCGGCTGACGCGGCGGGCGCAGCGGCGGGCAACACGGCTATAGTTGTAAACGGGCGGTTTTAAACCGGTTTAAAACGAAACGGGCGGTTTAAAACGAATTTCTACGGATAAGACCAAGTAGCTTATATAAAGACTGACAGGATGCAAAAAAAAAGCTGCGGTAGCCGCGGCGGGCGACGCAGCGGGTGTAGCGGTGGCTGCCGCGGCGCGTGTAGCGGCGGCTGCCGCGGACGGAACCATGAACGGAGAATACGCTTGAAGCGCCGCGTGTTTTTGTATGCAAAAGTCACACTATTGCTGTTTCATGTGCGGCCACGGTATGGTTTCATCTAGTTACTATATCTATGCTTTTTCATTATCATGACAACATTATGGAAAACGTCAAACTGTCAATCAAATGTCAATCACCAAAATATCAAAATCAAACATTCAAACTTCTTTTTTATAAACATAAATATTTTTTATACACATTTAACAATTTTATAATTTATTTTTGTATGGCGTTTTTAATAGGAATAATAATATTATCAAGCATAGCGGCGGGATATCCTGGAGAGGATGGCCGCTTCCCTAGACACGTCCTAGGCTCGGAGATCTACGACAATAATGGCGAAGGTAGTAACTTATTTATCTCATTCATAAACTCACGACTATCAGGTGACCAGAGGGCATTGGCGTAGCGAGAGATTTTCCCTTAGGGGGGCAACCGGCCACCTTGCAGACACACAAAAAATCGTTCGTGAACTGTACACACGGCGACAGGTCAGGTTACCCTGTTTGGACTTTGAACTATTAGAAGTTGAACGCTGCGAATCGTGCGAGAGGGTGCGGTATTTTGTTGTTGTTTCGTCTCACAGCACGCTGCGCCCGCGCCGGCAGCCGCGTCTATGCAGGCTCTCTACCGCACTATTTTGTGTTTTGTACGTAGTGTAGTTATGGGTATATAGGGTGCGTAACCTGATGTGTCGCCGTGTGTACATGACGTAGATGCGGTGTATCGGGAAGCGGTGTAACGGGAAAGCGGTGTGCCGGGAATAATACCACCTAGCTATAGCTACTAGCCCAGTCATTTTACGGTTTGAGCCGGGACTAATTACTAATTACATTTTTTTTTCGCTATAATATTGAAGAGCTAATTTGAGCTTAAGAATGTACCAAAATTAAAAAAAAATTACGTCAGCAACAGTTCCAATTTTAAAAAGGCTTGGTAAGGCTTTATTACCATCATACATACTTCAAACATGGTGTAAATATTTTTGTCTACTTAGAAAGTTTTGAAAAATACATTCGTATTTTCTAATAAATACCTCATTTTTTAAATTTTAATGCCTATTTTATTGATCAAAATAATGTATATTGTTAAATCTAATTCAAATGAGTATGAGAGTATCTACCAATGCGGTAGATATCTAAACTATTATAAAACTGTAACAGGTCTGTACATTGAAGATATTTACAAAAAAAAAATTACGATATGGTTTTTAGATGTCCCTGATTCCAAATCACAAATTTTTGGATTTTTTGTCTGTCTGTTTGTTTGTTTGTTTGTTCGTTTGTTTGTTTGTTTGTTTGTTTGTTTGGGTGTTTGTTTGTTCGAGTATCACGCAAAAACTACTGAACCGATTTTGATGAAACTTTTTTTGTTTGATAGCTTATCATCTGACTTACAATCTGGTATATAATTTATGCGGACGAAGTCGCGGGTAAAAGCTCGTTAATATTATTAATTTAAAAGCCTTCTGGGACACACAATTCTGATTTCTATGTTGCGTACCAATTTTTTTTTAAATATGGTTTAGGATAGTATTTTCTCACTAAATGGTGCAGGTAACAGTTTAAAAGTCCAATTAATAATGACTCCCTACCCCGCCTAACAAAACTCCGTAAAATGACTGGCCTATACCGCCCCAGGGCAAGACTCACATTTCTCGTGGAAAGGTCGGACCCACAAGTTCATTTTCCTAAGGCTCCCCGTAACTTTAGCTTCACACTATCACAGTCCAGTGGCGCCCTCATCACATTAAAAAAGATTTGTCAATAAAGAAAGCCTAAATTAAAAAAGTGCTCAACATCAAAACTACAAAAGCCTTCAAGCTATTTTCATAGAATACTTTTATTGGTTTTTTAAAGGTCTAAACCATATCTAAACAATAAACATACAAATTTTGAAAAAAGAAAAAAAAAAGGGCCGCTTTTGTATTTATTCGAAATTGTCTAAAAGTGGAATGTTTAGAACCTATAAAAGTATTCTATGAAAATAGCTCGAAGACTTTTGTAGTTTTGATGTTGAGCACTTTTTTAATTTAGGCTTTCTTTATTCAGAAATCTTACCAAGAATGATGAGGGCGCCACTGGACTGTGATAGCCCTCTTAAGCCGTTGGTCCCGGCTACTATCTCTGGTGGTAGTAGTCGTTACATAAAAACCACGTCAGAGGCTGTAAGGTGGTCTGAACAAACTGACTCTACTGCTCTGAAGAAGCAGTGGACGTCCATCGGCTGAAATGATGATGATTGTCTCCAGAAGCTCAGAAGTTCCGCGGCTGGGACCCTGAGGATGTTTTTGGTAGGCTCAAGCGCTTCGACACAAAGGACAGCGATTTGGAAGACGTCAAGGGTGAGCCTTCAAAACTACAAAACATTACCGTTTTATAAGCATGTTATTTATGATTTTATTTGCAAAGCTTTATCCCGCGACTTCGTCCGCATAAATTATATACCAGATTTTAAGTCAGATGATAAGCTATCAAACAAAAAAAGTTTCATCAAAATCGGTTCAGTAGTTTTTGCGTGATACTCGAACAAACAAACACCCAAACAAACGAACAAAGAAACAAACAAACAGACAGACAAAAAATCCAAAAATTGGTGATTTGGAATCAGGGACATCTAAAAATCATATCGTAATCTTTTTTTTGTAAATACCTTCAATGTACAGACATACTTCTGTTACAGTTTTATAATAGTTTAGATATCTATAATAAATGTTGACATAAAAATTTATTATAAAAATGGCAACATGCCTTGTCCAAAATGTAGTCAAAAATCCACAACAAACTTCGTCACAAGAGAATCCAAATAAAAATCCGCAACACGTTTCGTCAGCAAAATAATACACGGCGTCGTCATAAATCGTACCTGGTACAAAGGATCCTATCACACTAGCTGCGTTCCCGCGCTGGATAGCCAATGCAATCCTGTGCACCAGATACGACCCTGAGTGGACATCGCTGCCACTTTCAACCAACCTCCTGCCCAGATCTCTCAGAAACGAGAAAAGACAAAAGACATTGCCCAATCCCATTTCCCACAAAAAACTGGTAAATTTGAATTTGAATTTTATAAGGAATCCCACTGCAGAAAAGGATAATTTCCATTTCGTTGGGAAGCACGATATTCCTCCTATCCTGTGTATAATTTCAGCTATCATACGATTTGTATTTGTTCTTTAATCATACACATTCGCCAGCTGCGACACGACCCGAAACGAATACACTATGTTACGTGGGCAATGTCTTTTAGTAATAAGTCCCATAGAAAGAAAGAAATTGTGATTTTAGAAAAGCATGGCATTCCATGATACCCACACTGTCATAAAGGTCCGAGAAGTTCTTTACACTATGGCATGACAATATACAGGGTGTATCAAAACACCCTAGTAATAGGTACTTAAGGGGGTGCTTCAGACCATCAAACTGAACAACTTTCACTATGGAGCCAACATCGAGAAAAAATAAAAAAATCTGCTGTCCCATACATTTTAGTCGAGTCGGTACTGCAGTTTTGTATGGGACAGCTGATTTTCTCGGTTTTGGCCCCATAGTGAAAGTTGTTCAGTTTGATGGTCTGAAGCACCCCCTTAAGTATTAATAGGGTGTTTTGTTACACCCTGTATAGTAGGGTTGGCAACCCTAGATGCGAGGGACGCGGGCGGAGGTCACTAGCACCGAAAAATAGACGCGTGCTCTATTCCTTGCGAACGTTCGCATGCCGTGAAATATGCGTGCGAAAAGTGTTTATACGGTGCTTTTTTTGAGGCGCCGCATATTTCGCACCGCAAAATTGTCATCATCTAAACCTGCCTTCGAGTATGACGGAATCGAAACGGCGACCGCGTACCGGAAAGCGCAGCGTGGGTAGGCCCCTCACACGGTGGACCGACGACCTGGTGAAGGCGGCGGGAACACGTTGGATGAAGGCAGCGCAGGACCGGTCGTTATGGCGATCCTCGGGGGAGGCCTATGTCCAGCAGTGGACGTCCATCGGCTGAGATGATGATGATGATGAAACCTGCCTTCATTAGAATCTTTCTCTATAACCAGGAGCGCTAAAAGAAATACTTTCCGGCCGCAATATAGAAGAACTGTTCACGATCCAAGCCGAGGACACAACACACACACATGCAACATCAAGGTCACACGCTCGTTTCGGTAAAATGATTGATCCAGAAACAAATGATGAAACAAACGCCCTAGACGAACAAGAACTCTCAACAATCACAGCAACACGATCTAAACATAATATATTACAACCTACCGGAAAGATTCAAGAAGAAGCATTAAAGATCGAAGAAGAACTATTAAAGATCCAAGAAGAAACATTAAAGTTCGAAGATGAAACAGATCAACAAAGCAAGCAAGCTTTCTACAGGAAACAAGAGGAAATTACTACTGAACTCGAAGAAGCGGCATTAATTTTACGTGAAGGTACTTCAACGAGCACTACTACTTCAAGTTCAACTACTACTACATCTACTACGTCACTTAAGACTTCTCCAGAAACTACTACTACTACAAGTTCAACTACTACTACATCTACTACAAGTTCAACTACTACTTCTACTACGTCAACTGATACTACAGATGCTACTGCTACTACGTCACCTGATACTACTCCAGATTCTACTACTACTACAACGCTACCGTGGTGTCAAACAACGAAATCGACGACATCGTCGACATCGACCACTACCGTAACAACGACCACTCTACCACCGAAGTTAGATATTCCAGCACTAATGGCCATCATATCAAACTTCACATATGATTGGTTGGCGAATTTGACAAGGTCTGTCAATGAGACGCTGCTCAAGAAGGGGTTTCCTACTTGCGCAGAGTTGACAACACCAACCCCTCTTACCACCTACGGTGAGAATATGACTGGGACTTTAATGGGGAAGGTAGGTTTTATAATGCACTAATATCCCAATTTCAAATATTATTGATTATTATCTTACTTATCTTATCTTGTTGTGGGGGCTGGCAAGCCAGCAATACTTCGGCCCAGTGGGATCTTTTGTGTTAGCCCCAATACTTTTTGCTTTCTTGACCCTTCAAATACATGGTCAATGAAGGAGGCAATACCATTGAGGGGAAGAAACCTAAGATCTCCCGGTTTTGGATATCCATCACCGAGGAGGCTCATTGATTATTAAATGAGATGGCCGTGGTGGTCCAGTGGCGAGTAACCTTGCCTGCCGTGCAGAAGGCGATGGTTCGATCCCCGTCCAGGCCGACTGGTACCAATGAGTTTTTTGAAATTTATGTACGATTTGTAACACCACTGGCTTTTCGGTGAAGGAAAACATCGTGAGGAAACCTGCAAGCTTCCATTTCGAGGCATGTATTGTGCCCACTGTCCATTTTATGTGGCCACGGGCTCACTCCCCGTCACACTGGACATAGTTTCGGTACTAGTGAAACGTGGATGTTCTGAGGTTTCGGAATATCTCTGTCTGACTGCCCCCTCGGGGAAAATTGTCGTGAGCATATGCTGAATGATTATAAACATGTTACAGCCATGTTGTGCTGTTTCAAATCAAAACGTCCCATCGTCCCTTTAAGACACAATAGGTTGAAAAATTTCGTTCTCTGGGTGGCGTAATTGGAAAACGTAATTCCCCGGTTTGGAAGATTACGGGTTCAAGTCCGGCCCGAGACTTAATTTTTCAATCTTTAAAGAAGATTGGCAGATTTGGACCCAGCTATTTTTTACGAAAACTAAAAGCCATTCAGGACGGCGGTCATAATTATTATAAAAAGAAAAAATTCAGGGATTTTTTAAAAAAACCTTCCACATCTCCAGAAGTCCGGAGTCAAAAAGCAGTAATTCGTCCAAAAAGCAGTAGCAAAACGCAACCACGACAGCTATTTTCATCTAATATTTTCACTGAGATATTTTTGGTCGTTAGAGGGAGGTTACACGTTCAGTATTTCGTCATTCTGGTCCATCAGTCTGGTCTGAATGACGGGAGAATGATGGACTGACGGAATGATGGTAAACCATCCATCCAGACTGATGAAAATTAAATATAATCATTTCCGTCATTCCATTGTGAATGATGAAATATGATCGTGTACCCACTCATCATTCTGGCGTCATTCAACGATCGACCAGAATGATGGACCAGACTGATGAAATACTGACCGTGTAACCTCACTCTTACGGAACGTGTATGGCTTGGTTGAACTGATAGTGTGTGTGATTTCATTTTCTTCCATTATCATAATTATGGTACGGTTATCGTGAATTTTCATTAAAATAAACACAATGAATGCGTAGAAGATTGAGTGGACTGTAAAGATTATGAGTTTCACACACTTGATTAGAGGTCCCGAACATGAATGAAACTTAGTAATACGTGTAGAATGAAACTAAACTAACAAAAAAGTAAATTGGTTGTAAGTTGTAACCTGTAGAAGTTGGGGGAAAGGTATTTCTCCTTATGATACTTTTTGTATCAAGTGTGTGAAACTAATAATCTTTCTTATTAGATAGTCCACTCAATGTTCTACGCATTAATTCTGTTTATTTTAATGAAAATTTACGATAACCGTACAATATTATGATAATGGAAGAAAACGAAATCACACACACTATCAGTTCAACCAAGCCAAATACGTTCCGTAACGTCCAAAAAATACCTCATTGATAACATTAAATGAAAATAGCTGTCGTGGTTGCGTTTTGCTACTGCTTTTTGGATGATTTGTCTATTTTACTAGTAATTTCTACTTTCGAATCCGGACTTCTGGAGATGTGGAAGTTTTTTTAAAAAATGCCTTAATTTTTTCTGTTTATAATAATTATGACCGCCGTCATGAAGGGCTTTTAGTTTTCGTAAAAATGGCTGGGTCCAAATTCGCCAAACTTATTTCAACTATCTAGCTATTACGGTTCGAAAGTTACAGACCTAAATAGGTAGGACAGACTGACAGATGGACGGACTGTTGGACGGACAACGCAGGCTTAGTTATTAGGGTCTCGTTTTTACCCTTTTGGTACGGAACCCTAAAAAGGAAAGAATTTATATTTCTACAGGCCATTTGTGTAGGTATCTTTTTGTTTTTTTTAAAGTGTTTTTTCTGCGGCCTCGAAGAAGTTGGTCTACCTCGGCGTGCTTACTGCGCGGACGCATTCGCCGGTGATTTCCTGCCGCTCATGCCCGTCGAAGCTAAAGCCAGGGGTATGCTCTCGAAGTACAGGAAATACTGCCGTTATAAAAATAAGCAGTGAGTAACACCACGCCTGGATCAGAACCACAGAGACTGTATTATACCACAGCATAACAACATTAGGGACGTTGGCTGTCCACCATACTACATCTACAATATTGCTCCCACGCCCCATACTTTACTGATCCCACCGGTGATGCTCAAAGCATCGCTCTATTACTGAGGTGCCATGAGCATCACCGGTGGGATCAAAAGCAAATTTTTTCAGGGTATTTTTTGGCTCAGTCGCAAAATGTCCCTCGTTCGAAAAACGACCCTTTCTCAAAATGTCCCCTTTTCAAAATTATCTTATAAATGAAAATTTGGTGAGATTAATAAAAATAAGAAAAGATCCCTCACTGAAGTACCCTGCATACCCCCCCCCCCCCCCCCCTCCCTCAACCTTCACCCCACCCCGGCACCACCCATCCCCACCTCTCCTCACCCCCGCGACCTTGACTTTGAACCCACAACACCCCCTCATACACCCCTCAACACCTCACCAAAATCTTCATTTATAGTGGAATTTTGAAAAAGGGACATTTTGAGAAAGGGACATTTTGGCGAAAGGGACATTTTGAGAAAGGGACATTTTGAGAAAGAGACGTTTTGAGAAAGGGACGTTTTGAGAAAGGGACGTTTTGAGAAAGGGACGTTTTGAGAAAGGGACGTTTTACGAACAAGGGTCATTTTGAGAAAGGGACATTTTGCGACTGAGCCTATTTTTTTGGGGGGCCAGATACAAACTGTGAATGCTATTTCTTAACAACTATAGAGTATCCTCTACAAAATAGCATTCAGTTTGTATCTGGCGCCCAAAAAATCCCCGAAACAATACCCCGAAAAAATTAGATTTTGATCCCACCGGTGATGCTCATGGCCACACAGAGAAGAAAACGTGATCCCACCGGTGGTGATGCGCATGGCAGCCAACGTGTTTAATTCGGTTATGGATGTTATATGTTTGTGCCGTTGTTGTATGATTCCCATAACAAAAAGCCTAACTTGGGAACATTACAGTGTATGTGCCTGTGAACGTTATTTATTTATTAAACTAAGGCTCAATTCCCACTGGCGCAGACTCGTAGTCGTAGCGACGCGACGCGAAATAATTCGCCCCATTGAACCGTGAATGTTAGCATTTCTGCGCGCGGTGACGCGCGAACCCGAGCGACCCTTGCAGGCGAAGACGCGCGCATTCGCGCGCAGACGCGCGTCGGTGAGCGTTTTCAAATTTTCGCAACACAAATTCGTACCGTATTAATAGAGAAATAGAGATGAATTTGGAACGGTTAAAAAACATGACGCTTCACGCCGCGTCGCGACGCTTCGACTCTGCGCCAGTGGAAATTGAGATAGATAGATAGATAGATAAACAATTTATTTGCAAAAGTAACACACATAAGTTCACAACAATTTTACAAACAAGAATACAACGAGACATAGAATAGAACAACATGTAATTTATTGTATGCTACAGCAGCAAATAGGTCCCAGCTCAACATAGACCTTGCCCGAGAGCAGGGTCCCAGATAACATTTAGCCGTCCTAATGACGTCTTTTTACAGTCTTGCTCGACCTAGGTGACGTACATTTTCGACGTCTGTAGGCCCGATAAAGGACGTACATTTGTCACAACCTAATGACGTCGGATCAAGACGTCCGTAGGCCGTTGTATCAAGACGTACGTAGGCCGTCGTATTAAGACGTCCGTAGGCCGTCGTATCAAGACGTCATTAGGTTGTGACAAATGTACGTCCTTTATCGGTCCTACAGACGTCTAAAATGTACGTCACCGAGGTACGAGACTAGACGTACTTAGGACGTCATATCAAGACCGATCCAGGGACCTTAGGGTGCGTCCACAGCTGACGAACGCTCCGCGAATGTGCAGCTCGCAAGCGGCTCGCGAGTTGCGCATTTGCGGCGCGTTCGCCAGATGTGGACGCACCCTTAGGCTGCCTGTCCATTGACGCGAGCTGGCTGGCGGAGCGGGGAAGCGGAGTTTTACTAACCAATCAGGATTGCATAAAACCTCGGCCGAGATTCGGCCGAGCTCCTGATTGGTTAATATTTTCCTCGCTACACCGCTCCGCCAGCCAGCTCGCGTCAATGGATAGGCAGCCTTAGACTGAGATTCAGAGACAAGATTTGAGTATAAGATCCTACTTCGATATGTCAAAATTTTATTGATTTTTACATATCAAAATAGAAACTAATACTCAAATTTCGTTTCTGAATGTCAGCCGTAGAATGACGTTCCTAGACTACGGTGGAGTGAACTAGGGTTGTAAATAAATAAATTAATGAACACCGAAATGTAAAATTTTATTTAAAGATTTTACTTTTAGTAAAAGATGTTCTGGAGCATGCTGTAGCCAGGTTTTGATGCTAACTTCGACGCCCTCTGCCGTTGCAGTTGCAGTTGTGCTAACAACGCCTTCTATAAAGAAACAAGAAAGATACAATTTATTAATTGTATAAAAATGGTCGTGGGAGTAGCACCCACGCACACAGGGCTCCGTATCTTTTTATTATTTGCCAAGATACCTAGATGCCACAACAACAAACTGAATATGTTATGAGGCTACCTCAGTAGGCCTTGCATACCACCTCCGAGAAAACGATAAAAATCGAGATGTGCCACCATCCTTATTAATTTACGTATGCCAGAAAGAGCGCGCATGACGTTTTTCTCGTTTAAACGCTTTGTCGTGGATGGCATGCTAGCCGTGCTGTTGTGGAGTTGTTTACAGTTGTTGAGATTATACCGCTGTGATATACTGAAAAACGGATGGACAGCATAGGCTTAATAATAGGGTCCCATTGACAACCTATGTGTACGGAACCCTAATAATAATTCATTAAAACTAATTATTTGAATTCCAAATAGTGCAAAGATATTGAATGGGGGATTGACGCAAACAATATTGAGATAGTATTGGAGAATTTCGGTAGGTACTTATGTACTCACTTACAATGCAGTCTCTGAGGCGTAGAGTGCAAAAAACTTTTTCGATTTTGGTTTTCGTTGCAGTTTTCATTCCATAGAAATTGTACTCTGCAACTAGCTTGTCGGAAATGTAGGACTTCATTGTACGTGGCACTTTACTGGAAACATCTCGACCTGACACCTGTAAAAAGAAATAAGTTAGTTAGGTACTTGTAAATCAAACCAAAATTATTTTCTTAGACAATATATAAATAACTAGTGGACCCGTCAGCGGCCCCTCCCCAATCACCGGCACCCCTCCCCTCCTGCTATACAATTCTATATCCAACCCTTTAATAATTCTCTGCGTTATTAAATAGAAGCGTCGTCGTAGTTAATTCATACAAGCATCCCGAGAAGCCAGGTTCCCCAAAACTGAAAACTGACTAGCGGGGCTAGTACGCCAACCCACGATAGCGTCATATAGCTCTATCACGCTCTTTCTATTGGGGCGCGAACGAAAGAGATAAAAGACTAAATTTGGCAGATGAATGTGTTAAATGTCGCTATCGCCGGTTGGCGTACTAGCCCCAGAAGCCGTAGCATCATAGTGTAAAGAACTAATAGTGGTGAAGCTCAGCGGTCGCGGCAGGCCAATCGTGCGGGGCGTGCGGGGGCCGGGAGGAGTGCCTCCCGACCCACGTTGCCTGCGCGCGTATCTTAACAGCGAATTGAATTAGCGTACGCCCGTACCCCGCATGCCGCGCGGGCATAGACCCGACCGCTGAGCTTCATCACTATTATTTTATTTACACTATGGTAGCATGCTACACGTGATACGGCTGTATCACGTCTTTTATCTCGTTCGTTCGTGCGCAAATAGAAAAAGAGCGAATGTGTGATAGTGCTGTATCACGGTAGCATGCTACCCATGCAGGAAAGGGATAAAATACGTACCTACCAGTTCCGTAAAACACTTGCTGCACACCATAAAGTTTCAAATTTTCGCTGGGGGACGTGTTGAGATTGAGGATCAGCTCAAAAGCTTTGGGCCTTTTTATGACCGGCCATTACACTTCACACCATCGTGGCTTCAGCCACTCTGAATCCACAATAGAAATAGCACCGCCACCGCAAACAATAAACTGGATCACTGCGCACTTGGCTGGGCGGTCCTCGTCCATTACTAACACACTTTAGGTTCAATTTCTTTGAATAACACTAACTCAACAACAAAAAGGACTCCGCGACACGTCCGATGCGCATAGAAAAATGGCGCGACTGAGCTGAGAAAAAAGGAGGCAAGTCCGTCCGTCCGTCAGTATAACGTCCAACTTGCGTCCAACACAGGACGTATACTGGCTGACGGTAAAATGACGTTCCTAGTACCAACTAGTACGTACTTCTACGACCAACATCGGACTATTCGGACTGACTGTATAAGTACCTTAAAATGACGTCATTTTTAAGTCGCCGACCGTAAATGTTATCTGGGGTGTTGGTTTTCAGATGAAACCTTTTTAGTAGGTAGTAGTCAGACGCAGCGACCAAAGAAGTGAGTGATAAATGATAATAAATAATTAAAATGTAAGTTTAAATGAAATACAGTTATGGAAGATAGTGTAAAAAAAGTGTAAAAAAGAATCTGAAAAATATTATAATATATATTGAGCCTAAGAGTTTACCCATCAAACTGAACAACTTTTACTATGGCCCGTTTTCAGACATCCAATAAAAAAATCTGACGTATATAAACAAAAAAAGCAAAACATACAGACAGCCAAAGTCCTTCTCATATTATTTTTGAAATAATTATTAAAATCGGTTTAAATATCTAAATATCTTGGACAATGTCACACAAATTATCTAGCCACATTTAAAGTACCAGAATCTAGCCTGGACTTGTATTATGATGACTAGACAACGATATAGAATACATATATAAATACAAACATCCATGACTCGGGTACAAATATTCATTATTCATCATACAAATATTTGTCCCTTACGGGATTCGAACCCGCGACCCTCAGCACAGCAGGCAGGTTCACTAACGACTGTGCTACCGAGCCGTCAAACGGTTTAGTTTTGGAGGAGGAAACAGGGAAATGCGAAATGCTGATTTCGTCGACTTTTTATCTACAGGGTGAAATTGATATCATTGGAATCCTTTTAAACTAAGAGTCTACCCATCAAACTGAACAACTTTTACTATGGGAGCAAACCGATCGGAGCAAAATCAGCTGTTGCATACATTTGAGTCGAGTAGGCATTGCAGTTTAGTATGGGACAGCTGATTTTTTAGTTGCTCCGATCGGTTTGCTCCCATAGTAAAAGTTGTTCAGTTTGATGGGTAGACTCTTAGTTTAAAAGGATGCTAATGATAATGATATCAATTTCACCCTGTATAAAATCGGTCCGAGCTGCAGTTTTCTCTTTTGCACTCTAGTGGGAGGGGTTTATGGGTGGGGTGATCGGAAAAATACGTATGTATACAGTCGGAAAAGTGACCCTTTTCTCTAAATTAGCATTTCAGCCCACCTATCCTCTTAAATGTGATTAAATAATTTGTGTGACATATAATAAAATATCTTGGACATTGGTGTCGATTCGAACTGTGCCACGACTTAACTAAATTTATACCTGCCGCGCAAGGACTGGTGTCGCCTCAACAGGCTAAGGACCGGCCACGGCAGGTGCAACTACCTCCGACACAAATGGGGCTGGACGGAGTCCCCTTTATGTGACTGCGGGACCGAAGACCAGACGATGCAGCACATACAACAACGGTGTCCCCTTCGAGCTTATCCGGGCCGTCCTGAGGACCTGACGCACCTGACACCTGAGGCCCTCCGATGGCTTCAGACGCTGGATGTGGACTTATAAACTATATGCCTACAAAACGAAACTCGCCATACGAATAAATAAATAAACTAAATTTATGCCTGTCACTTTCTAAAATAAGATTAAGAAAAGAGACGGAAAACCAACCGCTGACTTTAGTGCTGTCAAAGTGACGTTACACGCCCAAAAACGCCTTAAATAAGATGGCATCATATTTTGGGCGTGTAACGTCACTTTGACAGCACTAAAGTCAGCTGTTGGTTTTCTGTCTCTTTTCTTAATCTTATTTTAGAAAGTGACAGGAATAAATTTTGTTAAGTTAAGTCGTGGCACAGTTCGAATCGACACCAATGTCCAAGATATTTTATTATATGGTATAAAAACTTTTCAGCCCTTACTATATGGAGAGAGGAGACACTAGAAGCGTGTGGGGGGCATGGACCGGCGGGTGCGCAGTCAGGTGGATAGATCTCAGCGGGATTTACACCCAGAGGACGTGCCGCATCAGGTCCAAGCCGGTCCTTGGCAAGCACTACGGCAGCAAGAGGATGGCCAAGTTGGAGCTGGCGTTGCAGGTGATAAGTTTTGGGAAGTGTTCCTTATGGGATGTGATGCTTATGGAATGTGGATCTTATGGGATGTGGTCCTTGTGGAAATAGTATTTATGGGAACTGGTCCTTATGGGAAGTGAACCTTATGGGAACTTGTTGTCAGCATCTGACCATCAATTTGTCTTTGTAGAAACCGAACTGTTATTTAGCTGTAAGTTCTCCAAAAAGGAAATAAATAAATAAAATCAATAAATAAACTGGTCCTTTTGGGAAGTGGTCCTTATGGGAACTGGTCCTTATGGGAAGTGATCTTTATGGCAAATTGTCCTTATGGGAACTGGTCCTTTTGGGAAGTGGTCCTTATGGGAAGTGGTCTTTATGGGAAGTGGTCCTTATGGACAGATAGATGACAGTTTGACACTAATGTAAAAAAAAGAGATTTTGAGATAGAGTACCTAAGAACTTACCTAAGTGCTTTTTTTACATTTTTGTGTTATGTGATTCTGGTATACAGGGTGTATAATAAAATAGGACAGTTACTTAAAGGGGTGCTTTAGATCATCAAACTGAACAAGTTTTAATATGGGACCAACACTGAAATCGCGAAAAAAAAATCAGCTGTCCCATACAAAAGTGCAAGCATAACTCGACTGAAATGTATGGGACAGCAGATATTTTTTTCGCGATTTCGATATTGGTCCCATAGAGAAAGTTGTTCAGTTTGACGGTCCAAAGCACTCCTTTAAGTAGCTGTCCTATTTTATGTTACACCCTGTATACAGGGTTACTTTTTATTGAGTGCACAAACTTTCAAAACGTATTAGGTATCGTTAATAGACGCCGAAAAAAAAATTAAAAACATTTTTGTTTTTTTGCTAATTTTATCTCTTATTTTGGCCATCCCGTAAACTTGAATAATTAAAAATTGCTGTGCTGATCGTACTGTTGATAACAACCGCGCCGATCGAGGAAGCGAGTTAGGGCTCTTACAGACGAGCGACACTTTGCTGTCGCGGTGGGTCGCAGAGCGTCGCGCTCATACATTTTACGGTCGCGCGACCCTCCGCGACACCCGGCGACCGCAAAGTGTCGCTCGTCTGTGAGAGCGCTAACAGGTGACAGTATGGTCAGTACAAACGAAACATTTTTAATGAATAAGTTCAGGTGCAGTTATTTTTTTATCTTTATTCTAAACTGGGTTAAACAAAAAAACACGGGTATTCTTAATTTCTATAACCATCACGCTCGCAAAGTTTGTGCACTGAATAAAAAGTAGCCCTGTATACCTATAGTAGTCTTTACTGTTATGTGTATTATTCTCATAAAGTTATTATACCTACCTGTCGGAAAAGAGTAACTGACATGAGTTGTCAAATGACACCGTTTTTTGTGCATTTGTCGGCACTTATCGGCACCCTAAAACTTCGAGTTCTGTGTATAATTGTGAATCTAACGTGAAATCGTAGGTAATTTAATGAAATAGTGTTAGTATATTTCACAAAATAATCTACGACTTCACTTTAGATTCACTAATTATTCACAGAGCACGAATATTTTCCCAGTCGATTGTGCCGATAAGTTCCCGAAAAGGTTCTATTGCCTCGCGTCACGTATCTCTTTCTATTATACAGTGGCGCCGCTAGGTACATCTCGCTCTCTCAGCTGTCAGTTCCTCTATATTATCATTATTCTTCAAAATAACTATTAAATTAAAATAAAATAATAAAATAAATTAAATTAAAATTTATTTCCAGAATGTCGACAACGGCTGCATTATCAGTCCGATGGCTTCCCTGGTGCCATTATCTCGCGGTATTTCCCTCTATGCACGTTTTCATGCTTGCGTGTGTACCGGAAACTGGTGCAACCGTGCTACGGTCAGCCAGCCATGGACGATATACATCGCGATCTTGTCCATGTGTGTTATAGCTAAAGATTTTGTAACAATTTGTTGACGTCATTTTGGTGTTTTGAAAATGCAATTTTTTTGCTAAACCTCGTATTTTTATGAAGGTGGATTGTTTTGTTTATTTTTTTTTAATGTGTGGCTTTACACGTTTTTTTAATATATTTTTTTTAAGTATTCATTTATAAGTATATGCATGGTAAATAATTTTATTGGTTTTTATTTTTTGTGCGTGGATGTTTTGTTCTGAGTTTTCAAAATATCTCTGACTACCCCCTCGGGGAATATAGTCGTGAGCATATGCTTATGCTTTTTAGGTAAACGGTATTTTTGTACTAAATACCGTTTACCTAAAAAGATTCTACATTTAAGTTTTTTACACCCTTTACTGCCTCCGTGGTCTAATGGTTAAGAGAATTGGCTCTCAACACGGAGGTTTTGGGTTCGATTCCCATGGGGGACACCTAGTGATATGTCACTCTGTGCGTTTTTCCCCAGTTGTTGGTTAGGACGTTGCAGGCTGAATCACCTGATTGTCTGAAAAGAAAGATGATTCTGTGCTTCTGATGGCACGCTAAGCCGTTGGTCCCGGCTACTATCTCTGGTGGTAGTAGTCGTTACATAAAAAGCACGTCAGAGGCCGTCAGGCGGTCTGAAAAAACTCTGAAACCAGCGCTCTTTACTTAGACAATGATACATATTCCAGCAAAACGATATTCCAGTGAATAGCTTAGGTTATTTTTTTTTTATGTTTTTATTTGATTCAGGCAAAATTTCAAAATTCAAAATTCAACATCTTTTATTCAAAACTAGCGACCCGCCCCGGCTTCGCACGGGTGCAATGCTGATACTAAATACACTACAGAAAAACTGTTTAAACTGTGTAAAAGCACGTTTTTATAATAAACGCGTCCGATCGCTGCTAAATTCAAAGTGCTATAGGGAAAACCGCGGCCTCAGACGCGCTATTTATAGGCACGCTCTTGCCGCACCGGGCGGCCGGCCGGTACCGCCGCAAACGCTACGTCCCGCAATTTTTAAATCTGTAATATCTTCGAAAATATTCACTTAAATCATACGGTGTAAAGGGCCATATAGATCTATATTAAATGAACAATGTATTCAAGGTATTTAATTGGTTACGGATTAATGGTGTATTGGTTAAAATCGCTTCGAAAATTAGCCATTATTTGTCGTAAAAAGTAAATGACAAAAAAAAGTTATTGTGGGTTATCCATAAGAGATATACATATACCATCACGGACTTTTCTGTAGACCTTTTCAATGTGTACAATACTTAGTACATTATTTTGATAAAACTCGTAGGGTTCAGCCTGCGTTTGCAATGTAAGCGGAAAAAATGTAATTAAGGTGGGTGGACCATGGAAGGCCACGCTCCTTTGAAGGCCAACTATCAAAAAGTCGTAGTTATTGGCATGTAAACACATATTCCTTCGGCTATACACTAAGATCCATCAAACTCAAGGCCACAGATGCGGCGGCGAGTCGCTCGCGTCGCTATTGTGGCAGTGCGATCTCACGCTTCGTAGATTTCGGTCGTCGACGTTACAATTGTTATTCGCGCGCACAGCAAAACGTAAGTTTTTAGTTAGATAACCTATTATTATTTCATATTTTTTTACTGTGAATTGTCGTATAAGGATATGTTTATGGTACTAAAGAAAAAAAAAATAGTTTTGCCTCGATTTAAGTTAAAATATTGGTAGTGTTCCCAGGAAAGCCGGTGGTTCCTTATAAGGCCAATCAAAAAATTTGACAGTTGGCCTTGCTAGGGTACATGGGCCTTACAAAGAACATGTACAAACCATGATCATATGAAAAGTTACTTTTTAGTTATAAATACGTACCGTTACAGTTAAAACAATGTTTTATATTTATAATATTTTTATTTATAAGGGTTATTAAACTTTTTAACTCATATTGAATAGACATTTTTTTAAAAATTATTTTATTATCAGTATATATTTAAATTTCTCTTATGGAAAGTTTATGTCTGAAAATAAACTAAACTAATTTACATGAAAAGCAACGAATATAAAAAATATTTACATGTTAAAAACGGTAAAGTACTTATGTGATAAAGTAAGTATGTGACAAGTTATATATAAGATAGTCATAAGATAGTCTGTCTATAATCATATTTTAAGCAAAAAAAACTTTATAAGAATAAGCCGGTAATTGAATAGATGATTAAATTTTATGCGTATAATTTCAGATTTCAAGAATGTCGGAGTCAAAACCCAGGAAAAGAGGTAGTACATGGGATGAAGACAGTTTAAGACGTGCCATGGAAGCAGTACAAAATAATCAACTTAATACAAATGCTGCAGCGTTGAAGTTCAATATTCCAAGACGCACCCTTAGAAACCATTTAGTAAGCGGTAACAGTACTAAAATAATTGGGAAGACAACTATTCTTACAAAACAATTAGAAGAAGATTTATCGCAGCGAATCAAACGTTTTGCAAAACTGGGTGTACCACTTACGCCTAAATTTATCAGGAAACAAGCCTTTTTATTTTGTGAGAGGTTTAAAATCAAGCACTCGTTCAATATGTCAACAAGAATGGCTGGACGCAAATGGCTCAAAATGTTTTTGGCTCGAAACCCATCAATATCAAAAAGAAAACCCCAGGTAATGAATCCAGCTAGAGCTCAAAAAATGAATAAGCCCATTGTGAAACACCATTTTGAAGAAGTGAAGAAACTCTATGAAGAGCTAGACATTATTGCACATCCAGAACGCTTGTATAACATGGATGAAAAAGGGTGTCGCATTACGGTCCATAAACAAGCTGTAGTTTTGGCTGAAAAAGGGAATACAAGAGTACATCTTGTTGCTCCGGAACACGCCGAGAACGTTACAATAGCGATGTGCGTAAATGCGGTGGGTATTGCTATACCGCCCATGATTATTTTTAAGGGGATTAGGCACAGATCAGAATTAGCATCAAATTTGCCACCTGGAACAAAAGTAAGCATGGCACCCAAAGGCAGCATGACCAGTAGCTTATTCGTAGAGTTCATACAACATTTAGCACAACATAAAGCACCCGGTAAGTGTCTGCTTATCTTTGATGGCGCAAAGTGTCATTTATCATATGAGTCTCTAGAAGAAGCAGATAAAAATAATATAGTACTATACTGCTTACCTTCGAACACCACGCACGAACTCCAACCTCTAGATAAATCAATGAATCGGTCCTTCGAACATCACTGGGATGAAGAAGTTTTGAATTATGTACCTGTGCAATTCTCAAGAGAGAACTTTAAACAAAGCTGCATTTAACAAAATTTTCTCCCGAACATGGCCAAAGTGTATGACTCAAACGAATATAACGAATGGATTCAAAGCCACTGGTTTATACCCCCTTGATCCTGATGTAATACCCGAAGATGCTTATACTCCTTCAATTGTAACAGACCTTTATCGAAAACGTTACAACACCAGATCGACCAACCACTTATATCTGTTCAAGTCTCGCCCCCTGTGTCTGAATTTAAGAAAGTGTCAGAATTGTCGTCTCAGTCTCTAATAGATGAAAGCAGGTCAGCTCATGTTTCTAACGTCTCTTCAATTTTTCCATCAACTTCCAAAGAGAAGATAGTATCGACATCGCCAAAATTTTCAGCTGCAACAGCAAAAAGAAAACCCGTTCTTGTTTCTTACAGTTCTTCAACTGATGCTTCAGACTTAGAAGTAGATATTACGGTCAATGATCAGTGCCGCCCCATGCTGCTAAGTTCAGTACATCGTCTCAACGTCGCAGATACGAAACATGACCCTCAACCATCTCTGTACGATTATCCTCTTCCGAGTACGTCCGGCCTACAAGAAAATATCGTCTGTTCTAGCTCGGAATCTGATCTTGATTTGAATCTTAGTGAATCATTTATCAAAGATAACTACATGGCTAAACTTCAAGTCTCGGATTTATACACTTCTTCTTCGTCATTTGATGATGACCTAGAGCAGAAAAAAGAAATCACTCCGAAAAAACGATTAATACAAAACAAAAGCTCAATTAAAACAAAAGCTCAACTGAAGAGTCATGAGACTAGATCTTCGGATGATGACGAACCGTTAATTAATCTAATAGAGGATAAAGAAAAATCGTTTCATGCTTTTTTGCCTACTCCAAACTACGCTACAATAAAGTCTTCACGTCCACGGCAAAAAGCTATTAATTACAAGGGACAAAGAATAGTTAAAGATTTATTCAAAACTGAAGAAAAAAAGAATGAGATGAAGCAAGCGACGAGTAAGAAAAAAGGAAAGTCTACAATTAAACAAGACCAAAAAAAGAAAACCAAAAATAAAAATGATTCCGTAAAACGGCTAAAAAGAACAGTACAACAAGAAAACAGTAAAAGATCGAAAATAGAGATGAAGAAAAGTGCAGAAGGTGAAGAAAAGGAATGGTACTGTCACGCATGTGGCGAGGATAGAAAGGAAGACATGAGACAATGTACCGAATGTCAAAAGTGGTATCACGAGGAGTGTATGGGTCTCACTAAAAAAGATCTCAAATTTATATGCCCAGATTGTGATTAAAATATCCAAAATTATTATCCTTTTTAGTTTCTAAGTTTGTTTCCGAACTTAATTTTTATTTTGTTGCAATTATTTTCGTTTTTTAATCTTAAGAATCGTTGATTTTAAACATTCCTGACTTCAAGACTGACTATGTACCATAATAAGTTTGTAATAAGTACAGTACTTAGTCTGTAGTGTCTATTATTTTATTATAATTAATATAAGAAAGTCATTGATAATTTTTAGTTTGGCCTTCTTAGGAACATTTTGGCCTTACAAAGAACGGACCCATAAGAAGGCCATTTGAGATAAAAAAAAAGTTTTTAATTTCATTATAATACGCGTTGGCAAGTTATTTGATGTCAATATAATACTCATTACTACTGTTTTTAAATAATTTCCATTAATATATTCTTAGTTATACGATGGTGTTCAAGTAATGTTCGTTGAGTTTTTTATAAATGATAAAAATATATTGAGCATTTAATGTTTTGCTTAAATGAAAGAGCTTATTATGTAGTTTTAGTAAAAGCGAATATATTAATTGTTACAACTCTATTTTTAAGTTGAACGACTGATGTATAATATTGGCCTTGTTTGGAGCCGTGTTCCTTGCAAGGCCATTTGGAAGAGCTTAACAAAACTTAAGTTTAATGAATACTGATTAAAGCTAGGTTAAAAAAAAGTGATTTATATGGTACAAAATAAAACAAAGTATTATTTGATAATTTGTTTTTTTCATTTATCCAGTCAATAAACGAATAAAAAGCGTTTACTCGTTAGAGTGGCCTTCCATGGTCCACCCACTTTATTTACGACATCACATTAGAAACCTCAAAAATAACAGTACTTCTCCACTATTTAATGGATGTTATTATACATATAAACCTTCCTCTTGAATCACTCTATCTATTAAAAAAAACCGCATCAAAATCCGTTGAGTAGTTTCAAAGATTTAAGCATACTGTCACGGCCGCTGTCAAATGTCAAACGTAAAGAAGGCATTCGAAAATTCGGCCGGCTCATTAACAACCGCCGTGGTCTTGCGGTCTAAGGTTCCGCCTCCCATGCTGGGGGGTGACGGTTCGAATCCGATCCGCGCCAAAAATATTTCTAGATTTTTGTGTTTTTAGAAATGTTCTAGAAGGAAGAGAGAGAAGGAATATTTAAAAAGGGACAAAAGGTGAACGTGTCTAGGAACTTCGAGAAAGGAGGCGAAATTACGAATATTTGAAAAGAACCAGAAAAGTGGGCGTGTCTTCGATCGGTTTCGAAAAAGGAACGCGGGGTTAGAACTATCTGGAGGAAAACAATCGAGTAAAGAAAAGAAGATCGAAAAAAGGGTATTCCGGAATGTTCTGCGGGATATAAAAAGGCGGCGAATTTCGACTGGCGGCAGTATTTGATTTAACAGTGAACAGTGCGAAACAAAAGGAAGAAAAGTAAAAGTGGAAAAGTACTAGTGAAGAGAAAAGTGCTAAGAGTGGAACAGTGAGTAGACTAGTGTCAGTGCAGTGCGTGACGTCATAGTGTCGGTGTAGTACGTGACGTCATAGTGTCAGTGTAGTGCGTGACGTCATAGTGTCGTACGTCGTGACGTCATAGCCGTGACGCGTGTCGTGTCGTCACAGTGGTGACGTAGTGGACTGTGAACAGTGACAGTAAGTGGTGCACGGGGAATCCCTGCGAGGAGGACCCGGTGAAGTGAACCGTGTAGGGGAACCTCTGCGAGGTGGACCGTTTGTAAGTGTATCCCAAATAAACTCTGTAAAGTTGGACTTAGCGTTTCACTCCAATCCCGGAACCCGTAGCTCGTAACATTTGGTGTCAGAAGGGTGGGATTGGAGTAAGATGCCGCTGGTGCCAAAGGAGTTAAAGGGTGTCACCACCCGGGCCATGTGGCCCTTGGGACAGAGGTGCAGCGAACCCCAGAGAGGAGATCTGAAGGGGGCGAAGTGCAGCGCACTCCGGAGCAGAACCCCGGAAACTTCCTCTATCAAATCCAGCGCATGATGGAAGACCAGGCTCGCCGTCAGGAGGAGCAGGCTCGCCGGCAGGAGGAACAGTTTCGCCGGCAGGAGGAACAGGCTCGCCGGCAGGAGGAACAACTGCACGCACTAAAGGAAGAGCAGGCTCACCGTCAGGAGAAGCAGGCACGCATGGTGGAAGAACAGGCTCGCCGCCAGGAAGAACAAATACGCACGATGCAGGAGGCGCTTCATAAGGATATTACGAAAGGCTTGCAGCAGGCAGTAGAGAGAGTCGAAGCCGTAGAAGGGAGGTTGGATCGTGTGAAGGGCGAGTTCGAAGGGAGGTTTGACCGCGTGGAGGGTGAGTTTGCCAAAATCCGGCGAGAAGTTGAACAGAGCAAATCTCATAGCCGTGTCGCTGCTGTTTTTGACTCACCCATGCAACCAAAAGGCGTGAAGACTCCGGTTTACGATGGACTGACGTCATGGCCCGCCTTCAAGCTACAATTTGAGACAGCGATGAAAGTTAATGGCTGGGGCAGGGAAGAGGCGGAGCCTGCGTTGATATTAGCACTCCAGGGACAGGCTCTCACAGTACTAGAAGCCGTGGGTGCTGGAGGAAACCTGTCGTTTGACAATCTTTTTGGAGCTCTGGAGGCTAGATTCGGCGATGGGCATATGGAACACGTGTATCGGGCGCGGTTGAAGGAACGTAACCAACATGCTAACGAGAGTCTGCAGCAATGGTCCGTGGAAGTGGAGAAGCTTGTGCGGAAGGCTTTTCGGTCATCACCGGCAGTCATTGATGACATGCTCCTGCAGACCTTTACGGATGGGATACGGGACCCGGAGGTGCGAGCTGCAGTGCGACTTGGGCACCATGTTACACTCAGGGACGCTGTTGCTCATGCATTGGAAGTGGAAGCTGTACGTCAGGATCCACGTTCCGGTCGACGCAGGGAGATTGTGGTGACTGGAGCGTCAGCGCCGAGAAATCGGAGTGACAATTATTTATGCTACAAGTGTGGTGAACAAGGGCATATTCGTAGCTCCTGTCCGAACCGATCAGGCCGCCGTTATGTGTGCTACAAGTGTGGTGAACGAGGGCATATTCGCAGCTCCTGCCCGGGGCGCACAGGCCGTCGTTATGTGTGCTACGAGTGTGGTGAACGGGGGCATATTCGCAGTTCCTGCCCGAAGCGTACAGGTCGTCGGGACATAGGGGTCTCGACTGATGAGCAGCAGGAGAACTGGAGGACGTTGGCCGGCTATGTTGCAAACCCAATCATTAGAGTCAGGCAAATATCGGACGGAGATAGTCTGCTAGTTGAAGGAGAGGTCAATGGTAGAATCTGTCAACTAGCTGTGGATACCGGAGCTTCGAGGACGGTGGTCAATGCTCGACTGATAAGCGAAATGGAAAGTTATCAGGAGAAACGACTTCTGCAGCGAACCAAACTACAGTTAACGACTGCGACCGGCCAGCGCATACCAGTTAAGGGGGAGTTGGGAGTTTCGATTACGATCGGTGAGACTCTTTTCAAACATGAGGTAATTGTAGCTGAGATAGTGGACGATTGCATCATTGGCTTGGATTTCTTACAAAATCACCAGTGCAACATAGACATAAAGAACGGAGTGCTACGATGTAATACAGAGGAGGTTCCGATGAAAGGTGGATCATCGGAAAAGGTCTACCATGTGAGAAGAATGGTTCTCGAGCCTGGATCACAGAACTTGGTACCTGTTGTTTTGCCCAAGAGTAACGATGGGAGCTGTGCTGTGATGGAAAAGGTTGAAGCTGGGACTTGTTGGATTCCGGTGAGGAAAGTTGTTGGACCAGTTTCTTCTGCTCCGATCCTGATACCTAACGTTGGAGATATGGACCTGACGATTGGGAAGGGGGAGGTTGTTGATCACTGTGGAGATAATCCTCCTAGGAAGCAGAAGGCCGAGGGGGATGTCGTATCGAAAGTTGTAGAAGACTCCAGCAAGGACCTGGCGAAGCCACAGGCTGTGATAGCGAAGAACTCGCTCTCTAAGAACGGCGCACATATTGGTAAAATAGACCCGGTGAAGCATGCAAACAATACAGGAGACGTAGCGCCAGTCAATCAGCAGCTTAGGCGCATTCCGTTTGCTCGTAAGAAGGAGAAGCGTCCGAAGTTACAATCAAGTTGGAAAAGGCCATATGAGGTAGTGACCAGGATGAACGTCGGCCAATACCGATTCCGGCGTCCGCCAGGGAGCCCGTTGAAGTTAGTGCACGTTGACCGGTTGGCTCGATATTTCAGCAGTAATGATGCTCGGGACGAGCAGAACTAAGGGAGGGGCAGTGTCACGGCCGCTGTCAAATGTCAAACGTAAAGAAGGCATTCGAAAATTCGGCCGGCTCATTAACAACCGCCGTGGTCTTGCGGTCTAAGGTTCCGCCTCCCATGCTGGGGGGTGACGGTTCGAATCCGATCCGCGCCAAAAATATTTCTAGATTTTTGTGTTTTTAGAAATGTTCTAGAAGGAAGAGAGAGAAGGAATATTTAAAAAGGGACAAAAGGTGAACGTGTCTAGGAACTTCGAGAAAGGAGGCGAAATTACGAATATTTGAAAAGAACCAGAAAAGTGGGCGTGTCTTCGATCGGTTTCGAAAAAGGAACGCGGGGTTAGAACTATCTGGAGGAAAACAATCGAGTAAAGAAAAGAAGATCGAAAAAAGGGTATTCCGGAATGTTCTGCGGGATATAAAAAGGCGGCGAATTTCGACTGGCGGCAGTATTTGATTTAACAGTGAACAGTGCGAAACAAAAGGAAGAAAAGTAAAAGTGGAAAAGTACTAGTGAAGAGAAAAGTGCTAAGAGTGGAACAGTGAGTAGACTAGTGTCAGTGCAGTGCGTGACGTCATAGTGTCGGTGTAGTACGTGACGTCATAGTGTCAGTGTAGTGCGTGACGTCATAGTGTCGTACGTCGTGACGTCATAGCCGTGACGCGTGTCGTGTCGTCACAGTGGTGACGTAGTGGACTGTGAACAGTGACAGTAAGTGGTGCACGGGGAATCCCTGCGAGGAGGACCCGGTGAAGTGAACCGTGTAGGGGAACCTCTGCGAGGTGGACCGTTTGTAAGTGTATCCCAAATAAACTCTGTAAAGTTGGACTTAGCGTTTCACTCCAATCCCGGAACCCGTAGCTCGTAACAATACAAAGGGACATAGGGACAGAGAAAGCGACTTTGTTTTATACTATGTAGTGATGATAATATCATATAGATAGCTTTTTGACGTCATTTTTTGACTCTACCACCGCGTCGGAAGGTGTTCCGTTGAGAGAAGATGCGGCCAGAAACTCTACAACTCTGCAACAGTACAATATAAAATAAATTATCACGGGCACATATTATAAATACCTTATCCAAAAATACATAAAAATATAAATTACGAGCTTTTACCCGCGACTTCGTCCGCACAAATTATATACTAGATTTTAAGTCAGATCATAAGCTATCAAACAAAATAAGTTTCATCAAAATCGGTTCAGTAGTTTTTGCGTGATACTCGAACAAACAAACACCCAAACAAACAAACAAACAAACAGACGGTAAACAGTTGGGTGATTTTACTTATACAGGTTAAAAATTAAAATAGGACAGCTACTTAAAGAGGTGCTTCAGACCATCAAACTGAACAACTTTCTCTATGGGACCAATATCGAAATCGTGAAAAAAAAATCTGCTATCCCATACATTTCAGTCGAGTTATGTTTGCAGTTTTGTATGGGAGAGCGGATTTTTTTTTCGCGATTTCGATATTGGTCCCATGGAGACAGTTGTTCAGTTTGATGGTCTGAAGCACCCTTTTAAGTAGCTGTCCCATTTTATTGTACACCCTGTATACTGAACAACTTTCCCAAAAGAAGGAAAATTCGCAAAAAAATACTATTTATACTAAACGTTCGATCAGCTAATTCCATTTTAGTACTTATGGTGCGTAAATAAAAAAAAAAAGTTTTTAATTTCCTTTACGTTTCTTGGGAAAGTTGTTCAGTATCATGGCTACAATCACCCCTTAAGGGTATTCTACCGTTGGCGCGCTCCATACAAACGTAGTATGGTGATATTTTCAATACTGTCCAATGAAAGCCAATTAAATTTTTCAAAAACAATCTAGTAACTAATTTCTATGTCGGTATGAAGTCAGATTTTCGATAAAATTTATAGTTTTAAAGTTACAGTGCCACAAATATTTCCATACAAATCTTAAATTAATCCTAGCATTGAAACTGTATATTTCAACGAAAATCTGACTTCATACCGACATAGAGATTAGTTACTTGATTGTTTTTGAAAAATTTCATTGACTTTAATTAGATAGTATTGAAAATATCACCATACTACGTTTGTATGGAGTGCGCCAACGGTAGAATAGCCTTAAAGTAATGCAACTGTTTACCCTAACACCCTGTATTATGTGGTTTAATTTACCTAATGGTAAAGATACTTTTCCTTCAACCTGTATGAGAACAATAAAATTATAAATGTTTTCGTCTCTAGAGGTATTTGTAAACTATCTACCTCTAATACAGAACAATTGTACTCATTCAGTAAAATGTAGTTATACAACGTGTTAATGAATAAGCGCAAAACCTCATACACTCCAACTGCGGGGCTAGTACGCCAACCCGCGATAGCGACATTTAACACATCCATCTGTCAAATTTTCGTTCGCGCGCAAATAGAGAGTGGAAGCGTGATAGGCTGATAGCGCACGCTATCACGTTTTGGCGTGCTAGCTAGGCTGATTTATAACAAAATAATTAAATGGAAACAATAATTTCATTATTTTTATAATTAAAATTTAAAGTTATTCGCATTTTAAGTTTTGAGGCAAAAATGATTTGTTATCATTTCAGCAATGGATGAATGTGCTAACGTGCACATGGATACCTTTTAAATCTTGGTTTGGTAGTAAGTAGGGCGAGTGTGCCCGTGCGGTAGGTTGACATCGGGTTTAGTAAATTTTATATTTTACAAACAAATTATTTAATCTAGAATTAAACATTTTAACGGGTTCTTACCGCGTTTTGGTATTTGTGAGTTCCCGATATTTCGGCAGTGTTACAACTGCCAAGCTGCACTGCCGAAATATCGAGAACTCACAAATACCAAAACGCGGTAAGAACCCGTTAAAATGTTTAATTCTAGATTAAATAATAACCGCGTAACTCTCAAAAATTATTTAATATTTTGAAACAAATTACCTATGTTGAAACCATGATAATTCGATTCAGCTCTCGATTCTAAACAAACTACTTTCTAGTTTTGCGTTAATTCATTAACACGTTGTACCTACAGGTATTGTTAAATAGGTCGGTTAAAATTTTCAATGAAATCTGAGCATTGAGTTTTTAGCTGGCGATTAGATTAGATGTTAAAAGGTTTTTTTAATAGAAAGAGTGCAATTATGTGTTTTACTTTATAGTTTAAAACAGTCATACAGGGTGTAAGAAAAGTGGTTTAGGAAATTTTTTTACTATGGAGCCAACATCGAGAAAAAGTTAAAAAATATGCTGTGTCATAAAAAACTGCAGTACCTACTCGAATCAAATGTGTGAGACTGCTGATATTTTGAAATTTATTTTCAGCATGGTCTTCATAGTGAATATTGTTCAGTTTGATGGTCTAAACCTAAAATATTACTATAGGGTGTTTTGTTACACCCTATATACAGGTTGTTTCAGACCATCAAACTGAACAAATTTCTCTACAGAGACAAATTCTAACTCGAAAAAAACAGCTGACCCATAATTTGAGTCGAGTAGGATTGCAGTTTTGTGTGCAACAGCTGATTTTTTATGTGTGTTTATTTAATAGTTTACAGCAGTCATCAGTAGTGTGTAATAAAAGTGGTTTAGATTAGACCATCTTTGAACTGAACCGTTTTTACTAGGAACCAACATCGAGAAAAAATTAAGAAATATGCTGTGTCATAAAAAACTGCAGTACTTACTCGAATCAAATATATTTTGAAAATAGGGATGATGACTGATCCTGGAAATTCATATCTTATAACGAATTCTAAGAAAAGGCTAAATTAAATAAATAAATGTTAAAACGAAATTACAATCAAACAGAAAACAAAAAGTTATAAGCGATTGAAATATGTTTTTTATACTCTTCTATCTTTTTCATGCAAATCAGATGTTTGTATGACACTTCGTTATTATTTGTATTAAAATACGAGGGTACTACGTCACTCCCTTCATATATCTGCCTCTCGCTCTAACCGTAAATTTTAAACACTTATATTTCGGTTATTTTTGAAGATATTAATTAATCTGTTTCACTTTAGTGTTTAAGATATCAAACAGTTTTAAAAAAAGAAATAAAATATAAATTGTCATCATCCCTATTTTCAGCGTGGTCTCCGTAGTGAATATTGTTCAGTTTGATGGTCTAAACCTAAAATATGAGTGTTTTGTTACACCCTGTATACAGGTTGTTTTTTAAGGGGATGATCAGACCATCAAACTAAACAACTTTCCAGCGGCGGACTAAGCCCGCCGGAGGCCCGGGGCGGCAAAACTAAATGAGGCCCCCGGACTTTCCAGAAATTGATATCTACAATTCTTTCGAGCTGTGGCAAAAACTTAACATCGGAGCCCCTTCCTTCCATAGGTATAGGTAGCAAGTATTTTGTCCCAGGGAGATCCAGGTCCTACAACACGGAGCGAGCGAAGCGAGCCTGACATTCGTACAATGTAAAACCTAGAGCGAGCGAAGCGAGCTCGAGATTTCACTGAATTCTGGAGCGGGCCAAGCTAAGTGAAATTTTACTGCAATAAAATGAGATCAGTGGAATAAGATTTAAATCATTGAGCAAGCGAAGCGAGCTCGAGTTTTTTTACGACTTAAAATCTGGAACGAACAAAGTAAGCTCAAGATTTAACTGCACACCAACAGTGCAACTGCAACTGTATACTATGAAAAGACATAGGTACCATCCAAAACCAAGAAAGAGCGAAGCGAGCTCGAGACTTCACTGAATTCTGGAGCAAGCAAAGTGAGCTCAAGATTTTAGTGCAATTTGTCTAGCCAGGAGCGAGCGAAGCGAGCTCGAGATTTTGCTTCATTATAACTCGACTTTTTCAGCTCATGCCGAAATCGAGGCGATTGATGTATTAAACAAATAGCTGAAATGAGCTTATAATATAATGGTTATAATAACTCGATTGTAGAGCTCACCTTGTAATAGAGTAGGTGAGTATATTGGCGTATAAAATTCTGATTCTATAAGATAATTAAGATTCTATAATTATGACTGGGTTGTAGCATGAACTCAGTCTCAAAGCACAGAAAGCTATCAAAAAAACCAAGCGAGCGAAGCAAGCTCAAATTTTCGAAACACATTCTAATTCCAACCACATTGACCTTTCAAGAAGCGAGCTCATAATTATGCTAAATACATAACAACTTGAAAAAGATTGAGCGAGCAAAGCGAGCTCGCAAATTAGCAATATTTTGGACTCTATTTCCTTCTTTGACTTTCAATGACTAGCTTACGGGGCCTCCAACTTCAAACTGCAGTCCCAGTACCGGAGGCCAGGGCCTCCGGAGCAAGCGAAGCGAACTCATAATTATGCTAACTGCATAACAACTTGAAAAAGATTTAGCGAGCGAAGCGAGCTCGCAAATTCGCAGTATTTTTGACTCTTATTTCTTTTCTTGACTTTCAATGACTAACGTACGGGGCCTCCAACTTCAAACTGCAGTCTCAGAACCTGTTCTGCTTCTGGCCTCCTGAGGCCTGGGCCTCCAACTCTAAACTGTGTCTTTACTTGCTATATAAACGTCATTATTTTGGTTTTGATTAAAAAGGGATTCTCTTCTCGAGATTCGGAGGCCCCCCAGGACTGGGGGCCCGGGGCGGACCGCCCCTCCGCCCCCCCCCCCCCCTTAGTCCGCCAGTGCAACTTTCTCTTACAGGGTGAAATTGATATCATTAGCATCCTTTTACACTAAGAGTCTACCCATCAAACTGAACAACTTTTACTATGGGAGCAAACCGATCGGAGCAACTAAAAAATCAGCTGTTGCATACATTTGAGTCAATTAGGCGCTGCAGTTTAGTATGGAACAGGTAGATTTTTTTTGCTCCGATCTCTTTGCTCCCATAGTAAAAGTTGTTCAGTTTGATGGGTAGACTCTTAGTGTAAAAGGATGCTAATGATATCAATTTCACCCTGTATAGAAAGTTGTTCAGTTTGATGGTCTATAGGGTGTTTTGTTACACCCTGTATACAGGTTGTTTTGTAAGGGGATGATCAGACCATAAAACTGAAAAACTTTCTCTATAGAGACAAATTCAAAATCGCGAAAAAAACAGCTGCCCCATAATTTGAGTCGAGTAGGATTGCAGTTTCATATGCAATGCAACAGGTGATTTTTTTTCGGCGTTGGTCGAGAAAATTATTCAGTTTGATGGTTTGATCATCCCCTTAAAAAACAGTCAGAATTATTAAGAGGGCTATCACAGTTCAGTTATGAAAATAGCTTGAAGGCTTTTGTAGTTTTGATGTTGATCAGTGTTTTAATTTAGGCTTTCTTTATTGAGAAATCTTTTTTAATGTGATGAGGGCGCCACTGGACTGTGATAGCCCTCTTAAGAAGGACTATACCGCGTATATTTTAATAAAGAAACAGTCGTTTAGTACACCTATTAGAAATTGGCTACGATATTCATAATTATCAGCAACTAAGGCTGTTTTTTTAAAAAGATATGACGATATTTAGTCATGGACGTATTCATGGATTTAGTTCAAAAGTGTTAGCAGTGATTGTGATAATTTATTTAGTTTCGATTACGGATTCTTGGAAAAATGTGAATGGTAAGGTTTCATTTCATGTATTTCTCGTTTTGCACCTTTAGCTACCTTTGTTAGGTCGTCTGTCCAGCGGGCAGCAGGGTGTCCCACACTGCGCCTGCCAGTTGTCTCCACTCTCGAATTCTGACACCATCCGTAGTCAGTTCTTCAGCAGAAATGACCAGCCCATTGCCACATCAGCTTGCAAATTTTCTGAGCTACCACCACTTTAGCTACCTTTTTAGGTCCTCTGTCCAACACTACGCCTGCCAGTTTATGAACTCTGACAAACTCTCGTGGATCTCTGACACTCCAATAAGTACCCTAAATTCCAGATGATATCCTGAGCACACCAGGGTGTTCGATCCCCAACTATAACCTGTCGTTCTTCGAAGAGCTGGAGTCCAGCCAGCCGGTCTGCCGCCGCCTCGTCGAGGTAGAGAAGGTGGCTCAGGACAGGATCAAGTTCGTGATGAGGAAGCACATGGAATCCTGCTGCTATAGCTTCGTTCACAACTACCTCAGTGATCTCCGCTCTCCGCTCTCGGGCTCCGAGGATCTGGAGATGAGGTTAGTTTCATTTAGGCTTTCAAGGACAACAACCCTAAAAAAGGACAAAGGACTACTTCCAAAAAGAACAACGTCCTAAAACGACAACTTTCTAAAAATCAACTTTTAAAAAAACCACTTATTTAAAGTAACAACGTTATAATAGGACCACTTCCTAAATATACTAGGTACCCATTAGGTACCTAAACAACCACTTTCTAAAAAGTCCACTTCCTAAAAGAACAACTTCTTTAATGTAAACGTCCTAAAAGGACCACTTCTTAAAAGTACAACGTCCTTAAACGACCATTTCCTGAAAGGACCACTTCCCAAAATTTACAACATCAGAAAGAACAAGCCATCAAAGAGACCACTTTCTGAAAAGACCACTTCCCAAAAGGACCAGTTCTAAGGTAAGTAAACTAGTCACCGCTTAGGGTATCCTTATACCTGTCGTTCTTCGAGGAGCCGGAGTCCCGTCAGCTGGTGTGCCGCCGCCTCGTCGAGGTAGAGAAGGTGGCTTAGGACAGGATCAAGTTCGTAATGACGAAGCACATGAACTCCTGCTGCTTTAGCTTTGTTCACAACTATATTGGCTCCGAGGATCAGGAGATGAGGTTGGTTTCATTTAGGCTTGCAAGAACAACATCCCGCAAGGACAACTTTGCAAAAGGACCACTTCCTAAAAAGAACCAATTCCTGAAAGGACCAGTTCCTAAAAGTACAACGTCCTAAAACGACCACTTTCTAGAAAGTCAACTTCCTAAAAGAACCACTTCTTAAATGTCCAAAGACCTAAAAAGACAACTTCCTAACTATAGGGTGTAACAAAACACGCTAGTAATACTTAAGGGGGTGCTTCAGACCATCAAACTGAACAACTTTCACTATGGAGCCAACATAGAGAAAAAATAAAAAAAATCACCTGTCCCATACAAAACTGCAGTACCGATTCGACTAAAATGTATGGGACAGCTGATTTTTTTTATTTTTTCTCGATGTTGGCTCCATAGTGAAAGTTGTTCAGTTTGATGGTCTGAAGCACCCCCTAAGTATTACTAGGGTGTATTGTTACACCCTGTATGTAAAAAGTATACTTCCTAAAAGAACCGCATCTTTAAAGAACAACGTCCTAAATGGATCACTTCATAAAAGTACAACGTTCTAAAATGACCACTTCCTAAAAAGCCCACTTTCTAAAAGGACCACTTCCCCGAACGGCTGTAACTCCTAATCCACCCCATCACAGAGATGCTCCTCACCCTATGAATACTGAATCAGCCTTGCTGCTGATGGTCACAAAAAGTACGTCTATCTCTTATACTATTAGTTGTATTATTATAACTGCCTCAGTGGTCTCATGGTTAAGAGCATTGGGCTCTCGACACGGAGGTCATGGGTTCGATTCCCACGGGGGACCCTTAGTGATATGTCACTTTGTGCGTTTTTCCTCAGTTGGTCAGGACATTGCAGGCTGAATCAACTGATTGTCTGAAAAGAAAAATGATTCCGTGCTTCGGATGGCACGTTATGCCGTTGGTCCCGGCTACTATCTCTGGTGGTAGCAGTCGTTACATAAAAACCACGTCAGAGGCCGTAAGGCGGTCTGAAAAAACTCTGACACCAGGGCTCTGCCCACACGATAAGAAGTTGTATTTACATTCCGACAGATTCATGCCGTGCGTGCCGTTCAAGGATCAGACAGAGACGAAGCTAGTCAGTGACGTCATCAACGTGGAGTGCGACTCCGACTACGAGACCATCTATGAGGACACGTACTTCCTTGTCAAAGAAGTGGAGGTGGACAGAGACAACACTACAGCTGACGAAGCGTAAGACTTATTACAATGTGCATGACCTCGCTCGCAAATGTGACGTCACTCAATCACATAAACTTCACTCGAGTCATTCAAATGATTGTTTCCTTTACGTAGAGTCTACATTCCCTTGTCAACCGAGTGAAGTTATCCAACGGCCCTTCAAGGTCATGCACATTGTTATTTTAAACTGATAGTATGGGTCTTGTAATATGGGTGGATCGAGCTTTGCTCGGCGTCTTCCAAGGTTATTTTCACAACAAAAAGAAACAGTTTCTTTTTTCTTCAAAACGCCATCTATAAGTACTTAGGTATAATTGATCAACTTGGAAAGTAATAATATTGATAATACTTATTTTCAAAAATATGGTAGGTTTTATAAAAATACAATTTTCCAGCATTATTCTACCATGAGGGCATGGGGCATGCAAATTAAACCGGACCGGACCGGACCGGAGTCCGGAATAGACCATTGTCTCAATTGCGCAATTTTATACGGTTTTGGTTTTGGTTTAGTTTTGGTTTAGATTTGGTTTAGCTGAAGTAAAAAAGCTATCGCGATATTTTTTTTCTGAACGGTTAAATCGCACAATACAGAAAATTCGATCGAACGGACATCGAACGTTACGCCAACGTATCTTCCGAAATAAAGCTAAATCGTTACCGTTAATATAATTTGCGCGATACGAATTGTGCATAACGTAACGTTTTTGGTTGTGGTTTTGTTTTGGTAGTAGGTATCGTTCAAACTTAGGGCGATTGAGGCCCAGCTTACAACGGAGTTGAAGCAGTCGCTGTGGCCGAAATCAATCAAGACAGGAGCAATCATCGTCATCATAATTAATAACTGATTCATTGAAGGACTCTATTTATAATAATTATAATTATACAGTGTAGATCGTAATAAATAACAAATTTAATCATTATTAAAGTAAAAATAAAACATCCAAATGAGCCAATTCCAAGAAATCAATTCTATAGTTTTCTTAATATTATGCTGACGATTTTAAGAGCATGAGAAGACCATCATTCTGTACCACATTCTCTATGGGACCAACATCGAAATACTTCTTTACCACAGTACATTATAAAGAGTATAGTAAAACCACCCCTGAATATTATGTAACTGTTTACCCTACCTCCTTATACAGTGTCTATGTGACAGCCTAGCTTAAGGCTCGCGACGCGGCGTGAAGCATCACGTTTTTCAACCGTTCTAAATTAATCTCTATTTCTCTATTAATACGGTACGAATTTGTGTTGCGAAAATTTGAAAACGCTCAGCGACGCGCGTCTGCGCGCGATTGCGCGCGTCTTCGCCTGCAAGGGTCGCTCGGGTTCGCGCGTCGGTCGCCGCGCGCAGAAATGCTGACATTCACGGTTCAATGGAGCGAATTATTTTCGCGTCGCGTCGCTTCGGCTCTGCGCCAGTAGGAATTGAGCCTTGACGCAAGCTAGCTGGCGAAGCGGAGAAACGGAGTTTTATTAAGGGCCTATGTCGAAAAATAATTTAAGCGAAACAGGCGTGGGATAGCTTATATTACGGCCTGATGCGAGGGAAAGAGATGGGGCGGCGCGCGCGCCTGAAACGAATCGAGCGCCAAATCAAAGTTTATTTAATTGTGATTTTACTATTTATGTAAGTCATAGATTTATATATTACTAGCGTAAGGACATGGCCTATGAGCTTGACTATTGTCCCCAGTTCGTTGGCTCTAAAATGCAAGGAAAAATGTCAGTTTTAGAGCACTACAAATATATGACACGATATAGTTCGTATACGAGTTATGACAGATGGCGCAAATTTTTGTTTCTATGAAGAAGGTTTTTGTAAAATATTCTGACGGGCCTATCCTTACGCTAGTCTATACTTACTTACATATAATAAAATTCTAAACTTGCCGATGATGTACATTGAAGATATTCGCAAAAAAATTAATTGGGGGTGTTCAGGATACGTAGTGGAATACATTACGACCATTTTTAGAATTTTTGTCTGTTTGTCTGTTTGTCTGTTTGTCTGTTTGTCTGTTTATCTGTTTACCTGTTTGTTTGTTCGCGCATCACTTGAAAACGACTGAACCGATTTGGATGGGGTTTTCACTAAAGTATAGGTCATGGCTTGGGTCAAATTATAGGCTATATTTCATCGCAATCGGTTTATTCAATCAAAAGTTATGAGTATTTAAAGAAAAAGTTGCGAGCGCCACTGAATTTAATGCACGCATAACTTGAAAATTACTGAACCGATTTGAATGGTGTTTTCACAAAAAACATGGGACGTAGTTTGTATTGACATTTAGGCTTTATTTCATCGCAATCGGTTCATTCGATCTAAAGTTATGAGTATTTAAATACAAAGTCGCGGGACAACTGAATTTGATACACGCATTACTCAAAAACTTCTAAACCGATTTGAATAAGGTTTTCACAAAAGCATGGACTAACATAATTATAGGCGTTATTTCATCGCAATCGGTTAATTCAATTAATAGTTATTAGTATTTAAACACAAAGTCGACCGCCACTGAATTTAATGCACAAAACCGATCTGAATGGGGTTCTGCTATGCAAAGACCAAGTCAAAAAATCTTTAAGGCTTACTGTTTAGGTAGTTAGTACCAATTCAGCATTAGAACTGAGGAGAACCCCAAATTCAATTAAAAACTATTTGCAAGATGCCAGCAATTGATAATTTTTAGGGTTCCGCGTAGTCAACAAGGAACCCTTATAGTTTCACTATGTCCATCCGTCTGTCCGTCTGTCTGTTCGCAGCTTAGCTCATACATGCTTAGTACTAAAAAACTGTAATTTGGCATGGGTATACATACTAATCATGCCGACAAAGTGGTAAAATAAATTCTTAAAAAATATTGTTTTTAGTGTACCTCCCCTACACGTGAAGTGGGGATGAAATCTTTTTTCTCTCTTATCGCATGGTGTGGTATCGTTGAATAGGTCGTTTAAAAATATTGTGGGCGTCGGAAAGCCATTAAATCGAATTAAAAGGTATCGAAACAATAAAAGTATTCAATTAGTAAGTAGTAGTAAGTATTTTTCGATTTAGGGGTCCGTTAGCGAAATATTAAACTTTAAAGCAAAAGTTTTTGTTAGAGTCAAGTGTCCCCCCCCTCCCCCCGCCCTCTCCCAGGTAAACGGTTGTGGCTGGAGATGTGAAAAAATTCAAGGCAATAGTATGCGTATGTATGCGTAGTATGCTCTTTGTATGGGACCTGGTTTCCTGAAATAAATGATTTTTTTTTTTTTTTTTTTTTTTTTTTTAATAGTATAACGGTACGGTAGTGTAAAACAAAAAGCACCCTTCTAAGTTCATAATCCATATACTGTAACGGGCAACTATACGGAACCCTACACTGCGCGTGGCCCGACACGCGTGGCCGGTTATTTGAAAAGGTGAAAAGGTTTTAACTGTAATGCAATGTAATACATTTGTTAAATAAATAAAATAAAATAATAATAATAATTTGACTACGAATTAGCATTGTTGACATCAAGCAAAGACCAACCCCCGGGTTCTAATTTCTCAGTCCAGATCATTTGGAGGTAATGTCAACATAAACTATGTCTTGAGTACCTAACTGTGTGGTGAGCTATGTGTGCTTTGAGAATCTACAGCCAATAATTGTTTTGTAGGGTTAAGAAGAAACTTTGCCATGTGAGACACTTAGGTAAGACATGACGATGTTCTGACATATCGTTAGTGTAACTATTATTACCAATTCATATGGTTCTGATGATTTTAAATTAGTATTTAACCGGCTTTTTTCTTATTGCTGTCTCCCGTTTGCAATAGAGGGAAGTCGGATATTTATTTTTCCTACTCTTGACTTCTATCTTCTTTGATTAATTAATTGCGGGTTCCAAGACAGATTAGAGTCATCCCCCGGGCTCGCTGGACTTCATTGTCCAGTGTTGTGAATGGTCGCCGCTGTTGATCCTGGTTTACAGGAGTTACAGCGGCAGCGGTGGGAAAGTGTGGTGGGCCTATGCCCGAAAAAAAGTAAGTACCTACTTATCAAGCAATTTAGATGATGTTTTGAAAAACTTATAAAGAGATTCTACTTTATATCTTAATTTTATGGCAATAATTTATCCAACGAATTCCTTTTTCTTTATATCTTTCTTTTTTCATTTTCTTTCTTTTTTCTTTATATTATTTCAGTGGTCTGCGCGTACGAAGTCGCGGGCACAGCTAGTAATATATATGTCTTTGATGTAAGTTCAATTCTGCTCTAATCAAAACTTAGAAAATATCAATCTCTTTTTTTAAAATCAAGTCTTGTGTTTCTATTATTCACCGTTTACCAGTTCCAAGTAGGTTCCAAGCGTTTACAGATAAAAATGGAGGCTAACTTTGGCTTGTTTTTCTATCGAGAAAATGTGTCGTAGGTAATCGTGTTTTGGCTCTAATCAAACCTTTGTAGCTACTTGCTAACAGATGGCGCTACCAGTACGATCGAAGAAATACGACGTAAGACAATTTGCGATGTCACATTGAAAACCCGTAAGCTGCTGGTTCATAATCGCATGCAAGACACAAATCGCGCAAGAAGAATTATCACAGAGTCTCAGTATAATACAAGGTTCCGACTAACATCATTAGGACCACGGCCGGTCCCCAGGCATAACACCAAGCCTGGCGGAAGTACTTCCCTTTTCAATGGAGGAACCTTCCACCTCAGTTCCTCCATAGTGGTGACCCTCGACTAAGAGCATCGGCAACCTTCAACACCGCAGCGCAGCGCAGCAACACCAGCACACTAAGCAGCAGCAACCAGCAGCAAGCCTTCTCTCCCTCGACCAGGTCTCCAAGCCACAAGCAGCAGTCACAACGCCATCCTCGACGACAGCTCAGCGTCCGTAGAAGACTCCAGCAGCCCACGCACTGAGACACAGCCTCTACCCGTGGCGGCCCTGCTCGCCTTCCACACGCCTGTCACTCGCAAGCATTACCAGGACTGGTCACCCTGCACTATGCACGCACGCACGCAGTACGCCAACGCACGGCACGGCATCTGCAACGCACTACATGGACACAGACTGCACGCTTCGAGAAACTTAACGACCTCCGGTCTGAGGGGGGAGTACTGTAGCTACTTGCTAACAGATGGCGCTACCAGTACGATCGAAGAAATACGACGTAAGACAATTTGCGATGTCACATTGAAAACCCGTAAGCTGCTGGTTCATAATCGCATGCAAGAAGAATTATCACAGAGTCTCAGTATAATACAAGGTTCCGACTAACATCATTAGGACCACGGCCGGTCCCCAGGCATAACACCAAGCCTGGCGGAAGTACTTCCCTTTTCAATGGAGGAACCTTCCACCTCAGTTCCTCCATACCTTCAATTGTATGTTCAATTTACACATATCCGAAAATCATACTCCTACTGTTAGTACTTCATGATATATGAAGCTTTGAAGAATCCTATTTTTTTCACATAGCCTCTAGACTCAACTGAGCTCTTGATTGGTCAATATTTCCTCGTTACTCCGCTCCGCCAGCTCGCTCCGCGTCAATAGACAGGCACCCTTATACTGAAACGGTGAATTATTAATTCAGACCATAAAAACGCGAAAAAACAAAATTTTTGTTAGGTAGGTACAGCAGTTTTGTATGGAACAGCTGATTTTTTTTCACATTTCCTGAGGTTGGCTCCAAAGTTAAAGTTGTTCATTTGTTACCCGACTGCGCCAGAAGGAGGGTTATGTTAATGTTTTTCGAGCGTATGTATGTATGTTTGTATGTATATTTCTTTGGCACGGCCTACAGCCTAAACGGCTTGACGGATTTTGACGTTGTCGTTAGATTTGTAAAAATCGTGATTCGTAAAAATTACAATATGCTAAGGTATCTAATAAACTATTATAAAACTGTAACAGAAATGTGTCTGTACATTGAAGATATTTACAAAAAAAAAAAATACGACATGGTTTTTACCTGTCCCTGATTCCAAATCACCAACTTTTGGATTTTTTGTCTGTCTGTTTGTTTATTTGTTTGTTTGTTTGTTTGTTTGTCTGTTTTTTTTGTTTGTTTGTTTGTTTGGGTGTTTGTTTGTTCGAGTATCACGCAAAAATTACTGAACCGATTTTGATGAAACTTTTTTGTTTGATTGGTATACAGGGTGTAAATTAAAATAGGACAGCTACTTAAAGAGGTGCTTCAGACCATCAAACTGAACAACTTTCTCTATCGGACAAATATCGAAATCGCGAAAAAAAAATCTGCTGTCCCATACATTTCAGTCGAGTTATGTTTGCAGTTTTGTATGGGAGAGCGGAATTTTTTTTCGCGATTTCGATATTGGTCCCATAGAGAAAGTTGTTCAGTTTGATGGTCTGAAGCACCCCTTTAAGTAGCTGTCCCATTTTATTGTACACCCTATATAATTTATGCGGACGAAGTCGCGGGTAAAAGTTCGTGTTTTATACTATTCTTTGTCCCCGTTTGCGATACCTACCTAATAGCATTCAAATTATATTCCGAATTATAGGCCGAAAGGCGGTCTGAAAAAACTCTGACACCAGGGCTCTGCCCACACGATAAGAAGAAGATTATATTTGTTCGAACCATAGAGATCTAGAGAGATGCCAACCAAAGCGCGGAGTACGAAACCTAGTGTCGCATTACCACCAGTACAACGCGATAGAAAATATTTTGTTAACTTGAATGTGCTCGTTATCCATTGCGGTATCAGAACTCAACGTTCGATTAATCTGTAGTACTACGCAAGCATTGTAAACTATTTACACATAATATCTCGACTGGCTTTCAGTCTCATAATATATTGAATCATTACTGTCGCGAGCAACGTGTTCCGTTTTTGCGCATATTACTGCGACACGGGCCCCGCCCCCTTTTCACATCTCCCTTTAGTTTTTGTGATCTGTGGTTCGAACCAAGTTGTTATAGTTGATTAGTGAATATGAGCTTGTTTTTCTCTTTTCAGTTAATGTATTCACTGTTTCAGTATTTGCTAGGCTGTCCCACAGGCGCTGTCCTATTGCCATCGCTCGCGCGATCATGCGTTCGTCCGACGAAAATCATTGTGCCACTGTGCGTTTAAACATAAGTACTTATATCTGCGGAATATCCTATAGAAGGTCGTGCTATCATGAGATGCGATCGAATTGTTCTATTTCTATTCATTTATTATAAGTATGTTTAAACGCACAGTGGCACAATGATTTTCGTCGGACGAACGCATGATCGCGCGAGCGATGGCAATAGGGCAGCGCCTTACACCCTGTATTTCTATGATCATTATTTATTACCAGGTGGAATGTGCTTATTCTGAATATGGAAGAAGTTTCGAGGAGAAGGGCCTACGGAACCCTCCCCCGCACCATACAGTTCCTCCACAGGAACGACTGGTTCGACTTCAGAGGATACAATGCGGTAAGTACAGCAGTGGTACCGATTCGGACTGTGCCACGACTTAACTTAACTAAATTTATTCTTGTCACTTTCTAAAATAAGATTAAGAAAAGAGACAGAAAACCAACAGATGACTTTAGTGCTGTCAAAGTGACGTTACACGCCCAAAATAAGATGCCATCATAATGTACGCCATCTTATTTAAAGTGTTTTTGGGCGTGTAACGTCACTTTGACAGCACTAAAGTCAGCTGTTGGTTTTCTGTCTCTTTTCTTAATCTTATTTTAGAAAGTGACAGGAATAAATTTAGTTAAGTCGTGGCACAGTCCGAATCGAGGCCAGTACCTACTAGATACTCTTTCTTATACTAAAGTAACAGCTCTGTAAACAAAGATTTTCTTTGGTCTTCGCTGCGTTCAACAAATATCTTTGTCTGTATAAAGACGTTTGGCGGACGGCCATGTAATTTGAGACCCAGACTTAGAAGGGAGCACATGAATGTAACTTAGTAATACGTGTAGAGTGAAATAAAACGAACAAAAAAGTAAATTGATTGTAGCCTGTAGAAGTTGGGGGAATGGTAATTCTCGTCTCACCTTTTGTATCAAGTGTGTGAAACTCATAATCTTTTATAAGATAGTCCACTCAATCTTCTACGCATTCAATGTGTTTATTTCAAAATTCACCTTAACCATACAATATTATGATAATGGAAGAAAACGAAATCACACACACACTAATCTTTCTTATTAGATAGTCTACACAACTCTTTTTAAAAAATGTTTATTTGTGTCTGTCTGTCTGTTTTTCTTCAACTTTTGAGAGCAGTTCGTACGTAGGAACATATGTTAGAAAAACTCATTGGTACATGGCATGTTGTCCGCGCGGATTCGAACCCAGGACTATCCATACCTCTACGCAACGTGTCACCGACGCTCACCTCACATACGCATCAAAATTTCTACTTCAGCGTATGCATGTTTTCACACGATTTTTGAGAAAAATTAATAAATTGTATACAGGGTGTACAATAAAATGGGACAGTTACTTAAAGGGGTGCTTCAGACCATCGAACTGAACAATTTTCTCTATGGGACCAATATCGAAATCGCGAAAAAAAAATCCGCTCTCCCATACAAAACTGCAAAAATAACTCGACTGAAATGTATGGGACAGCAGATTTTTTTTCGTGATTTCGATATAGGTCCCATAGAGAAAGTTGTTCAGTTTGATGGTCTGAAGCACCCCTTTAAGTAACTGTCCCATTTTATTTTACACCCTGTACTTATAGTAATTTTGAAAACTAAAGTAAAGGGGAATTTCAGAAGAGAGATGTCGAGACAGAGCCCTCTTTGGAATCTCTCTATTGCATAAAGGTATCATATAGAGGAACTGACAGCTGAGAGAGCGAGATGTACCTAGCGGCGCCACTGTATAATAGAAAGAGATACGTGACGCGAGGCAATAGAACCGTTTTTGGGAACTTGTCAGCACAATCGACTGGGAAAATATTCGTGCTCTGTGAATAATTAGTGAATCTAAAGTGAAGTCGTAGATTATTTTGTGAAATATACTAACACTATTTCATTACGATTTCACGTTTCATGTGTCACGATTTCACGTTAGATTCACAATTATACACAGAACTCGAAGTTTTAGGGTGCCGATAAGTGCCGACAAATGCACAAAAAACGGTTTCATTTGACAACTCATGTCAGTTACTCTATTCCGACAGGTATAATAACTTTATGCTCTATTGTGCACAACTATCTGCAAACTCCCTAAGAAGATATCTAGGTCTCTCCACCTTTAACAGCACATGCACATTATGGCATCAATAAAGATAATAACGTCTTTTCAGATCGAAAACGCAATGGTCGCCATGCTAACAGGAACCGTCTCTGGCAACAGCACACCGCTCTGGCGCACATATCAAAAGTCTGGCTACGTTACAGCTTTGAACCAAGAAGCCCTCCTCTTCACCAACTCCACTTCAGAAAAGCCGACCCATTACATCAGCCCTTATTCTTTCGCTGATGAACTTAACTGCACAAAACAAACTGCCGACAGAACTTTAGATTACATTCTAGATTTTACTACAACGTATAAGAACAAATTCTTTGGGTTCTTCTCTCTCCCACGCCTCAAAGATCAGTTGTTGGTGAACTTTTTGAACAAGTTAACGCTTTCAGGAGTTTTGTACAACACTTTTGTAGTTTTAACCAGCAATGGAGGGGATCCTTTGAGCTCTTTTGAAACTTTTTATGACAATAGATTGCCGTTGTCATTCGTGTGGACACCGACAACTTTTAGACGCAAATTTATGACGCAGGTCTCTTTCTTGAAATTGAACCAATGGCGACTGGTTTCTCCTTTAGATTTTCATTTAACTTTATTGAATGTTTTGAGAGTTCAGTCTCCATTTCCGAGCTGTCCAAAGTGCAGAAGTTTGTTTCAAAGACTGAGTGAATACAGGTATTGTAGCGACGCTGGGGTAGATAGATATTGGTGCGCATGCCATAACTTGACCGCTGCAAAACTAGACCACATTTCAACGTACAAGTTATCAAAAGCTATAATTTTTATAGAAAATGAAACGTCGAGTCAGCCAACGTCGATGTGTACGACATGCAAGAGACCAAAGTTTAAAAATTGGTTGCGAATACATTATTCTAAAAATGAAACGGGTATTTTTTACGTTGTAGCTTTCGTGATGATGCCAGACGTTGCAATGGAGATGTCTTTGATAAAAGATTTGGAGAGTGACGAGTTATTTTTTGAAATGTATCAGATAGAAGTGCTTACTGAGAAAGAGAGGGGTAGCTGCCTTGTTGATCCAAGAAGTATTTATAGTAGTTTATGTGTATGTCAGGCGAACAGACAGTGTTTCCTTGGTTGGATTCTGGCAGCTGAAGTCTTAAAAAGGCGGACCATGAGGACAAGGATTAACTTAAAGAAGCAATTAGCAGATATAACTAAAACAAGTCTTTTATTACGATAAAGGCATATAATATGTTATAATATGTTTGTATCTATGTATGTATTCTATATCGTTGTCTAGTCATCATAATACAAGTCCAGGCTAGATTCTGGTACTTTAAATGTGACTAGATAATTTGTGTGACACTGTCCAAGATATTTATTTATTTAATTATTTTTATTATTAATAATGAGTTGATTAACCTAAATCTGCTGCCGCCCGTGGTTACATTAATTAGTTTAGATTCTATAGGTAAAATAAAATGTGGGGTCTGATGTACCCCATACCGCACTGAAAAGTGACAGTTTTTCATATTATTTAGTGATGGGAAAATAGATATCGATTTTATTTAATTGTATTTATTTATCAAACTTATGGATAGTTTTCATTAAAACAGGTGAAACAATAATATTTTTTGCAACCAGTGCATTCTGTGAGAATTTTCTTAACTTTTTTGTCAGCTTCTCGGCTTTTAAGAAGGTGCGGAGTTTTTTAATGCTTTTGTTAGTGCCTCTCTTCTTTTTCCCAGTATCTATTAGTGTATCTTCATGATCTTTGCACGTAGTCAACAGTAAAACATTTCTTTTATCTACCCTTTTATCTATACTTTCACACCCTTTTTGTTCATTTTTCCAATAATCTGGCCCTTTTTTATTTTCGCATCAATTACTTTCTTTGGCAAATATTCTCTTCTTAAGAGCCTATGTCGAAAAATAATTATAGCGAAACAGGCGTGTGATAGCTTATATTACTGCCAGATGCGAGAGAAAGAGATGGGGCAGCGCGCGCGCCTGGATCGAATCAAGCGAAAAAACAAACTTTATTTAATTGTGATTGTACTATTTATGTAAGTTCAATTCTGCTCTAATCAAAACTTAGATAATAGCAATCTCTTTTTTTTAAATCAAGTCTCATGTTTCTATTATTCACCGTTTAGCAGTTACAAGCGTTTATAGACAAAAACGGAGGCTACTTTGGCTTGTTTTTCTATCGAGAAGATTTGTCTTAATCGTGTTTTGGCTCTAATCAAAACTTCAATTATATGTTCAATTTACACATATCCGCAAATCATACTCCTACTGTTAGTACTTCATGATATATGGAGCTTTGAAGAATCCTATTTTTTTTACATAGCCCCTTAAGTTTAAAGTTCCACATAGAAAAGTTTTTTGTGATATGAGTTTTTCAGCCAAACCCAACGAAGTATACAGGGTGTAACAAAACACCCTAGTAATACTTAAGGGGGTGCTTCAGACCATCAATCTTAAAAACTTTCTCTATGGCGCCAACGTCGAGAAAAAATAAAAAAAATCTGCCGTCCCATACATTTGAGTCGAGACGGTACTGCAGTTTTGTATGAAAGAGCGGATTTTTTTTTCTCGATTTCGATGTTGGCTCCATAGTGATAGTTGTTCAGTTTGATGGTCTGCAGCACCCCCTTAAGTATTACTGGGGTGTTTTGTTACACCCTGTAGAAATTATCTACTATTACTATTCTTCAATCTTCTGTTAAATTGTTCATCAATCTTAAAACGACTTTTTGACTGTGATCGACTGCGCAGCCTCGAATGCGTTGCACAACACTACACGCGTGAAGCTAGCGTAGGGTGCGGTACGAGATGCGCGGGGCTACGGGGTGTTCGCAACCTCGTTCCGCACTGTGTTAGAATTTTATTTGTTTAGTGCGGCACGAGGTCTAAGAAACCGTTGGTATACCATAGAACTAGGAATCAATAGCACATCTGGGATATATAGTTATCTCTTTCCTACATTGAACCAGATGGAAGTTATGCCTCCCGCACGACAGAGAAGTTTAAGTTTTATCTTACCGCTATAACGACGAGACACGGACAGGGTGTTTCAAGCCCTGTTTCGCACTTATCGTGTTAAATAATATCTGTAAATAATAAATAGGTACGATAAAATATATTATTAATAAAATATATACTTGCCTTTTCATTTCATTTTAGGGGACATAAGCCTATCGCAGGGATGTATTTACAAATATTCCGCCCTTGGGCAAATATATTTGCATAGGTAACTAGCAAGTTGTTCATAAAAATGTACCTACCTATATACAGGGTGAAATTGATATCATTGGCATCCTTTTGAACTAAGAGTCTACCCATAGAGAAAATAACGCGCTCCCCTGGGGTAGAGATGTTGTATCGAACTGTGCACAGATACTCAACTGGGCCTGACGTCATAATAGCCGGAAGTAGCGTATTTAAATGTTAACCCTTCCCCTCACCCGTTTTTCACCCCCTTTGTTGGCGACAACATTTTCTATAGAAACAAGCCGATATGCCATCTCTTCTTACTCTATGAGTCTACCCATCAAACTGAACAACTTTTACTATGGGAGCAAACAGATCGGAGCAAAAAAAAATCTGCTGTTGCATACATTTGAATCGAGTATCTAGGCATTGCAGTTTATTGCATATTTGCATTGGATAGAGTTTCGGTAGTAGTGAAACGTGAATGTTCTGAGGTTTCAGGATATCTCTGACTACCCCCTCGGGGAATATAGTCATGAGCATATGCTATACAGGGCGTAGGGAAAAGTACCATTAACTTTAAAATCACATACTCTACCCATCAAACTGAATAACTTTTACTATGGGTGCAAACAGATCGGAGCAAAAAAAAATCCTGAGATAGAGATATTCCCTCGGGGAAAAAAGTCGTGAGCATATACATGCATGCAATAATCGATTTTTAACATGGTGGTACGGAACCCTCGGTGCGCGAGTTACGAGTCGCACTTCGCTGGTTTTCGCCCTAAATTTTCATTCGTAAAACACAAAATGGCGTCGGATCGCCCACCTGTAGCACCCCGCTGTGATTGGCTGAAGATACACCTATCACCCATTACAACTTCGAAGTCCCGGGGAACAAGCAATTTACACCCTTACCTCGTTGCCATAAGAGATTTTTGATGGGATTTGTTACGTGGGGTGGAATTGTAGGTATTAGGGGAATGCTGCCTGAAAACATTGATCCCTTTTGATGACGTCATAAGGGTGGGGTCCTGAGTGTTTTAGGTTATCTCTGTAACTTGAAAATTGTTACAACCCTGGCGAATTAACTTGACACCTGGCTCGAACGACGTTGGTGTAAACAATAACAAATACCAAAGAATAACTCGAAAATTCTAAAGCGAGGCCAGTAGCGATAGCATCTCAGTTACCGTTGCATGTGTCCCTGCGCTTTAGAATTTTCGAGTTATTCTTTTGCTGTTATTTGTTATTGTTTACACCAACGTCGTTCGACCCAGGTGCCAAGTTAATTCGCCCGTGTTGTAAAAAGTTGGTGGGATGCAGGGAGTGTTAATACTGTATGTAGTACTAGATACTCTTTCTTATACTGTGGTACTATTCGAGCTCAGTGTCGCCCTCATCACAATAATAAAGATTTCTCAGTAAAGAAAGCCTAAATTAAAAAAGTGCCCAATAGATAAACTACAAAAGCATTCAAGCCATTGTTATACAATACTTTCATAGGTTCTAAACATTCCACTTTTAGATAACTTCGAATAAAAACAAAAGCGGCCGTTTTTTTTTCTTTTTTCAAAATTTGTATGTAAAAAAACCTATAAAAGTATTCTATGAAAATAGCTTGAAGGCTTTTGTAGTTTATCTATTGGGCAATGTTTTAATTTAGGCTTACTTTATTGAAAAATCTTTATTATTGTGACGCCACTGAGCTCGAATAGCCCTCTTAACTAGAAATTACAGTATACCCATAAATGACTCATGTCCCTAAACCTCAAGCCCGAATCTCTTCTTTGCCGCAGTCGGGTAAAATGTCCAGTCAATTAAACAGTATAGTATCATATAAATGATTTGTATCTCCATTAATTAGAGGACTGAGTGGACATGTGGTCAGCTATGGGACCCCACAGGGCAATAAAAGAAGATATCTTGTAGAGGGCATCGGTTTTAATTGCACTGCGAGATGAGGAACCAACTTTAGTATTGTTTTTTATCTTCGAAGACAATCAAATTGAAGAACTTTTACTATAACACCAATACAATCAACAAAATGTGTTGATTCTTACTTACTGAAAATGATAGGCACAAAAAAGTGTCGGACCAAATTGCCTGAAGTGCGATTTTTGAAAATCATACGAGCGAATTGACAATAGAAAGATGCATAATTCTAATGCCAAGTCGCTCGTATGATTTTCAAAAATCGCACTTCTGGTTTTGATAATTTTACGATATCTAATTCAGTGTGTAGGGTTTGTAGTTGTAGCATCTGTAGTAGATTTAACCCGCGACTTCATCCGCGCAAATTATATGTATGCATATCTAAAGGTACAATTATAATAAAATTACTTACTCTTATAGTAATTGTTTTCATTATTATGTTTTTTTGTACAATAAAGAATCTATGAATCTATGAGGGAGGTTACACGGTCAGTATTTCGTCATTCTCGTCCATCAGTCTGGTCATGTTTATTTGATTTGAAGAGAATCTGATATACTGAAGCACCATGTTAGTCGGGTCAATCTCGAGTCAGTTTCCCTTCAAATCAAATATACATGACCAGACTGATGGACCAGACTGATGAAATACTGACCGTGTAACCTCCCTCTATAAAAATTGTGAACTTAACATGGATATACACTTAACAGCAATGAAAACGGGTTACCAACATACTTTATAGCAACCAGAATTTTTATTAATTTAAGTAGTAGGTAGTAGCTATCATCTTTCAAGAGATATTAGGTAAGGTTTATATGTTGTTGGTGACCCGTGGTGATCCATTTTCATTGCTGTTGAGTGTACCTACTTACTATTAAAGATAAAATCAAAAATATGAATTGGGGGCGTTTAGGATACGCAATGGAATGCATTGAGACAATTTTTTTTTAATTTTTGTCTGTTTGTTGTGCACACATGAAAACTACCGATCCGACTTGGATTGGATTTTCACAAAAGTATAGCATTTAGGCTTATTATTTCATTGCAATCGGCTATTTCAATCAAAAGTTATGAGTGCCTTTTTAAATTCTACAACTTTTGAAATCTTTAGAGACAAGAAATCATAATTTTAAGTTCACTCGCTTCTTTTAATCAATCTTCGTCAAAAAATTAAGCAGACGATAAATCAGAGTACTTCAACGGACCCGTCCGCCCCTGCGATCAAGGGGCGCAAGTGAAATGGGGGCGCTAGATTTACATACGAGTTCGTGCTCATGAGAGGCGACGTTAAATAACCCGGAAAGATTTATTGCTTCTTTTGGATATCTTTATTTTGGATCACAATGTAATCAATTCAAAGTTCAAAAGGTTATGTTCAAAATAATATCACATAGCGCTTTTTTGGAGTCTTTTTTTTGACTCTCCAACGCGAGAAGGTTTTTCGTTGTAGAGAAGATGCGGCCAGAAACTACGTTTCACTAGTAAGTAGTACTGAAACTCAGTTCAGTGTGACGGGGATGAGCCCGTCGCCACTTGTAATGGACAGTGGGTACAATACATGCCTCGAAATTGAAGCATGTAGGTTTTCTCACGGTGTTTTCCTTCACCGAAAAGCCAGTCGTGTTACAAATCGTACATAAATTCCGAAAAACTCATTGGTACGAGTCGGCCTGTAGGGCCTACAGGCCTACAGCCGAGAAAACGATAAAAATCGAGATGTGCCTCCATCTTTATTATTTTACGTGTGATAGAAAGAGCGCGCACGACGTTTTACTCGTTTAAACGCTTTGTCGTGGCTGGCATGCTAGCCACGCTGGAGTGCGATTTTTGAAACTCATTCGTTGAAGTCAGCAGTTGTAAATGTCAAAATTACTATGGAGATATATGCACCTTTCTACTGCTGATTTGACTTTCAAAAATCATACTTCAGGAGTATGATTTTTTGATGTCAAATCAGCAGTAGAAAGATGCATACCTCCACAGTAATTTTGAAATTTTCAACTGCTGAACTCAGCGAATGAGATTCAAAAATCGCACTCCTGGACGGGGATCCAAACATCATCGCCTCCTGATTACCACGGCTTCTAATTATTTATCTTATTTTCTACAAAATTGTAATTAAATTAGTTTACACCATTTAACTGAAAGCATTGTAACAGTCATTAAAACGCTATAGAAGTAGCAACGACTCAACTAATTCGATAAAATAAACAATAAATACTAATTCGACCGCCCCCCGACTTTCGACGCGATAACGCTTGGCTGACTCGGACATTTTTACTTTTGCTAGTGGGGTCTGGAAATTACTTGGGGATCATTTTGTTTTTTGATACATTTGTTGGTATTTGGTAAATTATCTGTTTAGATTCGTGGTGAGACTTCGGATGGAAGCACAAGATACGTAGAACCAAATATACAGGGTGAAATTGATATCATTAGCATCCTTTTAAACTAAGAGTCTACCCATCAAACTGAACAACTTTTACTATGGGAGCAAACCGATCAGAACAAAAAATAAAACTTCCTTAAAAGGGTTCCTTAGTTGCCCGTTACAATATAATATGGACTTAGTAGGAGGCTTTTTGTTTTACACTACGGTTTAACAACTAATAAAGTCTAAAAAGTAAATTTTATTATTTGGTCGAATATTACTCCTAAACTTGTAAAGCCTACTTAGCGGTGATAGTTTTCCTTTTATATTCGTTATATACTTATGCTATTTCCGTGAATTTTTTCACATCTCCAACTGGCTCCGTTTAGCTGGGAGAGGGGGGGGGGGGACACTTGACTGTAGCCAAAATTATCGCTTTAAAGCTTAATATTTCGCTAACGGATCCCTAAATCGAAAAATAGTTTTCTCAAACCCACAATATTTTTAAAAGACCTATCCAAGGATACCCCACAACACAGGATAGACGAGAAAAAAAAATTCATCCCCACTTCACGTGTAGGGGTACCCACACAAGGTACCCTAAAAATATATATTTTTCAAGATTTTATTTTACCACTTTGTCGGCGTGATGAATATGTCCTACATATGCCAAATTACAGCTTTCTAGTATTAAGTGTCTCTGAGCTAAGCCGCGGACAGACGGACGAACAGACAGACGGACGGACAGACGGACGGACATGGCGAAACTATAAGGGTTTCTTTTTGACTTCGGAACCCTAAAAACTCATTAGTACATTGCATGTTATCCGTACGGATTCGAACCCGGACCACCGACGAAACTCTAAAGAAACAATGATGCACCAAAACCAAGAAAGTGCAAGTCAAGGAAAAAAAACTCAAATAACTCTGCGACAGTTGGCAGATCGTGTAGCTTCCGGCGCGTCGCTTCCGGTGACGTCATTGCCGGTTCCGGTCGAACGGGAGACGAAGGGCGGCAATGTTGTTTCTAAAACATCAAGGGAAAATGTATTTTCTGTTGGAAAACTTTCTGTTGGATCTTCCTTTATATTGAGAGTGTAAAGGACTAAAAAGTTAAAAAATAATATTGCAGCCGATGAATTTTTCGTTCAGGAACATTAATTTGTTTTATCGAAGTCGCTGTCAAGCCGGTAGGGCTTGCATTAGTTTTTTGGCTTGGCTTGACACCGACTTCTATAAAACAAATTAATGTTCTTATGATGCGAACGAAAAAGTCATCGGCTGCAATATTATTTTTTAACTTTTTAGTTTTTTTGAAGGCGGTTTTAATTTTTTTTGTTAGTTTATTTCACAATTTTCAGTGGTAAATTCATTAGTTCAATTAGTGCTTTAAATTAACAAACGCACTAGTCGGCACTACGATTTTCGAAAGTTCCCCTCGATTTCTTTGGGATCCATCATCGGATCCTGGTTTCCTTATCATGGGACCTTTCTTGGGATATCTCCTTTCCAACAAAAAAAGAATCATCAAAATCGGGTCATAAACGGCGAAATTATCCGTGAAAACAAATAAAAAATATATGTATAATTATACATACATACATACATACATACATACATAGTCTCACGCCTGTCTCCCACTGGGGTAGGCAGAGACAACGGGACGCCACCTGCTACGATCCTGACATACCTCTCATTGACATATATATAATTATATAATACGGATTACGGTCGAATGAGAAACCTTCTCCTTTTTTGAAGTCGGTTAAAAAGACTAGGTTTAGTCCGCGACTTCGTCCGCGTGGATAAGGGGGTATATTTTCGAAAAATCATTTTTTAGTGCACCCCTACATCTTCTGTAGAATATATCCTATACAGGTTGTAAGTGACAGCCTAGCAAATAGTGAAACGGTGAACTCTGACCATCAAACTGAACAACTTTCACTATGAAGCCTACCTCAGGAAAAAAGAAAAACATCTGCTGTCCCATACATTTTAGTCCATTTTACATTTTAGGTACAGCAGTTTTTTATGGGATAGCAGATTTTTTCGCGGTTCCTGAGGTAGGCTCCATTCCTCCATAGTGAAAGTTGTTCAGTTTGATGGTCTGAGTTCACCGTTTCAGTCTTTGGTAGGCTGTCACATACACCCGGTATATTATTCAAAATTACATGTTTCTCTTCAAAATTATGACACGGATCTCTCTTTTATTTACATATACAGGGTGTACAATAAAATGGGACAGCTACTCAAAGGGGTGCTTCAGACCATCAAACTGAACAACTTTCTCTATGGGACCAATATCGAAATCGCGAAAAAAAAAACCGCTCTCCCATACAAAACTGCAAACATAACTCGACTGAAATGTATGGGACACCCGATTTTTTTTTCGCGATTTCAATATTGGTCCCATAGAGAAAGTTGTTCAGTTTGATGGTCTGAAGCACCCCTTTAAGTGACTGTCCCATTTTATATTACACCTGTATAATATAGATCAGGACTGCGATTTTTGAATCTCATTAGCTGAGTTCAGCAGTTGAAAATGCCAAAATAACTATGGAGATGTGCATCTTTCTACTGCTGATTTGAATTTCAAAAATCGCGCTCCTGGAGTATGATTTTTGAAAGTCAAATCAGCAGTAGAAAGGTGCTCATTGACATTTTGTCCTGCTGAGTTAAACATGTGAGTTTCAAAAATCGCATTCCTGTATCTTATATGCGTTATACACACCGGGGTGCTTCATAGCATCAAATGGAAAACCTCATTTTTTTAAATCGGTTAAAAATCGACGGACAGCTTCTAAGCAAATAATATTTTTTTATTCTTTTTATTTTTGTCATATTATAAAATCGGTCGCAAAAAGAAGGCTAATAATCTAGTACCGACGCCAGCCAACAGATGGCGCTGATCGTTTTTAAATCGCACTATCGTTTGTGCTCTCTCGAATTATAAGTTGTTCCCATGTGATTGTAATGGCATTCCTATTTGTATGAAGTGTATTTTTGAAGTCACTGACGACTGCTATGATACAGCCCGTGACGTGACTAAATTAAATATTAATTATTTTTACCTAATTTCAGGGCTGCCGATTCCGGGGAATTTCCCCGATTTTCGGGGAATGAAGGGTGCGTACGGGGAGAGCGCGGGGAATGATTATACGCCTATTTGTAATAAATGTCGAACAAAGGATGTCTAAAGAAGAGGAAATTGCTAAAATTAGAATCGAATCGGACTATCCTTAGTCCGAAAGTGTGGGAGAAATATAAATCTAAACTATTATAAAACTGTAACGGAAGTGTGTCTGTACATTGAAGATATTTACATTTACAAAAAAAAGATTTCGATATGGTTTTTAGATGTCCCTGATTCCAAATCACCAATTTTTGGATTTTTTGTCTGTCTGTTTGTTTGTTTGTTTGTTTGTTCGTTTGTTTGTTTGGGTGTTTGTTTGTTCGAGTATCACGCAAAAACTACTGAACCGATTTTGATGAAACTTTTTTTGTTTGATAGCTTATCATCTGACTTAAAATCTAGTAATTTATGCGGACGAAGTCGCGGGTAATAAAACTCATCGTATTCTAAATATTTAAGTAGATTTTTTGATAAAAATTAGAAGACAAAGAAGTTGATAAGCTAATTTTTGAAACATTTAACTACGTTTTGCATGAAAAAATGCTTTATTTCTTGCATATTACAGTGTCGGAATGTCTGTATGATTGGAAATCGGGGAAATTCGGGGAATTGAGCCTACTTAAGCGGGGAATCAAGAAATTTACATTGGCAGCACTGCTAATTTTTACCTAATTAATTAATTAACAACCGTACCGTTTATTGAATTTTAGCTATTATCTAGGACGATTTAACCAGCTATTATACTATAAATAGAAAAAAAAAATTAAATAATGTAATTAAAAAATTTAATTATTCATTAATAAGTATACAGGGTGTAACAAAACACCCTAGTAATACTTAACACGTTCCGGGACAGTGACCGCCCATAGCCGTGATTACAATAAAAGTTCTATTGTGTCTCACTCACTGCCCCGGAATGTGTTAAGGGGTGCTTCAGACCACCAAACTAAACAACTTTCACTATGGAGCCAACATCGAAATCGCGAAAAAAAAATCCGCTCTTTCATACAAAACTGCAGTACCTACCGTCTCGAATCAAATGTATGGGACGGCACATCTTTTTTATGGGGGATCCTCATACAAGAAACTATTTTTCAACGTTTTTTCTTCTCACTCTATCGCAAATACGTCAAACTTTGGTGTGATTATAGAGCAAACTCTGCAGTATAACAACAAATAATAAAAACAGGAGTGCGATTTTTGAAACTCATTCGCTGAGTTCAGCAGTTGAAAATGTCAAAATTACTATGGAGATACGTGTGGATTTGACATTCAAAAAACATACTCCAGGGGTGCAATTTTTGAAAGTCAAATCAGTAGTAGAAAGATGCGTATCTCCATACATTTTCAACTGCTGAGTTCAACGTATAGGGAACGGGAAGATTATAAATAAGTCTTTTAAATAAAACAAGGAGCTGGCGTTGCGCTGGCGTACACAAGAATTCACAAAATAGTTCTTACAGAAGGAGACGTTTTTTTTACAAAAACTACATCAAATAAATAGTTCCTGAAATAGTGCCTCTGCCAGTACTCATATTTTATGTAAAGTCGTAGTGAAACAATATAAAAAAACGATGCAAAGTGCTACGGAGGGTACCTACGGACTAGTCATATGGACACAAATTATTTTCTCGCAGTCTTTTCTGGAGTGCGATTTTTAGCCGTAGTATAAAACAAAAAGCCTCCTTCTAAGTCCATATTATATTGTACTGGCAAGGGCAACTAGGGAACCCTACCCTGCGCGTGGTTCGACACGCTCCTGGCCAGTTTTTAATCTCATTTGCTGAATTCAGCATTTAAACATGTCAAAATTACTATGGAGATACGCATCTTTCTACTGCGGATTTGACTTTCAAAAATAACACTCCTGAAGTATGAGTTTTGTAAGTCTACCTACCCTGCGCGTGGTCCGACACGCACTTGGCCAGTTTTTAATCTCATTTGCTGAGTTCAGCATTTAAACATGTCAAAATTACTATGGAGATACGCATCTTTCTACTGCTGATTTGACTTTCAAAAATAGCACTCCTGAAGTATGATTTTTGAAAGTCAAATCAGCAGTAGAAAGATGCATATCTCCATAGTAATTTTGATATTTTCAACTGCTGAACTCGGCGAATAGGGTTGCCAACCCTACTATATAATATAGTATCCTACTATATTAGGGACCCGACTACTATAATTCTGAGAAAAATATATAGTAGGCAAAACTACTATATTTTGATGAGCAAATAATTTATAGAGAATTTAAATACATTGCTACTTAGGTCCAATAAAAATGACCAAAAACTTAACATAATTTTAACAATTTCTTTCTATTTGTTCCATAAACAATTTTCTATTAAATCTACTACCGGAAAGTGGCAACAAATTTTCCTCAAGTCAGATTTATCATTTTTTTTAGAAATTAGGTATATTATTTCTGTATCGAATCCAGCTACTTCTGCGTTTACAGGATGCATTATTTTCTATACGAATACGAAATAAAGAAATGAATGTTCCTTAAAAATAAGAATTTGGGATTCAAACCAAACAATTGGCAAAAAAATATCTTTTTGAAAAAAATTGAATTAACAAATTCGAAAACTACTATATTTTTTCTTATTTTTCCCAATCTACTATATTTTTTCGGGCACTAAGGCTCGAAATACTATATTTGGTCTAAAAAAAGTTGGCAACCCTATCGGCGAATGAGATTCAAAAATCGCACTCCTGTTAATATTTCTTATAACAAGTCTCGTATCGTAAAGCAAGTCATTGTGGACTGTGGTACAATAGAATAATGATTAATGTCAATTTCTTTTGGATCACAAAGTTTCTGTTCAAGATGAGTGGCAACATTGCATTTTGCAGCATTTCAGATTTCCCCCTACATTATTATAAACAAACAAACTTTTACCTCTTTATCTTCTTCTTATCGTGTGGGCAGAGCCCTGGTGTCAGAGTTTTTTCAGACCGCCTTACAGCCTCTGACGGTGCGGTTTTTATGTAGTAACGACTACTACCACCAGTGATAGTAGCCGTGCTATCTGAAGCACGGAATCATCTTACTTTTCAGACAATTTCATGAAAAATTCAGCCTGCAATGTCCTAACCAACTGGGGAAAAACGCACAAAGTGACTTATCACTAGGCGTCCCCCGTGGGAATCAAACCCACGACCTCCGTGTCGAGAGCCCAATGCTTTTAACCATTAGACCACGGAGACAGTTATAAATACAGGGTGAATTTGACGTTTTTAACCCCTGTTACTACCATGTCTTACAACCAGTAGTAATACGGGAAATTCATTTAACTGTGGTTCTACCGCCTCGGCCGGTAGAACTACCTGCAATTGATATCAATAGCATCCTTTTATACTAAGATTCTACCCATCAAACTGAACAACTTTTACTATGGGAGCAAACCGATCGGAGCAAATTAAAAATCAGCCGTTCCATATCTTCTTTGGCAATAGTTACCACGCCGGACTGCCAAACCAGGGTCCTGCGCTCGAATCCCGGTTCGGTCATGGACATTATTATGTTTGTGCCGTTGTTGTAATGTTTCCATAATAAAAAGCCGTGCTTGCTTGGGATCACTACAACGTATGTATTAAAATAAGAAAAAAACCAAAGAAAACGTACTTTCCTAAAATTGGATCTGATCTAATCTCAGGATATTATTAAGGTCAGCAAATTGCTTCTGTCAAATCCGTTGAAAAATGGATAAAAGTTTAAAAAAAAAATCTCACCCTAGAATCGAACCTCCAACCTCTTGCGCGAAAATCTGACCATTTCCCAACTACGCTACACAGCTCTTGAGAGAAGTGTTGAAAAAAGCAACCACTATTTACTACTGGAATCTACCCAAATACATCTGTCAGCGTCAAGTCGGCGCTAGTGAGCATGATAAAACATTGGAAATTATCCCACAGACTCCCACAGTAACCCATTGCTGGGATAAAAAGTATCCTATGTGTTAATCCAGAACACATTCTATCTGCATGCCAAATTTCATCTAAATCCGTTCAGCCGTTTAGGCGTGATTGAGCCACAAACACACAAACATCCAAACATCCAAACATCGTCACAAACTTTCGCATTTATAATATTAGTGAGAAGTGAGATAAAAGAAAATTAATTTAAGAATAATGTAATAATTCCGTAATGTTTGTTCTGTTTTAGTGTGCTATAAAGTATTAATTATAATAAAATTATAAATAGGTATACAAATAAAAAATTGAATATGAATAGGTACAAATTTTAACAAACGCAAAAAAATGTTTATAATGAATAGTAATTTTAATTAAACCATTTTTGTCGATGAGTCCTGAAATTCTGTTTTTGAAACAATTTTTATTACTGAGTTTCCAGTATAACGTATAACTATATGCACGGTTTGTAATATGACAGAATTTTTGACAAAGGAAAACAACTCGAGGGAACTTAGAAAGTTAACTTTACTTATCTGCAGGGTGTAAAATTAAAAGGGACACTTACTTAAATTAAAAGGCCAGACCAGACCAGACCAGACCATCAAACTAAGGAACTTTTACTATGGGACCAACACTCAAATCTCGAAAAAAAAAACCATACAAAACATAACTGAAATGTATGGGACAGCAGATTTTTTTTTCGCGATTTTGATTTTGGTCCCATAGTGAAAGTTTGAAGTTGTTCAGTTTCATGGTCTGAAGCACCCTTCCCATTTAATTGTCCACAATCGGTAATATTGGTTATTCTGTAACATATCGATAGTATCGATACTATCGATAGATATTATCGATGGTAACAATATCGACTTCTAGTGATTACCTAGATTACCTAGTACCTACCTATCTAGTATCTACCGAGGTAATTTACCTCTTGATAGAACTAGGTATCAATATTGTAACTATTTTTCGAGGTCTAGTTATGCGACACTAGAAAAGGGTACCTACACTGGTACAGTACATTAATATAGTTGGTACCTACCTACAAATTTGCTATAAATAAATAAGAATGATATTAATTCACAAAAAAAACCTTCTTAATCTTCGGCCTAAAGTAATCGATGAAAAATGCTGAAGATCTTTAGATTTGCTACAGACAGTACAACTCACTCGTCCACCCGAATCCGGTTTCATTATCCTTTAAAATAAACAAAAAAACCAATTCGTTGAGAAAAAAAGGAAAAAAAATAAATTAACACACTCGCTCGATGCAAGACACGCATCGCATCGAATGCGTAGACGCATCTTTCAAGTTCAAGTTCGCTTCATTTATTCATTATTGATAGAGAAATGATCCGGGCAGGTTGTGTGTTTGTTTTGCTGATAGCTGGGGCAGAGGTGAGTTGTTTTTTATTTAAATATAGCAAAGAAATTTTAAGGCTATTTTGTATTACAGAAACAGATTTTCTTAGATATATGTCGGAGAGTATATAAATAAATAAATATCTTGGACAGTGTCACACAAATTATCTAGTCACATTTAAAGTACCAGAATCTAGCCTGGACTTGTATTATGATGACTAGACAACGATATACAATACATATATAGATACAGACATCCATGACTCGGGTACAAATATTCATATTCATCATACAAATATTTGTCCCTTACGGGATTCGAACCCGCGACCCTCGGCACAGCAGGCAGGTTCACTACCGACTGTGCCACCGAGCCGTCAAACCGTTTATCTTTCTGATAAATTTAAATTATATTTGCTAATCAGAATTAGCCAGAAAGCTAAATAGTAGGAATCGGTAATTTTTTGTCCTTATTCGGAGCGCGCTCCATACAAACGAAGTCTGAAGTGCGATTTTTGAAACTCATTTGCCTCGTACGAAGACATCTCTGGCTTCGGCATCAGATCCTGGTTAAATATGTGTTTTGCTATTAAAACTGAACGCGAACAAACAAAATTCAAGCCAATGCTATTTACCGTTGAGGAGTACCCTCGTACGAAGACATCTCTGGCTTCGGCATCAGATCCTGGTAAAATATGTGTTTTGCTATTAAAACTGAACGCGAACAAACAAAATACAAGCCAATGCTATTTACCGTTGAGGAGTACCCTCGTACGGAGACATTCTTGGCTTCAGCACCAGTTCCCGATTAAATAATGTATTTTTCTTTCAAAACTGAACAAGAATAAAAAAAAATCAAGCCCACGCTCTTTACCGTTGAGGAGTACCATCGTACGGAGACATTCCTGTCTTCAGCACCAGATCCTGGTTAAATATGTTTTGCTATCAAAACTGAACGTGTAGGGAACAGGGCGGGTGGGGCGTTAGTCCACCACGCGTTAAAATATTTTATTCATTGATATTTTCTTTTTTAAATGTGTGAGTATATACGCAAGCTTAACAATTTCAAATTTAGTTTTTTTTTCAATAGCCTGGAGTATGATTTTTGAATCTCATTCGGTGAGTTCAGCAGTTGAAAATGTCAAAATTACTATGGAGATAAGTATCTTTCTACTGCTGATTTGACTTTCAAAAATCGCACTCCTGGAGTATGATTTTTTAATGTCAAATCAGCAGTAGAAAGATGCACGTCTCCATAGTAATTTTGACATTTTCAACTGCTGAACTCAGCAAATGAGATTCAAAAATCGCTCTCCTAACAATCTTGTTTAGTATGAATTTTGAAATGTGCGCCATCTACCGGAATTCTCTATAACTGCATGCTACTCCCGCTTAGTATTATATCGTATTGTAGATCAATGAAAAAAATTTAAAAAAACCTGCTTATGAAATTGTTATTTTCAATGTGATGTTATGAAAATAATATATTTTGTTGCTCAAAATAAATAAATATGATGAACCAGAACAGTAAAATGCGATATTTCGTCGATTTCAGACAAATTTTACTTCTAGCGGACCAAGTAATGCCATCTAGTGACATTTTAAAAATTATTGTGAGTTATACAAGGAAATAGCGTTCTATGCTTTTCCATCTTCTTTGTCCATACTAAGTTGTAATGTTGACGCGCGAGCTCGCGACTCAAATGTATATGCAACAGCAGATTTTTTTTTGCTCCGATTGATTTGCTGCCATAGTAAAAGTTGTTCAGTTTGATGGGCATACTCTTAGTTTAAAAGGATGCTAATGATATCAATTTCACCTTGTAGTGTAGATATTGCAAGATGTTTTTTTCACCCTGCATCCTACCGCATGCTATCCGCGTATCTTTTTGAACTAAGCTAATATTCACCAAAATACTCGAGATTCTAAAAATCTCCATGTCAACAAACCCGCCCCAAAATAAATATTATTTCTTGCATCGTGCTCCGTCGTGGCGTGATGGTTAAAACTATTTCTTCGTGACAATTAAAACCCAGTTAATGGTTAAAATAACAAAATGTTATGAGTCTCCGGGGTTGGGGACGATTTAGGGGTAGTTTGAAGTCGCGCTACGGTTGGTACATTTAACCCTATAACTCAGGGTTTCTTGACCTTTTTCAAGTCATCGACCCCTTTCAAAAGACAATGCGGGTTTTGTATGTAAGGTTGGCGCCTTATTTTTCGCCGTTGTTTTTGGCGCGGCCAGCAACCAAATTTGAATATTTTATTTCAGAATAAAGTAACAAAGGGCTGACATAACCTCTGGGTTAAAAGCTCAAATTAAAATAAAATAAAAAACAGAATAAAAAAAAAATAAAGTAACAAACAAAACTTATTAACATGTATATCCCTAAACTCAGTCCGGTCCGAGATATAAAGGCTTGAATTTGAAAATATTACTATGACGTGCACTTCAAGGTCTTCAAGTCTTTATATCTCAGTTCGGACTGAGTTCCGAGATATTTGTAATAACAAGTGTCGTTCTTAACTTTATTCTGAACTATAATATTCAAGTTTGATTGATGGCCGCGCTAAAAAAAGAAAAAAGACGCCATTTTTAGGCATAGGCTTTTCTAAGAGCCCACGGACCCTTTCCCAAAAAACGATGTTTAACTTCAACAGCTTTTTTCGTTTGCAATTAAACTTTACATGTAAATAATTAGTTAGTGTGACGGTTGCTGCTGCTTGTGCTGGATTAGAACATCAAATTGAGGAGCCGTTTTTGATAACGCAAGGTGCATGTCATGATGTTACCCCAGAGTTGCGACACCTACCAATGAGCGAATCACGGAAGTGCGACATAATCAATGAGCGAATCACGGAAGTGCGACATAATCAAAGAGCGAATCACGGAGGTGCGACACACAAATCGCGAATCACGACGACATTTCAAAATTGCGAATCACGAGAGTGCGACATGTCGACAGTGCGAATTTAATAGACCAAAAGGAGCATGGCCAGAGGATAAAAAGCATGGCCAGAGTGATCCTTGTTTCACTTCTAACCGATTAGGCCGACTAGGCTTGCCATGGACCCCCAGCTTTCATTACACGGACCCCTTAGTGGATCCATGACAGGTGCATGTCAATGTTTCACTTCTAACCGATTAGGCCGACTGGCTTGCCATGGACCCCCAGCTTTCATAACACGGACCCCTTAGTGGATCCATGGACCACAAATCTGGTGACCTTGTGGTCCACAGGTTCAGAAACTCAGCTTTATTAAGTAATAGTTACGAAAATACGACTAATTTCATAAATTTTTAGCTTTACCAGACCGTCGCATCACGGTAGCGTGTTGCGAAACTTGCTAAGTGGTATGGACACTGAATTCATGTAGTTGTTTAGTTTGATAGTCTGAAGTAATACCCCCCAATGGGTAATCCCTAATGGGTACTGGGCACCACTGGGCGGGCCGCATTGCTCGCAGAACTGATGGCTGGTCGGGTTGAAGAGTTCTCGAGTGGCGACCGCGTACCGGAAAGCGCAGCGTGGGTAGGGTGGACCGACAACCTGGTGAAGGCGGCGGGAACCCGTTGTATGAGGGCAGCGCAGGACCGGTCGTTGTGGTGATCTTTGGGGGAGGCTTTGTCCAGCAGTTGACTTCTATCGGCTGAGATGACGATGCAGATCCAATTAAGCAATGTAGTTATGTCAAATCGATTAATTCGGTAGTATCGCACCTTTTGACGCAATAATTCAAACTGAGTTCAGTCACAATATAAGAAAGAGTATCCTATTGTTCAGTATCAAATACAAAGCCCTTACCGAATCATCCCCTATCTCTTATAGTATCTTTTCAACCCTCTGAAGCCCTTAAGTTCATCAAGTGAAGACATTATCACCCCGTCATTATAATTTGTAAGTTTTTATGTTTTTGCGAGAAACAACCGCTGTTGTATAATTGTTATTGCTTTATTAATCGTTAGGGGATGATTTTTGGTTTGTTTTATTGCTAATTGGGTTTGTTAGTGACAGTTGTTTTTCGTTTCATTTTCGCAGACTAAAGAATTTTCATAACCAACCCCAAAAGAAAGGTATGGGGCCAACTTCGAAATCGCGAAAAAAAATCAGCTGTCCCATACATTGGGCTCGAGTAGGTTTGCAGTTTTGTATCGAGCAGTTTTTTTTTAGCGATTTCGATATTGGTCCCATAGAGAAAGTTGTTCAGTTTGATGGTCTGGGAGTGCGATTTTTGAATCTCATTCGCTGAGTTCAGCAGTTGAAAATGTCAAAATTACTGTGGAGGTATGCATCTTTCTACTGCTAATTTGACTTTCAAAAATCATAGGAAAATCTTCAGGAGTGCGATTTTTGAAAGTATCTGCATAGTAATTTTGACATTTTCAACTGCTGAACTCAGCGAATGAGATTCAAAAATCGCTTTCGTAATCATCCTCTTAAAAAAAGGACCCGATACAACCATAACTTTCAGAAGTGCGATTTTTGAACATCATACAAGCGAATTGGCAGTAGAAAGATGCATAATCTCCATAGTAATTTCGACATTTTTTACTGCCATGTCGCTCGTATGATGTTCAAAAATCGCACTATAATAATAATAATATTTATTCAAAATTCAGATTACAAATGATCCATTTGTTAGTAACAGGGTTTGACTTAAGAGCTATGTTAGTAGATACACAAAAAATAAAAAATAAAAATACAACATAAAACAGTAAGGTAGGGATTATATCATTATTTGCACACAGTGTGTGATGATGGGGCAGTCAAACCTGCCAGCAATCATCTCCAGAATGCTGTTGTGGCTTGCACGCAATCGGCTGACGAGCGAGGCGGCTTTTTTCCGCATTATGGCATGGTATCCGTCCGTTCTCGCCTCTGCGAACATGGCGGACGCGCTACATTAGCGTCGTAGTTGGCAGCCCCAACAGCATCCTGAAGATGTTATTGTATTGGACGCGCAGGGCATTGAGCGAGCTGAGTGTGCAATTGACCCACAGGCTGCAAGAGTAAAATGACTGACAGTATGCCTTGAACAGTGTCACTTTTACTGACCTTGTACAGCCATTGAACCTGCGGACCAGCATGTTGCCCCTGACTGCCAACGCCCTGCGCTCCCTTTCTACGTCAGGGCACTCCAGGGCCTATAGACAAAGTAACATATCTATTGGCGTAGACGCTAGTAGAAATGACACAATGTATGGATTTGACATTGGCGATCGAAACATTTTGACCTTTGCTTTCTCCACCATACGTCAAATCCATACATTTTTTCCGTTTCTATGTATACAACGTGTTAATGAATTAGCGCAAAACCTCATACACCCCAACTGATTTATAAAAAAATAATTAGACTGTAACAATAATTTCATTATTTTGATAATACAAATTTTTAGTTATTCGCATTTTAAGTTTTGAGGCAAAAATGATTTGTTATCATTTCAGCACTGAAAGAAAGCGCTAACGTACTCATGGATACATTTTTATAATCTTGTTTTGGTAGTAAGTAGGTATGTATCGTAGGTGAGTATGCCCGCGCGGTGGGTTGTCATCGGGTTCAGTAAGTAAATTTAAAAGTTTTCAAAAAAAATATTTAAAATTACCTATGTTGAAACCATGATAATTCGATTCTACTCTCGATTCTAAACAAACTACTTTCTAGTTTTGCGTTAATTCATTAACACGTTGTATATTAGCGTTGACGCCAATCGAATGTCAACTTGTCTAGGGCCCCAGGAGTTTCTTTCCTTCGCCCGTATCCGATTTCGCATTCAAGCATAGCATTCACACAGTAGGTAGGTACATAGTTCAATGGTTATTTCATATTTTCCTAGTCGTATTGTATACGCAAGTCACTTCCCTCCCTCCCCTCCACCCCCGTGAGCAATAAATCATGCCCATCTCAGTTTTATGGCCATTGTATCTCCCGACGTCTATAAGTTTTGTCTGATCAGGGCGGAGATTCCGGAAGAGCTACATTTTTATATCAAACTAGACGGCCTACCATAGCATGCCACCCCCGGGAAAACGACAAAAATCGAGACGTGCCTCTGTCTTTGTTACTTTTCGTATGCGAAAGTGAGCGCGCATGATGGTTTTCTCGTTTTATCGCTATGTCGTGCCGTGCGTGGCATATGCTTGCTCTATACTTACAGATTTTGCCTGCGACTTCGTCCTCGTCGATCTCAAACTATAGGGTCCTTTTTAATATGCTGACACTTTTTTAAGGGAAATGATCAGTTCATGAAAATGAACAACTTTCTCTATGGGATCAACATTGAAATCGCGAAAAAAAAAACTGCTCGTTCATACAAAACTGCAAACCTACTCGAGCCAAATGTATGGGACAGCTGATTTTTTTTTCGCGATTTCGATGTTGGTGCCGTAGAGAAAGTTGTTCAGTTTGATGGTCTGATCATCGTCTTAAAAAAGTGTCAGCATATTAAGAAGGACCCTGTATATCCTGTGTAGAAATAATACAGGGTCTTTCTTAATATGCTGACGTATTTTTTATCGGGTTGATCGGACCATCAAACTGAACAACTTTTACTATGGGAGCAAACCGAACGGAGCAAAAATAAAATTCTGCTGTTGCAGTAGGCAATCGAGTAGCCATTGCAGATTAGTATGGAACAGCAGATTTTTTTAGCTTCAATCGTTTTGCTCCCATAGTAAAAGTTGTCCAGTTTGATGGGTAGACTCTTAGATTAAAAGGATGATATCAATTTCATCGTGTACAGCCTTGGTTACAATACATGCCTTTTAATAGAAGCATGCTGGTTTCCTCACGATGTTTTCCTTCGTATTCGACGGAGCATCCAGGGGATTCGAAATCCACGCGGAAGAAGACACAAGCTAGTCGTACATAAATTCCGAAAAACTCATTGGTTAGGAGACGGCTTGGAGTGCGATTTTTGAATATCTTACGTTGAACACAGCAGTTGAAAATGTATGGAGATACGCAATTTTCTACTGCTGATTTGACTTTCAAAAATCGCACTCCTGGAGTTTCATTTTTTAATGTCAAATAAGCAGTAGAAAGATGCACGTCTCCATAGTAATATTGACATTTTCAACTGCTGAGTTCAAAGAATGAGTTTCAAAAATCACACTCCTGGACGGGGATCGAACCAATCGTATGGCTACTCGCCACTGAACCACAACGACTTATATCATTAGCACCTAACAACCTAACTGCCTCCGTGGTCTAATGGTTAAGAGCATTGGCTCTCGATACGGAGGTCGTGGGTTCGATTCCCACGGGGGACACCTAGTGATATGTCACTTTGTGCGTTTTTCCCCAGTTGGTTAGGACATTGCAGGATGAATCACCTGATTGTCTGAAAAGAAAAATGATTCCGTGCTTCGGATGGCACGTTAAGCCGTTGGTCCCGGCTACTATCTCTGGTGGTAGTAGTCGTTACATAAAAACCACGTCAGAGGCCGAAAGGCGGTCTGAAAAAATTCTGACACCAGGGCTCTACCCACACGATAAGAAGAAGCACCTAACAAAATGCATTTTTGTACAATATCTCTAAGCACCCTCAACAAATCCTTTCAACTAACACAGAGCTTATCTCATGGGGGTGATGACGTATGGACGCCGAAGTTTAAGTAATAGCACGTCATAACTGTATGAAGGGACAAGGGAGCAACCACTTTAGTTGATTAAGTTGGATTAAGTTTACTGCTTGATGGTATTACTGTGTGGGTTACAGATCTCCAAAAACAATACAGACATAGTTGGTATAAAGATTGAAAAGGACATCCGGCACATCATACCAAAAAATGTATAACCGTACTTCTATTTTTATTATGGACTATGGAACACTAGAAACTAACTGCAGGCATTTTATTTTATAACGATTTATTATTTTTTATCATTTTTATATAAAAAAAAACATTGTGCTTGCATCACCTTCTACTAAACAACATTGACAGCCATTTTGGGGTTGCTGCTTTTTTATAATTTATTAATCATAATAAATGATTAAATAACTCGTTAAATAAAAATAAATGATACTATCTGAGTCTTTTTTATAAAACCTTATAATTTATTACACATTTGACTTCAGTCGAAACTTCTATACATTTTAATTTAAGGTATTTTTTCAAGGGAGAGCCGCGGTTGTCCTTTCGCATCGGACGGAATTTGTATTATTCCGAGAGATAAGTGTACTTTTTGCAACCATCAGCAGCAAGGCTGATTCAGTGTTTATGGGGTGTAAAGCTTCTCTGTGATGGGGATGGACCAGGTCTGCCTGCATAACTCCAGTCGGATTAGGAGTTACTGATGATGAAAGGTCTGTAAAAAAATTAAGATCAGCTGCAAGGCTGTTGTAGTAGGAGATACAGCCGTTCAAAGGTCGGAACTTTGACTGGCTGTATCTCCTAAACCGACTGACATAATTTGACAGTTTTTGTACTGTTCACATAGCTATAATGCATACTACAACAATATCATAATTTTTTTACAGACCTTTAATCATCAGTAACTCCTAATCCGACTGGAGTTATGCAGGCAGACCTGGTCCATCCCCATCACAGAGATCCTCTACACCCCATAAACACTGAATGAGCCTTGCTGCTGATGGTTGCAAAAAATACACTTATCTCTTATACTATATCCACAACTTGCGATTTTTGAAAGTCTTACGTTGAACTCAGCAGTACAAAATGTCAAAATTACTATGGAGATAATGCATCTTTCTACTGCTGATTTAATCTCCAAAACTTGCAGAAAGCTTCCTGAAGTATGATTTTTGAAAGTCAAATCAGCAGTAGAAAGATGCCTATCTCCATCGTAACATTGTCATTTTGAACTGCTTAGTTCAGAGTATGAATTTCAAAAATCGCACTCCTGGGTTTCATCCAATTTAAACTATTAGTCCAAGAGCCAATTATGATCAGACCTTTTCGTTATTTTCTCAAAGCTGAAAGTTTCTCAGCGCATGCTCCCAACACAAGTAGGAAAAGGAATGATGGGCAACTATGAAGTCATGGGGCTTTGGCAGGTAGCAGGTTCAAATTGTCTGGCCAGGGGTTGCAAGTATCAAAATTGTCGGGCTACTGAGGAAACATCCAATAGTAACCCAAGTAACATAGTATAAAATTCAGCTTTTTAACCGACTTCAAAAAAAGGAGGAGGTTCTATGTTCGGCTGTATGTATTTTTTCTTTTATGTATATTCACCGATATTTTCGTCAATTGTGAACCAATTTAAAAAATTCTTTTTTTGTTTGAAAGGGTATAGTCCCGAGGTGGTCCCATTTTAATATTGTGATGATCTGATGACGCACTTCGGAGCTACATGATATAATATACTCAAACGTAAGTATAGTTACAATATGCCCAGACTTGCGCCTTTCTGAATCTTTTATAATGCGCACAGCCAGGGAGTGGAATGCCATGCCATGCCTGCGTCAGTATTTCCGAGCACTTACTGGGTAAGCTCGCTACATCTTCGACCCCATCTTCGACTTGAGGACTGCTTCGTCCTGAGGACTGGATTGAGGTCAAGAGTAAACTCATGATTAATAAAATAAAAAAAAGACTTATTCAGCGTACTCTTAAGTAGGTTTCCTCACGAAGCTTTCCTTCACCGTTTGAGAGCAGTCGTTTTGCAACGTAGGTACATAAGTTAGAAAACCTTAGTACACACGGCGACACATCAAGCTACCCAAAACCGAAATAAGCTGGCCGCGCGTAGGCATAGTAATGTATAACGTCGCGCGGCCAGCTCATTTTGGTTTTGGGAAACTTGATGTGTCGCCGTGTGTACATGGCATGTCGTCCGTACGGATTCGAACCTGAAATGTCGTTATTGAGTGTCTGTAGCTCTCCGCAACGCGCCACAGAGCTCCCAGAAGATGAGTAAGCAATATAATTTGTATATTTATCAAATATTTCATCGTTTTTACGATATCCCACCCTCTTTATACTTTCAATGTAAAACTTTATATTCTTCACGTCTCATTGGCTCTCGACCGAAACTAACATACTTTAACACATCACTGACTTTTATTACCGTTGATAAAGTTGTTAATTCTCGAGTTTGAGCTCTATTTCTTTGGATGAAGGGTTGTAGAGGGGTTGTTTGTGTGTAAAAGGGGTGGTGAACGCCAAGGGACGTGACATTAAGTTTAGTAGCGTGGTAGATTCGCGAATTTGTTAGATTTTTTTTCTGGAGAAATTTTTATTGATGATAATTTGTGAATGGTTAGAGAGATGAGATGCTGTTTTGAGAGATGCAACATGTTTTTGCTTAATGAAAATTGGGGACCTATTTGATCCTGATATCCGGGACCATTGATAAACATAATAATACCTGGACGATCAAGCTCTCAGTGAACTCCGTCATATATTCTCCTCGGCTCATGTACCCTAGGACTAGTTCATCAATTCAAGGTCGCTCAGCGAGCTATGGAGAGAGCTATGCTCGGTGTTTCTTTGAGAGATCACATTTGAAATGAAGTGATACGTCAGAGAACTAAAGTGGTTGACATAGCTCAGAAAATTAGCAAGCTGAAGTAGCAATGAGCTGGTGATATCTGCCGAAGAACTGACAACCGGTGGGGTGTCAGAGTTCTAGAGTGGAGACCGTGAACTGGTAAGCGTAGTGTGGGACGCCCTGCTGCCCGCTGGACAGACGACCTAAAAAAAGCAGTGGGGAGCGACTGGATGAGGAAGGCCGAGAACAGAGTTTTGTGGCGCGCCTTGGGAGAGGCCTATGTTCAGCAGTGGACGATGATAGGCTGGTGATGATGATGATGATCAAGCTCTGCTCGCTGAATACGAGTCTTTCGAGAAATTAGACCTATCTAATTTTTTTTGTCCTCTTATCTACCACATATCCTGTTTTTTTTTCTAGCCGGTTTCAGCCTGCTGGGCAAAGGCCTCCCCTTTAATCTTCCAACCATCTCTATCCTGGGCAAGCTCTGGCCACTTGTCGTCAAAAGCATCCAGATCATCCGCCACCTCTTCTCACGCCCGGGCGCCGACGACCATTTTCTGGGATCCAGGGCGTGACAATTCCTGCCCACGTCTCCTGGTGCATTCGACCGACATGGCCGGCCCATTCCCACTTTAGTCTAGCTATTTGTGTTTTGGAGCGCAATGTAGTGTTCCTGACACGATCTGTTCTTTTAACACCTAATATACTGCGCTCCATCGCTCTCTGACAAACCTTGAGTTTGGACTTTTGAGACTTTGTGAGAGCCGGCCGATATCCTGAATATTGTATCGAAATTCTTAGAGCCGTTTTACAGAGATGTACGAACGAATGCTGCTTGTTTAATAGTATATGGGACCCAACATGGGACCCTAATAGTATTCAAGTATTCTGACTTCTAAATAAAATCTTTTGTATTATTCTCTTCTCAACTTGAGAAGAGAATAATACAAATTCTCAAGTGAATGCAGTAGAACCACATAAAACTTGGTTTGCTTCTGAACAAGAACCTTACTGTAGGATGTAGTAATAAAATACTATTTCTTATACTGTGCTGTAGTTCAGACATATAAATATTAATCTATCTTCTGTCTATCTATCTCTTTTTTTTTTTATGTGTGATAGGTAAACATTTGACCCCAATCTCACCTGATGTTGAGTGATGATGAGGCCGAAGATGTAGCATGCTTACCTAGAAAGATGCCTATTCACTCTCGCCTTGAAGAGGCCCAGAGGATCTATCTATCTTCTATATTCTATCTTCTCCTACTTAGAAAGAGGAAAGATTTGATTTTTTTGTTTGTTTAATTGTTTGTATGTAATGAATAGGCTCCGAAACTACTGCACCGATCTGAATAATTCTTTCACCATTAAAATGCTACATTATCCGTGATGAACACAGGCTAAAAAAACGGCCAAGTGTGTGTCAGGAAGATTCTAAGGCGGTACGAAGTTCGCCGCGGCCATCTAGTTTACTATAATAACGTACTGTAGTTCTTGTTCTTAGGTTTCCTTAGATTACAAACTTTACGCGGTTGGTTTTCCTCAATACCTATGCCAGCTTCCTGGTTTTCCTCATACAATACCTATGCCACCTCCTTGGTTTTCCTTAATGTCTTATTTTTTAAAGATCTTGTTCAAAGAGAATTTAAAATTCTATCCATTCTCTTTGGTCATAGATAAGCTACTATTATTCTTGTTTATGTCACTGTCATCCACTCTTGGTGTCTATTTTTTATTAAATAATTTACTATCATTTACTATTAAATGTTAAATTAAGTTCACGTGCCACTTATTAGTGGCATTATGGTATTTTATTTATACCTTTCCATCAACAGAACATAATCGGTAAGTGGGAAAAATTTACCAAGGGCCCGCGTGGTTCATAACAGCCTGCTATCTCGATGATGAAGCTATAAGGGGGCTATTTGGCGACGATACCAAAAAAGCTGAAAGTTGACTCTACAATTCATTCTTCTTTCAGATAAATCAAGAATTAACGATAAACGTGTACGTACGTTTTGTTTGTGTACTTATCCTTACCGATCTTTGACTGAAAAGCACAGATCAAAAAATAGGTGTGCTTTTAAAGTGCAAACGACGAGGTGCCTTTGAGCAAAGCGGAAATACCGACACCGCATGCCTCGGTAGAGTATTCTTCTTCTTGTGGTGTGGGCAGCAAGCCCTAATGTGTCAGAGATTTTTTCAAACCGCCTTACAGCCTCTGACGTGGATTTATGTAACGATTACTACGTTCTTTTCAGACAATCTGATGATTCAGCCTGCAATGTCCTAACCAACTGGGGAAAAACGCACTAAAGTGACATAACACTAGGTGTCCCCCGTGGGAATCGACCCACGACCTCCGTGTCAAGAACCATACGGGTCAGCGCACACCCAGCGTAAATCTGCTCGCGCATGCTCGAGCATGTTCTTTGCAGTCGCGCACACCTAGCGGCAAAATCCGCCGGCGGCAGAGGCGAAATCCGCCGGCGGCAGCGGCGGATGCTCGAGCATGCGCGAGCATGCTCGCGCGTGTTCGAACAGTCTCGCGGATGCTCCCGTGTTGCTACAGTTGACAGTGAATTTTGCAGTTGTGTTTACAATATTTTAAAGTAAAGACGTGCGAAGAGTAATTTTAAAGTATGGTGGACTGGGATTTGGTAATTATTGGGTTACTAGCAGAGGAAGAGGAGCAAGAAGAGCACATCAATAAAATGAAAAGAGGACGACACAAAATTGAAAGAAGAATATGGGCTGAAGCAACCTGGCAAGAAAGATGTACATTTGGGGAATACCACACCCTGTGCTACGGTTTAAAGTTCAAGGGACAGTTATTTTATGACTACTATAAAATGGAATATGAACAATTTGAAAACCTACTAAATCTGCTTCGACCTTTGAGATTTTCATTGTATTTTCAAAAAGAGTTAGATTATTATATATTTTCTGTACTAAATTGCCCTTTTCGTGCTAAAGTAGTTAAAAAATATGCTAGATTTAGTCCGAAACCGGCAGAGGTGGCAACACTTACGACGGATCGCAAGCATCGACACGGGCGTATGCTCGAACATGCTCGAGCATGCGCGAGCATGCTCGCGACTGCTCGCGTCGCCGCGAGGAGCATACGCGAGCATACTCGAACAGACGCTGAAGGGATTTAATCACTTGCAAGCTATTTTCGACTTTATTTCAATGGGAATAGAGTTCATTATCAATTGAATCAATGAAATCTGCTCGCGCATGCTCGAACAGTTTTACGCTAGGTGTGCGCTGACCCTAAGACCACGGCGGCAGTCATGTACCCTGAATTGACATTGTAAATTTGAATTGCCATGTCTATTAAATGGGGCTCTGGAGTAAGATTTTTGAAACTTATTCGCTGAGCTCATCAGTTGAAAATTTCAAAATTACTATGGAGATAATTATATGCATTTTCTACTGCTAATTTGACTTTCAAAAATCATACTTCAGGAGTGCGATTTTTAAAAGTCAAATTAGCAGTAGAAAGATGCGTATCTCCATAGTAATTTCGACATTTTCAACTGCTGAACTCAGCGAATCTCATACCTACGCATCTTTCTACTGCTGAATCGCACTCCTGGAGTATGATTTTTGAAAGTCAAATCAGAAGTAAAAAATGCACGTTTCCATAGTAATATTGACATTTTCAACTGCTGAGTTCAAAGAATGAGTTTCAAAAATCGCACTCCTGGTCGGCGGTCCACCTGAAGCCGTAGCATGCTACACAATGATACGGCTGTATCACGTCTTTTATCTCGTTTGTTCGCTCGCAAATATAAAGAGAGCGAAGGTGTGATTAGCGCTGTATCACAGTGGCATGCTACCTTTGCTGGTGGGGGCCTACCCACGATGCGCTTTCCTGACACGGTCGCCACTCAACATTCGCCACGCCAGCAATTAATTCTTCATTCTTCTTTCAGATAAATCAAGAATGAAAGCAGCCTGCCTCATCCTCAGCATCCTCATCCTGGTGGCCATAATGGTCGTCTGTGTAATGGTCAAATTCGCCACAGAAATAACAGTGGACGAAAAACTCCGTGAAAACTTCGCTGGTCAAAACATCTTCAAGTTCACCAAGTCCATGGGCATCATATCTTTATCAGACCAGTCTCGTCGCTCTTCAGCCGAAAGGTTCCCATACGTAGCTGCAATTACGAGGAATTCTTCCAATACCTGGTCTTTCGCCTGTTTTGCGAGTGTGGTCTTAGTTAAATGGGTGGTTACCTCTGCTCACTGCAGAAAAGCAGGCTCCACTCATAGAGTGCTTATATACCATGATTTTATCAGGAACTATACACATACGTACCCAATTCTATTCTGGAGATTACATGAGAAGTTTAACATATCACATCCGACTCCAAGATACGATATAGCAGTTGCTAAATTGAATCTAGAATATTATCCGTTCACGATAAAATCGGCAAAGTTTGATGAAGAAGAAATGATTTCTGAAGTGGCAGAAGCTAGCGTTTGGAAAACTGTCTCCACTATGGACAGAAGATTGTTTTTGACTAATGAATTTGATAGATTGGAAATCAAAATAGTTTCCCATAACCGCTGTTATGAAAGTTATGGAGTTTTCCTTGATAATAGTATGCTATGTGTCGACATGTCTGATAATGAAGACTGTTTCATACACGAGTTTGGACCGATTTTCACAGGGGATAAACTGCTAGGTTTGATAGCAATAAAACCGAGAGATTGCGATATGAAACTGGCTGTATTTACAAATGTGTCGTATTATACCAATTGGATATTAAAAGCTACTCGGACAACGAATTATGGATGATTTTGTTGATCGTTTTTTTTTTTTTTTTTTTATTTATTTAATACATTTTTTTTTATTGATTTGTGGTTTGTTTTCTATTCAGCATCTATGGATTTTCTTGAGGCATGACCTTAATGCAGAACATTAATATCATTGCCTTAATGTGTCATGTATGTCCTGAAATAGCAAAAAAAATAGGCTGTTTCATAGTCTAACAAAACAAGTTCTTCTATTCCCAGAGTGACACAAGCCTACGTCACCAAAAAATGGCCGCTAAACATGGTAAAAGGGTATTGTTCACGCTGACTATAACACCCAAACCCATAAATGTACCTGCCTACCTACAACTACATATCAAGCCTGGATGTCTACGGGGAGGGACAGAGAGCGCGGGACGGGGGACCGGTCAGCCGGCCGGGTCAACGGCAGTGTGACCACTTTTAGTAGATTTTTACTTTTTTGGTAGATTTAGGGCAAAGAGAACGGTAATTTAGTAGTGGGAAATCGTTTAGTAGATTTTGGTAGAATTTCGGTATTCGAAAATTGATCAAAAATGGAAGGATTCAAGCAAAAAAAATCAAAGCTGGAAATAAAAATAGCTGAGAAAACGTTTTCTGGGACTTCTATAAAGCTTTAGTGGTGTACAGCAAAATTAATCTTATCGCTTAATGTTGTTTTTTACAAAAGGGGGCTTTTATAAGACACAGAAAACTGTACCAACTTTAAGCCTAAATACGGACGACCAATAATACTTATTTAGATTTATTTGAAAATTGAAGCATTACAAGGTGATAAAAACCGTTTTTTTTTTTACAAAAATGCGACAATAACATGAGGAATGTTGAGCGTTAGTGTGAAAATGACAATTTTTTGTTTAAAAACTTGTTTTTTATTGAGTTTTAACCATCTGGAACGACATAAATATTAGTTGGTAGATTTTAAGTAGAATTTGAAACAGGACTTGGTAGATTTTGGTAGATTTCAGCAGTCATTTTGGTAGATTCTTTGAAAAAAAAGTGGTCACGCTGGTCAACGGCCCGCCGCAGAGAGACACTACTACCAGCCTACAGTGCGCACGCGTCGCGACCTTATAAAATTCAAGTGAAAACGCGGCCTATTTCAATAAACCGTTTATCATAAAGTCTAACTTTCATTTAATGTACCAATCCTGTACAGGTATGATGACGTAGGCTTGTGTCAGTCACGTGGTCAGTCACGTGGTCTGAAGAGAATACCAAGGTCTTCTATTCCCAGAGTGACACAAGCCTACGTCACCAAAAAATGGCCGCTAAACATGGTAAAAGGGTATGATGACGTAGGCTTGTGTCAGTCACGTGGTCGGAAGAGAATACCAGGCGCAGTATATTATTGTACCATGGGCTGTTTGACATATTTGAGTCTCGACTCCAGGTAGGACTTGCAGTTTAGTATGAAGACCAGTTTTTTTTAAAGACACATTTTTGCGAACGGATAAATTATTTTCGTAAATAAATATTACTGTAGAAAGTCAAAATGATAATTATCATTAAAAAGATCTACTGAAAATGAAATGAAATGAAATTGTTTATATTTGCAGAAACATGGTTAATTGGTGGTACAAAAATTTTTAAGAGTTCAACACATTTCATCAACACTTGGTAGGTACTAGGTATGCAGAATTTTACCATTATTAGTAGGTAATAAAAAGAAGAGGACCCAGCCATTTTTTACGAAAACTAAAAGCCATTCAGAACGGCGGTCATAATTATTATAAACAGAAAAAATTAAGGCATTTTTTAAAAAACTCATCTCCAGAAGTCCGGATTCAAAAGTAGAAATTACACTAGTAAAATAGACAAATCGTCCAAAAAGCAGTACAAAACGCAACCACAACAGCTATTTCCATCTAATATTCTGAGGTATTTCTGGTCGTTACGGAACGTATTTGGCTTGGTTGAACTGATAGTATGTGTGATTTTGTTTTCTTCCATTATCATAATATGGTTCGGTGAATTTTCATTAAAATAAACACAATGAATGCGTAGAAGATTGAGTGGACTATCTAATAAGAAAGATTATGAGTTTCACACACTTGATTCAAAAGGTATCATAAGGAGACATACCTTTTCCCCAACTTCTACAGGTTACAACCAATTTACTTTTTTGTTAGTTTTGTGTCACTCTACACGTATTACTAAGTTTTATTCATGTATGGGACCTCTATCTCTGGGTCTCAAATTATATGGCCTTCCGCCAAACTTCATTTAAATATAATTAATAAAGGAAAATTACCTATGTACAAAAAGAATCACTCTAGTTTTTATTTAAAATTACAATTCAATAGCCATGCATACAATTTTTTAAACATTAATTTTGCTGGTAAGACGTAGAGAATCTCGACAACGCAGATTATAAATGGCTCAATCATAGTTTTCGATACTCTTATTTCAGAATGTTATTTTCCGACCCGTGACCCCTCTCCCCTCCTGCGTTCAACCATGTCGACGAATCAAAGTGCAAATCTGTACAAATATCCCAAATCTCCCAGGATATGGGGTCAATTGTTTCATATTATACATACTGGAAGTGCTACAGAACCGTGCAGCATTCGATATCATCATCCTTTTAAACTAAGAGTCTACCCATCAAACTGAACAACTTTGACTATGGGAGCAAACCGATCGGAGCAACTAAAAAATCAACTGTTCCATACTAAACTGCAGTGCCTACTCGACTCAGATGTACTAGTCATTTGCTTCGAGTTGGCCGCTCCCTCCCTTCCCGCTTCACCGTACCGCACCCCTAAGAGACCCTATTAAACGCAATTTTATAACCTTTAGCAACGCAAGCACGTACGTCCCGTCTGTCCCGATCACTAATATCGCTTTTAATTAAAAATTTGTATTTGCTTGTTATATTATTTTTTGTCGACGGGACCATTTAATGTGCCTGTGACGAAATTTTGTAACGGTCATCGACGGCCAACTCCAAACAAACGGGTAGTATGCAACAACAGCAGATTTTTTATATGCTCCGATCGGTTTGCTCTCATAGTAAAAGTTGTTCAGTTTGATGGGTAGACTCTTAGTTTAAAAGGATGCTAATGATATCAATTTCACCCTGTAGTATACTAGGGCCAGGAGTGCGATTTTTGAATCTCATTCGCTGAGTTCAGCAGTTGAAAATATCAAAATTACTGTGGAGATACGCATCTTTCTACTACTGATTTGACTTTCAAAAATCGCACTCCCGAAGTATGATTTTTGAAAGTCAAATCAGCAGTAGAAAAATGCATATCTTCACAGTAATTTTGACTTTTTCAACTGCTGAACTCAGCGAATGACATTCAAAAATCGCACTCTAGGAGTGAGATTTTTGAAACTCATTCGTTGAACTCAGCAGTTGTAAATTTCAAAATGACTACGGAGATATGCATCTTTCTACTGCTAAAATCATTCTCCATAGTAATTTTGACATTTTCAACTGCTGAGTTGAGAGAGAGCTGTTGTATGAGATTCAAAAATTGCATTCCTGGTTCTCGGTACTCTCGGTTAAGGATAGTTGCCCTACTTTTTGAAAACGCTTCATATGCGCTTCATAACTATTTCCCAAATTAATGACAGGAACAAAATGAGTGTGATGGATACAGAAAAGGTACTTGACATCTACTATTTTGTTGAAAATTAAAAAGAAAATCATCAAACTTAAAAACTCGAAGCCACTTCCTTGAACTCTACCCACCCTCAAAAAACAAAAGCTGTCAATATTTGTGGCTTCGCTCAACTACTTGCTCACTTAAGTAACTTTATCACTAAATGTCGGTTCCGTTACATCTGAGCCACTGTTGTCGTCTCAAATGTAAAAGCTCGAAGCCACTTCCATGAACTCTACCCACCCTCAATAAGCTAATGCGACCGCGCGACTGCACGTTGTCAATATTTGTGGCATCGCTTAACTACTTGCTCACTTAAGTAACTTTATCACTTACTGTCGGTTTCGTTACATCAAATCTAACTTCTGAGTCACTGTTGTCGTCTCAAATGTAAAAATTCGAAGCCACTTCCATGAACTCTACCCACCCTCAATAAGCTAATGCGTCCGCGCGACTGCGCGTTGTCAATATTTGTGGCATCGCTTAACTACTTGCTCACTTACGTAACTTTATCACTTACTGTCGGTTTTGTTACATTTAACTTCTAAGCCACTGTTGTCGTCTCAAATGTAAAAGCTCGAAGCCACTTCCATGAACTCTACCCACCCTCAATAAGCTAATGCGACCGCGCGACTGCGCGTTGTCAATATTTGTGGCTTCGCTTAACTACTTGCTCACTTAAGTAACTTTATCACTTATACTGTCGGTTTTGTTACATCTAAGTCACTGTTGTTCTGGAGTGCGATTTTTGAATGTCATTTGCTGAGTTCAGCAGTTGAAAATGTCAAAATTACTACGGAGATACGCATCTTTCTACTGCTGATTTGACATAAAAAAACATACTCCAGCCTGCGTAACATGACAGAGGTGAGAGCGACACAGGTCACTTCTAAACGTCAAATTGGCGGTTATCTCCATAGTATCTCACTCCAATTTGACGTTTAGAAGTGACCTGTCTCGCTCTCACCTCTGTCATGTTACGCAGGCTGGAGTTAGATTTTTGAATGTCAAATCAGCAGTAGAAAGATGCGTATCTCCACAGTAATTTTAACATCTACAACTAGTGAGTTCAACGAATGAGTTTCGAAAATCGCACTCCAGGAGTGCGATTTTTGAATCTCATTCGCTGAGTTCAGCAGTTGAAAATGTACAAAATTACTATGGAGATACGCACTTTTTACTGCTGATTTGACTTTCAAAGATCGCACTCCTGAAGTATGATTTTTGAAAGTCAAATCAGTAGTAGAAAGATTCATATCTCCACAGTAATTTTGACTTTTTCAACTGCTGAACTCAGCGAATGACATTCAAAACTCGCACTCCAGGAGTGAGTTTTTTGAAACTCATTCGTTGAACTTCTGCAGTACTTCTGCAGTTGTAAATTTCAAAATTACTACGGAGATATGCATCTTTCTACTACTGATTTGACTTTCGAAAATCATTCTCCATGGTAATTTTGACATTTTTAACTGCTGAGTTCAACGTATGAGATTCAAAAATTGCATTCCTGGTTCTCGGTACTCTCGGTTAAGGATAGTTGCCCTACTTTTTGAAAACGCTTCAAATGCGCTTCATAACTATAAATATAAATAAATATAAATATCTTGGACAATGTCACACAAATTATCTAGTCACATTTAAAGTACCAGAATCTAGCCTGGACTTGTATTATGATGACTAGACAACGATATAGAATACATTTATATAGATACAAACATCCATGACTCGGGTACAAATATTCATATTCATCATACAAATATTTGTCCCTTACGGGATTCGAACCCGCGACCCTCTGCACAGCAGGCAGGTTCACTACCGACAGTGCTACCGGGCCGTCAACCAATGACTATTTCCCAAATCAATGACAGGAACAAAATGAGTGTGATGGATACAGAAAAGGTACTTGACATCTACTATTTTGTTGAAAATGAAAAAGAAAATCATCAAACTTAAAAACTCGAAGCCACTTCCTTGAACTCTACCCACCATCAAAAAACAAAAGCTGTCAATATTTGTGGCTTCGCTCAACTACTTGCTCACTTAAGTAACTTTATCACTTACTGTCGGTTTCGTTACATCAAATCTAACTTCTGAGTCACTGTTGTCGTCTCAAATGTAAAAATTCGAAGCCACTTCCATGAACTCTACCACCCTCAATAAGCTAATGCGTCCGCGCGACTGCGCGTTGTCAATATTTGTGGCATCGCTTAACTACTTGCTCACTTACGTAACTTTATCACTTACTGTCGGTTTTGTTACATCTAACTTCTAAGCCACTGTCGTCGTCTCAAATGTAAAAGATTGAAGCCACTTCCATGAACTCTACCCACCCTCAATAAGCTAAAGTTGTCAATATTAGTGGCTTAGCTTAACTAGTTGCTCACTTACGTAACTTTATCACTCACTGTCGGTTTTGTTACATCTAACTTCTGAGTCACTGTTGTCGTCTCAAATGTAAAAATTCGAAGCCACTTCCATGAACTCTACCCACCCTCAATAAGCTAATGCGTCCGCGCGACTGCGCGTTGTCAATATTTGTGGCATCGCTTAACTACTTGCTCACTTACGTAACTTTATCACTTACTGTCGGTTTTGTTACATCTAACTTCTAAGCCACTGTCGTCGTCTCAAATGTAAAAGATTGAAGCCACTTCCATGAACTCTACCCACCCTCAATAAGCTAAAGTTGTCAATATTAGTGGCTTAGCTTAACTAGTTGCTCACTTACGTAACTTTATCACTCACTGTCGGTTTTGTTACATCTAACTTCTAAGCCTCTGTTTTCGTCTCAAATGTAAAAATTCGAAGCCACTTCCATGAACTCTATCCACCCTCAATAAGCTAATGCGTCCGCGCGACTGCGCGTTGTCAATATTTGTGGCTTCGCTTAACTCCTTGCTCACTTAAGTAACTTTATCACTTACTGTCGGTTTTGTTACATCTAAGTCACTGTTGTTCTGGAGTGCGATTTTTGAATGTCATTTGCTGAGTTCAGCAGAGATACACGGATATATACTACGGAGATACGCATCTTTCTACTGCTGATTTGACATAAAAAAACATACTCCAGGAGTTAGATTTTTGAATGTCAAATCAGCTGTAGAAAGATGCGTATCTCCATAGTAATTTTAACATCTACAACTAGTGAGTTCAACGAATGAGTTTCGAAAATCGCACTCCAGGAGTGCGATTTTTGAATCTCATTCGCTGAGTTCAGCAGTTGAAAAGGTACAAAATTACTATGGAGATACGCACTTCTTACTGCTGATTTGACTTTCAAAGATCGCACTCCTGAAGTATGATTTTTGAAAGTCAAATCAGTAGTAGAAAGATGCATATCTCCACAGTAATTTTGACATTTTCAACTGATGAGTTCAACGAATGAGTTTCAAAAATCGCACTCCTGTTACCCGCTAGTTACCGGCTTCTAAAGATAGAAAGTTCATGTCCATGTTTCTAGAAAACTTGTAGGGCTATTGTATAAGTTTCCGATTATATAAGTACAAGATCGGGAACGTGTTATGACTCTACTAGACTAGATTTTTTAAGTAATACGTATTTTGTTTCTATGATGATCATATTCATTTTCCGAAATTATAGGTTCACATATTAACGGCCTAAAAGGTAAAATTTTCGAAAAGCTATCATATAGCACACAGAGCACATTATTTAATATCTTATGACACATTCAAATCGAGTGCCTTTTAAAAGGTTGGTTGGGCGTCTAGCGTCTACTGCATGAAATGGATTTCATCTTGGGCAAGTATCGCAATATACCTACATGGTGAAATTGATATCATTAGCATCCTTTTAAACTAAGAGTCTACCCATTAAACTGAAAAACTTTTACTATGGGGGCAAAAAAATCTGCTGTTGCATACATTTGTGTCGCATAGGCATTGCAGTTTAGTATGAAACAACTGATTTTTTTGTTGCTCCGATCGGTTTGCTCCCATAGTAAAAGTTGTTCAGTTTGATGGGTAGACTCTTAGTTTAAAAGGATGCTAATGATGTCAATTTCCCTCTGTAGATGAAGACATTTTCAAATTGTGTTTACCTTCTGTAGGCGACTCAAACAAAGAAAATATACACTACACTCAAATAAAATAAAATACAATTAGAGGAACTGACAGCTGAGAGAGCGAGATGTACCTAGTGGCGCCACTGTATAATAGAAAGAGATACGTGACGCGAGGCAATAGAACCGTTTTTGGGAACTTGTCAGCACAATCGACTGGGTAAATATTCGTGCTCTGTGAATAATTAGTGAATCTAAAGTGAAGTCGTGGATTATTTTGTGAAATATACTAACACTATTTCATTAAATTACCTACGATTTCACGTTAGATTCACAATTATACACAGAACTCGAAGTTTTAGGGTGCCGATAAGTGCCGACAAATGCACAAAAAACGGTTTCATTTGACAACTCATGTCAGTTACTCTATTATGTAAAATACTGCACATATAGGTGGTGGTATTGGTACTTTCTTATACACATACTGTGCCCATGGTATGCCAGTCTCAAATTCACATACAAACAAAACAAAACCATCCTACAGACGGAGACATAAATCCAAATAAGAATAACACTTGCTTTCCCAGTGGGGGGCGGCAACCCTTAAGATGTCTATCTGCAGTTCATTCTAGAAGTCTCCTAACTGCATTCTTAAAGAACCTGGTGTAAGTTTGAGTTTGGCTTGGTAAGGGAGACTTGCATAGTGGACAGAAGTATAATGCATTGCTATTGGATAGATATTGATGATAGATACACTTTTATTGCATCGAGATTGTAGTTTTGCGACAAATTCTTCTTAACCGTCTTGTGAAAAGGAGGGTTACGTATCCTCAGTAAGAATTTTTCATAGGTAGGTATCGTTTATACAGGGTGAAACTGAAATCGTTGGCATCCATCCAAATAACGATATTTCAGCTTCTTTTCAGACTCTACATATCGCAAAGAAATCTGCTGTTCCATACTTTAAAATTCGGTAAAAGTCAACAACATCATCCCTACCCTCAGGGAGGGTGTATGGGCGTTAGTCCACCACGCGTGTACAATCCGGATTGGTAGACTTCACACCAAAAAGTCGAGTAGTTAGGCATTCTTGGGTTTTTTACGATTTCAGGTTTTCTCCCATTAGAAAAATATGTTGAAAATGTCAAGATTACTATGGAGACGTGCATCTTTCTACTGCTGATTATACTCCAGTGCTGGTAGCATGCCAACCCGCGATAGCCTTGATACGGCTTTATCACGTCTTTTATCTCTTTGTTTTGCGAGCGAACGAACGAGATAAAAGACGTGATAAAGCCGTATCACGGCTATCGCGGGTTGGCATGCTACCAGTGCAGGAGTACATCAATCAATAGCCCTAAAAGTAGTTGACACAGACGAACAAATTCGCTAACTATCAAAACTCCTAATTAAAAGACACCCCGTAGTGCAATTTTCATAAAAGAAAACAAGAAACTCAAAATTAAATCGCCTCTCCAGTTACAACAATAATTATCGAATCCATAAACTACCCCTAAAAACTTTAAACATTAAAACATCCCCTTTTGTTGCTTAATGTAAGTGATAGCAAAGTTACGAAAATAGTTTTCATCCCCTAAACAATAAAAGTATTTCTATCCCTTTTTTACTTTATTGTTTTTGTCCGTGGAGAAAGGAGACGGGAAATTGTCATTTGTCAAAATTCTACAAGGGTCGTATGGAGAGAAAAATTAAGATGTTTATCCAGTTTTGGGTTTGTAAGGAAAGAAAATTAATCAAGTAAGAAAATAGTATCTAAAAAATTGATTAACTCCGATTTTTTAATCAATTCAAATCAGAATAAATAATGTAAAACCTTTAACTTTCTTTGTTTAATACGCGATAATTAAAATTAAAATACTTTTTGTCTAAATTTTTTAGCAATAATTTACTTTAATTTTCCATTTTGTAAAACTATAAATTAAAATATGCAAAAAACTGCAAAATCAAATCAAGATAAAAATTCATTTCTTAGTACTAGCTACTCGACAATAGATGGCGCTGTGACTAGTTCGTTTTAAGAGAAACGATGGAAAAAGAGTCAAAAGAGAACTAAAGTGAGTGTAGTAATTTTAATTCACAATCAAATGATTGAAAAACCAAATCTTTCAGCATTTGAATACGATTAGGAACCTCATTTATGTCCAGAAAATCACATTTGCTTCATTCAGCACAACTGGGCATACCTAATTGTGCTGAATGAAGCAAATGTGATGTTTATAGTCTGCGGGATGTTTATAGTCTGATGATGATGATGATAAAATTATATACTTCATTTAGTGTAGGTACCTTTAAAGTAAAATTCACAAGGTATTGAGCAAATTATACGGTACCTACTACCCTGAATTTAAATTTCGGACTAAATAGCAAAATAATGAACAACGAACATTACTAAAACATTTTGCCAGGCGTTACCCCACCCATACGATTTTACTGCAGAATTCGACGAAGGCCCCATTATACTCTGCGTACTCATTATCATAGCCACACCCTAGCTTTGCCAAAAATTATAGCTCCATAAACAAAGTCTCGAGAATCAGGCCATTTTCATGCTTAACATCTTGTAATAAAGAATGATTTTAAGACTTTTTATGTCGATTGAAATTGTAATGTTCTATTTTGCGAAATTTTATTGCGATATCGAACCGAATCCAGTATACGGAAAATATATTACCTTTGCTACGGTATCTTAGTACCGTAGTAACATAATATATTTTCGAATTTTGCAAGTCCTGGAGTGCGATTTTTGAATCTCATTCGCTGAATTCAGCAGTTGTAAATGTCAAAATTACTATGGAGATATGCATCTTTCTACTAATGATTTGACTTTCAAAAATCATACTATAGGAGTGCTATTTTTTAAAGTCATCTCCTGTGTGTCCTACCTAACATAAAACCTACAGCTATTCAAAAAATCTCGACCGACAGAATTTCAATTTTTTTCGCGGATTTGCATCAAAACGAACGGATATCTTTGGCGTTAAGTATTATTGTAAATGAGTAAAATTTGCCTACGTAAGAAGGAGTACTCTATTAATAAATAGACTCTGATTATATTATTAATTAATTAATTAATTAATATTTTGATGGTGTTATTGATATTTCTTAGACCGGAAGACCGGAGTGCCGGAAGTAACCCACGTACTGGCTTTCCCAAGAAATGTCTCGACAGATTAAATACAGATTACTCGTCAGATTAAATACAGATTACTACGTAAAAGACACTGCACTTGTTATAAAAAGCCCTAAATTAGGTATGGTTTTATCTGTATTAATTAGGTATAAAATATTATTGAGTCTCTCGGTCCTACAGACAAAACATGGAAACCATGTTTTGATCTCATACAGGATACAGGGTGTGACATCCTAGCAAATACTGAAACGGGGAACTCAGACCATCAAACTGAACAACTTTCACTATGGAGCCTACCTCAGGAAAAGCAAAAAAAAAATCAGCTGTCCCATACATTTTAGTCGGGTAGATACAGCAGTTTTGTATGGAACAGCTGATTTTTTTCGCGTTTCCTGGGGTAGGCTCCCATAGTGAAAGTTGCTCAATTTGATGACTAGAGTATGTGGTTTAAAGGTTAATGATACTTGTAAATGCTAAACAGTGCAAAACCTACAAAATATGATACCTACTTATACCTATGGGTACCTACCTATTGCATCCAACAATGCACTGAATAGAATGGAGTTAGTTCCGTGTCATTTCTCTGTGCACTGTGCTGTGCACCTATCAATAGTGGTAAACATTCTCATTATACGAATGATAGAGTATTCTGTGTTGATAGAGCACTGTTTCCGACCCACGTACAGCCTTGCCTTATCTCAGAAATCAAACCACATAGCCGACTACTTACCATATACGGTCAAGTCCCCACATACCGCGCTCCTTACCAAATACGTTCTATTTTATACAAATACATTACCTACTCTTTGGAAAAATAGAAACAAAAATATCGATGAGTCAAAATTACAAAGTAAAGTTGCGCGAATTTCAGACACGGTGTGTGAATCAGCCTAGAATCAGCTGCTCGGAAAATCAATACTGACGCGCTATTACGAATCTCTTCTCTAATTCGAAGGTGTGTGCACGTTGTTCAATAATAAAACAATAAATAAAACAAACTTTTGTGTATTTTAATAGCAGTTTCATTGAGAATTAAGCTTAATTGGAAGTTAATAACTATAATTAGTGACTCAAAATTAAATTAAGAGACAGGTGTGAATTTAGCTGCAAGTTGCAGTTGTGAAATCGTGAATAAGCACGCCAGAATTCGCCAGATGGCGCAGTCTTCGCGTGATGTTGATACATGTATGGGCGTGTGAGTGCTTGAGTGAAAAATTATGTGTTTTGTGATATTTTAACCCGCTAATGGAGGATAAAAACGGTGAGTTTAGTGACTTAACACCTCATAGAACACAATACAATAATCACAACGCTGTGAACTTTACAGAAAACTAGTAGGAAACGAGAATTCTTACATCTGTCCGATCAGACGTATAACCCGACCGAATTTAGGTCGCGCGATTTCCGTTGCACTTCCAAGAATTCCCTGTCTATTGCATTTCGACGGGTTATATTCCCGCCATCTTGGTCTGGAGAGCTTTCAGGATTTTCGTATAAATATATCGATCGGCAGGTTTCCGTAACCTAATTCCTTGGTTATTCTTGTTCTAAATGAAGCATTGCGTTTACAAACCAGCGTTATTAGACTCCGAGTTAGTAACCACATAGATAAAGTATAAACTTTGTTGACATAATGAAACTGGGTTTTGAGGCTGAAATTTCGATTTTTTACTTGGTTACTGAGGGCGGAAGCCCTATCGAACCCTAGAGAAGCGTCCCTCCCTTCCGTACAACTATAAAAAACAGCTTAAAAACTTGAATTTACCATTTTATGCTGACACAATCGCTGGCCTTGTTGGCGCCTACATTGCGGCAGAAATGACATCACAAATTTTTAAATAGAAATAAGAAAACAGTCTTTTAGTCATGGATCGATTATCGGGCGTCCACGGCTTCGCTTTGCCTTTACTGTAAACACCTTAGAGTTACGTGTTTTCTTTATTACATACCTTGATTCTTGTAAATAAGTATGACTAATAGAAGCATTTGGTCATTATTCTATTGAAGAATAGAATTATAATTGGAGTTCATGCAATCTGCTGTTTAGAAGTCACCAATTCTTGACTTGATTTATTTCATTCATTACCTATGTCCAAGTATACCTTAATCGCTTGTTAAAAATGTGTGTATGAAATCTTTGAAAATTTTTTCCAATACAAACAGTATTGGAAAAAATCAATAATTTGTTAGATAATTTTATTATTCATGCTATAGTACAAATTCATTCATACTTATGGTGTCAGTATGAATAATACATTATGTACCTACCTAATTATAATTCATATAATGATATAGGTAGGTATTGGTTGTATTTTATATCTGTTGTAGTACTATAAAACATCAATTTGATACAAATCTTGGTGGTAGAGTAGTAATGGAACACCGAACAGATGAAAAATTAAGACTTAACACTTTAACTGCTGAAGACCTACGTGGTAGGTCAGCGACATATGGGCCGCAGTGCGCACGACTCAAACGTTGAGTCAGAATTGTATAGCATTCCACAGTGTTAGCACTGTGCGAGTGTCATTGTTAATTGAGCTTAGCAGCAAAAGTTTTAACAAATGAAATCCCATTTTGTCTCAAAACTGTTAAAGGACATCTGGCACATAATACCCAAAAATGTATAACTGTCCTTCTATTTTTATTATGGACTATGGAACACTAGAAACTAACTGCAGGCATTCGTTTATTTTATAATGATTTATTAGTTTTTATCATTTTTATATAAAAAAACATTGTGCTTGCAACACATCCTTCTAAACAACATTGACAGCCATGTTGGGGTTGCTGCTTTTTTATAATTTATTAATAATAAATGATTAAATAACCCGTTAAATAGAAATAAATGATACTATCTGAGTCGTTTTTATAAAACCTTATAATTTATTACACATTTGACTTCAGTCAAAACTTCTATACATTTTAAGATATTTTTTCAAGTGAGAGCGGCGGTTGTCCTTTGAATTTTGTAAAATATGTTACGATAGAAAAGGATAATTTCCATTTCCTTTCGAAGTATGATATTCCTGTTATTTTGTGTATAATTTTAGCTATCATACTATTTTTATTTGTTCTTTGATCATACTCATTCGTTAGTTGTGAAATGATTTGAAACAAATACATTTCGTCACTGGGCAATGTATTTTAGTAAACCGCCCCAGCTTCGGACGGGTGCAATGCTGATATAAACCTCTCTGTTGAAACACTATATAAAAAAAAAATGCATCAAAATCCGTTGCGTAGTTTTAAAGATCTAAGCATGCATAGGGAGAGACAGACAGCAGGAAGTGACTTTGTTTTATGTTTTTACTAGAGACCTGCCCCGGCTTCGCACGGTTGCAATGCTGATATAAACCTTCCTCTTGAATCACTCTATCTATTAAAAAAAACTGCATCAAAATCCGTTGCGTAGTTTTAAAGATCTAAGCATACATAGGGACAGACAGACAGCGGGAAGCGACTTTGTTTTATACTATGCAGTGATGATGATGTAGTGATAAATATCTTGAACATTGTTATGACACACAACAACAAACAAGGATCTTCAACAAGAATCTAGTAAGCTAGATTTATCTTATTGATGATTATAGAAATATAATCTAAACTATTATAAAACTGTAACAGAACTGTGTCTGTACATTGAAGATATTTACAAAAAAAACATTACAACATGGTTTTTACCTGTCCCTGATTCCAAATTACAAATTTTTGGATTTTTTGTCTGTCTGTTTGTTTGTTTGTTTGTTTATTTTTTTTCGTTCAGAAATACATGAAACTATATTTAGAAAAAGCATTAAGATAAATCACAAAAATAAAGCAGTCAGCACAAGCGTCGTCAAATACAAAGATATAAAAACAGTCAAAAATCAGCAACAAGCTTCGTCAGAACAATGAAACAACAACAAACAACAAGAGAACAATGAAATACATGCTCAGTCAAATAACCCGCCCCTTGTCGATCCTGGCGCAATTTTGTTTATTTGTTTGTTTGTTTGGGTGTTTGTTTGTTCGAGTATCACGCAAAAACTACTGAACCGATTTTGATGAAACTTTTTTTTGTTTGATAGCTTATCATCTGAATTGAAATCTGGTATATAATTTATGCGGACGAAGTCGCGGGTAAAAGCTCGTATTACAATATTTGTTAGTCCACCACACATCCACAATGCGGATTGGTGGATTTCACATATTTTTCATTACTCGAGATAAAATATCAAAAAACATAAAGAACAGATGTATGTTATGAAAACATCATCAAAGTGAAATAAATGGGGACATACTACAGGAAGTTGATTACAAACTGTAAGGAAAGTATATATAAATAGCTTGTTATTCTAGTATACCTACCTAACTAGTATACTTATATTGTTATAGTTAATTAAAACCACATGTAGTACCAACATAACCATATTTAATTTACCTGCTTCGATCGAACTAAAATTACTTTGATTTATACTTCATTTGATATGAGGACGAAAAAGATTTCCTATTTAGCTTTTCAAAAAGGGACTATAAATGTCATAAAGTTATTATACCTGTCGGAATAGAGTAACTGACATGCGTTGTCAAATGAAACCGTTTTTTGTGCATTTGTCGGCACTTATCGGCACCCTAAAACTTCGAGTTCTGTGTATAATTGTGAATCTAACGTGAAATCGTAGGTAATTTAATGAAATAGTGTTAGTATATTTCACAAAATAATCTACGACTTCACTTTAGATTCACTAATTATTCACGAATATTTACCCAGTCGATTGTGCTGACAAGTTCCCAAAAACGGTTCTATTGCCTCGCGTCACGTATCTCTTTCTATTATACAGTGGCGCCGCTAGGTACATCTCGCTCTCTTAGCTGTCAGTTCCTCTCTATGATACCTTTATGATAAATGTATACAATACACCCTCCTTTTTTTTACACCGAGATCGGACCGTAAAATTATTCACCTATTTCTTACAACGCCGCCAGGGTTGACAGGTTCAAAGAAGTCATTTTTGAACCTGGCTACCTTAGAGTTGCGGCTGACTGAGAGGTGGCAACTCTAGTTTTTTCAGCTCTTTAGATCAGTCTCCTTCTGATGGCAACTGATCCCCCGGGGCTTCTTAGTGGTCCAGAGGTCTCAATTCCTATCTCACCAAAATCATCATTTATAATTGAATTTTGAAAAAGGGACATTTTTAGAAAGGGACATTTTGCGTAAGGGACATTTTGAGAAAGGGACGTTTTGAGAAAGGGACGTTTTGCGAACCAGGGACAATTTGCGACTGAGCCACTTTTTGAGTCTAACCGCATCGGAAGGTGTTCCGTTATAGAGAAGATGCGGCCAGAAACTCTATAACATACGTCTTTTAAACAAAACAAAATATAATAAAAGCGGTCAAGTGCGAGACGGGCTACTCGCGCACCGAGGGTTCCGTACCACATCACTACAGAACACAACATTATTAACTTAGAAAAAAAATATTTTTTTGTCCGGGACCTTTAGCGCGAGACCAACTCACACTTGGCCGTTTTTTAGTATTTGTTGTTATTTTGTAGAGTATGTTCTATAATCACACTAAGTTTGACGCTTGTATGTATTACCGTTTTTACGATAGAGCGTGAAGAAAAAAACGTTGATAAAAACTAGTTTCCTGTTGAGAACCCCCCTTAATTTTTAACTTTTTGAAATTTTTATTATTTGACAAATCCGCCGCAATAACGCATAATCTGAGAAAATTTCAACTATGTAGCTATTACGGTTCAAAAGTTACAGCCCTAAATAGGTAGGACAGACGGACGGACGGACGGACGGACGGACGGACGGACGGACAACGTAGGCTTAGTAATAGGGTCCCGTTTTCACCCTTTGGGTACGGAACCCTAAAAAGTACAATTATAATAGGTACAGGTTAATGGATTGCATTTGGATCTGACTTCAATGCTACATGTAAGGCTTAAGAGGACTGGAAGGCTAGAATTCTCCAGTTATAACAGTAATATTGTAAACACTAAAATATATCGACTATCTATTATGTAGACCTCTCTGGCACTATCTATCTAGACTACACAAGGTCACACAGACTTGTTTGGTCTGATTATCATCGAGTTCAAAGTTACCCTTGATTCTTAACCTTATTATTTAACACAGATTTAGACCGCGACTTCGTCCGTACCGATCCCATAATCGTAGCGAGATAAACATAAACTCACGACCGTAATCCCTTTCTGGGTGGTCAGAAAGATTGCTACAACGACCTCTACCAAATTTTTGAAAAAAAAAAATCGAAAATCTTTTTTCTGTGATAAAATATACAGGGTGTAACAAAACACCCTAGTAATACTTAAGGGGGTGCTTTAGACCATCAATCTGAACAACTTTCACTATGGAGCCAACGTCGAGAACAAATAAAAAATCTGCCATCCCATACATTTGAGTCGAGACGGTACTGCACTTTTGTATGAAAGAATTTTTTTTTGCGATTTCGATGTTGGCTCCATTGTGAAAGTTGTTCAGTTTGATGGCCTGAAGCACCCCCTTAAGTATTAAGGGTGTTTTGTTACAATCCTGTCATTGGGCGTAAACTTAAATGCGCTACATACTTCAAGGTGTGCTTCAGACTATCAAATTGAACAACTTTCATAATATCAACATAAAATCGGAAAAATCAGCATTTCGTATTCCTCTGTTTCCTCCTCCAAAACTAAACAGACTTCAATAATTCTTTCAAGAATAATATGAGAAAGACTTTGGCTATGTCTGTATGTTTTGCTTTTGAGGGTTCCGTACCCAAAGGGTGATAACGGGACCTATTACTAAGCCTACGTTGTCCGTCCGTCTGTCCTACCTATTTAGGGTTGTAACTTTTGAACCGTAATAGCTAGATAGTTAAAATTTCCTCAGATTATGTGTTATTACGGCGGATTTGTTAACAAATAATAAAAATGACAAAAAGTTAAAAATTAAGGGGGATTCTCAACAAGAAACTAGTTTTTATCAACGTTTTTTCTTCACGCTCTATCGTAAAAACGGTAATACATACAAGCGTCAAACTTAGTGTGATTATAGAGCAAACTCTACAGAATAACAACAAATACTAAAAACCGGTCAAGTGTGAGTCGGTCTTGCGCTAAAGGTCCCGGACAAAAAAAGTTTTTTTTCTAAGTTAATAATGTTGTGTTCTGTGGTTGTGTGGTACGGAACCCTCGGTGCGCGAGTAGCCCGACTCGCACTTGACCGGTTTTTATTTTGTTTAATTCATTAAATTTATTTGCTGGATGTCTGAAAACGGGCGGTAAAATTGGTCATTTTCGAAGGTCCCTAGTTCTTACAGTAATTAATTAAAGCTCAAAAGCAAAACATAGGGACATAGTAGAGGTAACATAGATCGTATGGAAATTTTTTTTTTGCTCTAGTGTCGTTATCCAGGTAGGAAACAGGTTAATACGTTTGTATGGAAAAAACCGTACCCGGCTATCCTCTTAGGTAGGGTTTATACAGAAGAGACGCGTGGCGGTGGCGGGTAGTCAAAGTAACACCAATATAAACCTTATATTACGTAGCATAGCGTCGTTTTTTGGCGTAAAGAAAAATCGCGCCCCCGTCACCAGGCGACGTCGCCTGGAGGCGCGGGCGTAATTCTCCAAACGACTCTATGCTACGTACTATAAGGTTTAAATTGCCGCACCCCGCCCGCGAAATGTCCGCGCCTCGTCACTTCTGTTTTTAACAGCCCCTTAAGGAGGGGGTCATACCTATTTTGTCTGTTTTCGAACCGATTGTTGATAACCAAATTATTACATTTAATATATATAGTTCACATAACAGTGTAGATACGTTCTTTCTGCAGGGCATCTAACCGTTGAAAACACGATTCTATTAAATTTTCTCGATAGAAAAGACGAGCAAAGTAAGTTCGATTTCAGATTTATAAACAGTTTAACAAGAATCACCCTACACCATTCTTCTGAATATACCATCATCTGAAAGGTAAATAATTACAGCAGGGCTTTTATTTAAAAATACGTTTTTTTGCGATCATACTTTCAATTGAAGCGGGATGGCTAATTGCAAAAGTTTGCTTGTTAGAAAGAGAGGCTTGCTCTACTAATACCCAGCCTTAAGTCTCCGCACGAAGCTGTATCATTCGGTACGAAACAAATCTTCGAACATACATCAGCTAAAGACAAGAGTAGTTATGACAATGAGTTCATCGCTCTGGCAATGCGCCAGACGTTTGGCCAATATTTGACCAAACAATTAACGTTTATTAATGCACGGATTGGGAATTTGGGGCAAAACAGGGCAGCGAATACAGAGTCTTTTTAGGAATGAATGTTGTAAGAAGCTTGTGGTGGCGTAGTGCCTCGACTTCCGCGTAATGGTAGGTTTAGACGATGACAATTTCGCGGCGCCAATTCTGCGGCGCCTCAAAAAAAGCACCGTATAAACTCTTTTCGCACGACAATTTTGCGGCATGCCAACTTAGCAAGGAAAAAAGCACGCGTCGCTAGTGACCTCCGCCCGCGTCTCTCACATCCCCCTTGCTATTTTTTAGACTCGGTGCTAATCGTTAGCACGGTTTTCTCTAGCAAATCCATTCGCATGCGAACAAATTGGCGCAGGAAATTATCAGCGTGTAAACGAAAGCGTGCCGTGCTTTTTTTTCGTGGTGCCGCGAAATTGTCATCGTCTAAACCTACCATAAGTTGATTGATGCCTTGTCGGTCCAATTCCTGTACAGGCCCAGTTGTAGGAGAATGGGTGTTTTTAAATGTATGTCCTATTTACAAGAGAACCTCAGTGGCGCGTTCTGAAGAGGTATGGACGCTCAATCATGCTGGTCCGGATTCGTATTCACAAGGACGACATGGAGTTCTTCTAACTTATGTAAGTAATACTGACTGCTCTCAAATGGTGAAAGAAAACATCGTGAGGAAACCTGCATACAAAGCTGAAGAAATTCTTATCGGTATGTGAACTACTAATCCGCATTGTGCACGCGTGGTGGACTAACGTACGCACGGCGACACATCAAGCTATACGAAACCAACATAAGCTGGCCGCGCGACGTTATACGTTACTCGAACTACGCGCGGCCAGCTTATGTTGGTTTTGTATAGCTTGATGTGTCGCCGTGTGTACATACACCCTTCCTGAGGGTAGGCCTGTGTCCTGCAGTGTACATTCAAGAGCACGTCAAGCTTGACACTTTGGACTTTGTACCGTTCTTATTTAGTGCGCCATAAGCGTTACATTCGAACTGCAAGTGTAAAGCTTGATGTGCTCTTGACTATACATAGGCTGATGATTTGTATACTGAATTAACAACACGAATTTTTGATCTTGTTCCAAATGAAAGTGTTATCTTTCTTGGACGTATGACGTGACATGGTATTCCCCGATTCGGCTACGGAAAAACCTAAAGGGAAATACCTACCGTATTTATCATTTTAATCTGCGTCCAAAAGACGACTTCAATAATGTGAGGAGCTGCAAATGTCATGTCGAAGTGAATCAGTTAATATGGAAGTATGATATTCATATCGACTCGAAAGAAATACAAAGATTCTCGCGATCGAAAATCTAAGACGATAGACATCCACTGCTGGACATAGGCCTCCTTGGATCGTCATAAAGACCGGTCCAGCGCTGCCGTGATCCAACGTTTTCCCGTTGCCTTCACCAGGTCCTCGTCCACCTTGTGGGGGCTCACTGCCTACCCAAGCTGCGCTTTCCGGTACTCGGTCACCACTCGAGAACTCTTAGGTGTGGCTTTTCGATCGAAAGTACTTACCAAAATTAAAACCGCCTTCAAAAAACTAAAAAGTTAAAAAATAATATTGCAGCCGATGACTTTCCCGTTCGCATCATAAGAACATAAATTTGTTTTATTGAAGTCGCTGTCAAGCCGGTACGATTCGCGACAGGGCTTGCATTTTTTGGCTTGGCTTGACACCGACTTCTATAAAACAAATTAATGTTCTTATGATGCGAACGGGAAAGTCATCGGCTGCAATATTATTTTTAAACTTTTTAGTTTTTTGAAGGCGGTTTTAATTTTTTTGTTAAAATTTTGTTTATTTCACAATTTTCAGTGGTAAATTCATTAGTTCGATTTAATAGTAGTGCTTTAAATTAACAAACGCACTAGTCGGCACTACGATTTTCGAAGGCTCCCCTCGATATCTCTGGGATCCATCATCAGATCCTGGTTTCCTTATCATGGGACCTCACTTGGGATGTCACCTTTCCAACAAAAAAAGAATCATCGAAATCGGATCATAAACGACGAAGTTATCCGCGAACACACATAAAAAAAAAATATATATATACGGTCGAATTGAGAAACCTCCTCCTTTTTTGAAGTCGGTTAAAAAATAAATAAGATTTATCATAAAATAAGACTAACTTAATCTAGGCTTTTAATGAAAAATCTGGATTTTCTTAGAGTGCCTAAGCACTGATTATCAATGCTGATGACACGCTAGTTGCGTAGGCGCTTTTAGGCTTGTGTATGATAAAATCTAGTACCTATCCCTAGACCTTTTATAAATCTGCCTAGTTATGCAATAAATGATCTTTGACTTTGACTTTATCGATTTTTGATCATAACTTATTTATAATTATAATTCATTACCTCATAACCATAACATAAAGGTTGACCTTCCTCTGACACTCAATCGAAAACTCGTCGACATGTGAATCTTGCCCACGTACTGTGCTCAGACTTGGTCTTTGACCGAACATCAGAAATCCAGCCTAAAGATTTGCCAACGAGCTATGGAGCTCAGCATTATAGGTGTAAAATTAACCGATCGGGTGCGAAACACAGATCTGCGCTCCAAAACCTGACGTAGGCCTAAAAACAGCTCAGCTGAAGTGGCAATGGGTGGGACATATCTGCCGTATGCTCCCGGAGAGGTGAACCAAGATGGCCACAGAATGGGTTCCACAAGGCGGCTGCTGACGTCGAGGAAGACCGAAGAGAAGATGGATTGAGTGAATACCTTCCTAAACGGTTGGCCCAATTTCGCGTTGCATAGCGTGGATTGGAAGAAAAGAAGCCACCGCCTTTGTCCAGCTGTGGGACACAAAAAAGTACTAACATAATTACATACATACATACATATGCTCACGCCTATGTCCCACTACTGGGGTAGGCAGAGACAACAGATCGCCACTTGCTACGATTCTGACACACATCTCTCAACATCCATAAGTTTCTTCATACAAGCTCGTCGGTTCCGGGTACATTTTATTTGGACCTTCTTCAGTACGCATCCTATTTGGTCAGCGTACGTTCGCCTAGGGCGACCCCTTTCAACCATTCCATTCACACTTGCCTTGTAAATTTCATACGTCAACCTACTTTGATGACCAGTGGCCAGGGGTTGCCCAAAACAAGAACGAGTGGAAGAGCAAGAGGCCTTTGCCCAGCAGTGGGATGAAGTAGGCTAATAAAAAAAAATAAAAAAACCTACTTTCGCTCATTCTTTCCACATGGCCAAACCACCTCAGCATGCCTTTTTCAATCCTGGTCACTACATCTTCTTTCAGATCACATCTTTCTCTAATCACACTATACACATAACATTAGTGATGTTGACATTTTATTGTTCTATTTTTTTATTTTTTATTCTTGACGATCATATTATCCTTTGACATTTTTATTTTTTATGTAACGCACTTACATGTAATTATGAATTTGATAATATGAAATAAATAATTCTATTCTATTCATAATTCTGCGACAAAAATACAGGTTACTTTACTGGCGTAACCGTTCGCGTTGGTATACAAATAAGTACAGTGAAGTACATAAACATGTATGAGTCATTGCTATAAATCAGCTGTTACCTCATTTACGTTTTAATATCTTACTTCATTCAGATTATGTAAATCCTGAATCTTTACTATTATAAAACTGTAAATTTGAAAAAAGAATTTAGTTTGTTTGTCTGTTTGTTTGTTCGAGTATCACGCAAAAACTACTGAACCGATTTTGATGAAACTTTTTTTGTTTGGTAGCGTAACATCTGACTTAAAATCTGGTATATAATTTATGCGGAGGAAGTCGCGGGTAGAAGCTCGGTATTTATAATTCCTCTGATTACTAAAGGCCTCACTACTGAAGGGCTATCTTCACGATGTATACAACGTGTTAATGAATTAACGCAAAACTAGAAAGTAGTTTGTTTAGAATCGAGAGCAGAATCCAATTATCATTGTTTCAACATAGGTTTTTTTTTAAATATTAAATACTTTGTAAAATTTAAAATTTACTGAACCCTATGTCAAACCACGGCACGGGCACACTTACTACCAAAACAAGATTATTAAAATGTATCCATGAGTACGTTAGCGCTTTCATTCATTAATCATTATTGAAATGGAAATTTTTGCCTCAAAACTTAAAATGCGAATAACTTTAAATTTTAACTATCAAAATAATGAAATTATTGTTTCAATCTAATTATTTTGTTATAAATCAGTATGTATGATGTTTTGCGCTATTTCATTAACACGTTGTATACTTAATCCACCACGCGTGCATAATGCGGATTGGTAGACTTCACATACGCACCAGAATTTCTTCTTCAGCGTATGCAGGATTCCTCACGATGTATTCCTTCACAGTTTGAGAGCAGTCACTCTTTATTCCAAGAAAGCATTTTATTTATAATTTAACCATTAGGCCACCATGACGGTGACTCATTCTTGATCTTGAGTCACACAAAAAGGTTTTTAGATGACGAATTCGTCAATTGAAGGTGATTGAAGTGTCTGGAACAGTTGAGATCATTTTATTTTGAAAACACCATAGCATAATAATATTCTCTTTTTTTTATAATTCTTTCACGAATAATATGAGAAAGACTTGGGCTATGTCTGTAGATATGTTCTGCTTTTTTGTTTATATTCGTCATTCGTCAATTTGTCATTTTCGAAGGTCCCTAGTTCTTACAGTAATTAATTATTGTAAAAAAGCAAAACATAGGGACATAGCAGAGGTAACATCGATTGTATGGTAAAACAATGTTTACTCTAGTCTCTAGTGTCATTATCCAGGGGGGAAACCATGGGGGAAACAGAGGAATACGTTTGTATGGAAAAAACGGTACTAGTCTAAAGTTTAGTTCTGAATATTTCGTGATGAGTCAATGGTAACTGGGTGTTCATCATCATCATCATCATCATCATCTCAGCCGATGGACGTCCACTGCTGGACATAGGCCTCCCCCAAGGATCGCCATAACGACCGGTCCTGCGCTGCCCTCATCCAACGTTTTCCCGCCGCCTTCACCAGGTCGTCGGTCCACCGTGTGAGGGGCCCACGTTGCGCTTTCCGGTACGCGGTCGCCACTCGAGAACTTTTCGGCTCCACTGGCCATCGGTTCTGCGAGCAATGTGCCCCGCTCACTGCCACTTAAGTTTAGCAATTCTTTGGGCTATGTCAGTTACTCTGGTTCTTCTGCGGATCTCTTCATTTCTGATTCGATCTCGCAGGGAAACTCCGAGCATAGCCCTCTCCATTGCCCTTTGGGTGACTTTCAGCCTTTTTATGAGGCCTTGAGTGAACGACCACGTCTCTGTTCCATATGTCATCACTGGCAACACACACTGATCGAAGACTTTCGTTTTAAGACACTGCGGTATTTGGTAACTGGGTGTTATATTATTAAATATGATTATCCTGTTTTAGTGACACACTGACCTATAAAATGTTTATTTTGAAATGCATCTCACAAGGATAATGCAGTAAATGACATTGACCCGAATTTTCAATTCATCGAAACATTGTTTTTAAATGTACCACAATTATGTTTTTTCCCTTTCATATGACGTCATGATGAATGGAGACGTCTTTATCTTTACCACACGTTTTAGTATACTATACACGTTTCTTTCGCCTCATTCCTGTTTTGTGGCGCGTTGCGGAGAGGTACACACGAATAATGAGGGTAACGAAATGTGACTTGCTTGTGTGGAGCTCCACAAACGATGGCCCATCTCACATCGTGCCCTGCGTGCCCTAACACCTGCACACAGGAGGAGCTCATGACCGCTAGCGACGGTGCGGTATCGGTTGCCCAATTCTGGCAAGGTACTATTTAGCGACATTGTTCAGAATTTGAAGTCGACACGATAAGCAAGCAAGCATGAGGGTCCGGGTTCGAATCCGCACAAACGACATGCCATGTACCAATAAGTTTTTCTAACTTATGTACGTAACACCGACTGCTCTCAAACGGTGAAGGAAAACATCGTGAGGAAACCTGCATACGCTGCAGAAGAAATTCTGATGCGTATGTGAAGTCTACCAATTCGCATTGTGCACGCGTGGTGGACTAACGCCCATACACCCTTCTTGAAGGTAGGTCTGTGCCCTGCAGAGGTACTTACGTTTCGCGTTGGTTTTATATAGCTTGATGTGTCGCCGTGCGTACACTTCATCAGACTACGATTTTTTTGCTTAGGTACTTAGATTGGTTTTTATGATGGGTAGAGTTTGATTTGATCATAATTTGATGTATATTTGAGTTCTCGAATTGGTGATTTTTTTTTAAATGCCCTTAGGGTGGTTCAGACCATCAAACTGAATAATTTATTATGGGAGCAAAGCCGAAATCGAAATCGAAAACATACTTACTTACCTCCTACTGAATAAGTTTAACAACGGAAGAAAGCATGGAGAAAGGGAAATTCGCAAAACGAAAGGACAGTGGGCAGGAGTGGTCAAAGAGCCCCCATAACTGGCATACTAAAACTGAACTGAAAAGGGGTTTAATACCTATAGATTTTTTTAAATATGCGGCACCAATATCTGTTCTGTACGAGAGAAAAAAAGATACAGGGTGTTTTGCCACGGTTTTGTTTACCGGTTTTTTTTACAAATGTTAGCATTTCACCGCTTTTTTTATCTGCTACTTGAATTCCTTGTTTCATATAAGTAGATAGTTAGTAGGTAGGTACTTACGTTTATAGGCCAATGACTTTGAGTACTTATTATAAGGACTGGCCTTGCGGTAGCATTTCCCCTCTGCCACGGTATGAGACAAATTGATCATGTGCATTTACACTCAATTTTATACCTTATTATCAGTAAACGAGACAGCCTATAATTGCGAAACAATAATTTTGAACTTAGAACGTTTGGGGTTCACACGAGACTACTTTTCATGATTTTTAACAATCAAAATTAGAATCTAAAGTTATGGGGACTAAAATCCAAAGTTGCGGATTTCATGTTACCCCGCCCCCCGCAAAAAGTGGCAGAAATGTTTGTTAGTAGAATCGTACACGCGTAACTAGTCCCTATATAAGTAGTCAAAGGCCAATGATAATGAAGATTAGAGGTTCAAGAATTCATTAACTAAAACTCAAATTAGTAACTCGATGATATCAGCATTGAATGACGTCACAGTCACAGCACGAAACTAGTTTCATTTGAATGTTTATTTGAACAACCAAACACGATTGTCTAACCTTGAATGTTGAATAACTAAGTAAAACAAACGTTATAATAAATATCATCATCACGGAGGTCGTGGGTTCGATTCCCACGGGGGACACCTAGTGATATGTCACTTTGTGCGTTTTCCCCCAGTTGGTTAGGACATTGCTGAATCACCTGAGTGTCTGAAAAGAATGATGATTCCGTGCTTTGGATGGCACGTTAAGCCGTTGATCCCGGCTACTATCTCTGGTGGTTAGTAGTCGTTACATAAAAACCACGTCAGAGGCCGTAAGGCGTTCTGAAAAAACTCTGACACCAGGGCTCTGCCCACACGATAAGAAGAAGATCGTGTGGGCAGCAGGCCCTGGTGTCAAGAGTTTTTTCAAACCGCCTTACAGCCTCTTAAGTTAGACCCTGTACAGGGTGCAACAAAACACCCTAGTAATACTTAAGGGGGTACTTCAGACCATCAAACTGAACAACTTTCACTATGGAGCCAACATCGAAATCGCGAAAAAAAATCAACTCCTTCATACAAAACTGTAGTACCGTTTCGACTCAAATGTCGACAAGATATATTTTTTATTTTTTCTCGACGTTGGCTCCATAGTGAAAGTTGTTCAGATTGATGGTCTGAAGCACCCCTTAAGTATTACTAGGGTGTTTTGTTACACCCTGTATAAATGTAACAGTTTTAAAATAAAGTAACGTTAACTTTGAACCGTTTCAAATTATTAGTTCAATGCACGTCTCGATTATTATTACGCAACGTGTATTTTTGGTGCTGAATGCCAAACGGACCGAAGTCGGGCGCATCACAGGCCATCTTGTTGAAAGTGAATGGGTCTCTTGTATCGCTCGCTGCATCTGATTACCGTATCAGGGTCTTTTTTTTTGTTTATTGTTTGTATGCTAAATTCACTTATTCGAAGTCTCGTGCTTAGCGCGCTGTATGCAAACTAACTTCCGTCCTATTTTCAATAAATTTTTCAGAAACGATCTAGAAAGCTAGAAACTAATCTCTATGCTTGTATGTTCTCAGATTTTCTTTTTAAAAATATACAATTTGAATGCTAGGATTAACTCTACGAAAATCTTACACTACGTCAGAGCATAGAGATTATAGTTTGTACTATAGTTTCTGAAAAATTTCATTGAATAATTGGTTTGTATTGAAAATATAACCAGACTTCTTTTGTATGGAGCACGCTCCGAATATCAATCAATCAATCAATCAAATATAATTTATTAAATATCCTTTATTAACATAACATAAACATTTATTTTCCAAAACACATGCATTTACAGAGTAAGTAGATCAGCAGTCTGTACTGGAGTTTTCTGCCTCACAGACTGCTTTACAATTTTCTTATATTATAGTACTAACAGTGGTACCTTAACTGTCATTTGACTTAAATGTTGGTGTGCCGATGAAGAACACTATATAATACTTAAAAACAAAAAAAAAAACAAGTAGGAAAGTACAACAAATTTAATTCGGTGTGCAAAGAAAGAAATAATATTTCTATGTTGTACATATAGGTAAGTTACACTGTTTGTTTATTCGTATGTAGGTGTGTGTGTGTGTGTGTGTGTGTGTGTGTGTGTGTGTGCGTGTGTGTGTGTGCGTGCGTGCAGATTTAAAAGCGTTTTGTGTGCTTTATGTTCAGAGCCGGCGGTCAGCGTCCTTGGGTTCGGTTGATTCTTTATGAATAAATTATGAGTCAGCCGCCCTGAACATAATAGGGTTTATTTACTAACCAGCTACTTTATTTTATTATTTGTGTTTAATTTAAGATTTCTATGGTAAACTTTGAGTCACGATAACTTTGAAACTATACAGGGTGTAAGGAAAAGTATCATTAACCTTTAAACCACATACTAAACACCCATCTACCCATCAAACTGAACAACTTTTACTATGGGAGCAAACCTGTCAAAACAAAAACAAAATCAGCTTTCCCATACTAAACTCCCATAAAAACCTACTCGATTCAAACGTATGGGACAGCAGATTTTTTTTGCTCTGACAGCTTTGCTCCCATAGCAAAAGTTGGTCAGTTCAGTTTGAGGGGTAGAGTATGTGGTTTAAAGGTTAATGACACTTTTCCTTACACCCTGTATAGGTATATTTTAACGGAAATCTGATATTGGTTTCTAGATTGTGTTTTTTTATTTTAATTGCTAAATCAAACTAGGACGGATCTTCGTTTTGTTTTTAGTGTTCCGTACCAAAATTGGAAAAACGGAACACTTATGGAATCAGCTCGGTGTCTGTCCGTCCGTTCGTCCGTCCGTCTATCACAGGCTTAGATCAAAGGTCACAGGCATTTTTCTCAGAGACCGAAGACGTAGGAAGTTGAAACTCGGTACAGATATAGCAATTGGTGGTCCAATATCATTCATAAAAGTAAATAACCCTCCTTCTGGCGCAGTCGGGTAAAAAAGCTAAATTTTTATATTGGGGGGAATTTGAGGAGTAAGAAAGGGCAAAAAAAAAAAATTCTACCCTATAGTGTGGGGTATCAATTGAAAGCTTATGAAAATACGAGTCTAAAAATATACTTTTTAAATTTTTTACCTATAAAAACTTTGTTTAACAAAATTTTCAATTCAAGCCGAGAAATTGCTGATCCCACCTCTATTTCAAAAAATATAGCCGTATAAGATCTGAAAAAAATCATGAACATCAGAAATAACGTGTAGATGGCGGGAAAATGATGCTCTAACTTGGATAGTTTTTTTCTATACCCAAAAAACTAAAACCAGTGAGACCAGTGTAAAATGATCTTCAGTTAATATGTAACCACATACTAAGTGTCAATTTATAGTGGTTTCATCAATGACCCATGTCAAACAACTGGTAGTACGGAACACTAATTGCCCGAGTCCCGACTCGTACTTGGCCGGTTTTATGAATTTACGTACTATCAGTTTAAAATAACAATGTGCATGACCTCGCTCGCAAATGTGACGTCACTCAATCACACGAACTTCACTCGAGTCATTCAAATGATTGTTTCCTTTGCATAGAGTCTATATTCCTTTGTCAACCGAGTGAAGTTATCCAACGGCCCTTCAAGGTCATGCACATTGTTATTTTAAACTGATAGTAACACCGTACGAATTATATCCTCTTAAAACATAGAATCTTCGGACCGACAGACAGTATAAAATTGAACCAAAAACCGTCAGTTGGATCTTGCGTCACGTCCGGTGAGTGGGTGCGTGCAAACCCACGCCTCGCAAAGGTTGCAGGGCCGACAGAGTTTACTGGAGAAAGTTGTATTGCAAGCACATTGTGACACTTTCGTGATCGGACATTATTTTCAAACTCAAAATCATTTATTCAATGTAGGAGCTTGAAGCCCACTTATTAAACGTCAAATCTTTTTTGAAACCACCACCGCTTCGGAACGTGTTGTCGCTGTAGAAAAGATGCGGCCAGAAACTCTACAACATAACACGACTTATTAAGGCTACTCCTCCCATCTGCAAGGCTCTCTTTCTTACAAGCAAACTTTTGCAATTAGCCATCCCGCTTCAATTGCGCGGCTCCGGTCAGAATTTTCAGTTTTCTTTGAAAACCTGTATGATTTTCCATGAATTTTAAAAAAATAAGAAAACCACATCATTTTATATTGTATTGTGAAGAATATTGTAAATTTTCATATTCTTCTGATCAACAATGTAAGAGTAAAACGGTTACAACTGGAAAAAAAGAGGTGACTTTGGAGTCGTTTTTCTTCAGTTTTATTAATTAAAATAGTATTATATCCTGTAGATTGTTCAGTTTTGTTTTCTACTTTAAAAGTGCCATAGTTAATGTATAAAATGGTTACAAAGTTACTCAAAACCGGGCGGACCCTTAAGGGAATATAATTCGGAGCGCGCTCCATACAAACGTAGTCTGGTGATATTTTCAATACCATCCAATTAAAGTCAATGAAATTTTTCAGAAACAATCTAGAAATTAATCTCTATGTCCGTATGAAGTCAGATTTTCGTTAAAATATACAGTTTTAATGCTAGGATTAATTTGATATTTGTATGGCAATATTTGCCGGTTTGCTACTATCTCTGGTGGTAGTAGTCGTTACATCAAACCCGCGTCAGAGGCCGTAAGGTGATCTGAAAAACTCTGACACCAGGGGTTGCTACCCACACGATAAGAACACAAAGAATATAGTCTCACGCGGTCGTTTTGAAGCTGGATTAGGGTGCTTCAGACCATCACATCATTATGAACCAACTAAGGCCCATATCTAATTATTATAGTACCAGTATGTAGGCAATTGGGTTCATCTACAGCAGGACTTCCCAACCAGTGGGGCGCGCCCCCCTGGGGGGGCGTAGTGATATCGTAGGGGGGGCACAACACGTTTGCATTTTAAAAAGAAAAATCTAGTTAAAGACGTAAATTCCACTAATTAATTTATTTTATTAATTAACTCATTCATTCACATACTAATTCACCCATTCGTTTGTTGTTACTGACATGTTTAGGCTCAGCAGGTCTCAGGAAGCACCTTTCCATCCGCGCTTGTCTTTAGAATTTCGATAGTGGGGGGCATGCAAATATTACTTATAATCCAGGGGAGGCGTGACGTAAAAAAGGTTGGGAAACCCTGATCTACAGTGTTTGAAGTGTAAACAGATGGTTTAAAGATTACGTTGCGCTGAGACCTATATCATAGTAACACTTGTACGCAGTGGCCTGAAAACAATTTAGCAATCTATTCTTACGGTAATTAGCTATATAAATACATACACTCACGACCATAAACCTTTTTAGGATGGTCAGACACGTTGCCAGATCAAAATGTATTTACCCAGATTTGACCCGGAACCAACTAGCGTGTATGAAACGACTTACGAGTATGTTATGACTGTGGAAGGAACAAGAGGTGTGTCAGGATCGTAGCCGATGGCGATCAATTCTCTCTGCCTACCCCAATAGAACACAGGCGTGAGTATATTTGAGGAGTGACTTTTCAAAAGGCCGTATTTCCATTTAGAAAAAATATTCAAAAACTTTGTTCATATATGGAATTACGCCTTTTTGATAGAAATACCTGTATTGATATCCATTTTTAGATAGGAAATAAGGCTTTCTGTATCGTTCTATTGACGTAAATAGGTTCTAAATAGGTTCTATTTAGCCTTGCCAACTAGATTCCGTCAAAACTTGCTCTCAAAATAAAACATGGAAATACGGCCTTTTGAAGTCACTCTTCATTTGTAGGTGTCAATAGGTGGCTTGCCTTACGCCCACCATAACGCTGCAGTAACTTTATCTATTTGTCGCCTCGTAAAACCGACACCCACGTGTAGAAATGGGGTGGTCTGATCAAAGCCGGAACCACGGATTTTTAACCTTTAACAGGTTCGTAAGGTACTAAGATTTTCCTTCTACATATTCTTTCTTTCACTCTCTCTCTCTATCAACGGAGTTGAAGCAGTCGCCGCGCCGTGGCCGAAATCAGTCAGATTAGTCGTTAGATTCGAAATCATGATCGAACGAATACACAAACTTCATACTATTTAGGTCATTTAATATGAGTTTCATAAATCGCACACCAGTAGCAATACAGACAGACAGGTACTATCTCTCTCTCTGACTTTCACTCTCTCTTCTACTCTTGGGAAGTCCTTCCTCCTTAGTCCTTCTGGAAAGTGGTCCTTATAAGAACATAAAGGAATAGGTGGCCAGCCTCAAAACAAAACATAATGGAAACAAAGTTAAAATGAATCACACAGCGAATAGATAAGTATAATGAATGATAAACAGTAAATTATATAATGTTATAGAACAGTAGCGTCGTTGTCGCGTGCCGTATCTGCGCGCGCGCATGATAGCTGGCGTGTGCGCTGATTAGTGCCGCGTACACATTGGATGTTAAAATCTGCAACCAAATATACCCTGGGATCCGCGTTTTTATAGTTTTATTTCGTACGAGCTTTTACCCGCGACTTTGTCCGCATAAATTATATACCAGATTTTAAGTCAGATGATAAGCTATCAAACAAAAAAGTTTCATCAAAATCGGTTCAGTAGTTTTTGCGTGATTTACTCGAACAAACAAACACCCAAACAAACAAACAGACAGACAAAAATCAAAAAATTGGTGATTTGGAATCAGGGTCAGGTAAAAACCATGTCGTAATTTTTTTTTTGTTAATATCTTCAATGTACAGACACATTTCTGTTACAGTTTTATAATAGTTTAGATTGTCACGTAGAAACGCGTATTTGTCACGCGAGATATTTGCCAAAACCGCCATGTAAACAAACTAATGTCATTTCATGTGAAGTGCTAGCATAATTATAAAAGCTACAGCTGAAAAAATACGGCTTCACATAAATAGGATATTGCAAAGGGAATGATAATTCTTAAAACGTTTGAACTTGCACAGAGATTAGTTTCTAGATTGTGGTTAAAAGATTTCACTGACGTTAATTGGTTAGTATTCAAAATATAATTAAACTTTGTGTATGGAATAACGTTTATGTCCTCTTAAGCCTTTTGTGAACATTCCATCCTAATCTGTTCAGTACTTTTCAAGTAATGCGTGTTCAAACATAGACCTACACACAGACACAAAAAATCCAAAGACGATTAGTAAATTTTTGTCAAAATGTCAACATGAATAACTTTTTTAAATAGTTGTGTGAACTCAACTTTACAGTGTAACTGTATTAGGTCACGCCATACTTGATCGCCTCAATGGAATCGAGACTGTATTACATGACAGTAACGTACGATTTTAAATAAATACAAGGCAAGTGGAGCCATTTGCTTTGTTCTATGAATCGAATAGTTCAAGGTAGCTAAGATTTATTTTACAGAGGTTTGTTAGAGAAAGGTGACACCACAGAAAAATTAGTCTAAAAACATGAATTCGCCTCTACGCTCCCCATACGCGCTCACCATAAAGCCTAGCATAGAATTCGGTCTTTTCGGTTTGAACTTACCACTAAATATATATTCTACCAGAAAAACAGTTCCATAATAACTCGCGGTGGCTGGTTCACCCCTACATGCGAAGTTTCTTCCAAACTGCCGCTCATTATCGTACGTGAACGATCACGTATTGCCGCACGCTGCGTAAATACTGGCTGCCACGAGCTTGTATGAAGCAGTTTTTTGGTAGGGCGTCTATTCGGTGGTATTGCTGTACAACCAGCAAAAGACCGAAGCCTATACTAAGCTTATGGTGAAGGGTCTATGGGCGTTAGACCCTTGTTGATCCACCAGTCCACCACACGTGCCCAATTCGGTGCGGCAGACTATTTGTTACGCATTAGAATCTTTCAGCTTATGCAAGTCTTCTCGACATATTTTCCCTTTCCGAAGATCCAGTAGAATGATGGAAAGGAAGGCTCCTGTATCTAATAGAAGAGCAAATATGGGAAGAAATAGGATGCAATGACCAACTGAAACCGCACGTCAGTTGTTAACTTAGGACCGGAAGAACTGGGCTAAGCTAAACCGGTTCAGAACCAAGGAAGTACCAACTACCACCTCTACAAGTGGGGCCTGAGGGAGTCGCGATGTGCGACTGGGGGGCACCTGACCAAACCCTCACCCAGGTGGTAAAGGAGTTTCCCCGGTGGAATTGAAGAACTCCATAGGTTAACCCCGGTAGCTGAAGACTGGCTAAAACACCTTGACCTCGAAATTTAAACCTCCCCGGCTCCAAGCAGGAAGACAAAAAATGCCATACCATATGATGATGAGTTGTTAATGTAGTTAACATTAATATTGTTCTTTCTTATCGTGTGGGCAGAGCCCTTATGTTAGTTTTTTCAAACCGCCTTACGGCCTCTGACGTAATTTTTATGTAACGACTAACTACCACCAGAGATAGTAGCCGGGACGAACGGCTTACTATTGTCGAAGGAAAATGATGCAAAATCTTTGTACTCAGTATTTGGTTTAAAATATGTGTTTTTGTAGAGTTTCTAACCGCGGTGACAAAAATGACTTCAGACAGAGTTATTTGTATTAAGATACTAATTTGAACAAATTATAAAAATTGGTTGATATTATTAGCTTCTATGCTTGTACGTCAGTACTAGAAGCAATGAGAAATAAGACTCCGTTAGTCTCAAACAAATCTTGCATAACCAAAATTGGTCATTTCTTGGATGGTTCTCTTAAGGAAAATGTTGAATTTTCCCGGGAACGCTGTCAGATTATATAACAGGCTCCAACGCGTCGGCAGACTTGCGGCAGACGGCGCCGCGGCGACTGGCGCCTGGAGGACGGCGATAGCTCGCCGTCTCGCTCCCTCGCAGAATTGTGGCGCCCAACACGGGGCGGGATTAGGGCTGCTTGTTTCGAGCATTTCGGAGGCTGGGTTCAAGGTGATACTGTGCTTATTGCACTCATGTGGTTATAAAGGTGATGGAAAGGAAAATGCGGTGAAAATTTTTAATTTTTCTCTTGAATTTAATGCCTAACACGGGTTTTAACGAGTTGAATTGGTGCGGTTCTTCTTATCGTGTGGACTGCATGCCCTGGTGTCAGATTTTTCGAACCGCCTTACGGTATCTGACGTGGTTTTTATGTAACAACTGCTACCACCAGAGGTAGTAGCCGGGACCAACGGCTTACCGTGCCATCCGAAGTCATCATTCTTTTAAGACAATCGGGTGATTCAGCCTGCAATGTCCTTATCAATTGGGGAAAAATATTATAATTATATATAGTAACATTTCACTAGGTGCCCCCTGTGGGAATCGAACCCGAGACCTTCGTGTCAAGAGCCCAATGCTCTTAACCATTAGACCACGGAGGCAGTTGGTGCGGTAAAAATCGTTTTTGTCTACGGCCATCGAAATTATGTCTAGGTTATGGCCCTTTTGTTCAATTGCTTACGACAAAAATGTATTCAGAACATAAAAAGCTTCTAAAAGTTCTTTGAAAAAAGAAAATAATAGAGACTACTTCTCCTTCCTTTGTCAGAGAGAGAGAGAGATATATTCCCGATATCTACATTTCGTTTGCATGTAATTTGTATTCTAAAGCATTGCTAAAGGCTAAACATGAAGGACTTTGTACAACCTGACATCTACTGTAATGTTTACGCATGTTTCACAAATAAATGACTTTATTCACTTGAAAAAATAAAGGAGTCTTCGAAAATTAGGTCTGCCAAACAGCATGAATGAAAACTCGAGACCGGCAACCCTATTCTCCAAGATAAGTTTCGGGGAGCTTCATAGCGTTTTGATTCGGTTAAATTTATTATATTGTGTGTCGTTCGATTAGAATTGTTTCGGAAGATTAAAAATGTTCAGTTTTTCTCATGATTGTATCTACTGATTTATTGATATTGCTTGCTGTAAAGATAAAACTGCATTTTAAATTCAAATATGACTTGTTGGGGGGTTGGAAGAGGCTTAAAAATTCTGTAAATATATAGTTTTTATTTATTAATATTTTATACGTGTCCTGGACATTGTCAAATTGATTATTTAGTCTCATTGGAATTACCGGAATCTTGCCCGGACTTGTATTATGATGACTAGACATCGATACAGGTATCTGTAATAACAAACATCACATAAACATGACTTTGGGTACAAATATTAATATTCATCGTACAAACATTTGCCCCTGATTCGAACCCGTGACCCTTGGTTCAGCAGGCAGGTTCACTATCAGCTACATAGACCCGATAGCTCATCAGACCGTCAAGTCTGAAAATGTAGTTCCATTATTGAGAGAATTAAAATTTGTATAATTTTGGCGCCCAACGTGGAACTCGAACACAATTTAAAACAGTTGTAGCAAAGTCAAGTGCATTGTGTAATAAATATATTGAGTATTGTACACAAGTAAGAAGGGTACAAAAGGTAGCCTTATCACTAAAAGGGATTTCTTCCAGATAGCCAGTGGATTGATAAGAAGTCTTTAAGGGGGCACCGAGCCTATTGTGCTGCCCTCAATCGTATTTTTTTATTTCTTAACAATTAAACAACATTTCCAGAAAACAAGAATGTCACGTAGTTATTGCTGATTTTCAATTTACATCGGGTCACTGCGGATTTATTTTTTATAAGATTTAAAACGGCCACTTTTGGCGGTGAAATGCTAATGACAGAGGCTGATGATGATGCATGCTTTAATAAATAAGATGAAATATCCATCAAGAAACTCATCCAAAAGATATTTCCCTACTAAACAAGAACTACAATAGGAAGAAATAAAAGCTTCATACATTTGGACGCGCGCCAGTATAACTTTCTATTCCATCTGTCATAATTTATGAAGCACCCACTAAAAGTTTATGTTATATGTAAAAGAACTAGGAACTTATGTACAAACTAAGATAAAATCATAAGCTCTTACATGCTGTGTGGTATCACTTCGAATAGACAGACGGGTGTTGTAAGGGGATACTTCTCATCAGACTACCGTCATTATCTCTTCAGACCTTATAGGTAAGGTATTCTTTGCTATGTAGGCCTAGCAAAGAGTCTTCTTCCCGCGGGATATATGGAAAAAAGTAGATTCCCGCGCGAGTAGAAAAATCGTGCTAGATCTGCATCAACATTAAATAACCCTACTCCTAAAGGGGTATGGCGGTGTCCTATTGCCATCGCACGCGCGATGGTGCGATGCGATGTGATCGTACTGATGGGTAATTCTCCGAAATTTTTCAAATTTTCAAATTTTTCTATGGAAAAATTTCAACGATTTGTAAAATTTCGGAGAATTACCCATCAGTACGATCACATCGCATCGCACCATCGCGCGTGCGATGGCAATAGGACACCGCCTATGTGTCAGGTTGGCATCGTTTTCTACTGTCGCGACTACCAATTAAAGTGGTGAAATTGAGGCGAGGATGCAGGTCTAAATGTCTCAAAAAGTTAAGGATAGTCTTCTAGGAACGTTTTCCTATAGCTATAAAGGTTAAGGCTACCCAACTATCCCATCCAAAAACATCCACCCTGTATATCTCGGCACCGATGTGACTTAGAGTAAATTTTATTAATCATACTGTCTTGTTTATTTGAAGTTATGCTACAAAACAGTAATAAAATAGTAGTGGCCGCAGAAGAAAAAATTGACGCCATCTGTCCCATATAAAGTTACACAACCCCCTTTTTGATGTTCATGAAGTTATACTTATTTTGGCGCATGAGGAAAAACGGATCAGAGTGTATTTTTCAGCATGTGACAAAAGTTGCCCGCGCTGTCACAAGCCATGAAGATCGTTTTTAGTATTCTACTGGCGTTAACCCGCGACTTCGTCCGCACAAATTATATACCAGATTTTAAGTCAGATGATAAGCTATCAAACAAAAAAAGTTTGATCAAAATCGGTTCAGTAGTTTTTGCGTGATGCTTGAACAAACAAACAAACAAACAGACAGGCAAAAAATCCAAAAATTTGTGATTTGGAATCAGGGACAGGTAAAAACCAAGTCGTAATTTTTTTTTGTAAATGTCTTCAATGTACTATCGGTTTAAAATAACAATGTGCATGACCTCGCCTGCAAATGTGACGTCACTCAATCACACGAACTTCACTCGAGTCATTCAAATGATTATTTCCTCTACATAGAGTCTATATTCCTTTACAACCGAGTGAAGTTATCGAACGGCCCTTCAAGGTCATGCACATTGTTATTTTAAACTGATAGTACAGACACATTTCTGTTACAGTTTTATAATAGTACGAGCTTTTACCCGCGACTTCGTCCGCATAAATTATATACCAGATTTTAAGTCAGATGATAAGCTATCAAACAAAAAAAGTTTCATCAAAATCGGTTCAGTAGTTTTTGCGTGCGTGATACTCGAACAAACAAACATACAAACAAACAAACAGACAGACAAAAAATCCAAAAATTGGTGATTTGGAATCAGGGACAGGTAAAAACCAGGTTGTAATTTTTTTTTTGTAAATATCTTCAATGTACAGACACATTTCTGTTACAGTTTTATAATAGATAGATAGATACAGTGAACATAGGACTGAATCAAGTTCGAATATGTTCTATAGAACAAGTCAAGAACAAGTCAAGTCACTATAGTTCAAGTCTAAGCATAGACGAATAATTTTTCGCTTACGCTAAAGTCTAAGGTTCAAGTAGAGTACCAGGAAGCTGGCATAGGTATTGTCTATACCTTGGAGGGCACACTGCCTAACAAGCGGTGAAACATGATAATACTCCTTGGTGGTCGGTAATGATCGTTCTTCTTTCGTAAATTCCCGTCTATGTTTTCTAAATTACTTTGTCCCTTTCTAATCCAACGACAAAAGTAAAATAAAAAGTTTTTATCAAATTTTTATTGTTCTGATAGAAAGAGACACAAAAACGTTGTCAATATCGACTACAGAGACGTACGAAAGAAGGTCGAACGTTACCGACCGCCATGGCCAATTTTCGTGTTTCCATTCTTGTATGGAGGAGTGGCATCCTTTATGATTCTAAAATCCTTATAGAGTGAGTGCCTACTGAGACTAATTATAATCATAGATAGTATAATGGTCAAACCATGAATAATACCTAATCCACTCTTATATATAGGAAGGAAGGAGAATATATATAGGAAGGTAACCAACAAGACTATATATATTCTTAGCGACAGCCAAGCAGCTCTCAAAGCCTTGAACTCCTATTATGTGAGCTCCAGGCTAATCCTAAACGGAGTAAAGACCCTCAACAAGCTTGGTCTACACAATACCGTGAGATTAGTCTGGGTCCCGGGGCATACCGGTGTTCGGGGTAATGAGAATGCTGACGAGCTGGCAAGGGCTGGGTCAGAACGAAAGATGGTTGGCCCAGAACCAAGTGTGGGAATCCCGGCATGCAACATAAGAATGGCCATTAGGGATTGGGCTGATAAAACACACAAGCTGGAGTGGTCTAGCCTTACAGGTCTACAGCACTCCAAGAAATTTATCAGCAATGCGACAACTCGTGTCTCAAAGTTCATACTGAACAACAGCAGGAGCAAGGCTCGTGCCATCGTCGGAGCCCTCACTGGGCACTACGCCACAGGCACGATGATGCACAAGATGAAACTCACCCTGGATCCCAGCTGCCGAGCGTGCGGAGAGGATGAGGAGACCATGGAGCACATTCTCTGTGACTGTGATGTCTTGGCGGCAAAACGCATGTGCCTCCTCGGTGATGGATATCCAAAACCGGGAGATCTTAGGCTTCTTCCCCTCAATGGTATTGCCTCCTTCATTGACCATGTATTTGAAGGGTGAAGAAAGTAAAAAGTACTGGGGCTAACACAAAAGATCCCACTGGGTCGAAGAGTTGCTGGCTTGCCAGCCCCCACAACAAGATAAGATAAGATAAGATAATCCACTCTTTCTGTATTTGACTCTGAAGTGCGATTTTTGAAAATCATACGAGTGACTTGGCAGTAGAAAGATGCATAATCTCCATAGTAATTTTGACATTTTCTACTGCCAAGTCGCTCGTATGATTTTCAAAAATCGCACTTCTGTTCTAATTTGTTTTAATGCGTAAATTCACGCCAAAGTAGTATAACGTACCCGACACATAGGTTTTTTTCTAAATAAATTATAATTATGCGTCTCTCTTCCACAGGTACAAAGAAAGCAATGTAAAGAAGAGGAAACACACGCCGAACGAGTGCCTTATTAGTATAAACAAACATACAGCCAAACGAACAGTGCCTATAATATAGATAATTAGTGAAACGATACGATCGAATACGACTTACGAAGATATATTTGATTTGGTAAGTTTTTAGTTTTATTTAGTTTTTACACTTATAATTAGACTAGGTTTTACCTTTGATTAAATTATAATAGCAAGATAGGTGACGTTCTTGCATTACGTACTCGAACAATGGGTCTGGATTGCGATTTTTGAACATCACACGTTGTAATCAGCAGTAGAAAATGTCAAAATTACTATGGAGATTATGCATCTTTCTACTGCCGATTTGATCGTGTGATGTTCAAAAATCGTACTCCAAATTTTCATGTACTTACGATTACGAGTGAAAAGTAATGCCGTGTGTGATTTATTTTTTCTGATTTGTACAATGAGTAACATCATAATTCATAAAAGCACATGAAGGCATTGTGGTACATTAATTTATTCCGCCTGAAATAAAAAGTAGGAATCTCAATCACGCAATGTCGCTCGGATTTCGACTTAGGGCTCTTACAGACGAGCGACACTTTGCTGTCGCGGTGGGTCGCAGAGCGTCGTCGCGCTCATACATTTTACGGTCGCGCGACCCTCCGCGACACCCGGGCGACCGCAAAGTGTCGCTAGTCTGTAAGAGCGCTAAGTATAAGTAAATTAGGAGACGGGGGCTCAATTTATGCGGTCCATGTGCTATAGGCCAGCCACCTATCTTGTTATTTTAATTTAATCAAAGGCACCGGTGATTTTTCTTTTTTTCGGTGTTGTCTCCATAGTAACAGTGGTTCAGTTTGATGGTCTAAACTAAACCATCCCTTTAAATATTACTAGGGTGTTTTGTTACCTACGCATAAAAAAATAGGGGGTATACGCCAAATCGAAAAAAAAATTGTGTTCTACGGAACAAAACAGTTTGGGGACCTCTGGTCTAAATCACCCCTTTAAATATAACTATGCTGTTTTGTTACACCCTGTATAACTACTTCACTACTACTAGGTACAATAACTGTTTCCAAAAGCAATAAACGGCGCACTTAACCCTTCCGCGGAGTAAATATAAATATTGTTACAACTAACAGCTCTCGATTGCTCTCGCCTCGAGGGCTTTAAAGTGTTAAATATACGAAGTTTGTTTTGCGTATGATACATGTTACTAGAGTGTTTGGGTTTAAGATACATATCCACGATGCTTCGAGAAGCTACGTAGTATCTTCACATCCCAAATATCGCAGTCTTAAAACATAAGTCCTCGATCAGTGTGTGTTGCCAGTGATGACATATGGAACAGAGACGTGGTCGTTCACTCAAGGCGTCATAAAGAGGCTGAAAGTCACCCAAAGGGCAATGGAGAGGGCTATGCTCGGAGTTTCCCTGCGAGATCGAATCAGAAATGTAGAAATCCGCAGAAGAACCAGAGTAACTGACATAGCCCAAAGAATTGCTAAACTAAAGTGGCAGTGGGCGGGGCACATTGCTCGCAGAACCGATGGCCGATGGTGCCGAAAAGTTCTTGAGTGGCGACCGCGTACCGGAATGCGCAGCGTGGGTAGGCCCCTCACACGGTGAACCGACGACCTGGTGAAAGCGGCGGGAACCCGTTGGATGAGGGCAGCGCAGGACCGGTCGTTATGGCGATTCTTGGGGGAGGCCTATGTCCAGCAGTGGACGTCCATCGGCCGAGATGATGATTATGATGATCCACGATGCTTCTTCGAGCGTTAGATCTTACTAATATTATAATAACACTAGATTTTGTCCGCGACTTCGTCCGCACAAGCTACACGGGTAAAAAAGATTTCTTGAAACAATTAAATTACGTTTTCTTCGATATAATATATGAGAGCGCCATATTCTTGGTTCAATGCATTTCACACAAGACAATTGTCTTGACTGAAAGCAAATTGCATTGATCCAAGAATATGGCGCTCTCATATATTATATCGAAGAAAACGTAATTTAATTGTTTCAAGAAATCTTTTTTACCCGTGTACCATCATCGTACCTAATATAAAATAATCAATCAATCAAATTAACCTATATCAACCCACTGCTGGGCATAGGCACGACCCGGACACTGCCTACAAAAAATTGTGATCCGCATCGCTTTCACACATCTTAGACCTTGGTTCTTCGTTGAATTTCGGCGTTAACTCACGGCTCACGACTATATTCCCCGAGGGGGTAGTCAGAGATATTCTGAAACCTCAGAACATCCACGTTTCACTAGTAGTACCGAAACTCTGTCCAGTGTGACGGGGAGTGAGCCCGTCGCCACTTGTAATGGACAGTGGGTACAATACATGCCTCGAAATTGAAGCATGCAGGTTTCCTCACGATATTTTCCTTCACCGAAAAGCCAGTGGTGTTACAAATCGTACATAAATTTCGAAAATCTCATTGGTTCGAGTCGGCCTGGACGGGGATCGAACCATCGCCTCCTGCACGGCAGGCAAGGTTTCTCGCCACTGGACCACCACTGTTTTTTTTTAACGAAAATATATACCTACCAGTTTTTAAGTCTTATTGACACCTAAACGCTATAATGTAACGTTTTTTTAAATATCTTCAATGTACACTGTACAATCACACTTGTTGCAGTTGTATAGTAGAGTACATTAAACTACCTATCCATAGATTAGAATTAGATAAATATTTTGAAGCTTGAGACTTTAGTTACGGTATAGCGGGCCAGAGTTTCTCCGCAATAACCTAGATTTCCCGGTCCACCCAAATAGCACCCACAGAAAAAATTGGCGCGCGTAACCTGCCAAATGCCAATGTCACACAAAACTATGAGCAAAGGGATGCAGACTATACAGCCTTGTCAGATGTAAATAATTTCTGATACTTAATGCAAATGATTCGTAAATAATTAATTATTACATTAGATTAGAACATTTCTTTGTATCTTTTTGATTCTCTTTTTATTTGAAAGTTCTATATTCATTGGTACAGCTCTGGGTCGCCATCTAGCGGTCCCAAGTAAATTGCTACGAAAAATTGCACATTAAATTTCCAAGAGGCAAAATTCTTGTTGTTCCTATTTTCCCAAAACAGTCGCCATTATTAAAGTATGTAGAAATATTCAACTGGCGTTCTCTCGGTAATGTCATGCATTTTTCCCAATTTTCCATCAAATCGCCCACACTTAAAGTGACATGGACCTCCCGTTGATTTTCTTTTTACGTTGACCCCCCCTCGCTTTCATTTCGTCTTTTGCACTATGCATGTTTCACTTTTGTATACCAAAGTTTTATTTAGAATTACCACAGAAACACGGTGAACTCAGACCATCAAACTAAACTACTTTCACTATGTAGCCTACCTCAGGAAACGCTAAAAAAATCAGCTGTTTCATACAAAACTGCTGATTGCCAAACCTACCTTTCCGTTTCCTAAGGTAGGCTCCGTTGTGAATGTTGTTCAGTTTGATGGTCTGAGTTTCAGTTTACGCGGGGCTGTCCCTTACACCCTGTACATAATATTTAATTTTCTACTGACACATCTCTTATGACAAGGTTTACTTTAGCATATATTCAGGAATTTAATATGACGACGAAATTAAAAACGTAATTTTTTGTAAGTTACTAATTTTCGATAAGATATAAACATACGAAAACCCGCAAATAAAAAGTAGGTACATGATCTTTTAGTACCACTATTGAAATTTTTGTCACTATCTCTTTATGAATTAAGTTTATCATCCATACATGGAGCGACCCTTACGAAATAATTACATTATTCATGTTTACTGCTATCTACAGATCAAAATTAGTATCAATCGGGTCGTCGACTCGCCCCGCTGGCAACCCTTCGCGTCTGCAGCCATTACTTCTGTCCCATCGCTCTCTCTACGTTAATATTCATAATTGCACGCCACATCGACGCGATTTAGGGTTACGTCTCCAACAACACATTTAAACTTTTTAACCCCCATGTTTTTCTATGTTTTGTCAATCAGTAGTCTTTTGTCGCCCAAAGTGGTCACAGGTGGATTCATATTTTATTTGGGGTCGCCATATCTGATTGTGTTATTAGAAAAGTTGTTAAGTGCACCAAATAAAGTTGGGAAATTAATGGGCAACAAAAAAAGATATCGGTCTTCATAAAAGGACATCGGCACTAAATCTTCCAGTGACATGATAAGGAGATTAATAACTCCCCAAAAAGCCAAGTCTTCGCCCCGATACGAATCAATAAACAAAATCACGAACGGAAATCCGAGTGGAGTCCGAGATGCATTTCCATCTTTCACCGTCTTTTCACCCTCCTAATATCATCCCTTAACTTTGTTCCCCTTGTGTATGAGCGTGCTAGTGCGAGCGGGATGTGAGATAGTCAGGGCGCTTGCGCGGGTCGACCCCTCATAAGCGTTTGAGATGGTTCACAGTGGAGCCAGGGATCCTGGCGCGTCGTCGGGGTCGTGGTCCATTCCTCCGTGGATCGTCCGCCGCGGCGGAGGTCCCGTTCTCTCACATCTACCCTCTAGCCACTCCAAAACTGCACTTAGTAACAGCTTCCTTCTAGTGCACCTCAGGGCACTCTTCTTGGCCTCACATAATTCCTCCTCCATACAACAATCAATGAAGTCAAACTAAGCTACGGTGTGAGAGAACGAGAAGGGATCAGTTTTTATTTAAAGTGGGAACGAGACGACGAGATGGCTCTCCGCTCCCGGGCGAGGTAAGTGCCGCTCATAGCCACGTGCTCGAAGTTTCAGTTTTCAGTACAATTTCAGGTGCTTCATGAATTTGGGTTACCGGTTGTTTGGTTGTTTCTGTTGAAACTTTTGTTATTACTTGTTTCGATGCGGTTCAAATGAAGCTTTTTAGTTCACCATTCGCTGTATGAATTTAGTTTAAATCCTAGAGCTTCTTATTGGATCCTTTGAAGTAATTATTATAATTTGGTTGTTTCATATTATCAAGACTTTTTTGTTTCTCTTTACTTGACTCGTAACATAAATTCAACAATTAACTATCTGACTAAAATCATCATCATACATTTATGTGCAACGGTCTTTTCATAAAAAAATATGTACTGAAATATTATGAATGTTCTTGGCAAGCGGTGCTACTTATCTTAATTCTTTTTTAGAAGTTTTTCTTTATCAATCGAATGCAGTAGGATGATTTAAAAGTACGGTACAATTTAATAATTCTTAAGATGTTCCTTTTATAGGAAACCATAGGAAAAATTGTGCATGTCAGACTTGGTTTATCAGGTTGCTCATTAGATGATGCTGTAATTTATCTTTTTATAACTTAAATTTTTTGGTATGTTAGAAAAAAATCTGTATTCATATTTCTTATTAGACCATATTCTATTATAAACTGCAGGGTTTCTTTATCCTTGGCTTTCAGAGTTTTTTCTTTTTGAATGTTTACATTATGTGTACTGATTTACTTCGGAAGTGTTGTAAAATTAGCATTATTTAAATAAATACACTCCTTAAACATATTACAGTGTCTTGTATTACAGTATTGATAACCAAATAAACTATTATTAGCGGGATCTCTTCCTATTCAACTATTATAATCCCAACTCGTTTTATTGTGAATCCAAAATTTCTAGTACCTGTGTAAAACCAACGTGATATTCTAGCCTGGTTCAACCTAATCATAAATCACTTGTCTGCCAATATTTGGCTTGTCAGACCATTGTAGTTTTTGTCCTCTTTCGCCACATGACAGTCTTTAGTATCCGATTACAGTGCTCTTTGTCTAAAACGGATTTCAATTAAGTTTTGAAGAGAGTACATTACATGTATCCGAACATTTTGCAAAGGTTTCTACCAAAATTTGTGGCTCCCGATAAAATTACTATAGATTTACCTATCCTTTAATTAACAACCTTGTACACGCCACAGGGTGCTCTATTGCACCGTATAATTTTCTCTGCATCTCTTCCCTGTGATTACAGTTCGTTAGCTCTTTCTGTCTCCCGTGGAGTCCATTGGTATTAGCATTGCAGTTAATTAGGTTGTTTTGTAGGGGAATTTAATCCTTACGGAATCGTCTATGGGATCACTTAATTATTTGGCAGCTTTCTTCAAGATGGCATCACCAATTTTAGTCTTGTTAGAATGTCACATTTGCATTATCTTATTGAATTTCTTATTATGTAAATTGTCTTGTTAAAGATTATGTATTTGCAAGGGAATATAATTCTTAGGAGGTCGTCTTTAAGATCACATCTTCTTTTACAGTTTTTTTTTCAAAGTAACAAACATTATGTTCTTATTCAAATGCTAATAATGCTCCAACAGAAATTATACATTTATTTTTAAGTATAAGTTGAGTAACGATATCAATTTCGGACTCATTATCCCGAATGTTGATCCTTAGATTACATCAAAGCGCACCTACAATGACATCATTTTCATAAAATTGGAATGGGTTTTTTCCTTGTTAATTCATTAATGTATATCGAATTCGATAAGTCTTATGTTAACTCTTTAGATTTTAGTCATTCTATTATTTAAATACAGTCACTTTCACGTACTTTCACAATCATCGTTTCTTCTCTTTGTGTGGGAGTCGTCGAATCGTCTGCTTTCAATGTCTTGTCGTTTCTGGCGCTCTTCGTTGTCCTATCGCTTCTAATTTCTACCTTATACACTTAACTGATTGAGTCTTTATTCGCTCTTCCATCCTGTCTCTTAATCATTATCACCTGTTCAACTTCCCTGTTCCAAATGGGACTATACGTGTTGTCTGATTAAAATAGCACCAGTTTAATCTAAGGTGACTTTGAGATAATATGTTGGCGTCCAGACAAAAAGGCTCCAGTTGTCGGGTTTTGAGTTAATGTTAGATTCGGTATCTACATCAGTCACATGATCATATGGAATAATAAAAAAGCTGGGTCAAAATGCCGACAACTGGAATGGACCCTTTTCTTGTGGACATATTTTTAAGACGTCTTACTAGCGAATGAAGACGATACTACCAATCAGTACAATTATATGACGCTCCACGACACTAATCAACACAGCTGGATATGACCCCTTGGGAAGCAAGGAAATGAATACTAACGAGGGATGAATGACTTGAAAGTTAGGATAATCATGACAGGATTAGAGACTTGTTGCGAGGAATTTGCCTTTAGGGGGGAACTAAATTACTTTGTTTTAAAACTGGCATAGGCAAAGCGTTCCTACAGCTGTAACTTATGTAAACCAGTATTAACAGCGACCACTCACAACGCTAGACGAAGTCTAGCGAGCAACTAGTGTATGACTCTTAATCTGTAGCGAAACACGCAATGAACTTAATCAAAGAAGATAGTAGTTAAGCTACGAGTATGTTATACTGTGTTGATGTACCTTATCAGTAGAAACTTTGTGGTCGGTCTGAGCCCAAAGCCTCCCCATGTGACGTACTGAATCCACCCTGAGCAATCAACGAGTGGAAATGACAAAACAAACTCAATGCCATGCCATCGACTCAGCAGTCGCACCCGTTTGAAATGATATGCTCTTCGTTGATTTCTTAGTTTCTGCCTAGTAAGAAACAGTAACAAATACACAGATGCACACTCGTCCCTTACCCTCCAGAATCAGATGGAAAGGGAATTCGCTACGACCAGAAGTTAGGCGTGGCGTAGTGATTAACTTATAGCACGGCTGAAGAGATGTTGACTGTCTTATAAGATAAGTCGCCTACGACTCCCGATTTGCAGTTATTGGAAGCCAAACACCGCATGGCCTGACACGGCACATCACCACCAGGATATGGTGTACTCGCAGTTCGTGCAATGTTCTTTGATCGCATTTTTATTCTTGATCTTCGCCTTATCCTGTTCTCGGAGACAGTTCCTCTCGTACTTCTCGTATTCCTGCGCCTGGATATTCTATCCTGGGTTGTCATTCAATTGGGCTCGTTCCGGGTACTTTGGCACCGTGGATCACCAGGTAGCTGGCGGGCGTTCCACTCCTCATGTGTTGTTGGGACCTACGTTTCCTTCACAACATAATCGTTACCACGCCTCATAATGTTTCTCTGAAAGATCGCATTAGGAATGAGGTGATACGTTAGAGAACTAAAGTGGCTGCCATAGCTCAGAAAATTTGCAAGCTAATGTGGCAATGGGCTGGTTACATCTGCCAAAGAACTGACTACCGATGGTGTCAGAGTTCTAGAGAGGAGACCTCGAACTGGCAAGCGCAATGTGGGACGCCCTGCTGCCCGCTGGACAGACAACTTAAAAAAGGTAGCGGGGAGCGACTGGATGAGGAAGGCCGAGGACAGAGTTTTGTGGCGCGCCTTGGGAGAGGTCTGTGTTCAGCAGTGGCGATGATAGGCTGATGATGATGACATCTCATAATGTGTCCATACCATCTCAATCGCTTCTCTGTGAGTATTTATAGCATTTTGATTGATGTAAAAGAATCTGCCATAATTGATCCCCCTAACAAAATAATCCCCTATAAAATGTTAAAATCACTAACATCTCCCCAATGCTGTGTCCACTCAAGATCCCCTAATTCGCTAATAGAAAACAGACTCGTATTTCCCTCCGCGGACAGCGTGACGACTTCCGGTGCCGGAAGTTCAATATGGCGGAGATTCGGTTTCCTTCGGTGAAATTTTCTCGTGTTACTTGGAGATGTTGTAATGGATGTAGTTTCTTTGAAATGATCACGATTTGAAATAAACTATTATTTTGTAGCAATTACACGCGTGGTGGACTGATGCCCATAGACCTTCACTGAGGGTAGGCCTGTGCCCTGCAGTGGGACGTATACAGGGTGAAATTGATATCATTAGCATCCTTTTTAACTAAGAGTCTACCCATCAAACTGAACAACTTTTACTATGGGACCAAACTGATCAGAGCAACTAAAAAATCAGCTGTCCCATACTAAACTGCAAAGCCAACTCGACTCAAATGTATGCAACAGATGATTTTTTTTTTTGCTCCGAACGGTTTGCTCCCATAGTAAAAGTTGTTAAGTTTGATGGGAAGACTCTTAGTTTAAAGGGATGCCAATGATATCAATTTCACCCTGTATAGGCTGGTGATGATTGTAGGGTACCCACATTTTAAATATTTTACTCGGCGGTTCACCAGCAAGTAGGGAACCGCCGAGCTGTATAAAATAGGGAACAACTTCCGTAATAAACTAGTACGCACTGATACTCAATCGTCTTACTACTCTCTGCCCTAGCCACCTAAACATCCCTCACGCTCCGCACGAGAGCATCTCCAAAATGATGTTGAGATGATATACAATATTCGAATTTATACAACGTGTTAATGAATTAACGCAAAACTAGAAAGTAGTTTGTTTAGAATCGAGAGCAGAATCGAATTATCATGGTTTCAACATAGGTAATTTTTTCAAAATATTAATTAACTTTTTACAAAAAAAAATAATTTTCCGAACCTGATGTCAACCCACCGCACGGGCCCACTCACCCTACTTACTGCCAAAACAAGATTCTTAAAATGTATCCATGAGTACGTTAGCGCTTTCATTCATTGCTGAAATGATAACAAATCATTTTAACCTCAAAACTTAAAATGCGAATAACTTTAAATTTTAACTATCAAAACAATGAAATTATTGTTTCAATCTAATTATTTTGTTATAAATCAGTTGGGGTGTATGAGGTTTTGCGCTAATTTATTAACACGTTGTATACAATTTCGGATCATCGTCAGTCTGTACGGAAGGGTGTAAGGAAAAGTATCATTAATCTTTACACCGCATATGTTTAAGTCGATTAAGTATTGCAGTTAAGTATGGAAAAGCTGATGTTTTTTGCGCTGACAGGTTTGCTCTCATAGTAAAAGTTGTGCAGTTTGATGGGTAGAGCATGTGGTTTAAAAGTTAATAATACTTTTCCTTACACCCTGTATACGTCCCACTGCAGGGCACATACCTTCTCTCTAGGAGGTTTTGTTGACGGAAAATCCAGCATTGGAAAACATTTTTTGCGATTTCAATGTTAGTTACATAGTTGAAAATTATTCAGTTACTATGTTATGTAAGCACCGCCTAAAGTATGTAACACATTTAAGTTTACGCCCTGTATATCTATGTCATGAGAAAATCTTATGTACCTACATCATCCCCTCCCCTTATGTATTATTTATTTACCAACCACCATTACTAATACAGCCACCCCTATATACAGTACATAAAGCAGAACCTCTGTACATAGCCACTCCCACCTCCCTCTATCTTACCGGATATCCCCCTAGTGTGAGAGAGATGTACCATCGCCCGGGCGACAGACACGGCGGCGCCTGAGTCTATCGATTCATCCCCCCTTCTCTCAAAAGTAGGGGGTAGTGGGGGTTACGCATGCGCTGTTGTTGTTTGCGCAGATCTGTAAGATTATAGATTTTGGGGTTTTAAGATGGGTTGGGGAATAGGTTTCGTGGTGGTCTAGTCTCTAGTGGGTGGTAGCCTCTGCTTTAGTTTAAGGGGCGGTGTTTCAATTAAAAAAAAACTGTTGAAAATAGCATGAGGACTATTTGGTTCGAGGATTATCGTGACCAAAAAATTAATCAAATTAAATTCAACCTGATAAGGTTAAGGTTTTTTTAATTTTTTTATTAATTTTTGTTTTAATGATAATTTTATGAAGATTCAGTCATGAGACTTATGAAAGATATTTCATAAGTCTCATGACTGAATCTTCATAAAATTATCATAGTGACTTATGACCTTTTTTTGGGAACGAAATGCATGAACAGATATGGTATATCGACCATATCAGTGACACGCGGGCGTCACCTGCATGCTTCTATTCTATTCAGGCGAAGCCGTGTTCTCTATTCTCTGTTGTGCTGACTATAATTATTGTATTTCATACAATACATAAGTTCATGCCATTATCCCATGGGGCAGAGGCCACGGACCGCCACACGCTACGACTCTGACACCTCTTTAGCCTCGTTCACATTCATACATCTTTTCATGCACTTCCGTCGATTGAGGTTTGAGGCTACGCACTTGTCCTTTTCGGAAAAGATCATCAATTTGAACATGGTATTATTTCCTCGGATGGCCTCTCCCAATACTTCCGCTCACCTTCGCTTGATATATTTCATTCAAAATTCAAAAATTCAAAATTTTTTATTCAAAATAATATCATATAGATAGCTTTTTGACGTCATTTTTTGACTCTACCACCGCGTCGGAAGGTGTTCCGTTGAGAGAAGATGCGGCCAGAAACTCTACAACACACATCTTTTAAACAAAACAAAATGTACAAAGTACAATTAAAATACAATATTGCATTACATAGTGTAAAATTGTCAAGACCAGACATTTTGGTCATTCAAATAATCATCGAGTTTATAGTAACCTTTTTTACAGAGGACTTGTTTAACATGAGACTTAAACTTTTTGTCTGGTAAGTTTAGAATATCCTCTGGTATCTTATTATAAAAGCGTATACAGTGCCCCATGAAAGATGTGTTGACTTTACTGAGTCGAAAATGTGGGAATACTAATTTATTTTTATTTTTTGTATTGTAATTATGAACGTCACTGTTTTTGGGAAAGAGAGACAAATTTTTTCGAACATATAAAATATTTTCGTAAATATATTGACTGTAGAAAGTCAAAATACTGATATCTTTAAAAAGATCTCGTAGTGAGTCTCGACAACGTAGATTATAAATGGCTCGAATTGCCCGCTATTGAAGGATAAAGATAGCCTCGACGTCTGTAGCACGGCCCCACAGCAAAATACCATAAGACATGATACTGTGGAAGTAGCTGAAGTATACGAGTCTTGCAGTAGCTATATCAGTTAGCTGTCTAATTTTTCGAACTGCATAAGCTGCCGAGCTCAGCCTACCCGCTAGGGTTTCTATATGTGGACCCCATTGCAGCCTCGAGTCAATCTTTATCCCTAAAAATACAGTATTACTTGTGAAATGCAATATATCATTATCTAAAGTTATATTATTTTCATTATTTATAACGTTTGGTAGAGTGAATTTAATACATTTAGTTTTCTTTGCATTTAAAGCAAGATTATTAACACTGAACCAGTTCAGAACTTGTCGAAGAGTGTCATTTACGTTGTCATTAATATCATCAACATCTTGCGCCTTTCTACTTGTTTTGAAAATAAGAGAAGTATCATCAGCAAATAAGACTATGTTCGACAAGTTCTGCACCATGTAGGGTAAATCGTTTATATAAACCAGAAAGAGAAATGGACCCAGTATAGATCCCTGTGGAACGCCCATTTTTACTAGTGAGCCAGACGAATTTGTTCCATTGATACACACCCTTTGGATTCTCTTTTCCAAGTAAGATTCTAACAGATCCAGAGCCCTGCCTTGAATACCGTAGTGGTTTAATTTGATCAACATTGTTTTATGATCAACACAGTCAAATGCTTTGGATAAGTCACAAAAGACTCCGATTGCATTTTGGTGCTCCTCCCAAGCGCTAAAGATATGCTTTATCAGCATAACTCCAGCGTCGGTTGTTGAGCGACCCTTGGTGAATCCAAACTGTTGCTCATGCAGCAGCCTCTTGGTGTTAAAGTGGGAGAGCATTTGACTGAGTATAATCTTTTCAAAAACTTTGCTGAGAACTGGTAGAACAGACACAGGTCGAAAGTTACTCGGGTCGGTTTTATTACCCGTTTTGAAAAGTGGTATTACTTTGCTGTGTTTCATTAAGTCAGGGAAAGTTCCTGAGTCAATGCAGCAATTAAACAAAGATGCTAAATAAGGTGCTAAAGTTTTAATTACGGAGCTGAAGAGCTTGACTGACATACCCCACAAATCTTCAGTATTTTTTTGGTTCAATGCTTTGAAGACTTTTACTATCGTATGAGGGTCAACATGGTCAAAACTGAATTGGGAAGTGCACTCGTTTACATTATTTTTTAGCAAAACTTCGGCAAGAGCAGGAGAAGAGTTCAAGGATTCTGTAGTCTTTACAGGAATGTTGGTAAAGAAAGTTTCAAACTCCTCAGCCACTTCCGCCTCTGAGCTAACTACACCATGATCTGTTTTAATTGAGATGCCTTGTTCTCTAGGTTTTATTTTCCCAGTTTCTCATTCGTAAGTCTACTTTCATTCATTCTCTCTACGCGACCGAACCATCTAAGCATACCCCTCAATCCTAGTTACTACATCATCCTTCAACTTCTTGTATCTCAATCAATAACTAATGTATCAGATCAAAGAGTAACTCAACACTATAATGGATTTATTAATCGACTCGTCGGTCAACAGATCCGGTCAAGAATTCTTTTGTTGACTGCATTTTGTCAAGACGTCACGTCAACCCTTTCAGGGCGGACTTGTGGGGTCTGCTATTGTTACTGGGCTACGTCAACCTGTCAGTGTGTTGTGGACATTGTCTGAGGGTTAATAATGCGATTAATAGTGCATGAACTATTTTTAGAGAGCGTCGGTGCCGCGTTGCGGAGAGGTATGAAAACTCAAATATTGAGGTCCGAGTTCGAATCCGCATCGACGAATGGTTGCCCAGTGAGTTTTTCTAACTGTGTAAAATATTCGTTACAAGTGGCCCGCCCTGGCTTCGCACGGGTGAACGTCTAATCTTTTCTAGCAATAAATATAGCCTATGTTACTCAGGGTGAATGTAGCTTTCTAATGGTGAAAGAATTTTTGAAATCGGCACAGTAGTTTTTGAGTTTATTCATTACAAACATACACACATACAAAAATACAAATCTTTCCTCTTTATAATATTAGTATAGATACCGAATGCTCTCAAACGGTGAAGGAAAACATCGTCAAAAGCATTCGCTGAAGAAGAAATTCTGATGTGTATGTGAAGTTTGCCAATCCACATTGGGCACTCGTGGTGGACTGACGCCCATACACCCTCCCTGAGGGTAGGCCTGTGCCCTGCAGTGGAACGTTTATACGCCGATGATGATTTGTTTGTACCTTAAAGTGGTTTATCAATATGACAAATCAAATTTTCCGCTTCATGGAGCGGACTTTAAGTTGTCACACTAAAATGGCCAGTTTTCTGACAGACCTGACTTGGCTCAAAAGATGGAAATTACTAAAAACTATCGGGTCATTTGGAACTACTTTGTCTTTTTAATTTTTAGGATGTTTTATTGTTAAGAATACCCAATCATAGACCTCGCGTATCAGGCTTGCTTCGTTTTTTGGTCCTTTCTCCTTTATCAATTCATCATCATCATCATCATCATATCAGCCGATAGACGTCCACTGCTGGACATAGGCCTCCCCCAAAACGGGGGTATTTGCCATAATCGCCACGCTTGGCAGGCGGGTTGGCGATCGCAGTTAGATTAAATGTGTGTACTCAGAGGATGCTGCTGCCCATCCTCCGGTAGATCCCTTAGTCTCCTTTTACGACACCCACGGGAGGAAATGGGATGGTGCTATTCTTAGCTGACACCACACGGACTATATCAATTGGCTCTCGTAAAGTAGCTCATATTTTGAAAGGATATCTCCGTTGCTAGGTAACGTAGGCGACGCCGTGTCGGCGCCAGAAACGACGCAGAAATCCTTGCGCCGTCTCTTCTCTCACAAATAGGTCATGTTTTAACTCTACTACCTAACTGACAACGGCTTTAGGTCTTTGTTTTTGGTTGTTCGATTGTACCTATTACATACAGGTACAACTTGGTTTACTATTTAGAGGCGGAAGTTGCGATACCATCTTTTCTACACTATTATAAAACTGTTCTTCTTTTCTTGTCAATTGTCCTACATACTATTTCTATATTTATTTAGATTTACTATTTCTAGATTTCGATATTGGTCCCATAGAGAAAGTTGTTCAGTTTGATGGTCTGATCATCCCCTTAAAAAAGTGTCAGCATATTAAGAAGGACCCTGTATACAGGGTGCTACAGAAGTATAAATCAAAATTGAAATCTTTTAAGGGGTGGTTTAGACCATCAAACTGAACAACTTTCACTATGGGACCAACAACGAAAACGCGAAAAAAAAAATCTTTTGTCCCATACATTTAGCTCGAGTAGATCTGTAGTTTAGTATGGAACATCGCAAACGCATCGTATCATTTATTTTTCGATTATGGCAAGTCTCCTCATTTTGGGGGAGGCCAATTTCCAGCAGTGGACGTCTATCGGCTGGTCTGATGATGATGATGATATTTTTATTTTGCGATTTCAATATTGGTCCCATAGTGAAAGTTGTTCAGTTTGATGGTCTTAACCACCCCATAAATGTTTATTTGTATTTTAGTAACATCCTGTATTGTATTCAAGAAAAACGCCGCCCAGCACTTTGAATTTCTAGTAAGTCATAACCCATAACAAATAACAAACCCCTAAACCAGGGGAAAGCATCAAGTAAAATAAAACATCAATATGTCAAATGTTAAATCGTTCGCGCGACGCGACGCGACGAAACATAATATCGTTCGTACATTAAACAAGTTGTAGGGTGCAGGCAGAGACTATGGGTGGGTGCGTCGCGACGCATCTTTCACGGTTCGGCGGTCACTGGCGGCGCCCGTTGTCACGTCGTTATGATAGTCCGAGATCAGACCGTAAAATTATGCACCTATTTTTTTTATTTTATTTTATTTGTTTATTAGGAAGCCAACATGACACATATAGTTTTACATTCACAATGGTACATGATAATTTTGAGTGTATACATGTCATACTTATAGGCTAACTCAGAATGCATAAAAAGCTTAATTTAAAAATTTAAAAAGAAGGTGCATACATTTCTTGTTTTTTTTTTTTTTTAATTTTGTTGTTAAACAACGCGACGTGACGACTGATGGTTGTCGCGCCAATTCCGAATACAGGTACATACCTATTGATTTACACTATAACTATTCAAAAAATACTTTTTTAACTTATTTTTAAATACAGCTAAAGAGTCGTGAAAAGGGCATATTTCGAAGGGCACTTGCAGACGAGCGACATTTTGCGGTCGCAGAGGGTCGCGCTCATAGACTTTACGGTCGCCGTGGGTCGCGCGAATGTCGAGCGACCCTCTGCGGTCGCAAAGTGTCGCTCGTCTGTAAGAGCGCTTAGGCGAACGAAATGTGATTCTAGTGTATGTTTACACAGGGGTTAATTCAATGCCGCCAAGTTGCCTAGAAAAATGTTGACGCAAGTACCTTTTCCATTATGATTTTTGGTATAACTTTTTCCACCTGTCTGTTTGGGAAGTAAATATATGTATAGGGTTGCCAGGTTCAAAGTAATTTTTGAACCTGGCAACCCTAGAGTTGCGGCAGATTAAAGTCATAATGGAAAAGGTACTTGCCGCAAGATTTTTCTAGGCAACTTGACGGCGTTGAATTAACCCCTGTGTACACTAGAAACACATTTCGTTCGACTAAGAAAAGGGCGCATAATTTTAGAGTCGGATCTTGGTCTATAACCACGCACCACGCCACGGAGCTTTATTCAAATAATAAACAGAAAATTCGAATTCGGCTTCGTTTAGAATCACATTGTCTTTTATATCTGCTAAAAACTTCGTCAGTACCACCATCATCTTAAAGACGCTCTTGGAGTGCGATTTTTGAAACTCATTCGCTGAGTAAAATGGCCTATATTCACCGATATCCCAAAGTTCGCATTGTTTAATCTTACCGATAACTAAATTCTCATACCCATGAGTTCAATACGAGTGCCCCTACCCACTCGTATTGAACTCATAGGTATGAGAAGGCTTTTGTATGAGATTTAAAAACCGTTCAAGCTCACCTGTCAAAATTACTATCGCAAACAAAATTACTAATTACATCTTTCTACTGCTGATTTGACTTTCAAAAATCGCACTCCTGAAGTATGATTTTTGAAAGTTAAATCAGCAGTAGAAAGATGCTTGTCTCCACAGTAATTTTGACATTTTCAACTGTTGAACTCAGCGAATGAGATTCAAAAATCGCACTCCTGATGGTGAAATATTCACCAATCCAGTCTCTTTTCCGCCAGTTGATTGAGTTCCTTGAACAACACGTTGGAAAAAGTTGATATCGTGTTGCTAGGTCTTCCTCAGTCTGTCTTCCCCTTTATCTTCCTTTCCAATAAAGTTTTGAAGAAATTGCCGTGTCGTATCGAGTGTCCCGAGTGTCCGATCAAAACAACAACAACAATACAACAACAAACAACAACAATACATTGTTTTTAGCATATTTATCTTTTTTTTAACCATTCTTAAGAGGGCTATCGGAGTCCAGTGGCGCCCTCGTCACAATAATAAAGATTTCTCAATAAAGAAAGTCTAAATTAAAAAAGTGCCCAACAGATAAACTACAAAAGCTTTCAAGCCATTGTTATACAATACTTTTATAAGTTCTAAACATTCCACTTTTAGACAATTTCGAATCAAAAAAAGCCGGCCGTTTTTTTTTTCAACATTTGTATGTTTAGACCTTTAAAAAACCTATAAAAGTATTCTATCAAAATAGCTTGAAGGCTTTTGTAGTTTTGATGTTGAGCACTTTTTTAATTTAGGCTTTTTTTATTGAGAAATATTTTTTAATGTGATGAGGGCGCCACTGGACTGTGATAGCCCTCTTAACCATTCTTTAGAGCCTACCGAGCCTATTGTGCTGCCCCCAATCGTATTTTTTTTATGTCTAAACAATTAAACAGCATTTCCAATAAACAAGAATGTCACATTATAGTCCTGATTGGCTTTCAATTTATCAAAACATTACGGATTATTATGTTTTAGGCTTGTAGCTATGATCGCTAAAACCGCCAAAAGTAGCCACTTTTGGCGGTTTTAAAGATAATAAATACAAACATTAAATTCAAAATTCAAAACTTTTATTCAAAATAATAAATACCATATAGATAGCTTTTTGACGTCATTTTTTGACTCTACCACCGCGTCGGAAGGTGTTCCGTTGAGAGAAGATGCGGCCAGAAATTCTACAACACACATCTTTTAAACAAAACAATTATAAAAACAAATACGCAGTGACCCGATAACTTGAAAATCAGCAATAATGACTACAATGTGACATTCTTGTTTTTTGGCAATATTGTTTAATAATGGTTCAGAAATAGAAAAAATACGATTGGGGTCAGCACAGCCTTAACACTTCTTCAGCACTCCTAACAAATTCAGTGACCAAAATTACTTTCTAAATCAATTTTAAAAGTGATAGGCAACTTAGAGTCCATCTTTAAAGCCTGTCATTGAGACACCCTTAAAGCGATAACCATAAAGCACAAATAACTGCACTCTCTCATATTGCACCATTCCACATTCCTTCCTTACGCGTTTTTATGCAAATCGTCCCATAACCGGACCCGTTATGTGTTAGGGTTTTTTAATGGCAGCCTACTAGACTGGCATTTAGTAATTTTGCAGTTCGTGGGGTGGATTTTCATTATTTTATGAAGGAAATGACATACGATTTTAACTGAAGATGTTTATTAGGATACCTTTAAAAGTGAACTTTAGGTACAGTATGAGAAAGGTGCAAGAGGTGCCAAGACAGCCTCCCCGAGTGACGAAACCCGAGTTCGTCTGGCGCATCTTGGGCATACAGCCTCGATACGACCTTTGCTGACTGGCTATCATAAGTCATAGCTCATGCTAGCTAACACGAGAGGAGAAGAAGAAGAAAGAGTACCTTCGAATCTACGACGTAGGCTACTGAACGGAAAGTTGGTAGTTGTAGCAATGTTTTGCGACCACCCCCAAAGAGATCGCGGTCGTGTGTTTGTAGGTGTGTGTGTGTGTGTTAACTCGGCATATTCTTGACCACGAATAAAACTGAACTGAATTTCAACGAAATGTCAAAATGAAACAGAAAACATAGCGCGTTCATTCACACCAGGTGGCTACAGTCTAAAAACAGAATCTATATATAAATGTGTCCAGTTCTGTCTGTCTGTCGAAACTCATCTACGTAAACATACCATCATTTACCTAGATCTCGGTAACACCGAGATTACTGGAAGGGTAAATGAACTAGAAATTGAAAGTATGTGCCGGAAAATTGGTCTGATGATACAGACTTCTATCATATGTAAATCTAAACTATTATAAAACTGTAACAGAAATGTGTCTGTACATTGAAGATATTTACAAAAAAAAAAAAATTCGACATGGTTTTTACCTGTCCCTGATTCCAAATCACCAATTTTTGGATTTTTTGTCTGTCTGTTTGTTTGATTATTTGTTTGTTTGTTCGAGTATCACGCAAAATCTACTGAACCGATTTTGATGAAACTTTTTTGTTTGATAGCTTATCATCTGACTTAAAATCTGGTATATAATTTATGGGGACGAAGTCTCGGGTAAAAGCTCGTAAATTTATAAAAACGTTTGATGAATATTACAATAATTAATAGAATCCAAACTCAGGTCTGCCGCATTAAAGACGACCTGTTCAAGTGGGGTTACATAGACAGGTCGGACCGGACAAAAAGTGGTTAACATGGCGCGAACCCACGAAAAATATGCGAATCGTGTGAATGTGGAGCGGCCTTCAGACCCATCTTGTATCCTGCCCTGACACCTGCACGCGAACGGAGCTTATGGACGCTGCCGTGTTATCCGGCGAAATACTGGTGTGCGAAAGTCACACGTTCAAATCGGCAGTAGAATAGATATTGTGCATAATTCGATCATGATTTTGAATCCTACGATTCAAAAATAGCACTTATGGGCTGGAAAATATTTGAATGACATGCCATCGAATCTATAGGAGACGGAAAATACAAAACAAAAAAATTACAAATAGGGAGAGAGATTTCTTGTTGTTTAAATGGAAGTATAAACTGGATATAAATGTAAGACTACCTGGCCCTGTACCCGGACTTCCGATGTTCGATATATCGCCACTGTTTCGGTCCGCACTTCATTGTAATAGAGTTGACATTGGAACAAAAATGTTCACGCAATTGCGAAGTTCGAATGTGCGGGTAGAGGCCCTGTATTGAATTGAATGATGTACTTATGTGAATGTAAATAACATAAAAATCTAAATATCTTTCAAAAATCAGTTCAAGAACTAAAAAAAGACAAATGTCGACATGTCAACGATGGATCATTTCGTCAGCGTCTCCAGAAGATCTATAAATAAATACTACAGAGACAGGTGATGTAAGCGCGCGCGCCGCCCGGAATAAAAATATATTCGTGAATGAGATGAGAGAAAGAATTCGTATCGTAGTAGTTGTAGTAAATAAGATTTTGTTTACTAATTAAATAAAATGACCCAAAGGGCAATGGGCTATGCTCGGAGTTTCCCTGCGAGATCGAATCAGAAATGAAGAGATCCGCAGAAGAACCAGAGTGGCTGACATGACAATGGGCGGGGCACATTGCTTGTAGAACCGATGGCCAAAGAGTTTCAAGTGGCGACCGCATACCGAAAAGCGCAGCGTAGGTAGGCAGTGAGCCCCCACAAGGTGGGCCGACGACCTGGTGAATGCGGCGCGGGAACACGTTGGATGAGAGCAGCGCAGGACCGCGAGCTGTGGCGATCCTTAGGGGAGGCCTATGTCCAGCAGTGGACGATCTTACCACAGAGTTGCGACACTACCAATGAGCGAATCACGGAAGTGCGACACACTAAATTGCGAATCACGGAAGTGCGACACACTGAATTGCGAATCACGGAAGTGCGACACTCTGAATTGCGAATCACGGAAGAGTGACATCTCGAAATTGCAAATCACGGAAGTGCGACACACTGAATTGCGAATCACGGAAGTGCGACACACTGAATTGCGAATCACGGAAGTGCGACACACTGAATTGCGAATCACGGAATTGCGACATCTCGAAATTGCGAATCACGGAAGAGCGACATCTCGAAACGTCTAGATGATAATGATGAACCAAAGATTTCATTCTTTAGCATGTTACAAACTGAAGTCTGTTCACATTTAATAGAAACAATGTTACAATAATTCAGAGAAGCTTTCCGCTGTAAAGGAATTCAGCCCGTTCGTGCGTTCGGTTATTGACCACATATTGAAATGTTTATTACCGTTCTAAATTTGTACACAATCGCTTCTCGCATCGGGGAATAGAGGGACGGTGGATACTCCTTGCTCGCTCTAATAACTGAAACTATGTAGGAGCAATAACTCGTATGATTTTACTAGAAGAAAGTTGAATTCCGTTATAGGTATACTAGTTTAGTCAAATCATAAGCTTTTCAGACAACAAGTTTCATCAAAATCTGTCGTAATTTTTTCTGATGCTCGCACAAAGTATGCACGGGAAAGCTGTTTTTTTTTCGTTATTTCGATGTTAGTCCTATACAGAAAGTTGTTTCAGTTTAGTCTGGTTCACCTCTCTTCGTTAGGACCCATTAGGACCACTTTAACTCGACCACCCTGTCTAAACTAGTCTACACTATTATAAAACTGTAACAGAAATGTGTCTGCACATTGAAGATTTTGACAAAAATACGACGGTTACGATATGGTCACAGTACCTATAAGAAAGAGTATCTCGTGCTAATATGGTGTTTATGTGTTCTTGACTCTAAATCACAGATATTTTTGAATGTTGTCTTTTTGTTTATTCGGGCATCACGCAAAAACTACTAGACTAATTTTGATGAAACTTTTTTAAAAGCTTATGATTCCATTTAAAAACTGGTTTTTGACTGGGTTTATCTCGCTAATAGAGAGTGCATCTGTGTTAAGGCTATTCTACCGTAGGCGCGCTCCATACAAACGTAGTATGGTGATATATTCAATACTATCCAATTAAAGTCAATGAAATTTTTCAATTTCAATGCTAGGATTAATTCAAGATTTGTATGGAAATATTTGAGGCACTGTAACTTTAAAACTATAAATTTTATCGAAAATCTGACTTCATACCGACATAGAAATTAGTTACTAGATTGTTTTTGAAAAATTTCATTGACTTTAATTAGATAGTATTGAAAATATCACCATACTACGTTTGTATGGAGCGCGCCAACGGTAGAATAGCCTTAAGCGCGTACCTGGCTGCTTTTCTATAAAGATTAGCAGTCGCCATAGTCGAAATATACCAGGAATCTATCATCATTAAGTGTGAAAATTTACCTATGCACCTTCAAGGTTCTGTCTACACCATAAAAGTAGCGTATAGTTGTGAACTATGTATGTAGCAATACGTTTGCATAATTATCACCGCAACCAGCGGAAAAGAGTATTTAAAATACAATCATGTTGGACATGACCAAATTAGGTATTATGTGAGGAGACAATGTTTACGCATTGACTGTACTATTATGCCTCTAGAAGGTCTACATAGCCTACATACATGCTAGCCGTGTGGTTCCGTAGAGAATGGACCACTCCAATTCTTCTGGCTTGGGTGACAAACTGGCCCTCTGAAATTCTGGTCCAGAGGCGAGTTGTTCACTTTGTGAAATGTTAGGGGACAACTGGCCTGAATACGAGTTTTTTTTTCTATGCACCCCTACGCACTCCCTACTAACCCCTACTACGTACTCCTACGCATCTCCTTCGCACCCCCTACGCAACCCCTACTAACCCCCTAAACAATGTAAAATCCCCAACTGACTCCGAAGCACTCCTAAAATACCTATGTAACGTATAAAAGTGTTTTAGTCTAAGTATACCATCCCACTGCTGGACAAAGGCCTCTTACACTCTGTATAATTGCAGTTTACACCAATTATCCCCTACGTATATTCTCATAGTGGACAACTGGCTCACTCTTCAAATGAAACTCGTATTTGGGCCAGTTGTCCCCTAACATTTCACGAAGTGGACAACTCGCCTCCGGATCAGAATACTAGAGGGCCAGTTATCACCTAAGCCCCCCTGTTATTCCCGTGGGTGTCGTACGAGACGACTAATGGATTAAAGGTTTCTTATGCAGTGTTTATGTGGGCGAAAGGCTAGCCACCTCTTACCACCTAACAATTCCATCCTGAAACTTAAATTGCTAAATGTGAACATTGCTACAGCTACATTCTTAAACAGAAAGTTGGTAGTTGTAGCAGTGTTTCTGACCACCCCGAAAGGGATTACAGTCATGAGTTTATGAATGTGGAGGTCCACATTTATGTTTTCTGCGACATTTCACTCAAATCAAACACAAGAATTTTCCGGGTTTTACGAAAATATAAAAACAATCTATCCTGAATTTCTCAGAAGATATAGGTAACCGATAGCGCGCTCCATACAAGCGAAGTTTAATTATATTTTAGATGTTAACGGTAGATGTTAACCAATTAAAGTCAATGACATTTTTAAACACGATTTAGAAACTAATCTGTCTGCCTGTGGTTTGTCAGATTTTCGTTAATAATAATAACCGACGGCGGACCCATACAAAAAGCACGTTTAGTACGGGACGCCATTGGCATCCGCCACCTTCGACGCGGCAAACGGCGCCGAATGCGTTCCCATACTGACCATGATTTTTTTTATGAGACGACGGCCGTACGATTGACCGTCGGTCAATGTGTCTCAACCCTAAAATGTATAGTTTGTGACTCAAAGATTATTCTCTGAGGAATGGACTCATGTGGTTAAATTCTACTATGATCGTCAATTTCATTAAAAGAGATCGCACTATCGTCCTATCAAAATAATATAATCCTAATCCAAACATCTTCAATATGTTTTGCCAGCCATTCTAAAAAGAACTTTATTTTGTCAGGTGGCAAGTGACACATCGCAAGCATCGTCGGGCGCGTGACGCAGCCTGCGCGAGCGCATCGAAAGCGCGCTACACGACAATTGGAGGCGGCTGACTTCGCCCCGAAGCGTTAGTATACTTTGGTTACTTTGAGATACATTAATGAGAATGTTAGGACACACGTTCTGTAACGCCATAAGTAACCAGCAATGTACTCTGAATTGTCATTGTAAAGTACACTTGTCATGTTTGTGAAATAGGCCTCTGTTTGTTAATTGTACTTAGCATGACCCCACTGAGCGCTGATTTATTTTATCGCGATTTCGATGTTGGTCCCATAGAAAAAGTCGTCCAGTTTGATGGTCTGATCATCCTGTATATTTGTTGTTAATAAATTAAATTAAGTAAAATCTATACCTAAAACTGTGTCGGCCTTATCAAATAAATTTAACCGTCAATGAAAAAAATTGCAGGGTTCCTACAACCGCACCCGTCTCAGATCATTCAGTCGCGAGGTCCCTCGCTCAGCCAGGAGGCCAAGCCTCCAGTCACTGGATCTCCAAGTGAGACCTGATCACACTGCCACTATACACAGGTAAGCTTCGTAACTAGGTTGCGTCCAATTCCCTCGACATACTTCGTCACGGTGCCGCGTAGATCAACCGAAGCAGTGAAAGATCTAAACAAGACTAAAATGTGTCATCATCAGCTATGTACGTCCCACTGCAGGGCACAGGCCCACCCTCGAGGATGTATGTCCAATTTGGATTGGCAGACGTCAAATACCCATCAAAAGTTCTTCTTCAGCGTATGCATATGCAGGTTTCTTCACGATTTTTTCCTTTACTTTTTGAGAGCAGTCGGTATTACACTGTGACTGTACCTCTTTGGTACATGTCATGTCATGGTCATCCATGAGGATTCGAACCCTGTCCCCCATGATTGAGTGTCCATCCTCTCTGTAACATGCCACTAGGGTTGCCAACTGTTTTTAGTCCAAATATAGTATTTCGAGCCTTAGTGCCCGAAAATAAGGAAAAATATAGTATGTGCCTTTGACTTCGACCTCAATTTAGTAGAATAAGCAACAAAGATCATGTAAGTTTTCAATTATTTTTTTTAAATTTAACTTTCATTGGAATGACAAGAAACACTATGAAAACTCATTCTGAGGATAACCTCAACATTTTTTTTAATAATCGTAATGCATCGGTTATCGTAATAAATAACGATTAATATCGTAATCGTAATCGTAACCGTAATGGCCGAATCGTTGCATCCCTAATATTTAGTAAAAAATTGTTTATGGAACAAATGTGATGAAGAGAAAGAAAATTGTTAAAATAACGTTAAGTTATTGCTAATTTTTATTGGACCTGTGTACCAATATATTTAAATTCTCTATAAATTATTTGCTCATCAAAATATAGTAGTTTTGCCTACTATATATTTTTCTCAGAATTATAGTAGTAGGGCCCCCAATATAGTAGGATACTATATTATATAGTAGGGTTGGCAACCCTACATGCCACCGACGCTCTGCTCTGCTCTACAAAACTAAAAATATTTAAAAGTAATACTAATTTATACTGTTTTGTCTGCAGAGCCAACTCGCTAAGCAAGATGGCGACCTTATCGCTGAAGATATCCCTGGAGGGAGGCAAAGTCGTGAAGACGATACAGTTCGACCCCTCCACCACGGTGTACGACGCCTGCCGCATAATCAGAGAGAAGATCCTGGAGGCGAACGCTAGTGATCGTAAGTTTTTGTACAACAGAATAGATAGTACTTCCTACAGAAGAATCAACAGACACTTCAATCAATAGCTATAGACAATAAAGCCACAAAGACTGCGCTTTCAACGACTGCTGTACGAAAATGAATGCATCAAAAGACGGCGCGCTGCTGGGCAGGATTTTCGAGGACTAGCGATGGTCTTCGGTTCTTCTAGGGTATTCTAGGATTCTGTAGTTAAACAAGGATTCCCTACTGAGTACCTGTTTTACCGGCGTCCGCATCAGTCACTACTTAAAGAATGACAAATTCAAAAGTTATAAGAATCTGCAGACCTGAATATGTCATTCTGTCAGAGTTCAAAACCATACGGTTCAAAATATTTTAAACGAATGTGACAAGAATTAATAAAATCGTCTTATTGCATATCTTTCTCACTCCCACCAGCTAAAGAATTCGGCCTCTTCCTCGCATCAGAAGAGGACAACAAGAAAGGAATATGGCTCGAAGCTTCCCGGAGCCTTGACTACTACATGCTACGAACTGGGGACATGCTCGAATACAACAAGAAGACCAGGAATCTGCGCGTTCGGATGCTTGACGGTGAGTTACTACGAGGCTACGTGCTAGGAGTTCTACATCGCGCTGATAAGATTCGCCCTCTCGCGGATATATAGGCAAGGAAGGAAGGGTTGTGTTGGCGCGTTGGATCGACGCGTTACAGTATTCAGAACTCTTTGTTAATAGCCTCACAAAGCTGAGATCCTCGCAACTCTGTGGCACCAAAGCATAATCAAAGAGAATGTAACTCACTACGTTATAAGAGTCGGGACTTCCATAGTAAAAACCGGTCGTGACCGATATCCAGAATGTTTGAAACGTGTGCTACTACCGTTCATAGGAATTTAATGGCGTCAGTGCACATTTCAGAAAAAAAAAATTGTTAGGGTGTTGCGAGAGTCTGAATGAATAATGAATAAAATTTATTGTGTATGGATTCAGGTACAAGTCTGAGCATAACTAGCTTCGAAATTCAACATAGTATGAAGCTAAAGCATTATATCCCTGGAATCACGATTTTATTTATTTTATTTTATTTTTATTTATTTGACACACAAAACAGGACACAATCAGTAGCTTAAATCTAGATTGCAACCCTAAACATGCATGTACAGAAACATTAAAAATTGCGACTTAAAACTTAGATATAATTATTAAAATGTAGTCTTTTGTTGTGATTGTTTTCTATGTGTGACACAATAAACACGTCTACAGAACAAATCATACAAGAAATCATGGAAGACAAACTAATAATGTTTGTTGTAACAGGATCGGTGAAGACCCTGCTGGTGGATGACAGTCAGATCGTGGCGAATCTCATGGTTGTGATCTGCACCAAGATCGGCATCACCAACTACGATGAATATGGACTGGTAAGTTATTCTTGTCCTGGTGGTAACAGTCGTTACATAAAAACCGTCAGAGGCCGTAAGGCGATCTGAAAAAACTCTGACAGCAGGTCTCTGCCCACACGATAAGAAGAGAAGCTATTCTTTAAAATCTAGATAACGAGCTTATGTCCGCTACTTCGTACGTACCGGTTCCCGTCTTCGTAGCGAGATAAAGTACAATACACACAAGCTCAAGCTATTGTCCCTTGGGGGTAAGACGCCACACAATACGACTCTGACACACCTCTTTAAAATAAATATACCAGTTTTTAACTCAAATTATAAGCTTTCAAACAGCTAAAGTTTCATCAACATCGGTCCAGTAGTTTTTGCGTGATGCTCGGACAAAAAACACAAAAATGCAAGTCTGTGATTTGGAGTCAGGAACGCTTCAATGCCATTATCGTAACTTGTTTTCTAAATGCTTTCAAGCAGTGGAGTATTCCTCTCTCAATCGCATTCACCATACATGGGCTAACTTGTTGTCATTTCGATCCCGTCCACCTGCCCAGCTGCACAAATCAGTATTTATTTCTTTCAAACTATGGTGCAATTTCTCAAAAACTCAATTTCGTGCCCAGGTACGCGAGGAGCAGAAAGATGAGCCTGACCCTTGCGAGAAGCCAAACTACGGGACCCTGACCCTAAAGAGGCGTCACCAAGAGAAAGACCGTGATGCCAAGATGGAGCAGCTCAGGAAGAAGCTGAGGACTGATGATGAAGGTACGTCATGAATACACAGAATAGATGATAGGATGTAGTAGGTACTACATTGAGAACGGCTACTTTCTGCCCCTCACTAACATCAGATACCGCTCTTTCTGGGGACACTTTAGAAGAGCTAATCAAGAAGCACATACAGCAGGGGCGCGCGTGCGAATAGGACGACAGCGGCACGTATGCTGCCGTGCTCTTGTTTTGTAGCACTTGTTACGTACTTGTTCTTTTCGGAGTAGACCATTTATTTGGTCGTGGTAAGTTCTCCTCCGATGCCATCACTCTACTAAGTTTACTCATTCATTCTCTGCACTAAACCATAAACTTACTTATTATATCTTGTCAACAGTAAATTGGGTGGAACCAGCCAAAACACTGCGCGAACAAGGCATAGACGTAACTGAAACGCTGCTACTCCGCCGCAAGCTGTTCTTCTCCGACCGCAACGTGGACTCCCGCGACCCTGTCCAACTCAACCTGCTCTACGTGCAGGCGAGGGACGCCATACTAGACGGAACACACCCGGTGACACAGGACAAAGGTATGCTCTATTAGTAGTGGACCCACCTTGTCTACTCGTAGAAGTAGATATGGTCACTCAGGACAAAGGGTCTATGGGTAGTGGACCAACCATGTCTACTCCTACTAGCGTGAATGGTCACGCGTCCAACTCAACCTGCTCTACGTGCAGGCGAGGGACGCCATACTGAAGGATATAACTTAAACATGTTGTTTTGTCCACAGCGTGCGAATTCGCCGGCATCCAATGTCAGATACAGTTTGGAGATCACAATGAATTGAAACACACGCCTGGATTCTTGGAGTAAGTTACATTTTACATTCCAATATCTACCATCCATGTATTTGTTTTATTTAATTACATTAGATAAAACATACAGCATTAACAATTACACTTTACTTTTTCACAAAATTGTGAAAAAAAGTGTGTGTTTTGATGTTAGGAAATTATATTATTGATTAATAAATGACTCTAACATTTAAAAAAAAGAAGCAAACCTACGTTCCGGCAATGTGCCGATCAAATGGATAAACTCAAATTAGTCTTATGAAGTGTCTTCTTTTCAGTTTGAAAGAGTTCCTACCAGCCTCCGAGGTGAAAGTAAAAGGTGTGGAGAAGAAAGTGTTCAAGGAACACAAGAAATGCGCCGGTCTGAGCGAGCTGGACGCTAAGGTGCTCTATACCAAAAGCGCAAGGGACCTGCCGACCTACGGCGTCGCGTTCTTCCTCGTCAAGGTACGTTGTTTTATGAAAAAACGTTATTTAAAAACGTTATTTTTTTTTTTTTATTTAACCTAGTAAGTAAGCAATACTAACAATGAAATTTAATTTGTGACATTGCTATGGAATTTATGTTCTGAAATAAATGATTTGATTGATTGATTGATTGAAAAGGGACCTCAATGCGGGAGATATTGGACAGGGACTTGATGGTATAAGAATGGGAAAATTGACTTTATGGCGTAGACCGAAAACTTGTAACGGAATTTTTAAATAATATCTCGGAACATCAAAAACTGCTCAAAATATTTGTAGGTTTTAAAACTTTAAATTTTCGTTTTATATGACATGTTTAGGCCTGGAATCCACCAAAGAGGAGCGGAGTGGAGTGGTGTTAATCCAATTGAATTGCTGAATTTACCTCACTTGACAGAATCAAGATTGGATTTGACTATTTTTCGAGCATTGATTAGTTAGTAGGGTGGAGTTCTATCAAAATATTCCATTGAGTCAAAGTGTTGCTGGCTTGCCAGGCCCCATAAAAAATATATATATTAGGGAAGGGTTAGATAGTTTTTTAGATCGAAGATCAGGAGTTATGAATATAATTATGAATTTACTGGCAAGATTAATAAACTATTATGACTATGACTATAAATGAACCATAAGCTTATTCTAACCAAACCAACAATTTTCAGGAGAAAATGAAAGGCAAGAACAAGCTAGTGCCGCGTCTACTCGGCGTGACCAAGGACTCAGTGCTGCGCCTAGACGAGAAGACCAAGGAGATCCTGCAGACGTGGCCTCTCACTACAGTCAGAAGGTGGTGCGCCAGCCCCAACACGTTCACACTAGACTTCGGTGACTACAGGTAAGATGCCGCGTCTACGAAACGACTAAGCAGATCCTACAGAAGTGGTCTCTCACTACCGTCAGGACCAACACATTCACACTAGACATCGGCGACTACAGATAAGATTGTACCACGCCTCTGGACACGAATTTAAAAAATATCTCGTGTAAAGACATATCCCTGACCGAACGACCATTTTAGTAGGTAAACCTATTTTTGACTGGCTTGTTTTTGAGTGGCATTATGCCACTGTGGTGCCTTCCAAGGAAATTAAATTCGAAAATCAAAAGAATTTGCACCAAATTTTAAAATTATCTAATTAACTCTCAATTAAAAAAATTTACTTCATAGCAATTTTTGATCTTAAATTGTCTACCCACTGGAAATCCAATCCATCAATCACAATGGAATCCCTTGTCGCAAGTAAAAATGACTTAACTTGTGAAGTAGATGCACATAATACATACTTTTTCAAATATTTAGGCTTTCTTTTGAACACAGGTTTCATACTTATAAGAATAAGAAATATATAATACGAGCTTTTACCCGCAACTTCGTCCGCATAAATTATATACCAGATTTTAAGTCAGATGATAAGCTATCAAACAAAAAAAGTTTCATCAAAATCGGTTCAGTAGTTTTTGCGTGATACTCGAACAAACAAACACCCAAACAAACAAACAGACAGACAAAAAATCCAAAAATTGGTGATTTGGAATCAGGGACAGGTAAAAACCATGTCGTAATTTTTTTTTGTAAATATCTTTAATGTACAGACACACTTCTGTTACAGTTTTATAATAGTTTAGATGTCCCGCATCTCTGTGACACGACACGAATATATGGCTGAACGACCTTGACCTTCTCAGAGTCGCCCTACTAAACTACATAACTTTATTAGGTGCTTATACCTATCACAAAATTTTAAAATACATCCACAATATACTTCGTCAAAGGCACAATTCTAAAAAAATAAAAAAATTATGACAAAAATGATGATAATTGTAAAAACAATCTTCAACAATCATCACTATCTTCATTTTTGATAATTTTAAAAGTATCTAATTAACTCGTTAAATAATGGTCTTAAAAATTTTTACATAAGCAATTTTAGATCTTAAATTGTCTACCCAATGGTGTGTGTCGCAAGTAAAAATGACTTAACTTATGAAGTAGATGCACATAATACATACTTTTTCAAATATCTTCCTTCCTGCTTTCTTTTGAACACAGGTTTCATACTTATTTTATTGAAAAAAAAAAAGAAATATACTTCATAGTAAATAAATGTTGAAGATCATTGTTATATTTTTTCATTAATTTGTATGTCTTTCAAATAACGAGATGATAGCTTCTAAAAAACCAGCAAAATATGATCCGTCCCAGCGTTTACATAGTGAGAGCCTAAAATCCAGATTATATTTTCTGTGTTTGTTACACACACATATACGTTTACATACATAATTACAAACTAGATTTACTATCAGTTTAAAATAACAATGTGCATGACCTTGAAGGGCCGTTCGATAACTTCACTCGGTTGTAAAGGAATTTAGACTCTATCTAAAGGAAATAATCATTTGAATGACTCGAGTGAAGTTCGTGTGATTTAGTGACGTCACATTTGCAGGCGAGGTCATGCGCATTGTTATTTTAAACTGATAGTAATGACTTTTATCAAAAGGTACATACATACATATGCTCACGCCTATGTCCCACTACTGGGGTAGGCAGAGACAACAGATCGCCACATGCTACGATTCTGACACACATCTCTCGCCTCCTCAACATCCATAAGTCTCTTCATACAAGCTCGTCGGTTCCGGGTACATTTTATTTGGCCCTTCTTCAGTACGCATCCGATTTGGTCAGCGTACGTGCGCCTAGGGCGACCCCTTTCAACCATTCCATTCACACTTGCCTTGTAAATTTCATACGTCAACCTACTTTCACACATTCTTTCTACATGGCCAATCAAAAGGTATTTATTGTTAATAAAAAGGTATTTATTGATCTATGTTATTGACAATAAAAATAATTCGATACAGTCTACACAAAAGCCTAGAAAAACAGTCAGAGATCCGCAACAAGCTTCGTCCACTTACCAAACTAAAATCCACCACAAGCTTCGTCAATAACAAAATAATAACAAACTTAAACACTCTCCGCACCTTGGAATGCACCCGGCCCAAAGAAACCCATCACACTAGCAGAATTCCCGCGTTGAATGGCTAGAGAAATCCTTTGGACCAGAAACGAACCCAAGCGGGATCGTTCCCGCTCTCAACAAGGCACTAGATTTAATTGTCTCTTTCTTTCCAGCGACCAATACTACTCGGTACAAACGACGGAAGCCGAGCAGATCCTGCAAGTCATAGCGGGCTACATAGACATCATAGTTCGCAAGCAGAGAGCCAAGGACCACGTGGGCATAGAGGGGGATGAGGGGTCCGCCATGCTGGAGGACTCTGTTTCACCTTCCAAGTATGTATCATTAATTATAGGTCGGTTTGAACAAGTGATAGTGGGCTACATAGACATCATAGTTCGCAAGCAGCGAGCCAAGGACCACGTCGGAATAGAGGGGGATGAGGGGTCCGCCATGCTTGAAGACTCTGTGTCACCATTCAAGTATGTATCATTTATTATAGGTCGGTTTGAACTATTGATAGCGGGATAGACATAATAGTTCTCAAGCAGTGAGTCAAGGACCATATTGGGATAGAGGGGGATGAGGGGTCCGTCATGCTATAAGACTCGGTCTCACCCTCCAAGTATGTATCACATAGAGTAAGAAGAGATGGCATATCGGCTTGTTTCTATAGAAAATGTTGTCGCCAACAAAGGGGGTGAAAAACGGGTGAGGGGAGGGTTAACATTTAAATACGCTACTTCCCGCTAGATGTGTATGATATGATGTCAGGCCCAGTTGAGTATCTGTGCACAGTTCGATACAACATCTCTACCCCAGGGGAGCGCGTTATTTTCTCTATGATGTATCATTTATCATAGGTCCGTTTGAACAAGTGATAGTGGGCTACATAGACATAATAGTTCGCAAGCAGAGAGCCAAGGACCACGTCGGCATAGAGGGGGATGAGGGGTCCGCCATGCTGGAGGACTCTGTCTCACCCTCCAAGTATGTATCATTTCATTTATTATAGGTCGGTTTTAACAAGTTATAGCGGGCTACATAGATGTAACAGTTTGAAGGACCATGTGGGGATAGAGGGGGGATGAAGAGTCTTCTATCTCACCCTCCATGTTTGTAACGTCTTTTACTGTGTTTATTATTGACATACAACATATCGGATTGTAAAGGAGATTGTGTTTTACGTAGGGAATTTCAATTTATTGGTGTATCATAGGTGATAGATAACTGATAACTTCCGTGCGTTCAAATGTTTTTGCCATAATTATTACTGGAAGCAAAATAGGTCATAGTTTCAGTACAATGTTAGGTTCCTATTGTAATATTTTTTATTTTTCGGTGCTTTTGCGGTAGGGTCTTCAACACTACTGCCATAAATTATCTCTGGAATTGGCTATTAGTCATGCTTTTTTTTATTGCTGTCTCCCATTTGCAATGGAGGGAAGACGGATATTTCTTTTTCCTACTCCTATCTTTGATTAATTCATTGCGGGTTCCAAGACAGATTAGAGTCATCCCCCGGGCTCGCTGGACTTCATTGTCTAGTGTTGTGAATGGTCGCCGCTGTTGATCCTGGCTTACAGGAGTCACAGCGGTGGGAATGTGTGGTGGACCTATGCCCGATTAAAATTCGTTATGTATACACAAACGTGAGATTTTGCGAGATCACTAATGAGGGAGTAAGTTTGCGGGATGAAATAAAAATATCGTTCGAATATTTATTTTTTTGGATGTTCCGCTTGATTAATCTATACCTACGTACCGTTGACGTATTTTTGATTAAATTAAATTGTTATTTCCGATTGTAGTGAAGTAAAGTCTAAATGTCCTTCATTAAACAAGTTTTAAATGACAAACTTGTTGTCCACAGGGCCAACATAATCCAGCACGACACGTTCAAATCAGGCAAAGTAAACACGGAGTCTGTGGCCAAGCCTGCAGTACTAAGACCCGGAGCTGAAGGTAAGCACATTTATACTATACTAGTTACCCCTGCAACTTCGTCTGATGTTTTCCTTTAGGGTTCAAGCTATTTCAGTTCTATTATTTTTTATTTAAAATTTCATTAAAATCGGTTGTATTAAAGTAAAATGAAATATATATTGTTTTTATTATTGATGGACTGTGTCTACAATAAGATTATTTTTTTTTTTTATTTATTTATCCATTATTGCCTACAATGAATTTGCAATGGATACATGAAGACGTTTTGAAAAAAACAGCTCGTAAAATCTTTTTTTTTTTCATTATTTAGGGCCAGTTTTACCATTTTACGGTAAGTAAGATGTGTCAAACGATATGTCAGATAAGCTAACAAGAACTTACTTAGAAGTGGTGAAACAGGTCATTATTATACTTATTTAGTTATATAAAACTGTTTAAAATTTAGTAGTTTACAGCACGCGTTATTTTTGCTTAACCACATTTTATTTTGCCATCGCCACTAGGTGCTAAGCCGTTCGCGGTGGGACATATAACGGGGGCTCAACAGACCACTGTCTCAGGGCAGATCATTACTGGACACACCCCTCCCGCTGTTAGTATTATATTATTTTTTGTTTTTTATGCTTATTTTTATTTTTTATTTTCACAGCAAAGCTATTTAAGAAGTTGGTAGTAACACGGCATTAGCTGGTAATACATAAATAAAGCCTGATCAGAAAAATTAAAGAAACTGCTTTGCGGTGCTACCTTTGGGGGCAAATCTTTAATGACAATATTTCAAGTACAAAAATTTATTTTTCTCAAACATGCTTGGAAATGTGAGCATAATTTTGACAACCTTCTTCGAGATAAATCGAAATTGCTGTACTGGCCAAATACATGCGCGCAGCGGCCGGCAATGTTTGTATGAAAATCCATATCTGTCGTGTTTAGCGGCCAAATAAATTACATACTAAACTCATATCTGTCGTGTAATTTAAAAATGGAACGATCTTTTTCTCCGAAACATGGCGACCAAGGAGGTAACTCATCAAAGGTTTTATTTAAATTTCGAACTGACTTGCAAATAGAAAGCTGTTTATTGAAAAAAAAAAATGTTCGTTGTTGATTTTGAAGCCTTGTTTTGAAGAGTTTTAATTTCCGCGAATTTTTTGAGAAAATGTAGTGTTTTAATTTCCGCGCATTGTTTGAGAAAAGTACTATATAAGCCTTGGCCACAACTAGGCATTGATGGACTTACGTATGTGTGCCTCGGCTTCGCCTCGGCCCACATTTACACATTCGTCCATCAATGCCTCTGTTGCTGGCCGCTGCAGTAATGTACTATTTCTCAAACATGCTTGGAAATGTAAGCATTATTTTGACAACCTTCTTCTAGATAAATCGAAATTGCTGTACTGGCCAAATACATGCGCGCAGCGGCCGGCAATGTTGTATGAAAATCCATATCTGTCGTGTTTAGCGGCGAAGTAAATTACATAGTAAACTCATATCTGTCGTGTAATTTAAAAATGGAACGATCTTTTTCTCCGAAACATGGCGACCAAGGAGGTAACTTATCAAAGGTTTTACTTAAATTTCGAACTGGCTTGCAAATAGAAAGCTGTTTATTGAAAAAAAAACGAATTGTTGTTCGTTGTTCGTCATTGATTTTGAAAAGAGTTTTAATTTCCGCGAATTATTTGAGAAAATTTAGTGTTTTAATTTCCGCGCATTATTTGAGAAAAGTACTATACAAGCCTTGGCCACAACTAGGCCTGGATGGACTTGCGTATGTGTTACACGTTCGTCCATCAATGCCTCTGTTGCTGGCCGCTGCAGTAATGTACTATTTCTGAACAGGTTTTATAAGTAAATGCCTGCCGATCTCATGCTATCTCTTTTGCTCATATAGTATCAATGCAATGATATATCGCACAGCGCGGGACAGAGTGCATAAAAATCTAACTGGAGTGCGATTTTTGAAACTCATTCTTTGAACTCAGCAGTTAAAAATGTCAATATTACTATGGAGACGTGCATCTTTCTACTGCTGATTTGACATTAAAAAATTTCATATTCATTGGAATATGTTCCAGGAGTGCTATGGAGATACGCGAGATACGATTTGACATTCAAAAATCGGACTCTTGAAGTATGATTTTTGAAAGTCAAATCAGCAGCAGAAAGATCTCCGTATCTCCATACATTTTCAACTGCTGAGTTCAACGTATGAGATTCAAAAATCGCACTCCTGGATCGATGCGATCAGGTACATTTGGGAATTGTAGCAAAGAATGTAATAAGTGACGAAGAGACGACATTGGAATGGAAATGTGAAAAAATGTTTTGCAGTTTTGAAAAATTTGATGTCTTTGTTACACGCTTACTTTGGATGGTGATCAGTCATCGAAATGGGCTGTGTAGGTACTTAATTATTTTTATATTTTTAAATGTATCGTTTGTAACAAAACACCCTTGTAATATTTGAAGAAGTGGTTTAAACCATCATACTGTACAACTTTCACTATAGAACTATAATGTAATATAATCTATGTAGGTATACTAAACAATTGTAAATTGTAATTGTAGAATTGTAAAGTAAATGCTCTGCATGCCCTCTCTCCAATTAAATATTGCATGCTCATGGGCAGATCACAGAGCTCTATCTAAAATACTGTTCACCACCTTTATATTACCTGTGTCGCAATAAAGTCATTGAAGTTTGAAGTTTAGAGACAAACGAAAAAAAATCTACTTTACATTTGAGTCGAGTCGGTACGGTATAGAAATTTTGTATAAAACAGCAGATTTTTTAAATATTTTCTCAATGTTAACTCCATAGTGAAAGTTGTCCAGTTTGTTGGTCTAAAACCACCTCTTTATTATTATTAGAGTGTTTTGTTCCATACTGTATAACTTGACATGACTAGGTTTGCACTATAGACCATAATGGGCTAAGGTTTTAGTTCCCCTGGCTGTCCTAATAGTTATTATTAATTTCAACAAAGGTTTTTAAAACTAGTTCATGTTATATTATAATATAAACATTATATAAGTGTATGTTCTACGCAGGCAACTCAGGTGCAGCAGACTAAAGTGACGTCTGTAATGACTGAGCCGCAACGCGCGTTGTTATCCACCATCACCACCGGCAGGGAGATCATCAAGCAGACGCAGCAGGATCTCGCCAGGGTGAGTAGACACTATCTCTAAGGCTGTCTTAGGCTATTAGGCTTTTAGGCTTCTGTACACACGGAGGTTGGAGAGCCGATTAGACAGATGAAAACCTATATTTCACCTAAACCTACAAAAGAATAGCCATGGTGGTCCAGCGGCGAGTAACCTTGCCTGCCGTGCGGGAGGCGATGGTTCGATCCCCGTCCCGACTGACTCGTACCAATGAGTTTTTCGTAATTTATGTACGATATGTAAAACCCTTAGACTACTTATATCCGGACCGGCCTTGCGGTAGCAGTTCCCCTCTGCCACGGTATGAGAGCAATGATCATGTACATTCAACATTCAATTTTATAACTTATCACTAAACTAGACAGCCTATTATTGCGAAACAATAATTTTGAACTTAGAACGTTTGGGGTTTACACGAGACTACTTTTCATGATTTTGAACATTCAAAATTAGAATCTAAAGTCATAGGGAATAAAATCCAAAGTTGCGGATAACATGTTACCTCGCCCCCCGCAAAAAGTGGCAGAAAGTTTGTTACTAGAATGACACGTGGTTACGCGTCCCGATATAATTAGTCTAAGGTAAAACCACTAGCTTTTCGGTGAAGGAAACATCATGAGGAAACCTGCATGCTTCAATTTCGAGGCATGTATTGTACCCACTGTCCATTACAAGTGGCAACGGGCTCACTCCCCGTCACACTGGACTGAGTTTCGGCACTACTAGTGAAACGTGGATGTTCTGTTTCAGAATGTCTCTGACTATCCCCTCGGGGAATATAGTCGTGAGCATAGTCTAAAAAAACAAGGTCTTCTATTCCCAGAGTGACACAAGCCTACGTCACAAAAAAATGGCCGCTAAACATGGTAAAAAGGTATGATGACGTAGGCTTTTGTCAGTCACGTGGTCAGTCACGTGGTCGGAAGAGAATACCAGGCGCAGTATATTATTGTACCATGGTCGTGAGCATATGCAACTCCAAAAGCATACTTACTGCTACGTGCTCAAAGCGTAATGACGGCCCTGACTTTCTCATAATTCCCAGAAAACCTTCCGATTACGTAACTGTCCTAACGCCAAATGTTTTACCCCACAGGCCTCCCTCCCAGCGCTGGGCCAAGACGCGGCCTCCATCAAATGGAAGCAAGTCACCATGGAGACGAACAAACAGGTCGTGACGTCACAGATAGCCGCCATGAACGCCGCTACGGCTCAGGTCGTTACTCTTACCTCAGGTGAGTGCTACGCGGCTACGGCGTGCTACGCGCTACGAGTTGTGCATCGCGCTGTTAAGATTCGCCCGCGATTACGTATATAGTGTGTCCCAAAACTCAACTTCAAGCTGAAACAGTGTCACCACTTTTAGTAGATTTCTACTTTTTTGATAGATTTAGGGCAAAGAGAATGATAATTTAGTAGTGGGAAATCGTTTAGTAGATTTTGGTAGAATTTCGGTATTCGAAAATATGATTAAAAATGGAAGGATTCATGCAAAAAAAAATCAAAGCTGGAAATAAAAATAGATGAGAAAACGTTTACTGGAACTTCTATTAAAGCTAAAGTCTAAAAAACCACTAAGGTGTACAGCAAAATTAATCTTATCGCTTAATCTTGTTTTTTTACAAAAGGGGGCTTTTATAAGACACAGAAAACTGTACCAACTTTAAGCCTAAATACGGACGACCAATAATACTTATTTAGATTTATTTGAAAATTGGAGCATTACAAGGTGATAAAAACCGTTTTTTTTTTTACAAAAATGCGACAATAACATCAGGAATGTTGAGCGTTAGTGTGAAAATGACAATTTTTTGTTTAAAAACGTGTTTTTTATTGAGGTTTAACCATCTGGAACGACATAAATATTCGTTGGTAGATTTTAAGTAGAATTTGAAACAGGACTTGGTAGATTTTGGTAGATTTCAGCAGTCATTTTGGTAGAATCTCTGAAAAAAAAGTGGTCACGCTGAGCTGAAAACAGGAGATAGACACGTTTACAACTATTCAGGGAAAAATACAAAAAAAACGAAGTTTTCGTGAAAATTTTTTAACATTGTGAAAATTGCCACCCTGCGTTGAACTTTTAGATGTAGTGCGTAGAAAGAGAAGGTACTAGACGGAAGCACGTGTCTTGTCATCAGGGTTGGATTTAGGGACGTTGAAAAAGATAGCACAAAAAAATGAAAAGGATAGTATTTATAAAAAATTATAGTACACTTTAATTATTTTTTATTTAACATAATAGTCATTAAAATCAACACCAGTCAAGGCAAAATTTACCTACTCCTCTTCTACTAAGTTCATTAGTTCTTGAATATTACTATTAGTTCTATCTTCATCCGTGGCAATTTTTAGTCGTGGTAAGTAGGTAATCTAGGAAAAATACGTATTGAGATTGCTTTAATGACACTTTAGAAAATTGTTTGAACTAATAATTCAGGACATGAATTCATAAATAGCTTCATGTATGGGTCTCTTAGCAAATCAAGAATTATTTGGCCAGATATCAAGCGCTCTGAAAGTTCCATATCGGTGAAATAGAGCGTGAGACCTTCCTAAAGATCCAAACTTGAAATTATAGTATTTAAGCGTACTATCCTTAGATGTGGATAGTATATAGTACCAAGGGCGAAATTATAGTATAAATACTATAATTATAGTACAAAATCCAACCCTGCTTGTCATATTCACTCAATAAGAGATGCACATAGCAAATTCGCTCTAGTTAAAAAAGGAGATCGCTACCTTATTGCTGTCTCTTATCGGCGTAACCACTTTTTTGTACTACGGCCACCTGACTCAAAACTGTCACTTCATATAAATTATATAGGATTTCATGAGTATCGCTATCTCATACCCGGTTACACCGACATTCCGTCTACCAGCGTAAACGAAAAAGAAAATCGTCTATAATGTAGTGACTACAAATTTGTATATTTTTTATTTAAATACTTGCTATGCAATCATGAATTACCTTTTCAGTGGTCTCAATTCAAAAATAAAGGATTAGTGCCATATTTCTTACAGAAAACACAATTTTCTGTCATACTTCTGTTTTTCTTTGGCAGTTTTAAGACTACACACTGTATAAAAATGTAAGGCGCTAACCTGGCAAGTTAGTAAAAATGGTATCACATGCAGATCTTCTTTAAAAAAAGTAGTAGTAATTTTTTTCTTGCAGAGCATCCCGTTTTTCAAACAGTAATTCCATAGTAATAATTCCATACCATAAACCAATATACTTTATTTGTTTCGTTTCGACAGGACCAACTGAGGAAGTAGACCACACCGCCGTGGGAGCAGCTATAACCACCATCACGACCAACCTGCCGGAGATGACTAAGGGTAAGTTTATTTATTGTTCTATACAACGTGTTAATGAATTAGCGCAAACTGATTTATAACAAAATAATTAGATTGAAATAATAATTTCATTATTTTGATAGTTAAAATTTAAAGTTCATTAAGTTTAAAGTTAAGTTTTAAGTTTTGAGGCAAAAATGATTTGTTATCATTTCAGCACTGAAAGAAAGCGCTAAGGTACTAATAGAAACATTTTAATAATCTTGTTTTTGTAGTATGTAGGGTGAGTGTGCCCGTGGGTTGACATCGGGTGCAGAAAATTTAAAATTTTGCAAACAAATTATTTAATATTTTGAAAAAAGTTCCAATGTTGAAACCATGATAATTCGACTCTGCTCTCGATTCTAAACAAACTATTTTCTAGTTTTGCGTTAATTCATTAACACGTTGTATAATATAACATCATTCGATTTTTACCGTGACTTCGTCTGGACTACTTCGTGTCATGGTAGCGAGATACAATTTTTTTAAACCAGTATTTATAAGCTTTTAAACACAGATAGTTTCATCAAAATAGGTCCAGTATTTTTTTCATGACGCTCAAACAAATAGACGGACAGACATCAAATATCAGTGAACCATATCGTTGTCCGTGTGGTGTTGGCTAAGAATAGCACCACCCCGTTTCCTCCCGTGGGTGTCGTAAAAGGCGACTAAGGGATCCACCGGAGGATGGGCAGCAGCATCCTCTGAGTACACACATTCAATGCAACTGCGATCGCCAACCCGCCTGCCAAGCGTGGCGATTATGGCAAATCCCCCCCATTTTGGGGGAGGCCTATGTCCAGCAGTGGACGTCTATCGGCTGATATGATAATATCGTGGCGTTATTGTAAAATAATATAATCAATGTACAGAAACACTTCTGTTAGTTTTATATTTGTAGATTACATCTTACATGGCATGGCATGGCATATGCTGACGACTATATTCCCCGAGGGGGTAGTCAGAGATATTCTGAAACATCAGAACATCCACGTTTCACTAGTAGTACCGAAACTCTGTCCAGTGTGACGGGGATTACATCTTACGTAGAAATAATACCTCAAAATAGAAGAAAACCGAGGGGTTCGTGAGGAAACCGGCATGTATTGTACAGTCACCATCAGATATATCGTAGCATACAAGGTGTCTAAATATTTCTGAGCAGTGCTAATTTTCATTAAATTCTTTACAGTAAATGTTACCAATTATATCTAAACGTGTATTTTGTCATAAATATCTGAACAGCGAATTTTCAATAATTTCTTTAAAATGTTATTTAAAATTAAAATGTAAAACAACGGAGTAAGGTTTTTTCCGAAACTGTTCAGATGTTTATGACCACCCCGACTGCGTCGATATATTTGATCAATCAATCAATCAATCAATCAATATTTATTGCTTTTTCATGATGTTCTAGGCGTTCCTATATTTTTGATTGGTTATGAGTAAAGAAATTATAAAAAAATAAAACTGCTTAGAAATATTTGACCACCTTGTTTGCTACGATATATCTGCTGGTGACTGTTCCCACTGTCCATTACAAGTGGCGACGGGAGTTTCGGTGCTACTAGTGAAACGTGGATGTTCTGTGGTTTCAGAATATCTCTGACTACCCCTTCGGGGAATATAGAGTCTGTAATGGACCAACTAATAAAACTAAACTCTATCCCCTTCGCACAAAGGTGTACAAATGATCGCCGCGTTGATGGACGACTCTGACAACGGTGATCGACTTCTCGACGCAACTAGGAAGCTTTGCAGCGCCTTCACCGATCTACTGAAGGCTGCCGAGCCCGAGGCTAAAGAGGTTTGTTTATTTATTCACTAGATTTCAACGTGGGGTATAAAATAACTGAAACATTTGTATTTAAAATAATATCACGTAGACAGCGTTCTGGCATACATTTTTGACAACCACAGCGTCGGAAGGTGTTCTGAGAAGATGCGGCCAGGAACACTACAACACACATCTTTTAATCAAAATAAAATATACAACAACAACGAATAGCTACAATATTGCATTACATAGTGTAACATTGTCAAGACCAGACATTTTGGTCGATGATTATATGATCATCGACTTTATAGAAACCTTTTTACGGAGGACTTGTTTAACATGGGACTTAAACTTTTTGTCTGCTACGTTCAGAATATCCCCTGGTATCTCATTTTAATAACATATACGGTACAAACTCAGAATCTTTGCTACAGTATTACAACAACTACCATACACATTTTTATGCGAGCTCTTGTAGCAAGGCTCACGTTCTCACATTCCGTCTTACTGGGAACACGAAAATAAACCTATCAAAATTTATCCTAAACTAAATCACAAATTTCAAATGTTATAGATTTTTAAACATGTTACAGTTGTAATGCTGGATGCAGGTTGGCTAGTTTGTAATAACTTCCAGTAGGCGCACAAGTCCCCTCAAGACGCAACAGATTGAAAATTTCGTTCTCTGGCTAGTGGACTCGGTAGCGAAATTGGATAACGCACTTCCCCGGTTTGGAAGGGTGCGGGTTCAAGTCCCGCCCGAGACTTAATTTTTCAATCTTTAATTTAAATCACAAATAACTTAACGACTATTCCAATCATTCCAGCCCCGACAGAACCTCCTCAACGCAGCCTCCCGCGTCGGCGAAGCGTCCACCTCAGTCCTCCACACCATCGGAGAGGAGACCGAAGAGGACAAGGAGACCCAGGTATTTGACGACCCTAGGAGGTCCAACAAAAAATCACTCTTCTACAGGAAACTCAACTACTGCTACGATAACTTCTACAAAGTGTTCTTTGGCGATAAAAATAAAGAGTTTGGAAGTGACTTTGACAAGTATGAGGATGATGGGATATATGAGGATATTGATACTAGAAATTGGGGGTTGGATGTTATACAGGAAGAATCTGATAGCGATTACTATAGAAGCCTAGATTATTGTAATGTTTTGTTTGATAAAAACAAGTCTGTTACTTTAGATGAAATTCAAAATCAGAATAGAGAGCGTAAGGATGACAGTTTGAAAGGCAGCGATTTCGAAGCTATTTTAGAAAACTGCGAAGGTTACTTGGAACAAAAAACCGAGTTGAACAACGGCAAAGTTAGCGACAGTCCCAAATTATACCCAAAAACTATACACGACAAAATTTATAACTTCAAAAAAGATTTCTCAAACCACGATTATGTTAACGTCAATTTCAAAAATCCAGATTACGAAAATTTAAACTTAGATCGTCGTACAAAAAATGAAATGTTGCGCGAACAATTTTTCTCTGACAAAAATATTTTAAATGACCAATTAAACAAAAGTAAAGATAAAAAAATAGAATGCCACAGTATAAGAAATGATGTCACAAAAACCGGTCCAGATGTCAAAGTTTCTGGTTCTTTAAACATGAAATTAATCAACTTGGATAAATATAACAGAGTTCTGACCACAACCGAGACTTTCATGGAAAAATCAGAAGCGAGTTTCAAAAAGAACCAAATAAGCAAAGACTTTGAAAACTTTGTGAAACGAAGCGAGAAATATTACACATCAGAGAACCGCGAACGGAAAACTACAGTCGAATTAACAAAGGAAACTAAACCTAAAACCGAAATACGTATAATATACAATCCAACGTTCAAAGCTACTAAAACTATGAGACATTTCTGCAAGTTCTGCAATCGTAAGTGTCCAAGAACTGAAGAGAAATGTTGTCCAAAATGCGTATGCCTTGAGAATGAGATAAGCATTATTTGGAGAGAGAATTGGTTAAACATTCTACTGTTTTTGTCTATGGTTTTCGCGTTCATAGCGCTGTTGGTTCAGAGTTTTGTTTCTAGAGACGTTTGCGAGGGAAAGAATGGAACGGTTGTCGATGACGGGAAGTGCTTTGAAATGATTTGATACATAAACCTTTGAAATACGTTCACTGTTCTCATACCATGTTCTAACCTACCCGTAAAATTATCTGAGTCAAAATCTAATGTTAAAAAAATTGCATTTTATTTGCGCGCCTGCATGCGAAAGACCTTTTTTTTTATTATCGATGGGTTTGCTCTTGACCTCAATCTAGTCCACAAGACAAAGATGGGGTCGAAGATGTAGCGAGCTTACCCAGAATGGCACTGGTGTCGATTCGAACTGTGCCACGACTTAACTTAACTAAATGTATTCCTGTCACTTTCTAAAATAAGATTAAGAAAAGAGACAGAAAACCAACAACTGACTTTAGTGCTGTCAAAGTGACGTTACACGCCCAAAATAAGATGACATCATAATGTACGCCATCTTATTTAAGGCGTTTTTGGGCGTGTAAAGTCACTTTGACAGCACTAAAATCAGTTGTTGGTTTTCTGTCTCTTTTCTTAATCTTATTTTAGAAAGTGACAGGAATACATTTTGTTAAGTTAAGTCGTGGCACAGTTCGAATCGACACCACTGGCACCTTTGGCTGATCGTTAATTTTTTACCGACCTTTAAACATCAGTAACTCCTAAACCGACTGGAGTTATGCAGGCAGACCTGGTCCATCCCCATCACAGAGATGCTCTACACCCCATAAACACTGAATCAGCCTTGCTGCTGATGGTTACCAAAAGTAGGCTTATCTTTCGTAATATAAATTATACTAGGTAGATACAGAGTGATGGAACACTGACTACGTAATAAGATGCAGTGTCTCCTTTATTACTTATTTTTTAATAATTCAATGTGTAATAATAATAAAACGGGACTGTGAACGTGTTAAAAGTTTGCTATTTCACATATAAAACTGTAGATTGAAAGAAAACAAATGGAAAATAAGTTATGCCAAGAATCAAAACACATATCTATGAATCATTTTTATTTATGCTTCCGGGGCACCCGGGTGGACTTTTACCACACCCCTCGTGGAAGAAGGGAGGAAGACAGTAGGCAATGGTTTAGTCCTTTCTCGCTCAGTATCTCACGAGCTTACTTCTAGTAAGTGCGAGCGTCTTTGAATGAAGTGTCCAAGGTATGCTTGAAATTTTGGAAATAAATAACTTTGTTGAAAGTTACTGTCTCTCTTATAGATCAGTTTTGCTGAACATAATTTGATGGGATTCGCTTATATGAAAGATTTCTGAATGTGTTTGGTTGCCACCATTGCGTAATAGTTATACAGGGTGTAACAAAACACCCTAACAACATTTAAAGGGCGGTTTAGACCATCAAACTGAACAACTTTCACTATGGAGACAATTTCGAAATCGCGCAAAAAAAACTTGCTTTTTTATACAGGGTGTAACAAAACACCCTAGTAATACTTAAGGGGTGCTTCAGACCATCAAACTGAACAACTTTCACTAAGGAGCCAACGTCGAAATCGCGAAAAAAAAATCCGCTCTTTCATACAAAACTGCAGTACTGTCTCGACTCAAATGTATGGGGCGGCACATTTTTTTAATTTTTTCTCAACGTTGGCTCCATAGTGAAAGTTGTTCAGATTGATGGTCTGAAACACCCCCTTAAGTATTACTAGGGTGTTTTGTTACACCCTGTACAAAACTGCAGTACCTAACTACTCGACTCAAATGTATGGGACAGCAGAGCCCCTTAGACCAAAGTACTTTCGATTCGCGTTAACGACAGTAGAAAACATAAAAAATGTATGGACTTGACGTATGGTGGCGAAAACAAACGTCAAAATGATTCGATCGCCAATGTCAAATCCATACATTCTGTCATATTGTCTACAGGGTGAAATTGATATCATTAGCATCCTTTTAAACTAAAAGTCTACCCATCAAACTGAACAACTTTCACTATGGGAGCAAACCGATCTGAGCAACAAAAAAATCTGCTATACTAAACTGCAATGCCTACGCGACACAAAATGTATGCAACAGCTAATTTATTTTTGCTCTGATCGGTTTGCTCCCATAGTAAAAGTTGTTCAGTTTGATGGGTAGACTCTTAGTTTAAAAGGATGCTAATGATATCAATTTCACCCTGTAGTGCGATTTTTGAAAATCATACGAGCGACTTGGCAGTAGAAAGATGCATAATCTCCATAGTAATTTTGTAATTTTTTACTGCCAAGTCGCTCGTATGATTTTCAAAAATCGCACTTCTGTATAGGCCCAGGTATTTTTTCGACATTGTCTCCATAGTGTAAGTTGTTCAGTTTGATGGTCTTAACCACCCTTTTAAATATTACGAGGGTGTTTTGTTACACTGTACATATTTTTAGAGATAATTACTGAACCTTACCTAGTTTTGGTGCTTTGTTTTTAAGCCTATTGCATTAGAGTTAAAAACACGACAGCTAAAATTCATAATTCGACGACCAACTTTGACGTAAAATTTCAAAGATAAAATATAGGGTAGATAAATAATATAAAGCAAGACATAGAAACGCTACTTGACATCCATTCACACTTATGACAACCGCCCATTAGAATAAGTGAAATGTCAATAGTAAACAGATACCGTCTTGAACCATTTTGTCACCAGATCTCCAGCTGGAAGACTCAGCTATTTCCTTACGTTAAGAACGAATTTTGCTTGAATTTGCTTAAAAAGTGGTGACATTTGTTTAACAGACGTAACAGATTTACGTCTAATCTAGCTCTGTCACTCTTATGGCAATCCGTGTGCGACTGTAAGGAATGACTTTACCATGTTTTTGTACAGTTTGATATTAGGTAGACTTGTATAATTTGAATGGATGCGTTCATAATTCATTCCCGTTCATTCATAAGTTACGTCAACATTAAAATATAAGATCTAACAAAATTAGCTGAAACTATTTTAAGGGGATGATCAGACCATCAAACTGCACTACTTTCTCTATGGGACCAATATCGAAATCGCGTAAAAAAAATCAGCTGTCCCATACATTTCAGTCGAGTTATGTTTGCAGTTTTTTATGGGACAGCAGATTTTTTTTTCGCGATTTCGATATTGGTCCCATAGAGAAAATTGTTCAGTTTGATGGTCTGATCATCCCCTTAAAAAAGATTCACCAAATTTTGTTAGACCTTCTGTACTCACGGCGACACATCAAGCTATACAAAACCAACATAAACTGGCCGCGCGACGTTATACGTTACCCGACCTACGCGCGGCCAGCTTATTTTGGTTTTGTAAAGCTTGATGTGTCGCCGTGTGTACTTTATTTTCGTCGGTTGTAACTGGTCGTCGAATTATGAATTCTAGTTTAGTAAGACGGATTCCAATAGCACAGTCTTCAAATGTAAACGAAAAGGCATATTTGATAAATGAAGATGAATGATTTTCAAATATTATGGATTTTTAAACATGTTACAGACATGTTGTGCTATTTCGAATCAAATTAAAGATTGAAAAATTAAGTCTCGGGCGGGACTTGAATTTCGTTCTCTTGCTAGTGGACTCGGTAGCAAAATTGTATAACGCCTAGATAACGCACTTCCCCGGTTTGGAAGGGTGCGCATTCAAGTCCCGCCCGAGACTTAATTTTTCAATCTTTAACTTGATTTGAATGAATTTCTCTTGATTTGTATTTTTGAGGTTAAATTTTGAAGACTGATCTGTTAGAATGAACTATACATTTGCTTTCTTTTTATTTTTCCTTTGTAATATTATCCCTTTGAACTTATTGTAGGATGTACCCCACTTTTTTTGTCTAAAGTCATTCATTTACCTTTACTTTTCCTTTTAAAATGCATGTTACCATAAATTTGAAAAATGAAAGACAAAAAGATAGAAGGGAAAAGACTATGAAATGACAATTTTGTTTAGTTGTTAGACAGTCAATTTGTTTGTTTTGTTGTTTATTAATTATTGAAGACAAAATTCCTTTTGGATATAAAATTGTGCTATTTATGATTATAATTTATTATTGTTTCGTTTTTAATATTATTATGTTAACAAAAGATTTTAATTGGTACTAATCTAGTCCTAAAATTGATATTATTTATACAATTTTCTAATATTAAGGCGTTTGGCAGCTAAATTTAAAAAGAAAACGCTTTAAAATTGAAAGTGAAAATTATAATCAGTATTATTCGGTATTTAATAATTATTAAAATTTGATGAGTTTTTAAATTTAAGGTTTTTGGATTTAAACTTAATTGTGGTGTCCGAGAAAAGGGACCTTTATGTCGATTGTTGCTTACGACACGACATAGTAAAGACAGGTTTATACGATGACCATTTTGCGGTGCAAATTCTGCGACGCCTCAAAAAAAGCACCGTATAAACACGAATATTTCACGGCATGCGAACGTTCGCAAGGAATAGAGCATGCGTCTATTTCTCGGTGCTAGTGACCTCCGCCCGCGTCCCTCGCAACCCCCGCGCAAGCCCATACGGAAGAGAGCTTGCGCCTCAATCCTGAGGCCGCGGTTCGATTCCTGGCCTGTACCACTAAGTTCTTCGGAATTTATGTACGGTTGTATTTATCATTTACTAGCTCGCCGGTGAAGGAAAACATCGCGAGGAAACCTGCATTCCCGAGAATGAAAAGAAAATACCATAAGTTCGGAGGTATGCGTAAATATGGGTGAGCTTGGGGCGAACACAAAAGGACCAGCGCTGGTCTCCGTGTTACAACGACCCTTGCTTGCAATAGCCCAACCACAAATAATAATAAAAAATCCCCCGCGCCAATTTTTTGACTCTTGTGAACACGTCGTGCTAATCGCTGGCACGGTTTTCTCAAGCAAATCCATACAAATGCGAACAAATTGGCGCGGAAAACTAGCACCGTGTAAACGACAGCGTGCTGTGTTTTTTTTTTTTCGTAAATTGTCATCGTCTAAACCTGCCTTAATGCTAATTGAACTAAAAATCATAATTCGACGCATAATTTTGACGTAACTTATGAACGACTTTGACGAATAATTTTGACGAAACTTATTAATGACTTTGACGAATAATTTTGACGAAACTTATGAACGACTTTGACGAATAATTTTGACGTAACTTATTAACGACTGACGTAACTATGAATGGATCCATTCATAAATTACGTTAAAATTATAATATTATATTAATAGTAACCGGCAATCAGGTCCCTTTTTCTCTGTATATATTATACTAATGTTTTAAAAAAACTAATGTTCCTGATATAAAAATGTTTGGTACAAAGAAACTATTGCCATGACAGATATAAATTGCCTAATTTTGTTATTAATTTACTTTATATTTTGTTAATATTTTTTGTTGTAAATTAAGTTTATTTTTTATTATGTTTAACTATACTAATAGGTTCAAATAATGCTTCTGTGGGTATTTTGAATGCAGCTTGCATAAGAAGGTAATGTAATCTTTGGATTTGGAATATCGGGATGAATTTGACTATGGGCCATATCACACAAGCTATTTTTGATAGCGTCGCGATATCGCCTTGATATTCCAGCCTAGCTAGCACGCCAACCCGCGATAGCGTGATACAGCACTATCACGCTTCCGCTCTCCTTCTATTTGCGCGCGAGCGAACGAGATAAAAGACTAAATTTGACAGATGGATGTGTTAAATGTCGCTATCGCGGGTTGGCGTACTAGCCCCGCTGAAATCAGTATCGCGGTAATAACGCTCAGTCCATGCCCGTGTTTAAAAATTGCGGCGATTTTACTGCAGCGGTGCAATTGCGACATCGCTTACGCTCAGAAATCGCTTGTATAACTCTAAAAATTTTATTTGCAGTTAAAGAATAAACCTTAAATGGAAATCTTTCGAAATTGGAAAACTAGGAATTTTGCATACATTTTCTAATATTAAACCAGACGGTTCCTACGATTAAACTTTGATGAATTATGGACCGTTTATACGATGACAATTTCTAGGCGCCAATTCTGCGGCGCCTAAAATTAGCACCGTGTAAACACTTTAAGGCACGGCGTAAAATGGCCTTGAACAAAACTATTAGAATATAGAACAAATCAAACGTGCTTCAAATTGACGCTTGGTTAGTATAGGTCTACCAGAATCTGTTGGCAAATAAGGAAATAAAATTTAGAGTAATTGGATTAGGGCCCTTTACACATTGCGACTTTATGCAGCGCTTAGTTTTGCATCAATTCAGTTGCGATGCAAACGCGAGACAGCATCGATGTTTTTTTTTTTTTTATTAACTATGGGTTTGCTCTTGACCTCAATCCAGTCCTCAGGACGAAGATGGGGTCGTAGATGTAGCGAGCTTACCCAGAAGATGCCTATGTAAACGCGATACAGCCAAACGTTCGTTATATTTGGTCAGTCAATCGTCGACACCTTTGTCACAATGCACGCGCGCGTCTGCATCGGTACAAACATGCGTGTGCATCGCTACAATCATGAGTTTGAATCGACACAAACGCCTGTTAATTGCTAGTGTAGAGATGCAGTCACGCGATTGACAAACCTCGTTTTTATAGCTGCAAAAAGTCGCAGTTTGTAAAGGGCCTACTTTGACTAGAAGATGACAGTTTGACACTACCATGTGAAAATCTATATTTTTAACTTTTTTTTTATGCCATGAGATTCTGGTAGACCCAAGGATTTCAGAATCATAAGGATGCCACTCCTCCTTACAAGCATGGAAACAAGAAAATTGGCCGTGGCTGTCGGTAATGTTCGACCTTCTTTCATACGTCTCCGTAGTCGATATTTCCAACGTTTTTGTGTCCCTTTCTATCAGAACCAAAATGTAATAATATCTTTTATTTTTATCGTTGAATTAGAAAGGGACAAAGTAACGTCGAAACACGGGAATTTACGAAAGAACGATCATTACCGACCACCAAGGAGTATTATCATGTTTCACCGCTTGTTAGGCAGTGTGCCCTCCAAGGTATAGACAATACCTATGCCAGCTTCCTGGGTAGACCTATAATCGCTATCAGTATAGGTCTACCAGAATCTCATGAAATGAAAAAAAGTTAAAAAATATAGATTTTCACATGGCAATGTCAAACTTTCATCAAGTAGGCCATTTACAAACTGCAACTTTTTGCGGCGATAAAAACGCGCGTTTGTTAATGGGTGCATATTTAAGATCACTTGAACGCCCAAATCATCTGGCCGAACATTTTCATCTTGTTTATAAAGGCATATAATTTTATAGCTGAATTTTATTACGAACGTTTTTCTTCGTGGCTGTATGGCGTTTCAGAAGTGCTGCTTTTGCTACTGCGACTTTTTAGTCGCAGTGTTTAAAGGGCCCTAATCCAATTACCCCAGTGTTGCTTTCTCTAAATTTGATCTCCAAATTTTTCATGAGATTCTGGTCGACCAGTCTATGGACATCGTATATGGCGTTTTTAATAGGTTTTTATCATTAATTCCGAATGGTTTCTTAATTCATATAGATAATTTCCCACAAAAGCATTGTTTGAACCCTATTTAGTTATAAATACGGTTATGGGTAATGTTTATAGTCACTTGCCAGCTATTTTTGTTAATACATTTGCTTTGAACACTTGCGGCATCTTTTATTTTCGACTAACTGTCTTGTTGAAGTAAATGTAGTGACAAAAATAACTTTGGAATCTAATTACTAATATACCCCTTGTAGTTTATGAAGATTGGTGATGGATCTAAAGAAATATTCAAAAGAAAAGGTTTTATGTAGATTTTTGCTGAATATTGTTTTGTTTGATAACTGCAAACGGTATTTCAGAAGTCTTTTATTCGCTGTTGTACAACAATTTGCTAACCAGTTAGCCAATTTTAAAATTTACTGAATAAAATGATGAATTCATTCGGCTATATGATACAATACCTCAATAGCTATGTGGTGCAATTGCTCTTTATATACTGGCTGTAACAAAACACCCTAGTAATACTTAAGGGAGTGCTTCAGACCATCAATCTGAGCAACTTTCACTATGGAGGCAACGTCGAGAAAAAATAAAAAAATCTGCCGTCCCATACATTTGAGTCGAGACGGTACTGCAGTTTTGTATGAAAGAGCGGATTTTTTTTCGCGATTTCGATGTTGGCTCCATAGTGAAAGTTGCTCAGATTGATGGTCTGAAGCACTCCCTTAAGTATTACTAGGGTGTTTTTTTACACCAAAAAACATGAAATTCTGATACTAGAGAATTTTGAAAAATGGGGTTAGCAGGTTCTAGCTGCATAATAATGTTACAATATCATTTTGACGTACCTAATATAATTGTTACGTCAAAAAGATATGGAAGCTGTTATGACTGTTGAGGAGTTTCGGCAAGAAAATACACAACACAACGACATACATTTAAATATCATACAAACAAAAAATTTGTTACTTTGTAAAATGTACAAATTATTTTTAGAACATATTTTAATTCTAGAAAAATAGTTAAATTTACATTTTTAGGGTTGAACCTCATCTGGCAGTACGGAATCGATTTTTTTTATGCTCTTTCCTTTTCTGTCGTTTAAGAACGTCATGTGCTAGAGCGAGAAAGGTCGCAGCCGGTGCTGTCGCGTTCCCGCTATCTTTTTCGCTCTAGTGAATAACGTTCCTGAGTGACAGAAAAGGATGGAGCGTGAAAAAATTCGACTCCGATTTGCCTCCATGTTAAAACTAGGGATGCAACGATTACGAAGCGGTGCATCGTTTTGCATCTGTAATCGTAATAATCACGATTAATAACGATGCAATGCACCGTAGTAAGAATCGTACGATTATTAAATCGAATTGAAAACGTCAATCGGATTGCACTTGTTGACAAATGTCAGACCTAAATACTAGATTCTCGAGCCGAAAAACAAATTTAAAAAAATCTGATCTCTCGCTGCCACTTTAGCTCATTTTATCTAAAACTGTAATTTTTTTGGTCAGATTTGACACTCAATTTTCTTATTGTAATTCTACTAAGGTCTGGATTTGATTTTCGGTTTGAAGTATTACAGTATACATTCTCGTTCTCGCAATATCTCCCACATTTCAAAAGATTAGTCTCCCACGGAAATTTAACGAGTTTAACGCAATTTTTCAATGCAAATTGGCTTCTACTCATCCAAAAATCAGAATCTTGACCAAGTGAGGCTTTGACTTCGATCTCAAATTAGTAAAAAAAGTTACAAAATCTTTGAATTTTTAAAGTTGTTTTTTATGATTTAACTTTCATTGGAATGCAAAGAAACACTATGAGAACTCATCCTGAGGATAATCTCAACTAAATTTGTTTAAATAATCGTAATGCATCGGTTATCGTAATAAATAACGATTAATATCGTAATCGTAATGGCTGAATCGTTGCATCCCTAGTTAAAACTAGTTTGTACATATTACGAGCGTGTCTAGAGCAAATCCAGAATGCAGCAAGTATTAAGTGAAATTAGTATTAAACAAATCGAAACTTATCTTTATGATGACTTGCACAAAATTTTACTGAGTTGACGCTCGACAGAGGAGGGACACCTCACACTGCTCATTCTGATGACAGAGACAGCGTCATATTTAAACATGTAAAAGCCTAAATACTTTTTGGTGCAAGCTACTTCTAGAGAAAGTCCTTGTCTCAGAAGATTATTCTTAAATTCACACATAAAAGCCAAAATGGTGGCAACAAAACAGAAATCTGTAAAGTAAGTAGGTAACAAAGCAAGATAGGAATAATATCTTTAACTTCGAAAAAAAGTATCTTCACCAAAAATCTCCCAACAGGACATCCTACTCTCCCTGGCTAAAGCGGTAGCGAACACGACGGCCGCTCTAGTCCTCAAGGCGAAGAACGTCGCAGCCCAATGCAGAGATGACCAGCCCCTTCAGAACACCATCATAGCCGCCGCTACGCACTGCGCTCTAGCCACCAGTCAGCTGGTCGCTTGCACCAAGGTAAGACTACGCCGCTACGAACCGCTACGAGTTGTACATCGCGCTGTTACGTAGCTAGGAGCCGCTACGAGTTATACATCGCGCTGTTACGTAGCTAAGCTACGAACCACGACGAACTGTACATCGCGCTGTTACGTAGCTACGAATAGCTACGAGTTGTACATCGCGCTGTTACGTAGCTAGGAGCCGCTACGAGTTAAACATCGCGCTGTTACGTAGCTAAGCTACGAACCACGACGAACTGTACATCGCGCTGTTACGTAGCTACGAATAGCTACGAGTTGTACATCGCGCTGTTTCGTAGCTACGAACCGCTATGATTTGTACATTGCGCTAGTATAAGACTGAAACTCTCTGGATACTGGCAAATATACATTTTAATAGACTTTTCCTCAATTATTATATAAAACTATCGGATCGGCGTATGCGACTCGTGCCGAGCGTGCCGAGCGCCGGGAGAAGGTGACAGCTGTCAGTTTTGACAGCTTCCGGGTGTAGGCAAAGGGGTGACCCATGGAGCACGCAGGGGGGGGTCTGCCAAAAACCACATTTCCGCTAACACTAGGTACGAACCGCTACGAGTTTTACATAGCGTTGTTACGTAGCTACGAACCGCTACGAATTTTACATCTCGCTCGAGATTAGTTTCTAGATTGTTTAGTATTGAAAATATCACCAGACTTTGTTTGTATGGAGCGCGCTCCGAATTATATTCCCGGCGGTTGTAGAGGGGTCAATTTTATACAAAACTTTGACGCACAATACGCGTAGACGGTATTAATATAAGTGACTTTGTATATATGGAAAAATAGTTTAAAAAATCTAGATTTCACGTATCAAATAACATTTGCAATTTATTATATAATTACGAAGATATAATTTGAATTTATAATTGAAATTTTTCATACAAAATTTTCAAAGCTTTATATCTTCGTAATCTACACTAATATTATAAAGAGGAAAGATTTGTACCTATTTTTGTATGTTTGTATGTTTGTAATGAATAGGCTCAAAAAGTACTGGGCCGATTTAAAAAATTCTTTCACCATTAGAAAGCTGCATTCACCCTGAGTAACATAGGCTATATTTATTGCTAGAAAAGATTAGACGTCCACCCGTGCGAAGCCGGGACGGGCCGCTAGTTATATTATAAATTGCAAATGTTATTTGATACGCGACATCTAGATTTTCTAAACTATTTTTCCATATATAAAATATTACTTTTATTAATTCCGTCTACGCGTATTGTTCGACAAACGTTTGTATGGACTGAAACCACCATCAGATAGGTTTAATAATAAGCAGCCGTAGCTTGGCAGCGTGATATAGCGCTCTTACTTCTTCTTGCTCTCTTTCTATTTACGCGCGAACGAACGTAATATAGCCTATGTCAACTAATTAAATTTTCCCAGGTGGTAGCACCAACACTCCACAACCCAGCATGCCGCGAGCAGCTAATAAGCGCAGCTCGGCAAGTAGCGCAAGCTGTTGACAAGCTGGTGGAAGCTTGCAGGCTGGTGCCGGAGCAAGCCGGACCCGGGGTCGAACAGCTCACTGCCGCAGCTGGCAGGGTGTCTGAAGAGCTGGAGCGGCTGCTGGCTCATTGTGATCTTGGTGAGTAACATTTTACCATAGCACTATGGAGGTGCTACTTGGGAATGTTCCTCCATTGAAAGGGAAGATCTTCCACCAGGCTATGTGTGATGTCTGGGGACCGGCCGTGGTCCAACAGTTCTTAGTTGGACCTTGTATTTATATCGAATCTCTGTGATTATTTCTCTTGCGCGATTTATGTCTCGCATTCGATTGTGAACCTTATGTGTAGTAGGTTACGAGTTAAGTATTTAGGATGAACGTTGTCTTTGTATGGAGCATATTTCCGTGAGCGACGACGGTATCGCCATCTGTTGGCATCTTTGCTATAACTTGTGGGTGTTGACATCTGTGACAAGTCCCCATAGCACTAACACAATCCAGCATGCCGCGAGCATGTCGTCAAGTAGCGCAAGCTGCTGACAAGTTGGTTGAGGCGACATCATTGCGAAAGCGTCTACGCCCAAAAATAGTTTGTGTGATATTGCTCTATGTAGGATTATTAATTACGCCTTTAAAAGAAAGATGTTAAGAAATACGGACCAAACTATATCCGTCTATACCATAGACTTAGCATATACTACGTTAGATCGGAAATCGAAAAAGAAATGGCATCGCATTAAGGTATGATAGCGAGATAGATAGATGAGATCAATTCACGAACTCCTGTAGCACATACAAAAGTACAACCATAGAAATATACTTGATGTGTGTTTTTGGTCTCGCCTTGGATAATCCGTAGCCGATCTATCGTAGTATATGCTAAATCTATGGTCTATTTATACTATCAGTTTAAAATAACAATGTGCATGATCTCGCTCGCAAATGTGACGTCACTCAATCACACGAACTTCACTCAAGTCATTCAAATGATTGTTTCCTTTGCATAGAGTCTACGTTCCTTTCTCAACCGAGTGAAGTTATCCAACAGCCCTTCAAGGTCATGCACATTGTTATTTTAAATTGATAGTAGTTGCCCTTTTAAATATGAGTTCGTCAACGTTTTCTTTGAAAGATATCTTTCAAAATCATAACGGTCTGCAATTTGAGGCTATCAGTGCTGCCACCTTAGCGCTTTTGGCGTTAAATTAGCACTTTTTTTTATATTTAGCGCCGTATCTTATAGTTTAGCGCTTAGCGGAGAATCTAGTGCTTTTATAACTTTTAATAAAGCAATATTATTTGTGTTCGAATATGCTGTATTTTGTGTTTTTTGATTGGAATATGATAAATATGAATAGTATTTTGTGGTCAAAACATGTCCATCGAATGTACAGTGTTCGAGAAATTCGAATACGAACGCTTATTTGAAGTGTTATCGTTAATTTGACAGGGGACTTACGAATTGACTTACCTAAATTGACTAATAAATAGGTTTCGGAAAGGCTGATTAGTTTATTTATAGTACATTACTGCAGCGGCCAGCAACAGAGGCATTGATGGACGAACGTGTAAATGTGGGCCGAGGCGAAGCCGAGGCACACATACGTATGTCCATCAATGCCTAGTTGTGGCCAAGGCTTGTATAGTACTTTTCTCAAATAATGCGCGGAAATTAAAACAGTTAATTGTCTCAAATAATTCGCGGAAATTAAAACTCTTTTCAAAATCAATGACGAACAACGAACAACAATTTTTTTTTTTTTTTTTCAATAAACAGCTTTCTATTTGCAAGCCAGTTCGAAATTTAAATAAAACCTTTGATGAGTTACCTCCTTGGTCGCCATGTTTCGGAGAAAAAGATCGTTCCATTTTTAAATTACACGACAGATATGAGTTTACTATGTAATTTATTTGGCCGCTAAATTCGACAGATATGGATTTTCATACAAACATTGTCGGCCGCCGTACAGCAATTTCGATTTATCTCGAAGAAGGTTGTCAAAATAATGCTCACATTTCCAAGCATGTTTGAGAAAAAGAACTTTAAAGGACTTTTTATATGATAAGAATTTAGCGCCGAATCTAGCGCTTTCTTGTATTAGCGCCCAATCGATTTTTTGAAGTGGCAGCCTATAACTTGCTTTGTGTCGGTTAGATCGTCGCGCGCAGCCCACAGTGACGGAGCGCTCGGTGGACAGCGTGATGACGGCGAGCGAGCGCGTGGTGGTGTCGGCCGACGCGGCGGAGATGGTGCGCCACGCGCGCCTGCTGGGGCAGGCCACCGCGCACCTCATCACCAACATCAAGGTGAGTAGTGCTGCTACGAGTTGTACATCGCGCTGTTAAGATTCGCCCGCGATCACTTATATAGCTGGCAGTGGCTGGTTGAGTTGCAGTGTTAGATCATAGCGTTACACTTAGGGACGTACTATTATCATTAGGATTGATTGCTTTGGTCATTATGGTTTTTCTTTAAGCAAGATACTAAGGGTGCCTATCCATTGAAGCTGTGCGAGCTGTGTAGCTGTGTTTTTTTTACCAATCAGGAGCTCGGGCGAGATCGGCCGCGCCTCGCCCGAGCTCCTGGGCCTGTAGCATGCCACCCCCGAGAAAACGACAAAAATCGAGACGTGCCTCCATCTTTATTATTTTACGTATGCCAAAAAGAGCGCGCATGACGGTTTTCTCGTTTAAACGCTTTGTCGTGGGTGGCATGCTAGCCGTGCTGATTGGTAAAAAAAAACACAGCTACACAGCTCACACAGCTTCAATGGACAGGCAGCCTTAATCTACTCTAGCAATAAAAATACATACGCTCACGCCCAAATCCCACTGGGGCAGGCAGAGACAATAGAATATCTCGCCTTGCAACTTCCAAGTGGAAGAAACTTAGATATAAAGGTTCCTTCTTAATATGCTGACACTTTTTTAAGGGTATGATCAGACCATCAAACTGAACAATTTTCTCTATGGAAACAACATCGAAATCAGGAAAAAAACATTAGCTGTCCTATACATTTGACTCGAGTAAGTTTGCAGTTTTGTATGAAAAAGCTGATTTTTTTTCTCGATTTCGATGTTGGTGCCATAGAAAAAGTTGTTCAATTTGACGGTCTAAGCATCCCCTTAAACAGTGTCAGCATAATATTAAGAATGACCCTACATGCTCGTTGGTTCTGATACGCATCTGATTTGGTTAGCATACATGCACCTAGGGCGACCCCTTTCAACTAATCCATTCACACTTGCCTTGTAAATTTCATTCATAACACCTATTTTAATTTTTTCTTTTTTCATTTCCACCTATTTTCGCTCATTCTTTCCACATGGCCAAATCACCTCTACATGCATACATCTCTCACCAATCCTTGTTACTACATCTTTCAGTTTCAGTATAATATAATTCAAATGTTAACTTTCGCCCGTTTGTCCATGCAGACGGAGGCGGAGAACCAGCCTTCAGAGTCGCAGCGCAAACTGCTCGCGGCCGCCAAGTTATTAGCCGATGCGACGGCGCGCATGGTCGAGGCCGCCAGACAATGCGCTTCATCACCACAGGTAATTCTCTTCTTTTCAAACTTTAACAGAAGTGTACAAAGCACATTCTAACAGGTTAGCATTTACATGCATTCACCGCGTCTCAATAAAATGCTTACTGCCAACTTACGTTAGTTCACGATCGCCTTCTACAGTGTGCACACATCATATCATCATTTGGGACATAAACATAATCAGGTATATCAAGACTGCAGCATCATTATCGATATCAACCCAAATACATCATTAGCAAGCTTCCCATACAAGAAGAGTTGTGGTAAAAAAACTCGTTAAAATTAACTGTAATGCAAAATTAACTGCTATGCATCTTACACTAGTAGGCGATAACTTAAATTATCTTAGACCTAAGAACCACTGATTATAGCGTAAACAAAACAAGTTACGTGTTAATGAATTAACGCAAAACTAGAAAGTAGTTCGTTTAGAATCAAGAGCTGAGTCGAATTATCATGGTTTCAACATAGGTAATTTTTTTCAAAATATTAATTAAATTTATGAGTAGTGGCTTGATCGATACGATGCCGATCAAGATTTTCGAAATCAAATATGATATGATGATAAATGTGATTGTGAGATTAATGCTTAGTGTTTACAATACTTGTAGTTTTTATCATCTAACTAAACAATTGTATATTGTTAACAGGACCGTGAGAAGCAAGAAGCTCTGCGCAAGGCGGCCGAAGAGTTGCGATACATCACTGTGGACTACGCTCAGGGACAAGATATCGTCGGGTCACAGATCGCCAGGCTTCAGGTACAGTAACAATCAAACTCTAACTCCGTTGAACCACTCCAACTCCGTTGAGTAACTCAAACTACGTTGAATAACTCCAACTCCGTTGAGTAACTCAAACTACGTTGAATAACTCCAACTTCGTTGAGTAACTGAAACTCCGTTGAATAACTTCAACTTCGTTGAGTAATTCAAACTCCGTTGAATAACCCCAACTCCGTTGAGTAATTCAAACTCCGTTGAATAACGCTAACTCGAACTACGTTGAAAAACGCAAACTCCGTTGAATAACTCCAACTTCGTTGAGTAATTCAAACTCCGTTGAATAACTCCAACTCCGTTGAGTAATTCAAACTCCGTTGAATAACGCTAACTCGAACTACGTTGAAAAACTCAAACTCCGTTGAATAACTCCAACTTCGTTGAGTAACTCAAACTCCGTTGAATAACTCCAACTCCGTTGAATAAAGCTAACTCGAACTACGTTGAAAAACTCGAAACTCCGTTGAATAACTCAAACTTGTTGACTAGGTATTTTGACTTTATTATTTCTCATGACATTAACTTCAATGACTTTATTTAATCATTAATGTGTCACCATACTGAATATTTCAATAAGCGTGTCCGATCTATTTAATCTAATCAATTTTCATTGGTTTAACTTCAGTGATAATATAGTGGTGTAATAATAACTTGTGTTTTATAAAACAGGACAGCGCCAGGCAGGCGGCATCTAGCGCCAACCAGTTCATATCCTCTTCTCACAACGCGACGCAACACAACACCAACAAACATTCGCAACGTGCGTTGCTGCAGGAGTGCGAGACTCTCGCCGAACAGGTAATTATACCAACAGGACGCTAAACAAGCTGCATCTAGCGCCAACCAGTTCATATCCTCTTCTCACAACGCGACGCAACACAACACCAACAAGCATTCTCAACGAGCGTTGCTGCAAGAGTGCGAGACTCTCGCCGAACAGGTAACTATACCAACAGGACGCTAGACAAGCTGCATCTAGCGCCAACCAGTTCATATCCTCTTCTCACAACGCGACGCAACACAACACCAACAAACATTCGCAACGTGCGTTGCTGCAGGAGTGCGAGACTCTCGCCGAACAGGTAATTATACCAACAGGACGCTAGACAAGCTGCATCTAGCGCCAACCAGTTCATATCGTCGTCCCACAACGCGACGCAACACAACACCAACAAACATTCGCAACGAGCGTTGCTGCAAGAGTGCGAGACTCTCGAAAATAGTGTGATTGTCTTGTTTGACGCAAATTGTGAGTGACTCATGTCTTTTTAATTTATATTATGAAATTGTTTTTCATTATGATAATTTTATTTACCTATAGATAAGAGGATAATATGTTAACTCTTAACTAAAAGACAATGCGGGTTTTGTATGGAAGGTTGGCGCCTTATTTTTCGCCGTTGTTTTTGGCGCGGCCGCAACCAAACTTGAATATTTTAGTTCAGAATAAAGTAAAAAACAAAAATTGTTATTACATTATGTATATCCCTAAACTCAATCTGAACAGAGATATAAAGGCTTGAAGTTGATAATATATTCATTACGTTTACTTCAAGCCTTCATATCTCCGTTCGGACTGAGTTCAGAGATATACTTGTCCTACAATTTTTGTTTGAACTTTTTTCTGAACTGTAATATTGAAGTTTGATTGATGGCCGCCCGAAAAAAATAGCCGAAATGAAAAAACAGGTATTGAGGTAGGATATCTGTTCACGCCGGCTCGTATCAAAGTAGTTTTTGTTAATTTCCTCTAGGTTTTGACTTTGTAAAACTATGTTTTGAAATTGTAGCGATGATAATTTAATTAATAATATATTTAGCAAGTTCGACGTACTTTTAGCCTATTTTTCCGTTTTCCAATGCCATATCAAGATGGCTGCTCCCTTTCCCTTACTTTTGGGTAGACGGCAACCATAGATATATTATACCTACAGAACAAGATACACAATCAGCGGTTCAAAAATGGCAGACCCAAATGAGGTACTTTACGAATAAAAGTACCTCCTCTTGCCTCAGTACCGCGCTACCTCTCTGACTGTAAACATACATAATACGACTAAGTTTAATAGTCAAATATCACGTACTAGTATCAACCTACAGCACTCATACTTATTTTGTGTGGCTTATCATTTGTCTCTGTTCCGGGGTGCGATTTTTGAAAGTCTGACGTTCAAATCAGCATTCGAAAGAAAGATGATCGAAAGATTTCCATAGTAATTTTGTCATTTTCTACTGCTTATTTGAACGTGTGACTTTAAAAAAATACCACTCCTGTCATCGTCTGATAGATGACATCTTTTTCCTTTTTGAAAATGCTGTTTTAAAAATACATTTTTTTTTAAGACATGCAAGAAGCATTTACAACTTTATACCTGGAAAATAAGGTATATGTTCCATTGATACATAGACGAAGAATTTTTAAGTCTAGTGATTTCAATATCTTTGCAAAAATTTAAATAGTATGTGTCAATTCGGACAAAAATTTGCAATGATTTTATATGAGATTGTGCATCTTATGACGGCAACATTTAAAAATGTTGCGTTTTGGTTATGCTTCTAAACATGAGGCACATTCGTGAGGCGTTTCCCCAGCGGTGGGATCCCACATGGTGTAACTAAATGTATGTGATATATCTTAGGTGCCGCGACTGGTGGATGCGGCGCAGGGCAACGCCTTCAGCGCCGCACATCTGCAATTGGAACTTATATCCGCTTCAGAGGCGCTGCTACAGGTTGGTACTAATCACTACATAATATAAAACAAAGTCGCTTTCTCTGTCCCTATGTCCCTATGTATGCTTAAATCTTTGAAACTACGCAACGGATGATGATGCGGTTTTTTTTTAATAGATAGAGTGATTCAAGAGGAAGGTTTATATGTATAATAACATCCATTAAATAGTGGAGAAGTACTGTTATTTTTGAGGTTTCTAATGTGATGTCGTAAATAATTACATTTTTTCCGCTTACATTGCAAACGCAGGCTGAACCCTACGAGTTTTATCAAAATAATGTACTAAGTATTGTACACATTGAAAAGGTCTACAGAAAAGTCCGTGATGGTATATGTCTATCTCTTATGGATAACCCAAAATAACTTTTTTTTCTCATTTACTTTTTACGACAAATAATGGCTAATTTTCGAAGCGATTTTAACCAATACAGCATTAATCCTTAACCAATTAAATACCTTGAATACATTGTTCATTTAATATAGATCTACAGGGTGTCCCAGAAATGGTGAATCAAACTGCTATGGGAGGCAGCTTGACTAATGTCCTATCCATAAAAAATATTAAAAAAAATAAAACGCACATGACCATAAAAAAAAAAGAATATCCAAAAAAACGGGAAAATCATCAAATTTTTCTAAGTTTCCAGCTCTAATTATCGCGTTTTGGGATAATTTGTAATTTTTTTCTGCCAATATTAATTGTTAGAGGTTGCTTCGACTGATTGTTAACATTTTACAAAAAAAAATGTCTGCACTTCGAGCACAGACCACTTAGTTTAATTGTTTTTTCTGAACCGAAAAATTTTCTTGCTATTTTAACCAGCTGTAGTATAAAAAAAAAGTATGGGACTTGTGCGGCAAACTACTTCAAAAAGTTGCCTATTTAATGACGATTTTAAAATGATACGAATCACTGAATTTACTTTACAAAATTGGGAGATATTAATTTTCTTGTGTGCTAGGGTGAAATTTGTGCAATTTATTCTTTACTTTTTAATTCATTTTCCACTTCTAATCCGTTGCTTCTAAGGTTAGAATTGGCTAAAAAAGTTGTTTCAATACCCGGTAGTAATGGCACGGTTTTTTAGAATCCCGGTTTTTCAAAATCCCGGTGTTTTAAAATCCCGGTTGTTTAAAATCCCGGTTTTTTTAGGAATCCCGGTTTTTTTTAAATTCCCGGTTTTTTGGGAATCCCGGTGTTTTAAAATCCCGGTTTTTTGGGAATCCCGGTTTTTTGGGAATCCTGGTGTTTTAAAATCCCGGTTTTTTAAATTCCCAGTTTTTTGGGAATCCCGGGAATTTAAAAAACCGGGATTCTTAAAAAAACTGGATTTTAAACAAACGGGATTTAAAAAAAATCGGGTTTTTAAAACACCGGGATTTTGAAAAACCGGGATTCTAAAAAACCGTGCCATTACTACCGGGTATTGAAACAACTTTTTTAGCCAATTCTAACCTTAGAAGCAACGGATTAGAAGTGGAAAATGAATTAAAAAGTAAAGAATAAATTGCACAAATTTCACCCTAGCACACAAGAAAATTAATATCTCCCAATTTTGTAAAGTAAATTCAGTGATTCGTATCATTTTAAAATCGTCATTAAATAGGCAACTTTTTGAAGTAGTTTGCCGCACAAGTCCCATACATTTTTTTTATACTACAGCTGGTTAAAATAGCAAGAAAATTTTTCGGTTCAGAAAAAACAATTAAACTAAGTGGTCTGTGCTCTAAGTGCAGACATTTTTTTTTGTAAAATGTTAACAATCAGTCGAAGCAACCTCTAACAATTAATATTGGCAGAAAAAAATTACAAATTATCCCAAAACGCGATAATTAGAGCTGGAAACTTAGAAAAATTTGATGATTTTCCCGTTTTTTTGGATATTCTTTTTTTTTTATGGTCATGTGCGTTTTATTTTTTTTAATATTTTTTATGGATAGGACATTAGTCAAGCTGCCTCCCATAGCATTTTGATTCACCATTTCTGGGACACCCTGTATATGGCCCTTTACACCGTATAATTTAAGTGAATATTTTCGAAGATATTACAGATTTAAAAATTGCGGGACGTAGTGTTTGCGGCGGTACCGGCCGGCCGCCCGGTGCGGCAAGAGCGTGCGAAGCCGGAGCGGGCCGCTATGTTTTTATATACAACGTTCACAGTTTTTCTGTAATGTATTTAGTATCAGCATTGCACCCGTGCGAAGCCGGGGCGGGTCGCTAGTAGTTATTATAAATCTATACCATTAGGTTATTATACCTTACGAAATAGAGGCATTGATAGCTGAGAGAGGGAGATGTACCTAGCGGCATCACTTTATAATAGAAAGAGATACGTGACGCGAGCCAATAGAACCGTTTTGGGAATTTAGTCTCGCGGGTAAAAATTCCGTTTCTGTGAATAACTGTAAACCTAAAGTGAAATCATCGATAATTTTGTGAAATATACTAACACTGTTTCATTAAATTATCCACGATTGCACGTTAGATTGAGAATTATACACAGAAATCGAAATTTTACCCTGCCGATAATCTCCTGAAAACGTCCAAAAACGGTTTCATTTGACAAATCGTGTCAGTTCCTCTAAAGTCTAAACTATTATAAAACTGTAACAGAAGTGTGTCTATTCATCGAAGATATTTACAAGAAAAATATGAACTGCCTCCGTGGTCTAATGGTTAAGAGCATTGGCTCTCTACACGGAGGTCGTGGGTTCGATTCCCACGGGGGACACCTGGTGATATATCACTTTGTGCGCTTTTCCCCAGTTGGTTAGGACATTGCAGGCTGAATCACCTGATTGTCTGAAAAGAAAAATGATTCCGTGCTTCGGAAGGCACGTGAAGCCGTTGATCCCGGCTACTATCTGGTGGTAGTAGTCGTTACATAAAAACCACGTCAGAGGCCGTAAGGTGGGCTGAAAAAACTCCACTGACACCAGGGCTCTGCCCACACGATAAGAAAGAAGAAAAAAAAGATTACGTTATGGTTTTTAGGTATCCCTAACTCCAAATCAACGTATTTTTTTAGAATTGTTATCTGTCTGTTTGTTAGTTTGTTTGTTCGAGCATCACTTAAAAACTACTAAACCTATTTTGATGAAAGTTGTTTTGTTTGATAGCTTATGATTTGACTTAAAATCTGGTATATAATTTGTGCGGATGAAGTTGCGGGTAAACTCTAATGTTTTTTAAATTACGTGTTTTGTAAAGAAAGATGTCCATTTTATTTGCTCCCCTACTAATAAGAACACTGTCCCCACAGCCCAGCGGTCACGCCATACAAGCGGCGCGCTCGGTTCTGCCCACAGTCTCAGACGGCTCCACGGCCAAACATCTCTCCGACACCACACACCAGTTCAGCACCAGCTGCGCTGAGCTCAGGTACGTTTTATAATACAAGTTATTATTACAGTAGTACTATGTTTATTAGTCTTATGATGTACACACGGCGACAGGTCAGGTTACCCTGTTCGGACTTTGAACTATTAGAAGTTGAACGCTGCGAATCGTGCGGGAGGGTGCGGTATGTTGTTGTTGTTTCGTCTCACAGCACGCTGCGCCCGCGCCGGCAGCCGCGTCTATGCAGGCTCTCTACCGCACTATTTTGTGTTTTGTACGTAGTGTAGTTATGGGTATATAGGGTGCGTAACCTGATGTGTCGCCGTGTGTACCTGCACGGTCGTAGACTGAATATTATCAACGCGCGAAGAAATCACGGCACTTTACAGTTGCTCGTCAAAAATGATCTGCATGATTCGCTGGTGATTTCGCGCCTAACGCATAACCGACGTGATCTTTATTCGGTCTTTACACTGCACGGCAATCAATTTCCATCTTTAACAGAGTAGCCATAAGGTTGATTATACATCCCTATTTTTTAATTACTACACTGACCTGCAAAACTAAGTATCACACTTTAGTTAAACGGCAATTTGAAAATGAGTTTTATTGTTTAAAAATTAAGTATTTTCAGATTTTTCAGGCAATCGACTATGAAGTTTTTGTATAAAACAAATTAAAAAATCGTATTGTTTTGCTTCGAAAATACATCTTGGGCACTTTAAAGGTTATTGTAATTTTAAAAGTGTGTAGTACTAAGTTTTGAAGGCCAGTGTAGAAAAATTTATAGGGTGTATTCAGACAACTTTTCCTAAGTTGTCTGATTGCAGAACGAAAACATTTTTTGGACCTCCCATAGAAAATCGCGAATTGAAATCTTATCCGCACTTTTACATATGGGATTTCCAAAAAGAAATATTTGTTAAAACGTTTTTATTGAATGTTTCGCATTCTAAAACAATCCTTCGTCCACCAGGTCGGCAGTAAGCCGCGCGCGCATATCATGCAAGGGTCTAGAGTTGGATGCAGCGGCCGAGATCATCAAGTCGTTGCAACAAGAGCTGGACGAACTGGAGGAGGCGGCCAGGGCCTTCGAACTGAGGCCTTTACCAGGACAGACCGTAAGTACTACGCGCTACGAGTTGTATATCTACTAGACGACTACGAGTTGTACATCAACTACGCGTGGAGGATGCGGCGAGGGCCTTCGAGCTGAGACCTTTACCAGGGCAGATCGTAAGTGCTACGCTGTACATCTAATTCGTGGCTACAAGTTGTAAGCTTGGGTGATGGCCGCGACAAAATTTTTTGCAAAAAAGGCGTCATTTTTAGGGTGCCTGTCCATTGACGCGGAGTTAGGCGGCGGAGCGGAGAAACGGAGAAATATTAATAAATAAGATTACATAAACCTTCGCTCCGAGATTTCTTCGTTTCTCCGATCCGCCGCCTATGGGCTCCCACACATAACTGCGAATTCGTATTGGCTGTGTGCACGACACTAGCGCCACACTAGCACGGCGTAGCGCACGAACTATGTCGGACAGCCGTGAATTATATACACTATTATAGTACTGTAAAGGACTGTGTTTGTTCGAGGATTCTGCCAAAACTACTGGACCGATTTTGATAAAACTTTGTATATTTAAAAGCTTATTATTAGTGTTAAAAGCTAACTTATATTTTATTCCGGTACGATGACGGGAGCGGATGCGGACGAAGCCCCGGACAAAATCTAATTTGTATCGGAATTCCCATACAAACTTGTACCTCAGTTTTAACACCTTTGGGGGTTTTAAATGCGACAAGCCTTTTTTAAGTGAGCATCTAGATGCCAATAGAAACTTTCATGCCAAATTTTAAGTTAGTAGTCTTGACAGTTTTGGAGATTTCGTGTTAAGTTAGTGTGCGGATTTGCATAGATTCAAGTAAATCTGACACAGCTTCGCCGTCAGTAGTTCAAATTTCTGCCACAGCGTGCGCTGCGATCAACTTGACAGATCCCAACACCTACTTCGCACATAGCCAATTGCATTGCAAATATCTGCGAGCGATAATCATACATCACACACGATGACTTATCATCGAGCGCTCGCAGATATTTGCAATGCGATGCAAATTCGCAGTTATGTGTGGGGGAGCCCTATCTCCGCTTCAATGGATATGCAGCCTTAGGCTTTGGCCTTTGTATCCAAAACTCCATAGGGAGAGTTTAGCGGGAACTCTATACAGGGTGAAATTGATATCATTAGCATCCTTTTAACAACAACTTTGAACAACTTTTACTATGGGAGCAAACCGATCGGAGCAACTAAAAAAATCAGCTGGTGCATACATTTGGTTCGAGTAGGCACTGCAGTTTAGTATGGAACAGCTGATTTTTTAGTTGCTCCGATCGGTTTGCTCCCATAGTAAAAGTTGTTCAGTTTGATGGGTAGACTCTTAGTTTAAAAAGATGCTAATGATATCAATTTCACCCTGTAGTTACATGCTACGAATAAGAATAATTATAGAAAAATAACTCTAAACAAAAGCAACATTATTTTTGGCACCTCTCGAAAAATGACATTTTGTATGAGTTTTGGCGGCAAGGTGTAGTTTTTAAAGAACAAAATGAGAACACGGTGTAGTATTTTTGGTGCCACTTTTTGAGCTTGATTTACATTTCTATACATTCTTATTCGTAGGTTACATGTTACAAATTCTTGCAATTCTCTCTTCACCAGGCTGAATGGGCATCAACGACAATGACCACAGCATCTCGGGCGGCAGCATCAAGCACTGCCGCCCTAGTATCCGGCGCTCGTCTCGGAGAGCCCACAGCTTGCGGCAAAGCTGGAGTCGAACTGGCGTCCTCCCTGAAAGACTTCACTACGGGGCTGCGTGCCGCCACGGCTACCCAGGACAACCTGCCTAGGAGAGAGAGGTGAGTCAGCTCTCCACCAGGCTGTATGGCATCAACAATGACCACAGCCTCAAACAATGTCTCGGAGAGCCCACAGCTTGTGGCAAGACCGGCGTCTCGAAGGGGAAGCCGGTGACAAGTTCTTTTGAAGCATGCAAACGAACTTGTGACCGGCTTCTCAAACAGACATACCTCGGATTCCACCAATTCAAATCGCTGCGACTTAAGGATCTTGGTACGAGCTTTAACATTACCACAGAATAGGTTATAGGATTATAGTTCTACATACAGAACGGACACTCCCAGCCGTCACCCCACTTTGGGGGAGCCGAGCAAGAAGCACATACAGTAGGCGCAAGCGTGCAAGCGGGACGGCACGTATAGTAACGTCGTCTTGTCTTGCGAATGCCGGATTTGTGACTGCAAGTTAAACAAACATCTACACAGAATGGGGCTTGTAGATTCACCCTCTTGCAGATTCTACTGTCAAGCAGAGGAAACGCCCATACACCTCTACGAATGCGAAGTGCTCATTCACAGCAGGAGTCGCCATCTAGGTGGAAACGTAATAACACCTACTGACATTAGGGACCTCCCCTCCAAAACCATAACACGGTTTATTTATTTATTTTAATTTAACACTTTATTGTACACACGGAAATATACATGAAAACAACATAATAGACAATTACAAAGGGCGAGCTTATCTCTAAAGAGATTTCTTCCAGCAAACCCGAGATCATGAAGTCCGTGGGCCTAGGAAATGAACTTAAGGTCTAGGGTGACAGCTACAATAGATCTATTCAGGTCGCAGTAGCTATTGGTCATTGACAAAGCCCTTACAACCAAATAATAATAATGTTGAATTAATTATAATGTTTGCTCACAGAGTGATATCGTCGGGTCGTCAAGTGCTTCACTCGTCTCTCACGCTCGTGGAGACAGTGAAGAGGTACCTCACCACGTCAGAACAAGTGGACACCGCGTCCATCGTCTCCATTGCCAAGGATATATCACAGGTAAATTATATTTGTTCTTCTTCTTATCGTGTGGGCAGAGCCCTGGTGTCAGAGTTTTTTCAGACCGCCTTACGGCCTCTGACGTGGTTTTTTTATGTAACAACTACTACCACCAGAGATAGTAGCCGGGACCAACGGCTTAACGTGCCATCCGAAGCACGGAATCATTTTTCTTTTCAGACAATCAGGTGATTCAGCCTGCAATGTCTTAACCAACTGGGGAAAAATGCACAAAGTGACATATCACTAGGTGTCCCCCGTGGGAATCGTACCCACGACCTCCGTATCGAGAGCCAATGCTCTTAACCATTAGACCACGGAGGCAGTTATTAGTTATTATATTTGTTCAGTTATTTTTTAACCTATATGGTTCAATTTTGAGGCATGTATTGTGACATATTATGTCAATTAAAAGATGGATGGGAATTAAAAGAGCGATGGGATATATTTAGAATATCTCCGATTATTCCCTCAGGAATATAAGGTCCTTCTTAATATGCTGACGGTTTTAAGGGGATGATCAGACAGACCATTTATTTTAACACTTTATTGTACAGCCGTGGTGGTCCAGGGGCGAGTAACCTTGCCTGCGGTGTAGGTGGCGATGGTTCGATCCCCGTCCAGGCCAACTCGTCTGCCAATAGTTACCAAAGAGTTTTTCGGAATTTATATACGAATTGTAACACCACTGGCTTTTCGGTGAAGGAAAACATCGTGAGGAAACCTGCATGCTTCAATTTCGAGGCATGCATTGTACCTACTGTCCATTACAAGTCTCGACGGGCTCACTCTCCGTCACACTGGACAGATTTTCGGTACTACTAGTGAAATGTGGATGTTCTAAGGTTTCACAATATTTCTGACTACCCCCTTTTTAAATATGTGCTTATGCTTTATTGTACACACGGAAATACTGATGAATACAGCATAGTAGACAAGTACAAAGGGCGAGCTTATCTCTGAATAGATTTCTTTCAGCAAACCCGTGATGGAGACAAAGTTAACAAACCATCAAACTGAACAACTTTATCTATGGGACTAATGTCGAAATCGCAAAAAAAATACAGCTGTTGCATACAAAACTGCAAACCTGGTGGACCCAAATATATCCGATCTTTTTCGCGTGTTCGATATCGGCACAGATTATTTAATAGTCACTACCGTATTCCAGTTCTATTGTTCAGTTTGATGGTTCGATCATCTTAAAATCGTCAGAATATTAAGTTGGACCCTGTATACTGTTGAATTTAATGCTGCTATACCTTCGGTGTATTTTCAAAATGTTTCAAGTTGATTTTCTCCTCGCAGGGCCTGGAACAGACAATGGAAGCGATTCCATCTCACACGGAGCTGGATGTGGCTATGGAGAACATTAATGAGACCCTCAACATTCTGAACATGGGAGAATTCCCGCCCTCCGACAAGAGCTATGGGTACGTTAACTATTTTATTAAATCCAAGATTTTTTTTTTTTTGAAACCTATAAGACTAAGTATGCATTAATTGTGTATTTACTATTGTCGTGAGACTCGTTTGATCCATAGAGAAAATAACGCGCTCCCCTGGGGAGAGATGTTGTATCGAACTGTGCACAGATACTCAACTGGGCCTGACGTCATAATAGCGGGAAGTAGCGTATTTAAATGTTAACCCTTCCCCTCACCCGTTTTTCACCCCCTTTGTTGGCGACAACATTTTCTATAGAAACAAGCCGATATGCCATCTCTTCTTACTCTATGGTTTGATCTCACAGACAAACTGCAACATCAAGTTGCTTGGGGTACTGTATTATTTAAATAAATTCTGTCTGTATATAGGGGGTTAGGGTAAACAGTTGCATTACTTTGGGTGATTGTACCCATGATACTGAACAACTTTCCCGAAAAATCCTATAGGAAACTAGCAAAAAAGATTTCGGACTTTCCATACCAAATTCTGATAGAACTTTTGTATAAAAACTGATAATAACAAAACCGCTCCATCTTAAACCTACTTCTACTGGTTTTGTGATGATTCTACTTACCAACCAACCAACCAACCCACCAACCAACCACCAACCTAAATACCTACTTGTAATGTACTCCAATAGATCCGTAAACCTGCACGTTTTGCTATTTGTTTTGCCACGATTGTTAAACTTTTTTTAATTTAGAGTAATCTGTTATTGGCCGTCTGGTAGATGTTTGATTACAAATTTTACAAAGAAATAGTGTGCTTAGAATAATTCTAAGCACACTATTTCTTTGTAAAATTTGTTTTGTAACGCTGTTGATTACTTCAATAAACTTAAAATAAAAAATAAAATAAAAAGTTGAAATTTGTTTTTGCTAATTTCTCTTTGTTCCTTTGGGAAAATTAATAAATAAATAATAATTAAAGTAATTTATTTGCACCACAACTTAAAATCTATTATGTAATTACAATGTAATAGCACAGTGATAACAGCTACGAAGTCGTGGTGGTCTGGTGCCTGCAATAGACAACAAGGTCTGGAAATTACAGTTCACCAGGCCTCCACTCCGGCGACTGGACCAAAATTGTTCACTATCATGAGTACAATCACGCACTAAAGTAATGCAACTGTCACGATAACACTCTGTATTTTTGTTTAAAAATAAACTACCTTTTTGAACGATTCTTTAAAAACCTCACTCCTGGTTGAGACAATTAAGCTATATTAATCACCATTTCCCATACGACGTATTTCGACTCTTTTGTAGCAGACCGACTTAGCTGTTAAAATGATAATGCTGTAAACGATAACCGCGATTAAGTACGTTTCCATACAAATTGACACATAACTTTTTATAACCGCTATTAAAATTCGGACAACACAATTTGATCTCAGCTTAAAACCATACATACTTCGCAAGGAACGCATTTTGACAGCATTAATCTTAATGTAAATACGTCTTCTTCCATAGTCAGTACTCACTGCCATACATAAGCGTAGACACCGATACACCATTGTGTATAGCCATAGACTGGCTAGCCATAATGCATGTTACTAAAACTATATTTCTACCCACAGCGAACTGCAATCGGAGCTGAACTCCGCAGCCGTCGGCCTAAACACCGCCTCGTCCGAAGTAGTGCAATCAGTGGACAGTACAACAGCGCTCGCAGACTCCAGCCACCAGTTCGGGGACGCCTTCAATAGACTGCTGGGGGTCTCCATGGAGATGGCGGGACAGACAGAGGTGAGTGATACGAGTTCTTACATCGCGCTGTTAAGATTCGCCCGCAATCTCTACTATTATAAAACTGTAATTTAAAAAAAGAATTGTTTTGCTTTGTGTGTTTGAACGAGCATCACGCGAAAACTACTGAACCAATTTTGATGAAACTTTTTTTGTTTGATAGCTTATGATCTGACTTAAAATCTGGTGTATAATTTGTGCGGACGAAGTCGCGGGTTAACGCTAGTCACTTATATAGTTGGGAGTAGTTGGTTGAGTTGCGCGTTGGATCATAGCGTTACACGTAGGAATAGCAATTAATAGGGACTTAGGACAATTATTGACACATTAGCAAGCTTCCTTCTTGCTGTTAAGATTCACTCGCACTGTATGGAACGCCATACAATGCGTGGAGGAACGTAGCCTGGTCCTCAATAGGTGCATAGTCGAAGGAGTCACACACAAAAACACAGTCCTTTACAGTACTATAATAGTGTAGATAATTCACGGCTGGCCGACATAGTTCATGCGCTACGCCGCGCTAGTGTGGCGCTAGTGTCGTGCACACAGCCAATAGCAACCCGCACGGGACGCCCGGCAGTCCGTCAGACAAAAAAGTTGCGGATCCGAATTTCAAAGCCCTCTCATAAAAAGTTTTTAATTAATTTGTTTTTTTGTCCACAGGATCGTCAAACTCAATCCCTGATGGTCAGTTCGATGAAGTCGGTGACCGTCAACTCTTCTAAACTACTCGGCACCGCCAAATTCGTCAGCCAGGTTTGTTCCCTCTATAATTTTTTTTATATAATAAGCAGGGAGCGGAATCTCATATCAAAACAATTGAAATGTCATAGAGATGGGACATTATTTTTTATTGTATTTCAACAATGTTCAGAAGAATAAGATGCAAAATTCTTGTTTTTCAGTCAATTTCTTTTGTGTGCAAAATGTACGCGTGTATGTACTCTCTCTTGCCGCGTCAAGTCCTTCTAGGTCAAGTAGCGCATGCCAAGAGAAGTGTCGGGAGACCACGTCTCCGCTTCAAGGACTGCGTAAAGCGAGATATGTCCACGTTCTCAATCGACACCAGCAGCTGGGAGGACCTCGCACAGAATCGCGAATTGTGGAGGAAACATTTAGCGGAGGGAAGAGCTGAGCACGATAGGGCGTGGTTTGCTTCCTTGGCTGAAAAGCGGGAAAGGAGGCATGATCGGATTGCAAACCTAACTGGCACAGCAAACTCGAATTTTACTTGCCGTACATGCGGCCGTACCTGTCGCTCTCGTATCGGGCTTTTTAGTCACGAGCGTAAGTGCCGCCAAGACGCTGCTTAAATCATCTTTTATAGATGGAAAGGCCAAGGATGATGATGATGATGATGATGTACTCTATAATATTATAAATAAAATGTTAAGTAAGTTTTGATATTAAGGCCATATGGTAGGACGAAACACCTTGGAGAATTCTTTTATTTTTCATGTTTCAACTAGATTTATACAATTTACCGAAACCAAAGTCATACCTTAGTATTCTTGGATAGTTTATCTAGTGAAATCATCAATTGAATACACGATTGGAATTACTTCACTCGATAGAAAATCGTCACAGAGATGACGTATTTTCTTGTATTTTAAACATTTTTCTCGTGTTAGAAGAACTTAAAATAGTTTCAGATTTTTGGTATTTATACTCACATATTCACTATTAGTTTATCTAGTGAAATCATAAAAAAAATCTATAAAAAGTACTTTTATTAACTCTTTTTAATCGAAAATACGGCACACGCACGCACTTTTCGAAGGGTTGGGCGATCGCGTTTCTCATAGAAAATATTCGTCTGGACCTATGGCCCCTTAATTCAATGTTTGGTTTTGTTATCAGGACTTAACGCGACCCAATGCCAAGAACCAGCTCGCTGGAGCGGCCCGCGCGGTCACCGAGAGCATCAATAGATTGGTAAGCAATCCATTTGTTATTTATTGTTTATTGGTTTAAACACTTTATTGTACACACAATATTACAGAAATAAAACAGGTCAAGTGCGAGTCGGGCTAGTCGCGCACCGAGGGTTCCGTACCACCCCACCACAGAACACAACATTATTAACTTAGAAAAAAAACTTTTTTTGTCCGGGACCTTTAGCGCAAGACCGACTCACACTTGGCCGGTTTTTAGTATTTGTTGTTATTCTGTAGAGTTTGCTCTATAATCACACTAAGTTTGACGCTTGTATGTATTACCGTTTTTACGATAGAGCGTGAAGAAAAAACGTTGATAAAAATTAGTTTCTTGTTGAGATCCCCCCTTAATTTTTAACTTTTTGACATTTTTATTATTCGTTAACAAATCCGCCGTAATAACGCATAATCGGAGAAAATTTCAACTATCTAGTTATTACGGTTCAGCCCCAAATAGGTAGGACAGACGGACAGATGGACAGACGGACGGACGGACGAACAACGTAGGCTTAGTAATAGGGTCCCGTTTTCACCCTTTGGGTACGGAACCCTAAAAACAATTAAAGTAGACATGTACAAAGGGCGAGCTTATCTCTAAAGAGATTTCTTCCTGCAGACCCGCAACAGAGACAGTTCTGAAGTGTGAAGAGTTTGTTCTTCAATAATATGTCGATTAAGAAAGAGTTGCAGTACTTTCTCTTATCTCTCCTTTGCTATAGCTCAGAAACATCAGTTACTAGAGCGAGAAACATTTATAGGTTTGCGTTGAAAAAGTCTGGTCCAATACATCCACCTAAGTTCACCCACATAAATTCGAAACTGTTTTATTCAAAATAATATGACATGGATAGCTTTCTGACGTCAATTTTAACCACCGCGTCGAAAAGTTTTCCGTTGTAAGGAAGATGCGGCCAGAAACTTTAAAACATATCAATAGAATAGTGTTATAACTAGGGTCCGAAGTGATAATTATACGTTGATAATTATCTTGATAATTATAAAATTATTGAAAAAATTAAAAGCTTGCGCTAGCAATGTTGCCATGTGTGTGTATCCGATCATGATCCGATCACTATTCGCGAAAAAAAGAACTTCACAATCACGAAATAATTTTTCTCACTGTTTTCTGTGGTTTTTCTCAATTATTTGTTATTCTTTGTGATACGAAACGAAAATACCGAAGACTGGTTGGTTTGGATACAAGTGTTTTAAAACAAAAACAGCAATTTTAGCAAAACTAAGAATCAGCTTGGATAAATTATCGGATAATTATCAAAGAAAACAATTATATTGATTATTTCGAACCCTGGTTATAACTGGGATAAATCGGGAGAGTATCAAATCAAACACTTAGGTAATTGCGAACTCACGTTTATTTCAAGTGCGGGTAGGCACGGTAGATCTGTATTATAGCTAGCTATTGCTACGTAATAAACATGGTATAGTGTATAACCTTAGCTAGATACATATTTTTGTATAACCACAACAAATAACAATGTATGAACTCCCACAGGTGGACGTATGCACGGAAGCGGCGCCGGGCCAGAAGGAGTGTTCGGCCGCCATACGAAGCATAGAGAGCACGCGGCCGCTGCTGAACTGTCCCACGCAGCCAGTCTGCGAGCTGGGCTACTTCGCCTGCCTCGACTGCGTGGTCGACCACAGCAAGGGGCTCAGTGAGTCGCTTTGTGTTGCTGAGGGCTCCCATGTAGCTAGGGGCTCAATACATTTTGTTTATAGACCCGCTGATGCTTGATATTACCACTATGTGGCATAAGAGTCACTTCTAAAAAGCGTCCCATATACCTACAACCATTTGTTACCAGTTCGGTCGACGTGTAGTAATGTTACTACATTGTGTAGCACAATGGGGTCTTACTTCCATAGACCCTGCTCTCGACTTCTTCTTTTTCTTCTTCTGATGATGATGTATTGCACTTCTATGGCCGTAGCATCGCAGCGTGATATAGCACTATCGCTCTCTTTCTATTTGCACGCGAACGAACGCCATAAAAAGTGTGATATAGCCTTATCTCACGCATCATACTACGGCCTCGCGTGATATAGCTATGGCGCCTTAGCTCTTTCTATTTGCACGCGAACGAACGAGATAAAAAGCTAAATTATCTAAAATGGGAATGTTTAGAACCTATAAAAGTATTTTATAACAATGGCTTGAAGGCTTTTGTAGGTTATCTGTTGGGTACTTTTTTAATTTAGGCTTTCTTTATTGAGAAATCTTTATTATTGTGACGACGCCACTGAGCTCGAATAACCTTCTTAAGCGTCACATCGCTGTTAAAAACATCGATGAGCTCACAAATGTAAAATCTTTCTTGCATTCTTCAGATCGTCGAAGTAACTAACCCTAGAAATATCAAGAACTTATCTAAAAGTGGTGAAACGGGGCCTAATAATATTGTTTTCACCTCACAAGCTCGGAAAGATTCTGTTTGTCATTCGAAATCTGAGTGCAAAAGTGCATTTTACCCGCTAGCGTGGAAAGAGTTTTTAAAATTAGAATCTTTCTATTCAATAAAGAAAACAGCCTAAACAAGTTTTTTTTTTCATGCTATTTTCGTACTGGCCAGTGCGATTATTCTAAAAATGAGGTTGGCGCATTGACATTTTCCTCGCTGTAGTGAGGTGAAAAGTTGTGTGTTGCGCTCGGCAGCAAAGTTATTTTGCGTCTCGTACCTTTGAAACTCTCGCGACGCTCAGGATTCTATATTTGAACCACTCGCTTCGCTCGTGGTTCAATCCTAGAATCCTTCGCTTGCTCGGGTTTCAATACAAGTACTCGCGCCAAAAAGCAACTTTGCAGCCTTGCATAACAAATAACTATTGTTGCAGGTGACGGTATGTCGGGCATGGCGAACGCGATAAAGAGCTCGGAGCAGGAGCAGTTCGCGCGCTCTGTGGGCGGCGTGGCCGTCGCCGTGCAGGCTTTAGTCGAGTGCACCGCGCAGGCGGCGTACTTGGTGAGTTGACAAATTGTACTATTGAATATTATCCGTTTTTACCCGACTGCGCCAGAAGGAGGGTTATGTTTTTCGAGCGTATGTATGTATGTATGTTTGTATGTCTATTTCTTTGGCACGGCCTACAGCCTAAACGGCTTGATGGATTTTGACGTATGAGGTGTCGTTAGATTCGTAAAAATCATGAGAGTGTCATAGGCCATATTATTTTGTTATGGCGTCTGCGAAATAAAAAAAGGGGGGGAATAAACTTTTTTAGTAAAAAAATACAATATGGGTATCAAATGAAAGCTAATAAATAGAAAATTCCAAACCAAAGGTACGTAGCTACAAACGTTTTATAATTCTTCTTTGTTCCCGTTTGCGATACCTACCTAATAACATTCAAATTATATTTGATTAGTGTTGTTATAGCTGATTAGTGATTATAGAGCTTGTTTTTCTCTTTTCAGTTAATAGTCTTTTTATGCAGTCGGGTTTTTTGTTTTTCGTAATTACACTCGACTTAGACCAAAATGTCTGCTATACCGGAGTGTCCATCGGTCACGTGTGTTGATGATTTTGTGGTGAAGGTTGGAATGACTTGACCCTTGCTTGCAATAGCCCAACCACAAATAATAATCGTTCGCACAGGTGGCAGTATCGGACGAGACGAGCGTGGCGGGTCGGCCGGGGCTGGTGGACCAGGCGCAGTTCGCGCGCGCCGCCGTCGCCATAGAACAGGCCTGCAGGGCTCTCTGCGACTCCTCCAGCAACCAGCAGCAGGTACATTACTATACTGTTTGTTATATCTGCAGTCGCTGTCCCATTGCTGGGCAAACGCCTTCTTCTTTCGTATCAGCATGCCAAAGCCGTGGTGGTCCAGTGGAGAGTAACCTTGCCTGCCGTGCAGGAGGCGATGGTTCGATCCCCGTCCAGGCCGACTCTTATCAACGAGTTTTACGGAATTTATTTACGATTTGTAACACCACTGTCTTTATAGTGAACGAAAACATTGTGAGGAAACCTGCATGCTTCAATTTCGAGGCATGTATTGTACCCACTGTCCATTACAAGTGGCGACGGGCTCACTCCCCGTCACACTGGACAGAGTTTCGGTACTACTAGTGCGTCTAAGATAGCTTGGTTGTTTTTCACAGCCGGTTTTCGAGCTGGTTGAGTCGTCAAAGCTTTATAATACACTAAAAATATACAAGATTAATTAACATTTAACATAAAATTAAAGGGTTTACGGCTTAACACATTCGCGGACAGTGAACGAGACACAATAGAACTTTTATTGTTATCACTGCTATAGCATGTCACTGTCCGCGAATGTGTTAAGGGGCTATAGGTTCAGACGAATATTTTCTATGAGAAACGCGATTGCCCAGACCTCCGAAAAGTGCGGGCACGTGCCGTATTTTCGATTAAAAAGAGTTAACAAAAGTACTTTTTTATAAAAAGAACGAAAATGCGTAATCTTTGTGGCGATTTTCTATCGAGTGAAGTAATTCCAATCGTGTATTCAATTGATGATTTCACTAGATAAACTATCCAAGAATACTGAGGTATGACTTTGGTTTCGGTAAATTGTACAAATCTAGTCGAAACATGAAAAATAAAAGATGCCTCGAAGGTGTTTTGTCCTACCATATAGGGCCTTAAACATTTTCAGAAAGTAAAATAATCGCTCTAAAACAATTTGTCAAAATCACCATATCCTATGTTGTACAAACTATACTAGTGAAACGTGCATGTTCTGAGGTTTTAGAATATCTCTGACTACCTCGTAAAAAAAATATGACAATAGATATTTAGTAAACAATTTTATTTGTATTTTTTAGGGTTCCGTACCCAAAGGGTAAAAACGGGACCCTATTACTAAGCCTACGTTGTCCGTCCGTCCGTCCGTCTGTCCTACCTATTTAGGGCTGTAATTTTTGAACCGTAATAGCCAGATAGCTGAAATTTTCTTAGGAGTGCGATTTTTGAATCTCATTCGCTGAGTTCAGCAGTTGTAAATGTCAAAATAACTTAGGAGATATGCATCTTTCTACTGCTGATTTGACTTTCAAAAATCATACTTCAGGAGTGCGATGGCGCGCCCTGGTCTCTGCCTACCCCACTGGGAAAGAGGCGTGACGTTATATATAGATAGATAGGAGTGCGATTTTTGAAAGTCAAATCAGCAGCAGAAAGATGCGTATCTCCACAGTAATTTTGACATTTTCAACTGCTGAACTCAGCGAATGACTTTCAAAAATCGCACTCCAGATTATGCGTTATTACGGCGGATTTGTTAACAAATAATAAAAATGACAAAAAGTTAAAAATTAAGAGGGGTTCTCAACAAGAAACTAGTTTTTATCAACGTCAAAACCGGCCAAGTGTGAGTCGGTCTCGCGCTAAAGGTCTCGGACAAAAAAAGTTTTTTTTTGTAAGTAATAATAATGTTGTGTTTTGTAGTGGTGCGGTACGGGACCCTCGGTGCGCGAGTAGCCCGACTCGCACTTGACCGCTTTTATTTCTTTTTCTCAAACACTCAACCTCTGAACCCCCACAGGTGTTATCAGCAGCCACAGTGATAGCAAAACACACGAGCGCCCTCTGCAACGCGTGTCGAGTAGCTTCAGGCAAGACAACAGAGCCCCAGGCGAAGAGACACTTCGTGCAGGCCGCCAAGGACGTCGCCAACTCCACCGCCGCCCTCGTGAAGGAGATCAAGGCGCTCGACACCGACTACAGCGAGGTAAAGTACTACGTGATAGGAGTTATACATCGCGCGCTGTTAAGATTCGCTCGCGATCACTTTTACAGGATGTAACAAAACACCCTAGTAATACTTAAAGGGGTGCTTCAGACCATCAATCTGAACAACTTTCACTATGGAGCCAACGTCGAGAAAAAATAAAAAAAAACTGCCGTCCCATACATTTGAGTCGAGACGGTACTGCAGTTTTGTATGAAATAGCGGATTTTTTTTTCGCGATTTCGATGTTGGCTCCATATTGAAAGTTGTTCAGTTTGATGGTCTGAAGCGGGGGTGCTTCAGACCATCAAACTGAACAACTTTCACTATGGAGCAAACATCGAAATAGCATTAAATATTACTAGGGTGTTTTGCAGTGTTGCCAGAAGGTTACTTTTGTAACCTTTTAGGTGATTTTTAGCTCTGTCAGGTTACTTTTAGGTTACACGATTCAAAAGGGTACTTTTAGGTCATTTTTCGGAATTTGTATTATCAATCATATTTTTCCATGAAACAGAATGCTTTTTCATATTTTTGCACTGTTTTATAAAGCAAAAGTGCGTAACAACTCTTAAAAACACATTTTTCTCTATTTTCTCTCTCGCACTAATTTATAGTTAAGTACCAAATCACGAATGACTTAAAATGGTCTAAGTAGTCTCACTTACTCGCTCGATCAATCAATCGGATGAAAATGCAACTTCTACTGATTTTTTTCATTTCTGTAAGTTAATAGAACCAACATCTGTCCATCAACTTTTTATACCTTATTACTGGAAAAAAATATGAAAGGTTACTTTTCACACCAAAAGGTTACGTTTTAATCTAATTCCGGTTACTTTAGACAAGATCCGGCTGGCAACACTGGTGTTTTGTTACACCCTGTATAGCTGGCAGTGGTTGTCAATTCCTCCTTTCTTTCCTAGAATCCTTTCTGTGGAAACTGTTTTCATGTCTTTCGTTAATTTATGACAGAGTTTGACACAGATCGTAGGGGTACGCAGCTAGGTTAAGCTTATAAAAAGACATTGCCCAAAACTGGTAAATTTCGCCTACAAAACTGGTAAATTTGAATTTTATAAGAAACGGGCATTTACCCGCGACTTCGTCCGCATAAATTATATACCTACCAGATTTTAAGTCAGATCATAAGTTATCAAACAAAAAAAGTTTCATCAAAATCGGTTCAGTAGTTTTTGCGTGATACTCGTTCAAACAAACAAACAAACACACAAACAGACAGACAAAAAATCCAAAAATTTGTGATTTGGAATCAGAGACACCTAAAAACCACATCGTAACTTTTTTTTTCGTAAATATCTTCAATGTACTCTGTTACATTTTTATAATAGTTTAGATGCCACGATAGAAAAGGATAATTTCCATTTCGTTGGGAAGCACGATATTCCTCCTATCCTGTGTATAATTTCAGCTATCATACGATTTGTATTTGTTCGTTCATCATACACATTCAACTATAAGGTTGCCTGGTTCAAAGAAGTCATTTTTTTAACCTGGTAACCCTATTGTTACGGCAGACTGAGAAGTGGCAACCCTAGTTTTTCCAGTACCTTAGATCAGTCTCCTTCCGATGGCACCTCATTTACTTCACTAACAGACAAATGGAAAAAGTTATGCCAAAAATCATAATGGAAAAGGTACTTGCGACAAGATTTTTCTAGGCAACTTGGCGCGGTGTTGAATTAACCCCTGTGTAAACATACACTAGAATCACATTTCGTTCGCCTATGAAATAGGTGCATAATTTTACGGTCGGATCTCGGACTATCACCAGCTGCGACACGACCCGAAATGAATACACTTCGTCACGTGGGCAATGTCTTTTACTCAATTTGCTAGAATTGGATAGGCTATCCATCATATTTAAAGTAGTAGGGTCAGAAAAAATACATTCTTGTTTGTTTGTAGAGAAGTTGACAGAACATAAGAAATTTCCTTATTATATTCGGAAACGATGTCATATACAAAATACAAAATATTTATTGAACCAACATGTGATACAGGTTTTAGGACACTTTATGATTAACAAACTTAGATTACCTATACATAGCACATTGTATAGATATAATACATTTAAAGTTTTAAGCTGTGATCCCACACTAGACACAGGGCCTGGTTGGTGAGGATCAACATTAGTAGTAATATGTAACGTTTCCCCGCAGGCCAACCGTGCTCGCTGCGCATCAGCGACAGGTCCGCTGCAGGACGCGGTGCGCAGCCTGTGCCAGTTCGCGGACAGCCCCGAGTTCACCTCCATACCCGCCAAGATATCACCTCAGGCCAGGCACAGCCAGGACGCCATACTGGAGTGCGGCAGGTTCGTGCTTTAGTTCTTACTAGCTTTTACCCGCAACTTCGTCCGCATAAATTATATACCAGATTTTAAGTCAGATGATAAGCTATCAAACAAAAAAAGTTTCATCAAAATCGGTTCAGTAGTTTTTGCGTGATACTCGAACAAACAAACACCCAAACAAACAAACAAAGAAACAGACAGCCAAAAAATCCAAAAATTGGTGATTTGGGATCAGGGACATCTAAAAACCATATCGTAATCTTTTTTTTGTAAATATCTTCAATGTACAGACACATTTCTGTTACAGTTTTATAATAGTTTAGATATGATTTTATACAGTTTATCAAAATTGTCGGGTCCAGCTTAGAATGGACCACCCCATTTATTCCCGTGGATGTCGTATACCTCGCGGCACGAAACTCTAGCAAATGAGTGGATTTTATACGAAAATAGTACATAGAGTCTTGTAGGGTCTATATTAGAATCCATAAATGCTCGCTGCGCTCGCTCGGCTCGTGCGCTGTGGTCGCAACAAACCTAACATGCTCTTCGCTTCGCTCCTCGCTAACCTAACCGACTGAGGTAGATCTGAGGTCTCAAACCGAGTTTTTCAAAGTTATGGATTTTCATTTATAGTTTTTCAAATTATGGTTTTTCATAGCATAGCATATGCTCACGACTATATTCCCCGAGTGGGTAGTCAGAGATATTCTGAAACCTCAGAACATCCACGTTTCACTAGTAGTACCGAAACTCTGTCTAGTGTGACGGGGAGTGAGCCCGTCGCCACTTGTAGTGGACAGTGTGTACAATACATGCCTCGAAATTGAAGCATGCAGGTTTCCTAATTCATAATTCATTTATTCATTGCATTTACACATGTACAGGGTGTAACAAAACACCCTAGTAATACTTAAGGGGGTGCTTCCGACCATCAATCTGAACAACTCTCACTATGGAGCCAAACTCGAGAAAAAATAAAAAAAATCTGCCTTCCTATACATTTGAGTCGAGACGGTACTGCAGTTTTGTATGAAAGAGCGGATTTTTTTTTCGCGATTTCGATGTTGGCTCCATAGTGAAAGTTGTTCAGTTTGATGGTGTGAAGCAGCCCCTTAAGTATTACTAGGGTGTTTTGTTACACTCTGTATACATAGTAATAAAAGGTGTTAGATTAACATAGAAGGTAGGTAATACATGTGCACCCGGTTGGGCACAGCAATGCTTGAGAGAGATCATTATTAATTAATTAATTTTCAACGTTAATTACTAACAAACACAAAATCATTCAATTCTAACATAATAATGGATATTATTTTACTCACGATGTTTTCCTTCACCGAAAAGCCTGGTGTTACAAATCGTACATAAATTCCGATAAACTCATTGGTACGAGTCGGCCTGGACTGGGATCGAACCATCACCTCATGCACGGCAGGCAAGCTTACTCGCCACTGGACCACCGCGGCTTTTTGTGGTTTTTCATTATTATGTCAAATAGTGCTATATATTTTCATATTAAACATTTTAATTGTTATATGAATTAGCGTTATGTCACGCCTGTTATGGATTTTCAAAATAGAATTATTAAAGTTATGGAACATGAACATAAGGGACACCCGTGGCGCGGGCGGATATTAACCTCAAAATCATATGATCAAGCAGGGGTCATTATCACGTAAACGTAATTTTTCTTAGTAACAGACTTAGATCAAAGTGTAACAGATACCAAATGCGTTTTTTTAAGTTTCGCCAACTAATTAAATTTAACCTTATATGTATATGTCGGAGGGAATGATATGAAGTCGTTACAAACGATTAGACTACGTCATTACAGTACTGCTGTACAGTTTGGCGTGGTAATTTTTAAGACACACATGTACCCTTTAAAGAGAATAAATAAATTAAAAAATTAAAAAATTACGAGTGAGACCGCACGTTGTTCATGCGAACACGTGTTCACAGCACGTGCACCGAGCAGTGGGGCGACCTTCCACTTCCCCACCGCTTTACTATAAAAGCGAGCGCTCGGTCTACCTACCTGGCACGCATTCTATTACCGACCGTCTCGGTGCACGGACTGTAGTCTCACTCCACTTTATATTTGGATTATTGTTAATATAAATTTTAACTAATTAATTTGATAATTACTGAAATAAGAATAAAGTATTGCTGATTCAAATATGATTATGAACTGGTTTTAATCATGGATAGACTAAGACCAACCACGACCCCCTGTTATAAAACTACATATAGATACACTTTTTAATGTTACTAATGTTATCCAACAGGAACATAATATCAGGATCCTGTGCCATGCTGGAGTCAGCCAAGGTTCTGATCCTGTCTCCACAGGAGAGGAGCCAGTGGCAGGCGCTCGCAGCGAACAGCAAGACTGTCTCCGACAGTATCAAGGGACTCGTCACCAACATAAGGTTAGCTTAAAATATTACCACCCAGAAAGATACTATTGCCGACTTTTCCGCCTGACCACCACTAGGACGGAACTGCCTCCTTGGTCTAATGGTTAAGAGCATTGGGCTCTCGATACGGAGGTCGTGGATTCGATTCCCATGGGGAGCACCTATTGATATGTCACTTTGTGCGTTTTTCCCCAGTTGGATAGGACATTGCAGGCTGAATCACCTGATTGTCTCAAAAGAAAAATGATTCCGTGGTGTGGATGGCACGTTAAGCCGTTGGTCCCGGCTACTATCTCTGTTGGTAGTAGTCGTTACATAAAAACCACGTCAGAGGCCGTAAGGCGGTCTGAAAAAACTGACACCAGAGCTCTGCCCATACGATAAGAATGAAGAAGACCACTAGGATCATTTACGAGCGTCACTTTGCGGTCGCAGAGGGCCGCGCAACCCACGGCGACCGTAAAGTCGAGCGCGACCCTCTGCGACCCGTGGCGACCGCAAAGTGTATGAGTGCGACTCTCTGCTTCCCACAGCAAGCGCAAAGTGTCGCTCTTCTGTAAGAGCTCTGAGAGGTCATTTTGTTGTATTCAGCGCGCGCTGGAGTTGGCTTACTAATAGCCTTAGAAATAGCGCGCACGAGCAACTTTTGTCTCCGCAACTAACTTTTCCTGCTACTTCAGTTACATTGTGCTGAAAGGACTATAAATAGAATTATAAATTTATAATTTAGAATAAGCTATCCGATGGGGGTGGTCCTGGTGACTAGACTGACAGGTTTCTTATATGATACATAAGAAACCCAACTCTGGCACCAGTCTCCACCCACAGACTATTCTATGTGAAATAGATTATTAAAAATTATGTATATGTACCAAATAGTTTTTGGTGGTGAAAATAAAAACAATTTTATTTATTTATTTATTATTTACTAGCGGCCCGTCCCGGCTTCGCACGGGTGGACGTCTAATCTTTTCTAGCAATAAATATAGCCTATGTTACTCAGGGTGAATGCAGCTTTCTAATGGTGAAAGAATTTTTTAAATCGGCCCAGTACTTTTTGAGCCTATTCATTACAAACATACAAAAATAGGTACAAATCTTTCCTCTTTATAGTATTCGTGTAGATTAATTTGTCTCTCACATCAAGTCTACGGGCTTGTATGAAAGTGCGCGCATGTAACGACGCGACAGACGGGAGACTTTTCATACAAACCCTGTGAGAGACAAATTAGTAGCGGAGACAAACGTTGCTCGTTCGCGCTAAAGATAGGCTACATCAGCCACCTAAGAGCACATCATCGAAGCTCACAAAGTCAACAGCCATAACCAGTCACTGTGGTCGAACACGGCCATGAAGCATCATCATCAATCCTAGGAGGGAAATCCTAGTTTGGGAGCTAGGCACTGTTTTTCAAATTGTAACTTAAGATGCAAATAAAGTTATTTTTATGTGTAGATGTTAACAAAATGTGTCGTTGTGAACAGAGAGAAGGCGCCGGGTCAGCGTGAATGCGCAGCCGCGCTGGACACGCTGAACAAACAGCTGCGCGAGTTAGACCAGGCCGGCATACAGGCCGTCGGCCAGGAGCTGCAGCCCAGGAAGGCCCACACTCTGCAAGGTATGCCCTATCACCGCTCTCAACATTCACTTTATGTTTCTTACGAGCTTTTACCCGCGACTTCGTCCGCATAAATTATATACCAGATTTTAAGTCAGATGTTACGCTACCAAACAAAAAGTTTCATCAAAATCGGTTCAGTAGTTTTTGCGTGATACTCGAACAAACAAACACCCAAACATACAAACAAACAAACAGACAGACAAAAAATCCAAAAATTGGTGATTTAAAATCAGGGACATCTAAAAATTATATCGTAATCTTTTTTTTGTAAATATCTTCAATGTACAGACACACTTCTGTTACAGTTTTATAATAGTTTAGATTGGCTATGTGCACGACACTAGCGCCACACTAGCGCGGCGTACTGACACAACTTTTTCGGACAGCCGTGAAATTATTTACACTATTATAGTACTGTAAAAGCCTGTGTTTGTTAGAGGATTCTGCCAAAACTACTGGACCGATTTGGATAAAACTTTTTATATTTAAAAGCTTATTATTAGTCTTAAAAGCTAGCTTATATTTTATTCCGGTACGATGACGGGAGCGGATGCGGACGAAGCCACGAACAAAATCTAATTTGTATCGGAATTCCCATACAAACGTTTACCTCAGTTTTAACACCTTTGGGGGGTTGAAATACGACAAACCTTTTTTAAGTGAGGATCTAGATGCCAATAGAAACTTCCATGCCAAATTTTAAGTTTGTTGTCTTGACAGTTTTGGAGAGTTCGTGTTAAGTTGGTGTACGGATTTGCATAGATTCAAGCATATTTTCACAGCTTGTCCGACAAAAGTACAAATTTCTACCACCCTAGTCGCTGCTATCGACTTGACAGTTCCCAACACCCACTTCGCACATAACCAATACACTGAGCTCTTAAAAACGTATAATGTTTGTTGAACAGGTTACTCGGAGCAAATAGAGAACAGTGCCACGGAAATGGTGGAGCGAGTCGAACCGCTGCGAGTGGCCGCCGTCAGCGAGGCAGAGAACCTGGGACACGCTGTAGTACAGCTGGTGAGCTTATATAAATCATACACTAGCTAAACTGCCACCGTGGTCTAATGGTTAAGAGCAATGGCTCTCGATACGGAGGTCGTGGGTTCAATTCCCACGGGGGACACCTAGTGATATGTCACTTTGTGCGTTGTTCCCCAGTTGATTAGGACATTGCAGGCTGAATCACCTGATTATCCGAAAAGAAAAATGATTCCGTGCTTCGGATGGCATGTTAAGCCATTGATCACGGTTACTATCTCTGGTGGTAGTAGTCGTTACATAAAAACCACGTCAGAGGCCGTAAGGCGGTCTGAAAAAACTGTGACACCAGGGCTCTGCCCACACGATAAGAAGAAGAAGACTAGCCTAAAGCCCGCAACTTTACTCTGCTTTTGACCTATGGGGTAGCATACAGAAATTTCCAGTAGATTTACATATTAACCAGCTAAGTGTACAAGAAACAGGGCGCTTTTGTTTAAGGGAGGCGGGAGGCCAGATCCAAGAAGGCAACTGCCCTGCTTCTTAGAGATAGCGCACACGAGCAACTTTTGTCTCCGCAACTAATTTATCTCTCACATCAAGTCTTTGGGCTTGTATGAAAGTGCGCGCGTGTAGCGACGCGACTTTTCATACAAACCCTGTCAGATACAAAAGTTGCTCGTGCGCGCTATCTCTTAGGGAGAGCGATGATAGCCCATACGGAAGAGAGCTAACGCCTCAATCATGAGGCCGCGGTTCGATTCCTGGCCTGCACCACTAAGTTCTTTGGAATTTATGTACGGTTGTATTTGTTAATCAATAACTTATATTAGGCTCGGAATCTACCAAAGCAGAGCGGAGATATATCGTGAATATCTCCGTATTAGTTTTAAAGATGTTATAAATACTTTGAGTAAATCTATTTTTGAAAATGACGTCTTTAACTTATTGGCCTGGAGTGCAATTTTTGAATCTCATTCGGTGAGTTCAGAAGTAGAAAATGTCAAAATTACTGTGGAGATACACATCTTTCTACTGCTGATTTGACTTCCAAAAATCGCACTCCTGAAGTATGATTTTTGAAAGTCAAATCAGCAGTAGAAAGATGCGTATCTCCATAGTAATTTCGACATTTTCAACAATCATCATCATTCATTCTATTTTCATTTTCTTTCTTTTTCTTTTTTTTTTTTCATTCTTTTTTTTTTACATTTTTATTTTTCATTTTCAACTGCTGAACTCACCGAATGAGATTCAAAAATCGCATCCCTGTAGAGTGTACCATGATTTTTACTGACATAGCTTTATTAAATCTACTGCTAACTGCTATGCCAAATAAATATTTTTTTTGTATATTTTTTACCTATCTTCATCCCCTACAGGTATCATACGCCGAGCCCCTAGTATCAGGAACCATCGGTGCCGCCTCCAATATAACCGAGTCCAAGACACAAGCAGCCCTGTTAGAGCACGCCAGGACAGTGGTGGAAACCCTCGCGCTGTTGGTGCAGGCTTCAAAGAGTGCTGCCGGCAATCCCAGGGTGAGTGTTTCTATTTTGAGGTGTGGATTATGCAGGACTCATTACTATAGCGCGGTATGACTGGTGTAATAACGATTTACAGACTATAAAAATCAGAACCTTTTTTTTTTATTAAAAAGAAGCCTTTGCCCAGCAATGGGATGAAAGGCTAACTGCTGGGCAAAGGCCTCCCCTTTAATCTTCCAACCATCTCGTCGAATAGCAGTGAAAAGGATGCGAAAACAATTAGCCAATAGCGGCAAGGAATTGAAAGTGGCACATCCTGCTGTGGCTTGGTACAAGAAGTACGTAAGTCGGGTAACTGTAATAATGGACATACGTATTTCTTGTTCCAAGCCACAGCCTACTTGGTTAATACAACATTTTAATGAATTAACGCAAAACTAGAAAGTAGTTTGTTTAGAATCGAGAGCAGAATCGAATTATCATAGTTTCAACATAGGTAATTTTTTTCAAAATAATAAATAATTTGTTTGCAAAATTCATAATTTTCTGAACCCGATGTCAACCCACCGCACGGCACAGTCACCCTACTTACTACCAAAACAAGATTATAAAAATGTATCCATGAGTACGTTAGCGCTTTCATTCATTGCTGAAATGATAACAAATCATTTTGGCCTCAAAATGTAAAATGCGAATAACTTTAAATTTTAACTATAAAAATAATGAAATTATTGTTTCAATCTTAATTATTTTGTTATAAATCAGTTGGGGTGTATGAGGTTTTGCGCTAATTCATTAACACGTTGTATAATTACGCGCGCTAGTAAAATTTTCGCTAGGTAAATCGCTCAGACTTATAAACCTGGTAGCATTAGTGACTAAACTTGTGTCGTTGTCCCCAGGCGGTGAATATGCACGGCGAAGTAGACGCCCAAGTGACCCTAGCACGCGCCGCCCTCACAGAGCTGACCTCCTGCGTGCGGGAGTTGTCCACACAGAGAGGCGCCGTGGGCTCACTGCTGGACTCGCTGACCAGGTCCATCTGCCGGCTCACCGAGCACAGGTATGTCACTACACGTCACAGAGCTGACCTCCTGCGTGCGCGAACTGTCCGAGAGGCGCCGTGGCAGTGTTGCCACCTAACCTCCGGACCAAGTAGCTAAACCGTACCCAAAAAGTGGCTAGATACTGGAAATTTCACTGTCGCTAAAGTGGCTGAACAAAGAAAAGTTTAAAAAAATACATAAATATGCTAAGACGCAGTTTAATTGGATCAATGATGCTGATTTACAATCATTTCTAAACTATTATAAAACTGTAACAGAAGTGTGTCTGTACATTGAAGATATTTACATGGTTTTTAGGCTTCCCTGATTCCAAATCACAATTTTTTGGACTTTTTGTCTGTCTGTTTGTTTGTTTGTTTGTTTGTTTGTTCGTTCGTTTGTTTGTTTGTTTGGGTGTTTCTTTGTTCGAGTATCACGCAAAAACTACTGAACCAATTTTGATGAAACTTTTTTTGTTTGATAGCTTATCATCTGACTTAAAATCTGGTATATAATTTATGCGGACGAAGTCGCGGGTAAAAGCTCGTATTCTATAAAATTCTGCGTTTTTTGAATAGAAATATGGAATTTTGAGTGAGTTATTGTAACCCATTCTATTACTATGTTGATATTTTACAATTCTCATCGTAGAAAATAGCCTTTTGAGTTCTACGTTTAGGTAAACGGAACTCAAAAACAGTAAAAAACGCTCTAAGAACCTGTTAAAATGATTAACTTTAGCTTAATAAATTGGTATTTATTAATAAATATATAAACAAAAAAAGTGGCTAGAATAAGTGGCTAAAACATTTAGCCACCGAATATTTTTTTAGTAGCTGACAAGCTCAAAAATGTTGCTAGATCTAGCTAAGAAGTGTCACTTTAGCGGCAATACTGCGCCGCGGGCTCATATCTGATCTCGCTCGCTAATATTTGATCAGTTATTCGTCAACAGCCTATGCCACAATGCAAACGCGCGTGTGCATCAATACAAACATATCGTCGCTTTTCTTACGAAGTGACCTAGCTGATATTTTTGACGTAACTGCACTAAAAATACTATGATAACGTACAGTCAGCAGCAATAAGTTATATAAACTTTAGTACTACGACGTAGAACAAAACTGTATACAACTTATTGCTGCTGACTGTACTTTCGATCTATCTAATAGACGTTTGGATATCTTCTACCATTTACTAGTTATTTCAGAAATACAATTATTCTTACGAAGTGTCGTATCTGTTTAACCTATTTTTAATGCAATAAATACAAACTTTTTAATAATACAATCTACATTTGCAAAACGGTATTGAATCACAGATTACATCATAAGCATATGCTCACGACTATATTCCCCGAGGGGGTAGTCAGAGATATTCTGAAACCTCAGAATATCCACGAACCACAGAATCACACGGTCACGGTCTTGAATCACAGATTATAAAAGTATTTATTTTATTTTGATAATACTTTATTTGAGCAAGTTGCAGAGCTTTATTTGCTTAAAAAAGTGTAGAGCGCGCAATTGAAAAAAGCTTGTCCCGAACAATGTACTCGATGTCAGTTAGGTCACTTCGTAAGAAAAGCGACGATGTGTGTGCATCGCTACAATCATGCGTTTGAATCGATACAAACGCCTGTTAATTGCTAGTGTAGCGATACAGTCACGCGATGGAAAAACTATAGCTGCAATAAACTAAATTATTAAGAAAAACAAAAAACCCGCCCGCATAAAAAACTATTATTATTAACTGAAAAGAGAAAAACAAGCTCTTATGGTTCGAACAAATATAATTTGAATGCTATGAGGTAGGTATCGCAAACGGGGACAAAGAAGAATTATAAAACATACCTTAGGTACCTTCCTTGGTTTGTCCCCGCCTGCAATACCTACCTAATAGCATTCAAATTATATTTGTTCGAACCAAGTTGTTGTAGTTGATTAGTGATTAGTGAATATAAGAGCTTGTTTTTCTCTTTTCAGTTAATAATAATAGTATTTTATGCAGGCGGGTTTTTTGTTTTTCTTAATAATTTAGTTTATTTCGTACTTGTTAGTCTTGTGTCGAAATGGTAGCATAAAAGTACTATAATATATATATTTTTGGAATCGTCTGTTTACAAGCTTTCATTTGATAACCATATTGTAATTTTTAACAATAAAAAATTTTTATATTCTTTTTTTAATTCGCAACCGCTTTATTAAAATAATATAGCCTATGTCACTTTCACGATTTTTACAAATCTAACGGCACCTTATACGTCAAAATCCATTAAGAAGTTTACGCTGTAGGCCGTGCCAAAGAAATATACATACAAACATACATACATACATACGCTCGAAAAACATAACCCTCCTTCTGGCGCAGTCTGGTAAAAAGTCGTGGTCTGTACAGGGCCAACTTTGACTAGAAAGATAACATTTTGACACTACCACGTGAAAATCTATATTTTGTACTTCTTTTTATGCGATGTGATTCTAATAAAAGGTGGATGTTGTGTGTTTTCGGAATATCTCTGACAATCCCATCGGGGAATATAGTCTTGAATTTATAATGCTTTATGTATTGTAACTTCAAAACTTCGCTGTCAGTATGCATGCAGCCTTAACCTTTATTAGTCATCCGTATTTATATTTAGCGTTTCACTGAACGCTAGTATTTATATCTCTCTTTAAACGTACATTATTGTACTTGCTATTCTGATATTGAGCTTTTACTGTTTCGTTTGTAAATGTTGATCTAGGTTATGATTTATCAGACAAAGAAACATGCATACAAACAGGGTCCAACTTCATATGCTGACGTTTTTTAAGGAAGATAGAGCATCAAAAATGCCAGTTTAAAAGTAGCCGAAATCGACGGGAATGTATGGCAAGATGTATGGACCTAGAGGGAGCAACACAGGTGTGTCAGAACCGCTCAAAATGGAGATCATGGAGATGGAATGGTCTCTGTCTACTCCTCTGGGCGTGAGTTTATGTATGTATGTATGTAGACCATCAAACTGAACAACTTTACGGACGACCCGGTTGGTGTAATGGTTACCACGCCGGACTGCCAAACCAGGGTCCTGGGTTCAAATCCCGGTTCGGTCATGGATGTTATATGTTTGTGCCGTTGTTGTATGGTTTCCATAATAAACAGCCTATTAATAGTGCTTTCTTGGGATCATTACAATGTATGTGCCTGTGAGCGCTATTTATTATTATTATTTTATTTATATTATACGAGCATTTACCCGCAACTTCGTCCGCTTAAATTATATACCAGATTTTAAATCAGATCATAAGCTATCAAACAAAAAAAGTTTCATCAAAATTGGTTCAGTAGTTTTTGCGTGATGCTCGATCAAACAAACAAACAAACATACAAACAAACAGACAGACAAAAAGTAAAAAAATATTTTTTTTTGGAATTAGGGACACCTAAAAACCGTATCGTCTTCGATCAAGTATAGTAGGTAGATTTTGAAACGCCGCTCGAAAAATGGCACCATCAAAGCAATGCACAATCTGGCAGCGTGGCTTGTATCGCTCTCAGTCGCTAATCGACCGTGCCTGCAAAAACAACTCACGAAAAGTGCAAAAAACAAGATGGAGTGTCATACTTTCAGTAAGTATCGCTTTGTAATCACATTATCTTCAATATTTTTTATATATCATGGCATTTAATCGCATTTTTTCTAATATTTTTGTTCATTTACAACCTCGCGGCAAGCACGCAACTATCCCTTTCACTCTCGCTTACGCGAGAATAGTGAGAAAGAACCGAGGATAATGCCTTAGAACGAGGTCGAAGGAGTCGTCATTACTTTTTTTTTTTTCGTTCTTTTTAATGTGTTACATTTTATTGACTTATTTGATTAAATGTTTCGATCATTATTGTTTTCCGCAAAAAGAAACTTAACTCTAATAAATTAATGTTGAAGTTGAAAATATGTATTTATATCTGTATAATGGCCGGTTCACACAGAGGCGGTTTTGCGGGAAAGCGGGCCGGCGGCGGCGGTTTTGCGGAAAGCGAAGGCGTTCCGGAGCCTGCCACACAGGGTCCGCGCGGCGCGGTAGCGGCGCGGAGGCGGCCGGTGTGACATCCAAAGCGGCGGCGGGGCGGCGCCGCTTTTTTTTTAACGGCTCTGGAATCGATGACTGAATTTTTTTGTTTCTCAACCGATTGCTTCCAAAATCGATATCTGGCGGTCCGCGTGGACTCCGAACACGAATCCGATGTCAGATTTGAGAAAAATGGCCGCCATCTTGAACTTTTTTGATTCTCAACCGATTGCTTCCAAAATCGATATCTGGCGGTCCGCGTGGACTCCGAACACGAATCCGAAGTCAGATTTGAGAAAAGTGGCCGCCATCTTGAACTTTTTTGTTTCTCAACCGATTGCTTCCAAAATCGATATCTGGGGGTCCGCGTGGACTCCAAACGCGAATCCGATGTCAGATTTGAGAAAAGTGGCCGCCATCTTGAACTTTTTTGTTACTCAACCGGTTGCTTCCAAAATCGATATCTGGTGGTCTGCGTGGACTCCGAACACGAATCCGATGTCAGATTTGAGAAAAACGGCCGCCATCTTGAACTTTTTTGTTTCTCAACCGATTGCTTTCAAAATCGATATCTGAGGGTCCGCATGGACTCCGAACATGAATCCGATGTTAGATTTGAGAAAAGTGGCTTCCATCTTGAACTTTTTTGTTTCTCAACCGATTACTTCCAAAATCGATATCTGGGGGTCCGCGTGGACTCCGAACACGAATCCGATGTCAGATTTGAGAAAAGTGGCCGCCATCTTGAACTTTTTTGTTTCTCAACCGGTTGGTTCCAAAATCGATATCTGGCGGTCCGCGTGGACTCCGAACACGAATCCGAAGTCAGATTTGAGAAAAGTGGCCGCCATCTTGAACTTTTTTGTTTCTCAACCGGTTGCTTCCAAAATCGATATCTGGGGGTCTGCGTGGACTCCGAACACGAATCCGATGTCAGATTTGAGAAAAACTGCCGCCATCTTGAACTTTTTTGTTTCTCAACCGATTGCTTTCAAAATCGATATCTGAGGGTCCGCATGGACTCCGAACACGAATCCGATGTTAGATTTGAGAAAAGTGGCCGCCATCTTGAACTTTTTTGTTTCTCAACCGATTACTTCCAAAATCGATATCTGGGGGTCCGCGTGGACTCCGAACACGAATCCAATGTCAGATTTGAGAAAAGTGGGCGCCATCTTGAACTTTTTTGTTTCTCAACCGGTTGCTTCCAAAATCGATATCTGGGGGTCTGCGTGGACTCCGAACACGAATCCGAAGTCAGATTTGAGAAAAGTGGCCGCCATCTTGAACTTTTTTGTTTCTCAACCGATTGCTTTCAAAATCGATATCTGGGGGTCCGCGTGGACTCCAAACACGAATCCGATCTCAGATTTTAGGAAAGTGGCCGCCATTTTGAACTTTTTTGTTTCTCAACCGATTGCTTCCAAAATCGATATCTGGGGGTCCGCGTGGACTCCAAACACGAATCCGATGTCAGATTTGAGAAAAGTGGCTGCCATCTTGAACTTTTTTGTTTCTCAACCGATTGCTTCCAAAATCGATATCTGAAGGTCCGCGTGAACTCCAAACACGAATCCGATGTCAGATTTGAGAAAAGTGGGCGCCATCTTGAACTTTTTTGTTTCTCAACCGTTTGCTTCCAAAATCGATACCTGAGGGTCCGCGTGGAATCCGAACACGAATCTGATGTCAGATTTGAGAAGTTATCAGTTAGTCAGTTATTGATTTTGGAAGCAATCGGTTGAGAATCAAAAAAGTTCAAGATGGCGGCCACTGTTCTGAACTCTGACATCGGATTCGTGTTCGGAGTCCAGGTGGAGCCCCAGATATCGATTTTGGAAGCAATCGGTTGAGAAACAAAAAAGTTCAAGATGGCGGCCACTGTTCTCAACTCTGACATCGGATTCGTGTTCGAAGTCCACGCGGACCCCCAGATATCGATTTTGGAAGCAATCGGTTGAGAAACAAAAAAGTTCAAGATGGCGGCCACTGTTCTGAACTCTGACATCGGATTCGTGTTCGGAGTCCAGGTGGAGCCCCAGATATCGATTTTGGAAGCAATCGGTTGAGAAACAAAAAAGTTCAAGATGGCGGCCACTGTTCTCAACTCTGACATCGGATTCGTGTTCGGAGTCCACGCGGACCCCCAGATATCGATTTTGGAAGCCATCGGTTGAGAAACAAAAAAGTTCAAGATGGCGGCCACTGTTCTCAACTCTGACATCGGATTCGTGTTCGGAGTCCACGTGGACCCCCAGATATCGATTTTGGAAGCAATCGGTTGAGAATCAAAAAAGTTCAAGATGGCGGCCATTTTTCTCAAATCTGACATCGGATTCGTGTTTGGAGTCCACGCAGACCCCCAGATATCGATTTTGGAAGCAATCGGTTGAGAAACAAAAAAGTTCAAGATGGCGGCCACTTTTCTCAAATCTGACATCGGATTCGTGTTCGGAGTCCACGCGGACCCCCAGATATCGATTTTGGAAGTAATCGGTTGAGAAACAAAAAAGTTCAAGATGGCGGCCACTTTTCTCAAATCTAACATCGGATTCGTGTTCGGAGTCCATGCGGACCCTCAGATATCGATTTTGAAAGCAATCGGTTGAGAAACAAAAAAGTTCAAGATGGCGGCCACTTTTCTCAAATCTGTCATAGGATTCGTGTTCAGAGTCCACGCGGACCCCCAGATATCGATTTTGGAAGCAATCGGTTGAGAAACAAAAAAGTTCAAGATGGCGGCCACTTTTCTCAAATCTGACTTCGGATTCGTGTTCGGAGTCCACGCGGACCCCCAGATATCGATTTTGGAAGTAATCGGTTGAGAAACAAAAAAGTTCAAGATGGCGGCCACTTTTCTTAAATCTAACATCGGATTCGTGTTCGGAGTCCATGCGGACCCTCAGATATCGATTTTGAAAGCAATCGGTTGAGAAACAAAAAAGTTCAAGATGGCGGCCGTTTTTCTCAAATCTGACATCGGATTCGTGTTCGGAGTCCACGCGGACCCCCAGATATCGATTTTGAAAGCAATCGGTTGAGAAACAAAAAAGTTCAAGATAGCGGCCACTTTTCTCAAATCTGACTTCGGATTCGTGTTCAGAGTCCACGCAGACCCCCAGATATCGATTTTGGAAGCAACCGGTTGAGAAACAAAAAAGTTCAAGATGGCGCCCACTTTTCTCAAATCTGACTTCGGATTCGTGTTCGGAGTCCACGCGGACCCCCAGATATCGATTTTGGAAGTAATCGGTTGAGAAACAAAAAAGTTCAAGATGGCGGCCACTTTTCTCAAATCTAACATCGGATTCGTGTTCGGAGTCCATGCGGACCCTCAGATATCGATTTTGAAAGCAATCGGTTGAGAAACAAAAAAGTTCAAGATGGCGGCAGTTTTTCTCAAATCTGACATCGGATTCGTGTTCGGAGTCCACGCAGACCCCCAGATATCGATTTTGGAAGCAACCGGTTGAGAAACAAAAAAGTTCAAGATGGCGGCCACTTTTCTCAAATCTGACTTCGGATTCGTGTTCGGAGTCCACGCGGACCGCCAGATATCGATTTTGGAACCAACCGGTTGAGAAACAAAAAAGTTCAAGATGGCGGCCACTTTTCTCAAATCTGACATCGGATTCGTGTTCGGAGTCCACGCGGACCCCCAGATATCGATTTTGGAAGTAATCGGTTGAGAAACAAAAAAGTTCAAGATGGAAGCCACTTTTCTCAAATCTAACATCGGATTCGTGTTCGGAGTCCATGCGGACCCTCAGATATCGATTTTGAAAGCAATCGGTTGAGAAACAAAAAAGTTCAAGATGGCGGCCACTTTTCTCAAATCTGACATCGGATTCGTGTTCGGAGTCCACGCGGACCCCCAGATATCGATTTTGGAAGTAATCGGTTGAGAAACAAAAAAGTTCAAGATGGCGGCCATTTTTCTCAAATCTGACATCGGATTCGTGTTTGGAGTCCACGTAGACCCCCAGATATCGATTTTGGAAGCAATCGGTTGAGAAACAAAAAAGTTCAAGATGGCGGCCACTTTTCTCAAATCTGACATCGGATTCGTGTTTGGAGTCCACGTAGACCCCCAGATATCGATTTTGGAAGCAATCGGTTGAGAAACAAAAAAGTTCAAGATGGCGGCCACTTTTCTCAAATCTGACATCGGATTCGTGTTCGGAGTCCACGCGGACCCCCAGATAACGATTTTGGGAGCAATCGGCTAAGAAACAAAAAAGTTCAAGATGGCGGCCACTTTTCTCAAATCTAACATCAGATTTGTGTTTGGAGTCCACGCGGACCCTCAGCTATCGATTTTGGAAGCAACGGTTTAGATAGAAAAAAGTTCGTAACGTTCTATAACAAAAGGAAAATAAAATAATACTAGTGGCACAAAAGGACTAGAATCCAGTGCCGTAAAGCGATTTATTAAAAAAAATCGTTGAAAAATACAAAATGACAGTGCGGTAAATACCGCCTCCGGACCGCGACGCGCCCGCCTCCGCTCTGTGTGACACCTCGCATTGACTACAATGGAATACAGCGGCCGCGGCCGCCTCCGCGCCGCCTCCGGTCCCGCGCCGCCGCCGCCTGTGTTCTGCGCGGTACCGGCCGCACCGCGCCGCTCCTGGCCCGGTTTTCTGTGTGGCAGGGTGCATATAAACTCGTACATTACAACAATCCCGCCTCCGGACCGCCTCCGGAACCGCTTTCTGTGTGAACCGGCCTTAAGTAAGAATTGACGCGGCGCGCCGCAGATTAGGTTTGGTTTAAGCGAGCGCGCATGATGGTTTTCTCGTTTTGTCGCTTTGTCGTGCGTGGAATGCTAGCCCTACTATTTATCTACCCTGTATTTGATCGCAGCCTACAACCGTTCCTTTAATATTTGAGAGTCAAAGCAATATTACTTCAAGTTTACTATTCACCCTAATCAATTGCATAATAAGTACAAAACAAAGGTAGGTACTTAATCAGGTAATCAGGGAAGCACCATAATTCTTCACCCCAAGAAATACAAGGTTTTATAGGGAACGAGCTTTTACCCGCGACTTCGTCCGCATTAATTATATACCAGATTTTAAGTCAGATGATAAGCTATCAAACAAAAAATGTTTCATCAAAATCGGTTCAGTAGTTTTTGCGTGATACTCGAACAAACAAACATTTAAACAAACAAACAAACAAACAAACGAACAAACAAACAAACAAACAAACAAACAAACAGACAGACAAAATTTTTGATTTGGAATCAGCGAAGCCTAAAAACCATATCGTAATCTTTTTTTTGTAAATATCTTCAATGAACAGACACACTTCTGTTACAGTTTTATAATAGTTTAGATAGGGCTAAAGATGCATTCAGTGTCATCCAATATTTTTTCTTTACATAAAATCTTATCACAAAGAATCGCTCTTCTGATGAGATTTGTTTAATGAAATTGTAATTTTATCACGTATTATTAGTTTATTACAAACTAAAAAAAAAAATCTCAGCGACTCCACACCTCCTATAATCCATGTTCCAAGCCACAGTGACAAGCACATGGCGCCAGTGTGACCAGATACAATTTTACGAAAATACCGAGCCACCGAGGAAAACATCATGAGGAAACCTGCATGCTTCAATTTCGATGCATGTACCTGCTGTCCGTTACAAGTGGCGACGGGCTCACTCCCTGTCGCACTGTACAGGGTTTCGGTACTACTAGTGAAACGTGGATGTTCTGATGTTTCAGAATATCTCTGACTACCATCGGGGAATATAGTCGTGAGCATATGCATGCATGCATGCCGAGGCACCTCAAAAATACTGAAATATACCAACTTGCACAGGGAAAATATACCAATAACAATACTGATTTGCAAATCAAGTTTTATTCATTTAACATCACAATAAATGTTAGAATGGATATTTTAACATTATATTCGGTTCGGAGGATTAAAATGACAAAAACGTAGGTACTATAAATTTGGGGATCTTTGCTCCAGAATGAAAATGTGGACTAAATCCGGGATTCCCTGAAAATGTTCACGAGGACGATCGCTACGGTGCTGCTATAACTTTTTATGCAAAATATACCCAAAAATACTGACTTCCGCCACTACATCTACAAAAATACTGATACTCGGAAAAGTCGATAAAATATACCAAAAAAGTATTAAAATACAGAATCTGGTCACACTGCATGGCGCCGCGGCACGGATTACGGCGGCGCACTGCCATTTTGCCGCCATTGGCTATATATCGCCTTACTATTCTAACGCACGTCCAATAAAATGAGCATGTCTCACTCCTGCGTGTGCACGGTTTGGTAAGCAGTTCCAAAATGACGTTACACGCATATCCTTTGTGACGATTTTGTACTTTATTACTTTAACCGTAAAGGTCATTTCAAAATGAATATTTTTTAATAAGTAAAAAGTGAAACAACTGGCTTTCGACGTTATCACTGCGCATTAAGGTCTATGTTAAGATGAAAGGCTGACGAGGTATATACCTGAATAAGTATGAATTGACGCGGCGCCGCAGATTCGGTGTGGTTTTGCATAAGACTGTACGTCTATCCTATATTTGGTCGCAGCGTATCGTAATCTTTTTTTTGTAAATATCTTCAATGTACAGACACACTTCTGTTACAGTTTTATAATAGTTTAGATTAGATAGGGACAAATATCGAAATGAAAATTTAGTCACTAGATAAGATTTCGAAGATCTAAGATTTAATTTTTCGTTATTCTAATTTCACGTGGACAAATGGTAGTTAGATATATTGCTAGTATTCGAGCAAACTATCTACTCCAAAAAAAGGTCGTGGATATATTAACGTATTTTCTGTCAATATAAAAACGTATCAGTCTTAATCAAACTTCTATAAATAGAGTACAGGTTGAAATTAGATCATCATTATGGATAGAGTCAAGTATTCTGGAGATGAGCCAAGTGCACTACATTCTATATACGTGGGATATACAGGATCTGGAGTCAGGGTCATCGCCTTGAGATACATGCGAACCCTACACCTTTCGAGGTTACAATTGTAACAAAGTTGACTTCTAGCATTTTAAGGGTTTCAGGATGGTATTAGCCATAGAGAAAATAACGCGCTCCCCTGGGGTAGAGATGTTGTATCGAACTGTGCACAGATACTCAACTGGGCCTGACGTCACAATAGCGGGAAGTAGCGTATTTAAATGTTAACCCTTCCCCTCACCCGTTTTTCACCCCCTTTGTTGGCGACATTTTCTATAGAAACAAGCCGATATGCCATCTCTTCTTACTCTATGGTATTAGCACAGCCCGGACACTGCATACAAAAATTTGAAATTGACATAACGTCACCACATGCAAAACCAAAGAAATTGAACCTTAAGTCTTCTTCGTAGAACCAGAGCGCGGTAACCAGAGGGCGATAGAGGGGGTGAGGTAAAAAGTACAAATACCAAATTTTATTCTCCAACAAAAAAAATTTTAACTAAATATTAATGTGACAAAGCGTTTAAACGAGAAAAACGTCATGCGCGCGCTCTTTCTGGCTTACGTAAAATAATAAAGATTGGAGGCACATGTCGATTTTTATCGTTTTCTCGGGGGTGGCATGCGAGGCCTACAGGTAGCATGACACGCACGACAAAGCAAGAAAACTGTCATGAGCGCTCTCTTTCGCATATGCACAGAATCAAAGACAGAGGAACCTCTATATTTTTGTCGTTTTCTCGGCGTTGGCATGCTAAGCCCTCGGTGTATATCGTTCCGAAAGTGAAAGCATGAAAACTAAAACTAGTAGCAGCATAAACTCAACATGTTAACGATCCCACGTCACAATCGATGTAACATCGCGAAATATCGATTCATCAGAAAACGTAATCGATGACTATAGAATCGATATCTCGATGCAGTCTCGGCACAGACTCATTTGTTTACAGTTTATTTACGTAACGCGTCGCGTCGCGTTCAGACTGAAGTCTCTGACTCGTAAGTTAACGTGGAAAAATACGTTTTGTTTGTGGAAATATACGATTTGTGGTTTGTGTATGTGTATAAGTTACACAGGGTGTAAGTCAGGGTTCTAAATTGTCAAGATAAATATTTTCTTTATCATGATAATTATCGGGTAATTAAGTATCAGATAATTATCCAAGCTGATTTCTTGTTTTGAGTTTAATTTCGAACTAAAAGTTCTCTAATTGCTGTTTTTGGTATAATGCACTTGTATCCAGACCAAACAGAACCTAGCCTTTGGCATTTTCATTTCGGATCACAATGAATAACTAAAGAAAAAATTTAAATCTACACTAATATTATAAAGAGGAAAGATTTGTACCTATTTTTGTATGTTTGTATGTTTGTAATGAATAGGCTCAAAAAGTACTGGGCCGATTTAAAAAATTCTTTCACCATTAGAAAGCTGCATTCACCCTGAGTAACATAGGCTATATTTATTGCTAGAAAAGTTTAGACGTCCACCCGTGCGAAGCCGGGACGGGCCGCTAGTCTAATATAAACCGAAATAATTGAGAAAAAAAACAACAGAAAACAGTGAGAAATTATTTTTTGTGTTTGTGAGCTTCTTTTTTCTTGTGTTCTGATCAGATACACATGGCGTGACATTGCTAGCGCAGGCTTTTTGTCTTTCCAATTACTTTTATAATTGGGTATTTGACTACATTCAATATATTTTATTTTTATCTACTCAATAAAAAAAGGGTTAGAAAATAACGCTAAACTCCCATTTTCATTGAGTTTTTAGCTTGAATACTATTTTTAATAACAAGATAAACTATAAAAAGTAATGAAAATGTTGATGACGTCACAACTCAATATTTAGTACAAATCTTCATACAAAGCGCATGTTTTGACGTCCGATAAAGAGTAGCTGATTTGACTAGTTGTCAAGAAGCCAATTATCATGATAATTATTGTGATAATTCATGATTAGGTTTATTAAAATCTTTGTAATTATAATTAATTATAGTGTAACAAATAGTTTTACTTACAAATGGTACTATGCCGCAGTTCTACTCTGTAATGTGCTAAATGTATTGGTATTCCACACACTGTGTCTATCGTGGAAACCCATGTCAATCTTGTTTGAAGTGTCTTTGAAATGTATACAAATTACAGATTTTCTGTTATAGGTACCTAACTATTACTTTCTTTTTATTGTTTTTGTGTACATTTAAATAAACAATTTTATTTTATTTTATTAATTATTAATAAAGTATTGGTAATTAACATGTTATTGCCACGTTATATCCCATCCAGTCAGACAGTCTCCGTGGTCTAATGGTTCAAAGCATTGGGCTCTCGACACGGACGTCGTGGGTTCGATTCCCACGGGGGACACCTAGGTGATATGTCACTTTGTGCGTTTTTCCCCAGTTGGTTAGGACATTGCAGGCTGAATCACCTGATTGACAGAAAAGATCGATGATTCCTTGTTTCGGATGTCACGTTAAGCCGTTGGTCCCGGCTACTATCTCTGGTGGTAGTAGTCGTTACATAAAAACCACGTCAGATGCCGTAAGGGGGTCTGAAAAACTCTGAAACCATCGCTCTGCCCACACGATAAGAAGACCCCATGAAGTGCCGATTTTGTATAATTTCAAATATATTGTTTGTTTCAGAATGTCATTGATCGGGTCGTACGATGAGGCGGATTCTTACGTGGACTATCAGACCAGGATGGTGGGGGCCGCCAAGGAGATCGCGCGTCTCTCCACCGACATGGTAAGTTGCTTTCATACATACATACAGGATAAATTTTAAGTAAGTGCGGAAACTTGGACTATGCATTCTAATCGTCAAACTGAACAACTTTCCTTGTAGGGCCAACTTCGAAAACTCGAAAAATTAATCAGCTGTTCCATATAAAACAGCAGTAACTACCGCTACTCGACTGAAATATATGAAACAACATTGACGCTTTTCGCATCGGATAAGTTTGCACATTTTTTGGCTGACTTGTTCAATTTATAAGTAACGAGCTTTTACCCGCGAGTTCGTCCGCATAAATTATATACCAGATTTTAAGTCAGATGATAAGCTATCAAACAAAAAAAAATCATCAAAATCGGTTCAGTAGTTTTTGTATATAAACATAGCCTATGTTACTCAGGGTGAATGTAGCTTTCTAATGGTGAAAGAATTTTTGAAATCGGCACAGTAGTTTTTGAGTTTATTCATTACAAACATACACACAAAAATACAAATCTTTCCTCTTTATAATATTAGTGTAGATGAATCAGAACTTTCGTTTTAGAATATTCCACTAACTTGTTTTAAATAATTAGAACCCAGCGCACTGACTTGTAGTTTTTTTGGAAAACAAGACTGTTTCTTCTTCGTTTACCTCTTTTTGATATTAACAGCTATGGAAACTGAATTTTGAGGTCCTGGTTTGAATCCGCATGAATGACGTGCCATGTACACACGGCGACACGTCAAGCTATACAAAACCAACATAAGCTGGCAGCGCGACGTTAACGCTACTTGCCCTACGCGCGGCCAGCTTATTTTAGTTTTGTCTAACTTCATGTGTCGCCGTGGGTACCAATCAGTTTTTAACTTACGTACGTAATACCTACTGCTCTCAAACGGTGAACGAACACATCGTGAGGAATCGGATTTTCTTCTTCAGTCTTTGACGGCCCGGTAGCACAGTCGGTAGCGAACCTGCCTGCTGTGCCGAGGGTCGCGGGTTCGAATCCCGTAAGGGACAAATATTTGTATGATGAATATGAATATTTGTACCCGAGTCATGGATGTTTGTATCTATATATGTATTGTATATCGTTGTCTAGGCATCATAATACAAGTCCAGGCTAGATTCTGGTACTTTAAATGTGACTAGATAATTTGTGTGACACTGTCCAAGATATTTATTTATTATTATTATTAGTGTATGCAGGTTATACGCTGAAGAAAAAAATTGTGATGCGTACCGTATAGTCTACCGCACCGCATTGTGCACGCGCGGTACTACACTAACCTACATACATCCTTCCTGAGGGTAAGCCAGTGCCTGCAGTGGGACGTATATAGGCTGATAATGATGGTGAATATGAATGTAGATTGATATAATATGATGTTTTCCTCATCACAGACGGCTAAGTCAGCGACGGACGCGAGTCGGCTGGTGCAGCTCGGCAGTGAGACCTGCCAGAAGTATGAACAGCTCGCGCAGGACAGCGTAGGCGCTTGCGCTACCATACCCAACGCTGACGTGGCCAACAGGTAAATGTTATACTTATGATGATTATTTCTCTTGCGCGATGTATGTCTTGCATTCCATTGTGAACCTTATGTGTAGCAGGCTTAGACAATTTATATACAGACGAGTTACGCGTGTCATCTAAGCAGGGGCTTCTATCCATTTTTTCCGGGGGGCGAGGTAACATGAAATCCGCAACTTTAGATTTTATTCCCCATAAGTTTTAATTCTAATTTTGAATGTTAAAAATCATGAAAATTTGTCTCGTGTGAACCCCAAACGTTGTAAGTTCAAAATTATGGTTTCGCTATTATAGGCTGTCTCGTTTAGTGATAAGGTATAAAATTGGGTGTAAATGCACAAGATCAATTGTTATACCGTGGCAGAGGGGAAATGCTACCGCAAGGCGAGTCCCTATATAAATTGTCTAAGGTAACAGGTTACGAGAATTCTTGGTTAAAATTGCCTTTGTTGTGAACATTTGTGAATAACAGAGCCCAATGTCTTTGTGTTCCCGGCAGGATTCGTCTGGCAGTAGTGGAGCTCGGCGAAGGAGTCGCGGAGTTGATAAAGGCGGGCGGAGACTGTCGACTCGCAGCCTCGCCGGCCAACCAGCGACACGTGGCCGACAGCGGCAGGGTTGTCAACGAGAAGGTAAGCTGGTGTTCTGGTGTATCAATCCTGTTCTCAGACGGTAGGGTGTCGTTTTTCAGCTTATGGGGTGCTGTTGCTCCTTCGACTACAAGGTGTTGCCGTTGTTCCTTATGCAGGCACTACACTACAGGGTGTTAGGGTAAACAGTTGCATTACTTTAAGGGGCTATGTGAAAAAAATAGGATTCTTCAAAGCTTCATATATCATGAAGTACTAACAGTAGGAGTATGATTTTCGGATATGTGTAAATTGAACATGTAATTGAAGTTTTGATTAGAGCCAAAACACGATTAATCAAGACACATTTTCTCGATAGAAATCAAGCCAAAGTAGCCTCCGTTTTTATCTATAAACGCTTGGAACTGCTAAACGGTGAATAATAGAAACACAAGACTTGATGTAAAAAAAAAAGATATTGATATTTTCTAAATTTTGATTAGAGCAGAATTGAACTTACATAAATAGTACAATCACAATTAAATAAAGTTTGATTTGGCGCTCGATTCGTTTCAGGCGCGCGCGGCGCCCCATCTCTTTCTCTCGCATCAGGCCGTAATATAAGCTATCCCACGCCTGTTTCGCTTAAATAATTTTTCGACATAGGCCCTTAAGGGGTGATTGTACCCATGATACTGAACAACTTTCCCTAAGAAACTTATCCGCAAAAATAATTTTCGACTTTCTATACTAAATGCAATCAGCTGATGGAACGTTTGTATGAAAAGACGATATTTTTTTCCGAATTTGCTATTAGTTTCTTTGGGAAAGTTGTTCAGTATCATGGGATTGACAATCACCCTTTAAAGTTGTGCAACTGTTTACCCTAACACCCTGTATATTCTCGCCGAGAACAGACGAGAAAAGCCGAGAATGAGAGTGTGGATGCACTTCATTGTTCTCGTGGCGTTGTGAGCCGTAATTATTTTCCATAGTGCCTGCTTTACACTAGGGTGTTGTGTCTCAGACTTAGCCCATCTTGTCATTCTGCTCTCATTCGTCGAACAGTGCACTAGTGTGCATTGCTTTACTAAATTTATTCTCTAACTCCAATTTGCATGGTGTTAGTGTAAGTGTTAGTGTAAAGAACACCGAAACAACGGTGTGAAACTCGTCAGAGTTGAGTTGAGTTGAGTTGAGTTGTCGCCCTGGTGTCAACCAGGGCTCTGCCCACACAATAAGAAGAAGTGTAAAGAACAAACTCTACAACATCACATCTTTGAAACAAAATATAAAAAAATTATAAACAATGCGAAAATGTATGATTATAAACAATCACAAGCAATGTGTTGAAAACAGCGTGAGCGTTAGTCATTACAGTCTCGGCTCATTTACAGCCCTCGCCTACTGCTCGTACTGACCAACGAACGTCGAATGTAATGAGGAACTTGGCTCACTAGTATGTGATTGCACTATAATGTATCGCAGGTGGTGTCGGTGCTGGGCGCGCTGCAGGCGGGGTCGCGCGGCACGCAGGCGTGCATCGACGCGGCCGCCACTATAGCTGCTATCATTGGAGACCTGGACACCACCATACTGTTCGCCAGCGCTGGTATGCACTCACTATAACCATAGAGTAAATAAATTATACACAACAGAGGATCAATGCCCATACTAAGAAAGTTGACACCTTATTATATGAAAATTCGCGCAAGTACAGCGCCGGTGGTGAGTAACCGGTACTACAGCAATGTTTAATTACGTAAAATAAGTGTTAAACACATTTGTTATTAAAATTTTTAAGAAAATTAATTTATATAATTTATTTCCGTGGAACAAAACTCAAATAATAGTGATCTAATAACGTTTAATTAAGATTTATCTCTCGTTCAGGCCAGTAGCGACATCCGAGCGAGTCAGAGATATTCTGAAACTTCAGAACATCCACGTTTCACTAGTAGTACCGAAACTCTGTCCATTCTCATGTCTCTGTTTTTCATTTTTGTATTATATTATTAATATTATTTATTTAACAAAACAAATGTATTACATTGTATTATCTCCAACAGGCACGCTCCACTCAGAGAAAGAAACGGACACATTCTCAGACCATCGTGAGCACATCCTGAAGACGGCGAAGAGTTTAGTGGAAGACACAAAGACTCTAGTAGGAGGGGCGGCAGGGACCCAAGAACAACTGGCTACTGCTGCTCAGAGCGCTGTCAACACTATAGGTGAGCTTGTGATATACTTGTGAACTAAAAGTCATTGGTTGACTTTCAACTCTGAGTCGTCTTTTACAACACCCACGGGAGGAATGAGATGGTCAATCAATCAATCATCTATACTTTATTTAACACCAAAACATTAACAGTAAAATAAGTACATAGATAATATCTTAACATTGGACATGGTCCCTTTTATGCCATACGGTTTTTTACAACATACATACATACATATGCTCTCGCCTATGTCCCACTACTGGGGTAGGCAGAGACAACAGATCGCCACATGCTACGATTCTGACACACATCTCTCGCCTCCTCAACATCCATAAGTCTCTTCATACAAGCTCGTCGGTTCCGGGTACATTTTATTTGGCCCTTCTTCAGTACGCATCCGATTTGGTCAGCGTACGTGCGCCTAGGGCGACCCCTTTCAACCATTCCATTCACACTTGCCATACGTCAATCTACTTTCACACATTCTTTCTACATGGCCAAACCACCTCAACATGCCTTTTCCAATCCTGGTCACTACATCTTTTTACAACATAATTTTTATAATGCATTTTGTTTCTTCCTAAAAAGTATATTGATGATCATCCTATACAGGGTGTTAGGGTAAACAGTTGCATTACTTTAAGGGGTGATTGTACACATGATATTGAACAACTTTTCTTAAGAAACTTAAAGGAAATTGGTAAAAAAATGTTGGTCTTCCCATACTAAATGCAATCAGCTGATCGAACTTTTGTATGAGAAGTCAAATATTTTATTCCGGCGATGTGTTTCCCAGGGAAAGTTGTTCAGTATCATGGGTACAATCACCTCTTAAAGTAATGCAACTGTTTACCAAAACATCTGTTATAAATGTGAGATGGATGTGTGCAATCTTGTTATTAATCAAATACAAATAAACTTTTTAGCCTAAATTACCATATTCGGACCCATGTATATCAATGCAACGAAATTTATCAAGCTATGTTGAACTATGTTTAAACTAGATGTTAAACATGCACACCAACCCTACAGGAGATTGAGTGAAAGCATTTCGTTACCAATGAGAACCTACAGACTAAAATTACTTTGATATTGTCGACAGTACAACTATGTGAAGTAGTGAAGCTCGGCGCGATGTCGCTCGGGAGCGGCAACCCCGAGCCGCAAGTGCTGCTGCTGCACGCCGCGCGGGACGTGGCGGCGGCGCTGCGCGACCTCGCCGCCGCGACCACCGCCGCGAGCGGCAAACACGTCGCCCATCCCGACATGCAGCGGCTTAAACATGCTGCTAAGGTTAGTGGGATTGGGGGAGTTGGAATTGATTCGTTTTGATTGAGTGGAAAAGTGACACAATTCAGGCTCGAATTTATTGATTTTACATGTATGCGATGTTAGCTTAATCAAATTAAAGGTTTGAAAAGGTCGGGCGGCGAGCGGGATTCGAACCCATGACCTGCCTATCTGGGGCATGCAACAAACACAAGGGCATGGGCAAGGGCATACAGGGTTAATACTGTAATATCTGGTGTCTTCAATAAAATCCTGTTTACTTATACACTTGTTTTATTATAAAGTTAATTATATCTTCTTTACAAAATGCACACCGCATGCCGGGGTCCCAGAGAGAAGAGAGAGCAACCAGAGAGACTTTTGACATCTACTTTTTATTTTTTAAATTTAGACACGTTTCGTTCTATGAATACTACAAATACAAACATAATAAAACTAATAATTACCTTACAGAACCAGTTTATGGTCTCCATCACCATAAAGTTTACTTGTATGTTTATTTGGAGAAAATTTACATAATATTATTAATTCTTTTTCTGGAACGACACTTTTTCAAGGACACAAATAGTTAGAAAAATAGATAGTATGAACGTTTACTTTTTTTTTAAATCCAAAGGCAAAAGCCTTTGGATTTAAAAAAAAAGTAAACGAAAACCTACAAATCAAGCGTCAATAAATTATGTTTTCAAATTCTGTGAAAAATCAGTATTCAATAAGTACTGAAGAGATTTCTCAGTTGTGTCGCTTTTCTATTCAAATCATTTAATGTATTTTTTCCAGAAATATGTGTGCGAAAATACACTGATATAGTAAATAAAATATAGTAAACGCTGTTTATTATGACCATTTATTGTTTTTTGGGGGATATTTTAACGTTATTTGTGTTTTGTTTCGTCTTATGTCAATGTTTAGTAATTATAATAAAATGTGTTTAGTAATAACAAACCTTGCTTCTTCTCCTAAAATCAATACAAAACATGTTATTAATCTAATAATTATGAATAGCATTGCACTTTGATGCCTGAAAAAAGTAATATCTACATTATGTCAGGCACAGAATAATTTTTCGCTTATCAAATACTAAGCTAAACACATTTTATTTGACTCGGGGAAATTTTCAAAATATATTTGTAAAGAAATGTCAATATTGGACTTCGACGACTAATAGTCGATGTTTCCGATAGCGGCTGTCCGACAACACGAAGCGATGGAGCCTCCCCGCCAAAACGACCAAAACGAACTTACGCCAAAAACGACTTTCCATCAACCTCCCTAAAGACTACAATTCCTGTGACTCTGAAACTGATATCTTCCAATCCGACCAAGAAGAAGAATTAATTAAACTGTTAGACTATTCTAGTCAAGATGACGATGTATCCCCTTCTATATTCCATGATAATTGCGAAGAAATAATTACTTATATCGAAAATCTCATGAAGAATCCTAAAATATACGTCAAAGATGATGATTTGAATGATAGATACAATTTAGCAGCTAAGAACAGCTTAGTTGACATGGATTGGAGAGTCCTTAAGTATGGAGAGAATATACTATTAGGTGAAGTTAAGAAACTGGTCGATTTGTTCCTAGAATTACATGATAAGTTTGAGAGTGTTAGGAAGAGAGATAAGTTGCAAAGATTGAGAGCAAGTTCCGCTTTAGATAATGAAATGAAACGATTGTCTCAAGTTATAGAAGACTTGGACTCTGAAATAGAACCCGACGAAGCGAAGAAACCTAAATTAGAAGAACCACCTAAGTTGAGAAGTCCTGTCTTTACACTTAAAAAGGTTAAACCAGTCAATTTAGTTACTAACTTCGACGCTAAATCACCAGAAATTAAAAGTCCTGAAGAAAAACATAAAGATGAATCCACAGAAATCGTTATTACAAACGAAGTTGTGGTGAAAGATGTTAAGAATGAATTCTGGAAATTGTTCAAAGATGACTCTGAATGGTGGAAGGCGTTAGCTAAGAGAAATATTAAGAAAATGGAAGAGACTAGACGAGAGTTGGACCGATTCAGCGGCCACGAACTAGTCTTAGGCGAGTATGAAATATCCAAATACAAGAGAGAAAAAGAAACGTTACAATCTTTCATAGATGAAGTTGATAAATCTAAAGCTGTAAACAAAGATTTGGAATACGATAAGAAATATGAGGACATGGTTCTTAAACTCATTGAGTTCGCTAAAAAAGATTTCATTTATAAAGGTTTCGATCCTCTAATAGAACAACTTAAAGCTCTCTCTAACATACAAATCGAAAATCGTAAGAAAAAAGTAGTAAATATCCAAGATATCATAAACATATACACTCAAATAGATATATCTAAATATACCTATGAAGAACTGTGCTTATTAGAAAAGTATTACAAAGAGATTATAAGAAAATACAAGAGCGATTCGAACAGAATGGTAAGAGAGAAAGAAAATATAGAACCCAGAGAGGAAAGATCTCCAAGCTTGACCAGAGATGAAACTCAATCAGCTCCGCCTTCCTACAATAGAAACGTTATACTAAACATACATTCGAAACAGAATCTCACTAAAAACATTAACCACTCAACTGTTACCCTAAACGGTGATACTAGAAAATCTAAAAGAAACTCTCAAACTGAAATATTCGATCTAACCAGAACATATCCGTTAGAATACTATGCGAACAATTGGTGGACAATTTATGAAGATATTTTACAAAATCGCGAAGAGCAATTCGGTTCCATAGATAATTGGTGGAATTTCTATGAAGCCATATTAAATAAAAAAGAAACTACAGATGAGGAATTGAAAAGAATCAGAGCAGTAGTTGAATATAGAAATAGAATGTATAAAAGACCTAATAGTCGGTTGGAGGAACAAATGAAAATGTTGGACGAAATAAGGAATGATAAGTTTCACGAAACTGAAGACGTCTCAACGGCCAACAATCAATCGGTCAGAATTTTTCGATGTTTAGGTCCGTTTACTGGTAGACAATTTGGCAGATTTTAGCTTATTCTAAGAAATTTTTGATTTATGTGTTTATACAAATTTACCTCTTTAGGAGATCAGATACAAAACTAGTTACCAGAACTTTGGGTTCTATTTTTCAAAGCTTTAAAAATCAGTTTGCCTTAGCATACAATAAACAAACTACGCAAACGTAATAATTATAAGAAGCTTTTCTATAAAATGATGTAGCATTCTTACATACATACTCTATTTGACTTTTATTTATATCTGTTTTATTATTAGTAATAATGATGCCATCAACATAAAATTCATTTTACTTACTGCCTTTTCCCCATTTACTTCTGCTTTGACATCCACCATTTAATATAAAAAAATGGAACCCTTTATTTTAAAATTTTAATACAATGTTCATCTGCCACAATGACTGCCAGTAGAATGGTACCTCTATACATTAACCGGCCAAAGAATAACGCCATACAAAAGCACGCAGGAGCATGGTGTTCTGGACTTATGGTACATCGGTCATTGTTGTCGTTCTCTCTCTTTTTGACGTGTCTATAGCATAATGGCTTCTATAAAATTATCACTTGCTGAAATGACGTATGAAAAACAATTTTGTGCGTTTTTTGTTTTTCTTTAATGAATTTTGAACTGAAACAATAAAATAAAAAAATAAAAAAATATCTTGGACAATGTCACACAAATTATCTAGTCACATTTAAAGTACCAGAATCTAGCCAATAATAATTGTTGATTGTACTGAGGCTACTGATTAGGTTTACCAATTTTTCCTTTCGGTATCTTTTATTTTTTATTATGCTTCTGAAATTTAATTTATGCTCTCAATCATTAATACATTTTTATATTAGAAAAAAATCGACAGTTTCAACTTAGGACATTCACAAAAACACTTGAAAAATTGAGTGCTACAAGGTAACATTCTTGGTAAACATTTATTAATAATTGTCATTTCTAACTTAACTGTTGAATCTTTATCCCTTCTATCAAAATAAGTTTTTACATACGTCAGAAAGTAACAAAACATTTAATTATATACTTATGCTATAGACATTTCTTTGAATCATAATTTCTTCCAGTCATCTCTCCGTCGTTCCTTGCGTCATTATGATAGAAATGTGTTTAGCCGATCTGTGTTGTGTTCTGTCTAGTGCTGTCCTAGTGTGGCATGACCCTTATTGAGCTAAAACTTAAGGTCTTCGCAGACGGGGATAGTAGCTACTATATCTTCAACTATTAATAAATATTTTCTTGTTGTTGCTTTGTAATATAATTGTTTATGATTACGCAACGTTTTTACGATCATAGTAGCTTCTCCATTTGATACAGCTACGTATAAATTCGATGCAGAAATAAACGGTGATAAATATTGAAAAAAAAATTGTGTACAACGCATTCAATGAACTCCGAAATGATCCCTAAAATAGTGTGATATAGTGGCTGCTATTGTACTATTTGTTTACTGGTTTCCGTCTGTGATCCCTTAGTTACCTTTCACGATCAACGAAGCTCTTTTATTTTGGTTTTTCTTTACTATAAATAAAAGATATATCCAATGTAAATTGATCTCGTTCTTCGATTGCATTGAATATTAATATGTTTAGTAAAAAAAAACAATTATAATATGAGCTGTTTAAAACCTTATAGGAATGCAAATGTTAATGTGATATTGTACTTTTATCCGTTCACTATTGGCTATGTGCGAAGTGGGTAATGGAAACTGTCAAATCGATCGCAGCGCCCGGGTGGCAGAAATTTGTACTCTTTCCGGACAAGCTGTGAAAATATGCTTGAATCTATGCAAATTCACACACTAACTTAACAAGAAATCTTCAAAACTGTCAAGACTACTAACTTAAAATTTGGCATGCAAGTTTCTATTGGCATCTAGATGCCCACTTAAAAATGGTTTATCGCATTTCAACCCTCAAAGGTGTGAAAAGCCTCACTTTTGGTATAGGTTCGAATAGAAATTCCGATACAAATTCGATGTTTTCCGTGGCTTCGTCCGCATCCGCTCTCCTGGATAAAATATACGCCTGTTTTTAAGACTAATAGCTGCTGCTGCCTGCTTTTAAATTAAACAAGTTTTATCAAAATCAGTCCAGTAGTTTTGGTAAAATCCTCGAACAAACACATCGGCTGTCCGAAAAAGTCCTGGCAGTACGCCGTGCTAGTGTGGCGCTAGTGTCGTGCACATAGCCAATATTTTCCTCAGCTTTATTTTACTGCTGATAAAGTTCAATATCACATTATCATTAGTTTTCTATAAGGTTTCAGTGAAAATAATCTTAGCTAAACACGTTTCCAAGCGATTCATTCTCATGGTGCAAATGTCATCTGAAGTCCATTTCACAAAGGAAGGTGTTGCAAGGAATTTCCACACTTATTCAGTTGGCATAAGAGTTAGAAGCCTTCCTATGTGAAATAAAGTCTAATAGTGATTAACTATAAACCACAAGCTTTCATTATAGTGTCAGCACTGCTTTGGAAGTCCAATATTGACAGACATTTTAGCTTTTTTTTTTCTTTATTATTTATTACTTTTTTGTGAGACCGTTTTAAAATGGATTGTGAAGTTGATTTTGCGATTTTTGAACATAATACTTTATGGATTAAAGGTTTTCGAAACAAGTACTTGATTTCGAATCAGTGCAAATTGATGATTCGTTCGCGCTGCGCCCATACATGTATGACGCATTTATTGAGTTTGGGCACCGCTATAAAGTCGCATACATGTCAAATGTCTTAAACTGACTGTGTCCATTATCAACTTTTGTTGAATGTTTTAATGAATACGAAATATAATTTTAAACCTTTTTTAGCAACGAAAACTTTCAAAGATAAAATTGTAAATGTAGTTCGTACTTAATTGATTTTCGGATGCCTTTTATTTCCAAAATTATTTTTGTTTTCAAAACGCACAATTAATTTTGTAATACCATTCTTTGTTACGGTCTATAAATATATATTTTACGGGCGGAAGTGTTACATCTATATATTTATGTAGAGTTTTATATAACGCCATTATAAGATCACGCATTTTGTCATATTAGTCATAATATAAAATACCATTCTGAATTTATGAATTTTTTAAGCACATGAGCTGAATTAAGTTCATTATAAGAATAAACCATAAAGTTATTATACCTTACGGAATAGAGAAACTGACATGTATTGTCAAATGAAACCGTTTTTTGTTAATTTGTCGGCACTTATCGGCACGCTAAAACTTCGAGTTCTGTGTATAATTGTGAATCTAACGTGAAATTGTAGATAATTTAATGAAATAGTGTTAGTATATTTCACAAAATAATCTACGATTTCACTTTAGGTACATAAATTAATCACAGAGCTCGAATCAAACTGTCGATTGTGCCGATAAGTTCCCAAAAACGGTTCTATTGGCTCGCGTCACGTATCTCTTTCTATTACACAGTGATGCCGCTAGGTACATCTCGCTCTCTCAGCTGTCAGTCCCTTTATTCCGTAAGGTATAGTAACTTTATGACGCATACGCAGAAGAAGAAATTCTAATGATTCCTAATTCAGAATGCTATTTCAAATTATATGCACTCGGTCTTATGGTCCAATACACAAATCAAGCCGTAATACACCCTTTATGATAAGATAATAAGGTCGCTTTTCATTTAGCTCTTATCAGGTATTAATCTTGATTAGTGTATCGTACTTATGGTGTTATAATAACTCTGCTTACGATGGATAAACACGGCTGAACCGGAAGTGATGGTGTTGAAAGCTTATGGGTACTCCCCGCTGGCATGGCGCTTGCTGCTCGCTCTGGGTGTCATTTTTGAAAAAAAAAGTTAAATTCAGCCAACCCTAAGCTTTAGAATCGAAAACTAGAAAAAAATCGGATATTTTTAATTTCATCTCATTAAATCCCTTGGTCTTAGAAATGGGCCGGGAAAATTCTACAATACGAATATAGCTACTATTCGATTATGTATAAGCAACCTGTAGAGCACGCCTTGTGTATGAACCGTGAGCACAGACAGGTATGAACTGACATGGTTCTATGGGCTCGATCCCTTAGCCTTTAAAAAAAAGGCAGGCACAGTCTTCACATGATTTTGACAGGATGTCGCGAACGTCTCTATGGAGCGATAAACTTGTCATCTGTCGAGTTTTTTAGGAACTACATTTAAAAAAGAAAATAAAAAACGGTCATTGAGATGCTAAGAAAATAGACATTTTTTTTAAATTTATAATTAATGGAACTCTTTCTTGTGCGTCAGCACTGCATTTCCGCCAGTGTCAAGTTGTTTATGGGAGAATCTATCCCAATCTCAGGGATTGTTTTTGGTCAAGAACAAGAAGAAATTGAGGATTGCGGAGCCTGTCAGTCTGACGACTCGGTTGGTGTAATGGTTACCACGCCGGACTGCCAAACCAGGGTCCTGGGTTCGAATCCCGGTTCGGTCATGGATGTTATATGTTTGTGCCGTTGTTGTATGGTTTCCATAACAAAAAGCCTAGTGCTTACTTGGGATCATTACAATGTATGTGCCTGTGAGGGATATAAAAAAAAAAAACCTCACGAGACAAGTGCTCGGGTCAGAACCTGCAACGTGACTCCTAGACAATCCTGCAACGTGACTTCTAGACAATATTTGCTCACACTCTGTGCCAAGGGCCACGACAGATGCGTTCGTTCTATAGCTAGCTTATACATACTCTGTACACAACGTTCTATTGTAGAAATTTCCACAGCCCAAAACATAATCAACATACTCAAATAACACACAAACATTTCAGGTGATGGTGACGAATGTGACGTCACTGCTGAAGACTGTGAAGGCGGTAGAGGACGAACACACGAGGGGCACCCGCGCCCTCGAGTCCACCATCGAGGCCATCTCACAGGAGATCGAGGTATGTACTATTTTGAGAATTTTTAGGGTGAGAAGATGTTCGGTACCCCCGAGAGCCAAGCTTGAATGAAAAGAGAGATGGTCTTCCGGCTTGTTCTATTCATAGTGACACTCTATGCAGTGTGGTAACCTTATTTATACATACATAAGGGGGTCGTTTAGTCTGTGGGGACTTGCTACAGATGTCAGCACCCACAAGTTATAGCAAAGATGCCAACCGATGGCGGATACCGTCGCTCTCGGAAATATGCTCCATACAAAGACAACGTTCATCCTAAATACGTAACTCGTAACCTACTGCACATAAGGTTCACAATCGAATACGAGACATGAATCGCGCAATAGAAATTATCACAGAGATCGAATCTCTGTACATATACAAGGTCCAACTAAGAACTGTTGGACCACGGCCGGTCCCCAGGCTTCACACATAGCCTGGCGGAAGATCTTCCCTTTTCAATGAAGGAACATTCCCAAGTAGCACCTCCATAAGTCCATCAAACTGAACTACTTTCAGTATGGAGTCAATATCGAGAAAAAAAATCTGCTGTATGGGAATATAATGGAATGTAATGTATGGGACATTTTAGTCGAGTCGGTATTGCAGTTTTGTATGGGACAGCTGTTTATTTATTTTTTCTCGATGTTGGCTCCATAGTGAAAGTTGTTCAGTTTGATGGTCTGGAGCACCCCCTTAAGTATTACAAGGGTGTTTTGTTAAACTGTATAAATCAGTTCCGTCTTTGTGATGAATGAAATGAAGCCGAATTAGTTGTCAGTTTGTCAGTGTCTTTGGAACAACTTTGGTCGGTCCTGATCTAGTCCTGTCATATCTTTTTTGCTTCCGCTAGATCCCATACATCTTGTCATACATTCTCGTCGATTTCGGCTACTTTTAACCTGACATCAGCCTGACATATTCTAATGACGTCCCCTATTAGTTACACCAGCTTACTGTATTACGAGAAACTTAGGTCCACCATTCAGTTCAATTCATTTATATACAGTATTATATGATTAGGTATGAGTACATGAACCCTGTTGATTAGGGCATTGCAAATAAGAGGCATGCAAGATAATTAAAAACATTGGAACACCATGGACTGACCAATATGTTATCTTCCCCAGGTCCTAATGTCACCGGTGCCTCCAAAATGTTCAGCCACAGCGGAAGAGCTGGTGAGGTGCACGCGAGCTATGACCACGGGCACCGCCAAGGCGGTCGCGGCCGGCAACTCCGGCAAGCAGGACCAGCTCACCGCCGCCGCCAACCTGGGCAGGAAGACTGTCGTCGATCTACTCGTCGCTTGCAAGGTTTGTTACCTGATATATTATCTAGATTCTAGGTAACTGCAGTGATCACAAGAGAATCATAGCTGCCAAGTTTTGACAATAGGATTTATTTACTGCCGCTGCTAATTTGGGCAGGCTGATTATCGTCAATCTACTTGTTGCTTGCAAGGTGTATTACCCGATAAATAATTCTAGGAAACTATGAAAATTCGTCAGAATCGTTTCCGAGATATAAGCTTTAAAAATAGTAGCTGACAAAACTGGCAAGTAGGATTTATTCACTGCTGCCGCGAACTTAGGCATTATCGTTTTGCTACTACTTGCTTGCATTGCAGGTTTTGTTCTTTCTAAAGCTGTAGATGTCGTAGCTGCTAAGTCTGGCATGTAGGATTTTCTAACAGGCGTTGCCAACCTAGGAAGGAAGATTGTTGTCGATCTACTAGTTGTTTGCATGCGTAGCTTGCATCGTTTGTTTACTGTGAAAATGTTATCTGAATTTCTTGAATGGTTTTTGAGATATAAGCCAGAAATGGTGATTGTATTGTAGGACAGTTGTAGCTGGCAAGTCAGACAAATTGTGTAATATTTTGTGAAGGTAGGTGACAGTTTATGTTTTCCTTCCTTCACCTTTGGTGGGTCTTGACCTCAACAATTTAATGTCATTTGCTTCGGTCCCTAGCTTTCCTTTTCGAGTTGCTACATTCGTTAATTCGGTAGCACTTGTTCATTTTTCACATACTTAAACATACTTGTCGTCAACAGGGAGCAGCGTACTCTGCGGAGAGCCACGAGCTGCGCACGCGCACGCTGGAGGCGGGTCGCGAGGCGGCCACGTCGTACCGGCTGCTGCTGCAGGCCGTGCTCGCGGCGTGCAACGGCGACGCGACCGCGCGACAACAGTTCCCCGACCTGTCGCGCCGCGTCGCGCACACCGTCGCCGACATCATCGCCGCCGCCGAGATGCTCAAAGGTTTGTTATACTGAATAGAAGACAGGAAGAAGAAATAAAAACTTATATTGTTTGTAAATGGTGGGAGATACAGGATAAACTCTAAGGTGCTCAAACGTAGCTAAAACTAAATATCTAATAACTATTCTATTTCGGAGAAAACACACTGGGCGAACCATGGTTTGTGATATGGTACATGGTATGTTATGGTATATTTAACTTTGTCACACAGATTAAAGAAAAGGATCTTAATCATTAAAAAATTAAATATAAATCTAAAAAAGGACCTAAGAATCGGAATATGATTATCATTTATTTCTTTCACTGACTCGATATATTTACCAAATCATTTTGCAACTTGGAAATACCTGAAAAGTAATTAAATGGAAAAGAAACATAGCAACCTAGAATATGACGTAGTATTGACATTTACCACCGTTTCGCAAGTAAATACGCCACGGGGAAGAAACAAGAAACTACAGCAACCTGCTAGAGTGTTGTTATTAATAAAGAACTAACAATAAATCGTTTGTCCACAGGATCAGACTGGGTGGACCCCGACGATCCTACAGTGATAGCTGAGAACGAGCTGCTCGGCGCTGCCGCCTCCATCGACGCCGCAGCCAAAAAGCTCGACGCTCTGCGGCCCAGAAAGAGCGTCAAAGTACAGGTTTGTTCAACGTTTATAATCGCCCGATATACTCTAACACTTGTACCTTTTGGTGTTTGGCTGCAAACAGCACTGCCGGTGTCTGTCTCGGCGACTAATTCCTTTTAGAACGTAGGCCCAGAAAGTTTTTCACACCTACAGCGTGCAAGGGACAGCCCTCCGTAGACTAAAACTGAAAACTTTCACTATGTAGCTTACCTCAGGAAACATGAAAAAAAATCTGCTGTCCCATACATTTGAGTTGTTTAGGTAAGACTATAGGTACAGCAATTTTTTAAGAAGTAGATTTATTCGCGTTTTCTGAAGTAGGCTCAATAGTAAAAATTGTTCAGTTTGATGGTCTTAGTTCACCATTTCAGTCTGTGGAGGGCTGCCTTACACACTGATTTTATTATCACGCCAGAATATTATATCTGAGATTACCACACATCTCAGATATAATATTCTGGCTAGCGAAGTAGGAAGTGACTTGAAGTTAAGGTTGTTTTTAGTGAGCCAGAATTAACTACAAAGAAAAATTTACGTATTTTATTTATTCAAATAATCGAGCTATCGCTGTGCAAAGAAGAGAAGATTCGAAACAAGAAAAACAATCGAAGATCAAGAGAAGAAGAAAGAAGAATGCCTCGTGTCGATGAGATATGTTTGATATTCTTGGTTGTTTATTGTATCACCCAGGAATCAAACATATTACACATCGATCGGGGCTATATCTACTGGACTATCGGAGAAGAAATTAAATTGCCTCATCTACGATCTAACTACGTAGTAAAAAATGTATTAACTATTAACGTACCCTTGCTTCGCCCGGTCGGGTTCTATTAATACAGGGTCCTTCTTAATATCATGTCTGGTCAGCTCCATACATTTTAGATTTAGTATAGTCTTGGCGCAAACAGATGTCGCTACTGGCCTGAACGAGAGATAAATCTTAATTATACGTCATTAGATCACTATTATTTGAGTTTTGTTCCACGGAAAATAATTATATAGACTAATTTAGTTAAAAATTTTAATAACAAATGTGTTTAACACGTTTTTTAACGTAATTAAACATCGCTGTAGTACCGGTGACTCACCACCGGCGCCAGCGGCAGTTTTCATATAAGAAGGTGGCAACTTTCTTAGTATGAGTATTGACCCTCTGTTGTGTATAAATTTATTTACTCTATGTTAATATGCTGAAGGTTTTTTTAAGTGGAAGGTCGGAATATCAAACTGAACAACTTTCTCTATGGTACCAACACCGAAATTGTGAAAAAGACATCAGTTGTCCCACATATTGTCGGGTGGGGATAGTTTGCAGTTTTGTATGGAACTGCTGATGTTTTTGTCCCTATTTCGACTTTGATTCCATAGGGAATGTTGTTTAGTTTGATGATCTGAATTATCAACGTGTTGAGATATAAATGTATTATTTTTAATACAAATAAACTTTCCGGGATAGATTATCAAAATAATGAATGGTAAAAAGCATTACCCTCCTTCTGGGGCAGTCGGGTAAAAACCCAGTCTAGTACAGTGTTGCCACTTTAGCCACTTCTTAGCTAGATCTAGCAACATTTTTGAACTTGTCAGCTACTAAAAAGATATTCGGTGGCTAAATGTTTTAGCCACTTATTCTAGCCACTTTTTGTGTTTATTTATTTATTAATAAATACCAATTTATTAAGCTAAAGTTAATCATTTTAAAGGGTTCTTAGAGCCTTTTTTACTGTTTTTTAGTTCCGATTACCTAAACGTAGACGTCAAAAGGCTATTTTCTACGACGAGAATTGTAAAACATCAACATAGTAAAAAAATGGGTTACAATAACTCACTCAAAATTCCATATTTCTATTCAAAAAATTATAAAAGAGCATAATTTTATATAATAAATGATTGTAAATCAGCATTATTGATCCAATTAAACTGCGTCTTAGCATATTTATGTATTTATTTAAACCTTTCTTTGTTCAGCCACTTTTAGCCACTTTAGCGACAGTGAAATTTCCAGTATCTAGCCACTTTTTGGGTACGGTTTAGCTACTTGGTACGGAGGTTAGGTGGCAACACTGGTCTAGTAAAAACTGCATCAGAATCTATTGCGTATCAAATCGCATAGTTTAAAAGAACTAGTCGTGCAAACAGACAGACATAAATACCGACGTGGTTTTATATCTACTATGTAGTGTAGAGAAATATGTTCACCGAACTGTCTAACCTATACCACAGTACATATAAGAATGAGTATCTATTACTAGATACCTTTGACTACTTATATAGGGACTAGTTACGCGTGTCATTCTACTAACAAACATTTCTGCAACTTTTTGCGGGGGACGGGGTAACATGAAATCCGCAACATTGGATTTTATTCCCCATAACTTTAGATTCTAATTTTGAATGTTAAAAATCATGAAAAGTAGTCTCGTGTGAACCCCAAACGTTCTAAGTTCAAAATTATTGTTTCGCAATTATAGGCTGTCTCGTTTAGTGATAAGGTATAAAATTGAGTGTAAATGCACATGATCAATTTGTCTTATACCGTGGCAGAGGGGAAATGCTACCGCAAGGCCAGTCCTTATATAAGTAGTCAAAGCTAGATACAGTACGGACACCTCCCTCTATTGCCCTCCAGTTACCTCGGCAGTTACCAAAGAACAAGACTTAAGGTTCAATTTCTTTGGTTTCTCATGTGCTGACGTCATCGTGTCAATTTTTTGTTAGCAGTGTCCGGGCTGTGCCTATACATTAATAAACTGACGACTATAATAGTATAAGAGATACGTGTACTTTTTGCAACCATCAGCAGCAAGGTTGATTCAGTGTTTATGGGGTGTAGAGCATCTCTGTGATGGGGATGGACCAGGTGTGCCTGCATAACTCCAGTCGGTTTTGGAGTTACTGATGATTAAAGGTCTGTAAAAAATTAACGGTCAGCTGCAAGGCTGATCGTATGATATTATTGTAGTATGCACTGTAAATATTCGAAGAGTATAAAAACTGTCAAGTTCTGTCAGTCGGTTTACGAGATACAGCCAATCAAAGTTCCGACCTGTGAACGACTGTATCTCCTAAACCGACTGATGAACCATGTCAGTTTTTGTACTCTTCACATAGCTACCAGTGCATACTACAACAATAACATACGATCAGCCTTGCAGCTGATCGTCAATTTTTTACAGACCTTTAATCATCAGTAACTCCTAAACCGACTGGAATTATGCAGGCAGACCTGGTCCATCCCAATCACAGAAAAGCTCTACACCCCATAAACATTGAATCAGCCTTGCTGCTGATGGTTGCAAAAAGTACACTTATCTCTCGGAATATAATCTGTTTCGGGCTGGTCAGAAACTCAACAAAGTGTAATTGTTACAGGAAGCAGACGAGAGTCTGAACTTCGACGAGATGATCTTGGAGGCGGCCAAGTCTATAATCACGGCCACGTCGGCGCTCGTGAGAGCCGCCTCCGCGGCGCAGCGAGAACTCATCGACCAGGTATGTTAAGTTTTATTTAACCCACCTATCTATCATAAGGGGTGTAACAATACACCCTAGTAATACTTAAGGGGGTGCTTCAGACCATCAAAATGAACAACTTTCACTATGGAGCCAACACTGAGAAAAAATAAAAAAAATCTGCTGTCCCATACAAAACTGCAGTATCGACTCGACTAAAATATATGGGACAGCTGATTTTTTTATTTTTTCTTAGTGTTGGCTCTATAGTGAAAGTTGTTCAGTTCAATCAAATCAAATCAAATATACTTCTTATATTCGATGGTCTAAATCACCCCCTTAAGTATTAATAGGGTGTTTTGTTACACCGCGGTGGTCCAGTGGCGAGTAACCTTGCCTGTCGTGCAGGAGGCGATGGTTCGATCCCCGTCCAGGCCGACTCGTACCAATGAGTTTTTCGGAATTTATATACGATTTGTAACACCACTGGCTTTTCGGTGAAGGAAAACATCGTGAGGAAACCTGCATGTTTCAATTTCGAGGCATGTATCGTACCTACTGTCCATTACAAGTGGCGACGGGCTCACTCCCCGTCACAGTTTCGGTACTACTAGTGTTCTGAAGTTTCAGAATATCTCTGACTACCCCCTCGGGGAATATAGTCGTGAGCATATGCTATGCTATGCTACGTTTTGTTAAACCCTGTATATTTTTAACGCCTACGGGTGCGATATTGGTGTCGATTCGAACTGTGCCACGACTTAACTAAATTTATTCCTGTCTCTTTCTAAAATATGATTAAGAAAAGATACAGAAAACCAACAGCTGACTTTAGTGCTGTCAAAGTGACGTTACACGCCCATGATGCCATCATAATGTACGCCATCTTATACGGTATAGTACGGCGTTTTTGGGCGTGTAATGTCACTTTGACAGCACTAAAGTCAGTTGTTGGTTTTCTGTCTCTTTTCTTAATCTTATTTTAGAAAGAGACAGGAATAAATTTAGTTAAGTTAAGTCGTGGCACAGTTCGAATCGACACCATTATTGAACTATCCATAGTTATTTTACAGCCGGGTTGTGAGTGGTTAATTGCTGAATTCCGGGATCGTTTCGAAGTCCCGGGATTGCTAAAAAATTTACTGACAACAATATCTTCTACCGTAATACTTTTTGTAACAATGTTGTTTAATTGGATAATGCTTTTAAATTTATTCAGAAAGGCATGTCCATATTATTTTTCGTTGGGAAAAAGTGAAGTTTAGGTAAATTTGCAGCTGATTATTCACAGAACATTATAAGAGGGGTTAGAAGTGCAAAGTAGGCGTTGAACGCGTGCCACACGGCTATGTACATGAGTAAAGCGTATGACCGTGTTCAATATGATATTTTATTAATGAAATTACACGGGATAGGTATTCGAGGGATAGCCCAAGATTGGTTCGCATCTTACTTAAAAAACCGAATACAATACGTTGAGGTCGACCACTATAACCTCCATACAGGATGGAGCACTAATGTAAGGTCACAAAAAAGAGACGTCATGTTAAAATTTTCTATGATTTATTTACTTTTGTTAAATTCTTATCGTTATTTGCTGTGCCCTCACAGGGTTCATGACAGGAACTTGTAAAATATTTCTAAGAACATCTTTGTAAACCACATGAAAAAGCAATAAATATTGATTGATTTGATTGATGTAAAGATTTGCATAACGCATATTTTGCAGACGCGGTGCGAGTGAAAGGGCATAAGTAGTTGTAGCAGCACTGCCTCCGTGGTCTAATGGTTAAGAGCATTGGCTCTTGATACGGAGGTCGTGGGTTAGATTCCCACGGGGGATACCTAGTGATATGTCACTTTCTGCGTTTTTCCCCAGTTGGACATTGTAGGCTGAATTAAAAAAATAACAAAATTCAATTTTTTTTATTCAAAATAATATTTTTGACGTCATTTTTTGACTCTACCACCGCGTCGGAAGGTGTTCCGTTGAGAGAAGATGCGGCCAGAAACTCTACAACACACATCTTTTAAACAAAACAAAATGTACAAAGTACAATTAAAATACAATATTGCATTACATAGTGTAACATTGTCAATCACCTAATTGTCTGAAAAGAAAAATGGTTCTGTGCTTCGGATGGCACGTCAAGCCGTTGGTCCCGGCTACTATCTCTGGTGGTAGTAGTCGTTACATAAAAACCACGTCAGAGGCCGTAAGGCGGTCTGAAAAAACTCTGACACCAGGGCTCTGCCCACACGATAAGAAGAAGAGTTGTAGCAGCGTGAGTGGGAAGACAAGTGGTGACAGCCGTCTCCGAAGCAAAATAGCTACTTTGCATTTCTAACCTCTCTTATAATGTGAGTAAATGTTTAAATATTTAATTAGGCACCTAACAATGTCCCCACAGGGTAAAGTGGCGCGTCGTCCCACGTCCTCGTCAGACGACGGTCAGTGGTCTGAAGGTCTCATCTCAGCCGCTCGTCTGGTGGCGGCGGCCGCGCACTCGCTGGTGGAGGCCGCCAACGCGCTTGTGCAGGGCGCCGGCTCCGAGGAGAGGCTCATCTCCAGCGCGCGGCAGGTCGCCAGCTCCACCGCACAGCTGCTCGTCGCCTGCAAGGTAGACTATTCTCTCACAACTTTAACTACAGGACCAGTAATGAATTCGCGAAAAAATCAGCTGTTCCATAGAAAATTTCAATTGCTTGCTATTCTATCCAAATGTATAACTAAGATAAACATAAAAATACTTTATTTCAGATTACAACTGTCCATACATAAATTACATCTAATATTAGCATAATAACGATAAGACAAATAATTTTGATGTATTATTTGGATCACCTCTCACATGTAGATCGATGAATCGACCGAGGACAGCTGTATCCATCCAATCAGCAATCATCTTCAGGGTTCTGTTCGGTCTCCCCCGTATTGTACGCACAACAGACGCGGTCTTTGTGCGTATTATTTTGCATGGACAGCTGTTTTTTTTCGCAATTTCAATATTAGTCCCGTAGTAAAAGTTGTTTAGTTTGATGGTCTTAAACAGCTCGATAAGTATGTAACGCATTTAAGTTTACATCGTATATAAGAATCAATATATTCAAAGATAAAGTACTGAAGTATAACACGAATGTAGGTCGTCTGTCGTTGGTTTTACTTAACACCTCAGGTGTTAAGTAAAACCACACATTGTAGGATACGTGTTGCATTGTCAACGATCCGTTCAAGAGAGAGAATCAATCGATTAATATTATAACTAACTTAAGTATAGCTTAGTCAGCTACGTTTGTCACAGTGTTGCAGCGCGTAACGTTAAGTCGCAGTAAAAGAGTAAACTTAGGCATATACTATTAATACACCTTCCACACATTTATCTTCAACCACATTTCTCAATAAACTTATTGAATATTTCACCACCAGGTCAAGGCCGACCCCTCGTCAGACTCCACCCGCCGCCTCCAGTCCGCCGGCGCTGAAGTCATCAGATCCACCGACAACCTCGTCCGAGCTGCCAGGAACGCCATACAGTGCGAGGAGGAACGCAGTCTGGTCCTCAATAGACGCATGGTCGGGGGAATCGCTCAGGAGATTGATGCCAGGTGAGTGCTACGCCGCTACGAGTTGTATATCGCGCTGTTAAGATTCGCCCGCGATCACTTATACGTGTTAATGAATTAACGCAAAACTAGAAAGTAGTTTGTTTAGAATCGAGAGCAGAATCGAATTATCATGGTTTCAACATAGGTAATTTTTTTCAAAATATTAAATAATTTGTTTGCAAAATTTAAAAATTTCTGAACCCGATGTCAACCCACCTAATTAATACCTAAACAAGATTATAAAAATGTATCTATGAGTACGTTAGCGCTTTCTTTCAGTGCTGAAAAGATAACAAACCATTTTTGCCTCAAAACTTAAAATGCGAATAACTTTAAATTTTAACTATCAATATAATGAAATTATTGTTTCAATCTAATTATTTTGTTATAAATCAGTTGGGGTGTATGAGGTTTTGCGCTAATTTATTAACACGTTGTATAGGAGGCAGTGGTTGGTTGAGTTGCGCGTTGGATCATAGCGTTACACGTAGGGATAGTGATCGTATTACTAGAGGCTTAAGGACGATTATTGACACATTTGCAAGCCTTTAAGTTAAGATTAGTCTGATAAAATGAAAACTGTATGGAACGCCATACAATCAGGGTTGGATTTAGGGACGTTTAAAAAGATAGCACAAAAAAATGAAAAGGATAGTTTATTTATAAAAAATTATAGTACACTTTAATTATTTTTAATTTAACATAATAGTCATTAAAATCAACACCAGCACGGCTAGCATGCCAGCCACGACAAAGCGTTTAAACGACAAAAACGTCATGCGCGCTCTTTCTGACATACATAAAATAATAATGATGGAGGCACATCTCGATTTTTATCGCTTTCTCGGCGGTGGCATGCGAGGCCTACAGTCAAGGCAAAATTCTACTAAGTTCATCAGTTCTTGAATATTACTATTTGTTCTATCTTCATCCGTGGCAGTTTTTAGTCGTGGTAAGTAGGTAGTCTAGGAAAAAAACGTATTGAGATTGCATCAAAGACACTTTAGTAAATTGTTTGAACTAATAATTCAGGACATGAATTCATAATATAGCTTCATGTATGGGTCTCTTTAGTCTCTTAGCAAATTAAGAATTATTTGGCCAGATATCAAGCGCTCTGAAAGTGCCATATAGGTGAAATAGAGCTTGAGAGCTTCCTATTGATCCAAACTTGAAATTATAGTATTTAAGCGTACTATCCTTAGATGTGGATAGTATATAGTACCAAGGGTGAAATTACAGTATAAATACTATAATTATAGTACAAAATCCAACCCTGCATACAATGCGAGGAAAAACGTAGTCTGGTCCTGAATAGACGGATGGTCGGAGGAATCGCACAGGAGATTAATGCCGTTTCAGACATTATGCGTGCAAACCAGTGCTACCCGTTGTACATCGCGCTATGGACGAGTTACGCGTGTAATTAGGTTTCTGCAATTTTCGCGGGGGACGAGGTAGCATGAAATACGCAACTTTGGATTTTATTCCATTACTTTAGAATTTAGATTAAAATTTTTATTGTTAAAAATAGTCTCTAGTGAACCCCAAACGAGACTAATTTGAAGTTATTGGTTCGCAATTATAGGCTGTCTCGTTTAGTGATAAGGTATAAAATTGTATGTAAATTCACATGATTAATTGATCTTGTAACGTGGCAGAGGGGAAATGCTGCCGCAAGGCTGGTCCCTAGATATAATGGCCTCGATTCGGAGTGTACCACGACTAAACTAAACTAAATGTATTCCTGTCACTTTCTAAAATAAGATTAAGAAAAGAGACAGAAAACCAACAGCTGACTTTAGTGCTGTCAAAGTGACGTTAAATGCGCAAAATAAGATGCCATCATAATGTACGCCATCTTATTTAAGTCGTTTTTGGGCGTTTAACGTCACTTTGACAGCACTAAAGTCAGCTGTTGGTTTTCTGTCTCTTTTCTTAATCTTATTTTAGAAAGTGACAGGAATACATTTAGTTTAGTTTAGTCGTAGTACACTCCGAATCGAGGCCAATTATGGTATAATTAGGTACCTACGTTACCGATGTTGTAAACGATATAATCTGGAACTTAACAATAGCCCACTACATCGATCGTGTATTGATGCATATTACAATAAGTTATCTCTTCCCCACCAGGTCTGAAGTCCTCCGCATAGAGAAGGAGCTGGAAGAAGCCCGCGGTCGCCTCACAGCGATCAGACAAGCCAAATACAAGCTGAAGACCGACACGTCCGGCGACGACACGGACGCCGACAACATGGGCTACGCTAGCGACGCGTCTGCGCAACTTAGGTGAGTCTATAATAGCTGTTTGATCTGTAGTTCTTATTTAAAAAAATGTAATACACAAATAAGTTTGACTCAAGTATTGGCTATGTGCGAAGTGGGTGTTGGGAACTGTCAAGTCGATCGCAGCGCACGCTGTGGCAGAAGTTTGAACTACAGGCGGTGAAGCTGTGTCAGATTTGCTTGAATCTATGCAAATTCGCACACAAACTTAACACGAAATCTCCAAAACTGACAAGACTACTAACTTAAAATTTGGCATGGAAGTTTCTATTGGCATCTAGATGCTCACTTAAAAAAGGCTTGTCGCATTTAAAACCCCCAAAGGTGTTAAAACTGAGGTAAAAGTTTGTATGGGAATTCCGATACAAATTAGATTTTGTGCGGGGCTTCGTCCGCATCCGCTCCCGTCATAGTACCGGAATAAAATATAAGCTAGCTTTTAACACTAATAATAAGCTTTTAAATATACAAAGTTTTATCAAAATCGGTCCAGTAGTTTTGGCAGAATCCTCGAACAAACACAGTCCTTCACAGTACTATAATAGTGTAGATAATTCACGGCTGGCCGACATAGTACATGCGCTACGCCGCGCTAGTGTGGCGCTAGTGTCGTGCACATAGCCAATATGATCATCTGTAAAAAAACATAGGTAGCGTCCGTTAGTGGAATCATTTTAAAACTAGTATTTTGTAAACAATGCCGCGGTGAATTGTATTGTAATAATCGTGCTAATGAGCTGTATGCTATGGAATTTACATGCGAGATCGAATCAGAAATGAAGAGATCCGCAGAAGAACCTGAGTAACTGACATCGCCCAAAGAATTGCTAAACTTAAGTGGCAGTGGGCGGGGCACATTGCTCGCAGAACCGATGGCATTATAAAAATTCTGCTTTTTTAACTTCATTTATGATATTGGACCAGCTATTGCTATATCTGTACCATAAAGTTATTATACCTGTCGGAATAGAGTAACTGACATGAGTTGTCAAATGAAACCGTTTTTTGTGCCTTTGTCGGCACTTATCGGCACCCTAAAACTTCGAATTCTGTGTATAATTGTGAATCTAGCGTGAAATCGTAGGTAATTTAATGAAATAGTATTAGTATATTTCACAAAATAATCTACGACTTCACTTTAGATTCACTAATTATTCACAGAGCACGAATATTTACCCAGTCGATTGTGCTGACAAGTTCCCAAAAACGGTTCTATTGCCTAGCGTCACGTATCTCTTTCTATTATACAGTGGCGCCGCTAGGTACACCTCGCTCTCTTAGCTGTCAGTTCCTCTCTATGATACCTTTAAGAACTGTACCGAGTTTCAACTTCCTATGTCTTACGGTCTCGAGAAAAATGCATGTGACAGACAGAAGGACAGACACCGTGCTGATTCCATAAGTGTTCCGTTTTGCCAATTTTGGTACGGAACACTAAAAATTGTTTCTTAACTACCACATTACTGTTTTTGGGTTACTGTTATCTATCTTCTTGCTAAATTCGAGAAAACGAGAAAGATCTAGTAACACCTTCGTGTTTGTTACTTTACGCATGACAAAAAGAGAGTGTATGACAATTTTCTCGTTGTGTCGCATTCTCGAGCGTACTACCTGTATAGGCCAGTCATTTTACGGAGTTTTGTTAGGCGGGGTAGGGAGTAATTATTAATTGGACTTTTAAACTGTTACCGGCACCATTTAGTGACAAAAATACTATCCTAAACCATATTTAAAAAAAAATTGCTACGCAACATAGAAATCAAAATTGTGTGTCCCAGAAGGCTTTTAAATTAATAATATTAATACCAATGCACTCATTTGAATTAGATTTAACAATATACATTATTTTTGATCAATAAAATAGGCATTAAAATTTAAAAAATGACGTATTTATTAGAAAATACAAATGTATTTTTCAAAACCTTCTAAGTAGACAAAAATATTTACACCATGTTTGAAGTATGTATGATGGTAAAGCCTTAAACATGTGCAAAAAAAAAATTATCATCAGGTTTTTTAGAACGAGATAATATCTATATTTTAAAATTGGAACTGTTGCTGACGTAATTTTATTTTTATTTTGGTACATTCTTAAGCTCAAATTGGCTCTTCAATATTATAGCGAAAAAAAAATGCTATTAGTAATTAGTCCCGGCTCAAACCGTAAAATGACTGGGCTAGTAAAACAGTAACTAAAAAAACATGTTCTCTTCCAGATTCAAACCCGCTACCAGCAGCTTTGCGAACACAACCTACAGCCCAAACAGCACATACTCCACCCAAAACACCACCAACCTCTCCCACCACGTGTCACAACTCAACCAGTCCGTCCACGGTTACTCTCATCCCTACGGACAGACGCCCAAAAGTCCCGGCTACCAAACAAGTCCCGGGTACACCCAGCCGAAGAGTCCCGGGTTCCAAACGCCAAGTCCCGGGTACTCGCAGCCTAAAAGCCCGGGTTATTCGAACGGGTATGGGCAGAATGTATACAGTCAACAACAACAAGAGAAGCAGTATACGGTGACAAGTCCTACGTTTTCAAGCTTCAGGCCACAGGAGGAGAAACAAAATTACGAGGGATTCACTACTCGGTAAGTTTTTTTACGTTTTTTGTGGTGTTGGTGGAAGTTTGGTTTTTATTGAGATACAAGCCGATACCCGCGACTTCGTCCGCATAAATTATATACCAGATTTTAAGTCAGATCATAAGCTATCAAACTAAAAAAGTTTCATCAAAATCGGTTCAGTAGTTTTTGCGTGATGCTCGAACAAACAAACAAACAGACAGACAAAAAATCCAAAAATTTGTGATTTGGAATCAGGGACATCTAAAAACCATATCGTAATCTTTTTTTTTTGTAAATATCTTCAATGTACAAATACACTTCTGTTACAGTTTTATAATAGTTTAGATTTAATGCTATTTTGTTATGCCACTCTCGAGAAAAAGGAGAAAAATCTTTTGCGCATGACGGTTTTGTCGCTTTATCACGGGTGGCATGCTAACCTGACTGGCAATCCAAAAGCGTTACTTTTTTTTTTTATAAAAAAATACTTGGTTTCTTTTAATAAAAACCAAACTTTTTGTACTTTGTAACTAATCAATTTGCAAATATAAAGTATTTATTAATTCAAACTTGAATTTATAAAGAAAAGAGGTGGCACGATACTATTTAATAGATAGCATATGCTCACGACTATATTCCTCGAGTGGGTAGTCAGAGATATTCTGAAAACTCAGAACATTTCCGTTCAATAGATGGTTTAAAATACAGAGTGTCAGGGTAAATAGTTGCATTTCTTTAAGGGGTGATTGTAAGAAACCTATAGGAAATTCGCAAAAAAAATGTTCGGCTTTCCATACTAAATGCAATCAGCTGATCGAACGTCTGTTTGATAAGAGCATTGGGCTCTTGACACGGAGGTCGTGGGTTCGATTCCTACTGGGGACACCTAGTGATATGTCACTTTGTGGGTTTTTCCCCACTTGATTAGGACATTGCAGGCTGAATCACCTGATTGTCACGTTAAGCCGTTGGTCCCGGCTACTATCTCTGGTGGTAGTAGTCGTTACATAAATACCACGTCAGAGGTATCCAGCACTGGTAACATGCCAACCCGCGATAGCCGTGATACGGCTTTATCACGTCTTTTATCTCGTTCGTTCGCGCGCAAAAGAAAGAAATAAAAGACGCGATAAAGCCGTATCACGGCTATCGCGGGTTGGCATGCTACCAGTGCTGGGCTTGTTGCACACACGATAAGAAGATCCGTGAATCATTCTGTGAATACTATCGTGCTATCTCTATCCATTCCTTCAAATTTCTATCCTTGTGTTTATTAATCCCTTGTTTATATTTAAACTAATTACTTATTCGCTTTGTTTCCACGCTGCCTGGATTACAGATGATTGCGTAAACACCCTCTTTATATAAAAAGTGCCTTCACACACTACTTATGACATGTGCCTATAAGAAAAAAAAAGTTTTTTTAAAACTATACTTCTGAATTATTAAGCTTTTATTTTATAAGGGATGTTTTGGATGAATTTTCTTAAAAGGTTTGTTTCAAAATTTATTTGTTTTTTTGAGAGAGTTTTTCGGAAATATTGATTCGGTATTTTATTTCAAAACAAAGATCTGAGGATGCAAATACAAAAACATCTTCAAAATATAAATATTTTCTTAGAAGATACTTTTAATTATTTTTATACATTTTATGTTATTCCTACTGTAATAATAATGGTTAAGAGCCTACCGAGCCTATTGTGCTGCCCTCAATCGTATTTTTTTTATTTCTAAACAATTAAATAACATTTCCAAAAAACAAGAATGTCACATTGTAGTCCTGATTGGCTTTCAATTTATCGAAACATTACGTATGTTTTATGCTTGTAGCCTGTACTGCCTCCGTGGTCTAATGGTTAAGAGCTTTGGCTCTCGACACGGAGGTCGTGGGTTCGATTCCCACGGGGAACACCTAGTGATATGTCACTTTGTGTGTTTTTCCCCAGTTGGTTAGGACATTGCAGGCTGAATCACCTGATTGTCTGAAAAGAAAAATGATTCCGTGCTTCGGATGGCACGTTAAGCCGTTGGTCCCAGCTACTATGCCTGGTGGTAGTAGTCGTTACATAAAAACCACGTCAGAGGCCGTAAGGCGATCTGAAAAAACTCTGACACCAGGGCTCTGCCCACACGATAAGAGAAGAGATGCTTGTAGCTATTATCGTTAAAACCGCCAAAAGTGGCCACTTTTGGCGGTTTACTACAAACATTATAAAAACAAATTCACAGTGACCTGTTAAATTGAATATTAGCAATGACTACAATGTGACATTCTTGTTTTTTTGGAAATGTTGTTTAATTGTTAAAAAATACGATTGGGGCCAGCACAATAGGCTCGGTGCAGCCTTAAAAAATGTATAAAAATTGTTTATCTTTAAACAATTTATCCTCTCGATAATCCTCTTGGATTATTTAAAAAAACATTCCCTTTGTTTCTGAAAAATTCGCTCCATAATTGTGATAATATTATTCTCAAAAATAATTCAGTCAGTCAGTATTATTTGGCTTATTTTAAACCCTAAGTCTTAGTGAATAAGAACTGTAGCCACAAGCGCATGATTGCTTCTTACCGTCTTTACCATAAGGGGCGAATTTTTGTTCTTAATAAATTGTGTTAAATGTTTTGACAAAAATCTACTTACATATTTGTTAATTTTTGTCGAAAACCTGTTACCAATTTTCTTACTGCAACGCACCGCAGACCGGTATATCGAGATCTCGCATCTATACAAACTTTGGAAGCTAGTGGAGGACCGACATAGGGGGAAAATAAACTCGATTTTCCACGAGCTGCTCTAATGAGCGTTTTTCTTCTCAACTGATAGTATTTTACTTTTTACGTAAAGGCCTTAGGCTAATTGACAACTAGTCAAATCAGCTACTTTTTATCAGACGTCAAAACGTGCGTTTTGTATGAACATTTGTACTAAATGATGAGTTGTGACGTCAACAAGATTTCATTACTTTTTAATGTTTATCTTGTTATTAAAATTAGTATTCAAGCTGAAAACTCAATGAAAATGGGAGTTTAGCGTAATTTTCTAACCCTTTTTTTATTGAGTAGATAAAAATAAAATATATTGAATGTAGTCAAATACCCAATTAACTTTGGGTTGTTTTTCTAATTAAAAACCATAGAGAAAAACGTGTCTCCTGTCAAGCCCGGACATGGAGTACGTGTTTCTCAACAATAATGGGTTACAACTTAACCTAGAGTTTATTTAGTAATACCCGAGTTAGTACTCGGGTTGACGCAAGTGGGACTTAGTAGCGTGTGACAACGAAAACCTATTACAGACACATGGTTATGATTGGTTAGTGACATTCGCTCCTGATTTTATATAAATGCGAGATCTTGAAAGCTGTTTGCTTCACCCCTATGCCTATTTTTATGTTTAATTTTAGTTAGAATTCCTAGTAATTTGTTTAGCGAAATATTTTCTACAAATGAATCGAAAAATAAGAACTACAAATGAGCTACAATTTAGTTTGTAAAGAGCCTCTCATTAATGAGAGGGAGTGTGGTATACTCCACCACTATGGCCTGGTGATGGAAGCATCAAAGCATGCTAGTGGTCCGCTTTCGGTTAGAGTATTATCAAGCCGCCTCAATAAGCCTCTGGCATAGTGCGTCTTTTACCCAGACAATGGTACCGATTCGGACTGTGCCACGACTTAACTAAATTTATTCCTGTCACTTTCTAAAATAAGATTAAGAAAAGAGACAGAAAACCAACAGCTGACTTTAGTGCTGTCAAAGTGACGTTACACGCCCAAAAACGCCTTAAATAAGATGGCGTACATTATGATGGCATCTTATTTTGGGCGTGTAACGTCACTTTGACAGCACTAAAGTCAGCTGTTGGTTTTCTGTCTCTTTTCTTAATCTTATTTTAGAAAGTGACAGGAATAAATTTAGTTAAGTTAAGTCGTGGCACAGTCCGAATCGACACCAGTAGGTACAGAATTAAAACTTTTTCTTATAATACCTACTTAATATTTTATTGCTTTCCATAATTACAGCATTTCTTTTGCAAGACATTTAAATAATTCGCTAAACAATACAGTAGGCCTAGCATGCCACCCCCGAGAAAACGACAAAAATCGAGATGTGCCTCCATCTTTATCATTTTACGGATGCCAAAAAGAGCGAGCACAACGGTTTTCTCGTTTAAACGCTTTGTCGTGGGTGGCATGCTAGCCGTGCAGGATGTAAACTTAAATGTGTTACGTGTGTTTCATAGGGGGTGCTTCAAGCTGAAATTGCGAAAAAAAAATATCTGCTGTTCAATACATTAGCCATTGACATTTTATAAAGAACAATCGGTTTTTTCGTGGTTTCAACATTGATCCCAGAGTCAAAATTTTTCAGTTTGATGGTCTGAATCACCCCCTAAAATATGTATCGCGTTTTAGTTTACACCCTGTATAAAATAGTTAGCCTATACTTAAATAATATTTCGTTTACAGACAAAATACAACCAATAACAGAACGATGTTACACGATAAGTAAGTTTTATAAACAGACAGACACGAGAGAGCTTCCGATATATATAATATGTAAAATATGTTTTATTTGCGTGGCTTGCCCCGTTCGCGTTGTTGAGCTGAAAGAGACCATCGTTCTTTATTGTACATATACGGTTCTTTATTGGGCGAACACAAAGAAAACTGTTTAAAACTCTATTCCGGCTGACACATAATTTAAACCTGCATATGCTCACGACTGTTCCCCAAGGGGCTGCCCAGATCTCTATACAGGGTTACTTCGGAGACAGTGCGCAAATTTTACGTATTCAAAATAAAAAGACCCGTATTTTTTTATTTTACCATGTTTCATACAAAAATATTAAAAGCCGAGCGTAAAAAAAACGCGTGCGCACTCTGCGGAGGGGTTGCGATCAATGACTCACCCTCGAGAGAGGCCACAGGGCGCGTACGCCGGTCGCCCCCGCGCTACCAGACCACCTACCTACCCCTTTGGCTCACGAGTGTAGTGTAGCAACGCTACATTAATTTTCGGGTGGATAAATTGAAAAAAATAACATAAAGATTTTTTTTCCCCTTTAAGAGGGCTATCGCAGTCCAGTGGCGCCCTCATAACATTAACAATGATTTCTCACTAAAGTAAGCCTAAATTAAAAAAGTGCTAAACAGATAAACTACAAAAGCCTTCAAGCTATTTTCATAGAATACTTTTATAGGTTTTTTAAAGGTCTAAACATAAAAATTTTGAAAAAAGAAAAAAAAACGGCCGCTTTTGTTTTTATTCGAAATTGTCTATAAATAGAATATTTAGAACCTATAAAAGTATTGTATAACAATGGCTTGGCTTGGCAATTGGCTTTTGTAGTTTATCTGTTGAGCACTTTTTTAGTTTAGGCTTTCTTTATTGAGAAATCTTTTTTAATGTGATGAGGGCGCCACTGGACTGCGATAGCCCTCTTAATGCGTTCTATTAACGATACTGATTGCATGGAAGAAAAATGCGCACTGTCTCCGAAGTAACCCTGTTTAAGGTAGACAGTGACATTAATGGGTGATTTTACTTATGATACTGAACAACTTTCCCAAAAAGGGAAATTAGCAAAAAAAAATCGACTTTTCATACAAACGTTCAATTGGTCTGCCACATACATACGGAATTCCGAATTAGGATTCCGTATGTATGTGACACGTCTTAGTATGGAAAGTCCTTTTAAGTCAAGAAAATTATACGATGACTTATGAAATAAATAAATGCTTAAGTATTTTTTTTGTGTTCGCCTGTACAATTGCCAATTTGTTGAATCCTAGCTTTGTGCTGTTGTAATCTGACCTCTATGTGTAGCTAGTTAAAGTTGAATTTATACATTTTTAGCTTTACTAATAAAAATGAGCGGTTTAACTTTATAATACTGAAACAATTTACTTTTTTCATATAAAGACTAATAAAATTTGTTTTTAAAGCATAATTTTCTTAATCACATTCCGTGGGTGTCCTACGAGACAATTAACGGATATTTTTCTCTTTATTGTATTTGTGGATGAATGTATGACGACGTATCGACACGTCATCCCATACTTACTACCAAGCTAAAAGTAACCTTTTATTAGTCTTTATATAATTTTAGTTAACTTTCTAATAATGAATAAAAAACTTATTTTCTTTTATAATTTATTAGTAAGCTAAACAACTTGCCTCTTAGTTAAAAAGAATGGAACAGAAAAGTTAAACTTAATTGCTACATTATTTTTAGTGCATTTATTGGCTTTAAGTGGTTGAATTAGACCATCAAACAAAACAACTTTTTCAATGGGACCAACCAATAACCAAATATCGAAAAAAAAATCTGCTCTTCCATACAAAACTGCAAACCTCTTTGACCCAAATATATGGGACAGCAAACTTTTTTCGTGATTTCGATATTGTTTCCATCGAAACAGTTGTTCATTTTGGTGGTCTGATCATACTCTTTATTAAGTTGGACCCAGTATATTACAGATTGTAACACAAACGCAATTTATACCTTGTCTTTTCTGTTCTGCTCTTAACCAAAAAATAATCTGTAGTAACTATTTAGTAGGTAGCTAATAACTAATAAATAATTTTTCTTCCTAAACAATGCATGTTGGGTGACTAACAGCGGCATGACGGACGTCGTGAAATCCTTACAACTGCCCCAAGTGAGAACCGCTCACCTTGTCGAGGGCCCTGCGCTTGCGCAGCCCCATACTGTGACGACAACCCTTGTGGAGACGGTTACCTACAGGAGGGAAAGGGCACCTCCGCCGCCGCCTAGGAGGGTCTCTCTGCTAAAGTATGAAGATAATCAAAGTTGATTGAAAAAGGGTTCGTTTTGGCTTTTTCTTCTTCGAGCACTTCATTTTAGGCGCAGGGTGTAGTTCGCAAAATGTCTAATTGTTAATTTGTCCAGATCGCGTAAGGTCTAATTAACTGAAGTTTCTAAGTTCGGTAGAGTATTCGTATATCCTGTTGCCTTTCTCCATGTACCTTGAATTCCTGATTTTCCAATCTTTTCCTTTTTATATTATGACATTTACAAATTGAAATAAAGTAAAATAAAACAAATATTTACTTATTTTAATAGCTTAAAATGATGTAAGTATTTCACCCTTACTGTTACCTAGCAGACAAAGTCTGCGCTTGCGCGTCTGCGTGCAAATTGCATAATCATTGGTTTAGCAGACAACTTTACCTACTAAACATGGGTCGAAAAAAAGAATTTTTTGGACGTTTCATACAAAAGTGCGGATTTTCTATGGGAGGTCCAAAAAAATTCTTGCTTTTCGACCCATGTTCCGTAGAGAAAGTTGTTTAGATTCATAGTCTGAACTCACCCTTAAAGTTATGTTAGTAATTAAAAATTAGTGGTATACATATAAATATATTATCTGTAATATTATGTTGTAATATTAGTATCGTTTACAGAAGTCATTTTTACATTAGTCTAAGGGTCCGTTTAACTACTTTTGAATAAGTTCTTGATAAATTTATTGTGTATGGATGATAGCTAATTTGACATGTCGTTTGACATATTTTTCACACACAATATGTCAAACAAGCTGTCAGATAAGCTAACAAGAACTTAAACAAAAGTGATGAAAGCAATTAATTGATGGTTAAACAAACTTACCTGTGTGAAGTTTGACCATAATTATATGAGTCGTTACATCCGAAGAGATTGATCTTTACAAATGTAGTACACTCTTCGGCGTATGACTGACTCTTCAATGACTTTGAACTTGACTTAGGTGCACCTAAAATTAAAATAACATTTATAAAAGTTGGACCTTCAGCGAATTGAAACTTTTTACAATTAGACGTTTTGCGAATGAAGACCTTTTGCGCCTTTGGGGATCACAAACACCAATTTTTTGTTATTATTTTGTCATTTGAGACACAATTCAAGACGCGACGGCACTTTAATCTTTGTAGTTTTAACTGGTAGTTATTGTTTATATCTTGTTAGTTCATCATTTAATTTTATTTGTTGGAATAAATGATTCGTAACGTACCTGCATACGCTGAAGAAGAAATTCTAATGAGTATATGAAGTGTACCGCACCGCATTGTGCACGCGTGGTACTACACTAACGTACATACACCCTCCCTGAGGGTAGTGTCTGTGCCCTGCAGTGGGACTTATATAGACTGTGATGTGTATGTGAAGTGTACCGCACCGCATTGTGCACGCGTGGTACTACACTAACGTACATACACCCTCCCTGAGGGTAGTGTCTGTGCCCTGCAGTGGGACGTATATAGACTGTGATGTGTATGTGAAGTGTACCGCACCGCATTGTGCACGCGTGGTACTACACTAATGTACATACACACTCTCTGAGGGTAGTGTCTGTGCCCTGCCGTGGGTCGTGTATAGACTGTGATGTGTATGTGAAGTGTACCGCACCGCATTGTGCACGCGTGGTACTACACTAACGTACATACACCCTCCCTGAAGGTAGTGTCTGTGCCCTGCAGTGGGGCGTATATAGACTATGATGTGTATGTGAAGTGTACCGCACCGCATTGTGCACGCGTGGTACTACACTAATGTACATACACACTCTCTGAGGGTAGTGTCTGTGCCCTGCCGTGGGTCGTGTATAGACTGTGATGTGTATGTGAAGTGTACCGCACCGCATTGTGCACGCGTGGTACTACACTAACGTACCTACACCCTCCCTGAGGGTAGTGTCTGTGCCCTGCTGTGGGACGTATACAACACTATTTTGGGTGTAAGTGACAGCCTAGCAAATATTAAAACGGTGAACTAAGTGACAGCCTAGCAAATATTGAAACGGTGAACTTAGACCATCAAACTGGACAACTTTCACTATGGAGCCTACATCAGGAAACGCGAAAAAAAATTAGCTGTCCCATACATTTTAGTTGGGTAGGTACAGCAGTTTTGTATGGGACAGCGTTTTCGCGTTTCCTGAGGTAGGCTCCATAGTGAAAGTTGTTCAGTTTGATGGTCTGAGTTCACCGGTTCAGTATTTGCTAGGCTGTCACTTACACCCTGTATACCAGAAATTTTATGAAACTAAACAACATTCCCTAAGGAACATGAGTCGAAATTTTGGGACCTTCCATGTAAAGGGCCATCGGCCGATAGATTTTTCATAGGAGGTCCAAAAAAAATTCTAGTTCTTTGACCCATGTTCCTTAGGGAAGGATTTTTAGTTTCATTATCATAATAAACTCTTAAATTTCTTTTGGTTAAAGTAGTGGTTATACGCTGATGATGGCGATGATGCAAAATGATGAAATAATGATATATTTATAATAACAACACAGTTAAACAACAAACATTTGTTTCTAATCAACCATGGCTATTTAACTTTCCTTACTGTCCTAACAACTATGCTTTTATTTCTGAAATAGCTGCAATGGGACCGGCTTAAGATGTCAAAAATAACCTAACCTTATTTGAATGAAACGGAAATTAGGTTCACATAAAATCACAAATACCTCTTTGAAAATGTCTTACTGCAATAATGAAAATATCGAAACATACATTCGTAAGACCATTATCCCTTTTGGGATGACCAGAATTATTGCTACAACTAAATCTTTTCAAGTTTGTAGCAAGAATTTATTTCTTTTTGAGGTTAAATTTCTTAAGGGGTCCCATTGGTATACAATGCAATATGACGATTTAAAGCATGGTCAAGCTTTCTGAATAAGAACATCAAACTGAACAACTTTCACTGTGTGATCAAAACAAAATCGCGAAAAAATTTGCTATTTCATAGAAAACTTCAAGTTGTTCAGTTTGATGGTCTCAAAAGTTTGACCACGCTTGAAATTAAGTGGTCTGTGGTTGCATGCTGCATGTTGGTGGTCAACTCATTTCAAAAAAGTCATTTAAAATTTTAATTCTTTAATAAAACTGACTTATTAATAAAATAACCTTTACAGCTATGAAACGCGTCTGTACGACACACCCCGTCCCGTCCAAGAATATAAAACAGAAGAGCAACAATACGAATCTCAATATTACAACAAGGAACGATTTGGTTTCGATCAAAAAACACCTTTAAGTCCAAAATTCAACGCACGAGAACTCAAATTCGAGGAGAAACCTGAACCTATCTATTCTTCCCTCAAAAAGCCAAAATCAACCTTCGATGGAGTCGGTCAAACTTTCACTGAACATCAGAAGAGTTCTGAAGCTATCCCCGGGGGAACGAAGCAATCTGAATTTACGATCAGAAGTGAATCTTACTCCAGTTATCCTAAGACCGAATTTTCCAAAACCGTCACCAGGGAAGAAGTTAAGTCTCCATTCATGACCTCAACCCCAGCCAAATCCGATTTCCATCAAACTGATTACAAAAACCAGGAACTAGTCAAAGTGCCGACACCAGAATTTGAAAGAATCTCTTCTCCATACGGCAAAGAACAGCACAGCTACGGTGGCCCGAATTTCATGGAAGAAACAACGACGGAAGTAAAAGAAATCCCTAATGGAACTCAAAAAATAACCACAACGAAAATCTACAGTTCTTCTCCAGTCAACATAACTTCTACCAACACCAAATACGAGCCGATCAAGCTTGAAGGTATCGACGAATTGTCCAAATCCTTCGACAACGATTCGAGATATAGCACTTTGGATTCTAGGTTCAACACTTTAGAGTCGAAAATGTCTTCGGATACAAGCCGCTCGTTCATGCGGCCTTCAGAGTTCCAATCTTCGGATTATCAAAGCTCTACCAATGTGACCAAAGTTAAAAAACCATCGGAATTGGTAAAAGAAATCGATAGTCTCGACAAGAAGTTCTCGAAGCAAACTATTAAGTCGGAAACTATAGAAAGGAAGTCAGTAATGACGAGCTCTCACAAATCTGAATCTAGTTCGACTGTGACGAAGAAATTCGGCAACTTTTAATCGAAGGTAGCTTTGTTACAGCGATGTCTTGGATGAAACCGAAAAGAGGAACACGTACGGTTGGCTTACGAAAACTTTAATCAATTTTGGATTGTATTTGGTATTGTTTTTACAGTGCAACCACGTTTATTTATCGTATCGTCAATCTTCGTTCGGAAAAAATTTCCTGATTACACACGATACCATTGATAATATAATCAACCTTATGTGTACTAGTTTAAAGTCTAAAGCGTAAAATTTATCGACCAATAGAAGATGATCATTTTTTCCGCGCAACTGTTGGTTTGTGCAGTTTTAAAAACAGTCAAATACCTACGCATGAGTACATCCGTATGACTTATAAATGTGGTAATATTGTAAACTTATAGCACAAAATACATAACAGAAGGTATAAGGTACCAAGTGGTTAAGGTTTTCATAGGCCGATTATGATCCAAAAATATAGTATGTCCATTGGACTCAGTTTCGGCTTCCTATTTTTGGTTTCATCTAAGTGTTATTTATGTGTTTTGACAGCTTTAAATGTAATTTTGACAGAAGTGTTTATTGGACGCAGCGAATGGACGTAATGCTATAAAAATTGTAAAAATGCACGTTTTTAGACATTTTTTTGTATGCACTTTTTAACGCTATTTAGTTTTAAATGTGTTAATGTAAGTTAAGTCTTAAGAGTTTAGTGATAAGGTTTGAAATGCGGTGCTAAAAAGATTTTTCGAAACAGTGCCTAAAACGGGCCTTATGGGGTTTGAAAGTTTTTTGAATTATATTGACGTTCCGTTTTATAAATTCTATTTTACGGTTGGAATTTTTATGGGAGATTTTCCCTTACCTGGGAGCCATTTTCGATAATGTTACTCAAAGACGTCGATAGATGCCGCTACTTGTAGCGTCAATAAAAAAGTGTTGGCTCCCAGTTTTAAATTCACAAAGTGCTAACCCTAAATGGGGACCTTATTACTTGTTGCCTTTAAAAAATGAAGAAAATAAATTATATTTAGAAAAAACGTTATAGTACGATTTTTTTGACTAACTAATATAGATTGCGCCAGAAATCCATAAAATAAAAAAATAAGGAATATTAAGAAAAATAAAAAAATTGCAAATTGTTTTCTGTTAATATTTTTTTAAAGTCACCTACAGCTAAAAACTAAAAAAATATAAACTTTACATTTTCCTTTTTTTATTTAACACCTTAAAATCAATTACTGATTTTCTGAAGCAGATTTTATTAAAATCCATTTGATATTCAGCCATCAGAAATTTTTTGAAGAAAATATGCATCTATATTTGCTAGCCTAAAAAATCGTACGAAGCCGCGTGTGCCATTTAAAAAATAATATAGAATTTATTTATTTTCCAACTCTCGTGCCTTTCGGAAAACTAAACAAAATTATAACATTTTTGATTGAACGAAAAATCCCTAAAAACTACAAAAAAAATCTTCACGTGTGTGCCATTGTCAGCCATAATTAATTGTATTTAATATTTACAAAAAATATGTGGTTTTGTTATAAATTATTACTTAAATTCATAGACAATTAAGCTATAGAGACACCGCATAGCCGACCACAGATTATTTAATAGTTACTACGTACCAGATACTGCAGTGTCCCGATTTCTATCCAGCCGCGACGAATGAAGAACTAAAATGCACCTTATGTCAATGCACGACAGCCTGTATCTACCTGCATACGCGACGCGGTAGATACCTACCGTGGCTCTGTCAAAAGCGAGTGACGGACCATTGCTACTAACTAGGTAGTCAGCATAGAAAGAGAAGGTACTAGACGGAAGCACGTGTCTTGTCATATTCACTCAATAAGAGATGCACATAGCAAATTCGCTCTAGTATGAGATCGCTACCTTATTGCTGTCCTTATCGGCGTAACCACTTTTTTGAAGTGACTCCACCTGACTCCGACATGTCACTTCATATAAATTGTACAGGATTTTATGACTATCGCTATCTCATACCCGGTTACACTGACATTCTGTCTACCAGCGTAAGCGAAAAATTGTTCGTCTATGGTTGCGGACTTAATGAACCATAGACGAAGAATTTTTCGCTTACGCTGGTAGACGGAATGTCAGTGTAACCGGGTATGAGATAGCGATAGTCATAAAATTTATCCATCCATCCATCACAGCCCTTGTTCAGTCCGTCTTCGGACATAGGCCTCCTCCATATTTCTCCATGACGTTCTGTCCCTCGCCCTCTGCATCCAGTTGGGACCCGCGTGCTTCCTAACGTCATTGACCCATCTTTCTGGTGGGCGGCCTCTACCTCGCGTGGTTTCTCTGGGCCTCCACTCCAGTGTTCTTCTGGTCCAACGCTCAGAAGCCATACGAGCAACGTGGCCTGCCCATCTCCACTTCCGGCATTCTATAGTGGCTACCACATCCACGACCTTTGTATTTCGCCGAATCCACTCATTGCGCTTACGGTCTAGCAACGTGATGCCGAGCATTGCTCTCTCCATTGCTCGTTGCGCGACTCGGAGTTTTTCGGCGGACTTTTCCGTCAGTGTAGTAGTCTCCATGCCGTAAGTCAGTACCGGGAGGATACACTGGTTGTACACTCTCGTCTTGAGGTATTGTGGTATGTGTTTGGAGCCCAGTATATGTTTATTTGCCCCATATGCGGACCAGCCTTGAGCTATCCTGCGATCGACTTCGGCTGTTTGGTTTTCGGAACCAAGTGTAATTTTGTGGCCCAAATATATGTAGTGGTCTACGACAAATATATGTAGTGGTCATAAAATTTATATGAAGTGACATGTCGGAGTCAGGTGGAGTCAGTACAAAAAAGTGGTTACGCCGATAAGGACAGCAATAAGGTAGCGATCTCCTTTTTTAACTAGAGCGAATTTGCTATGTGCATCTCTTATCGAGTGAATATGACAAGACACGTCCTTCTAGTACCTTCTCTTTCTACGTCCGCAACGCACCATCTTCTGAAGTTTTCACACAGCAGTCTTCGAAATCGGCGTCTTTTTGCTTAATTGTCTGTGGTTATGTATTAAACTATATTTAGTGAATGTTCGGTGCAATCTTTTGTATACTTAACTCTAAATTTAACATTTTATAGTAGTGCTTCTACTAAATAATAATACATAATTGTAAAAAACAGCATGAAAAATTGTAACAAAATAATATAATAATACATTTTATGCATTTGTATAAAAACTTATTTTTTCTTTTTAGCAAAATAGTGACGGTGTCGTCTACAGAAGTAGCGTGATTATACGACCGACGAAAATATGTTATTTGTATTAAATAAACTTAAAAATAAATAATTATAAAATATGGAAATTTAACTTCATACAAAATTCCTTACAGTACCACCGAATTTATGTTCACAAGATTTTTTTATTTATGCAATATGTAGTGCAGTAATTTTTTACATTTCCATATTTTACTATTTCGTTTCAAAATAAAAATATTCATAGGAATATGTATAATTTGTAACACAGATGTGTGCCTTACTTGTTTCGCAGCTTATGGTTGACTTGCACCACGGACTTAAGAGTCCTTTTACCGTTCAGTAGCGCATTCATTAGGTACTAAATTTAATAGTTCTCAATCTACAAAACTTACATTTAATAAGTGTTAATCCGAATTACTACAAAATAGCGTTAAACAAATAGAAAAAAAACAGGCCACTTTTATATTTATTTCGATATTCTTAAAAGTAAAATGTTTAGAACCTATAAAAGTATTTTATAAAACTAGCTTTTAGGATTTTGTAGTAAGTTGACTAGCACTGTTTCATTTTGGGTTTTAATTATTGAGAAATCTTTAATATTTTGATGACGACACCACTGTACGGTAACAGGGCTCTTAAATATTCTGTCCCTGTCACCAATATGAGCAGTGTGGGAGACAAAACTTCACTAAAGACGTGGTGCAAGTCTACCTAAAAAATCTATTTTATAAAAGAATATTATTCAAATAAATATATTTAATGGAATAGTATAGATACGCCCGCGAAAGCGATTTCGTCCACTGAAGGTATTGTAACACCAATTCTCATAGAATAGATTTATATATACACAAATATGTTAGATTTTATATTTGGCTTAATATTGCAAAAGATCTATATTTAAGCTATAATGATCTATCTACAATGTTTTTTCACGGTTATTTATAATAGTTTATAGATTGGCTGCAGAACATAGGATTCTATTTTAATTTTAAATAGCAAACGTGTGACATTATTCGGTAATAAATATATGGGGATCTCAAAGATTGTTTTTGCACAAAAATACACTCAAAACCACCATAAAATGGCAGAGCCACGTGGCCGCTTAACCCACGCACCGAACGGCGAAATGCGTTCGCTCGTGAGCCCTCTAGCCACGCGACTGGAATCACATATTCATAGTATAAAACAAAGTAGCTTCCCGCTGTCTGTCTGTCCCTATGTATACTTAGATCTTTAAAACTACTCAACGGATTTTGATGCGGTTTTTTTTTAATGGATAGAGTGATTCAAGAGGAAGGTTTATATGTATATAATACATGCATAGTATCAGCATTGCACCCGTGCGAAGCCGGGGCGGGTCGCTAGTATAATATATTTCGAACTCGCTTTTCGATCTGAAACTTTGAAGTCATTTTATATGGGTGACACTTTATGTATTTTGTGTTTTGTCTCGAACTAATGACTCTGCAACCAATGTTTAAGCTACATATTAAAATCTATTGTAATTTATACATAGTAAAATATGTTCTATAAAGTTTCTTCAATCATACTTTGTTATGAAAACTTGATAAATCATATTTTAATTCGTTTGGACATTAACATTTTGTAACACGCCGTTGTATTTACAAAACAGGACATAAAATAGTGTATTGTCTTAAATATTGTTTTTAAACAATATCTAAAGACAATAGAAAATGTGAAAATGGCAAATACTTTGCGATTATTAAATTTTCAAGATACAGACTGCATTTTATCCGGTTTAAAATAAACTCTGTTCAATGGATGGTATTCGACTTATATTATGTGGTTTAATGGTGTCGATTCGGACTGTGCCACGACTTAACTAAATTTATTCCTGTCACTTTCTAAAATAAGATTAAGAAAAGAGACAGAAAACCAACAACTGACTTTAGTGCTGTCAAAGTGACGTTACACGCCCAAAATAAGATGCCATCTTAAGGCGTTTTTGGGCGTGTAACGTCACTTTGACAGCACTAAAGTCAATTGTTGATTTTCTGTCTCTTTTCTTTATCTTATTTTATAAAGTGACAGGAATAAATGTAGTTAAGTCGTGGCACAGTAATCGACACCATTGTCTATTGTTTCTTTAAATACAACGGCGTTATAGTTTTTAGCAAAAACTATTATAATTATGAAAGTTTATAATTCAGGCTAAAATCGTGTCTTATTAATTAAAAAAATAAATTCGATTGAATATTTAATCTTGTATATTAAAAAACCGTAATATTATAGTAATGTGCTTATTGTAGGACTTATTTACAAATATTTTTAAAGAACCTACTTCTTTATAAATGTAAATGTATTTGGATACATAATGCTATGTAACTTTTTTAGAGATTATCAGCGAAGTAATGATGAATCTAGAAAGAAAATTAAAAAATAATGTTGCCAGATTATTGTCGAGGAATTTTAGAAATTCATTTTACTGAAACATGATACCACGTAATTTTAAGATTATAATCGATTTTATATTTATATCCATAAGGTCTATTTCTTTTCCATTTTTATATTATTTCGCTGAAATAACACGATATTTGAAAGGTGACACTGTTTATATGAAAAAACTGTTTTTTTGTACCCCAAACTTTGTCACTTTTCAAAACCTAAAAATAATAAATTAATATTAGAATTTAAGAAGTAAAATTATTATTAATTATACATTTAGAATTAATCTCAATGATGTCGGAAACCAAATAAAATATAATTTTTGTACTAATTTTGTTTTGTTTAAAAAAAAACATTAATTTATGGAAATCGGTATTGTATTTCTGGATTAATTAATTAATTATTGATTTGTTAATATTGTTTTTTTGAGATTTTATTAAATGAGTATAGAGTTAGTTGCCTGTATGTACACTGGGGCATTGTATGTATTACTTACCTACCTACATGAATGTAATAAAGCGTAACTAATTAGTTCTTGTTTCATTTCCTAATTTATAATAAAGGAGTGTGATTTTTTAATCTCATTCGCTAAGTTCAGCAGTTGAAAATGTCTAAATTACTATGGATATACGCATATTTCTACTGCTGATTTGACTTTCCAAAATCGCACTCCTGAAGTATGATTTTTTTAATCTCAAATCCGCAGTAGAAAGATGCACGTCTCCATAATAATATTGACATTTTCAACTGCTGAGTTCAACATGAGATTCAAAAATCGCACTCCACTGTAGGTATAATATATCTATGACTCCAGCACACCGCAGCTAAGTCCGGAGCAGTGGGTCGTATCAACATAAGGTTATGGTAAGGCCTAAGGATAAGTCGGTGCCCTGCAGTGGGACGTAACTGCCTCCGTGGTCTAATGGTTAAGAGCTTTGGCTCTCGACACGGTGGTCGTGGGTTCGATTCCCACGGGGGACACCTAGTGATATGTCACTTTGTGCGTTTTTCCCCAGTTGGTTAGGACATTGCAGGCTGAATCACCTGATTGTCTGAAAAGAAAAATGATTCCGTGCTTCGGATGGCACGTTAAGCCGTTGGTCCCGGCTACTATCTCTGGTGGTAGTAGTCGTTATATAAAAACCACGTTAGAGGCCGTAAGGCGGTCTGAAAAAACTCTGACACCAGGGCTCTGCCCACACGATAAGAAAGAAGTGGGACATATAAGGGTGAAATTGATATCATTTAGCATCCTTTAAGCTAAGAGTCTGTCTACCTGTAGAATACACCTTTGTACTAAGGGTTGGTTGAGGTTGATGTATATAATGAAACACAGATATAGTCTTCACTAGTGAATGTGACTAGTGCACGTCCGCACAGCACGGCGGTCGGTGCACGAATACCGAGCGAATGCACGATAGATATTGACCACAGAGCGCACCTGCCGATAGATGGCGCTACCGGCGCTTTCCACATTAACTACTCTTTATTGCTGTACACTACATCCCTTTCTTGTTTTAATTTATTTTTTACGTTTACTCGAATCTACCACCGCCTCGGAAGGTATAGCCCGTGGAGAAGAAGCGGCGCAAGAAACTCCACAGTTTAGCTTATCTCTTAAATCTTATTTACAATACAGTGTTGACTGTTATCAATGCTATTACATCAAACAAATTACGAATAAGTTATTGAGACTAATTTGTTTACAGTAAATAGATATTTCTCAAATATTGATCTGAAATTGTCAAACACCAAATTCAACTATAAACAATGTTTATGGAAATTACAATCTCATTATATTAACACATTTCAGTTATTGTTACTTCTGTTCTATACTATCCTTTCCCTGTAAAAATATTTTTCTATTGATAGGTGGGTAAGTAAACCTACAAAAATAACGTTCCATAGATCTTTATTATCTCTTATTTATTTATTTTGGCTAACTACTAGTCAAAGTCACTGCTTCAAGACCGTATCCATTTCCGTTTTATCAAATTAAGGAGGTAAGGACAAAAGAGTGAATCTGTGGTAAGCACATACACTTATGCACTCAAAATATTCTAGCGGGTGCCAGCCATTGCAATTAAGCACTCACAGCTATTTTATTTGCATGACCCTTTAGCTTTTGCTAACAACTTGATAGTTGCATGGCTCTGTAACCCATATCATTTAATTTTTGCATGATATTTTAGCTTTCGCTAACAACTTCATAGTTGCATGGTCCTATAACCCATATAATTTTACAGTTTCAATTTAATGGACCCTTTTAATAAATAGATACTATTTAACTCAACCTATACAGATAAAATGCTGATACCTAAATTAAAATAATAATCGTAATAATTCAATTTAATGTTCTTTGACCCACTTTAATGCTGATCTTTGACGGTGTTGCAATTACTCAAAAGATTCGCAATTTAATACGTAGTCACAATTTAATGTTACGGGCAAGTAAAAAATCAGAGTCCACACATTACTGTCGCTCTCATTTAGGGCTCTATGCCACGAGCACAATTTCAGCCAACGCCCTGTCTTATTCATCTATTTATTTCCCCTTTGGGCTGTAAAAAGTTCTACCCCATTAGTATTGGAATAAACTGTTGTGGTTGAAAAGCTTGTCATTCTCTCACCATTTGGTAAGTCATTCCGTCTATAAACCAAAAATAAAAAAGAAGTCTAGGCTACTACAACTGTATGCTAGACTAGAAACTTGACATTTGATTCCGCCATCTTGCTACTCACGAATATTTCAAATATTATTGATTTTGAACATGTTACAGCCATGTTGTGCTATTTCGAATCAAATTAAAGATTGAAAAATTCAGTCTCGGGCGGGACTTGAACCCGCACCCTTCCAAACCGGGGAAGTGCGTTATCCAATTTCGCTACCGAGCCCACTAGCCAGAGAACGAATTTTTCAATCTGTTGCGTCTTGAGGGGACGTGAGCGACATCTACTGGCAGCTATTACAAACTAGCCAACCCGCAAGTTCAGAATTACAACTGAAATTCATACGGTATAGATGACACACCCTGTTCCAATTTCAAATATTATTGATTTTGAACATGTTACAGCCATGTTGTGCTATTTCGAATCAAATTAAAGATTGAAAAATTCAGTCTCGGGCGGGACTTGAACCCGCACCCTTCCAAACCGGGGAAGTGCGTTATCAATAATATTTGAAATTGGAACAGGGTGTGTCATCTATACCGTATGAATTTCAGTTGTAATTCTGAACTTGCGGGTTGGTTAGTTTGTAATAGCTGCCAGTAGATGTCGCTCACGTCCCCTCAAGACGCAACAGATTGAAAAATTCGTTCTCTGGCTAGTGGGCTCGGTAGCGAAATTGGATAACGCACTTCCCCGGTTTGGAAGGGTGCGGGTTCAAGTCCCGCCCGAGACTGAATTTTTCAATCTTTAATTTGATTCGAAATAGCACAACATGGCTGTAACATGTTCAAAATCAATAATATTTGAAATTGGAACAGGGTGTGTCATCTATACCGTATGAATTTCAGTTGTAATTCTGAACTTGCGGGTTGGCTAGTTTGTAATAGCTGCCAGTAGATGTCGCTCACGTCCCCTCAAGACGCAACAGATTGAAAAATTCGTTCTCTGGCTAGTGGGCTCGGTAGCGAAATTGGATAACGCACTTCCCCGGTTTGGAAGGGTGCGGGTTCAAGTCCCGCCCGAGACTGAATTTTTCAATCTTTAATTTGATTCGAAATAGCACAACATGGCTGTAACATGTTCAAAATCAATAATATTTGAAATTGGAACAGGGTGTGTCATCTATACCGTATGAATTTCAGTTGTAATTCTGAACTTGCGGGTTGGCTAGTTTGTAATAGCTGCCAGTAGATGTCGCTCACGTCCCCTCAAGACGCAACAGATTGAAAAATTCGTTCTCTGGCTAGTGGGCTCGGTAGCGAAATTGGATAACGCACTTCCCCGGTTTGGAAGGGTGCGGGTTCAAGTCCCGCCCGAGACTGAATTTTTCAATCTTTAATTTGATCACGAATATTGTTTTAGCAAAGGGTCTGATGGTGGTCTACCTTATGAGTTATTTTGTCTGCTATACCTAAGTATTCAGTCACTAAAGCAGTATTCCAAATAAATTTTATAAATTGGCATAATATTTCCTGCCGTTCAACAGTGAATAAGTTATTATAATTAATTTCCCTTATACATACATTTCTTTTTAGAAACAAAACATTATCTGATATCAACTTACAGTAGAGCAAAACTATATTATGTTATTTGTAGTTAAAATGTATCTCTGTCATTGAATTACTTATTTATTATTAGAATTCCTATGAAGCATTAAGTGACGAGATATTTTGTAACTACAAAGAGTAGTTTGGTTATTAGGTATACATACATACCTATACATTTCTATAACAATAAAAATAAAATAAACTATAACCAATTTTGCAATTAGTTGTTAGTTACATGTAACGTCATGAAACTCATGAAAATATTGTGTAATGTAAGGTATACTTAGATATGTATCTGAAACATTAGTTACTTACTTATTATTTAAACACTAATAATGTTTTCATTTTAAGAACCATACAGTTATATCATTTGGTAGGCTTTATGAAAATAATGCTATTTTTAATTACAATGTACATGAATTAAGTGCAACTGTTGTTTCAACTTAATTGCGTGGGGTAATATACGCGTAATATAGGCGTTACAGAACTGCAAATCATTTTGTTTTTTGACTTGCTTGCACTGAAATTATATTCTTTATTTATTATATTATGATTAACCGATTTGGTTCAAGTACAGTATAGTATACTACGTTTTTGGGGGGTAAGGGGAAAACGGAAATAACATCTATTCCGGCCCAATTGTCAACCTCACCTGCTCGCGTTGGTGGTTCGTATGAATAGCCAACGGCGGCTATTGTTAAAGTAGCAGTAGCCGTGGTACCCCCTGCTAGATAACTGACGAGGCCATGGCGACCGAGTATCTGGCGGTATAACCAGGCAACGCGTTCATACGGGCCTAAATACCTGTACCGGATAAAACACCAAACATCCGGGTTTTCCCGACTCAAGAGAGCGGGTTTTTGTGCGTCAGATGGCAATCGGCACTGGTCATAATAAACCCTAAAATGCCAAATTTTTATGAAAGAAAAATATGGAAAGGTTACCAAATATTGTGAGTATGATGGATAGGGCGTCGCCGCAAAACGACGCGCAGATACATCGCCCTACCTCTGCGATAAGCATGCTAGGGCTACCGAGTCGAGGACGGGCTCGGCCAAAGACGTTAGTCCTAGAACGTAACCTGAAAGTCCGCTTTGCCACCATAAACGTTGGAACACTAACCGGAAAGACGAAGGAGCTTGCATCAATGTTTAAACGTAGGAGGGTTAATTTTGCGTGCCTGCAGGAGACGCGATGGCGCGGCTCTAAAGCTCGTAATATTGGAGAAGGCTACAAGCTGATGTACACAGGTGCCAAAGATGGGAAAAACGGAGTAGCGATTGCTGTCTGTCAGGAATACCTCGATGACATCGTAGAGGTAAACCGTATCAACGACAGGCTCATGTGCTTAAAGGTACTGATACATGGAGAGCTCGTAAATATTATAGCGGCATATGCACCGCAAACAGGGTGCTCGAAAGCGGAAAGAACAGCATTTTGGACAGTACTGGATGGCACACTGCAGCAAATACCTGCGAAAGAAACTCTGATCGTCGGTAGCGACCTCAACGGTCATATCGGGGTTTCCAATGACTCGTACAGCAGAGTGCACGGAGGATACGGTTTTGGCACACTGAACGAAGCAGGAAAAGTCATACTACAAACTGCTATGGCATTCGACCTCGCTATTACCAACTCGTTTTTCAAAAAGAAACCTGAGCATATCATCACGTATAAGAGTGGCAACCATAAAACGCAGATAGACTACATACTTACCAACCGTGCGTTCATCGGCCGAGTTAAAAACTGTAAAGTGATCCCAGGAGAATGTATCTGTCCCCAACATCGCATTGTTGTCATGGATATGATGTTTAAGAAATTGAGCACGCCAAAAACAGTCCATACACCCGAAATGACTAAATGGTGGACGCTAAAGGGCGAAAAGATGGAAAATTTTCAGAAACATTTGATTGACCTGAAAGTTGATGTGGAGAGTGACGCAGATTCCATCTGGAAAAACCTGCACAAGGCCATTATGACTGCAGGGAACACTGTTCTGGGGCGTACAAAGGGAGGGAAAGGAACACCTAGAGAGACATGGTGGTGGACCGAGTCAGTTCAAGAGGCTCTATGTGAAAAGAAAGCGTCTTTCAAAACCTGGCAGTGCACCAAAACGAACGAAGATCGGGAAACGTATAAGAGAGCAAAGAAAAACGCCAAAAAGGTTATAGCCACAGAACAGGCCCATTCCCTCAGAACTCTTTACAGCAAGTTGGAAACTAAAGAAGGCCAGAAACAAATCTACAAGTTGGCTAAGTTCCGCAGTCAGAGCACCAAAGATCCAGCTAGATGTAGGGTTATCAAAGGCCCAAACGGTGACCTATTGCATGAAGAACGAGATATCAGAGCAGCTTGGCAAACATATTACGATAGTCTGTTAAATACCACAACAACTACGGTACATCTTCCTGAAGTGAGCCAAAATTTGGGTTTGATTGCTCCGATAAACCACATGGAAGTGAAGAAAGCGCTGCAAAAGATGTCAAATAAGAAAGCGGTAGGTCCAGATGGTATCCCCGTAGAAGCTTGGAAATGTCTAGGTAGCAAAGGCATTATACTGTTGACCAATTTCTTTAACCGACTCATGGAAACCTCAGAAATGCCGGATGACTGGAGACTGAGTACCATAGTCCCACTATATAAAGGAAAAGGCAGCAAGTACGAGTGCAATAACTACCGCGGTATAAAACTGATGTGCCATACCATGAAACTGTACGAAAGAGTGATTGACAACCGGTTGAGAATGGAATGCTCACTCTCAAAGAATCAGTACGGTTTCGTGCCAGGACTATCCACGACAGATCCAATGTTCGCACTAAACACAGTTGCCGAGGAGTATCGCTCTAAAAACTGTCCCCTGTATATTGCTTTCTTGGACATGGAAAAGGCATTCGATCGCGTTCCAAGAGAATCGATCTGGTGGAGCCTTCGGAAAAAGTGCGTCCCCGAGAGATATGTGAACATCGTAGCTGACATGTACAAGAATGCAAGATCTATTATAAGGACAGTAGTGGGCGCCACAAATCCAATAGCAGTCACAGAGGGCGTACATCAAGGCTCAGTCCTAAGCCCCTTTTTGTTTAGCCTGGTATTGGATGCGCTCACAGAAGACGCGCAGACCAGAGCATTGTGGACATTTATCTACGCGGACGATGTAGCTATCTGTGCAGAAGACAAGATATCGCTTCAAGAGGCACTCCTGTGCTGGAAACACCAGTTGAAGAAAGGCGGTTTGGTGTTGAGCGTTGCAAAAACTCAATACATGGTTTGCAACGAGCCAGAGGCAGACAACGACCCTATCTGTATCGACGGTCAACAAGTCGACAAATGCGAACAGTACAGATACCTGGGAGGCATGATGCACAAATCTGGCAACATTGAGCACAATATTCAGCACCGAATAGCAGCCGCGTGGTTGAAGTGGCGGGAAGTCACTGGTGTAACCTGTGACAGGAAAATGCCGGTCCGAATGAAGGGCCTGGTCTATAAGTCCATAATAAGACCAGTCCTCATGTACGGTAGTGAGACTTGGGCCACAACGAAAAGCCATGTCCGAACTGTACAAACAGCCGAAATGAAGATGCTGAGGTGGATGTGCGGTGTCACGAGGCGCGATAGAATCCGCAACGAGTATGTGCGAGGTAGCCTGGGTGTTCGTGACATTGCAGATAAGCTTCAGGAGCATAGGCTTAGGTGGTTTGGACACGTGAAAAGGAAGCCACCCGAATATGTAGGAAATATGGCACTGCAACTGTCGATTCCAGGACAGAGACCAAGAGGACGTCCGAAAACTAGATGGATGAACACAGTTCGTTGTGATATGACCGAGTGCAATGTCTCCGAAGACGACGTCAGAAATAGGGCAAGGTGGAGAGAAAAGACACGGAAGGCTGACCCCACCACCATATGGGATTAAAAGCCAGGAAGAGAGAGAGAGAGAGACAGTATAGTATACTTTAACACATACAAATGAATAAATTAACAGTGCAGTGCAGTGCCTGCAGTGATTAGGTAAGATACCGATTTTATCTATACAAAGAACGTATGAACGAAGAAAGTGCAATAAGTCATTAATTCCTTTAGAGTTATTCATAAAATGCGTAGCTACTCACAATAATTAATGTCAATGGAATGACAAACTACAAGCTGCCAATAATTACATATTTGACTTGTCATCTGAATGACCAACTACAACGTACAAGCTGCTGATAATGAAATAACAGTTTTTTTTTTCAATTGAATGACCAGCTGCAAGTTGCTAATAATTATTTTATTTATTTGACTTGTCATCTGAATGACCAACTACAAGCTGCTGATAGTAAATTTGATAGCATTTGATGCCCAGCTAAAAGTTGCAAATGTCAATTGAATGACCAGCTACAAGTTGCTAATGTCAATTAAATGAACAGCTGAAAGCTGCCAATGTCAATTGAATGACCAGTTACAAGTTGCTAATGTCAATTAAATGACCAGCTGAAACATGCTAATGTCAATAAAATGACCAGCTGAAAGATGCTAATATCAATTGAATGACCAGCTACAAGTTTCTAATGTCAATTGAATAACCAGCTAAAAGCTGCCTATGTCAATTGAATGACTGAATGACCAGCTACAAGTTGCTAATGTCAATTAAATGACCAGCTGAAAGATGCCAATGTCAATTGAATAACCAGCTACAAGTTTCTAATGTCAATAGAATGACCAGCTAAAAGCTGCCTATGTCAATTGAATGACCAGCTGAAAGATGCTAATGTCAATTGAATGACCTGCTACAAGTTTCTAATGTCAATTGAATGACCAGCTAAAAGCTGCTAATGTCAATTGAATGACCAGCTGTACGTTGCTAATAACTGTTTGTTGTACATGGCAAACCACTAACCATTAACCAGCTACAAGCTGACAATATCAGAGTAATCACCCTGACCATTTCAAAACTCTTAGCTATTAATTGGAGTCATTTTCTCTTTATTAAGCAATAAAGCAAGTAGGTATGGTTCAATCGGCGCCTTAGCAGTCGTCCTGTTGAAGGCTGGTTTCTCTGTGACATCTAGGAACATACAATCTGCGAACAAAATTGTTAACCAGTATTATCGGTTTGGTTATGAATGTTATGATGCTTGAATATGATATAGTTATTAATCTTCTCTCAACTGAGATAAGCGTTTCTTGTTAAAATGTGAGTAGGTATTTGAAGAAATACTAAATTTAATATGAAATCACCTGATCATTTTCTGATCCTTTTTGATACTTTTTGTAAATAATTGTCTGAATGAACATTGATCCTTAAACTATGTCCTTAAAATATAAAATTCCTTGCTCAAATAGCCAAAGAAACTAATTAGTTTCGCCTGGAGTAATTACATCCATAATTTTGACATTAACAATGTCGCAAATATAAGATCAACGTAAGGTTACCGAATTCAAGTTCTATAAAGTATAGATTACGTCAAACAAGTTCCGGTAACAAATCGGATGATGATGATGATTGGCAATTATGTTGGTACTATTGATGTTTGAATTGAAATATTTTCATGAACTAGTACCACCAAATAAGCTCCGAATGTGTTATATATTATTATTGTTCTCGCATACCTACACTGAGAATGTCCAATAAGTAAAACGTTTAAAACGTAAAACTTTGGATTTCAACTTAAAGTTTTTGTGACATCAGAATGTTCGTTACGCCGAATGTTCGTTACGCCGAATGTTCGTTACGTCGAATGTACGTTACTCAGAACATTCGTTACGTCGAATGTTCGTGACGCCGAATGTTCGTTACGCCGAATGTTCGTTACGCCGAATGTTCGTTACGCCGAATGTTCTATACGTAGAATGTTCGGTACGCATAATGGTAATAAGTAACTTTTATTAGAGACCATTACAACTACGAAGTAAGACAATTACTTAAAAATGACAATGCGTCAATATAAGTATAAAAAACTATTGGAATAAACTCACTTGGCATATCTTGGTTACCTAATCCTGTTCGTCTTGAATCAAGACACAATTCTTAACCTTTGGTATGCCAGAACGCGGATCAGCATGGTGAAAACCATTTATTTCTATTGTGTCTGGTTTTTCCGGCATACGAGAGGTTAATGGGCGTATTTTGGATACCTATTAGGCCATAATGACGGACTACAAGCATGCATTAGCATATGCTCACGACTACACTCCCCGAGGAGCAGTCAGAGACTCCAAAACCCCAGGACACCCCCGCCCCACCAGCACCGAAACTCCGTCCAGTCACGTGTGACGGGCAGTGAAACTGGAGCTACGGACTACGAGGCCCTTTTATATTGGCGGAATGCTTTGAATAAATTATTTTAATCGTTTAAAGTAATACAGAATTACGATTACGTGACCTTAAAGATTGATGTCCACAGCTGGCGTACATTTTGTCCATCCTAGGCGCCGCGCCGCGCCGTCACGTGTTGTCCCACACCTTACTCCTGTCTGGTCTCCCCTCTTTCCTCCAACATCAGCATTCGATGGTCGACATGTGGGAAAAGAAATACAGTATGTAGATAATTCCAAATAAACGATTTAAAATCGGGACAAAAACTATTTTTCCTTTTCTTTTGACATATGCAGGGTGTACAATAAAATGGGACAGCTACTTAAAGGGGTGCTTCAGACCATCAAACTGAACAACTTTCTCTATGGGACCAATATCGAAATCGCGAAAAAAAATTCCGCTCTCCCATACAAAACTGCAAACATAACTCGACTGAAATGTATGGGACGGCAGATTTTTTTTTCGCGATTTCGATATTGGTCCCATAGAGAAAGTTGTTCAGTTTGATGGTCTGAAGCACCTCTTTAAGTAGCTGTCCTATTTTAATTTACACCCTGTATTTTTATCACTGTGAACTTTAGGCAAAAATAAAGCAACGCTAGCAGAAACCAGATAATTAAGATAATTCCCAATAAACGATTTAAAATCGGGACAAAACTATTTTTACTTTTCTTTTGAAATATATTTTAACACTGTGTAACTTTTTAGGCAACAAACAAAGCAACGCTAGTTGAAACCGTCTTCGATTGTGTTTAAATAAATCGCTTAGCTTCCTTAAAGGAACAGTGTAATTTTATTTCGTAGGCACCGTTTGTATTTTTAAATTGTCAACACTCAACAAACTGATAAGCACTTTACTCACGTGAATTTCGAATCCCGTCGTCGCCAATGTAGAATACACCTTTCTACTAAGGGTTGGTTGAGGTTGATGTATATAATGAAACACAGATATAGTCTTCACTAGTGAATGTGACTAGTGCACGTCCGCACAGCACGGCGGTCGGTGCACGAATACCGAGCGAATGCACGATAGATATTGACCACAGACCGCACCTGCCGATAGATGGCGCTACCGGCGCTTTCCACATTAACTACTCTTTATTGCTGTACACTACACTACCCATCAAACTGAATGACTTTTAGGGTCAGCGCACACCCAGCGTAAGAACTGCTCGCGCATGCTCGAGCATGTTCTTTGCAGTCGCGCACACCTAGCGGCGAAATCCGCCGGCGGCAGCGGCGGATGCGCGAGCAGCTCGCGCGTGTTCGAATAGTCTCGCGGATGCTCCCGTGTTGCTACAGTTGACAGTGAATTTTGCAGTTGTGTTTACAATATTTTAAAGTAAAGACGTGCGATAAGAGCAATTTTAAAGTATGGTGGACTGGGATTTGGTAATTATTGGGTTACTAGCAGAGGAAGAGGAGCAAGAAGAGCACATCAATAAGAATTTGGGTACGGAACCCTAAAAATCAATGTTATCTTAGATTTTCCGTGTATTTTCGATAAGGGCTAGATTATTATTTATTATCTGTAGGTAGGCAACTAGGTACTAAATTTCCCTTTTCGGACTTAGCTGATAAAAAAGATGTTAGAGCTAGCCCGAAAAATGACGGGGTGGCAACACTGACGACGGATCGCAAGCATCGACACGCGAGTATGCTCGAGCATGCGCGAGCATAACGTGGTGGCACCAATTATGGACACTTTAAGCACCAAGTCTCACATTTATAGCTTTAAATTTTTTATTTATTGAATACCAGCATTGTGAGTTTTATATTATATAGTCAGATAATAAGCGCTCATCACTAACTGCTAAAAACTATGAATAGTCTAATAAGTTTTGAAATAAATATGATTAAAAAAGATCAACCAAAAGATTCCCAAAATCCAGTAATGGACAGTCAAATTCCAGTAATGGACATCCAGTGATGGACAGTGAAGATCCAGTCTTGGACACCCAGTGATGGACAGGTATAAATTAAGTTTAAATTCTTCTCTTCGCGAATTAAACGATGACAACAATCCCAGTGCTTGGTCAATGCAACAGTCGTTTGGTTGGCGACATTAGCCTTATCTTACAAACAAAAATCTGGTGTTGCAGTCAAGATCGCCTCCGTAAGAAGGAAACTCTTTGACGACTAATAGCACTGACTTAAATTTTTTATATAGGTACAAACAATATGGGTTTAAAAAAATATATTCTACAAAAATTTGGTGCAGGATCGATTCTGCACGAGGGAACTCCTCAAAGGTCCATTTTTTTCACTCATTTTAGTATTGACTTGCAATTTTCAATGCACGTTCAGTTATGCCTTTTCAACTTCAAACTTTTCAAAGAAAATATTTTTATATTTGTAAAGTCTATTGGGATGGGGCAGTGCTGAATTCTATTTGTAATGCAGGCACTACACTCTCGCGAGAACTTCTTGGCGAGAACTTTCAAAGAAAAATAACCACGGCTCAGGACGCGAGAACAAGAACAATGAAGGGCATCCTCTCTCTCGTTCACGGCCCTTCTCATGCGCTCTCGGCGAGAATGTAGTGCTGCAAAGCAGGAGTGTGGATTCCCTTCATTGTTCTTGTTCTCGCGTCCTGAGCCGTGGTTATTTTTCTTTGAAAGTTCTTGCAAAGAATTCTTGCTACAGCAAAACAAAATAAATTCTAAATTTCACAATAGGTATAGGTAACTGAAAATATTGACCGCGCTTCGCTTGTCCTGTAAGGTAATAACTAATCATCGCAGTATTTATTTGTTGGACTGTCGACCGAGATTCAGAAATGTCTTTTAAGCGTTAGTAGAGTCTAATCTGGATCAAAAATATATGGGAGTTCTTTTGCCCATTGCATAGACCGAATTAGTTAAATTCAGTTTGAGTTACAAGTGAGTTAGGTCCAGAACTAAATACTAATGAGGTTTTTCATTATACTTTTAATGTCGGTTGATTATAGTAGGTGACTTCTGAGGCGAAGAGCTTTAGTGTCATCAATGGTGTCCTCACTAAGGCTCTCCGTCGTTAAATTCACAAATTGGGATAGCACAGCCACAACAGCTCTGGCTATCTGCTCATGTATAGGTATAATATTTTTCAAGAAATAAAGAGATCCTGTTATGAACACCCAGTTATGGTCATAATAACTGGGTGTCCATGACTGGATTTCTTTATATGTCCATAACTGGAAGGATACTTTTTTTTCAGGTTTACAAAGACTCATAGTATCAGGAGACTTTATAGAGACATTTTAGCAATAAAACTTTAAAATAATTAGAATCGACACGTGTCCATTACTGGATTTTTAGGCTCGAGCCTATCCAGTAATGGACACCCCCGCCAAAACTCGAAAATAAAGTTATATCTCATTAATTCCTTCATAAAAATGTATTAGATTGTATAACTAAGGGATATAATCATTGCATAATTACGTTTTTATCAGAAACTAGAAACCATCGATCAAAATATACAATGACTTTCTTAGCGATTTGGTTAAGAAAATACGACAAATCGATAAAAATGACACACATAATTTTTTTCATCTTGTCAGTCTAAAACATAGAGACTGAAACATACGGTATTTATAAGTATGGAAGATAGATGTCTAACCTTTGTGTTAACAATGATTCTAATCGTTAAATACTTTTCATACTCTTATTTATTGCGAAAAAAGGTAAAAGTGTCCATCACTGGTGCATTGTCCATTACCGGTGCCACCACGTTACTCGAACAGACGCTGAAGGGATTTAATCACTTGCAAGCTATTTTCAACTTAATTTCAATGGGAATAGAGTTCATTATCAACTGAATCAATGAAATTTGCTCGCGCATGCTCGAACAGTTTTACGCTAGGTGTGCGCTGACCCTTACTCTGGGAGCAAACCGACCGGAGCAAAAAAAATCAGCCTGTGTAACATGACAGAGTTGAGAGCGACACAGGTCACTTCTAAACGTCAAATTTGAGTGAGATACTATGGAGATAAAGATAACCGCCAATTTGACGTTCAGAAGTGACCTGTGTCGCTCTCACCTCTGTCATGTTACGCAGGCTGCTGTTGCATACATTTGAATCGAACAGGCGTTGCAGTTTAGTATGGATGATTTTTCTTTTGCTCCGATCGGTTTGCTCCCATAGTAAACGTAGTTCAATTTGATGGGTAAACTCTTAGTTTAAAGGGATGCTACTGATATCAATTTCACCGTGTACAGGGTGTAACAAAACACCCTAGTAATATTTAAGGGGGTGCTTCAAACCATCAAACTGAACAACTTTCACTATGGAGCCAACATCGAGAAAAAAATTTAAAAAAATTGCTGTCCCATACATTTGAGTCTAGTCGGTATTGCAGTTTTGTATGAAAGAGCTGATTTTTATATCGCGATTTCGAAGTTGGCCTGAACAACTTTCACTATGGAAGTGAAAGTTGTTCAGTTTGATGGTCTGAAGCACCCCCTTAAGTATTACTAGGGTGTGGTGGTGGGAGGGCTTGAAGATGGCAAGAAATAAAACTCAAATCCAGCATTGAATTGTGTAATAAATAACTATAAAATCTTAGCAATAATACAATTCGATACTAAACAAATGTGTAAGTAAATAATAACGATTTCTTTGCAACAATACTGGTGGCAATAAGTGTGTGACTTAAGTCTTTAGCTAAGTTCCACGTAAATCCCGTGAATCAAGGTATCTGCGACATTTTGTCGTAAGACATAAGAATTGTTTCATGAGACTGAATCTGACAACAAACGTGAAATTATAAATTGTTCAAAACTTGAGATTTAGCTTTAGGATTTAGCAAAAAAATCACTATAAGATTCAAATATCTATCGATAAAATAAGTCTCCCCGTGGACTAAGGTAAATTGAAACAAAACGGGGAATTTTTCACGTGGTTTTCATGAACTGAATTTTACGTCTTTAAACATCGCAGTAGTTAATTCAATGTTAACAATTTCCCAATCCTCATACCTACATAAGTTTTTATTAAAAAATATCCCAGTTCTGTTTCCATTCCCCTAATTTACGGGTATCACTTTATCAGTTGATCTGGCAACACTCATGTAACAATAGTCTTCTAAATTCACACACAAAATAATTTCGTAATTTTCAATACTCGGTACTTAATAATAAACAACTTTTTGCCTTAACACATTTTTTTCTATCATTCCTACACACAAAACACTCTTCTACACACATACACCACTATTATACACATTTTAATCGAAACAAATAAAATACGAACAAAATATGGAAGTGCGTATGCGATTGAAACCAAGCGTAGTTTTTGCAATTTATTTGATTTTTCTCTCGTTAAAATGCATATTTAAGAACTTTTTAACCTTAAAAACTTCAATTGCGCCGTGTAAATAAAAATAATACAATGGCCTCGATTCGGACTGTGCCACGACTTAACTTAACTAAATTTATTCCTGTCACCTTCTAAAATAAGATTAAGAAAAGAGACAGAAAACCAACAGCTGACTTTAGTGCTGTCGTGAAAGTGACGTTACACGCCCAAAAACGCTTTAAATATGATGGCATCTTATTTTGGACGTGTAACGTCACTTTGACAGCACTAAAGTCAGCTGTTGGTTTTCTGTCTCTTTTCTTAATCTTATTTTAGAAAGTGACAGGAATAAATTTAGTAAAGTCGTGGCACAGTCCGAATCGGTACCAGTTACAAACGGAAAATGGAATTCTATAAAATGGTCTTTACATTATAAAGCGATATAATATTTTTAATTTCCTTTTTTTTCAATGTATAAAAACACATTTATTATTGTGCTGTTATATTACATTTTATTGATGTAAGGTCTAAAGTTGTCGAGCCAGAAAAATATATACAATCAGATAAACACCTATAATTAGGAAGTTTTCAAAATAAAGATAATAATAGTACCTATTGCATGTTATTACACATTAAAGCTATTGTCAAAAAGGTATGCTAGTTACAATCTGAAGTAATGAGAGATACATTGTATTTAACACAGTAGGTACTACATAGAGCATAGCATGCCGCCCCCAAAAAAAAACAGAAAAATCGAGATATCACTTCTATTTCTATGTCTTTATCTTTGTTTGCTAAAATAAGCGCGCATGACAGTTTTCTCGCGTTTAACGTGCGTTTCATACTAGCCCTACAGCACCCTAGTTAGAAAGGGATGTACAATTCTACATGTGTGTATGCACTGAGAGATCACTTCGCGAATTCGTAAATAAAGTACTGCAGGTTTTAGTAGTAGTAGTTGTAAAACAATTGTAAAACTGCGTCCTGGAATTTGTAAAGCGATAATTTAAAAGATACAGCCTAAAACGTGTGATCTCTCAATCCTCACAGAGGACCTTCTACATCTGGGAAAGTATTAAGTTTAAACCAAGTTTTTGCCCACAGACATTTAGTAGTACTTTATTTACAATGAATCTACCATATGATACACAGCATCGTATACAAAAAATTACAAAGCCTTTTCACTGAGCTCTCAATCCACAAACATGAAATTTGTAATGATAGATTTTATCGTAAATTTATTAAATAAGTCAATATTATTTGCGTTTAACTTTTAGTAAAAACTGTAAGGAATTTTGTAAATGAAAAAATACATAGCAAATATGTCCTCATTCTACGTAATTGGCATTTAATTGTGATCTCTGTACCTTTTAAATGATCGCTTTACAAATTCCAGGACGCAGTTTTACAATTGTTTTACAACTGCTACTAAAACCTGCAGTACTTTATTTACGAATTCGCGATGTGATCTCTCTCTCTTTTGATAGCCAACCTCCGATAGAGGAGATGGCGGCACCACAAGAAGAAGAAGATGTGATCTCTCAGTGCACACACACATCAATTATACAGTGAGTCTCTTTATGGACATATTTTTTTGCGGCAAGTGGTCCTCTTTGAATAAATATAAAATAAAATAAAAATAATGTTGTAATTTAATTTGTATTTATTTAATAATTAAATGGCCTCTTCTTTTAGACATTACAACAGTAAAACTTGTACATACATACAACTAAAAATTATTATTCTTAACACTTACAACGTTTAACCACTAATTATTATTTTTCTTTGATATAAATTTTATCTAATATTACTTTATATTACCTACAAGTGATTCAAAAAATAATTTTTTATTCGAGTTAGGTACCTTTAGTGAAGTTTTTTAATTAGAATGTAGATTCTAGTCATACACGTTTTGCTTACATAAACATGACCATAAACCCTTTTGGGTTGATCAGAAACTGAAAGATAACAATTTCAAGAAAGTAAAACGTCATTAAGCAACTTGGCCCAGGAGTGCGATTTTTGAATCTCATTCGCTGAGTTCAGCAGTTGAAAATGTCAAAATTACTATGGAGATATGCATCTTTCTACTGCTGATTGGACTTTCAAAAATCATACTTCAGGAGTGCGATTTTTGAAAGTCAAAGTAGAAAGATGCGTATCTCCCTTTCAACTGCTGAACTCAGCGAATGAGATTCAAAAATCGCACTCCGGAGTGCGATTTTTGAAACTCATTCTTTGAACTCAGCAGTTGAAAATGTCAATATTACTATGGAGACGTGCATCTTTTTACTGCTGATTTGACATTAAAAAATCATACTCCAGACTACAAGGGATTTTTTCCTAGGACTTCTTTACACGATAGATACGTTTTCCGACACACACTTGACCAGTTTTATGTAAGTATTTCGATGAAATATTTGTTAATCCCACATAAAAATACGAATTGTGTCAATCTCTGAGGCTAATCCACATAAAAATATAGGGTCATTCTTAATATGCTGCCACTTTTTTAAGTGGATGATCAGACCGTCAAACTGAACAACTTTCTCTATGGCACCAACATAGAAATCGCAAAAAAAATCAGCTTTTTTTTCGCGATTACGATGTGGGTCCCATATAAAAAGTTGTTCAGTTTGATGGTCTGATCATTCCCTTAAAATAGTGTCAGCATATATTAAGAAGGACCCTGTATATAGTTAAACATATTTTTTTGTGTGAATGAAAAAAAAATACAATATGTTGTAAATATGTAAAATGTTTCGCACATAATATGACTAAAATCTACAAGCTACAGATGTGCAATTCTAGCTAAAATTACGTATTTATCGGTTATAAATAACACCATTTTAAAGATCCTTATTATTTGTTTTTAGGCGACATACATATAACAGATTTGATTTTAAGTTTTAATAAGATGAAAAAAGAGTTGCGATTTGATTTCCGCAGAAACGGTATTTATATGTATATTGCGTTCATTTTTTATACAAGGTGTAAACTTAAATGCGTTACAAATCGGTATTCCATACATTTGGGTCGAATAACTATTGACGTTTCTATAAGACAACAATGTTTGAAGTGAAAACTTCTTTAGCGGTTAAATGTTAAACTCGCGTCAGGGCCGTGACGTCACGTGACCTGATCGAAAATTCGTAAGACGTGACGTAAGATTTTGGAATGGGTAAAAAATTTTAAACTCGCGTCAGGACCGTGACGTCACGTGACCTGATCGAAAATTAGTAAGACGTGACGTAAGATTTTGGAATGGGTAAAAAATTTTAAACTCGCGTCAGGAGTGCAATTTTTGAATCTCATTTGTCTGAGTTCAGCAGTTGAAAATGTCAAATTACTATGGAAATACGCATCTTTCTACTGCTGATTTGCCTTTCAAAAATCGCACTCCTGAAGTATGATTTTTGAAAGTCAAATGAGCAGTAGAAAGATGATTATCTCCACAGTAATTTTGACATTTTCAACTGCTGATGCTGAACTCAGCGAATGAGATTCAAAAATCGCACTCCAGGACCGTGACGTCACGTGACAATTCGTAAGACGTAAGATTTCTTAGTTTCACTTCTACCGGTACTCCCGAAGTGCAACCCGTTGTTTTTTCGCTATTTCGGTTTTGGCCCAATAGTGAATGTTGTTCAGTTTTATGGGCTGGAGCACAGCCTAACATGTGACGCATATAAGTTGGCACCATGTATAAGGTTTTTTAAAAACGTTATAGTGGGCATAGAATGTTGTGTATCACTTAAATGCATCTAAACTAAACTCTAAGTATAGGACGATAAAACACATATCACTTTAAAGCTTAAAATGAGATTTATTTCTTACCTTAAAACTTAAAAGTAATGACAAAATTATAAGGTATTTAAAATTACGTCACAACTCACAACTATTTTATTGCCAAAAAAAAGATTTATAATGTCAAAGTTATTCGAAAACCCCAGAAAGTACACAAGCCGACAGGCGCCGCAGCCGCCGGTCAGGTTACCCTGTTTGGACTTTGAACTATTAGAAGTTGAACGCTGCGAATCGTGCGAGAGGGTGCGGTATGTTGTTGTTGTTTCGTCTCACATCACAGCACGCTGCGCCCGCGCCGGCAGCCGCGTCTATGCTATGCAGACTCTCTACCGCACTATTTTGTGTTTTGTACGTAGTGTAGTTATGGGTATATAGGGTGCGTAACCTGATGTGTCGCCGTGTGTACCTTTTGTTTGATATTGACACAATATTTCCGACAGCCGTTTAAAAAAGTAGTTGCTAACATCTCAATAGATGGCATTGACAACTTTCCGTGTTAAGGGGGCACCGAGCCTATAGTGCTGCCCTCAATCGTATTTTTTCTTAATAAATATACAACATTTCCAAAAAACAAGAATGTCACATTGTAGTCGTTGCTCATTTTCAATTTAACGGGTGATTACCAAAGACTTCTATTACGGGTCTTTGGTGATTACGGGTTTGTTTCAATAATGTTTGTAGTTATTAAAAGTGGCCACTTTTGGCGGTTATAAGATAATAACTGCAAACATCTAGGAAAATTTTAGGCAAACATAAAACATAAGGATCCGTAATTTTTCGATAAATTGAAAATGTTGGAAGGGGACGGCCTAGACGTACATATACGGACCAAATTGGCGACGTGCTTAAGAAGGGCCAGGTCAGATATACCCGAAACCGACGAGCATGCATGAATGGTCTTATGAATGTGGAGGAAGCTAGAGAGGTATGTCAGGATCGTAGCAGGTGGCGTTCCGTTGTCTCTGCCTACCCCAGTGGGAGACAGGCGTGAGAATATGTATGTATGTATGTAATTGAAAACAAACAACAACTACAATCTGACATTCTTGTTTTCTTTTTGGAAATGCTGTACATTTGTTTAGAAATAGAAAAAAAACGATCGAGGGCAAAAGTATAGGGATCGGTACCTTCTTAAAATACGTATAAAATTATTATATTTTTTAAATAGACAGGATAATAGAAAAGCTACTTTTTCAACGAATGCGTCCGACTCAATAAATTAATAAATTTTTTATACTGTTCTAGCTTAATCACTGTCTCTAGAGTCCTAGAGCTATTGTCAAGTCTACGCCATCTATCGAGGCATGTTGAACTAAGTTTACTTTTTATACCAGGTGTCAGAAAATCGTCCATTTTCTGTTTTGTCACTTATTTTTCAACTATATGCTTTGAAAAGTGCAACAGTGATTTTAGCAAAAATAACGTGACATAAAAATTTTAATAACATACATAGTATCTTTAATATACTCATGTTTTTTCTTTGAAAAGGTTACGGGGAGATCTTAAATAATCTACTAGCGCCATGGGCGGTGAAAAATAGAACTATTAACTACACTGGCATATTTTTACAATTTGAAAAAAAAAATTCGTTGTAATATTTTTGTGCAAAATTTCTATTAATTTATTTATGACAATGCATGATATTTTTACATGAATTATAAAGACCAGTAATATACAGGGTGAAATTGATATCATTGGCATCCTTTGCTTTTAAACTAAGAGTCTACCCATCAAACTGAACAACTTTTACTATGGGAGCAAACCGATCGGAGCAAAAAAAAAACAGCTGTTGCATACATTTGAGTCGAGTAGGCAGCGCCGGCGGGTGCAATTTAGTACGGAACAGCTGATTTTTTTGTTGCTCCGATCGGTTTGCTCCCATAGTGAAAATTGTTCAGTTTGATGGGTAGACTCTTAGTTTAAAAGGATGCTAATGATATCAATTTCATCCTGTATGGAATTGTATGGTGTTTTTTGGAAGCTTGGTCAAACTGTCAAATAGCTGTGTAACTGACTAGACAAGGTTGCAAAAAAGTTTGGCGGACGACCATGTAATTTGAGACCCAGATTTAGAGTACATGAATGAAACTTACGTACGTGTAGAGTGAAACAAAACTAACAAAAAAGTAAATTGGTTGTAAACTGTAGAAGTTGGGGGAAAGGTATTTCTCCTTATGATACCTTTTGTATCAAGTGTGTGAAACTCATAATCTTTCTTATTAGATAGTCCACTCAATCTTCTACGCATTCATTGTGTTTATTTTAATGAAAATTCACAATAACCGTACAATATAATAAAATGGAAGAAAACGAAATCACACACACTATCAGTTTAACCAAGCCAAATACGTTCCGTAACGACCAAAAATACCTCAGTGATAATATTAGTTGAGAATAAGCTGTACTGGCTGCGTTTTGCTACTGATTTTTGGATGATTTGTCTATTTTAATAGTAATTTCTACTTTGAATCCTTCTGGAGATGTGAGAATTTTTTTGTGATGTGTCCAAAAATTTGCTATTCTTCTTTTCAGCAAGTTGGCCAGTAACTCGCCTCTCCAAATATATGGGACTGGTTTTTTCTCGCGATTTCAGTTTTGGTCCCATAGCGAATGGGTCCAATGTGAAGTGAATTCAGTTGGATGGATTCTTTAAAGGTTGATCAAGCCTCCAACCAACAACTTTTATATCTACGTAAAATTTATGAACATCAAATTAATACTATTTTTTATACGGCTCCAATTAAACTTACCATCGATTTCTAGACGGAACCAACTTGAAAATAATTATAACATAAAATACATTTTATGATACTTGGACTAAACAAACTATAGTTATTAAACAAAAACTAATATATTTATATACAATATGGCGTTGGGACTGATTTTATACTATACATTTTAAACTACGCATCAAAAATCCGGGTCTAGTATGATTTCTCTCCACTCGCGCGTGACTCGCCTTCGCTGCATAGAAAATGACCTTATGGAGGAACTACTTAGGGAGGTTCTTCCATTGAAAAGGGAAGATCTTCCGCTAGGCTAGGTGTGAAGACTGGGGACCGGCCTTGATCCAACAGTTCTTAGCCTTTTACACTTACAGCATAATATTTTTTGTTATACTAACAAAGGACATCCGTCACATAATACCAAAAAATGTATAACCGTACTTCTATTTTTATTATGGTCTATGGAACACTATAAACTAATTGCAGGCATCAGTTTATTTTATAATGCTTTATTAGTTTTTATCATTTTTATATAAAAAAGACATTGACATCACCTCCTATCAAACAACATTGACAGCCATTTTGGGGTTGCTGCTTTTTTATAATTTATTGATAATAAATGTCTAAATAACTCGTTAAATAAAAATAAATGATACAATCTGAGTCGTTTTTATAAAACCCCATAATTTATTACACATTTGACTTCAGTCAAAACTTCTATACATTTTCTGGTATTTTTTTAAGGGAGAGCGGCGTTTGTCCTTTTAAAGGTGTATTCAGACAATGAAATTGCTATACGCAAAAAGTAACTGAGCGAGCGACGCGAGTTGGATTTTTTTAGCACACCTATTTAGTTGTGGTCAGACATCTTTTGATTTATAAACGTAGGTAAAATGAAATTATAAACTCAGAGCAAGCGAAGCGTGCTCGACTTTTCTCCTACATACTTACATTTCTATACATTCTTATTCGTAGTCTACATATAGTTGGAGGCAGAGCTTTTAACGTACAATATGTGCAAAGTAACCTAAGTAAACGCGTTGGATCGAGCGAAGCATACTCGAAATTTTTAGCATCACGTTTAAGCTAGAACTCTGTAGGATATTTTTCCCGAATTTGCCGCCCCTAGTAAAGTGCCGCCCGGGGCATTTGCCCCCCTGCCCCTGCCCCCACCCCTCCCTCGCTACGCTACTGTGCCAACACGTTCCACGCCTGCTTTGCACTTCTAACCTTTCTTATAATGTTCTGTGGTAATGACATCTGTGGCACGCTCCCCACCACAGAAAATTATAAGAGGGGTTAGAAGTGCAAAGTAGGCGTGGAACGTGACGGCACAAGTTATGCAATGATTTGCATAACACCATAAGGCGCGCGGCGTCGTGCGAGCGAGAGGGCATGAGTAATTGTAGCAGCGTGAGCGGGAAGAAAAGTAGTGACAGCCGTCTCCGAAGCAAAAGCGCAACTTTGCATTTCTAACCCCCTCTTAAATGTTCTGTGCTCCCCACACACCTCTTCCAGCGCTTTTCAGAGACAATATCACGCTTGCCGCGGTAGCATAGAAAAGAGTCGCGCGCAAGTATAGAAATGATACTAGAGGGCCTGGTATATTAAGTCCTTAAATTTTAGGTTTATGTACAGAAATAATAAGTATAAGCTATTTGCAGTGTATATTAGTGCTATTATTTATTGCTATATGTGGATTTGATATGCAAGCTTAGGTTTGTAAATCTATTTATTAATATACAGGGTGTTAGGGTAAACAGTTGCATTATTTTAAGGGAATATTTTACCCATGATACTGAACAACTTTCCCTAAGAAACTTGAATAGGAAATTCGCAAAAAATAAATCGAGTTTTCATAAAAACTTTTGATCGGCTAATGAGCGTTTTTCTTTTCTTTTTTAATTTTAGTTCCTAAAAAACTCGACAGATGACATGCTTATTGCTCCATAGAGACACAGGCGAGATCCTGTCAAAATCATGTCAAGACTGTGCCTGACTTTTTTTTAAAGGCCAAGGGATCGAGCCCATACAAACATGTCAGACGTAAACAGTTTCATATTTTCGATTAAAATGATTCGTAAATAATGAAATATTCAATCAAAAGATGCGTCGGCGTCTTTTTGATCATCTCTTACCTCTTTATTATTTTAAAGAAACACTTTTTGATATTTTGAACTTTATTCGCACAGACAGATCTATCGATCCACTAGAAAACCAAAAGAAAAACGCTCATTGCATTTAGTATGGAAAGTTCAAATTTTTTTAGGTTAGGCCTTTAGGTTTCTTAGGGAAAGTTGTTCAGTATCATGGGTACAATCACCCCTTAAAGTAATGCAACTTTTTATCCTAACACCCTGTACATATTCCTTCTTAATATGCTGACGGTTTTATAAGGATATGATCAGACCATCAAACTGAACAACTTTCTCTATTGGACCAAAACGTCGAAAAAGCGAAAAAAACTACTGTTCCATACATAACTGAAATCCAACTCGGAAAACTGCCTCCGTGGTCTAATGGTTAAGAGCATTGGCTCTCGACACGGAGGTCGTGGGTTCGATTCCCACGGGGGACACCTAGCGATATGTCACTTTGTGCGTTATTCCCCAGTTGGTTAGGACATTGCAGGCTGAATCACCTGATTGTCTGAAAAGTAAGATGATTCCGTGCTTCGGATGGCACGTTAGGCCGTTGGTCCCGGCTACTATCTCTGGTGGTAGTAGTCGTTACATAAAAACCACGTCAGAGGCCTGAAAAAACTCTGACACCAGGGCTCTGCCCACACGATAAGAAGAAGAAGCAATTTTTTCGCGATTTCGATGTTGGTCTCGTAGACAAAGTTGTTCAGTATGATGGTCTGATTATCCCCTTTAAAAAGTGTCGGCATATTAAGAAGGACCCAGTTTTTGTATTTGAAAAATATTTATTGCCGAAATTAATGTACTTTTTGGATTAGAATTCTTTTGTATAACAAAAAAACTATATTTCTTATAATTTATACATTATCATACATTATATTTTTGACTACACAATTTTTTTATATTTCCAACAATTTCTACATTCATACAAAACGTTTATTAAGAACTGGTTGATACCTTTGTTTTTCAATTTCCATACAAAGTCATACATTTTAAAACCTCATGCAAACTGAACATCAATACACGATTTATCTCGCCAGCTCTTAATAAACGATTTGTATTAAAAAATTTACATTTGTATGGAATGTATGAAAGTCATACAAACACTAAAATACAACCAAATTTTTATAAACAACAATTGTACGAACATTTAAAGCAATTTCAGCCATATATTTATTAATTACTAACTTATAGATTCATTCAAATACAATTGTAAGCTTAAATGTCCGTTAGGTGTCGGCTAAGAATAGCACCACCCCATTTCCTCCCATATGGGTGTCGTAAAAGGCGACTAAGGGATCTACCGGAGGATGGGCAGCAGCATCCTCTGAGTACACACATTCAATCCAACTGCGATCGCCTGAACTGCCTGACTGAACAACTTTTACTATGGGAGCAAACCGATCAGAGCAACAAAAAATCAGCTGTCCCATATATTTGAGTCAAGTTGGCTTTGCAGTTTAGTATGGGACAGCTGATTTTTTAGTTGCTCCGATCAGTTTGCTCCCATAGTAAAAGTTGTTCAGTTTGATGGGTAGACTCTTAGTTTAAAAGGATGCCAATGATATCAATTTCACCCTGTATATAGGGTGTAAAATTAAATGTCTTACGTATTAAACGAGTGCTTCAGATCATCAAACTGAACAACTTAAAAGGATGCCAATGATATCAATTTCACCCTGTATACAGGGTGTAACAAAACACCCTAGTAATACTTAAGGAGGTGCTTCAGACCATCAAACTGAACAACTTTCACTATGGAGCCAACATCGAGAGAAAATAAAAAAAATCAGCTGTCCCATACATTTGAGTCGAGCCGGTACTCGTATTGCAGTTTTGTATGACACAGCTGATTTTTATTTCACGATTTCGAGGTCGGCTCCATAGTGAAAGTTGTTCAGTTTGATGGTCTGAAGCACCCCCTTAAGTATTACTAGGGTGTTTTGTTACACCTTTGTGTCACGCTCTAACTTATATGCATATTCTGTTTCTTTCGCTTGAATCTATAAGTTAGCACATATTAAATCTATGAACTAATTTGTATGGTACCTTGTATGAAGCCGTATGGAATGTATGGATTATCGGCGGGTAGCGTCGAATTGCTTCACGACCTCCGGTAGGGCGTTGGGGTCGACAGGGACCATGTGGTTAAGCTCCTCTAAGCTGTTCACGTATGTTAGCTTGCGGAAGAATTTTGAACTGAAAAAAGAGACAATAATTAAGTACATACATAAATAAACTCACTATTAGTACATTACTGCAGCGGCCAGCAACAGAGGCATTGATGGACGAACGTGTAAATGTGGGCCGAGGCGAAGCCGAGCCACACATACGTAAGTCCATCAATGCCTAGTTGTGGCCAAGGCTTGTATAGTACTTTTCTCAAATAATGCGCGGAAATTAAAACAATAAATTTTGTTCAAATAATGCGCGGAAATTAAAACTCTTCAAAATCAATGACGAAGAACCATACGAAGAACAAACAACAATTTTTTTTTTCACTAAACAGCTTTCTATTTGCAAGTCAGTTCGAAATTTAAATAAAACCTCTGATAAGTTACCTCCTTGGTCGCCATGTTTCGGAGAAAAAGATCGTTCCATTTTTAAGTTACACGACAGATATGAGTTTAGTATGTAATTTATTTGGTCGCTAAACACGACAGATATGGATTTTCATACAAACATTGCACACACACGCTGCGCGCATGTATTTGGCCAGTACAGCAATTTCAATTTATCTCGAAGAAGGTTGTCAAAATAATGCTCACATTTCCAAGCATGTTTGAGAAAAATACATATGTGTTTAGTTGGGGATGCTATTATATAGGGTCCTTCTTAATATGCTGACACTTTTTTAAGGGGATGTACAGACCATCAAACTGAACAACTTTCTCTATGGCACCAATATCGAAATCGCGAAAAAAAAAACAGCTGTCCCATACATTTAGCTCGAGTAGGTTTCTAGTTTTGTATGGACAAGCTGATTTTTTTTCGCGATTTCGATGTTGGTGCCATAGAGATAGTTGTTCAGTTTGAAGGTTTGATCATCCCCTTGAACAAGTGTCAGCATATTGAGGTAAGAGCATCCCCAACTACAACTCCGGCGAATTAACTTGGCACCTGGCTCGCACGTGGCTCTGAATTCGACATCCCTCCAGCTACCCCCCGCGGGACCCAGCCGTCGCCGTGCGAGGCCAGTAGCGATAGCATCTCAGTTACCGTTGCACGTGTCCCTGCGCTTTAGAATTTTCGAGTTATTCTTTCAGAGTTTTCCGAGTTTTTTATACCGAGCCAGGTGCCAAGTTAATTCGCCCGTGTTGTAAAACTTAACTATTATTATTGTAACACCTAACTACTATGTTCTGACGAATAAACATTTAATTTCATTTAATAAATGCCTCACCTGACGAAAGGCTTGGACAGCATCACGAAGGACTTCAACCAAAACGTGGGGTGCACCAGGTACAGATGTTTGAGACTCTTTCGCAATCTACAATCAAAAATTCAGGTTATAAACTTGTATAGCCAGCGGAAGGTGGGGAGTCTTGTGCTTCCGGCGCTGCCGTGGAGGTAGACAAGGACATACTCGTCTGTTACTAGTCGGTACAACTCGTAGCTCGTAGCGACTCACCGTCTGTCGATCAGTTTGTAGCACTCATGTAGCCAGCGGAAGGTGGGGAGCCTTCTGCTTCCGGCGCTGCCGTGGAGGTAAACTAGGACATACTCGTCTGTTACTAGTCAGTACAACTCGTAGCGACTCACCGTCTGTCGATCAGTTTGTAGCACTCATGTAGCCAGCGGAAGGTGGGGAGCCTTCTGCTTCCGGCGCTGACGTGGAGGTAGACAAGGACATACTCGTCTGTTACTAGTCGGTACAACTCGTAGCGACTCACCGTCTGTCGATCAGTTTGTAGCACTCATGTAGCCAGCGGAAGGTGGGGAGCCTTCTGCTTCCGGCGCTGAGGTAGACAAGGACATACTCGTCTGTTACTAGTCGGTACAACTCGTGGCGACTCACCGTCTGTCGATCAGTTTGTAGCACTCATGTAGCCAGCGGAAGGTGGGGAGCCTTCTGCTTCCGGCGCTGACGTGGAGGTAGACAAGGACATACTCGTCTGTTACTAGTCGGTACAACTCGTCGAGACTCACCGTCTGTCGATCAGTTTGTAGCACTCATGTAGCCAGCGGAAGGTGGGGAGTCTTCTGCTTCCGGCGCTGCCGTGGAGGTAGACAAGGACATACTCGTCTGTTACTAGTCGGTACAACTCGTAGCGACTCACCGTCTGTCGATCAGTTTGTAGCACTCGTGTAGCCAGCGGAAGGTGGGGAGTCTTCTGCTTCCGGCGCTGCCGTGGAGGTAGACAAGGACATACTCGTCTGTTACTAGTCGGTACAACTCGTAGCGACTCACCGTCTGTCGATCAGTTTGTAGCACTCATGTAGCCAGCGGAAGGTGGGGAGTCTTCTGCTTCCGGCGCTGCCGTGGAGGTAGACAAGGACATACTCGTCTGTTACTAGTCGGTACAACTCGTAGCGACTCACCGTCTGTCGATCAGTTTGTAGCACTCGTGTAGCCAGCGGAAGGTGGGGAGTCTTCTGCTTCCGGCGCTGCCGTGGAGGTAGACAAGGACATACTCGTCTGTTACTAGTCGGTACAACTCGCAGCGACTCACCGTCTGTCGATCAGTTTGTAGCACTCATGTAGCCAGCGGAAAGTGGGGAGCCTTCTGCTTCCGGCGCTGCCGTGGAGGTAGACGAGGACATACTCGTCTGTTACTAGTCGGTACAACTCGTAGCGACTCACCGTCTGTCGATCAGTTTGTAGCACTCATGTAGCCAGCGGAAGGTGGGGAGCCTTCTGCTTCCGGCGCTGCCGTGGAGGTAGACGAGGACATACTCGTCTGTTACTAGGCGGTCTAGAGTCCAGATTACGTACCTGCGAAGAAAAAAATACATAATTATAAAGATTAATAAATAATAAAGATTAATTAAAGTAAGCTGCGGACAGCGATGGAAACTCAATCTTGAGGTCCAGGTTCAAATCAGCACGGACGACATGCCAAAAACATGAAAACTCATTGGTACACATTGGTACATGTACCAGTGAGTTTTCATGTTTTTGGCATGTCGTGTGTCTGTTTTTCTAACATAAGGGGCCATAGGATAGGTCCCGGAATTACCCGGGAACTGCCCGGGAAGGGGTCTGTTATTTTTACAAGTTTTTCTACAAGATTTATTCAAGTTACCGAAACGAAAACAATACACAGTATTATCGAATAGTTTATCTAGTGAAATCATCAATTGAATACACAATTGAAATTACTTCACTCTATAGAATTTCCTTTCGAAAATAACGCATTTTTAACATTATTTTCTCAAACTAGAATTACTTGCAACTGTTTATAATTACTGGAATTTTACTCACATATTCACCATTAGTTTATCTAGTGAAATCATAAAAAATCTGTAAAAAGTACGTTTATTAATTCTTTTTAATCGAAAATACGGCACACGCACACACTTTTCAGAGGGCTGAGCAGTCGCGTTTCTCATAGAAAATATTCGTCTGAACCTATGGCCCGTTAAGTTCGTAGTTCCGACTGCTCTCAAACGGTGAAGGAAAACATTGTGAGGAAACCTGCATAAGCTGGAGAAGAAACTGAAATACTACCGTGCGATGTACAGGGTGAAATTGATATCATTAGCATCCTTTTAGACTCTTAAGTCTACCCACCAAACTGAACAACTTTTACTATGGCAGCAAACCGATCGGAGCAAAAAAAAGTCAGTTGTTCCATACTGCAATGCTACTCGACTCAAATGTATGCAACAGCTGATTATTTTTTTGCTCCGATCGGTTTGCTGTCATAGTAAAAGTTGTTTAGTTTAGGTAGACTCTTAGTTTAAAAGGATGCTAATGATATTAATTTCACCCTGTATAAAATAATACTCACGCGAACAGGTTGTCCATGACGTATGTATAGTCGGGGCGGGTCCTGTCCGGTAGATGGCACGCGCTGAACACGAGTACCGCCACTCTACCGCTGTAGCCACCGTGCGATATAACGCGCTTGTATGGCTCTATCACCTGCGGGACATGTTTATATCGTAATGTATGATGCATCAGTCTGTATCGGAAGATTTATGAGCGTTACATATCGCCACAGAACATTATAAGAGGCGTTAGAAATGCCAAGTAGCGCTTTTGCTTAGGAGACGGCTGTCGCCACTTGTCTTCCCGCTCACGCTGCTACAATTACTTATGCCCTCTCGCTCGCACCACGCCGCGCGCCTTACGGTGTTATGCTAATTATTGCATAACCGTGTGGCACGCGTTCCACGCCTACTTTGCACTTTTAACTCCTCTTACGTTCTGTGCATGTACCAACAACGCTCTATGTATGTATACATGCAAGCACGTATCCAGGGGGTTGAATACGTGGGACTTCAATAAACCCACTGTCGGGCATAAACCATGCCATTAAGCTATTTATCACGGTCCTGTGCCATATGTATTGTATTATTATAATAAAAATATGTCTACTAGTTTGTTAGTTTGTTCTTTATCGGCTTATCAACGTGAAAGCCAACAGTTTATGACCCAATCATAAATTTCACATACCTAGTCCATTAACTCTGTTATAGTAGTTCGCGAGATGTTAATCTAAACTATTATAAAACTGTAACAGAAGTGTGTCTGTACATTGAAGATATTTACAAAAAACAATACAATAGGCAATAGGCAATGCGGCCAGCCTCCTTGGAACTCTGCCTCGGGTGGGCGCTTTGGAGGTCATCTTTTATTTGTAGGTAATGGGTGTTTTAGTTTAGTGTGCTTTTTATTTTTATTCAATTGTATTTTTTATGTGTATTTGTCCTTAATAAAGAAATTTAATCAATCATTATAAAACTGTACAAAAAAAAGATTACGATATGAATTTTAGGCTTCCCTGATTCCAAATCAAAATTTTTTGGACATTTTGTCTGTCTGTTTGTTTGTTTATTTGTTTGTTTGTTTGTGTGTTTTTTTGTTCGAGTATCACGCAAAAACTACTGAACCGATTTTGATGAAACTTTTTTGTTTGATAGCTTATGACTTAAAATCGGGTATATAATTTATGCGGACGAAGCCGCGGGTAAAAGCTCGTTTAAAATAAATGTGGATGTACAATCCGATGATCATCAGCATCATTAAGGCTGTACCGAGCCTATTGTGCTGCCCTCAATCGTATTTTTCTTATTTCTATACAATTGTACTCCTTAAAACTGTCACATTGCTAATTTTCAATTTATCTGGTCACTGCGGATTTGTTTTTATAATGTTTGTGGTTATTATCTTTAAAACAGCCAAAATTGGCAATTTTAGAAAGCGAATCAGGACTAAAATACAATGGCCTCGATTCGGAGTGTACCACGACTTAACTAAACTAAATTTATTCCTGTCACTTTCTAAAATAAGATTAAGAAAAGAGACAGAAAACCAACAGCTGACTTTAGTCCTGTCAAAGTGACGTTACACGACCAAAAACGCTTTAAATAAGATTGCGTACATTATGATGGCATCTTATTTTGCGCATTTAACGTCACTTTGACGGCACTAAAGTCAGCTGTTGGTTTTCTGTCTCTTTTCTTAATCTTATTTTAGAAAGTGACAGGAATAAATTTAGTTTAGTTAAGTCGTGGTACACTCCGAATCGAGGCCAATGTGACATTAAGTTTTTTGGAAATGTTGTTTAATTGTTTAAAAATAACAAATACGATTGAGGGCAGCACAATAGGCTCTTAAGTTTATGCAATCACAGAGTACTATGATTACTACATACAATGTTTATGCAAAACGTACCAGAAATATTCTGCGATTCTACGAAAAAATTAATAAAAATTATTTAATTCGTTGATCTGTTGGTTGGGGTTCTATTCTTTTGTAAACTCGAGAACTGTTATACTATTATGTGTACATATGTTACTTGTGCGAATAAATTGCTCATCTATTTATCTACAATTTCCTTAGACTACTTATATAAGGACCGGCCTTGCGGTAGCATTTCCCCTCTGCCACGGTATTAGATCAATTAATCTTGCGCATTTACATTCAATTTTATAACTTATCACTAAACTAGACAGCCTATTATTGCGAAACAATAATTTCGAACTTAGAACGTTTGGGGTTTACACGAGACTACTTTTCATGATTTTGAACATCCAAAATTAGAATCTAAAGTCATCTTGACTATTATAAATCTTGACTATTATAAAACTGTGTCAGAAGGATCGACCGGGTTAGAAACACTACTCTGCGCTCCAAGACCCACATAGCTGATGCAGGTGTTAAGGCCGCCAAACTGAAGTGGGACTGGGCCGGACATGTTTGTCGCATGCATACGGAGCGGTGGGCAACGATCGCGACCCAATGGGAGCCCGACGATGGAAGCCGGGGCCGGGGCCGGGGCAGACCAAGAAAGAGATGGCGCGATGACCTGGATGCCCACGAAGCGAAATGGCAACTGATGGCAAAAGATAGGGAAGGCTGGAAAAGCTTGGGGGAGACCTTTGCCCAACAATGGGACGAAATAGGTTAAAATAAAAAATAAATAAATTTGAAAAAAGAATTCAGTTTGTTTGTTTGTTTGGGTGTTTGTTTGTTCGAGTATCACGCAAAAACTACTGAACCGATTTTGATGAAACTTTTTTTGTTTGGTAGCGTAACATCTGACTTAAAATCTGGTATATAATTTATGCGGACGAAGTCGCGGGTAAAAGCTCGTAGGGAATAAAATCCAAAGTTGCGGATAACATGTTACCTCGCCCCCCGCAAAAAGTGGCAGAAACTTTGTTAGTAGAATGACACGTGGTTACGCGTCCCGATATAAGTAGTCTAAGACAATTTCAATGCAAACCACGCGTTTTAACGTTCAATAAAGCGTTGCTGATTCGACTAGTTTTCAAATAGCCTATTGGAATATACCTTCATATCACAAATGACGTTGTTTCCCCCGCTGTGTACAGTCAACCACGACCGCTCGTCTCTCAATTCGTCAGCTGCCGAATATTCCGGGATCGCGTCGCTACAATCACTCATTGTGTTCGTTGATTTAGACCTGCAAAATAATTATAAAATTTTAAACGAGACTAAGGGCCTGTTTCACCACTTTTGGGTAAGTTCTTGCAGGGTTCGAAAGGATAATTATCAATGATAATTATCACGATAATTATCACGATAATTATCATGATAATAACAGGTTGATAATTATCAATTAATAATAACAAAAAATTGCGCCCGTGAAATAGAACTATATTCTAAGTATCCAAACGTGTATTTCCGCACTTGTTGCGTGTATCCGAACGCACGTCTAGCCGCGACACGGGAATTCTCCCAATTCACAAAAAATGTCAGTTGGTGTTACGTAAAGCCAAGTGAACTCGAATGTTATTGTTTTACTAAGTTAAATATTGTTTATTGTGTTGAATTTCAACAATGCCGCGCGAGAAAGATCCAGTGTGGTCATACTTTAGTTGCACTAAGACAAAAAATACTGGGTTATAAATAAATAATAAAATAAATAAATAATAAATATAATAAACCATCGATATTTCTTATGAAACAATTTAACAAATGATATTTTAATAATGGTGATAATTATCGGATAATTATCCGATAATTATCACGGCTCGTTATTATTATCTTGATAATTTCGAACCCTGAGTTCTTGTTAGCTTATCTGACAGCTTTGTCGTGAAGTGAAGTGTCTAATACCATAGATTTAAATACTACTAATGATAGATGGTTATCCTCCATACATCAAAGTGTGCCTGAAATGTTAATTTTTTCATGACTTAATAGGTGTCGCTGCCGGTATCAATCTGATCAAAAAATAACCATAAAAATTCACACTACCACCCACCTTCCTGACATAAACCCGTAGTAATGATAGAAGTACCACATAAATTCACTAGATGGCGCGATTTCGATTATTATTATTGTACATGTTTCATTGCACGCATATATTTCTGCAAATTCTTTTAAAATTACAGAGTATTTTAATTGTTATCATTAGTAAGAATTATTAAATCATTGTTTTAAGTAGGTACCAAATCGATATTTTATGTCGATCTGTATAATAAAAACTGTGGTCAGTGCCATCTGTTGTGTAGCTTGCAAATTAACTTGAATAGAATTCAAGCTAACGACTTTAGCAGCGACATTTTTTTGTGACGGAATTTTTATGGAAACCTACAACAAACACTTCGCAGTAGCGCCATCTAGTTTTAACTTAAATTTTGTGATTTAAAAGAAGGTATAGACACAGAATAGGTAATAAGTATATAGTTCTACATACAGAACGGCCACTCCCCGCCCCCCTCTGACTTCAGTTACCTCACCTCCCCTCACACTCTTTGTGGTAACTTGAGGGAAGCCGAGCAAGGGAATGCAGTCAGGCGCGCGCACCCGTTGGATTTGACTACATAAAATATATTTTATTTTTCTCCACACAGTAAAAATAAACGTTGGAAAATAACGCTAAATTCACATTTTCTGTGATTCTTTAGCTTAAAAACTATTTATTTTAATAACAGAATAAGCTATAAAAAGTAACGAAATGTATAATGTAGTTCATACGATGCGTGTTAAGTCAACCCTACACATATGTCATGCACAATTTTTGCAAAGTGCGCATGTGCACACGTCATCATGTCAAATCTAAAACGTTGTTTGAAGTGCCGGACCTGGTGAACATCAAGATAGCGGGATCAAATCTCCGATTCAAAATTTAGCATATGGGGAATTTAGTACTCTATTTGTACTAAATGTACCCTGAGTTTCAACATTTGTACCTTTACCGCCAAGAAAGTACAATCAAAACTATCTGATCCCGCCACCTTGACGTCAAAGTGGCGGGACCATTGGGAAGCATTGCCCACACGTGGACGACAATAACATGGGTAATTAGTACTACATTTGTACTAAAATATACTCGATTTTCAGCCCAGTACAAATTACCGTTTCAAAGATATACACTATAATAACTGGTCCGCCATTCTGACGAATCGTCCAATTGCATTTTTCATACGAAAATCGTAGTTTATAGTAAATATTATAATGTGGAGACTTAGTACCAGGTAGGTACAAAAACATATATTAATATCAGCCTTCTAACTTATTTACGTAAAAAGTTATAGAAAGATACATTTTCCAATCGAAAAATACAGGGTGTAAGAGACAGGCGGCCAAATACTGAAATTGCGTATAGCAGACCATCAAACTGACCAACTATCTCGATGGAACCAACGAAACGTCGAAATCGCATAGAATCTTCTGTTACAAAGATACATTTATCAAATAAAAATACAGGCTTTAAGAGACAGGCGGCCAAATACTGAAAATCAAACTGACCAACTATCTTAATGGAATCTTAAAAAATCTGCTGTTACCACAGAACATTATAAGAGGGGTTAGAAATGCAAAGTATCGCTTTTGCTTCGGAGACGGCTGTCGCCACTTGTCTTTCCACTCACGCTGCTACAATTACTCTTGCCCTCTCGCTCGCACCACGCCGCGCGCCTTATGGTGTTATGCAAATCATTGCATAACCTGTGGCGATACGTTCCACGCCTAGTTTGCACTTTTAACCCCTCTTATAATGTTCTGTGGCTGTTACAAACAAAACTGCAGTACCCCGACTCAGTATTGGCCCGGCATTCCCTGACACCCTATACAACAATTATAAGTATTCAAAAGGTACGCATAGAAAAAAAACAACAAATTAAAATGCATATTTTTTATTCATCATCATCATCATCTCCGCCGATGGACGTCCACTGCTCGACATAGGCCTCCCCCAAGAATCGCCATAGCGACCGGTCCTGCGCTGCCAACGCTATCTTTTATTTTTGGTTTCTAGAGTAGTACTATAGTAAAAAGATATTTGCCGGTAGTACTACCGGCCGAGGCGGTAGAACCACGATTAAATGAATTTTCCGTCTTACTACTGGTAGTACGACTTGGTAAAAAACGATTTTATTGTTTAAAGCAAATTGGATGGTCCAGTTAAGTCCAGTTCAAAATAAAATTTCGTAAAACACAACTACTTTAGTCACAATTTGTGGAAAATGGCGCTGCACTTCATTTTTTTTGCGGTCCGTGTCTTTGGTTGAGCGCGCAGCTCGAAGAAGAGTCAACGACTTAGCCGACATTCAACCAACAAATTGCAATCAACCTAATATTAAAAAAGTTATAAACTTAATATTTATTTATTTATAATTAATGAGAAACCCTGGTCTACATGGTATACAGTGAGATCTCTTAAGAATAATAAAGCAGCTATTACTTTACCCAACATACATTACGTTTTCATGTGATGCGCGAAAAAACAGACAGACAAAGAATCTAATAATTGGTGACATGCGATTTCGACGTTGCGTTTGTTACATTAAGATTTTTTAAGATTCCATTAAGATAGTTGGTCAGTTTGATTTTCAGTATTTGGCCGCCTGTCTCTTAAAGCCTGTATTCTTATTTGACAAATGTATCTTTGTAACAGAAGATTCTATGCGATTTCGACGTTTCGTTGGTTCCATCGAGATAGTTGGTCAGTTTGATGGTCTGCTATACGCAATTTCAGTATTTGGCCGCCTGTCTCTTACACCCTGTATTTTTCGATTGGAAAATGTATCTTCCTATAACTTTTTACGTAAATAAGTTAGAAGGCTGATATTAATATATGTTTTTGTACCTACCTGGTACTAAGTCTCCACATTATAATATTTACTATAAACTACGATTTTCGTATGAAAAATGCAATTGGACGATTCGTCAGAATGGCGGACCAGTTATTATAGTGTATATCTTTGAAACGGTAATTTGTACTGGGCTGAAAATCGAGTATATTTTAGTTCAAATGTAGTACTAATTACCCATGTTATTGTCGTCCACGTGTGGGCAATGCTTCCCAATGGTCCCGCCACTTTGACGTCAAGGTGGCGGGATCAGATAGTTTTGATTGTACTTTCTTGGCGGTAAAGGTACAAATGTTGAAACTCAGGGTACATTTAGTACAAATAGAGTACTAAATTCCCCATATGCTAAATTTTGAATCGGAGATTTGATCCCGCTATCTTGATGTTCACCCGGACCTGTGGTATAGATTCAATGTACACACGGCGACAGATCAACCTACCCATAGTTGAACTCTATGTTCATGGACATAAGGTCGAACTATGGGTAGGTTGATCTGTCGCCGTGTGTACGTGAGTAACAATCTATACGTTAGTAGTATTTAAATCTATGCTAATACGCTCTCTCTAAGCTTCACGTGATGTAAGTATAAAACGTACAGTACTTTAACTCCCTGCCCCCATCAATGTTGACCTCACCCCCTATCGGTGGTAAGAGAGTCTGTATTCCTCTCTCAGTCTATGTGACATATGCTAACCTCTTCTTGTCAGACCTAGTCGATACTCACACACAGTGGGGTCGGATGTGGTGACTATAACCGGCAAAGCGAGCGGTAAGGGTTGAAGAGAACTTGGCGATAGTCTGAAGCATGGTACAATAATATACTGCGCCTGGTATTCTCTTCCGATCACGTGAATGACCACGTGACTGACACAAGCCTACGTCATCATACCCTTTTACTTAGATTAAAAACTTTTCGCTTACGCTGAAAGATGGAGCCAAGAAATGAGAGAGCGAGATAGCCAGTTATGAAAACTTATGTGAACAAAAAAGACAGAAATATTATTTTTTGTTTCGGTCACCGTGGCCGGTTTTTTTGTTTGGCAAGATGTCAAACCATTGTCAAACCTATGGAATGTTGATGACATCTTGCCAAACAAACCGTCTTATTGTATGCAAAAGTCACACTATTGCTGTTTCATGTGCGGCCACGGTATGGTTTCATCTAGTTACTATATCTATGCCCTTTTACCATGTTTAGCGGCCATTTTTTTGTGACGTAGGCTTGTGTCACTCTGGGAATAGAAGACCTTGTTTTTTTAGACTATGGTCTGAAGGTATTAGTCGCTGAAACGGACCCGTCTGACCCTCCCTCATGTAATGTAACTCCGCACCTCTACTCTGTATACGGTGGGGTCGGATACAGTGACTATAACCGGCAGCGCGAGCGGTGCAGAGCTGTTCGAAACCAAATAGCTCAATAAATACGCAATTTTCTTCCATTTGTACAACATGTTAATGAATTAACGCAAAACTAGAAAGTTGTTTGTTTAGAATCGAGAGCAGGATCCAATTATCATGGTTTCAACGTAGGTATTTTTTTTTCAAAATATTAAATAATTTGTTTGTAAAATTTAAAATTTCCTGAACCCGATGTCAACCCACCCCACGGGTACACTCACCCTACTTACTACCAAAACAAGATTTATAAAATGTATCCATGAGAACGTTAGCGCTTTCGGTCATTGCTGAAATGATAACAAATCATTTTTGCCTAAAAACTTAAAATGCGAATAACTTTAAATTTTAACCATAAAAATAATGAAATTATTGTTTCAATCTAATTATTTTGTTTTAAATCATTTGGGGTGTATGAGGTTTTGCGCTAATCATTAACACGTTGTATATTGCTACGAGTATTAAGGATAGGACTTTAAGTCGTCCTTAAGCCAATAGCAATAAGGTCGCTATTCCTACGTGTAACGCTATGATCCAACGCGCAACTCAACCAACCACTGCCAGCTATACAACGTGTTAATGGATTAGCGCAAAACCTCATACACCCCAACTGATTTATGACAAAATAATTAGATTGAAACAATAATTTAATTATTTTGATACTTAAAATTTAAAGTTATTCCCATTTAAAGTTTTGGGGCAAAAATGATTTGTTATCATTTCAGCACTGAAAGTAAGCGCTAACATACAGCCCATGCGGTGGGTTGACATGGAGTTCATAAAATTTTAAATTTTGCAAACAAATAATTTAATACATATTTTGAAAAAATTACATATGTTGAAACCATGATAATTCGATTCTGCTCTCGATTCTAAACAAACTACTTTCTAGTTTTGCGTTAATTCATTAACACGGTGTATAAGTGATCGCGGGCGAATCTTAACAGCGTGATGTACAACTCGTAGCGCGTAGTCACTCACCGCTTTGTATCCTCGTCGTCACTGGGCTGGTTGGGCTCGAGTTCGGGCTCTGGCTCTGGTGGTTCCTCCTCGGAGTCCATGGAGACGCTCACGCTGTCGAGGCTGCAGCGGTCTTCTTCTGGTGGCTGGTGAAGAAAAGTAGGAATATGCAACCATGTGGTTCGGTGTTAAAATGAACCAAGGTATTTCGTCCCGAAATATCATATCCACATGGTTTAATTTATAACATCTGAGTTTTATCCATAAAGGTATCATATAGAGGAACCATAGAGAAAATAACGCGCTCCCCTGGGGTAGAGATGTTGTATCGAACTATGCACAGATACTCAACTGGGCCTGACGTCATCTCATACACATCTAGCGGGAAGTAGCGTATAACCCTCCCCTCACCCGTTTTTCACCCCCTTTGTTGGCGACAACATTTTCTATAGAAACAAGCCGATATGCCATCTCTTCTTACTCTATGAGAGGAACTGACAGCTGAAAGAGCGAGATGTACCTAGCGGCGCCACTGTATAATAGAAAGAGATACGTGACGCGAGGCAATAGAACCGTTTTTGGGAACTTGTCGGCACAATCGACTGGGTAAATATTCGCGCTCTGTAAATAATGAGTGAATCTAAAGTGAAGTCGTAGATTATTTTGTGAAATATACTAACACTATTTCATTAAATTACATACGATTTCACAATTATACACAGAACTCGAAGTTTTAGGGTGCCGATAAGTGCCGACAAATTCTCAAAAAACGGTTTCATTTGACAACTCATGTCAGTTACTCTATTCCGACAGGTATAATAACTTTATGGTTTTATCATAATCGATCTATACAGGGTGTTAAGGTAAAAAGTTGCATTACTTTAGCGCGCGGCTGTGCTGCGGCGTGCGTTCGCGTTCCGTCTACCTTATTTGCTCTAGCAAATGACGTTCCAGAGTGACAGAAAAGGATGGAGCGACAGAAAACGGCGATGCCGTGCTGCCAGGTGAGGTTCAACCCTTAAGGGGCTATGTGAATAAAATAGGATTCTTCAAAGCTTCATATATCATGAAGTACTAACAGTAGGAGTATGATTTTCGGATATGTGTAAATTGAACATATAATTGAAGTTTTGATTAGAGCCAAAACACGATTAAGACAAATTTTCTCGATAGAAAAACAAGCCAAAGTAGCCTCCATTTTTATCTATAAACGCTTGGAACTGCTAAACGCTGAATAATAGAAACACGAAACTTGATTTAAAAAAAAGAGATTGATATTTTCTAAATTTTGATTAGAGCAGAATTGTAACATAAATAGTACAATCACAATTAAATAAAGTTTGATTTGGCGCTCGATTCGCTTCAGGCGCGCGCGGCGCCCCATCTCTTTCTCTCGCATCAGCCCGTAATATAAGCTATCCCACGCCTGATTCGCTTAAATTATTTTTCGACATAGGCTCTTAAAGTAATGCAACTGTTTACCCTAACACCCTGTATCGGCCGATTATGATAAAACTCAAATGTTATAAAATCAAACCATGCATTTCCGTAAACCGATTGAGAACGAAGCAAAGGTAAACAATAAAAAGAAACAAACACTTTCACCGTGTTTATAGCTCGTGTGAAGTTTCGCACGTAGTTACAACACTCTGTTATGCTTCGGTTTGGTTGTGGGTTGAACTGATTAAGATTCTATAGTATTATGTTCATGACTATATTGACTGCCTCCGTGGTCTAATGGTTAAGAGCATTGGGCTCTCGACACTGAGGTCGTGGGTTCGATTCCCAATTCGAGGTACACCTATACAAGGTGAAATTGATATCATTAGCATCCTTTTAAACTAAGAGTCTACCCATCAAACTGAACAACTTTTACCATGGGAGCAAAGAGATCGGAGCAAAAAAAAAATCTGCCGTTCCATACTAAACTGCAATGCCTACTCAACTCAAATGTATGGAAAAGCAGTATTTTTTTTTTTGCTCCAATCTCTTTGCTTCCATAGTGAAAGTTGTTCAGTTTGATGGGTAGACTCTTAGTTTAAAAGGATGCTAATGATATCAATTTCAACCTGTATAGTGATATTATGTCACTAAGCCGTGGTGGTCCAGTGGCGAGTAACCTTGCCTGCCGTGCAGGAGGAGATGGTTCGATCCCCGTCCAGGCCGACTCGTACCAATGAGTTTTTCGGAATTTAGAAGTAAGCATTGCAGTTTAGTATGGAACAGCTGGTTACTTTTTTGCTCCGATCGGATTGCGGAAAAAAAAACATTTGAGTCGCGAACTCGCGCGACGACATTGTAGTTTAGTATGGAACAGCTGATTTTTTATTTGCTGCGATCAGTTTGCTCCCATAGTGAAAGTTGTTCAGTTTGATGGGTAGACTCTTAGTTTAAAAGGATGCTAATGATATCAATTTCAAATTAAAGATTGAAAAAGTCGGGCGGCGAGCGGGATTCGAACAATCGGCCTGCCTATCCGGGGCATGCTTCTCTCCAACAAGGGAACGACTAACATGGTATACATGTAAAATCTATAAATTCGATATCAATTTAACCCTGAAGAAGCTGACGATGACACTCGCCAGTTGTATCTTGCGTCTCAACGCGCTGGTGTTTGCATGACGGCTTGTATGACTTGTATGACGGCATGTATAACGTGTATGACGGCATGTATGACGTGTATGACGGCATGTATGAATTGTATGACGGCATGTATGACTTGTATGACGGCATGTATGACGTGTATGACACACGTACAGGAAGCTGACGATGACACTCACCAGTTGTATCTTGCGTCTCAACGCGCTGGTGTTTGCATGACGGCTTGTATGACTTGTATGACGGCATGTATTACTTGTACGACAGCATGTATGACTTGTATGACACACGTATGGAAGCTGACGATGACACTCACCAGTTGTATCTTACGTCTCAACGCGCTGGTGTTTGCATGGCGGCTTGTATGACTTGTATGACGGAGCGATACGCTGCCGGTGTACGGGTCGAGCAAAGCCTGGTATAAAGACTTGTCTTCCTGTGTTGATGATGATATTACATCGGGGGAGTCGAGATCCTGGGGGGGAAAATAATTATATGATGTTATTATTCTTAGTAATCCTGGTAAAATAACAATCCTGGTTTAATAACATAATTCTGGTTAAATACCATACATCTGGTTAAATGACATAATACTGATAAAATTAAATAAATAATTCAACTCTGTAAAATAAAATAGTCCTGGTTTAATAATTTAATCCTGGTTAACTAATATAATCCTGGTTAACGGGTATTTTAATTTATTAATAGGAAGATATAAAACAATAATTACAAATAAAGTGACTTAAGACTAAACTAATCTAGGATGTGGTGCAGGTTCGGTCCTTGTGGGAGGGTACCCAAAACGCTGGCCGCATTTCCTCGCTGAATGGCTATGCTGATCCGTTGAGCGAGGAAAGTGCCAGCCCTTGGGTCCCCTGTCGAGTCTTTCAGGCGCTTTGATAGGTCTTTAAAAAGCGCCTGTGCATTAGGTCCCCACGGCCCGAGAGTCTCGACACCAAAACCTATAAAGTGGTATTGGGTGCCGATATCCCTGTACCAGTAGGCCTTTCGTTTTTCGGCCGCTTCCGCCGCCGCGCCAGCCCTTCGACTCGTGCCCTGTAAGTGAGACGGGGCTAGTGTGTCCACGCAGGTGGCATCCCATACTAGCGCCCGGCCCCTCTTCCAGGGGACGAGTGACATCCCGTCTGGTCTCTTGCCATCGCCCCCTATGATGCCCTTCGGCTCGAGAGTGGCAGGTACGTTGACTGAGGCAAGAGACCTACGTATGATGTCGTTAAGGGTGGCATGGCGTGGGATTCTGCCTGCACTTGTTAGGCAATATAACTGGTTAACTAACATGATACTGATTAAATAACATATTCTTGGTTAAATTACATATTATCCTGGTTAAATGACATTATCCTGGTTAAATTACATTATTCTGGTTAAATGACGTAATTCCGGTTAAATTACATAATCCTGGTTAAATGACACAATCATGGTTAAATTACATAATCCTGGTAAAATAACATAATGCTGGTTATATAGCATAATTCTTGTTTAATGACATAATCCTGGTCACTTAAACTGGTCAGTAACACACAGTAGTATACTTACATTGTTAACAGTAATATTGCTTGACAGTTCGATGGGGAGCTCAAAGTTAGGCATCGATCTTAGATGAGAAGGGGATTCACACCATTCCGCAACCTGATGAACGAAAAATAGATTTTATTATGCTATGAGAAGTTAAGCTAGAAATCAGCTATACCAAAATTTGCAAAATTATCTACTATCAGTTTAAAATAACTATGTGCATGACCTTGAATTATGTACGTAAAACCGACTGCTCTCAAACGGTGAAGGAAAACATCGTGAGGAAACCTGCATACACTGAAGAAGAAATTCTGATGTATATGTGAAGTCTACCAACCCGCATTGGGCATGCGTGGTGGACTAATGCCCTTACACCCTCCTTGAGGGTAGGCCTGTGCCCTGCAGTGGGACGTTTATAGGCTGATGATGACCTTGAAGGGCCGTTGAATAACTTCACTCGGTTGACAAAGGAATGTAGACTCTATGGAAAGGAAATAATCATTTGAATGACTCCCGTAACATGGTCAATTTCTCCCGATTTTTATGATTCTCTGAATAATTCATAATAAAAACCAGCTTTCTTCTAAAAAATATAATAATTAATGCATCCATTGATTTTTAAATAAGTTTTCATTATTGCATTTGTTTGTTTTGCCTTTTGAAAAAATAAAATGGTATGTTCAAATTAAGTTTTAAATTTTTTTTTATTATTTTTTAATTACATCTTATAATATACTTTTGATGATAATCTGTACAAAAAATCTTAAATTAGCTTTATTTACAACAAATTTCAAAATCTCCCGATTTCTCCCGATTTTTTGACCACACTTCTACCGAATTCTAATTTTTTGTTTCGGGAACACTTTGACTCGAGTGAAGTTCGTGTGATTGAGTGACGTCACATTTGCGGGCGAGGTCATGCACATTGTTATTTTAAACTGATAGTATTTTGGGGGGGCAAAAGCGGCTAGCAAAAACGGTTTGAGTGTATTTTTGGGGTTGCTTGCTTCGCTCGCTCCAGGTTAGGTTAGGTTAAGTTCAATTTTTTTCTTCATACTTATAGTGTTGAATACCAATTGAAATTTTATAAAAATAAGAGTACAAAGTTTTTTTTAATTTTGTTTGTCGACTTAAGCAGCTGGTTAATTTAATGCTTTTCTTTAACTCCCAGAGTGCCTAGCCTAGCATGGTGCGCGCGACGTTATATCGCGCCTTTTCTCTTCCTCCACTGTAACGCGCCAAGTGTAAGGCTGGTTTCAGAGTCACGCTGACCGCCGGCGCCGGCGCCGCATTATGGTACCGTATTAATAGAGAAATAGAGATGAATTTAGAACGGTTGGTGAGTGGTATTTTCGAGGAAAAAAGTCAAAAAATTAAGTAGTTCTCTTTATGGAAATTTATATTTTGTCTTATAAAAGACACCTAGTGAAACATATTACCACATTAAAAAAACGTAAAATTTTTTGTTGTGCTGAGTAACTTGTACATAAAGTAACACTAAACCAAACGAGTATTTTTTAAGCAAATTGTTGTACTACTTTGAACGTGAGATAGTCAGTACCTGTGGAGTTTATAGTTTATTCCCACATTTATTACAATTGGTTATACCTTTGTCTATATAAAACCAAAATCGATTTATAATTAAATTCTGTTTTTATATTTAATTTCGATTTTTATATTCTGTCATCTTTTTTTAGACTTTTTCTGTCATTCTGGGTCCATAAGTCCTGGGCTCCGGGCTGCTCCAGGCTGATTCATACATAGAATCATAGGGATAGCCGTCGCAAATAATTAGGTACCAAATTCAACTGCCCCGATCTGCCCCCTAGTGATTAAGTCAACAATAACTGGCCTAGAGCAGGTTTAACAAAAATTTAAAAATTGAAAATGAGCTATGAAATCAATATCTAATGTGACAAAAGTAATCTAAATTCATTAGAAATAATTAATTTTGTCGTTTCATAATATTTAAATGCTAAGAAAACCTTATTTCTTAAGCCCTATTTTCAACTTTGAGCGCATATATCTCGAGATGCAAGCCTTATAACGACGTAGTTTGTATTGGTGGTTTGTTCCATTTTGAAAGACCTATCCAACGATACCTCACTTGATTGATAAGAAAAAAAAAATTTTTTCTTACCCCCCTTTTCTTCGTAAGGGAAAAACCGAAAAATAATTTTTTTTTTCTGAACTACTCAATTTCTGTATTTGGGTTACTGTTATCTGTCTACATGCCAAATTTCGATTCAATAGGTGCGAAAATGAGTGAGTAATTGAGGTGGGGCGTACAGACGGACAGACAGACAGAATGGACGAAAGAATAAGGGTTCCTTGTTTGACTACAGAACCCTGAAAAGTAAATAATTGAAAATAAATCGTTAAAAAAATTATCGCACTAATTTTATTCCACTGAAATATTTGTTTTACACAAAAGTTTCAGTGGAATAGGTATAGAAATATAGATTTTACCAATAAACCACAAGAGTAATCAAAAATATAAATGAAATTTAAGAAAAAATTGCCCTAAGGTTACATTTCGAGTCAATAAACAATATTTTCCGCGCGTCCATACAAAGCTCCCCACTGTGGGTCGCGACGCTTCGACTCTGCGCCAGTGGGAATTGAGGCTAAGAGAGATAAGGCGCGCCTTTGCAATTAAATTAAATTAAAAATACTTTATTCTCAGGCAACTATGCCGCGCTGCCATCATGCTAACCACACAGATCAGCATAGAAGAAATTAGGAGAATAATTAAATTACAAATGCTAATAGATAAGTATTGCAGAATATGATTTAATCTTAATCGAGACGTGACTGCAATGTTGAAGGCATTAAGAGTTAAATGGAAAATAAATACATACATTTACAACGTATTAATGAATTAACGCAAAACTAGAAAGCATTTTGTTTAGAATCAAGAGCAGAATCGAATTATCATGGTTTCAACATAGGTAATTTTTTTCAAAATATTAAATAATTTGTTAGTAAAATTTTTAATTTACTGAACCCGATGTCAACCCACCGCACGGCACAGTCACCCTACTTACTAACAAAACAACATTATTAAAATGTATCCATGAGCACGTTGGCGCTTTCATTCATTGCTGAAATTATAACAAATCATTTTTGCCTCAAAACTTAAAATGCGAATAACTTAAAATTTTAACTAAGTATCAAAATAATGAAATTATTGTTTCAATCTAATTATTTTGTTATAAATCAGTTGGGGTGTATGAGGTTTTGCGCTAAATCATTAACACGTTGTATACAGGATGTAAACTTAAATGCGTTACTGTGGAGCGTGGACTGTAGTAGGGGTTTCTTTCTTCTCAATAAAAATGCCGATGAAATCTTCCGAATGTGAGCCAGGCTGGAGGGTGGGGTAGAGAGGGCTAGTGGTCGCAGAGAGTTTTCTTTCTTCAAGATGTTTTCTTCTCGAGTGCTGGATCCGGAATGAATCTGCGCCGAATCGGCGCTTCTTATATACAATTTTCGAGCGACCACTCCCCTTCACCCCGCACTCTTCCCCTGTACTCAAATCTCTTTATTTCTAACTCAAACTTACATTATACAGTACAGAAACAATCTTCATTATTTACATACCTATTTTTCGATATCTAAACATATCATTTTCATCGTCTGCCGGCGCAAAACAGAGTGAGGAGCGCGCGCGAAAGATTTCAATATTTATATGACCCCGTCCCCCGCTTCCTCATACCGCGGATTCGCGGGAGTCGGGGCCCCCCTCGCTCGCCTGTATGCGCCGACAGGGACAGTTGCACTGTCTCTTTCTATCGTTGATTTCTCTCAAGTTCCTCCCTTTTAATGAGATACTAAGTTTAATCAGGGTAAATTCTAACTGGAATTATGTAAGCTAATCGTGTTATTTACTTTAAAATCTGATGAAACTATGTGCTAATTTAACTAGGGAAATGTGTACCTATCTAGCTGGGGTAGGAATCTCAAGGGAAATCACTTAAAGAATGAAATACAAGCCCTATTCTAACTATTTACATAACTTATGTTCTAGGCCCTAATCCTAATAAGAAACTACGACTTTATTAAAATAGAAACTTATCCTATAACTAAAACAATACAAAACAATGCAAAGTAAAGCAAATTGATAAAAACTATGTACAAATGACCGAAGTTATGTTCTGTCGTGCACATTTCTCCCGCCGTCGCAGCTCTGCGATCCAACAGGTAGCACGACGATCCTCTTGGTCGGTCTTCGGAGGATGTGCCCGTTGCTGGTCTCGACGTCCACGATCCTCACCTCGCCATCTCGCCCTGGGTAGACTGCGATGATGCGTCCTCTCGGCCATGTGTTGCGCGGCAGGTTGGGGTCGCAGATGAGCACCAGGTCGCCGACAGCGGGTGGCGCGCCGGTCGTGCGAGGCTCCCGCCGGTGTTGGAGTAGCGGCTGGTACTCCTTGACCCAGCGGCTCCAGAAGATGTCAGCCAGGCGTTGTGCGCGCCGCCAGTGCTTGCGCGCGGTGAGGTCGTCTGCGGTGAACTCGCCAGGTGGTGGGACGTGCGAGTTGGGTCCCAACAGGATGTGGTTGGGTGTGAGCGCCTCCGGTTCATCTGGACTCACCGCCACGTGGGTGAGTGGGCGGGAGTTGACGGTGTTCTCTGCCTCGGCGATCAGGGTGAGCAGTGTCTCGTCGCTAGGGTACTGCTCGTGTAGTGTGACGCGCAGTGCCTCCTTCACGGTGCGTACCATGCGCTCCCACGCGCCGGCCATGAAGGGGGAGGCCGGGGGGACGTAGCGCCAGGCGATGCGTCGCGCCTTCGCCTCCTCCACGATCGCCGCCAGCGCGGCCTCGGCGAGCTCCTTCTCTGCAGCTTTGAAGCACGTCGCGTTGTCACTCCACAGCTCCTTAGGCACTCCTCTTCGTGCCACGAACCGTCGTAGGGCGCAGATCGCCGAGTCGGCGCTCAGCGAGGCGGCCACCTCCAGGTGTACGGCTCGTGATGTCATGCAGGTGAAGAGCGCGACCCATCTCTTCTCGTGGTGCCGTCCGACGGTGACTTCCACTGGCCCGAAATAATCCAGGCCTGTAAAACTGAAGGCCCGCGCGTGGTGAGACACACGTGCCGGGGGCAGGTCGCCGGTCGCCGGGGACGTAGGCTTCGCTCTTCTCAATTTACAGCGCTGACAGTGCTTGATGACGTCACGCACCGTCGGTCGTATTTTCAGTATCCACATTCTCTGTCGTAGCTCGTTCACTACCATCTCGATGCCGCCGTGGTGTAGCCGCTCGTGTACGTGATGTATGTACAGTCGCGTAAAAAGATGTTTCCCGTCGAGTACAGTCGGGCTGGCCGTCTCTTCGTCGATGTCAGGCGAAGCGTGGATTCTTCCCCTGAGGCGCAGAACTCCATCTTCGCCGACCACTACTGATAGCGCCGATAGCCTGTCTCCAGGTTGAGGCGCCGCGCCACTCTTCACTCGACGTAAATCTTCGAAAAAACAATCTTCTTGTACCGCTTTCCACCACAGTTTTTCGGCGCGAATGAGATAGTGCACTTCGATTCCGACGATATTGCCATCTCTTTTCTTCGCGTGTGTCGTCTCGTTCTTGCGTGTTTTCTTATCAGTCTTCTTATCAGTTTTCCAATCGGAGTCGTTTTTCTTGTTTTCTCGCGTTCGTTTTCGCTTCGTAGCCAACACTGTTTCATTTTTCTTACGCCTACATAGGTCTACGAACTGTAGCACGCGTGCCGTAGCTCGTAGCAAGCGTGTGAACGACGAGAAGCGCTCGACTCGAGGGAGGTGAGCGTGGTCAGGTCGCTGGTGGGTGACGTGACATGTCTCCCTCTCTTCTCCTGTCTTCGGTGATTCTATCTTCGTTTCTTGCGGCCAATCTTGTTCGGGTTTGCGCAGGAAGCTCGGCCCGTTGTACCATCGATGCGTAGCGTTGAAACCGGCCGGCGTAGCGCGCGTAGCGTCGTCGGCTACGTTGTCAGCCGTAGGCAGCCATCTCCACTCGTTTTTCTTCGTGAGATCTTCTATCTCAGCCAGGCGGTGCGCTACGAACGTTTTGTACGCGCGCGGCTCTGACCGGATCCATGCTAGCGCCGTCCGCGAGTCGCTCCAATAGTACTTTCTTCTCGCGTCGAAATCGTGCTCGCGTGCGGTGGTTTCGGCTAGGCGGACGCCCAGCAGTGCGGCCTGCAGCTCCAGCCGAGGGATGGAGATGGGTTTCAGCGGTGTGACTCGACTCTTCGCCGCAGCCAGGGCCACCTGCACGCTCCCGTCGGCTCGTTCGATCCGCCAGTACACGGCGGCGGCGTAGGCTTCTTCGCTCGCGTCTACGAACGTGTGTAGGTCGCGCGCGCTCGCCGGCTCGACGTCGTAGCAGCGCGGGATTCGTAGCTCTTCTATGTTTCGTAGCACTCGTAGCCACTCGTACCATTTGTTCTGTAGCTCGACCGGCAGCGGCTCGTCCCAGCTCGTCCCGTAGCGCCACGTTTCTTGCATTATTCGTTTCGCCGGGGTTGTGACAGGCGAGACGAGTCCCAGTGGGTCGAACAGAGACATTATTATGCTTAATGCCTCTCTCTTTGTCGGCGGTCGCTCGGCGCTGAGAACTTCTCTAGGCGTCTTGAGTGTGTTTAGCTTGAAACCGATGCAATCTGTCTTGACGTCCCATAAGAGACCGAGTGTCTTTTCTGTCTCGCTCCCGCCGATGGCGACGGTGGCGCCGCCCGGGTCGGCGGCGAACTGCTGTACTACCGAAGTTGTATTGGACACCCATCCGCGTAGCTCGAAGCCGGCTTGCCGATGTATGTAGTCGACAGTTTTCGATACTTCTTTCGCTTCATTTTCGGTTGGAAAACTTGTTATGTAGTCGTCCATGTAGTGATTTTTCTCGATGGCTCGCGCGGCTGCGGGGTACATCTCTTTGAAGTCTGAAGCGTTTCTGTTTTTCACATACAGCGCGGTGCACGGTGACGACGTTGCTCCGAAGATCACCGATGTCATGCGGTACTCTCGCGGTCGTCCGTTGCCTCTCTCGTCGCCTCGCCATAGGAACCGTAGTGCGTCTCTGTCTTCATTTTGAATCCTTATTTGCATAAACATCTCTTTTATATCAGCTGACACGGCGTGTTGATGTTGACGGAAGCGCATCACGACTCCCGGCAGCGACTGCAGCAGGTCTGGCCCGGAGAGCAGCATGTCGTTCAGACTGCGTCCGGCGGTCTTCGCAGCGGCGTCGTGCACGACCCTTATCTTCGGCTTCGCGGGGTTGATGACCGCGAAGTGGGGTAGGTACCATGTTTTATTTGGTACCGGCGGTGAAGTTGCTTCCTCGGCGTAGCCCGAAGTGAAGAGGTTTTGCATTCTTTCTTCATATTTCATCTTCAGGTCTTCATCTCGGTCTAGTTTCTTCTCTAGATTGTGCAGCCGTTTGAGTGAGTTTTCGTAGTTGTTTGGAATCTTCACGTCGTCTTCTTTCCATAGAAGTCTCGTTTCGAAGCGTCCGTCGGGCAGGCGGCGACTCGTATCGTTCAATATTTTCAATGCGCGCTGCTCTGGATCGCTCTTCTGTATTCGTTTTTCTATCCCGATGGATTCTAACTCGAAATAATTCTTCATCATCTTCTCCATGCTGACTTCGCTGTCTTCCTCGAGGCTGATGTGACCGCAGAAGGTGACTGGATACGCCATAGACGAGCGGCAGCCGTGAAGAACCCATCCCAGCTTTGTGTACGATGCGACGGGTTTATCTTTCCGTCCCGCTCGCACCGCGCCCGAGATAATTAAATCCCAGTTGTCTTGACCGATGAGTAGCTTCGGATGCGCCTCTTCGTATACGAGCTCGGTTTGAATCTGATTCAAGTGCGGGCAATCTTCGATGTCTCTTCTGCCGACCCTCTGTGTAGCGAAGTCGAGCCCTCGCACGGTGCGCGCCCCGCGTAGATCGCAAGTTTCGTCTGCGTATTTGCCGCGGATTTTCAGGTCGACGCGCTTGCTTTTCTGGAACTGTAGCTCTGTCCCGCTCACACCACGGACGCGCATTGGATCGGTGGGCCCGTCGACGTCGAGTTCTTGTGCGATTTCCTCGTCGATGATGGTGATTGTAGAGCCCTCGTCGAGTAGCGCGAACGTTTCAACTTCATTTCCGTTGGCTGCGGTGAGAACTACAGGAACAATTTTCAAATAAGCGCGCCGTGCGGTGCCGTTGCTCGCTGTGTTATTCGTGTCTTCGTACGTAGAGCCGACTTTTTCGCGATGCGGCGGCTCTTGTGTGCGACGCGGTGGTTCTTCGCTACGTGGTTCTTCGTTCTTCGGTCTTGACTGATGAAGAAGCTTGTGATGCGATATGGTGCAACCCTGATGACCACATACCTTGGCTCTGCAGTCGGCGTGGCGGTGGTTGTTGCGCAGGCAGCGGAAACAAACACGACTTTTCTTCACTATCTCCCACCGCTCGTCCGTGCTGGCAGCTACGAATTTCTTGCAGTCAGGTAGGTTGTGTGGTCCGTTGCAGGCTGGGCAGCGTAGCGTGTTCACATTGAATGTTCTTTCTTGCCTTTTCTTCGATTTTTCCTCTGTGACGGTCTCAAGTGAAGCGTAGGCGCCGCATTTGTCTGCTTCTTCGTTCAGGAAGGTGGCCAGTCGCTTCAGCTCAGGAACGTCTTCTTTGTTTCGGGCGGCGAAGTCGAACCATTTGCTTCTGATGATTGGAGACAATTTTTCAATCACGTTTCGCGCCATTTCGGGATTGTACAGGTAATGGATTTTCTTCAGTGCTTCTACGGTCGCGACGATGTTCGCTATCTTATTAGCGAACACGATGAGATCGCGTGGGTTGTCTCCTACCTTCTGAAGTGTTCTGATCTTCTCCATTTCGCCCATGACGATAGCTTCAGGGCGACCGAATCTTCTCTCGAGCGTGGCGATGATGACGCTCGGCTCCGGGTTGGATAGGAGCAGGCTCTGGACCGCTTCTAGCGCGATGCCCCGGAGACTTTTTCTTAGTCTTGCTATGTTCTCGGTGTCGGAGAATCCTCTTGCCGTGTCTTCGTACGCCGCTTTGAATGGCAGCCACGCGTTCGATTGTCCGTTGAAGATGGGTAATTCTTGAATGTACTTCGGCGCCTCCCTCGTAACAGATCTCATGGCCTGGGTGATGGCCGCCGCCAGTTCAGAGATGTCTTGACGCGCAGGCCGGGGCTCTTCGTTGCCCTGGTGATCACCGCGGTGATCGCCCTGTCCTCGTCCCTCCTTCCGTGGCGCTTCCCGCTGCGTGCGGGGCGGGGGTGACGTCGCTCTTCTTTCTTCTTCTTGTTTCTTCAACCATTCTTCGACTCGAACGGAGGATTCTTCTTTTTCTTGGTTCTCTTCTTCTTCTTCGTCCGACGATTCAGCTTCTGCATGGATCTTCGCTAGACGAAGCTTCGCGATTTCTCTGTCTAGCTCCGCCAGGCGCTCCCTGGCCTCTAGCTCCGCGAGGAGTTTCTTGCGGGAGGCGGTAGAACGACGTGACGGTGCTCTCGACGGCGCTTTTGACGGCGGCTTCATTGTCTCTTGCGACGTCGCAGCGGTGCCCGACGACGTAGCGGCGGTGCCCGACGACGTCGTGTTCGTTGCCGTCGTGGTGGTTCCGGGCCCGGTGGCGCTTGACTCGGCGCTCGTGGTGGCGTTTGACGCGTTCCGCGACGTGGTCTGCGACCCGTCGCCCTCTCTACCAGACTGGCTGCGTGTGGTAATCGGCATCTTCGATTCTTCAAAATCTCTTCACAGGAGCTCTTCGATTTCACCGATTCTTCTTATTCGGCTACCGGAGGACCAAAATGTGGAGCGTGGACTGTAAGTAGGGGTTTCTTTCTTCTCAATAAAAATGCCGATGAAATCTTCCGAATGTGAGCCAGGCTGGAGGGTGGGGTAGAGAGGGCTAGTGGTCGCAGAGAGTTTTCTTTCTTCAAGATGTTTTCTTCTCGAGTGCTGGATCCGGAATGAATCTGCGCCGAATCGGCGCTTCTTATATACAATTTTCGAGCGACCACTCCCCTTCACCCCGCACTCTTCCCCTGTACTCAAATCTCTTTATTTCTAACTCAAACTTACATTATACAGTACAGAAACAATCTTCATTATTTACATACCTATTTTTCGATATCTAAACATATCATTTTCATCGTCTGCCGGCGCAAAACAGAGTGAGGAGCGCGCGCGAAAGATTTCAATATTTATATGACCCCGTCCCCCGCTTCCTCATACCGCGGATTCGCGGGAGTCGGGGCCCCCCTCGCTCGCCTGTATGCGCCGACAGGGACAGTTGCACTGTCTCTTTCTATCGTTGATTTCTCTCAAGTTCCTCCCTTTTAATGAGATACTAAGTTTAATCAGGGTAAATTCTAACTGGAATTATGTAAGCTAATCGTGTTATTTACTTTAAAATCTGATGAAACTATGTGCTAATTTAACTAGGGAAATGTGTACCTATCTAGCTGGGGTAGGAATCTCAAGGGAAATCACTTAAAGAATGAAATACAAGCCCTATTCTAACTATTTACATAACTTATGTTCTAGGCCCTAATCCTAATAAGAAACTACGACTTTATTAAAATAGAAACTTATCCTATAACTAAAACAATACAAAACAATGCAAAGTAAAGCAAATTGATAAAAACTATGTACAAATGACCGAAGTTATGTTCTGTCGTGCACAGTTACATACTTACTATCAGAGATGCATCACCGTCAAACTCAACCATTTTTAATACTGTGCAAATATCGAAGTCGCGGAAAAGAAATCTGCTGTTCCATACATTTGAGTCAGGAACATGAACTTTTTCTCATTTCCTGAGAGCTTCATAGTGAAAGTTGTTCAGTTTGATGGTCTGAATTAACCATTTCAATATTTTCCAGGCTGTTCCTTACAGCTTACACCAAGTATACAGGGTGTATAATAAAATAAGACAGTTACTTAAAGGGGCGCTTTAGACCATCAAACTGAACAACTTTTACTACGGGACCAACACTGAAATCGCGAAAAAAAAATCAGCTGTCCCATACAAAAGTGCAAGCATAACTCGACTGAAATGTATGGGACAGCTGATTTTTTTTTTGCGATTTCGATATTGGTCCCATAGAAAAAGTTGTTCAGTTTGACGGTCTAAAGCACCCCTTTAAGTAGCTGTCCTATTTTATGTTACACCCTTTATTTAACATGGTAAACATAAATGCGTAACATTTTTAGAGGATGTTTTTTAAACAACTTTTATTATGGGAGCAACATAGAAAATGCGAAAAAAAAATCAGCTGTTCCGTAAAAAATGTCCAATAGCTTCCCAACCAAAATGTTGAAACAGCAGATTTTCTTTCGCTATTTTAATCTTAGCTTATGCTCACGATTATATTCCCCGAGGGGAGTCAGAGATATTCTGAAACCTCAGAACATCCACGTTTCACTAGTAGTATCGAAACTCTGTCCAGTGTGACGGGGAGTGAGCCCGTCGCGTCGCCACTTATAATGGAAATTTACAATACATGCCTCGAAATTTAAGCATGCAGGTTTCCTCACGATGTTTTCCTTCACCGCAAAGCCAGTGGTGTTACAAATCGTACATAAATTACGAAAAACTCATTGGTACGAGTCGGCCTGGACGGGGATCGAACCATCGCCTCCTGCACGGTAGGCAAGGTTACTCGCCACTGGACCACCTAGTCTCGTCGTGAAAGGGGTTCAGTTTGATGGTCTGAAGCACCCTTTTAAGTATGTACCTTTATACTAATATCCATTCTGTGTATGTTCCGTAATTCTAGTTGTACGCACGGCGACACATCAAGCTATACAAAACCAACATAAGCTGGGCGCGCGTAGGTCGAGTAACGTATACAGTCGCGCGGCCAGCTTATGTTGGTTTTGTATAGCTTGATGTGTCGCCGTGTGTACATGAATAACACTTACCCCAGAATTATATTCAGCCTCCGGAATGTTAACATTTTCACTAAAATTCATCTTCGGCGTACTCTGACTAGATTTCTTCTTCATTTCATCTACTATGTACTTAGCTATGGCACTATCATCTTTATCCTCATCTACGATACGACCTAAAATCCTTTGGGGCGTCTCGGGTTCGAACCTAGGTATAATCTTTCGACGTTCTTTCTCTATTCTAGCGACATCTGGGGGTATGTTATCAAATTTAGTATTGGAATCGTTTAGTATATGGCTTTCGGCTGTAGTGAAATTTTCACTAAAGTACAAGTTGTTTTTGGATGTGTTCAATTGTGGGCTATAAAAGTCATATCCGTTGGTTTCGTTATGTCGATCATCATCGATACTAGATAAGCTTAGGTCTTTCGATTCATCGTTAGGTTGCTTTTTAGGTATCAAATCTGGGAAATCGTCTGGACTCAAACCCATTAGTGGATGACTTGTTGTTAGCACTAAAGTGGAACTGAATTTCGGTGGACTAATACCTAGGTTTTTAGGTCTATTTTCTTTAGGAGAACTTAGGTTTAGACTTGACATTTTTGACATGAAACTATCTGTCAGATTTTCCACTTGTCTATTCTTAATATTGTCTATAGGTTCTGATAAACGTAGGACTTCTTCAGGGTTTTGTAGTCTTAGTACGTTTTCGATGCTTTTATCATCAAGGTCTGATGATAAAGTGGAATTTGGGGTGTCCTGAGACTTGAAAGATTCGGAGCCAGTATCCATCTTCTCGTCCGAGGACTGGGAATGATCATCTTCGTTCAAACGATGAGTTTTGAAGTTACTGAAACAAAGAAATTGGTTAGAAATAAAGGTGTGTTAACGCACAGTATAAAAAAGAGTATCTAGTACTACATATACAACTGCCGTCATGGTCTAATGGTTAAGAGCATTGGGCTCTCAACACGGAGGTCGGGGGTTCGATTCCCACGGGGGACACCTAGTGATATGTCACTTTGTGCGTTTTCCCCAGTTAGGACATTGCAGGCTGAATCAACTGATTCTCTGACGGCTAAAAACATGAAATTTTAAATATGTAAAAGACATTGCCTACATGACGAAATGTATTCGTTTCACAACTAACGAATGAGTATGATCAAAGAACACATACAAATAGTATGATAGCTAAAATTATACAAAAAATAGGAGGAATATCATACTTCCCATGGAAATGGAAATTATACCTTTCATTGTAGCATTTTTTATAAAATTTAAACTTGTGTTGCAGGCGAAACGGGTTTGGGCGTTTTCCTTTAAGCACCAGCTTCTTTCACTTGCATTCAACTTCACACCCTGTATACAGGGTGTAGTATATCTCTGACTACCCCCTCGGGGAATATAGTCATGAGCATATGCTTATGCTTATACAGGGTGTAAAAAAACACCCTAGTAATACTTAAGGGGGTGCTTCAGACAATCAAACTGAACAACTTTCACTATGGAGCCAACTTCGAAATCGCGAAATAAAAATCAGCTGTTTCATACAAAACTGCAATACCGGCTCAACTCAAATGTATGGGACAGCAGATTTTTTTTATTTTTTCTTGATGTTGGCTCCATAGTGAAAGTTGTTCAGTTTGATGGTCTGAAGCACCCCCTTAAGTATTACTAGGATGTTTTGTTACACCCTGTAGATATTGGTCCCATAGAGAAAGTTGTTCAGGTTGACGGTCTGATCATCCCCTTGAAAAAGTGTCAGCATAATAAGAAGAGCCCTATATAAAACAGTTCCGTCACTTACAGATAAAAACATAAAATGTTGAATATGTAAACTTAAACACCAACTGCTTATACTTGCATTTAAGTTTACACCCTGTATATTCTACTGAGCATGTAGGGGTATACTAAGAAAGGATTTTGCAAAAATAAACCCCTGATTTGTGTAAAACTTGTATGGAAAATCATATTCCCCGTTTGCATCCAAAATCCATGCAGAGGAAGTCGCGAGCAAAGGCTAGGCCCACCACACATTCCCACCGCTGTTACTCCTATAAACCAGGATCAACAGCGGCGGCCAATCACAACATAAATTTTAATTTTTCAATTTTAATTTTAATTGTAATTTTTTTTCCCCGTTTGCATCCAAAATTCATGCAGAGGAAGTCGCGAGCAAAGGCTAGGCCCACCACACATTCCCACCGCTGTTACTCCTATAAACCAGGATCAACAGCGGCGACCAATCACAACATAAATTTTAATTTTTCAATTTTAATTTTAATTGTAATTTTTTTTTTATAAACAAATTGTTAATTAATATTGTGTTTCAAGATAATATTATTTTTTAAATTTTAATTATGCCTGCGCATGTATATCTAGATGATTATAAATTTTGTAACAATTGTCCAATTGAATGCCGTTGTTACTTATAAGTGAGGTGGCACATGCTTATTGTATTACCTTTAGAACTGTGATTGAATCTGTGTTAACCTTGTTAGTAATCCTAAATCTGGATAAATAAAAAAATAAATAAAAATTAAAAAAAAAACACTGGACAATGAAGTCCAGCGAGCCCGGGGGATGACTCTAATCTATCTTGGAACCCGCAATGAATTAATCAAAGAAGATAGAAGGAGTAGGAAAAAGAAATATATGGGGCTGCTTCGCGACCAGAGGCTAGTGAAATATAATGTAGATTACTTTCTACGTCTAATATTCAGAGCTAACACAAATCAGTCAGTAGGACCTTGACATTTTCTCCAATGAAACATAATTAGATTCTATTGTAAGAACTCATGTTTAAATTTCAAATTAAAATTAACAATAATGGCGTTATTAGTTTGTAGAAAAGGACATTGTAATAATGAGGCGTTTCCATTTAAAAATACAGGTGGGCAAAACATTTGAAAAAGACTTGAAAAAAGTTTTATGAAAAAAAAATTTGACCCGAATTTTCAAAAGTTTTAAGTTGGTACCCCTAACCACAGTATAAGAAATAGTGCCTAGTACAGTACGGATACTCTCTGCCCCCCACCAATTTTAACCTCACCCTATCCTCAACCCCTCTGGCAGGAAGTGCGGCGGAAAATGTAAGCAATGACATATTCCTTCTCGCTCGCACTCACTCAGTATCCCCTAGGACGATTTAAAGTATCCCACATGCAATAATTTTATCTGATTTCTGATTTTTTACCTCTTCTTGTCATTTGTTCCATCCTGAAATTGCCGTTATAGCACAGTATAAGACAGTAATCCATCTTCATACGATGGCACCCAAAGTAGCACCCAAAGGGCAATGGAGAGGGCTATGCTCGGAGTTTCTTTGCGAGATCGAAACAGAAATGAAGAGATCCGCAGAAGAACCAGAGTAACTGGACATAGCCCAAAGAATTGCTAAACTAAAGTGGCAGTGGGCGGGGCACATTGCTCGCAGAACCGATGGCCGGTGGGGCCGAAAAGTTCTCGAGTGGCGACCGCGTACCGGAAAGCGCAGCGTGGGTAGGCCCCTCACACGGTGGACCGAGGACCTGGTGAAGGCGGCGGGAAAACGTTGGATGAGGGCGGCGCAGGACCGGTCGTTATGGCGATCGGTTATGGCGATCCGCGTTCTTGGGGGAGGCCTAGGCCTCCCCCAAGAACCCTCCCTCTGCTGGACATAAATGTCCAGCAGTGGACGTCCATCGGCTGAGATGATGATAATGATGATACAATGGTACCAAACACGGCTTGTATGTGTGCTCGCCAGACTCGCCAGTACGTACGACGATATATCAGGCATCCAAGGCAGCGCCAGACGGGGCGACACGGAGATATTGTCAGTCTACTTCTACCTAAAACAATCCCGTCAAAATAAAACAACCTGTACCTTTTTTTTCGGAAATATTTTGATGCCCCTTCTGTACCGTGTACGTTTAGGTACCCTCTAACTGTCCCTACATGTACCATAGGGGGGGGTCTTGGACCAATGGCCATACATTTTTGCCCAGTGTCCTTTTTATTGATTTTTTTGTTGGAAGGGGCGCAGGCAGATTTTCGCACCATGGCCCCCTAATATGGTTAAGACGGCCCTGTTCGGTAGGCATTTTTCTATAGTCAACGCGTGTAATGTTGCTATGCAGGCCACATCTTGTACTAAATAAAGCTTATAGTCACCATAATAAGCGAGTGAAAGTGAAACACATTCCCACACCATGTATGGGAAACAATAGCGCTATAATGTTCAATATTATGAACCTTGTTCCATTGTAATAAGAGATTAGCTTTGCTGTTTACACTTGTTTAAAAAAACAGTGACTGATATACTTAAAGCGGTAAATAATTATGGTCAGCTCCCACTGACCTCTGAACAGGCAACTGTCAAATAATTGTGGTGTCACTTTATACATTCGGGGTGTTGAACACAGTAGCGTAGCGAGGGGAGGAGGGGGGGGCAAGGGGGGCAAATGCCCCGGGCGGCACTTTACTAGGGGCGGCAAATTCGGGAAAAATAAAGTTTGATCGAGGTCTGTCTATAACCAATTCATGGAACAGATAAAAGTCGAGCTCGCTTCGCTCGCTCAAGTTTGTTTTGATTATTGTACCTACCTACACATACTCCTAAACAGTTCTGGCTTAGACGTGGTGCTAAAAATTTCGAGTTTGCTTCGCTCGATTGATACATAGCGTTTACTTAGGTTAGTTTGCACATATTGTACGTAAAAGCTCTGGGTCCAACAGATTCGTAATTAGGAGAAAAGTCGAGCTCGCTTCGCTCGCTCTAAGTTTATATTTTATCTAGATTTATAAATCAAAAGATGTCTGACCACAACTCGAATACCTAGTTGTGCTAAAAAAATTCAAGCTCACTTCGCTCGCTCCATTTGTTTTTGCGGCGTGGGTCTTACAAAGATAAGGGGGCGGCAAAATCGGTCTTTGCCCCGGGCGGTAGAAACACACGCTACGCCACTGGTTGAACATCATACGAGCGAATCGGCAGTAGAAAGATGCATAATCTCCATAGTAAATTTGACATTGTCTACTGCCGATTTGTTCATATGATGTTCAAAAATCTTACTTCTAACCATTTAACTGAACAACTTACTCTATGGGACCAACATCGAAATCGCGAAAAAAAATCAGGTGTCCCATACATTTGGCTCGAGTAGGTTTGCAGTTTTGCTTTGTATGGAACAGCTGATTTTTTTTGCGATTTCGATGTTGGTGCAATAAAGATTTTATTATTTGTTGTTTTACCTTAGAGTATGCTCTATAATCACACCAAGTTTGAAGCATAAATTCTAGTGTGTTGTGGTGTCAATTTATACTGGTAACTGTATAACGGTATATATACTTATTATTATAAATTAAAAAACCAAACCCTTACTAAAAACAAAGTGACTAAGGATCTAGGTGTAGTACATGACCAAAAACTTATTTTCGACCAACATATTGACCACATAATAGACAAAGCTTATAAAGCACTTGGTTTTGTGAAACGTATCTCTAAAGACTTCAGGCGAATGAAGACAATTAAAATTATTTATTGTGCATATGTTCGAAGTCACTTGGAATACGCCTCCCAAATATGGAATCCGTGTTATGCTATCTACTTGAACAGATTAGAAGGTATCCAAAAAAAGTTCATTAAATTTCTTCAATATAAATTTCACCTCAACCGCCAAGATTATGAAGACGCTTGCTCTGATCTTCACCTAGTGCCTTTATTTACGCGAAGAAGTATAGCCGATGCATGTTTCCTCGTCAACATTGCTCAGTCCGCTGTTGATTGTCCGGAGCTCCTTAGTAACATAGTTTTTAAAACCCCTGCTAGAAAGCTACGCAAGAGTACTTTGCTGCACATTCCATCTCACCGTACCAACTTTAGGGAAAACAGTTTCTTTCCTAGAACTTGTAAACGGCTTAATATTTTGAATGAGGACGCTCGATTTGATCTATTTAGCTGTAGTGCTCGACTTACCAAAAAGTTGTTAACTGATAAGACTTTTAATACTTAATAGTTTCTACTCAGAAGACCACTTATAGAAACGTAAATGATTGTTAAATGTATAAAATCTATATGTGGATGCTTGTAAATGGCAAATGACATGTTATTGAATACATTATTTTGTAAAAGAGGCTGTTAGCATCCCGAATATTATAAAATAAAAATAAATAAAAATAAAATAAACTGCCGAGGTAATCACGGGCAATATAGGGGGTGAGGTTAAAGTTGGTGGGAGGCAGGGAGTGTCCGTACTGTATCTAGTAATAGATACTCTTTCTTATACTGTGCTGTCACTAATAAAATCCGTGGTCTAATGGTAGCTCTGGCTCTCGACACGGAGGTCGTGGGTTCGATTCCCACGGGGGATACCTAGTGATATGTCACTTTGTGTTTTTTTCCCCAGTTGGTTATTACATTTTGCAGACTCAATCACCTGATTGTCTGAAAAGAAAAATTAATTCCGTGCTTCGGATGGCACGTTAAGCCGTTGGTCCCGGCTACTATCTCTGGTGGTAGTAGTCGTTACATAAAAACCACGTCAGAGGCCGTAAGGCGGTCTGAAAAACTCTGACACCAGGGCTCTGCCCACACGATAAGAAGACTAATAAAATGTGTACTTCATATCAAAAGGAAGTCTTCCAATCATCGTTCTTGATCATAGATAAGCTACTTCTTGATACAATAGAACACATTAACAAGGATGCAGGACGGTGGGAATTATTTTTCATGTAAAAAATTACAGCACTACAATGTTATCATGATAAAAATAACAATACACGGTGGTTCTAACAGTAGAAAAAACACTTAATTAAGTAACACTAAGTGTACAACATAGATAAATTGAGTTATTCCCTTTGCAGCGAGTTCCCCTTACGCCGAGTTTCTCTACGTCGATTCCCTTTACGCCGATTCTCTTTACAGTGATTCCCTCTACGTCGAGTCTATGTCATATATAAAGTTCGCGAACGATTTTTTTGTGTTATATCTACGATATTCCTAAAAACACTAAAAATAGCGCCTTTTTTATTTTTTTAGCGCCATTAATCAAACTAGAATATTATAGTTCAGAATAAAGTTAAAAACAACACTTGTTATTGCAAATATCTCGGAACTCAGTCCGAACTGAGATATAAAGGCTTGAAGTGCACATAATGGTAATATTTTCTACTTCAAGCCTTTATATCTCCGTACGGACTGAGTTCAGGGATATACAGGTAAATAAGTTATGTTTGTTACTTTATTCTGAAATAAAATATTCAAGTTTGGTTGCTGGCCGCGCCAAAAACAACGGCGAAAAATAAGGCACCAACCTTACATACAAAACCCGCATTGTCTTTTGAGGTAAAAGACATTGCGACAACTAACAATGGGACACACATGGGTCCTTCTCAGGGTTGGATTTTGTACTATAATTATAGTATTTATACTATAATTTCACCCTTGGTACTATATACTATCCACATCTAAGGATAGTAAGCTGAAATAATATAATTTCAAGTTTGGATCATTACATTAGGAAGCTCTCAAGCTCTATTTCACCGATATGGCACTTTCAGAGCGCTTGATATCTGGCCAAATAATTCTTGATTTGCTAAGAGACCCATACATGAAGCTATATTATGAAATCATGTCCTGAATTATTAGTTCAAACAATTTACTAAAGTGTCTTTAATGCAATCTCAATACGTTTTTTTCCTAGACTACCTACTTACCACAACTAAAAACTGCCACGGATGAAGATAGAACTAATAGTAATATTCAAGAACTGATGAACTTAGTAGAATTTTGCCTTGACTGTAGGCCTCGCATGCCACCGCCGAGAAAGCGATAAAAATCGAGATGTGCCTCCATAATTATTATTTTATGTATGTCAGAAAGAGCGCGCATGACGTTTTTGTCGTTTAAACGCTTTGTCGTGGGTGGCATGCTACCCGTGCTGGTGTTGATTTTAATGACTATTATGTTAAATTAAAAATAATTAAAGTGTACTATAATTTTTTATAAATACTATCCTTTTCATTTTTTTGTGCTATCTTTTTCAACGTCCCTAAATCCAACCCTGGTCCTTCTTAATATGCTGACAGTTTCATACGTATGATCAGACCATCAAACTGAACAACTTTCTCTATGGGACCAACATCGAAATCGCGAAAAAATCTGCTGTCCCATATGGCTAGAGTAGGTTTACATTTACAGTTTTGCTTTGTATCGAATAGTAATTTTTTTTTGTGATTTCGATGTTGGTCCCATTGAGAAAGTTGTTCAGTTTGATTGTCTGATCATCTCCTTAAAAAACGGTCAGCATTATAAAGAAGGATCCTATATTTGAGTAACAGAGTTGCAACATGATCATTCTTAGCATATTGAAGTGACCTTGACCTTATGATGACTCATTATATCCTGAAGAATGATGAGTCAAATGTAGGGTTGTCAACTTTTTTTCTGAACAAATAAAATAAATATTATTTGTTATTAAAACTATACTTTCTATTGGATTTAGAATCTCAAAACATGTTTTTTGAGTCTTTATGAACTTGTAGAAGATGAACATCTTCAATTTCATAAAAAAAAAAAAAAAAAAACAAAACAAAAAAAAACAATTAGGAATTTTTTTATCAATATTGTTTGGAGTCACATTGCAGGTTCTGACCCGAGCACTTGCCTCGCGTGGTTTTCGCGCGTCGTGTTTTTGCCTGCCACAAGACTCCGCAATCCTCAGTATCTTCTTGTTCTTAACCAAAAACAATCCCTGAGATTGGGAAAGATTCTCCCACAAACTACTTGACACTGGCCAAAATGCAGTGCTTATTGCACAATTATAAATTTAAAAAAAAAACAATATTGTTATCTGAAGATCCGATTATATCAAAATAGTAATACAAATCATCATCAGCCTGTATATGTCCCACAGCTGGACACAGGCCTACCCTCAGGGAGGATATATGTACGTTAGTATATGTGTGTGCACAATGCGGTGTGGTAGACTTCACATATGCATCAGAATTTCTTCTTCAGTGAATGCAGGATTCCACACAATTATTTCCTTCACTGTTTGAGAGCAGTCAGTATTATGTACATAAGTCAGTAGCGTAGCATGTGTTTCTGCCGCCCGGGGCAAATACTGATTTTGCCGCCCCCTAAACTTTATAAAAAGACCTACACAAAAAAAAGGAGCGAGAGAAGCGAGCTTGAATTTTTTTTGCATATCTATTCGGGTTGTGGTCAGACATCTTTTGGTTTATCCATGCAAAAATGTAAACATAGAGCAAGTAAAGCGTGACTTTTCTCCTCAATAAGAATCTGTTAGAGCTTGAGCTTTTTACGTACAAAACATGTGCAAAGTAACCTAAATAAAAACTATTTGAGTTGAAGTATGGTTGACATTTTTAACACGTCGGGAAACCACATCTACGTTTTAAGGACTGCTCAAAGCGTGACATGTCTGCGTTTGCCATCGACAGCAGGCAATGGGAAAATCTTGCTGTAGATCGTGACTCGTGGAGGAAGCTGTTAACGGAGGGAATAACTGCGCACGATCGCATGTGGTTTACTTCCTTAGCTGACAAGCGAGAAAGGAGACACCAGCGCGTTGCAAACTTAGCAAACGCAAACGCAGTGAGCCTAAATTTTACTTGCCGTACGTGCGGCCGTGCCTGTCGCTCCCGTATAGGGCTCTATAGCCACGAGCGTAAGTGCCGCCAAGACGCTGCTTAAATCATCTGTTACAGATGAAAAGGCCTATGATGAGCTGTGGTCAGGCCTCTTTAGATATAGTAATTATGATGACACAGTAATTAAAACAGAAACTTATTAGAGCGAGCGCAGCGAGCTCGACTTTTTCTCTGCTCTACGATGTAGTTAATGATATAGACAGAACTAAATCAATCTATAGGTATTTTTCTCCAATTTGCCGCCCCTAGTAAATTGCCGCCCGGGGCATTTGCCCCCCCCTGCCCGCCCCCCCTCGCTAAGCTACTGACATAAGTACAAAACAAATACATTAGTTGAACCATTTAAGCACAAAATGGGCTGCATTTATTTACTAACAATAGTATTTAATGTGATATACGGCCTGACTGATGGGCTTGTCTCTGGGGAATATTTCATTTCATGCCAAAAATACGGGATTTCCCGGAAAATACGAGACGCTTGCAGTGTTCCCGAACCTCCCGATTTTACGGGAGATCTACCGATTTCCGACCCCATCTCCCGATCTACCATAACATGGTCAATTTCTCCCGATTTTTATGATTCTCTGAAGAATTCATAATTAAAACCAACATTCTATTAAAAATTATAATAATTAATGAATCCCTTCATTTTTAAATAAGTTTTCATTATTGTATTTAGTTGTTTTCTGTCAGTAACAAAGTTTAAGGTATTTTTCTGGTAATAATATATTAAAATACAATATGTTATTGTAGAAGTAGGGAAATTATTGCAATATGGATTAAGTTAAAGGTTTTTAAAGAAAGAATACCAAACACTTCAAATTGTAAGAACGCCTTTTGCTCTATGAAAAAATTAAATATTATGTTTAAATTAAGTTTTAATGTTTTTAAATTACTTTTTAATTACATCTAATATATTTTTGATGAGAATCTGTACAAAAAACCTTAAATTAGCTTTATTTACAACGAATTTCAAAATCTCCCGATTTTTTGACCACTCTTCTACCGAATTCTAATTTTTTGTTTCGGGAACACTGGACGCTTGGCAACCCTTGTCAAGTGATCTAGCCTTCGACGTTATAATAAAGTACTCTTTGCCTTCGACAAAGGCACTGCATAAGAATTATAAAATATAATCCTGTTGTTTAATGGAAATAGTTCTATTAATGTCATAAATAATGCTGCGATAAGATTAGACGGACAAAACAAAGCTTGGAAACAAGAAAAAGTATCAGTAATTCAACATTTAACGATTGAGAAATTTGAGGGTGCATAGAAATAAATTTATATTTAAAATCACAAAAAAAGCCAGTTAGATTCCAAATCATTGACCAAATGATAGTTTCATTTCTAGTTCTCGCTATAAATATTAAAAATTGTTTTTTAAACTCTCCAAAAACCAAACAAAATACAAATATGTTCAGTAAAATAATATAAATAAAACCGAAATTACACCCCCAAATTTAAGTGACAAAAACTTTAAAATGCTGCTATTTAAACGTATATTTTTGTACGTACCTCATTTGCGAATCCTTTTTTTGCAAGAATATTGTTTAGTAAACGATGAAAACGCGAGAAAACACATAAAATTAATTATTTCTAAACAAAATACAGGTTGACCCAACCAGAGCGCCTGACGTTTTGTAGCGTTTGACAGTAGTAGTAGTAGTATTACATTTATCCATATTGGAAAGGCAAAGGGATAATCCCATACAGCCTGATCTGTTATAAATAACTCTGTTTATTGTATGATCTTGATATAATGTTCGAAATTCCTTATTAAACAAGGCTTAAAAGCCAAATCTTGTATGTTTCATATCAGGGATGCGTTTTAATATACAAGGCTAAAAAGCCAATTCTTTTATGATTCATTTTAGGGTTTTGTTTTATATCATAAGGCTAAAGAGCCAAGTCTTCTATAATTTTCTAAAATCATGATATAAGTATTTAAGGCAAAACTTCTTTGGGCAAAACTTGCCAATTCTTTCCAATAAAATTCTTATCCATCAATGAAAGTTAATCAATGTCTTGATTAAAATAGTCAGAATCATTAAGAGTAAGTAGTAAATCCGTGGTATATCCATAATAAATTATAACTCTCCAACACTGGAGGTAACAAAGTCATAAATGGGTTTGAAATTTGCAGGGAATGAAAGGAGTTCCTGAAGAGAAGGCGGGATATTGTCTTGATGAGTTTCTTGTAACTTGTCAATTAGGAGAATGCGCTGAATATTGAAAGCAGTACAATCAAAGAAAATATGATGAAGAGATTGTTCTGTGTTATGAGAGCATTCTGTGCATATCGGTGAGTCTATTATCTTCATTCTGTGAAGATGGGCTTTGAATTTACAATGACCAAATCGGAGTCTACACACTTGTGTGTAAAATCTTCTCCCTAAATACGATTTACTTTTTGCGAACCAGGGAATTGTGACCATTTCTTTATTAATGCCAGCATACCAGGAGCCTTTTTCTTGAGTAATAGAGCGCCAGCTCTCCTTCCAGGATTGTAAAATTTCTTCATGAACAAGGTGATTCAAATCTTTCCATGGTATTGGTAAATTTTTTGGTTGGCCATCTAAATTATTTATTGTCCTGGCAAGAAAATCCGCATTTTCATTACCTGTCACGCCTCTATGCGCCGGTGTCCAAAAAAATTCAACAGTGACATTTAGGTTATTTAAAGTAAGCCATAATTCCTTTATTTGATAAATTAAATAACAGCTATTTCTCTTGTGAAACTGTAATGTAGATAAAACCGACATACTGTCGCTGATAATCAGCCAAAGCCGTTGCCTGTTTTCACTATGGGTCATCATATCTTTGATGTAATTCAGAGTTGTTAGAATAGCTAAGGCTTCAGCACTAAAAATACTGGCAACGCTTGGGATTTTACAGCCATGTCCCGTTTTCTTATTACTATGATAATATGCCAAAGATACTGCTTTATCTGTTTTCGATCCGTCAGTAAAAATTAATTGATAATCTGACCAGGAGGATAATTTTTCATACACTTCTTCCTTAGTTTGAAGGTTATTATCTATAGTAACTTTAATTTCAGTAAACTTACTCTCATAAACTCCTTTATAACATGCCCATTTGTCAGTTTTATGTATATTGTATTTTTCATCTAATGTGTTTATTACAGAAAGATCCAGAAGAATATAAGGAAACAAAGAAGATGAAGTAGAAGATAATACAGATTGACAATTAGAGATTTTTTGAAACAAGGGATGACATGAGATTGAACAAAGCTTTAATAGAAACCTAAATTTTAAATATTTGAATCTAAACTCTAGCGGTGGAATATTGCACTCAACTTGCATTGAGACTATAGGTGTAGTTTTCATTGCGCCCGTTATTAGACGAAGATTTTTATTTTGCAATAATTCCAGTTTTTTAACAAGAGATGTATTGGAAGCATAACAGAAGTAACTATATTCAAAGTGAGAACGAACAATAGACTTGTACAACATAAGTAACACTCTTGGGTCAGCCCCCCAAAATGTTCTAGCAAGAGATTTAAGGATATTAAAGGCTCGTGAAGCTCGATCCCTCACGCAACTCACATGCTTAGTCCAGGATAAATTCCTGGTGAATACAACCCCAAGAAACTTGGCTTCATCCACAACAGGTAATAAAATATTATTGTAATAAATATGAGATAGTAAAATTCCAGATCTACTAAAAACAACAACCTTAGTTTTGTCTAAACTCACTGATAACTTTAAGTAGTTAAAAAAGTTGCTTAATTTCTGTAAAGCTAAATTAATTTTAGTCTCTACAAGTCGCATGCTGTTACCAGAACAATATATAGTCAAGTCATCGGCATATTGCAAATTTGATACTTCAGTACCCAAGATACTGTTCAATTTATGAATATATAAGATAAATAATAAGGGACTTAAAATTCCTCCTTGACACACACCTAAATAGGAACCTTTTGGCCCATATAAATTATTATTATGCTTAACATAGACTTTTCTTCCATTAAGAAAATTGAATATCCAATTAATTAATTTTCCAGGTAAACCAAGTGAATGCAACTCTTTGGCAAGAACATGATGATCAACATTATTGAATGCACCTACAATATCAAAGAAAACACAGACCATAAATTTGTTATTTGAAAAAGAATTGTGAATATCCAGATAAAGATTATTTAGGCTTTCAACAGCAGAGTGTCCAAATCTGAAACCAAACTGATTAAAAGGTAACAACCCTTTAGATTCTATATAAAATTCAAGTCTTTGTTTAAGAATTTGTTCACAAACTTTACCTACACAAGAAGTCAATGCAATAGGTCTATAGGAATCACAACTATCACCATTTTTCCCAGGCTTTAATATAGGAACCAAACAATCAACTTTCCATTCAGAAGGAATAACATCATTAAGCCACAGCAAATTAAAAATGTCAAGAATTATTTTTTTACTAGAACAAGAGAGATTTTTCAATAGTTTATATGGAATGTGATCTAAGCCAAAAGCAGTGTCACGTCTGGAATTTAGAGCACTTGTGAATTCAGATAAAGTAAATGGTTTAATTAAAAATTCATTATCATTATTAACAAAAGATTCAATGTTAGTTGTAGTAACAATAGGTGAATCTGAGGTGTATTTATTTAAAAAATCCAAAATCCAACTAGAATTTGTAGATTTAGTTGTATATGAATCATTAAATGATTTATTAAATTTTCTGACAAATTTCCATATTACAGAGAGTGGAGTCTGACGATTAAAACGTTCACACAGAGCTAACCATGAAGCTTCTCTCTCCCTTTTCAAGGTAAGTTTTTTAACAGCTTGTTGTTTTTTAAAATTTACATAGTTTTCTAAAGTAGGGTCTGATTTGAATTTTAAATAGGCATTCTTTGAGTTCTGTACTGCAATGGTACAGTGATTATTCCACCATGGAAGACATGGTTTCCTTCTATTATGAAGATGATGGGAATTAGCAGGTCTAGAATTATTACTCTGATTGGATGGATTAGCTTCAGATGCACTACTCAACAAAATAAAACATAATGAAGTATAAGAATCTTGCGGATTATTAGGATTATAAGTAAATTTTTTTAAATAATTGTCAGCAATTTCCTTATACTTACACCAATCTACATTTATAAAACTTGGTCGACTGTAATTACCCTGACTAATATAAGCACTATCTGTGTTCACAGAAGCAGAACAAAGAAGACTTGTAATTGTGGGAAGATGATAACTCCCTAAGGGATCATCATGTACATTCCAGTTACAACGCAGTGATAGAGAAGGTGAAACTATAGTGAGATCTAAAGCACTAGGCCTCCAAGTATGGGAGCCAACAGTAGTCATTTGACCATCATTAAGAAAGCAAAGATTATTGTCTTCAATAATATCCTGTAAGAGAGAACCACGAGGATCTGTTGTATGGCAGCCCCACAAGGTATTGTGAGCATTAAAATCACCTGCAATTATCATGGGTTTGGGTATAGACTTGATTAGACTATCAAGATCAGAATATGTAAAATTACATGGAGAAGCTGAAGTGGGACTGTAAAAGCTAACTATTGATATAACTTCATTACGAAAATTTAATTGAATAGCTATATTTTGTAAAGAACTGTCATTATAAGTGTTAATCAAATTGTAACTTAAATTATTTTTTATTAGAATAGCAACACCATTGTGCTTGCTACCAATGTCAAGTCGTTCTATATTATAACTTTTAATTTTTATAGATTTACCTGGTTTAAGCCATGTTTCAGAAATAATAGCTATATGAATGTTATTGTTTAAAAGGAAATATGTAAAAGCATGTAAATTACTTGAAAGACTCTGAGCATTCCATTGGACTATATTTAAACAGTCCATAATGAGATATTACTTATGTTGTGTTTTGTTATTATTTTTACTGAATGTGTTCATTAAAACATCTTTTACATTTTCTGTAGTAATCGGAGTGGGATTATTAGTATCTTTGTTAGCTGTAATTAATGTTATTACAGACGATATTAAAAGATTCATAAATTTGTCAGATTTTAAGAGTGATTGTAAGAGATCTTGTTTTGGATTCAATGATGGGAAATTATGATTAAAAAGTTCAGCATAAGTGGCGTTGTGTGTTTTAATTTTATTTTCTTCATTCTTTTGTTTTTTAACAGGACATGTCGGAGATATAGCGATATGATTGCCTTCGCAATGAACACATTTGGCATCAGCAGTATTTTTCGTGCATTCTTTAAAGTTATGATCATCACCACAAATAGAACATCTTTGTTTGTTTTTGCAAAACTTTCCAATGTGGCCAAAACGCAGGCAGCGCAGGCACTGGCTCACAGGGGGAGTATAAGGTCTAACTTCAAAGTACCATGAATTTATGTCAATATTATCGGGTAAAGTCGGGCAGGCAAATGTGATAGCTACTGATTGTGTAGGAACTAGGCAAGGATTTCCGTCTTCATCACGCACACGCCGCATGAAGCGGCGCACTGATACCACGTCACGGGAGCTAGAGATTCCATTGTAGATGTTTTTATTGGACATGTAAGTGGGAACATTAGTTATTACACCTGTTGTTTCTGTAAGTTTTGCAGGAATGGTTGCCTTAATCCTCAATTCCTTTAATGCTTTAGTATTATTGAGGGCGGCATTGGCCAACCCTGGTCGCTCAAAAATAGCAGCTATTTTGAATTTATTAATTCGTTTAAGGCGTTTAATTCCTTTGTTTTTTTGCTTTAAGGAGCTGCCAAGGCCCATCAGGTCTCGCTCACCAATTGGAGTTTTTTCATCCGCACTTTCATAGATTACAAGATATTCAAAGTTACCTCCATCCTCTGGATACTGTCGAATGTAATTTTCTATCTTGAAAACACTGTACTTATCCGTCTCCTCCTCACCCGAATCCTCAACATCACTACTGTCCCGCCGGCCATCTCCGGGGCCAGTTTCCTCCACTTTGTGGCGTTTATGCTTACGCCCGCCCATTATGGGCCACACACAACTATTTTCCCCAGGAAAATAAAATAATTTAATTAAAAGTTTTCAAAATAGCGCGCTCACTCTTGCAAGGTTTCCCGCCTTTCCCCTAGCGTTTGACATTTCACTTGACTTGACTTGATTTTTTTTTTTTTTTTTTTTTTGGTTCAGTTCAAGGTAAAGCGATTATAGTATCGCATACAACCGATGTCAGGAATAAATACTCTCATTTATAGCAAATAAAACGTTGGTGGTCGACGTTTCAACGCTTCTTTGGAGTTTTTGGAGGCAATCGAGAAACGCAGGAAACCAGCAGGAAACGCAGAGAAGTCCACAGGAAAGAGGTGAACCGACCGCTTGCCGCGCTACAAAAGAACGGAACACTTTTCCTGTTCACGACTCACACCATCATATTTCACTGAACTGTATATTGTTCACTTGCACGACACTTTGTTACGCAAAACAACACCGATTTTACGAACCAAAACTCACTATAAACAATAAAAATTCGATGAAATATGAGGACTCCAAACGTATCTGTTCAAATCCCGCCAAAAACTCTGACTTGACTTGACGCATCACGCATCTAAACTTTTCAACGAGTTTGGATGCGTTCAATGCTAGCTTATTTTTTTTAAGTTAACGTTTTAGGGTTCAGCACGAATTGGCTGAAATCCTTGAAGTAGGTAGTTTATATCGTTTGTGATTTTTAGTAAACGATGAAAACGCGAGAAAACACATAAAACTAATTATTTCTAAGCAAAATACAGGTTGACCCAGCCAAAGTGCCTGAAGTGCGATTTTTGAACATCATACGAGCGACTCGGCAGTAGAAAATGTCAAAATTACTATGGAGATTATGCATCTTTCTACTGCCGAGTTGCTCGTATGATGTTCAAAAATCGCACTCCTGACGTTTTATAGCGTTTGACATTTCAGACTTGACGCATCTAAACTTCAACGAGTTTGGACGCGTTCAATGCTAACTTATTTTTTTAAAGGTAACTTTTTAGGGTTCAGCACGAATGGGATGAAATACTTAAAGTAATTTAAAATTATATCGTTTATGATTTATAAATAAAATAGTTTGGTAATAATTTATGTTGAGGCGCTCGTTAGTGTAGGGGCCAGGACAAGAAAAAAAAAATCTCGTATGTAAGTTCTGTATATACCTACAACAGATATGGCTGTATTCGGGGTACTCTCCTGATCACGAAACTGCTTGTTGTATAATTCAAAAGTGGTGGAGGGGGTAGCAGTGACGTCATAAAGATGGCCGCCGACGGTTTTAGTTTTTCTTCAATTGTAGCGCACCTATGAGGTCAATCTGGTTGTGCGAGGTGTCATTTGAAAGCTTATTAAATTTACTTTAATCATTCCATAGACACCTAAAGTGAAAAATTTGTATTTACTGAAATATTTTGAATTTAATGCATTTTTTGCTACCTACCAGCAATCATTCCTTCAGTTTTCTCGGAAACGGATAACTATATTGTGATTATAGCTATTACATAAAATATACAGAATTTTATAAGCTATCTTAAAACTTAAATTTTATAAAAATATAACTTCAAACGACTGAGCTGTGTCAAATTTACTGGTGCACTGTTACTATGAGTTCAAGAATGCGTCGGTCTGCGGCGGGGCGGAAGGACTGCAAATAAAATTATTACTTATAGATTATTATATAATTAGGGTTTCCATTGTAATATGGCTTAGAAAAATATACAATTTTATATTATTTACTTGCACATGCGTTTACATAGACTGTAGATGTACAGGGTTTAAACTTAAATGCGTAACATCTTTAGACCATAAAACTGAACAACTTTTACAATGGGACCAACTTAGAAATAACGAGAAAAATAATCCGCAGTTTCATACATTTTGGTCGAGAAGGGATTGACATATTCTATGGAACATCCCATTTTATTTCACTATTTCTTTGTTGGCTCCAAGGTGATAGTGGTTCAGCTTTATGGTCTGAATTGAAGTAGAAGTTCCCCATTTGATGTATGTAATGTATGTAATGTATGTATTTAATTTCACACTCTGTCACAGAATAGGTAATAGTACCTATATAGTTCTTCATAACAAGGATGAAGCTGCCTTGGAAAAGTGAATAAAAAAATGAGAAATCCAAAACAAATTAACAGGTTTATAAATATTTATTGATATAAAAAAACAATTGTCTCGGCCTCATCATCACTCAACATCAGGTGAGATTGGGGTCAAATGTTTACCTATCGAACATAAAAAAAAAAAAAAAAAAAAAAATTGTTAGTTGCAAGAAGGTTGCAAGCATGCAAAGTAAAAGTAGGTATTCATCAACATCACCAAAATGGCATTTTTCATCTCGCACTGCAGCAGCCTGTTCTTTTAACAAAATAAATGGTTGTTGTTGTTATCGGTGACAACTTTTCGTTTTCCAATGTCCAACCATAGTTTGTAGGTGGTCCACATCTGCAGTGGCCCAAATGTATATTTGGTAATTTGCTCTTTTTATAAGTATGGTGTTTAAGAGCTTCTTGTGACGGTGGAAGATTATCCACGTTACCAATATTTAAAAAAATCTGCTCTAAGATTTTCCATATTGTCAACCGTGTACAATTTGGGTTTCTTATGACAGTAAAGAGCCATAGTAAACTTCTCGCCCTTTTGCTCTAGATCTTCTGTTAGGTCAACTACCGATCCAAAACTTTCCTGAAGATCGCAATTTTCTTTAAAGACTTTCCACGTGCCATTCTTTGAAAAACCTAACAATGAGCTTGTGTTGTCGCATCCTGTAAGAGCGTGGTACGCCATTAAATCCTGCTAGTAAATCAAATTGCAATGAATTTATTTCACAATACGTGATATACAAATCTTGAGGGAGATATAAGTAGAATTATGTTAAACAGCAGAGACACTAACGATTTACTGTTGCTCATTCATTTCTTCGACAAGTTACCAGCGAAGGTCTGGATTCAATGTGGAATGAGCGCGAGTAAACCAAAATACCTTTCAGTCCATAAAATTGTTCAAGCTGTCGGACCAGAACGACACTGTTTATTGGCGTACCACGCTCTTACAGGATGCGACAGCAAAAGCACATTGTTAGGTTTTTCAAAGAAAAGTCGTGGAAAGTCTTCACAAAAAATTACGATCTTCTGGAAAGATTTGGATCGGTGGTTGACCTAACAGAAGATCTAGGCAAAAAGGCGAGAAATTTATTACGACTCTTTACTGTCATAAGAAACCTAAATTGTACACGGTTGACAATATGGACAATCTTAGAGCAGATTTTTTTTAAATAGGTATTTGTAACGTGGATAATCCTCCACCGTCACAATAAGCTCTGAAACAACATATAAAAAGAGCAAATTACCAAATATACGTTTGGGCCACTGCAGATGTGGCAATTCAAAATGTACCACCAGCTACAAACTATGGTTGGACATTAGAAAACGAAAAGTTGTCACCGATAACAACGTTAACCATGTTTTTCGTTAAAAGATTTTGAATTAATATCTTGCCAATGCAAAACAGGCTACCGCAGTGCGAGATGCGGCTGTGTCAATAAAAATCAAAACTGCATCCCATTCGGGGAGAAGGTATGTTAAATCAGTATAATTTTGGTGATGTTGATGAATCACTCTACCTAGTTTTACTTTGCATGCTTGCAACCTTCTTGCAACTAACAATTGTTTTTTTTTCTAACAATAAATATTTATAAACCTGTTGAATTGTTTTGGATTTCTCATTCTTTTATTCACTTTTCCAAGGCAGCTTCATCATCTTTGTTATGTAGAACTATGTACTATTACCTATGCTCTGACATAGTGTAAAATAAATGCGTTACATATATCAAATAGGTTCTTCAGTTCAGACCATCAAGCTGAACCACTATCACCTTGGAGCGAACATAGAAACAGTGTTAAAAAAATGGGATGTTCCATAGAATATGTCAATTCCTTCCCGATCAAAATGTATGAAACAGCAGATAATTTTTCTCGTGATTTCAAAGTTAGTCCCATTGTCAAAGTTGTTCATTTTTATGGTTTTAAACCATAAAAATGAACAACCCCCTTAGATATATTACGCATTTAAGTTTAAACCCTGTACATCTACAGTCTATGTAAATGCATGTGCAAGTAAATAATATAAAATTGTATATTTTTCTGAGCCATATTACAATAGGAACCCTAATTATATAATAATCTATAAGTAATAATTTTATTTGCAGTCCTTCCGCCCCGCCGCAGACCGACGCATTCTTGGACTCATAGTAACAGTGCACCAGTAAATTTGACACAGCTCAGTCGTTTGAAGTTGTATTTTTATACAATTCAAGTTTTAAGATAGCTTATAAAATTCTGTATGTTTTATGTAATAGCTATAATCACAATATAGTTATCCGTTTCCGAGAAAACTGGAGGAATGATTGCTGGTAGGTAGCAAAAAATGCATTAAATTCAAAATATTTCAGTAAATACAAATTTTTCACTTTAGGTGTCTATGGAATGATTAAAGTAAATTTAATAAGCTTTCAAATGACACCTCGCACAACCAGATTGACCTCATAGGTGCGCTACAATTGAAGAAAAACTAAAACCGTCGGCGGCCATCTTTATGACGTCACTGCTACCCCCTCCACCACTTTTGAATTATACAACAAGCAGTTTCGTGATCCTGAGAGTACCCCGAATACAGCCATACCTGTTGTAGGTATATACAGAACTTACATACGAGATTTGGTTTAGAGACGACTTTTTTGCGGGTGGCCGATAGTCTATCGTTGTCTTAGCGGATCTTCGGTAGACGATCACCAAAGCACCAAAGTACGTCAGATCCAGTCAGTAGTGGTATTCCACTCTACTTATCATCTGGGTACCATTAACTCAAGCGTATTCATCTGCTGCTTTTAGAGGCATCACCAATAGGACCAACATCCCAGATGTTTTTACTCGCTGCAAGAGTTTTTTGTGTAATATTGTTTATTAATAATTAGTGTAATTTTTCTTTTTTAATGTTGTTATATTTATTTGAATTAACATATTTTCTTTGCTGCGCCCTTTCAGGGTTCGTGTTGAAGCTCTACCTACTATAATGTATGTTATTTAAGACCTTATTTTATTTTATTTATTTTATTGTATAGGTACACGTACAGATTACAGTCGAGATGAAACCATTTACATTGCAATAAGATATTTAGAACTAGATTGTAATCCAATTACACATGTACACAGCATCACTATCTTTAAAACATGGCGGAGTGAGTTTGTTACATAACTTAAAATCCTAATAATTCTTTAAACATAGAAATGAAACAAATACATACAAGTATACAGTAGGCACCCAAATTTCAATAAGCATTGCATTTTGCTCCAATCAAAAAATGACAATATTATTAAGCCAAAATAGGTAATTATTAAAAATATAATTGAAATCAATAATTTACATTAACAAAGTAAATTAAGCGATATAATTACATTAATTTGAATTACAAAAAACTATTAAACTATGTTGTTAGTAATTGTGTACAACATGAATGCAATAAAGTATTGAATTGAATTGAATTGAATAGTTCTGTCAGATGGCGGTGTGAGTAACTATAATATTCGTTAACCCATATCATCTAAGAGGTGGCCGGCGCAAGACCCTGAATTGTATGTGGGCAAGATGAGGTTCGCGAGGCCCCATGGCCTGGGGTACTTTTGATTTCAAGTCACATTTTAAGAAGGTATGGTACAGTCACCAGCAGATATATTGTAGCAAACAAGGTGGTCAAATATTTCTGAGCAGTGCTAATTTTCATTAAATTCTTTGCAGTAAATGTTACCAATTATATCTAAACGTATTTTGTCATAAATATCTGAACAGCAAATTTTCAATAATTTCTTTACAATGTTATTTAAAATAAAATTTAAAACAACGGAGTAAGGTTTTTTCCGAAACTGTTCAGATGTTCATGACCACCCTGACTGCGTCGATATATTTGATGTTCTCGGCGTTCCTATATTTTTTATTGTTTATGTGTAAAGAAATTATTGAAAATTAGAACTGCTTAGAAATATTCGACCGCCTTATTTGCTACGATATATCTGCTGGTGACTGTACCTTTTAAAAAACTGCTAACTCGACATCAAGCATTTCGAATCTGTATTACTTACTAGCTTTTGCCCGCGACTCCGTCTGCGTGGACATATAAAATGTAGCCTATGTGTTATTCTGGGATAAAAACTATCTATTTGCCAAGTTTCATCGAAATCGGTTCAGCCATTTTAGCGTGAAAGAGTAACAAACATCCATACATCCAAACAAACATTCGCATTTATAATATTAGTAGGATACATAAATAAACAAATATACCTTCAGAGTGAAGGTATACCTAAATAAAATCGTTAAACCACAAGAATAGTTACGTGGGGCACACTGAAAGTTTCATGACAATAAAAAGTGTATAAAAGTAGGAGGTTGGGAATACTTTTAATATTTTTAGAAGTGGCCTCCATTCCATTTTATGTATCGTCCCGCTCAATGGAACCTCTGTGAGAAGCAGTGGACCCCCTCTGCTTTACTATGAAATTATTGAAATTGGTTAAATTATGGGGTATTCATCTAGTTCAAAGTTTCCCCACGCCTTAATATTCGTGTAGGATCTTTTGCACTTGACTCATATCAATGCTGAAGCTTGCCTGAATCTGCTGGTAGGTCACTCTCTTAACAGCCTCTCTCATGAGCTGCACATCATTGGCGTTTTCTTCAGTTGTCGCCGTTGAACGACATCTCCCAGGTAGATCATCACTGAGATTGATGCTCCGATCATGCCTAAACTCATTTAACCAGTTGTAAACAAGTGTCAAGGGAAAGGGCTTCATCATGAAATACCTATCGAAGTTTATCATTAACTTTGTTGTGGACTAGGACCACTACGAAAATCGTAATAAATTGGGGAGAAAACATTTTTCCTTCCTAATTTGGTTTTGCCTCGCGACACACTCTTTTCAAATTGCCGCCAAATCATTAAAACAAATGACAATCGAATAAAATTTTCGGCTATAGGTTGATAAAGAGTTTCTTATTCGTAATTAAAATAAATTTTTCATTGGCATTGTCACTAGCTGGTCCGTTCCTGAAACTTTCAGTGTGCCCTAGGTTAAGCTCTGTCGGTTCCTGTGTGAAACATAAAAATAACAGGAGCGAGTGAAACGAGCTCGAAATTTTTCGTCTGGAACCCGGTATCTGACTGGAAACGGTACCTAGGTACCGAAATATCAAGAACTGCTAAGCACCGGTACAGAACCTGTACTTTTGGTATCGATGCTAAGCCATACACGTCACACAATAATGAAGCTACCAAATTTAAAAAACGTCAATGTTACACAAACCAGGCTTGCAGTGCTTGCAGGAGTTCAAAATGCTAAGCAATTGGTTTAGCAGGTCACCATCCGAATCTGCGATGAACGTGCCATTTAGCATAGCATATAGAGCATTTGCTCCGAGAGTACTAGGATGGCATAGCTAAAAGGAGTCATATAACCGTAGGTAATTCAGCGGCTGAGCTAAGCGGGGCGCGAGTTGTATCGGCAAAAAACGTTTTCTATGTGTCGTCCTCTACGTCTCTTATTCGTTCCATACTAGGATCACAGAAACTAACGCAGGTTTCTTACCAAATAAACAATTTCAAAGTTATTTGGTACCTAACTTATACTGGTTTGTAGAATCTTATCTTGTATAATAAGAATTATAATGATACATAAGTAATACATACAATAAAATATTATGATTATATTATAGCAAGCACGTATTCAGACTTTTGATTACATAATGCATATAGATTCTGATGCTTTTAATGGGTCTAGGATAATCTGTGTGGCAATGTCCATGATATTTATTTTATGTAAGCATTGTACAATAATATACTGCGCCTGGTATTCTCTTCCGATCACGTGACTGACACAAGCCTACGTCATCATACCCTTTTACCATGTTTAGCGGCCATTTTTTTGTGACGTAGGCTTGTGTCACTCTGGGGATAGAAGACCTTGTTTTTTTAGACTATGTATGTAAGTAATCAATAGATTTTCTACTTATCCAAAAACGCAATAAGGCGAATAAGTACCTACTTGAATCATGGTTGAAAGTGCATAGTACTTTTTTGCTTAAGTATTGGAAATTCTTTCATTCAAGAAACAAAGGAACCTGAAGAAAACACAATGGGTAATTCATAAGAATATTCTTTCAAAGACAAAGCATTGATTATGGTGTCAGATTTTGATATCCACATCCAGTCCTCAGTTACTGACAATCTTTTCCTTCAGTAGTTTCTTTTCCATGTTTTGTGTATAGTGTTTATTTTCATTAACTTTAATGAAAATGGGTAAGTACTTACTTTGTAAATTAAATAAGATAAAATATTAGCTTCTTCTTATCGTGTGGGCAGAGCCCTGGTGTCAGAGTTTTTTCAGACCGCCTTACGGCTTCTGACGTGGTTTTTATACAACGACTACTACCACCAGAGATAGTAGCCGGGACCAACGGCTTAACGTTATACAATTATAAACGGTTTTTATTTAAAGTTTTCTTTCAGTAACAACATAAGATTCTCATTTTAAATGTTATGTACAGTATTGTATAAAAAAAAACAGAAAAGAACGGTAAAAGTTTTGATTTTAGAATCTAAACAAGAAGCGTGTGTTGAAATCGTTCGAGGAAATTATGACTTCAACGGAAAATATTTAACTTTTTTCTTTATAAAACGTGTCATCTTTCATTTGTTTTACAAATATTTATAGGCCGAAGTGTATTTCTAGACCGTGGATCAACTGTTTCGTTCAGTCCAGTTTAAAAGTTTCATCTTAATTGTCGTAACGTTTTTTTTTTACTAATAAAACGAAAGGCAAACTGGATTGTTTCAGGGGCAGTTATTACTGTAAAAATGCAGTTTGGTGCCCTTGTGTTTTTGGTATATTTAATCGTACCGGCTATATTTGCAGAGGATGTCAGTTGTAAGTAGAATTTTCACATTTAGTTACCTACATGAGGGGATTAAGTCAGTCATGTGCAGACCCTCAAAAGGTCACTTTATTGAATGATTTCTTTTTGTGGTCTCGTGGTTGGTACAATGAGAAATGATTTAAAATTTTACAGACCAAGCCTGCGTGGATAAATATTCTAGGAAAGGTTACCAGCCCTGGCAAGAGTGGTCCGATCATTACACGTGTCATCGATATCGATGTGAAATAAGAGATGGGAAATATTTTATTGCTGCTGTTGGGTAAGAAAATATTATTGATTTTAAACGTTAACAGCCATGTTGTGCTATTTCGAATCAAATTAAAAATTCAAAAATCCCCCTAAGACGCAATAGATTGAAAATTTCGTTTTGTGGGTAGTGGCCGAGCCCACTACTCACAGAACGAAATTGGATAACGAAATAGGGATGATGACAATTTTTATTTTATTTCTTTTTTAAAAACTGTTTGATATCTTAAACACTAATGTGAAACAGATTTTTTAATATCTTCAAAAATAACTGAAATATAAGTGTTTAAAATTTACGGTTAGAGCGAGAGGCATGTATGAAGGGAGTGACGTCATACCCTCGTATTTTAATACAAATAATAACGAAGTGTCATACAAACATCTGTTTTGCATAAAAGAGATAGAAGACGATAAAAAACTTATTTCAATCGCTTATAACTTTTTTGTTTTCTGTTTGATTGTAATTTCGTTTTAACATTTATTGAGTTTAGCCTTTTTTTAGAATTCGTTATAAGATATGAATTTCCAGGATCAGTCATCATCCCTATTCCTCGGTTTGGAAGAGTGCGGGTACATACATGTCCCAACTGAGACTTAATTTTTTAATCTTTAATTTGATTAGGAAATAATTATACTAAAGTCTGTCTATGTCTTCTGGCAGCATCTTCTCTACAACGGAACACCTTCCACCATTAAAAAGCTGTGTGGTATAATTAGGTACTTTTTGCATTTTGAATTTGAATTTTATATGAACATCAGATCTTAGGTAGACTCTATTTTCTGTCTCTTTCAAAGTAAAATAGTTTTTTTTATCGATAAATGATACCTAGTTTTTTCCTGCATTTAATAGGTACAATTGCTTTGGATTTCTTTTAGTTGTCGAAAACCGAAAATACCAGAAAATGCTTTAGAATGCCACGAGTATATTGAAGATGAAAATGTTGGTAAGTATATGCACTGATAGATTACAATAATCAAAACACAATGATCATTCAATTTCAATTTATTTATCAGATTCTTTTTTTTTTTATTTATTCATAAGTTTGACCTAATAAATAATGTGCCGTATAAATCTCTACAGAGTTCCCTACATGCTGTGCCCGGTTGAGATGCGTTGTTGAAGTCAATGGCGAAAGAATCGTTCAAACTAGAGGACAACCAGGAGAACTCTTCCCCGACAAGTTAGTTAGTTTTATATAATTATATACGAACCTTGCCTTGCTTGCAATAAGCCCAGTCCATCAATTGACCTCGCCGTCACTGGTGTAGTCAATCAATCAATCAATCAAATATACTCTATTTTACACCAAAACATAAACAGTAAAAAACAGAGAAAAAATACAAGAGGTAGAAAATAAGGCGGTCTTATCGCTCGGCGGTCGTGTAGTCCTCAGTTATCTCTCCCAAAATAGAAATAATATGAATAAAGCCCAGTCAACAATGTTTCCAATAATTTTCAGGCCCTGGAAAGGGCAGTCAAATGAGCCGAATACTGCTGTAGTAGGCATGGGAGCTATGCAGCAGAACACTGTTGGCGGAGAGCCTCAAGCACAGCCGGCGCCAGGAATATTCAACAGCAGAGGAGCAGGCAAGCGCAATAAGGTATCATTGTTCATTGATTATACGGGGACTCGTGCTCAGTATTAATCAATAAGTGATGATATCTTGACAATAATATTAATATAGTATCATCTGCAGGGTGTAACAAAACATCCTAGCTATACTTAAGGGAGTGCTTCAGACCATCAAATTGAACAACTTTCACTATGGAGCCAACTTCGAAATCTCGAAAAAAAAACAGCTGTCCCATACATTTTAGTCGAGTCGGTACTTCAGTTTTGTATGGGACAGCTGATTTTTTTTCGAGATTTTGAAGTTGGCTCCATAGTGAATGTTGTTCAGTTTCATGGTCCAAAGCACCCCTTTAAGTATTACTAGGGTGTTTTGTTATACCCTGTATAAATGCTATTATTACATTAGGTATATCATATTGCAAGAGTTATGATATAAAAAACACAAGGTTATAGAATTTCGCCTTTCAGAGTATTAGGTGATGATTGAATTCTTAGTTTGGGCACTTGTATTACCTACATAAACTTATCATAATAAGTGCTTTTGTAATGAGGAATTTTCTGAAAGCTATTAAAACGTAGTTCAACAAACCGTGATTTAGGCTAAAAATAAAACAAAAATTATGCATGTCACTGAGTCAGACGCATGAGTCCGTTAAATTTTTCTACTTATTTAAAAACATGAATTTTTATTTTCTGCAACTTCTGCAAGGTTGTTGATCCATCTCGCGTTAACGCCATCTGTCGGGTCATCTGGAACAATTTTTTCATATTTAATGGCTTTCCGAAAATCCTTCATTAATAAATTGCTTGATTATAAAATAAATGCATGTAAGTAATAATTCTGTAGAAACAAGCTAAACGCTTTAATTTTATTAATTTAGCCAACGATATTCCCGACAGCGGATGGCAGCGATATTAGTGGAAGACGGTATGTAGACCCCTACCCAAATCAGCAAATTCAAGACTCACCCAGGAAAAAGAGATCCGCAGTATTTCCCCTGTTCGACCGAGACTTCGGTCTAGACGCGGGAATCTATCGACCTCATCAAGTCAAAATTCACGGATACTCACCAGAAAGATACACTTCCTATTTTTCTAATACCGTCAAAGGTTTAACCAACTCTAAATTACCACTTGATTGAATTTATTTTGTATAATTTAGAAATTGTTTATTGTATTAGAAAGTCGTTTTGGAATTAATTATTTCACAATCATTTTAACGCAACATTTGTGAATGCAATGCAATCGTATTGTTTTAGTTTGTAATTTTGCTTCTTTCCTGTTAATTGAATAAAAGAATGCTGTTTGTACTCTAATTTCTTTTTAATTTAATATCATAATTTTGATTGATAGTACCGAGTACTTCCTCAGTTAAAAAAAAAATCCAGCGGAACCCTTTATTTACATTTTAAAAACTACTGAACGCAACATTTAGGGTGATCACACACTGAAGTGCGATTTTTGAAAATCATACGAGCGACTTGGCAGTAGAAAGATGCATAATCTCCATAGTAATTTTGATATTTTCTACTGCAAAGTCGCTCGTATGATTTTCAAAAATCGCACTTCTGCTCCGGAATCTGCACTGGTAGCATGCCAACCCGCGATAGCCGTGATACGGCTTTATCACGGCTTTTATCTCGTTCTTTTGCGCGCGAACGAACGAGATAAAAAACGTGATAAAGCCAAGAGCGATAAAGCCGTATCACGGCTATCGCGGGTGTGCATGCTACCAGTGCTACTCCCTCTACGAGTGCGTAACATTTTGTCTTGCTTTTCCCTCGAAGATGTGAGCAGGAAAGGCTACATTTCTTTCTCTTTTCTATTTCTGAGAAAAAACGAGAAAGATATAATATGCCCTAACATCACGATCACATCTCTCACTGTCTAGGATAAAGAATCGCTATTTTAGGGCTGCCAGATGTACACGAATTTTCGTATATGTACGCGAATTTGTACTTGTGTGTCTGTACTATGCACGAGACATCTTTATACTTTTACTCGTACGCAAAAGTACTTACAAGAATGTCAGCTTAAAAGCTGTGATATTACGACATCCTTATCTCATCTTATTCATTCTTCCTATTTTTTATTTAAAGTATTCATAAAGTAAAAATCGTTGTTTTGGATTAGCTAACTCAAAATATACCTAATAGCCCGAGATCCGACCGTAAAATTATGCACCTATTTCATAGGCGAACGAAATGTGATTCTAGTGTACACAGGGGTTAATTCAACACCGATAAGTTGCCTAGAAAAATCTTGCCGCAAGTACAGTCAAGAGCACATCAAGCTTTACACTTGCAGTTCGATTATAACGCTTATGTCCCACTAAATAAGAACGGTACAAAGTCCAAAGTGTCAAGCTTGACGTGCTCTTGACTGTACCTTTTCCACTATGATAACTTTTTCCACCTGTCTGTTAGGGAAGTAAATGAGATGCCATCGGAAGGAGACTGATCTAAAGTACTGGAAAAACTAGGGTTGCCACCTCTTAATCTGCCACAACCACAGGGTTGCCAGGTTCAAAGAAGTCATTTTTGAACCTAGCAACTCTATAGTTACGGCAGACTGAGAGGTGGCAACCCTAGTTTTTCGAATACTTTAGATCAGTCTCCTTCCGATGGCACCTCATTCACTTCCCTAACAGACACGTGGAAAAAGTTATACCAAAAATTATAATGGAAAAGGTACTTGCGGCAAGATTTTTCTAAGCAACTTGACGGCGTTGAATTAACCCCTGTGTAAACATACACTAGAATCACATTTAATTCGCCTATGAAATAGGTGCATAATTTTACGGTCGGATCTCGTACTATAAAGAGTCACGTGTACTGTAAAAATCGTCATTGAATCTGAGGCCGACATTCAGAGACGATTTTTAAGTCATAGTTCAAAAAGTAGGGTCAAAAATGTATGGATTTTGACATACGGGAGTTCGAACTAAGGCTGAGATTCAGAGACGATTTTTTAAGTCATAGTTCGTACTAAGTAGGGTCAAAATGTATGGATTTTGACATACGGGAGTTCGAACTAAGACGAACTATTAAAACGTCTCGGAATCTCAGCCTAAGACTTAAAAAACGTCTATTCTATTTCTATTTTTGTTTAATGGCGTTTCCTTGGTGGATTTTGCCAGTATCTAGTTTAAAAAGAGCAATTAGTGCTTGACGTTGTACGGTAATTGGATATGGCGATCTCAAAGCCCTGTTTTTATACAAAAACACACACTCGATACCACCATAAAATGGCGGAGCCGCGTGGCCACTTAAATCGCGAGCCAACGACAGACGTCCACTCGAAAGCCCTCTAGCCACGCGACTCTGAATCTCAGCCTCAGCCTCAGTGTCAAACCTGACAGGTATTAGAACGCAGGCCTGCAGATCGCCATTTTGTTTGTTTATTTACAATGGACAACGCCGGTTCAGTTTATTGTATTGACGTTTAAAAAGAAAACAGGTGTTTATGGGATCAGAAATCAAGAAATTATCACAGACTTCGTGGAAATTATAGCAACAAACAATTGCGAAATGCGGCATTGCAACCATTATTAACAATAGTATTAAAAACATGAAACAATAATGATGTTGGATGGCTTGCAGGACAGTGTGTGGGCTCGCAGTCCTGCACGTCGGACTGCTTGGTAGGATAGTGAATGGGGCCGACGGACGACTGTGTGTGGGCACATCCTGCATTGTAGTCCTACATGTAGGACTACTGTGAATGGGCCCCTTTAGGATAGTGAATCTTCTGTTATACTCTTATATATTCCGTGCTGTGGTTCATAAAATATGGCTCGTCCCTACTCTTTTCCATTCTACTTTCTATCGCTATTACAGACACGATAGAAATAATTACCGGAACATGTATGCATGACAAAAGGACTAAACACATTGATTTTCACGTTGTTTGGCATTATTCTAGCTTAAGCTTTTCTATTTTTCCATTTTCTTCGCCAAATTAGAGGGATGTTTCGGGTCAAAAGAGTCAGATAAAGCATTTAAAAAAAGACTGTAGATCTACGGATTTTTCAAGAGGTCATCTACGGTACGGATTTCTCCAGATTTTTCCATTTGACCTACGGATTTCTAAAAATTAGATCTGGCAACACTGCTATCAGTGTCACTGTCAATGTCAGTATTACAGGAAGACTGTAGGACGTTGTCTATAATCATTTTCAAGACAAAAACAATTAATTTACCAAAGTAATTTCCCTAAAACACATTGGAATTCGTTCAACAAACTACGAAGAGAATCGTCGCGCAAAAAACTAGTTTTCTTTAACATAAAAACCCCGTTAAAATGGTCGATAAAATTTATGTTGTTATCGCCTTTTTCAAAAACTAAATAAAAGTGTTTGGAATCATGGACGAGCCTCAGAAACCTTTTGCGTGTAATCTACCGGAGTGTGGAATGAGTTTTACGAATGAAGATCATCTGCACGTTCATACAAAGAAGCATGATATGTGTTTACAGTTTGGTACGGAGCAGGCTGGGAAGGCCGGATTTGTTGGTAAGTATCATACCACCAAAGTACTTTGGGTAAAAGTTTAGTATCGTGCGGCACGAATTTGGGGGGGAGGGGGTAGTGGGGGGGTCCCTCCTTCATCCCTCAGAAGGGGGTGGGGGTGAGGAAACCCCCCCCCTTTTTTTTTAATAAAATAAATTTTTACATTATAATAACCTAAAATGAGTCATTTTGGCAGGTTTTAGGCGGTCTGGGGGGGTCTAGGGGGGTGGGGGGGTCTACACTACACCCCCTACTGAGGGTTCCCCACTGACATCATACCTATAAATAGACTGATGTATTGTAGCAAGTCGTAACATGTTTGCTCCGCTCCGCTCCGCTCCGTGATTCTATATTGCACTACTTACTTCTGTCAAAAAGGGGCCAGGCCTCCGCCGCTCCGCTACGGCCCGGTGCCAATGCCGATACAGAAAAGATTTTTGCTCAGTGTCGGTTCTCGCACGCCCCTCGATTGCCCTTCCCTCCCCATCCCCCTCCCCTCCCCCTCGCTCACCCCCTCACACCCCATTGATCACCCCCCTCCTCGCTCTACCCCCAATAAAAATTTTTTGCTAATTATAACCTCAAACTTCAATTATTTTAAAAAAGGGGGGGTTTCCTCACTTTTTCCCTTTATTATATACCCCATATTATATACCAGATTTTAAGTCAGATCATAAGCTATCAAACAAAAAAAGTTTCATCAAAATCGGTTCAGTAGTTTTTGTGTGATGCTCGAACAAACAAACACACAAATAAACAGACAGACAAAAAGTCAAAAAATTTGTGATTTGGAATCAGGGAAGCCTAAAAACCATATCGTAATCTTTTTTTTGTAAATATCTTTAATGTTCACACGGCGACACATCAGGTTAAACACCCTACATACCCATAACTACACTACGTACAAAACACAAAATAGTGCGGTAGAGAGCCTGCATAGACGCGGCTGCCGGCGCGGGCGCAGCGTGCTGTGAGACGAAATAACAACAACATACTGCACCCTCTCGCACGATTCGCAGCATTCAACTTCTAATAGTTCAAAGTCACAACAGGGTAACCTGACCTGTCGCCGTGTGTACAGACACACTTCTGTTACAGCTTTATAATAGTTTAGATTATAAACAAATATCTCTGACTACCCCCTCGGGGAATATAGTCGTGAGCATATGCTTAAGCTATAAAAAAAAAACCTTTTATGCTATGCTTAGATTATAAAGAAAAATAATTGGGGTGTTTTTTCAGTGTCTCACTCTCAAAATTTTTTGTATTTTATGAAAATTCAGTTGTTTCCAAGATAGAACCATCAAACTGAACAATTTTCTCTCTTTTTGCGATTTCAAGTTTGCTCCCAATAAAGGTAAAGGTTTGGTAAGGTTTTGTAAAGGTGCTCAGTTTGATGTTCTGAACCCCTGAAAATTTAAAAAGTGTTTACAAAATCATCACTTGGTGATATTGTCATTTCCATGCTAAATGTATGGGAATTTATTTTTGCGTTTTCTGAGAGTTCATTATACCTCGACCTCCTTTGACCCCATAGAGACATGTTCCTTATCAGTAAGAGAATCCAATGGTACGGAAAAAAAGTTTTATGAAAATTGCAGTTTTTCTCGATGACTGTACATTTTTCTCAAAATCTGTGAATGCAGAAGTAAAACGCTCCAAAAGTTAGAATTAGTCTCCTAAGAACGTTTTCTTGTAGAAAATCTAGATGTCGCGTATCAAAAATAACATTTGCACTTTATAATATAATTGCGAAGATATAAAGCTTTGAAATTTTTCATACAATATTTTCGAAGCTTTATATCTTCGTAATTATATTATAAATTGCAAATGTTATTTGATACGCGACATCTAGATTTTCTAAACTATTTTTCCATAAATAAAATATTACTTTTATTAATTCCGTCTACGCATATTGTGCGTCAAATGTTTGTATGGACTGAAACCACCTTAACTTTCCACCCTGTATAATGTGATTGCAGCGGATCAAACACCGACGCCGACCCGTTTCATCAGGAACTGTGAGGAGGTGGGCTTGTTTCAAGATCTGCAGAATGTCACCGTCAACCCCTTCGATGAGGGCTTCAAGAGGGCCATGGAGACCAAGTATGTCTTCAATCTATCTATACCTTTGACTACTTATATAGGGACTAGTTACACTACGCGCGTTATTCCACTAACAAACATTTCTGCCACTTTTTGCGGGGGACGAGGTAACATGAAATCCGCAACTTTGGATTTTATTCCCCATGAGTTTAGATTCAAATTTTGAATGTTGAAAATCATGAAAAGTAGTCTCGTGTGAACCCCAAATGTTCTAAGTTCAAAATTATTGTTTCGCAGTTATAGGCGATGTAACATTATTATTTTTTATTTATCGACATCTGCAATGACACCGATTTATATTAATATTATTTTGCAGACCCGGCATACTTACAATGGAGAACACAATGTCGGACGATGTCCTCCACACCCCACAAATGGTCTTCCCTCTCATAGACGCGGGAGATTCAGCTCTGTTCAGTAACAACCAGAGGAACATCACTATCAGCAGGTTTGTTTATATTCGTCAAATGACATCGTTGGCGTTTCATAAATTTTTGGTCCAAATGTGAAAGTGCCGGCCAACAAAAACTAACGCCATATTCTGTCAGAACTTGTCCGTGGAAGCATTTATTGTTATGGCATGAAAGCTGTAGCTGTAAGTTTTATGTCATTAAAAATGTATGAAAAGGCAGATTTTTCAAAACTTAATAAAACCCAGGAAAATGGCCCTACGGCTTTGGTACCATACTAAAAAATGCTACGACGGACTAGCTCTAATATAGAATAATATAGCCGTAGCTAATTTCATCGAAAATGTATGAAAATATTATTATGGTAGATATAGCGTGTGGCGGTCCGTGGTCTCTGCCAACGCCCTTAGGACAATGGCGTGAGATTATTTTTGTATGTATGTATGATTAGATATTACTATGGATAAATCTTATTTAAGTATACTTCTCATTTACAGATCATCAAGTGACGAATCCGGTACTATAAAGGAGTACGAAAGAGCAACAATATCAAAACTAACAACTATTACTCGAATAGAGAACAGAGACGAAAAGACTGACGTCACAAAAAACATTGACAATCAAAAAGATGTATACAGAAACAACATCGTAAGAATACAAAGCAATGTTACGAAAGATGGTGTTAACATAGATAAACCAGTACCGATATTAGTTTATACAGATTCGACTAAAAATATTAATATGAATAAAGATGTTTTGGATAATAATAAACTAGTACCACCTGATAAAATGCCTATAATGAGTCAAAAGTCTTTAGATTTTGTTGTAGACAGCCTTACAAATGAATTAACGACTCCCATACCAGTTAAACAAATGCATATAAATAAAACAAATAACAGAAGAGCAAAAATAAAAGTACATGACGAAAAAACCAAAAAAGCTATAAATTCTAGAAGCATATGTTATATAACGAGGAAAAAAATTACTAAACCAATAAAAGAAATGACTAAAATAGAATCTAAACCCGGCGAATTTGAAGTTCTAATAAAATTACCAGACGGAAAGTTTGTTAGAATGAAACCTGTTGAAGAAACAGCTAAACCTGACACTAAAGTCTTACTAAGAAATACACTAAAAAAGAAACACGAAGCGAAAAAACCCCCAGCAACAAATGTACTACAAATACCTGGCGGTACACTTATACCAGTAACTTTAGTAGACCAAAAAGGAGCACCTATATCTACTAAAGATCTATCTAAAATGCCTATAGCTAAAGTAAACCAAATAGATACAGTCACTAATCTCACTAAAATACCAATAACAGTCACAAAATCCGATACTGCCGCAACTAAACTCTCTATACCTACTAAAGTATTATCTAACACTAAACCAGTTACTAAATTAGTAAATTTAACTCAAATTGAAGTTCCAATACCTATGTTAACTGCAATAGAACCAAATAGATTAAATACAGTACCAAAAATAACCCCAATAGAAACAATGAATATAAAAAATAATTTTCCTGCCATACAAGTCAGTCAGCCATATCAAATAGATGAAGACACAGGCAAACGTAAAAATGCTAACTTAGTATACTTAAATACAGTAAATAAAGTGATAAATGATAGAGACAATGATGATTGTGTCATAGAGGAGGTTTCTAATAATCCTGAAGCTGTCAAACGGACGAGATTTGAATTGGAAAGTAGATGTGCTGCTTCGAAGAGATACAGGTAAGTTTATTGTAAGTTTAGTTCAAGACTTTATTTACAGAAACTAGTCGGAGACATTGTAAATACAGAGTGTAATTTGATGTATGTAATGTCATCAAAAAGAGATTAAAAGAAATATTTATTTATTTTATAATATCATTTGAGATATCAAATGAAAGCTTGTGAAAATAGAGAGTATAAAAATATATTTTCAAAATTAAAACTTTTCAGAAAAACTGCTGTCCCCATCTCTATTTCAAAAAATATTGCCATAAAACAATCTGAAAAAAAAAATCATGAACATTAAAAATTACGTGACCGAAAATTATCAGGCGGGCACTAACTTGGATTGTTTTATTTCTATACCCAAAACACTAGCATCAGTGTAAAATGATCTTCAGTTACTATGCGACCACATACTTAGTAAGTGTCTGTTTATATTGGCTATCTACTAGGACACATGTAAAAAAATTGGTAGAAAGGAACACTAATTGAAGAGTCCCGCACATGGCTGGTTTTTAAAATGAAATCACCTCATTTTCAGGGAGCGTTTAAAAGAAGTGATGAGTCAGCAAACCACGGAAAACAGGCTGCTGAGGGAGGCGAACCAAAGACTTATAGCGGAGAAGGCGGTGCTCAAACTGCTCATCACAGAGCACATGAAGAGGTGCCCCAACGCCGACGACTTGAGTGAGTGTTTTAATAGATTGTCTATAGGTAACATAATGTATTGCAACCATAGAGTATGTATAAATAAGTTATAGAGCGCGCGCATCTGTTGCGGCCCTTGGCGTCGAGCGTAAGCAAATGATTGTCAAAGAAGATTGGCAGATTTAGACCCAGCCATTTTTTACGAAAACTAAAAGCCATTCAGGACGGCGGTCATAATTATTTAAAATAGATAAAACAAAAGCATTTTTTAAAAAAACTTCCACATCTCCAGAAGTCCGGATTCAAAAGTAGAAATTACTAGTAAAATAGACAATATTATCACAGGTATTTTTCGTCGTTACGGAACGTATTTGGCTTTCGTTTTCTTCCATTATCATAATATGGTACGGGTATCGAGAATTTTCATTAAAATAAACACAATGAATGCGTAGAAGATTGAGTGGACTATCTTATATAAGTAAGATTATTGGTTTCACACACATGATACAAAAGGTATCATCTTTCCCCCAACTTCTACAGATTACAACCAATTTACATTTTTGTTAGTTTTGTTTCACTCTACACGTATTACTAAGTTTCATTCATGTATGGGACCTCTATGTCTGGGTCTCAATTATATGGCCTTCCGCCAAACGTCTGTCATAGTGTTGCAATAACGCTAGTCTAGAATTTTCTTTAAAATTTCCATGATAGACAGACGTATATGCAAAAATATGTAAGGTTAAATATTGCTATAAGGACGCGTTTTCTTTTGGTGCTATTTGAAAGAGAAATTGGCACGTTTTGTTGTTCATATCCGTACTTACGGTTCATACTCGGTTGGGCGCGCTCTATGCTTGCTTATACATAACATACTCTAAGATTGCAACATTGTATTAGACTTAGAAAAAGTATATGTCTAGAATTCATGCTTCTATCGTATAAAACAAAAGGGGCCAACTTTCTTAGGTTGGTGTGCGTGAGGCGTCAAATTATGTCTGTGTGCGTGTATATTGATAGGGTTTAGACACAGGTCCGGCACTTCAAAGAACGATTTAGATTTGACATGATGACGTTCGCACATGCGCACTTTGCGAAAATTGTGCATGACATATGTGTAGGGTTGACTTAACACGCATCGTATGAACTACATTATACATTTCGTTACTTTTTATAGTTCATTCTGTGATTAAAAATAGTTTTTAAGCTAAAGAATCACAGAAAATGTGAATTTAGCGTTATTTTCCAACGTTTATTTTTATTATGAGGAGAAAAATAAAATATATTTTATGTAGTCAAATTCAACGGGTGCGCGCGGCTGACTGCATTCCCTTGCTCGGCTTCCCTCAAGTTACCACAGAGAGTGTGAGGGGGGGTGAGGTAACTGAAGTCAGAGGGGGGCGGGGAGTGGCCGTTCTGTATGTAGAACTATATACTATTACCTATTCTGTGGTTTAGAGGCCAGTACTGGTTGCAATTTTTTTTCATTTTCAGACCCATATTCCTTAGTGAAAGGTAGGTATTTAGTTTAATTATCGGAATACACCTTAACATTTTTCTGGTAAATAATAATTGTGGTGTATAATTATTATTTATCTTGTCTTTTTCTGTAACAATACTATTTGTTTGTTTCAGGATCGATGCAGGAGCGAATGAATATGTAACTTAGGTACCGAATTTATTGTCACATTTTATATCATGTAAAAATGAATGAAATGATACTTGAGTGAAATATGTCAAGTGTTCACACCCTGAACACTTGCAAACGTGCTCGCACTAGCAGCTGAGTGCGAGTGAGAGAGGTATATACTGCTTACTGTAGTCCACCGCGTACAACCGAGAGAGGGTGAGGTTAACATTGGTGGGGGGTAGAGAATGTCTTTACTATATATGATCCTTCTTAATAAGCTGACACTTTTTTAAGGGGATGATCAGACCGTCAAACTGAACAAAATTGTATTTAACTTGTAATTAACCTACATCGAAATCGCGAAAAAAAAATCTATTGTCCCATACAAAACTGCCAGGCTAACTCAACCCGAATGTATAGGACAGCTGATTTCTTTTTCGCGATTTCGATGTTGGTCCCAAAGTTGTTCAGTTTGATGGTCTGATCATCTCCTTAAAAACATGTCGGCATATGGTCGGCATATTAAAAAGGACCCTTTATATACGCTCTTAGGGTCGCTTTAGGGAGTTAAGGGGAAAGCGAGCCGCATTGCAGCGGAAATCGCACACTAAACGGCGATCTATTAAGGGGGCGCCGAGCCTATTGTGCTGCCCTCAATCATAGTGTAATAAAAACCAATAGTGGTGAAGCTCGGCGGTCGCGACAGGCCAATCGTGCGGGGCGTGCAGGGGCCGGGAGGAGTGCGTCCCGGCCCACGCTGCCTGCGCGCGTACCCTAACAGCGACTTCAGTTAGGGTACGTCCGTCCCCCGCCGTACCCTGTACGCCGCACGGGCATAGATCCGCCTCGACCGCTGAGCTTCATCACTATTACTATTATTGTATGTCTTACGTTCCGTAATCACGGGCAATTACGTCCCGGACCTTTGGAAGGCGTGCATGGGGCCGAAGCCAACATGTAGAGGCCCGTTCAAAAGACAAGTTAATCTAAATGTAAGGGATACACAAATGGCGGATACCATCTCCGAGCGTACAACATGATACCCACGGGGATGGTCCCCGCCATCTGTGTAAAGACTATTGGAGTACGGCGCTATGGCCGCGATGGAAAAATAAGGTCTTGGGCTATGGAGGTGAAAGTTGGATGGATGGATACTGGGCTATGGGAGGAGACTAACGGACGCCTGCCATGACAACTAGTCTCAAAATTGTAAATAGGGCAGGCGGTGACTCGCCGACTCGTCGAGTGGGCCCCATAAAACGGCCGCACGCACAAAGTGCGACAATGGGGCAACATCTCATTGAGCGGCTGAAGGTTGTCGAGAGGTGCGGCTCCGGTTTCACCATCGCGGGGTTTACCCCCGTGAGCGGGTTTCCCCGTTATTACGCCATTACGTGCAATACACTTCCAACCTGGAGCATAGGTTCTGCTCTTGCGATTCCACTCTAGACGGCCAATTAAGGCAAGCCAGAGGTAGGGGGGTGTGTTACTGTGTGTGTGGGTGTGGGGGTGTGTGTGTGGGTGTGTGTGTGTGTGAGCGCATGTCTGTATGGTCCCCCTGGATAGGGGTCCGCGGTGTCGCCACTCACCGTCAGCTCGCCACAAGCTGCCCCCGCGGGGCTATTATTATTATTTTTTTTTATTTTATCTTCCTAAGAATAATAAAATAAAATAAAATAATAAATAAATGCCTCAAGCATATTTTCTTTAATTTCTAAACATTTCAAAATAAAGAAGAATGTCACATTGTAGTAATAGAGATTTTCAATTTATTGGGTCACTGCGGATTTGTTTTTATTAATGTTTATAAAGTATAATAATCCGTAATGTTTCGATAAATTGAGCCAATCAGGACTACAATGTGACATTCTTGTTTTTTGGAAATGTTGTTTAATTGCATAGAAATAAAAAAATACGATTGAGGGCAGCACAACAGGCTCGACACCCTCTTAAATACTTTTTTTAGTTTAATATGGGCTAGTGAAGTACAAGACCCTGTATCAGGCATAGTAGATGATTTAAAAATTTTGGCTTTAAATTATATAATTGTACATTCACAATGATTAAATTGATGTTATTTAATGTATCAGGCATAGTAGCCAGTATTATGATTTAAAATTTAATTTGGTTTTAAATAATAATTATTACATTCACAATTAATAAATGAAATGAAATTAGTGTTAATTGGCCTCGATTCGGAGTGTACCACGACTAAACTAAACTAAATGTATTCCTGTCACTTTCTAAAATAAGATTAAGAAAAGAGACAGAAAACCAACAGCTGATTTTAGTGCTGTCAAAGTGACGTTAAATGCGCAAAATAAGATGCCATCATAATGTACGCCATCTTATTTAAGTCGTTTTTGGGCGTTTAACGTCACTTTGACAGCACTAAAGTCAGCTGTTGGTTTTCTGTCTCTTTTCTTAATCTTATTTTAGAAAGTGACAGGAATACATTTAGTTTAGTTTAGTCGTGGTACACTCCGAATCGAGGCCATTGTTAGTTAATTTAAATAATTATTAAAATGCGAAATAAAAGACATTTGATATTTTTGATCTATCTTTTTTATTTACAGAAGCATTGCTACAACAATGAAATAATGTGTATTTATTCTTGCTGTTGCACTTTGTTCAAAAATCTCCAGACAGAAATTCTAGTATAAGAAATAAGTGTACTTTTTGCAACCATCAGCAGAAAGGCTGATTCAGTGTTTATTGGGTGCATAGCATAGTCTAAAAAAACAAGGTCTTCTATTCCCAGTCTTTCGTGACACAAGCCTACGTCACAAAAAAATGGCCGCTAAGCATGGTAAAAGGGTATGATGACGTAGGCTTGTGTCAGTCACGTGGTCAGTCACGTGGTCGGAAGAGAATACCAGGCGCAGTATATTATTGTACCATGGGTGCATAGCATCTCTGTGATGGGGATGGACCAGGTCTGCCTGCATAACTACAGTCGGTTTAGGAGTTACTGATGATTAAAGGTCAGTAAAAAATTAACGATCAGCTGCACGGCTGATCGTTAATTGTGAATCAGCCTTGCTGCTGATGGTTGCAAAAAGTACACTTATTTCTCGAAATATTCTGAGTTAAGCTAAGCAAGCGATGCATTTTGATGTTCTAAACGCCTTTTCATGAAATTTTGAATTTTCTTGGGTTATGCTTGTGTTTCGGCGATATGAAAGAACGCAAGCTTATACGTATAATAGAACTAAACTAAGAAACATAGGAATTTATTATTATTTTCTGAGAATTGAGTTATTGAAACATTAATATTTGAGATTTCTGTACATACCTAAACCAAAAATCCTATAACTTTGGACTTAAATATCTCTGTAACTATACAGGTTCTTAATATGCTGACACTTTTTTAAGGGGATGATCAGACCGTCAAACTGAACAACTTTCTCTACGGAACCAACAACGAAATCGTGAAAAAAAAATCTGCTCGTCCATACTAAACAGCAAACTTACTCGAGCCAAATGTATGGGACAGTTTTTTTTTTCGCGATTTCGATGTTGGTCCCATAGAGAAAGTTGTTCAGTTTGATGGTCTGATCATCCCCTTAAAAAAGTGTCAGCATATTCAGAAAGATCCTGTATAAAGTTGACACGCCGGAGCTTTACCGCTTGCTTAGTTAGCTTAGCTCAGAATGTATGGTCGGACGAGATTTTTGAACATAGTGAGCTGTAGCAAGGGTCCAAGATCTCCAATCAAAGACTACAGTTTAAAATCTCTCAAAATACTTTATCAGTAATTTATATTCTCTTTGCAGTAATCTATGGTATAGTATAGAGCATGACCAGAAAAAATTCACCTCGCCTGTTGTGGGAAATCATTTGAGTCAAATCTTGCAACATAAATTAAAAAACTCATCACAATATTAAAGATTTGTAATAATGAAAACCCAAAATAAAACGGTGCTACAACAACTTACTAAAAAAGCCTAAAAACTGATTTTATAGAATACTTTTATAGGTTCTTTTATAATATTAAAATGATATATTTATCTAAACTTTTTAACATTCTAAATTAATATATCAATAATATATAAAAAATGACAGATGTTTTTTCCTTCACATTAATTTGTTTTTATAAATACAAAATCGAACGATCGATCGATTTAAATAAATCGATTAAAAAATGTAGTATTCTAAAATGTAATAATTTTTTTGATAAGAGAAATAAATTAATAAAAAAATAAAAAAAGAGGTAATGTAGTATGTGTAGTAAGTGGGAGTAGGTAGTATGAGCTTTTTTTTTAAATTGAGGTTTTCTTGATTGAGAAATTTTAAATATTGTGATTAGGGCGCTATTGAACGGTAAAAAGACTCTTAAAGGTGATAGTCGACTGTAGCGCCCCAAAGCTGGTTTTTATATTGATTGAAAAAGTCGGGCGGCGAGCGGGATTCGAACCCACGACCTGCCTTTCCGGGGCATGCTCCTCTCCAACAGAGCTGTCGTCGGCGCCCCGCAGGCCACGACGAAATTAATTAATTAATTAATTAATTAATAATAATAATATGCCATGTTAGCTTAATTTGATTAAGCTAACATGGCATACATGTAAAATCAATAAATTCGCAGGGATTAACACTTAAAATAAAACACATTTTTATAACAATCTCTATAATTATGGCACTTCAATATTTGAAAAAACATTTTTACCACTTTTGGATTATAAGCACAATGAAAAAAATCTTTACAATAAATAATACTGTTTTTAAGTTTATTGTCGGCTTATAATTGTATAAAACCGCTAGCTTACATGAATTCTTTTTTAATAATTCAACGATTAAAAAAAAAAAATTATCTAACTAAAAAAAAGTGTTTAAAAGTATAAAAAATAGCTTTTTTTACTAGTCACAAAAGAGATAGGTACAGAAGGGCGACTTCATACACGTAAACGAGTCGGATCTCTCGGATCAAGTCGGTCGCTCGGTCGAAAGCCAGTACTATCTATCTATTCATTGTATCTATGTGAGCCTTTTTCGGTCGTTATGTATTCTGTACATAGGTATCTCTTTTGTGCTATAGTCCCAACATTTTAACATTCCACTTTAGACATTTAAAATTGTCAAGAAATTTTAATCCCTCTTCGTTTTTAGATGAAGACTTTTCATTTCAAATGGATGTCAAATAATGTAAATGATATTTTTTATCACAAACTAATGTCATCTTTTATACTTTACCATATTTTGCTTGATAATTTTAAATGTCAAAGTTACATACATAAAGGGACTTTAACTGACGTAACAAACATTCTGCCAGAACAACTTTTTTTTCAGTTTTTTTCAAAGCATTTTACTGTGCTTTTTTCCACAGCATAGCTTTAATCGAACCGAATTACCAAGATCGAGCGTTGAACTTTAAAAAAACATAGGTATAGTTCAGTTACAATAAAAATGTCAAATACGTCAGCCAGTAAAAAAGCGACTATATCGGCCATTTTGATTTTTTCGCGCAGTCACTGATCAAAGCTTAGATTAAAAACTTTTCGCTTACGCTGAAAGATGGAGCCAAGAAATGAGAGAGTGAGATATCCAGTTATGAAAACTTATGTAAACAAAAAAGACAGAAATATTATTTTTGTTTCGGTCACCTTGGCCGGTTTTTTTGTTTGGCAAGGTGTCAAACCATTGTCAAACCTATGGAATGTTGATGACATCTTGCCAAACAAACCGTCTTTTTGTGTGTCAAATACGTCAACCAGTAAGAAAGCAACAAAATTATCGGCCATTTTATTTGTTGCGCGCAGTCACTGAAGTGACCTATTTCACGATTTCCTGTGTAATAAATTAATAACCACTGCTCTTCTGAAAGAACACCCATTCATCACCAGTAAAAGAAATTAAATACATTATTAAGTACCTAGGTATTAATATTTAGTATATAGGTGGCGTCGCCTATAGGCGAGAGGGAAGGCCCAGGTGGGCACGGCTATTAACTTACAGTGCGACATAAAAAACGACAAAAAATTGAGGGCACCACTTTCTTTGTAAGAACGTCAAAATCACACATAACCTGGCAAGACCGAAATTAGAGAAAGTTCTACAGTGGCTGCTTACCAAAAAAATCAAAATAGATGACGATCGCAATTTAAATTGTCAAATAGAAATGGTTGAATCTCCAATCTTTACGAACAATCCTTTTCATAATTTGAAAATATCATCATTAGCTACAGTTAGTTTACAAAATTTATAATAATAAAAGGACAGTTGTTCTAAAAAAAAAATTACACAATTTTTTAAATAAAATTAACTACAGTATTTTGAAATAAAATTACAGTATTTTAAAATAAAATTACAGTATTCTAAAATAAAATTACAGTATTTTTAAATATAATTACAGTTTTTATTAAATAAAATTACAGTTTTTTTTATCGGACAATAGTGTGGACATGAGAAAAATATGACATACAGGCCACAGTGCTCTCATACAGCTGGACAGACACAAAACTAGCGATAAAGCTGAGCTTAAGACCTAGACTTACTGAATTCAGATCTCCAAGGCCTAACGCACGACAACACACTCTGAGGCGTTCTTTGTCCGTTAAAATAGACCGCAGGGAACTTTGTGAATTTTATGAAATACACGTAAAATCCATGCAGTTTTTTTTCACGGACGGAAGAGTCCGTCGCCGACTGACCATCGTGTGCGTTAGGCCAAATTCTGTTTTTTTTTATATCAACTTTCCAATAAGAATAAAGATAAAGTTGGCGCTTATGCAAAGATATTTTTTGGAAGTGGATGTTTCATATTATTTAGAAAATGTATTTAAAGCTTTGGATTAGTTCAAAATAATTTTCTAATCATTTTCTTCCCCAGAATGTCAAATAATTTTCAACACACTTGCTCGTAAATTGTGTTTTTCCACGCAAGTGTGTTGAAAAATATCCTAAAAACGCGTAACCGTTGGTCATTACAGTCTTACCCGCCGTTTCAGTATTTAAAGAACTCCATAGGTTAACCCCGGCAGCGGAAGTATGTCTAAAACACCTTGACCTCGAAATTTAGACCTCCCAGGATCCAAGCAGGAAGACCAAAAATGGCATACGATATGATGATGGTGATTACAGTCTTGGCTCGTTTACAGCCCTCGCCTGCGGTTTGTGCTGCAATCTAACCTCGACTGTAAATACTAACTCAGCTCACTTGTATTGTATGAAGCGTCCACTCCTTTTAAAATCTTTTATTCTAATACAATGTGAAAGTTGACTTCATAATTTGCCCGAACTTTATTTCAATTCTATATGGGAAATTATTGAAATATAAATCAGAAAATGAGAGATCTGTGTGTTTGATTTGAATTCAGAAAGTCAACTCAGCGGGTGTGCTTCCACTGAAGCGGAGCGGAGCGGAGATGTGTAAAATTAACCAATCGAATCGCTCAATTTTCCTCGCTTGATTCCGCTTGACGGAATCAAGCTATTCTATTGGTTGAGTCTACACATCTCCGCTCCGGTCCGCTTCAGTGGAAACACACCCTAGCCCCAGTCGCTTTTGCCACCCTATGAACACAAATTTGACATTTTTGTAACACTGCAAACGTTGATAAATGCTGACTAAATGGACTGGTAAAAAAATAATTGCCATGACTGATCGCATAGGACAATAGGACAAGTCGACTCGAATATCAAAAGAAAAAAATTGCAAGTGAAATGTCAATTTTGTGTTTGCAAGTTGGTAGGACTATAAAATATCAAACGTATCGTTAGTTTAATAACCATAGCCTACGATATACTTCGACTCGACTTAATTTGTTAAGTTGTTCACAAAGCAAACTGCATATTGAAAAAAGTTAGTGCAAAAATATTTTGGATAAAACGTGTATGAAAAAAGTGTTATTCAAACTTTTAATGAATAAAGAATGGTTAAATGAATGAATTCGTGGACAATTCAGGGTCCGATTTTTTTTCAGAGGATGATCAGAAGTGCGATTTTTGACAGTAATATATTGAAATCAGCAGTAGAAAAGAATGAAGTACTTATCTGTATTCTCGCTCATGATTTCATAAATAGCATTTTGTCCATCTATGTCTGAAGTGCTATTTTCGAATTCGAAATCATAAGCGAGAATACACAAACTTCAAACGAACTTCATCGAACTTCATACTTTTCTACTGCTGATTTCAACGTTTGACATTCAAAAATCGCACTCCAGACCATCAGACTGAATGACATGGGACCAACATCGAAATCACGAAAAAAGAATCTGCTGTCCCATTTGGTTCAAGTAGGATTACAGTTTGATATGAAAAACCTGTATTTTTTCGCGATATCGTCGTTGGTCCCATAGAGAAAGTTGTTCAGTTTGATGGTCAGGAGTGCGATTTATGAAACTCATTCGTTGAACTCAGCAGTTGAAAATGTCAAAATTACTACGGAGATACGCATCTTTCTACTGCTGATGCGACTTTCAAAAATCGCACCCCTGGAGTATGATTTTTGAATGTCAAATCAGCAGTAGAAACATGCGTATCTCCATAGTAATTTTGACATTTTCAACTGCTGAGTTGCACTTGAAAGTTGAAAAATCGCACTTCTGATCATCCCCTTATAAAACCGTCAGCATATTAGGGACCCTGTATAAATCGAAACACTTTCTTTAGAGGCATGTCCGTTTTATCCAAAACTATGTTACATGCTTGCGGTCTGTGAGACCGATAAGAATTAGAAAATGACTTAAATAATATTCAGGATCTGGATAACCGTGAAAGATATGTTAAGAATCTAATTGACTATGTTGGGAACAGCGAACAGCTAAGATTTTTTCTAAATGCGTGATATGCAATAAGAAAGTGAGGGAAGAAACTCTTAGTTTAAGAGATAAGTGTACTTTTTGCAACCGTCAGCAGCAAGGCTGATTCTGTGTTTATGGGGTGTAGAGCATCTCTGTAATGGGGATGGACCAGGTCTGCCTGCATAACTCTAGTCAGTTTAGGAGTTATTGATGTTTAAAGGTCGGTAAAAAATTAACGATCAGCTGCAAGGCTGATCGTATGATATTATTGTAGTATGCACTGTAGCTATGTGAACAGTACAAAAACTGACATGAACTGCCAGTCGGTTTAGGAGATATCTCTCCTAAACCGACTGATGAACCATTTCAGTTTTTGTATTGTTCACATAGCTACTAGTGCATACAAAATTTTTTTTATCGACCTTTAAACATCAATAACTCCTAAACCGACTGGAGTTATGCAGGCAGACCTGGTCCATCCCCATCACAGATATGCTCTACACCCCATAAACACTGAATCAGCCTTGCTGCTGACGGTTGCAAAAAGTACACTCATCTCTTGTAATATCTTTATTTGTAATTTGTATTGAAATATAATTTTTTATTAAAAATTTGCTATTGGAAGCCAAGTTCTGTCCAAATATAAAAATTATATTTCAACACTGACATAGCATTCTTATAGTTAGTACTAACCTTTAGGTATTAAATTCAAGCGGTAAATGTAAAATATATTAATTTTATTACTTAGATCTTATTCAACAGCGTTTTTTAGATTCAAGCTAGCTGTAACCGTTTTCAAAATATTTTAAAATAAAATAAATATTATCGACTTGAGCTTAGGAATTTATTTCATAACTAACTCACGAATTTAGATTGCAGCGTACGGCAGCGTATCGGGCCAAGTCTGAATCATATTATTCTCATATTGTTCAGAGGTTTTTGACTAAGGCCGCATTACATTGTCTTGAAATACGGTTTCCTGGCTAATTCTGCATACCATTACCCTGATCTACTCTCCATTTTTTAAGTGTAGCGATCAAAACCAGCAATAGATGCCGAATTAGCCAGGAAAATGTAATGTGGCGTTAAAAATAATGCAGTTTGAAGTGACAGCTAACTCGAACATACAAAATTCATTCTTTCGTAGCAGTCCAAGGTGTCTATATGGCAGGGTGTCAAGCCTACCTACGAGTGCGGTGTCATGCCAAAGTCTTTACTCAATCTAGTCTTAAAGTTAAAAAGTTGTTTTGATGAATCTGATTGTTACACATGCAATGTGAAACGGGGTTTGAGACGTGTTTTTGTAAAACAGAGCCAAGTTTATAAATAAAGCTGAATTTAATTTATCAGCCGGAATATTTGTAGTATTCCCAAGTGAGTATATTTTTGTTCAAAAAGAAAGCAATTATCGTATCAATTTTGAGTATAATTACTTAAAAATATTGTTCAAACTGAAAATTACAGAAACACGTCTCATTAATTTAAAGATAGCTTAAATAATGGTATCTTATTAAACGGTCTTTTTTGTTAAATTTCTAAATAATAAATAACAAATTCGAGGAAGTTTATTTCTAAATAGTTAAGATATTCTACGCGTATTTGTTTTAAATTTTAATGTACAATAATTTTCAAATATTACCTACCTAAGCTTTTAGTCAAATCTATAAAATTTACAAAATTCAACGTCTTCGTTGCTATTTTAATAATTTAGAATCCAAAGTCATAAAATTAATAAATAGACTTTAGAATTATTTATTAATATTATGCCTAAAGTCAAGGAGAAGATGTAATATTAAACCAATACCATTGCAGTCGAAGGGTTAAGTTTAAAAATATACGTCTTCTACTCTACTATTCTATTCTTATTAAGATAGAATAAACTGTTTCACACAAATTCTGTCATTTTTATTTGAATATGATTTAGTTTAATTTCATAAAAAATAAACCTTAACATAATTATTATGGTCTCACAGACCCAAAGATTTGTTAATTCAGTCTGGCAGACCGCTTTATGTTTAATAAATATAGAAATGCGTTGAATAAATGCTTTTATCATAATTAACAAAAAAAAACTTCTCTGTGGACTAATTTTGTATGAAAGAGTTCATCACCTGACATTTTGTTTCAGAGCAAATTATGTTTTTTAATTTCACTTTTACGTCAAATTAAGGTTTGTACTTATTTGCAACCAACTCGCGTAATCCTATTAAAAGTCTAATAAAATAAAAACTTAACAATTAGTGGCCTTTCTATAAATATTTTCAGCGAGTATATGTTTTTACTTTAGTATTTTGACTCTGCCATTTATTTTTCTTTTTCTTTTAAATCGATAATTAATAGATGTTACATAAATATGTTAAAAAAAAACGTGTCAAATTTATTTTACCATTTCGAATCGAAATTTTTAGAATTTTAGAATTTATCTGTCATATTATCATGAATTCGATTGGTAACCATTTTCTATTGTCACGAAACGCAACACACAAGACTATAGTTGATGAATACATTTTTGACATTTACGTGTTGGTACTTTAGTTAAGGATAAATCGTGATAGGTACTATTAAGTACATGAAAAAAAAAAGCATTAGCATTTTTCGTTTTTTTAATTTATTAGGAAAGACTTTGGTGATTTTTTTTTTATCTTGGTTAAAATAATTTATAGTTTTATTTTTACTCGTCAAAAATATTTTTAAATCGACCCTAAAAATATTACTGTACAGTAACGATTATACTTATTTGGTGTTTATTTTTTAAAAATTATTTAGATTTGCAAATTAAAATGCACCAGGCCTTTGTGAAATATTATTCCGAAAAATGACATAGGATTTGTTATCCCAAATGAATAGAGATTTTGACAGTTTTGATAAATAGATTTTTTATTCAAATATTTTTTTTTTTGTCACGGCACCCAAAACTAATTTTATATATCTAGTACCTTCCTGTATTCTTTATTTTGTTATGATTTTTATTTTATTTAAAATTATATATTTTTTAAATTGAGATTATCTGTTGCATGATTTTTGCTTTGTATGATTTTTATTTATTTTTTCGTTTTAACACAGATTATTTTACAAGTTACTTTGTTTTTTTAAACTTACACCACCACTACCTAGCCTACTACTTTACTATGTGTTGTATAAAGTGTTATAATTACTAATTAATTAGTTTTACATCGAAAGGCACTGGTGCATTTTTATTTGAATCTTAATAAAGTCGATTTTATTTTATAAAATTATTTTATGGGATGGCTAAAGAAAGATTTCCATTGTACTAGCGACCCGCTCCAGCTTCGCACGGGTGCAATGCTGATACTATGCATGTATTATATACATATAAACCTTCCTCTTGAATCCCTCTATCTATTAAAAAAAAACGCATCAAAATCCGTTGCGTAGTTTTAAAGATCTAAGCATACATAGGGACAGACAGCGGGAAGCGACTTTGTTTTATAAATAATAATTAAATTAATTATTATAAATCAAATTAAAGATTGAAATATTAAGTCTCGGACTAGACTTGGACCCGCACTCTTCCAAACCGGGGAATTGCGTTATGCAATTTCGCCACCGAACCCACTACCCAGAGAACGAAATTTTCAATCCATTGGTGATCTATTGCGTCTTTAGGGAACGGGGGATAATTATTATAATTTGCAAAATAATTAATGGGATCTTCAGATCTCCGAATTTATTTTATTTTATATAGTTTTAAACTTTAAGAGCCTATGTCGAAAAATAATTTTAGCGAAACGGACGTGTGTAGCTTATATTACTGCCAGATGCGAGAGAAAGAGATGGGGCGGCGCGCGCGCCTGGAACGTATCAAGCGAAAAAACAAACTTTATTTAATTGTGATTGTACTATTTATGTTAGTTCAATTCTGCTCTAATCAAAACTTAGATAATAGCAATCTCTTTTTTTTAAATCAAGTCTGATGTTTCTATTATTCACCGTTTAGCAGTTACAAGCGTTTATAGACAAAAACGGAGGCTACTTTGGATTGTTTTTCTATCGAGAAAATTTGTCTTAATCGTGTTTTGGCTCTAATCAAAACTTCAATTATATGTTCAATTTACACATATCCGCAAATCATACTCCTACTGTTAGTACTTCATGATATATGGAGCTTTGAAGAATCCTATTTTTTTTACATAGCCCCTTAACTAAGTACTTATAGCTGGAGCGACGTAATGATTGATCAGACCCAGGGCTGCCGATTCCGGGGAATTTCCCCGATTTTCGGGGAATCAGGGGTGCGTGCGGGGAGAGCGCGGGGAATGATTCAAATCGGGGAATTTCGGGGAATCGCCTATTTGTAATAAATGTCGAACAAAAGATGTCTAATGAAGACGAATTGCTACAATTAGAACCGAATCGGACTAATCTTAGTCCGAAAGTGTGGGAGAAATATAAATAATAAATAAAACTCACTGTATTCTAAATATTGAAGTAGATTTTTTGATAAAAATTAGAAGACAAAGAAGTTGATACGCGAATTTTTGAAACATTTAACTAAATTTTGCATGAAAAAATGCTTTATTTCTTGCATATTACAGTGTCGGGGAATTTTCGGGGAATGCATGATTGGAAATCGGGGAAATTCTGGGAATTGAGCCTAGTTAAGCGGGGAATCAAGAAATTTACATTGGCAGCACTGATCAGACCAATCAATGTGAACTTCAAGCGCTACCTACTGGCGTTAGGTTGTGGAGACTCTAGCATTTATTGCTTGTCATTAAATCTTAAGGTGGTTGCAGAGGGGTCAATTTTATACAAAACTTTGACGCACAATTCGCGTAGACGGTATTAATATAAGAATTTTTTTATACAACGTGTTAATGAATTAACGCAAAACTAGAAAGTAGTTTGTTTAGAATCGAGAGCCGATTGGAATTATCGTGGTTTCAACATGGGTAATTTTTTTCAAAATATTAAAAAATTTTTTTGTTAAATTTTAAATTTACTGAACCCGATGTCAACCCACCCCACGGGCACACCCACCCTACTTACTACCAAAACAAGATTATTAAAATGTATCCACGAGGACGTTAGCGCTTTTATTCATTGCTGAAATGATGAAAAATCATTTTTGCCTCAAAACTTAAAATGCGAATAACTTTAAATTTTAACTACAAAAAGAATGAAATTATTGTTTCAATCTAATTATTTTGATATAAATCAGTTGGGGTGTATGAGGTTTTGCGTTAATTCATTAACACGTTGTATATGGAAAAATAGTTTCAAAAATCTAGATGTCGCGTATCAAATAATACTATAATTGCAATTTATACTATAATTACGAAGATATAACAGTTAGCTTTGACATTTTTCATACAAAATTTTCAAAGCTTTATATCTTCGTAATTATATTAAAAATTGCAAATATTATTTGATACGCGACATCTAGATTTTCTAAACTATTTATCCATATATAAAATATTAGTTTTATTAATTCCGTCTACGCGTATTGTGCGTCAAACGTTTGTATGGACTGAAACCGCCTTAGTATATTCTTCAGAAGTTAACAGAGATATCTCAAAACTTAGAATATCCATTCACTGGCAGACCCCAAACTCTTCTAGTGTTACAGATAATGAAATGAGTCAATTTCCAATTAAACTCATCCCATAAAATAACATTAAAAAAATAAAATCCGACTTCATCGTCTAAATCTAAGGGCTGTACTAATAAACAGTGTTTAGTAATTACTAAATTTGTATTATCTGTGTGTGGCTGAAGATTTATTTATAGACTTAATTATTTTACTAATTCCCATTGAGATGGTTAAACAACGATAATTTAGGAGTGAAACCGTAGCATTTGAGAAAGAACCCTATAGTGTATAATATTATGTGTAGTTCTGTGTGTATATGTGTAGTGTTGTGTGTATATGTGTGTAAGTATTCAATGGCCTCGATTGGGACTGTGCCACGACTTAACTTAACTAAATTTATTCCTGTCACTTTCTAAAATAAGATTAAGAAAAGAGACAGAAAACCAACAGCTGACTTTAGTGCTATCAAAGTGATGACGTTACACGCCCAAAAACGCTTTAAATAAGATGGCGTACATTATGATGGCATCTTATTTTGGGCGTGTAACGTCACTTTGACAGCACTAAAGTCAGCTGTTGGTTTTCTGTCTCTTTTCTTAATCTTATTTTAGAAAGTGACAGGAATAAATTTAGTTAAGTTAAGTCGTGGCACAGTCCGAATCGATACCATTATGTGTGTATATATTATTTATCTAGAAGAGTGTTTAATTCATGGGGAAAAATGTCTAACAAATTCCTCGTAGTAAAATGTACAAAAACAAATTTAATTGTGAAAATGTTAGCAACTAAATTAATAACTAAACACTGTTTATTAGTACCCTAATATAGGGTACTATCTAAATTTTATTTTATATTTTTGAGGACCTTTCTTAACTTCGAACTAGCTTTTATAACACCTTTAACGTTTTCACTCAAATTCAAACCACGCATACAAAATAATAACTGAAGATGGTGACATTTTGAAACATTTTGGTGTTACTTTTAAATCGTGAATTGACTTAAATGAGTTTTTCTTTTCTTTCTTAATTTTGGTTCCTAAAAAACTCAACAGATGGCATGTATATCGCTCCATAGAGACGTTCGCGAGATCCTGTCAAAATCATGTCAAGACTGTGCCTGCCTTTTTTTAAAGGCCAAGGGATCGAGCCCATACAACCATGGCAGACGTAAACAGGTTCAAATTTTCTATCAAAATGATTCGTAAATAATGAAATATTCCATCAAAAGATGCGTTGGTATCTTTTTGATCATCTTTTCCCTCTTTATTATTTTTAAGAAACCCTTTTTGAAATGTTGACCTTTATTCGCACAGACGATCGATTCCCTAGAAAACCAAAAGAAAAATGCTCATTGCCGTCAGAATTTCAAATTACTTTATATCAAACATGCTGGATACAGTAGGTACCTAGCCTACAATCACAGATTGAAGAGTTACTACGTAGCAGATCTACATCACTTCACTCCACAGAACATTGGTCGGCTATGACGCCGAAAGAAAATGGGTAACGTTTATAATTATTTAAACTTATTATTTGATGTTTAAAATCAATTACAAATTAAAATATTATTATAGTAAAAAGTTAAAGCACGATTTAAAAGTAACTTTTGATTTACATTGTCACATCACTATTCTGGATTTTGCTTTTTAATTTGATAGTATTAGGGTTGCCAGGTTTTTCTCTGTGATTTAAAGTCAAAGACTATAATATTTTTGGCTGGTTTTTGCAGGCGATGGACATTTTGTCCACAAGCAACGAATATTGTAGAGATTATGTAGGTACTTGTTTATCACATCACAGAAATTATGAGTAGGACTGATCCTACTAATATCTACAATTGTATCGAAATTTTGTGGTTGTATGTAAAAGATTTCAACTTTTAATTAAAAATACTTGTATAGGTATTTTGCCCTTGTGACTATTTTAACCAATAAAACATGCTTCAAAATATACAAATAACACGAAAAGAAAGCGGATTTCGACACGTTTGTCATATTTTTTAAAGATTTAGATTAATGAAAAACCACAACCTTTTTGTTGAAATTGAAAGGGTCTTAGCAAAAAAAATTATTTAGCCTAATCGCACGCCCCCGGCACTCCATACAACGAACTCACGATGCTTCAATAGTGATGGGATATGGGGAAACACGGTCTGTCCCGCTCGCACTCGCGCCGACTGTATGTGCTTCTCGTTCGGCTCCCCTAAAATTACCCTAAGTGCGGGGGTGAGGTGCGGTATCTGAAGTTAGGGAGGGACAGGGAGTAGCCATTCTGTATGAAGTATAACCAACTACAGTAGTACCAGATTTATAAGTTCCCCCAATGTCCCAATGTACCTGCACAGTTGACATTTAATAGCGTGCGAAATTATATTGTCCAATCAGGATGTGCCACCTTCAATCTATATCCGCTATTGTCTAATTGTTTTCGCGCCCTTTTCGCTGCTATCCGACTTTGCATCCTTTGATTACTAAACGACTTCCGGTTTTATCGGGGGCCTCTGCGCACACGAAGATTAAGAAGGGTAATTATTTTTGTGGTTGTACTGTTTCTATATAATATTATTTATTCTGTGTTAATTATGTTTTCAACATGGGTAAACGTATTTTCCCAGTTGGCAGAATTTTTTTAATTTCGTCTATATAAACGTAATATAGAATTAATTTATATTTTATTCCACTTTCACCGCTTAAATACTCAACCAACTCTTTCTATGGTATACAGATACTAGGCATCTTTAGAGTTATATCTTATGACAACCTAATGCTGTAGTATAAAGATTAGCCAGTCAGCAGAGGCCGTATCGAGGCTGACTGCCCAGGGTGCGGAAAAAATTTCATCCCACTAGCGAACTTAATTTCTAGTTCCCACTTGTGGAATAAACTCCTAAATGTAAGCTAAAAACGTTTTTTAACTAAGACCCGTAGTTTCAAAGCTACATCCCTATGGTTTTACCGGTTTAATTTTATCCTAAACGTTATTTATTTATTACAGTGTTCTGTTTTCAATCGTCATTGCAAATTAAAACCGAATTGGAACCGTGTGGTGAGACTTTAAGAGAAAAAAACAGTGTTGCCAGGAAATGCGACTTAAAAAACGTAGTAATTGTCACAATATTGCTGCAAAATACATAAAAATATATCAATTTAATTCTTTTTTTAACCGTCTGTCGTTTAAAAACAGAACTTCCTGCACTCTCCTTCTACGCTATACGGCAGTACATGCTAGTTCATTTCATTTCTTTTCTATCTAAAAAGGTGACCCAAATCTATTGTAACGTGCATCTATGAGCTATCCAAATTGGTCTAACTTTGGACCATAAAGCATTGCGGGAAGTCACATTTTCATAATCGATCGATTCATCGACAGACCTATCGATTTATCGACAAAAGTACATCCCTACCAAACGCATCACTATGTGACTGAGCAATATGTACACGCTAAAAACTCTTAAACTTTGTTTTAAATATTGGAAAACATCCATTTTTTGTTTCGTTAAAACTATTTACTAAATATTATTATTATTAATTAGTAGTTAATTCAGAGCAAAAAATGCTGCAAACATGAAAACTTGCTTTAGATGAAAAACAGGCGCGTAATTTTTACAACACTGCTTATAAAAAGATGCCATCTCAAAATCCATACTAATTTCGTTGTCCCTTATTTGTATGCTCAAACTTATTACTTTTTAAGCCCAGTGTTGTAAAAATTAAGCCCAAAATCTAATCTACTTCTACGCTTGGACGAAGAAATGTTAATCAAATATGAACTAAATTCCCTCACTAATAAAATCTGTTTACCACGTAACCAAAAAATATTGTTGTCATTATCTTATGTCGCAATAAATGCATATGTATGACAGTGACAAAATATTTAAACTACTCGGTAAGCATGTTTTATTTTAAATGACAGGATTGGAACGCCACTATGACTCAGTCGATCGATTTTATTTACCTAAAATATCGATAATATTTTCATCACTATTGCACCAAGCTTCAAGTCGGTGTTAGGAACTAATCTAAAATATTCACTAGCCAAAAAATCTCGGCGTATTTAATTTAAGGCTTATTCTTAGTTTATTATGATGTCAAAACTTCAAAACAACATTTTCAATGCCAACGCGTAAGCCAAAATGTTTAAATTGCTCACCGTCTATCTTACTGTAACTTCTGTATGTTAGACAGTAACAAAAGACTATACATTTGACTTGACAGTAACTGTCAAACTTAAATACACTAAACGCACTGAAAGGGCTTTTAATTACAAAGTGAAGACGAAAAAAACTTCAACAAGTAAAATTTAACGCAGAAATACAGAAGATAAAGAAGATGTCCTCTGTTTTCGTTGTGCCACTATTTAAATATTCATATTATACGTTCGTAAAGCTGAAACTGTGATCTTAGCACAAGAAAACCGGTGCTAATAATTTTAATGGACGTGTTTCTACGCTAAAATCGACTTCCATCGTCATTCTCGCTTTCATTCGAGAACTCCTCGTCTTCACCTCACCAACCCTGTTTAATGAACGCGACAATGACAATTTGACAATGACAATTTAGAGTACATTACAGTGCTTCATGTGTCCTAACATTCTCAGCAATAATGTACTCTGAATTGTCATTGTCAAATTGTCATTGTAGCGTTTATTAAACAGGGCCCAGAAAAACCCCGAGCGCGCCAATATCAACATTTGACACCTGTCAAAGCACAATCGATCGACTGAATCAGGACATCACTATATTCCTACTTCACCTGCGGCATGCACATGCTAGCAACACTAGTGCTGCGACAAACGCTAGTGTTGTGCCGTTTGTCGATGCTGTATTGCACATGTCCTCTTCGCAAAAGCACATGTGGCCTGTGCCCGTACTTTCCATCATGCACACATGGTCCACCATGAATAAGTTAATTTGGAGCTGCGATGTGCAGGTCCGGCGGACTACCTCGTACGCTGGAAAAGAGATATTCATTTTTTTAGTTTTTCAATCAATATTATGGTACGAGGTTTACAAGAAGCCGTGGCGGCTTTCGTTAACAGGTCTAGATTTAATCTAAGTGTAGAGACACACTAGCCAAAATTACAATTGATTTACGCCTGCAATGCTTTTTAATTTACCCGCAAACACCAAGCTTTTAAATTAGGCCTTGTAATTTTGCCAGGCGTGTTTTTAGAAACACGCCGCACACTCCGTCTTAGGACGGAGGTGGAATCCTAAACTCAATCATACCAAACGGGTTTTTTAAAACTGAGGTATATACCTAGGTTTCAAGATACTTTCTTTCACTTATATAACCTACGATTTGGAATTTGTAACAACTAGCAATTTATCATCATCCTCTCAGCCGATGGACGTCCACTGCTGGACATAGGCCTCTCCCAAGGATCGCCATAACGACCGGCCCTGCCCTGCCTAACTAGCAATTCGATGAAGGAAAACTCGTGAGGACGAGATTTTGATGCTTGTGTGAAGTCCTCGAATCAACGCAAGCAAGCCACACACTGTTGCGTAGTGTAAGAAACATGTATGGAACTACCTACATACTCGTACGAGTACATAAAACTTACACGACTGCATAATTTAGGCCATTTCTTAGTAAAAACTTACATGACGGCTTAATTTAGGCCATTTCTTAGTAAAAAATTTACACGACAGCTTAATTTAGGCCATTTCTTAGTAAAAATTTGTATAACGGCTTTATCTACATAAAGCCGTTATATAAATTTTTACTTTTACCTAATTACCTAAATGACCTACATTACCTAAATACCTTTTACCTAAATGACCTAAGTCATTTCTTAGTGAAAAAGTATGGAACTACCTACAAACAGTACAGACACTCCCTGTCCCCCATAAATTTTTACCTAACCCTCTCATGGAAGACGAGAGCAGGAAATAGTGTAGTAATCCTTTTTCACTTTCATATACTCGTACTTTACCTCTTATCAGTGGATTTTTTTTTTATAATTTTATTCATCATAAAAACCATACATGGGTAACATCGGTGTTCTGGCAAGTCCATTTGTTTGAAGTGACAGTAAGGTGACGAGGAGTGCGATTTTTGGATCTCATACGTTGAACTCAGCAGTTGAAAATTTATGGAGATACGCATCTTTCTACTGCTGATTTGACTTTCAAAAATCATACTTGAGGAGTGCGATTTTTGAAAGTCAAATCAGCAGCAGAAAGATGCATATCTCCATAGTAATTTTGACATTTACAACTGCTGAGTTCAACGAATGAGTTTCAGAAATCGCACTCCAGCCTGCGTAACATGACAGAGGTGAGAGCGACACAGGTCACTTCTAAACGTCAAATTGGCGGTTATCTCAATAGTAGGTATCTCACTCAAATTTTACGTTTAGAAGTGACCTGTGTCGCTCTCACATCTGTCATGTTACGCAGGCAGGCTATGCTTTTGGGCATTCTGCCACATCAAAGACATACATGAGGGTGAATGTATTAAATATTTATAAACTTACGACTCTTCGAATACCGCACCATCTTGACGCAACAGCCATTGCAAGTCTGCAGCGGCGGCTGGTCCCTCGGCAAGGCAGTGTAGTTAAACGGATCCTTGCACCGGTAGTCCGTCCAGCTGTCACATTCGTAACAGTAGATCGTGCGGGCTGTGGACGGTTAAATATTAAATAAACTGACGGCCATTTTGGTTGGCGATCGAGAAAGATATCCGTGAACATATGCTTGATCTTGAAACTTTTTTTTTTTTTGGTTGAGCTGTGATTAAAGTGATATTGTTTAAATTGCTGATCAATTGATCATAGATCGATACTGGATCGATGTTTTTTTATATAGAAAAAAATTAATTAACAATTTGGATGACTTCTTGAAATTTTTAGATAGGTATTTGAACACAATAAAGAGGATCGTGGAAAGAGAGAAGTTTTTGTCCAGGAGTGCCATTTTTGAAACTCACACGTTGAACTCAGCAGTTGAAAATGTCAAAATTACTATGGAGGATATGCATCTTTCTTCTGCTGATTTGACTTTCAAAAATCGCACTCCTGAAGATGATTTTTGAAAGTCAAATAAGCAGCAGAAAGTGTGTGCTCGCTGTGAAGTGCTGAATTCAACGTATGAGATTCAAAAATCGCACTCCAGTAGCTGCATATGGAACTTTTATATAAACGTGTTTTAGATTTTTTTTATGGAGTTAACCTCACCACTCATTCCCTAAATAACACATACCTATCGATCCAATATAGACCGTGATCCACTTAAATTACCTACACAATAGTGAGCTATTTGCAGCTCATTACAGGGCTATAATTTTTAAGTGTTGTGCTAGCTAATCAAGTTTGTCGTCTGCCTTCATCCTCGTCATTGGTTACCATTAGACGAGACAGGCAAGTCGAATGCTTATAAAGAATAAGAATATTTCTATTTCTATACTAATTAAATACGTAAAAAAACGTAGCTTAAGGTGGTTGCAGAGGGGTCAATTTTATACAAAACTTTGACGCACAATACGCGTAGACGGTATTAATATAAGTAACTTTGTATATATGGAAAAATAGTTTAGAAAATCTATATATCGCGTATCAATTAACATTTGCAATTTATAATATAATTACGTAGATATCAAAATTTTCAAAGCTTTATATCTTCGTAATTATATTATAAATTGCAAATATTATTTGATACGCGACATATAGATTTTTTAAACAATTTTTCCATATATAAAATATTACTTTTATTAATTTCGTCTACGCGTATTGTGTGTCAAACGTTTGTATGGACTGAAACCACCTTAAGCTCTAGTTCGATGAATACCCGGGCCCATGACAATTGTAATTTACAATGACAATTCAGAGTACATTCTTAGAATGTTAGGACACATGCTACCTACTGCATGTTTAGCGTCATTTTAGTAACCAGCAGTGAACTTTGAATTATCATTGTGAATTACAATTGTCACAATTTCAAATATGTTTGTTTTTTAACATGTTACAACCATGTTATGCTTTTTTACAATTGTCACGTTGATTAAAAACCAACTTAAAGTCGGTTAAAAAGGGCCCAGCTTTGTTGCTTTTTGCAGGCTTGCAAGATATTTGAAGGAAACGGAAGCTATATTATATTCCTATAGGACTGCCCTTGAAAATAACGTTGTTGGATGTTATCTTTTTTTGGTTTGTTTAGATTTTTGTAAACCAAGTAAAGATTTCAAAGCGCAAAAATTTTTTTTGTCTTTTATTTGGTTTCGGAGGTGTTTCATAGTAGGTACACACGGCGACACATCAAGCTATACAAAACCAAAATTAGCTGGACGTAGGACGAGTAACGTTTAACGTCCCACGGCCAGCTTATATTGGTTTTGAATAGCTTGATGTGTGGCCGTGTGTACTTAATAAATTATAAAATTATAGTTTTAGTAAATATTTTTAAATGACAGTCATACAGGTCTATAATATTTGATGCGATCGCTATCTTTGTTGTTCGTAAAAGCCGCAACACTATGCATCCGATCGCATGCAATTTTGAGACTGTTTCAATTTTATGTCAAACTAATCGGTCGATGTATGTACTTTAAATGACATGCGATCGGTCGCATAATATGTAATAGAAGCTCTAAGAAAAGCAAATGTTACTCTTCATAAAAACTTACTTGACGGTATTTTAGGCCATTTCTTAGTAAAAACTTACATGACAGCTTAATTAATGCCATTTCTTAGTAAAAACTTACACGACGGCTTTTTAGGCCATTTCTTAGTAAAAAATTACATGACGGCTTAATTGAGGCCATTTCTTAGTAAAAAATTACACGACGGCTTAATTGAGGCAATTTCTTAGTAAAAAATTACACGACGGCTTAATTTAGGCCATTTTTTAGTAAAAAATTACAGTAGGTTACGGCTTAATTTAGGTCAATTCTCAGTACCAACTTACGTGTCAGCTTACCTACAGGATATTTTTATCTTAATAAACCTATTAATAATAAGAACATGACACAATATCTAATTTTTAAAGTTAGCATTGGCAACATGCAGCTTTGAGAACGCTCATCCTAAAAGGGGCCCATTCACAGTAGTCCTACATGCAGTCCTACACCACCAATATCGGATCGTGAATGGTGTTGCAGTCCTGCATGGCGTCCGACGACCTTGAGCAAAATGTATGAAATTGCGTCTTTAGTCCTACTTGCAGGACAGTGTGTGGGCTCGCAGTCCTGCATGTGTGACTTCTGTGAATGGGCCCCTTAAAAAACCGGGAAGTAGCGAGCAAAGCGATAACTTAGCAGCAGCAAGCATTGTTGAGACCCGTTTAACCCGTCTCAGTAAAAATTTTATTAATGAGAGACCCAAATTTTTAATTTATATTAATTTAATTTAAAAAATATATATAATGTATAAATTTTATATTTAAAAAAGACTTTCCAATTATGTACTTCGGTAGGTACTTAAATCAAATTCCGATTATCACAATTCAATTCAATTCTGTCCAGTGTGTGACAAGTAGTAATTTTTTATAACGTCTAATGACCTAGTTTAGATTTCTAGGCTTTTTAAGCACTTATTTAAAGCACCAAGGTTCGTCACGCGATTCTACATGTGAAAGTATTACAAGGACATTTTTAAACACAATTAACACTGGAATAAAACCCAGTATAATAGTTTTTTATTTTATTACTCGACAACAAAGTAATTTTCTACAGATAATAAGTCAATCTTTTTATTTTTCGGATCGCCAAAATAATTATTATCGATTACGTAACAACCACTCGTATGGTACAACCATGGTACAACACTGCGTGTTGCATTGCACGCCGGGCATAGCTATATTTTTTTATAAATTGCATAGCTCGGTACATTACCTACTTTTTTAGCTACAATGTAATATTAATTAAATTGCGTGAAAGTAGGTAAGATACCTATCTTGTAAAATATCCGAAATATTGAATATAAAAGCATGCGAAGTTACGAACAATACGAACAACATGTTATTTTTGGAATCATTCAATTATTTAGGTTGCATAATTATTTTGATATATTTTTTGCTACATACCTAGGTAAGCCATAAGCTTAAAGGTATTGGAATCATAGGTGCAAAAATGGTAGATGCAACATATTGTGTAAAAGATGTGATCAAATGTACCTAACCTAGGTGAAATTAAATAAAATGTATAATAATAAAAAGGCTTGCATGCTTATTAGAATTCAGATAAATGTATAAGTGATTCATTCATCTTTTATTAGTTACCTGTTATCTAACTAAGTATTGTTGGTTATAATAAAATAAATAAAACAAAAAAATAAAAAAAAATTAACGAATAAATAAATAAAACGAATAAATTAAATATATAAATAATTATCAATAGTGCTCAGTACCTACATTGTTCTGATTCTCAACGGAATCTACTAGGCTATCAATGATGAAAACCAGATCGAACCGATCATGAACCGGGATTCGAACCCGGGACCTCTGGTTTGGCAGTCCAGCGCGTTAACCCTGTTGTCAATTATGTAAAAGACTGTGCATCATCAATTAAAGAAGAATAGATTCAACAAATCATTCCTGTGTCGTACTGCTATCTATATTCGAAACTATAAAATTTAAAAATAAATTGTCGAAAAAATAAAACGGTTTTTAAAATAGATCGGTCATGGCTTTCACGTCGCGCGCAGGTATGACAAACTAGGTACCTATGTCTGTTCCAAAGAATTGGCGTTTACAGAATTATGTTTGATGAATAAGTATTCGAAAAAAAAAGGAAATCACTAGTAAAAAAAAGATTTTGCACTTCATTTCACGTTTTGAGGAAATCTTTAGGTACAAAACGACCAATATTATTATATGTAAGAGCACATCTTTAAACAAAAACAATTTTGATTATTTTGTATAAACTGAAAGTAGGCTAAGAGTACGCGTTTTTTCAAAATATGATTTTTTGTATAAATTCCTGTGAACGTGACCGCTTCGCCAGCATTTATTAAAGATTTGGCAAAGCAAACTTGCCACCACCATGCCACCGCTCTTCAGCATAGGCCGTTATCGTTCCTCTTTATAAGGGAAAGGGCTCAAAGCAAGAGTGCAAAAACCACCGCGGCATTAGTCTTTTGAGTGTTGTTGGCAAATTGTATGCTAAGGTATTGATTGAAAGAGTGATAGATGTTAGTGAAGAAAAAATGTGGGATGTGCAGGCAGGATTTCGAAAGGGAATGGGATGTATGGACCAAATCTTTTCCCTAAGGTGCATAGCCGAAAAATTCCGGGCAAAGCACGCGAAGGTATACTGTGCCTTCGTGGACCTGGAAAAGGCGTATGATCGAGTGTGGAGGGAAGAATTGTGGTCTACGCTATCTATATACGGTGTTGACGACCACTTGGTGCAGGCACTAAAATCTCTATACGAGGGTTCTAGTGCCTGTGTCAGGGTCAACGGGGCGCACTCAAAATGGTTTAACATCACCAGTGGTGTTAGACAGGGTTGTGTTGCGTCCCCTTGGCTTTTTAACCTGTATATGGATAGATGTCTGACTGATCTAAAAGAATGCGAAAATGGTTTAAGAATGGGAGAGTTACTAGTCAAGTGCCTCCTGTATGCTGATGATCAAGTGATACTTGCATCATCAGCGGGAGAGCTACAAGACATGGTAACTCTCATGAATACATCATTAAAGAAGAAAGGAATGAAAGTGAATGTGAATAAAACTAAAGTAATGGTAATGGAGAGGGATGAATGTGTGACTGATTGTTGTATAATGATTGGGAACGAAAAAGTGCAACAAGTGAATGAGTTTGTATATTTAGGATGCATGTTTACTAGAGATGGGAAATGTGAGGGTGATATGCATAGGCGAGTAACAGCGGGAAACAAAGTAAACGGTGCTCTGCATACTATTGTGGCTAGCCAAGTAGTGTCCAAAAAGGCACGACTTGCTATACACAATGGTGTGTTGGTGCCTACACTTATGTATGGCAGTGAGTGCTGGGTATGGCAGAAGAAGCATGCAAGTAAAATTAATGCTGTTGAAATGCGTTCCTTGCGAAGTATGTGTGGTGTCACGATGAGAGATAGAGTGAGAAATTGTGTAATAAGAGATCGATGTAAATTGAAAGAAGATGTTGTGACAAGAATAGAGAAAGGTATGCTTCGTTGGTTTGGTCATATGGAGAGGATGAGTGACAGCAGATGTACGAAAGAGATATATGGTGCTAATGTGAGTGGAAGTGTCGGCAGAGGGCGCCCTCGTAGGACGTATGCTGATCAAATCAGTTGCGTTCTACAAAAAGGGGAGGTGCGGAGTACTCGAAACCGTCGGGCATGTATGAAGAGATGTATGGATGTGCATGAGGCAAAAGAGGTATGTAAGGATCGTAGTAAGTGGCGCGCCCTGGTCTCTGCCTACCCCACTGGGAAACAGGCGTGACGTTATAGATAGATAGATAGATTCCTGTGAATTCACATTGCTTTTTTTAAATGGTGTAATAAAAATAATAGAATACATAAAATTATAGCTGTTTATTAAATGTACTTATGTAAAATATACAAAAAAAAATATTTTTTTAATGTCATGCCTTGACAGTTTCAATAAAATTGCAAACTACCTACAAAATGAACTACCATTCTAGAGTGTTAGGACTAAGATAGAATAGGAAAATAGCTAAAACTAACGTACTAAGTAGTATAAAAAATATTATTTTTGGTCCTAAGGAATTTATGTAAATTATTACCCAGTCTACGGCATTTTTTAATTATAAAATCTAAAAAGATGAAAATTTTTTTTTGTCGGTACTTAAAAATACAATTAAATATATGAATATTTTTTAATATAAAAATATGTAAGTAAATGTTTTGTGTGATTTTTGTAAAAACATGTCCAATTTAATATTCCAATCATCTTATAACAAAAGGAATATTCAGATATTTATTTTGTTTATTTCGAAAGCAAATAAAATAAAAACTACTGGCAAAGTGTTAAATCGCTTAACTTTCAAGCTTTAAAGCGTTTTTTCGTGAATGTAATTGAATAAAAAAATATTTTTTATTATTATTTTTTTTTTAATTAAAAAGGACAAGTACTTACTTTGGCATTCCGCCTGTACAAGAGGGCTGAGGGTTAGAGCCCATAATGCTGAAAATCCATGCTATTATTAGTAAGAAAGATAAAATAAAATTGATAGTTCTACAACAGTTAGAAGAAAGGTGTGTACAATTGAACAATATTCCTGTAAATAACTGAATCTAAAATACGAAAAAAAACATTTATTTTTAACCGTAGACTGGGGTCTAATTCACTAAAAAAATATTTAAACATACGCTAAGAAGATAGAAATAACGTATTAAAACATGTTTTAAATTTTTATGTAGTTATGTCGTGTGTAGTTATCGATAAATATCACTCCTAGAGAGCAAGTGACAATTTTATTTTTTATTAGATGAAATCGATTACATGTTTTAACCCGTCGCTTACCGAATCGTACAAATTCTATTCATGATCGTGTAATACTGTATTAATTAATTTTAAAAATGAACTAAAGTTGAAATCTGAAAACATAAAATATCAGTTATTCACAGGATTAGGATGTTTGAGTGTTATTGTTTAAATAAAAAATTAATTGAGACTCAAGTTTTTTTTGCTTCGGGTAATCTAAAAAAAAGAAGTGTCTATGTGGAAATCACATGCAATAAAAATTACCCATTCCTCGTAACATGGCAACACACATTCCTGTGGACACTCAAACACGTAAAATAAACAAACAATGCTGCAAACACATCGATATTTAAGTCACCTCCCACCACTAATTGAATAAAAAACTACAAAATAATGCTTTAAAAATTAATTGTTCATAAATAGTGATGTGAAGATCAAACTGTCGACATCGATAAAACTGTGTTTGCAGCAACACGTACACAACACATCTAGAGTTGACATCTAATAAGATAGTACACAGTTGAGTGACATATCGACATTTTTGTTCAAATGTAAGTAATTGTGTTTTACCAGTTCTAATGCACGAGTTTCCTTTTACTTCTTCTACTCCGAACCAGGACATGAGAAGAACTGGAAAAAAGTATTAAACATTTTAGTAAAGTGAGCTTCTTTTACTTCGACAACGGTTGTGAACAGTTGAGAAGTCTCAAAATTTTTAAAAACGAGGCGTGTTCCAAATGCAGTAAAATAAAAATCAGCAGGCGTTAGTAAGTTATTAAAAAAAACATCAAAGTAAAGTTTTTTTAACGTTTTTTTAACGATAATAACTACAAACTTAAAACATAATAATCCGTAATGTTTCGATAAATTAAAAGCCACTCAGAATTAAAATGTGACATTCCTTTTTCTTGGAAATGTTGTTTAAAAAAATAGTTGTTTAGAAATTAAAAAATGAAAATGTTTATTTTGAACTATTTTTTTAACGATTTGATAACTACAAACTTAAAACATAATAATCCGTAATGTTTCTATAAATTAAAAGCCAATCAGGAGTGCAATTTTTGAAACTCATTCGCTGAGTTCAGCAGTTGAAAGTGTCAAAATTACTGTGGAGATATGCATCTTTCTACTGCTGATTTGGTTTTCAAAAATTGTACTTCAGGAGTGCGATTTTTGAAAGTCAAATCAGCAGTAGAAAGATGCCTATCTCCACAGTAATTTTGACATTTTCAACTGCTGAACTCAGCGAATGAGATTCAAAAATCGCACTCCTGAACTACAATGTGACATTCTTGTTTCTTGGAAATGTCGTTTAATTGTTTAGAAATTAAATAAATACGATGGAGGGAAGCACAACAGGCTCGGTACCCTCTTAATGAATTAGCAGATTGTAACGCCACCCTTCCACAGTCTTTGAACATTTTTTTTTATGATATCGCCTCATTGATGGTTGTTATAAATGTGATATCATCGATACGATACCTATGCTTCATCTTGTAGATTTAAAATGTCGAAATAGGTACCTTAGTCTTTGTTATTCGAAAAATAGCGTCGTTTTATAGGGCATGCTAAAAATAGACTACTATTAAACCACCGAAATGAAAAGACTGCCGCATCACACGGGATAGCTAAACACGGCCGCTGTTTCTTTTGACTTTTCATTTACTTTACAACCATGTATGTTATAAAGAACCCAAATTATTTTTGTCCGTTCTACTTATTCAAAAAAGCCGTGGTAGTCTTGTGGCGAGTAACCATGCTTGCCTTCCTCCCGGAAGGAGGCGATGGTTCGATCCCTGCCCAGAAAAATTTAAATTTTTGTTCGAAAACATTAAAGGGACACCGAGCCTATTGTACTGCCCTCAATCTTTTTTTTTATTCCTAAAAATTTTTACAACATTTCCAAAAAACAAGAATGCCACATTGTAGTCATTGTAGATTTTCAATTTGTCGGGTCACTGTGGATTTGTTTTTATAATGTTTGTACTTTTGCCACTTTTGGCGGTTTCAACGATTATAAGCTACAAGCATAAAACATAATCCGTAATGTTTCGATAAATTGAAAGCCAATTATTATTTATTTATTTGTAAGACAACAAAAATACAAAGCACAATATACACCTTAAAATAGACTTAAGTAAGCGTCTCCAATATTATGCAGGTCAATTAGAAATACAATGTGACATTCTTGCTTTTTGGAAATGTTGTTTAATTGTTTAGAAATAAAAAATATACGATTGAGGGCAGCACAATAGGCTCGGTAGTCGGTACCCTCTTAACAATAATTATATCGAAAGTAGATCCCGGGACATTAATAAACAATAAAAACAACACAATTTTTCAGGGTCGATGTCAGGTTTGTTCTGAATACAAATCGACTGTAAATCTGTCAACGTTTCGGCTAATTTAATGTTTCAAATGAAATTCTGTTTTATGTTCTGTTATAGTGGACAAGATACATGAACTGTTCCTTTTTAACGGGGATGGAACCATCGTCTCCTGCACGGCAGGCATGGCTACTCGCCACTAGGCCACCACGGCTTTCTAAATCAGTTTTTCGATATTATATTGTTTACTGTCTGAAACCCGCGACTTCGTCTGCGTTAAATGTTTATGCCGCCCGTTTTCAAGACGCAAATTATCTCGCTGCCTTTCATCAAGATTGATTGAAGAGTGAAAAATAACAAACATACAAACACAAACTTACATTTATAATATTAGTAGGGATTTTGAAAGAGGGGAAAAATACAACGGTTTCTGCTTATCTGACGCACGACAGTATAATAAATTAGGTAAAATATAATATTATACAATGACAGTAATTTGTTTGACATAAAACATTAGCACCAACGGTCGTATTAATAAAATGATGTGACGATTTTATAAATAAATGCACACTGTAAGTGGGACGCGTGACGCGCGACTCCAGACTTAAATTGTTAGAATAATATTCAAATATCACAAATACAGAGCAAAGACTGGAGATAGGTAATTCAATAACAGCCAATATAAATACATATTATGCTCACGATCTTCGATCGACCGCCCGCGCCGATGGGTCACGAGGCCTTGTACCAGGACTTTCGATGTTCGATATATCGGCACTGTTTCGGTCCGCACTTCATTGTAATAGAGTTGACATTGGAACGAAAACGTTCACGCAATTGCGAAGTTCGAATGTGCGGGTAGAGGCCCTGTACCCGGACTTTCGATGTTCGATATATCGCCACTGTTTCGGTCCGCACTTCATTGTAATAGAGTTGACATTGGAACGAAAACGTTCACGCAATTGCGAAGTTCGAATTCGCGGGTAGAGGCCCTGTACCCGGACTTTCGATGTTCGATATATCGCCACTGTTTCGGTCCGCACTTCATTGTAATAGAGTTGACATTGGAACGAAAACGTTCACGCAATTGCGAAGTTAGAATGTGCGGGTAGAGGCCCTGTTTCCGAGAAGTTAAGAAGGAAATGAAAAAAGCAATGAAAATGTAGTCAGAATATTATTTATGAGGCATGTATGCCATACTCTTATCAAAAGAATCCCTCTCCCTTAGCACATATTATTTAATAGTTATTAGCTACCCCTTTTAGTACCATTCCAGGAAACCCACAGGAAGAGACCGCACGGTCTATTTTAAGCCCAACCATAAGGCAATCATAGAAAGCTATTAAATATCATAACAAACGTTAGGGAACTAATGTGGCTTCAGTTTACCAACTCGTAAAACGGCGGTTCAAATGCAACTTTACAGTTTTTTAATGTGCATATTAAAGTTTTACTAAGATAGTAGCAGACAAAAACATTCATTCTCCACGGTTGTAAGGATCATAAGGGACTAAGCTTCTATACAGGGTGTAAATTAAAATAGGACAGCTACTTAAAGAGGTGCTTCAGACCATCAAACTGAACAACTTTCTCTATGGGACCAATATCGAAATCGCGAAAAAAAAATCTGCTGTCCCATACATTTCAGTCGAGTTTTGTTAGCAGTTTTGTATGGGAGAGCGGATTTTTTTTTCGCGATTTCGATATTGGTCCCATAGAGAAAGTTGTTCAGTTTGATGGTCTGGAGCACCCCTTTAAGTAGCTGTCCCATTTTATTGTACACCCTGTATAGATTCTGTCTGGCCACTTTTGCCAGACAGAATCTAGAAGCCATAAACGTTAGTAAGCACCGAACTGACGTCAATGGCGAAAAAATTACGTTATTTTAAGGTTAAATTAAGATCATTTTAATGTCACTGGCTAATCACAGTCTTTGGTCAATGACGTCAAAATGATCCTAAGATTTTCACAAATTGTCATATGCTAGCACGTATCCGTAGCACGGATAGGTGGGTTTTACACCCTGTCACCTGTCATTATCACGTTTCTTTATTAGCTAGCTCATTAGCCCACCTTCGGCAATCATCAACGATTTCATGTCTAAAAAAATTACAAAATAATGAAACGTACCTGGCACGGGAAATATCCAACGCATTTTTCGTTTTTTTGCCGAAGTTCGTAGCTCCTTTTCTAACTTGGGTCTTCAGCGTACCCCCATCTCTTCCACACTAGACTCCTCAGTTTTCACTCGAGCGGCATCTATCTAAACTTATTATTAAATGATTTTAGTTCAATTTTACACATTTTAAAAGAAAATTCCAAGAGAAATATATCCATAGGTATAATATGGATAGGTACCTAAGTAATAAAATAACAAAAAATACGTACCTAGCCTATTCGTACCAATTTTTTTTACTAAATCATAAATAACAAATAAGTAATATTACCTAGGTAAATACTACGAGTGCCTAGGTACCTTACCCTACTAAATATCGAATCTACACAATTTCATCTAGATCGTTTGTATGCTCGTAAAAAAATAGTAGGTGCCTAAATAGGTTTAAAACTAGGTGTTACCATTAAAAAAATAGCTATCGACACAGATATTAGAATACAAGTCTATCGATAAAATTTTTGGAAGCACTAGTTTGAAAGGTATCCGAAAAGAAAAACTATAAAGGAAATAGTACGTAACTACTAGTCATTCACTTCGAGTTGGCCGCTACCTCCCTTCCCGCTTCCCCGCACCGCACCCCTAAGAAACCCTAATAAACGCAATTTTATAACCTTTAGCAACGCAACCACGTACGGCACATCCGTCCCGGTCACTAATATCGCTTTTAATTTTGAATTTTTATTTGCCTTTTATATTATTTTTTGTCGACGGGACCAATTAATGTGCCTGTGAGGAAATTTTGTAACGGTCATCGACGGCCAACTGGTCGTGAACGGGTAGTAGGTAGGCACATTACGTAAATTTTTAGGATTGACATAGACATAATTTGTTTGCGAATATGAGTAGTTACAATTAATATTATAATATTAATAACAGATCTCACAACAAAAAAAGAATATTAATGATTGATTAAGAATTAAAAAGATAAGGTGTAGGTAGGTACATTATCTTTTTTATAAATGAAAAAAAATAACTAACTACCTAAGTAGCCTATACAAAAAACAAAAAACCTGTATTTTAGACCTGAAATCGAAAGCATTGGAAAAAACATTCGTATTTTTTTTTTCATTTCGACCTAGTGTTAGAACATCAAGGTTAATCAAATTAAAACGAGTAAACCAATTGTCTCTAACCTTCAAAAAACCTTTAATAATTCTTTCCCATCATTAATTTCATAAATAATCCATTAAAAAGGATTACTAAACGTAAAATAAGGAATAAAGCATCTAAGAACGAAACATTATGCGTTCATACTTGTCCTACAAAGGGAGTGCGCGTCCACTATTGATTTTGCGTGGAAACCACTGCTGTTTTGTTCTGATGTTTACTGCAACGCGATTTAATTGTTAAACCTGTTTATTTTACTATTTTTACAAATAAATAATAACGATTCACGATTTTACTATTTCCGGTTGTATAGTTAAGTTTACTTATGTCACAGTTATAAAAAAAATATATTAAAAAAACTTGCGCTAAAGATTAAAAAAAAAACAGTGGGTGTTTTAAGGTCACGATTAATTAATCTATTAATAATAAAATCACCTATTAAATTTCTTACCGGCAATTTTCATCGTATATTCAGAGAAAATTATGTTGGTAACAAAATAATCACTACTTATTGTATTACGTGCGTTATAAGCATAACAGAATCATAATTTGTTTATGTTTTAGTTTATTTTATTTATTTTTTATGTTATTTCACGAATTCGATTCGGTGTTCATTTTTTATGGCAAAGATCCATCAGTCCTCCGCGCGCTCGAAGCGAGACTGGCGATGTTGCCAACTCCTGAAATTCAGTTTACCCAATGTAGGTAGTAGGTACCTATTTCATTTATCTATACCTACCGAATCCATTATCAAACAGAGGACGTAGGTATACATTAGCGTTCGTTTTAAGCGTTAAACCCCGCTAAGGATAACTTTAATTACCTACCTAGATTACCTAAAGTGTATGTACCTATTGGTATTTGTTTTGATTGTGGCTCTAATAAAATTATCTACCAATCCCATATTATTTAGGTTGTTAGCAAGGCAAGGCAGTTGCTATACCTAACTCGTTAAATATCGTAAAATCCTGGTTACTTTTCAGTCCAAAAAAATTTCCCCTAAATCAGGCATTTTAAAAACTTGCAACACCATGAAACCGGCATTGGCTGCGCAATGCTGCTATGCGGAGATGTGAAAGAGAGGTGATTATTGTTTTTTTTTATTCTATTGTAAGACCGAGATGGAGATATTAATTATTTAAAGAATAATTTAACACAATATTCATAGCTTATGAAGATGTGCTTTTAATAGTCGTATGAAAATTTATTTACAGGAATAGAATAGGGGTAGGTTAAAAATACGTCATAGGTATCAAAATATGTATCAAAAACCGGTCAAGTGCGAGTCGGGCTACTCGCGCACCGAGGGTTCCGTACCACACCACCACAGAACACAACATTATTAACTTAGAAAAAACATATTTTTTTGTCCGGGACCTTTAGCGCAAGACCACCTCACACTTAGCCGGTTTTTAGTATTTGTTGTTATTTTGTAGAGTTTGCTCTATAATCACACTAAGTTTGACGCGTGTATGTATTACCGTTTTTACGATAGAGCCTGAAGAAAAAACGTTGATAAAAACTAGTTACTTGTTGAGAACCCCCCTTAATTTTTAACTTTTTGTCATTTTTATTATTTGTTAACAAATCCGCCGTAATAACGCATAATCTGAGAAAATTTCAACTATCTAGCTTAGCTATTACGGTTCAAAAGTTACAGCCCTAAGTAGGTAGGACAGACGGACGGACGGACGGACGGACAACGTAGGCTTAGTAATAGGGTCCCGTTTTCACCCTTTGGGTACGGAACCATAAAAAATAGGTTATAGGTAGGTACATCATAATTACCTAGGTCCTAGGTATCATCAATTCAACACCCCTATTCAATTCCTGTAAATAAATTTTCAAACAAGTAGGTATTAATTTGTAGCACACTCTTAAAACGAAAGACGTAAATTATATACGTTATGCTGATAACATAAGTAGGTATACCTACTTTATTTGCGCATTAAAGTTACAAATGGCGGTCTTATCACTAAAAGCCAGACATTGACCAGCGACCTCAGCATGAGGTGCGCGATAAGCCTATATCTCGCCTTTTATCACGTTCGTTCGCGTGCAAATAGAAAGTGTGATAAAGGCGCGTCTGCCATGTTACGGCCGCAGCTAGGAAATCGAAGACTTGGTTCATCATCATCATCTCAGCCGATGGATGTCCACTGCTGGACATAGGCCTCCCCCAAGGATCGCCATAACGACCCGTCCAGCGCTGCCCTCATCCAACGTGTTCCCGCCGATTTCACCAGGTCGTCGGTCCACCTTGTCGAGCCTACCCAAGCTGCGCTATCTGGCCTTCGCCACTCGAGAACTCTTCGGCCTCATGGGCCATCGGTTCTGCGAGCAATATGCCGCCCACTGCCACTTTAGTTTAGCAATTCTTTGGGCTGTCAGTTACTGTGGTTCTTCTGCGGATCTCTTCATTTCTGATTCGATCTCGCAGGGAAACTTCGAGCATAGCCCTCTCTATTGCCCTTTGGGTGACTTTCAGCCTTTTTATGAGGCCTTGGCGTGAGCATATGTATGTATGTATGTGGATGTATTTAGTTGGTAGACTGGTTGGTTCCGAAAAGTATAACCCTTCTTCTTATATCGTGCGGGCAGCAAGCCCTGGTGTCAAAGTTTTTTCAGACCGCCTTACGGCATCTGACGTGGTTTTTATGTAACGACTACTACCACCAGAGCTAGTAGCCGGGATCAACGGCTTAACGTGCCATCCGAAGCACAGAATCATCCTTTTCAGACAATCAGGTTATTCAGCCTGCAATGTCCTAACCAACTGGGGAAAAACGCACAAAGTGACATCACTAGGTGACCCCCGTGGGAATCGAACCCACAACCTCCGTGTCGAGAGCCCAATGCTCTTAACCATTAGACCACGGAAGTCATCATACTGTCAAAGTATTTTTAAGCTGCCACAGTGCGCCTCTTGACGTTACTTTATCGTATACCGCCATCTAATGGAATTATTCGGAACCAACTCAACCATCATGAATGTCCAAGCTTAGGAATGGTTTGGGTTCTGTTATTTGATAATTTCCGAAAAAAAATTGTATAATTCGGTAAATAACTCGGCGAAATTCAATAATAAACAAAATCTGGAGTGCGATTTATGAAAGTCAAATCAATGAAGTCTTTATCTTTACCAGTGAATATTTATTTGAGTTCACTGTGTTGTGTTTATACACATACATATACATTTTTGTTATTAACACATATGGACAAAAGAAGTCTGAAAATAAATGAATGATTATTATTATTATTATTATACCTACCTAATTTTAACTAAAAAGCTGCTTGACCTAGCCTAACCTAACTCAAAATAATATCACATAAATAAATACCTTTCTGACGTCATTATTTTTTGACTCTACTACCGCTTCGGAAGGTGTTCCTTCCTAGAGAAGATGCGGCCAGAAACTCTACAAAACACAATTATTTTTTAAACAAAACAAAGTAAACAAAGGTTTGCAAAAAGATCCAATCCACTATGGACTGGGTTGTGGGTTGGATCTGGTTGCAAAAAAGACCCAATCCACTATGGACTGGGTTGTGGGGTTCTTGATCTGGTTGCAAAAAAGACTCAATCCACTATGGACTGGGATGTGGGGTTCTTGATCTGGTTGCAAAAAAGATAAAATCCACTATGGACTGGGTTGTGGGTTGGATCCGGTTCCAAAAAAGTTCCAATCCACTATGGACTGGGTTGTGGGTTACAAAAAGATCCAATCCACTATGGACTGGGTTGTGGGTTGGATCTGGTTGCAAAAAAAGACCCAATCCACAATGGACTGGGTTGTGGGGTTGTTGATCTGGTTGCAAAAAAGATCAAATACACTATGGACTGGGTTGTGGGTTGGATATGGTTGCAAAAAAGACCCAATCCACTATGGACTGGGTTGTGGGGTTCTTGATCTGGTTGCAAAAAAGATCAAATCCACTATGGACTGTGTTGTGGGTTGGATATGGTTGCAAAAAAGATCAAATCCACTATAGACTGGGTTGTGGGTTGGATCTGGTTGCAAAAGAGATCCAATCCACTATGGATTGTGTTGTGGGTTGGTCTGGTTTGCAAAACTACGTCCAAATACAATATTGCATTACAAAACGTAATAATTAATATGCCATAATAACAGACCTAAATAAGTTGTATTTCGGATTAAACATTTTTTTCTCTAATCGATGGGAAAAATGCAATAAAAATTTGTATTTTCACAATTTATGTAATTCATTTATTTTCACCTCTTATTGTGTTACTTACATGGAAAAATCCACCATTATTTACAGTTAACAATATTAATTAACATAAAATGCATTACACGATTAATCAATATTAAACATACAATTATGTTTATGTGTACGAAAACATACAATTATGTTACACAGTGTTCGAAAAAATTTATCAACTATATTTTGTAGTACACTCAAAATTCACAAAATGTTTTTGCTTTTCAATATGACTGCACGCTTCTAAGTGTATTTCGAAATTTGGTAGGTATGTCAAGTTTTTTTTGCATGTATCTTATATTTTTTGCGATAAAATAGTACTAGATTAAGAGGGGACCGTTGGCAACCCTACCTCATCGAGTAACAAGATGCGACCTACCTAGGGTGTAGCACATGAGAAAGGTACGTCTTAAAGTACAGAGTTGCCTGGGCGTAACCTGGAGCGTTTTGTACAGTGAGCAAAAAAGTGGGTATTTTTTTTGGTGTCAATTACCTCATCGGGTAACAAGTTGGTATATAGTACATTCGATAGAGCTCATCAAGAAGTGCCAAAATATATAGGGTTGCCTCGCGTAGTCCTGGGACTTTCTCGAGTCGGCCTGATTTTAGAGTGGCAAAAAATTCAAAAAATTACCTCATCTAGTAACAAAATGACACTTATGTCATTTGATAGCTCTAGTCATCCTATTAATTATTAATAAAGGTTGCCGGCCCTATACCTGGAACTTTTCTTAGTCGGCCGAGTTTTATGTTCGAATGTAAATACTGATTGATGCTACAACGTCGTGGAAATGAGTCCAATGGATGGTTTAGAGATTGGTGGCATGTAGTGATCGATTGTAGGTATTAATTTGGAGGGACACAACCTTGAAAATTTTGTACAGTTAGCAAAAAAAGAATTTAACTTTGCGTTTTCTGAGAGTTCTATTACCTCAACCGCAGTTGAACCCATAAAGACTTATGTTCCTTATCAGTAAGAGAATCGAATGGGATGAAAAAAAAAGTTTTGTGAAAATTGCGGTTTTTGTCGATGACTGTACATTTTTTCAAAATCGGTGAATGCAGAAGTAAAACTCTTCAAAAGATAGGGTTAGTCTCCTAAGAACGTTTTCTTGTAGCTATAATGCTTCTGGTAGCTGCCCTTTGTGTCCCATCTTAACTTTCCACCCTGTATATTAAATTTAATAATTATGTTATCAAAAACCGGTTCGAAAACAGACAAAAAACGTTAAGAGGTGGTCCGCAAGATATTTGAAGAATAGGTATTTAAGAGATCTATTACTGTCGCGCTATTTCTGAGCAACCGAGCTACCAGTGCGAAAGTGACAACTGCTGCGCGGACCGATTTTACCTACATAAAATGGACAAAATCACGGTTTCGTATTCCCGTTTCCTCCTCCACAACTAAACCGAGTTTAATAATTCTTTCAAGAAACAAACAAGGTAAGCTTATAAAAGAAGATTGGCAGATTTGGACCCAGCCATTTTTTACGAAAACTAAAAGCCATTCAGGCCAGGACGGCGGTCATAATTATTATAAACAGAAAAAATTAAGGCATTTTTAAAAAACTTCCACATCTCCAGAAGTCCGGATTCAAAAGTAGAATTTACTAGTAAAATAGACTAATCGTCCAAAAAGCAGTAGCAAAACGCAACCACGTCAGCTATTTTCATCTAATATTATCACTGAGGTAATTTCGGTCGTTACAGAACGTATTTTGCTTGGTTGATCTGATAGTGTGTGTGATTTCGTTTTCTTCCATTACCATAATATGGTACGGTTATCGTGAACTTTCATTAAAATATACACAATGAATGTGTAGAAGATTGAGTGGACTATCTAATAAGAAAGATTGAGTTTCACACACTTGATACAAAAGGTATCATAAGGAGAAATACCTTTCCCCCAACTTCTACAGATTACAACTAATTAACATTTTTGTTAGTTTTGTTTCACTCTACACGTATTACTAAGTTTCATTCATGTATGGGACCTCTATGTCAGGGTCTCAAATTATATGGCCTTCCGCCAAACTTCTTTACTTTATAAGGTCTAAGTTCTTATAATTGTTTTAAAAGAGCATTTTATTATGTCAATGTACCTTATATAAGAAGATTTGGCTAATATTACCTACCTTTATTCTTATAATTTGGTTGGCCAAACGTTAATAAATCCGATTTATATGGCTATAATAAGAGTCCAAAATGTTGTCTTCTTAAAGAGGCTAGTAACATTGCTTTTTAGATTATGACGATAAATATTACGACATATTTGTCCACTGTCGATATAAGAAAGACTTTTGCTATGTCAGGAGTGCGATTTTTGAATCTCATTCGCTGAGTTCAGCAGTTGAAAATTTAAAATGACTGTGGAGATATGTATCTTTCTTCTGCTTATTTGACTTTCAAAAATCGCACTCCTTAAGTATGATTTTTGAAAGTCAAATCAGCAATAGAAAGATACATATCTCCACAGTCATTTTAAATTTTCAACTGCTGAACTCAGCGAATGAGATTCAAAAATCGCACTCCTGACATAGCAAAAGTCTTTCTTATATCGACAGTCTTCGATCGAATAGTTCTGTGGTGTAACGTTTCGGAAATATTTAATTTTAAAGTTTAAAAAATTACTGTATGTTTTTTTTTATCATGTTCATCAAAGGGTAATATTGGCGTCATTTTTTTTAAGCGGCCGGGTACCAAATGTTACGGTTATTTTAGGGCTAATATCACCTAACATTATTATGCAAACTAAATAGTTCTGTGTTGTAACGTTTCGGAAATGTTAAATTTTAAAGTTTAAAAAATTACTCTACGAAGCTCATTAAAAGTTACTCATTTTGGTTTTTTTACCACTTTAATTTTAGTCTGTTTGAATTAATTTGAGTTTAAATGCTAATACGGTCAGGTGCCAAATGTAGTGGGTATTTTAAGGCTAATATTACCTTACATTATTATGCATTAAAAATTGTCCTACGGTGTAACGTTTAGGAGATATTTAATTAAGTATAAAAGAAAAGACTCTACGAAGCTCGTTAAAAGTTACTCATTTTGTTTTTTTTACCACTTTATTTGTTCTTATAGCCCATAATTATTAGTTTTTAATTAGTTGTGACATAATCACGTATATTTCATGTTAACGCGCCGCAATCCTCGGCTCCTTGCTAGTTTCCACTCGTCTGTTTGAATTAATATGAGTTTTAACGGTGCCAAATGTTGGGGATATTTTAAGGCTAATATCACCTTACATTATTATGCAAAAAAATGTCCGACGGTGTAACGTTTTGGAGATATTTAATTAACTTTAAAAAAAGAACTCTACAAAGTAGTGGCGATGACTGGGATTTTTTCCCATTTGTCTCCAGCAGCGATGGAGGCCATGGCGACAACTGGGTATACACGCCGCAAACGAGTATTCCCAGTCATCGCCACTGCTTTGTCACAGCACTGGCGACAACTGGGAATATAAAACCAAAACTATAAAAACAAATAAAGTGATAAAAAAACCAAAATGAGTAACTTTTAATTGGCTTTGTAAAGTTATTATTATTTTTTATTTAAAATTATACCGTTTGATTTCTTTTACCGTTCCGAAACTTTCAGGGGTGGTTCAGACCATGAAACTGAATATCACGAAATCAAAAACCGGTGGACTTTGAAACACTCTGTTTTATTTTCACTTTTACTGTCTAATTATTATTATTTTACGAAACTATTTTAATTTGAAATATATCACAATCACTTCAAGAATACTAAAAATCGTCTGTCTCATACATTTAAGTCTACTAAGCATTGCAGTTTAGTATGGAACAGCAGATTTTTTTTTCGCGATTTCAAGGTTGGTCCCATAATAAAAATTGTTCAGTTTGATGGTCTGAACCACGCCTGAAAGTTTCGGAACGGTAAAAAAAATCTTCCTGTATATCTCCGAAACGTTACACCGCAGGACTATTTATTTTACATAATAGCCCTAAAATACCCGTAACATTTGGTACCTGACTGCTTAAAAAAAAGACGCCAATATTACCCACCAACCTCGTACCCCTTTGACGAACATGATAAAAAAAGGAAAACAAACGGAAAAAGTCTTTCTGATATTATTTTTGAAAAAATTTTTAAAATCGGTTTAGTTTTGGAGGAAGAAACGGGAATACGAAACCGTGATTTTGTCCATTTTTATGTAGTTAAAATCGGTCCGCGCAGCAGTTGTCACTTTCGCACTGGAAGCTCAGTTGCTCAGGAACAGCGCGACATTAAATAGATCTCTTAAATACCTATTCTTCAAATTTTTTGTGGACCAGCTTTCCTCTTAACGTTTTGAACGTTTTTTGTCTGTTTTCGAACCGGTTTTTGATAACCAAATTATTACTTTTATACAGGGTGGAAAGTAAAGATGGGACACAAAGGGAAGCTACCAGAAGCTTTATAGCTACAAGAAACCATTCTTTGAAGACGAATCCTAACTTTTGGAGTGTTTTACTTCTACATTCACCGATTTTGAAAAAAATGTACAGTCATCGACAAAACCGCAATTTTCACAATACTTTTTTTTTCATCCCATTCGATTCTGTTACTAATAAGGAACATAAGTCTTTATAGGTTCAACTGCGGTTGAGGTATTAGAACTCTCAGAAAACGCAAAGTTAAATTCTTTTTTTGCTAACTGTACAAACCTTTTAAGGTTGTGTCCCTCCAAATTAATACCTACAATCGATCACTACATGCCACCAATCTCTAAACCATCCATTGGACTCATTTCCACGACGTTGTAGCATCAATCAGTATTTACATTCGAACATAAAACTCGGCCGACTAAGAAAAGTTCCAGGTATAGGGCCGGCAACCTTTATTAATAATTAATAGGATGACTAGAGCTATCAATTGGCATAAGTGTCATTTTGTTACTAGATGAGGTAATTTTTTGAATTTTTTGTCACTCTAAAATCAGGCCGACTCGAGAAAGTCCCAGGACTACGCGAGGCAACCCTATATATTTTGGCACTTCTTGATGAGCTCTATCGAATGTACTATATACCAACTTGTTACCCGATGAGGTAATTGACACCAAAAAAAATACCCACTTTTTTGCTCACTGTACAAAACGCTCCAGGTTACGCCCAGGCAACCCTGTACTTTAAGACGTACCTTTCTCATGTGCTACACCCTAGGTAGGTCACATCTTGTTACTCGATGAGGTAGGGTTGCCAACGGTCCCCTCTTAATCTATACATTACTGCAGCGTGTAGTTGTGGCCAAGGCTTGTATAGTACTTTTCTCAAATAATGCGCGGAAATGAAAACAGTAAATTTTCTCAATTAATTCGCGGAAATTAAAACTCTTTTCAAAATCAATGACGAACAACGAACAACAATTTGTTTTTTTTTTCAATAAACAGCTTTCTATTTGCAAGTTAGTTCGAAATTTAAATAAAACCTTTTTTGAGTTACCTCCTTGGACGCCATGTTTAGGAGAAAAAGATCGTTCCATTTTTAAATTACACGACAGATATGAGTTTACTATGTAATTTATTTGGCCGCAAAACACGACAGATATGGATTTTCATACAAACATTGCCGGCCGCTGCGCGCATGTAGTTGGCCAGTACAGCAATTTCGATTTATCTCGAAGAAGGTTGTCAAAATAATGCTCACATTTCCAAGCATGTTTGAGAAAATATTGTTATTGAGACAATTATCTCGAAAGGGTTTTCGATTCAGCACCCCCCCAAAAAAAAAACTTGGCATACCGAATTCAACTCCGGAATCTTAAAAACACAAATTTGCTATAAAGTGGTTGTAGCAAGGTTTCTACCACCCCGATGGGGACTTCGGTCGTCATTTTATGTATGTACATTTGAATAAATATGTATAAATATTGTAGCTTATTGCTAGACATTTATAAAATGTTTACTTAAAACGAGTGATTTTAAACTCGGATTTATAATTCGGAGACCAATTTTGACGTAATCAATGAATGACTGAGACGTAACCATGACGTAACCAACGAATGACTTTGACGTAACCAACGAATGATTTGACGTAACCATTGGATCCATTTGACGTAACCAATGAATGACTTTGACGTAACCCAGTGGATCCATTCATAAGTTACGTCAAAATTGGTCTTCGAATTATGAATTTTAGTACAGTTTAATGTCAAAATTGTGTAAAGCCTTGTCAAATAGGTGATAAATATTTATTCAATTTGACAGTAGTTTTAACATTATCAAAATGAATTATTTAAGGTGGGTTGCACCAACAAGTATTAATGTATAAATATGATGATGTGACAGTCTTAATAGGCGTGCAGAATGTCACGATACATTTTTAAAACATCATTTTCCAATCGTCTATTTGATTGCGATTCTTGAAAGTTTATACTGGGTGGTACTGAACGAGGGACTTTCCCGAAAATATCGCAAAATATTAATGAAGTGTAACCGTTTCATAATGATTACTATTGGTTACAGACATAATATTATAAGCTTTCATAACCTGTAAACAGTTGATAATTTTAACATGCTTCCGTTCCTTGGAGCTGAATGTTTTTACAAATGCTATAGAATGTGAACTTGTCGGGAAAGTCCCTCGTTCAGTGCCACCCAGTATTCAAATACATAATTGTTACATAAAAAAATATCTATCAAGCATTTTGTTTATTAATAAATCACAATATTAGTTTTAAAGCATTTCGTATTAGCAACATTTATTCTGTAATTCATTACAGAAGTAAAAAGTAATGGACTTATATTAAAACAATGACGTAAGTCTATGTAATAAACAAATCTTGCTTTAGCTTAAAATGAGTGATTTCAAACTCTGAATCATAATTCGTCAACCAATATATTGACGTAACTGATGAATGATTTTGACGTCACTAATGAATGACTTTGACGTAACCAATGGATCCATTCATAAGTAAGTCTAAATTGGTTGTCAAATTATGTATTTTAGTACAGTTTTTGTGTTTTGTCAAGTTGGTGTGTCAATGCGTTCGTAGAGGCCTTGGGGCCGATTGCGCTAATTTAAAACATTGAAGTTCAACCCTTATTCAATAGTCTAAAAAAACAAGGTCTTCTATTCCCAGAGTGACACAAGCCTACGTCACAATAAAATTGCCGCTAAATATGGTAAAAGGGTATGATGACGTAGTCTTGTGTCAGTCACGTGATCGGAAGAGAATACCAGGCGCAGTATATTATTGTACCATGCCTTATTCAATTTCACTTGTAATCAAATTGCAAGCCAGTTATTTAGCTGTGTGGAATTTGGTATCGCGCTAAACTTTTGTTTACTCTTATTTAATGGTAAATTGCTTGCGTCTAGCGCGGCAATTCTGTCAATGTCAAGTAGTTTATTTAATTTCATGTATTGTTTTATGATCAATTGGAGCTTTATAAAATTATGTAGAAATAGATACTCTTTCTTATACTGTGACAAAATGGTGGAGCCATGTGCATGCCGGAGAGAAGACGAAACGCGACGCTCGCGACCGCCTACCGTTAGACTCGCAGCGCGATTCTCGCTCTAAACTTGACTTATTTACTATGTGATTGACAGTCTGAACCGTTTGTGCGATCTGTCAAACGGCTGTCATGAGCTGTCAAATGATTAGCACGATACCAAATGTACAGGATGTTACAAAAGTAAAAATAAATATTTCAATCTTTTATAGGGGTTGTTGAGACCATCAAACTAAACAACTTTCACTATGAGACCAACATCGAAATCGCGAAAAATATTATATTTTTGTCCCATACATTTAGCTCGAGTAGATCTGTAGTTTAGTATGGAACATCGCAAACGCATCGCATCTTGGCGATTATGTCAAATCTCCCCATTTTGGGGAGGCCTATGTCCAGCAGTGGACGTCTATCGTGGCAGAAAATCAACGCCTTGCTTATCAAATAAGGTACTATGTTGAGTCGTGTCCTATTCACCGTCGCGGCACACACCGCTACTACCTACCTACTATTTCTATTAATGTACTCTGTTGTTTCGTGTGTGCCTTTAATGGAGAAAAAAGATTTTTCTTTCTTTTCTTTCTTATTTTCTATCGGCTGATATGATGATGATGATGGAATATCCGATTTTTTTTCGCGATTTCGATATTGGTTCCATAGTGAAAGTTTTTCAGTTTGATAATCTTAACCATCCCCTAAAATGTTTATTTGTATTTTTGTGACACCTTGTATAAAAAGTTAAAATAAAAAAAAAATAAGTTGTTACTCGTTGTTAGTTGTTATTCGATAGCGGTTCATTGACAATGCAGTGGACATTTATTTAGCGCGATCGGGTCCCTGCGTTCATATAGTCGTTTGACTTTTTAATTGATTTGACTGTCGGAGCATTGATTGAATATCTCGTTTTTTATTTGTGATCCTAAGATCTAATAAACATAAGTTGCAATCTAGTTTACTCGTTTATCCAATCGTGTTATTGAAATGGCACTATTTTAGATAAATAATAATAATTTATTCTTATCCATTGAGCTATTATGTACAAAATACTAGAGACACTGCTCTTCATTACGCCACGTCAAGTGTAGGTACTATTTGCAACCATCAGCAGCAAGGCTGATTCAGTGTTTATGGGGTGTAGAGCATCTCTGTGATGGGGATCGACCAGGTCTGCCTGCATAACTCCAGTCGGTTTAGGAGTTACCAATATCTCCTAAACCGACTGATGAACCATGTCAGTTTTTGTACTGTTCACATAGCTACAGTGCATACTACAATAATATCATACGATCAGCCTTGCAGCTGATCGTTAATTTTTTACTGACCTTTAAACGTCTGTAACTCCTAAACCGACTGGAGTTATGCAGGCAGACCTGGTCCATCCCCATCAGAGAGATGCTCTACACCCTATGAACACTGAATCAGCCTTGCTGCTGATGGTTGCAAAAGTACACTTATCTCTCGTACTTCGCTCAGTAAATTGCTAGATTCGGATTTGGATTGCTTAGATGGGAACTTGTTGTCAGCATCTGACTATCAATCTGTCTTTGTTGAAACCGAACTGTTATTTAGCTGTAAGTTCTCCAAAAAGGAAATAAATAAATAAATAAATGATATTTTGTCGTATTCATACGTCGTTTTCGTCGTACAAAACTTCCACCGATATTTTTTATTGAATCAATTAGAAATAAAGTTGAATATTTATATAGCTAGTTGTATATTTGATTTAATCACTCTAATTAGACTGTTATTTGTAATAAAATTTGTTTTACAAACTAGAATCAATTTCAACTAGAGATTCTAGCGTCTCTGCTTAGGGCTCTTACAGACGAGCGACACTTTGATGTCGTGATGGATCGCAGAGCGTCGCGCACATACATTTTACGGTCGCGCGATCCTCCGCGTCCCTCTGCGACCCACCGCGACAGCAAAGTGTCGCTCGTCTGTGAGAGCGCTTACCCATTTTATGAGTAGTTTTGTAGTAAAAGAAATTTTATAACATTTAACGTTCAAAATCGCAGTTTTATTCAAATCAAAGACTGAAAAACATTCACTATGGAGTCAACATCGAGAGAAAATAAAAAGGTTTGTTTTTTTATACAAAACAGCAGTACGGCGGATGTTGCGATATTTTTTTGCGAAAATATCGTATCATTTACGCCTACACCTACAGAGGCGGAAGTTGTTGCCATAATTTCGGAGATATCGTATCGTGTACGCCTACGCTTAAAAATCGCTTGTTTGTGTGATATGGCTCTTATACAACGTGTTAATAATTAATTAACGCAAAACTAGAAAGTAGATTGTTCAGAATCGAGAGCAGAATCGAATTATCATGGTTCCAACATAGGTAATTCTTTTCAAAATATTTAATAATTTGTTTGGAAAATTTACAATTTACTGAACCCGATGTCAATTCACCCCATGGGCACACTCACCATACTTACTACCAAAACAAGATTATTAAATGTATCCATGAGTACGTTAGCGCTTTCATTCATTGCTGAAATGATAACAAATCATTTCTGCCTCAAAACTTAAAATGAGAATAAGTTTAAATTTTAACTATCAAAATAATGAAATTATAATGTTATTTTGTTATAAATCAGTATAAGGTTTTGCGCTTATTCATTAACACGTTATATGTATAGTTTACTAGCGACCCATCCCAGCTTCGCTTGGGTAAACATAAACCTTCCGGAAGAAATTATCTAAATGAGAAACAGAAATTGAGGACAGACGCGGATGATTTTTAAGATTTCCATGTCAAAAAAAACGATTTGAATTAAAATTCTTTCTCAACATAGTTTCTCAATCTATAATTTGATAAAAACTTCGAAGTTTCAAAGACAACTGTGACTTATAGTTAATGATTTAGTCAAGTAGGTATAATGAACACATTTTCAACTGCGTGGTGCCTCTATTAATTGTTATTCTAAACATGTGTCGGTTTGACATTACTGTAAAGGGTGATTGTGGGGTCATGGGGTTGGATATAGAGAAATTTGTCCCCTTTATATAAATGTTTATAAGTATAACGGTCAGTTGCAGAAACACTCATTAGAGTTAATCCTCCATTAAATCTCTTGCTAGCTTTTACTACGTCAACAAGACAAAAAGTGACAGCAATAGTTTTAATGGAGGATTAATTTTAATGAGTGAACGTAAACGTTTTGAAAATATTGCAGTCAAATCTCGAGCTCACTTCGCTCGGTCCTGATTTTAGATCGTATTGCAGAGATCTCACTACATATCAGTCAAATCTCGAGTTCGCTTCGCTCGGTCCTGGTTTTAGATCGTATTGCATAGATCTCATTATATTGCAGTAAAAATCTCGAGTTCGCTTCGCTCGGTCCTGGTTTTAGATCGTATTGCAGAGATCTCATTATATTGCAGTAAAATCTCGAGCTCACTTCGCTCGGTCCTGGTTTTAGATCGTATTGCAGAGATCTCACTACATATCAGTAAAATCTCGAGCTCGCTTCGCTCGGTCCTGGTTTTAGATCGTATTGCAGAGATCTCACTACATATCAGTAGAATCTCGAGCTCGCTTCGCTCGGTCTTGGCTTTAGATCGTATTGCAGAGCTCAAAAAAAAAAAAACGAGCTCGAGATATTGAGACTGACCTAATGCATAAGTCGTTCCAGGTTTTAGATAATGGCCTCGATTCGGACTGTGCAACGACTTAACTAAATTTATTCCTGTCACTTTCTAAAATAAGATTAAGAAAAGAGACAGAAAACCAACAGCTGACTTTAGTGCTGTCAAAGTGACGTTACACGCCCAAAAACGACTTAAATAAGTTGGCGTACATTATGATGGCATCTTATTTTGGGCGTGTAACGTCACTTTGACAGCACTAAAGTCAGCTGTTGGTTTTCTGTCTCTTTTCTTAATCTTATTTTAGAAAGTGACAGGAAAAAATTTAGTTGAGTTAAGACGTAGCACAGTCCGAATCGGTACCAATATTGCGCTCACTCCATGTTTTACATTTCATTATTGAAACGGCCTAACGATCACCTGATTGTATTTAGTATAGAAATTAGAAAGTCCAACATTGCTGAAAGTTGTTCAGCATCATGAGTTACAAATAGGGATGCAACGATTACGAAGCGGTGCATCGTTTTGCATCTGTAATCGTAATAATTACGATTAATAACGATGCAATGCACCGTAGTAAGAATCGTACGATTATTAAAATGAATTAAAAACGTCAATCATATTGCATTTGTTCACAAATACCAGACCTGAATACTAGATTCCAGAGCCGAAAAACAACTTTAGAAAAATCGTGTCTTTCGCTGCCATTTTAGCTCATTTTGAGCAAAATCTGACTTTTATTTTTGGTCAGACTAGACTCTCTTTTTTTTAATGCTGCTATAATATTTATTTTATTATTCTTTGATTTGAAGAAGAAAGATATGAAAGTCAATGTATGCAAGACGAAGGTAATGGTTTTGGAACGTGAAGACGATGTTACAGAATGTAACATTGTTATGGAAGGAGACAGAGTGGAACAGGTGAATGAATTTGTATATCTGGGAAGTTTGTTTAAGAGAGATGGAAAGTGTGACGGGGATGTGGAGCGAAGAGTGACTGCGGGAAATAAGGTAAATGGGGCCCTGCACGCCGTGGTGAGTAGCCGGTCTGTATCAAAAAGGGCACGTCTGGCTATTCACAGCGGTGTGTTGGTGCCTACGCTAATGTATGGGAGTGAATGTTGGGTATGGAATAAAAGGAATGAAAGTCGAGTGAATGCAGTTGAAATGCGCTCCTTACGAAGTATGTGTGGTATTACTTTGGTTGATCGAATCAAGAACAGTGTGATAAGGGATTGGTGTAAGTTGAAGGATGATATAGTAACAAGGATTGAGAGGGGTATGCTTAGATGGTTTGGTCACGTAGAGAGAATGAATGAAAGAAGACTTACGAATGAAATTTATCGAGCACAGGTGAGTGGAAGTGTTGGGAGAGGCCGTCCGAGGAAAACATACCACGATCAAATCAATGATCTTTTCCGAAAAGGACAAGTGCGTAGCACCCTCAATCGACGGAAGTGCATGAAAAGATGTATGAATGTCAATGAGGCTAGAGAAGTGTGTCAGAGTCGTAGCGTGTGGCGATCTGTGGTCTCTGCCTACCCCCTTGGGACAATGGCGTGAGCTTATGTATGTATGTATGTATGTTTATTTTCGGTTTGAAGTATTACATACATTTTCGTTCTCGCAATATCTCATCCACATTAATTTCATAAGATTAATCTCCCACGTAAATCGGACGAGATATCGCTTTCAATATCGAATCATGTTCAATATTGTGTTTTTCAAAGCAAATTAGCCTCCACGCATCAACAAATCAGAATCCTGGCCAAATGTACCTTTGACTTCGATCTCAAATTAGTAGTTAAAAATTACAAAATCTTGGAATTTAAAAACATTTTTTTTAATGATTTAACATTCATTTGAATGCAAAGAAACATGACAACTCATTCTGAGGATAATCTCGACTAAATTTGTTTAAATAATCGTAATGCATCGGTTATCGTAATAAATAACGATTAATATCGTAATCGTAATCGTAATGGCCGAATCGTTGCACCCCTAGTTACAAACACCCTTTAAAGTAATGCAACTGTTTACCCTAACACCCTTTACAACACTCCCCAAGCTAACTTGATGTTCGACGACATTCTAAGGTCAGTCCTGTCGACAAATATTTGCTACCTGCGGCCGTAGCATGGCAGCGTGATATGCGGTATATCGCGCCTTAGTTCTCTTTCTAGTTGAACGCAAACGAACGAAATTAACACATTCACTACTAAGCTCAAAACAATGATACTTGCGCAGTGCTAACACTGTGGAATGCTCACCGGGCGAGTCGTGCGCACTGCGGCCCATTTGTTGCTGACCTACGACGTAGGTCGTCAGCAGTTAAAGTGTTAAAGGCGTGATAAAGCCTTATCACGCATCATGCTACGGGCGCAGGGGCATACCAGCCCGAGAAAACGACAAAAATCGAGACGTACCTGTCTTTGTTACTTAGCGTATGCAAAAGCGAGCACGCATGACGATTTTCTCGTTTCATCGTGCATGGCATGCTACTACTAGGTCGTTTATGAACTTTATGATATCAAATTATAGCCCACAATTTGTGGCCGTTTTTTCAAACACTTATAATAACACAGCTCGTGCATTAAAGCCACAAAACGTTTATGTGAATTCAAAATTGCATTGTTAAACCACAAAATGTGGCCAGGGCAACATCAGAACATGAAATGTGACCAGTCACAATTTCTAATCACATTTAACAATCGAATACATCACATTTTTGGTTGCTAAAGTCAAGTCACATTAAAAAAACTTATCCAATCACCAATCAACCAGACCTACACCTCACGGCCACGAAATATGACTAGCCACAATTTTGATCACAAAAGTCACAAAATGTGTTCAGCCACAAAATGTGACCAGCCACAATTTTGGATCACAAAAGTCACAAAATGTGACTAGCTACAATTTTAATCATAAAAGTCACAAAATGTGTTCAGCCGCAAATCGTGAATAGCCACAATTTTTGGCCACAAAAGCTCAAATCACATTTATAAATCGAATACGTACTAAGATGTGTTCAGCCACAAAATGGTGACTAGCCACCGTTTTTGGTTACAAAAGTCAAGCCACATTAAGCAAACGTATCCGATCAGCAACCAACCAGACGGCCACAAAATGCGACCAGTCACAATTTTGATCACAAAGTATGTTCAGCCACAAAATGTGACTAGCTACAATTTTGATCACAAAAGTCACAAAATGTGTTCAGCCACAAAATATGACTAGGCACAATTTTCATAACAAAAGTCACAAAATGTGACCAGTCACAATTTTTATCACAAAAGTTACGAAATGTGTTCAGCCACAAAATGTGACCAGCTACAATTTTGGTCACATTTAACAATCGAATACGTCCTAAAATGTGTTCAGCCACAATTTGTGGCAACGTGTAGCGGTGAACTAACGAGTAAGGGTGTAGCCCCACTAGAGCCTGTTTCATATGATGTTGCAGCAGCGACAGTAGCGAGGTCTGGCGCCTCCCCCGGCGACCGGCGGCGTCACCGGGGCGAAGTATGCGTGCACCTTTATGTTGGGGAGGTGGTTCTGTTGACAAACAAATTACACGTTGGTTATTAAGGTTTCTATTATAAAACTGTAACAGAAGTGTGTCTGTACATTGAACATATTTACAAGAAAAAAGTTACGATGTGGTTTTTAGGTGTCCTGGAATTCCTGGATTCCAAATTACCAATTTTTGGATTTTTTGTCTGTCTGTTTGTTTGTTTGTTTGTGTGTTTGTTTGTTTGAACGAGCATCACGCAAAAACTACTGAACCGATTTTGATGAAACTTTTTTTATTTGATAGCTTATGATCTGACTTAAAATCTGGTATATAATTTGAGCGGACGATGTCGCGGGTTAACTGTAGTATGTGTTAAAAGTGCTTCAGCTAAGTTTTACTAGTAGTACCGAAACCGAAACTCTGTCCAGTGTCCAGTATCTATTACTAGATACAGTACTCACTGGTTACCTCGCACTGGTTACTCGTTACCTACGAAGTAGACTTAAGGCACAGAATAGGTAATAGTATATAGTTCTACATACAGAACGGCCACTCCCCGCCCCCCTCTGACTTCAGATACCCCACCTCCCCTCACACTATCTGTGGTACCTTGAGGGAAGCCGAGCAAGGGAAGGCAGTCAGGAGCGCGCACCCGTTGGATTTGACTACATAAAATATATTTTATTTTTCTCCTCACAGTAAAAATAAACGTTGGAAAATAACGCTTAATTCACATTTTCTGCGATTCTTTAGCTTAAAAACTATTTTAATAACAGAATGAACTATAAAAAGTAACGAAATGTATAATGTAGTTCATACGATGCGTGTTAAGTCAACCCTACACATATGTCATGCACGATTTTCGCAAAGTGCGCATGTGCGAACGTCATCATGTCAAATCTAAAACGTTGTTTGAAGTGCCGGACCTGTGCTTAAGGTTCTATTTCTTTGGTTTCGCATGTGCTGACGTCATCTTATCAATTTCTATTTTTTGTTAGCAGTGTCCGGGGTGTGACGTCAGGCAAGGTTACTCTCGTGCACCACCACGGCTATTACCACATTAGTGTGGTAATGTAATGTAAGATAAGATAACGTTTATTTTTAACTTTTGCTTAAAACTATAACATTAAACGGTAGACCAAAAACGAGGCAAGCCTGATACGCGAGGTCTACGATTGGGTATCCTTAACAATAAACAAAAAATTAGATGCATTACAAGTTAGATAATTGACAATAAGTTACAGTTACAGTACAATTGAAACAAAGTGAAAGAGTATGTGTGTGTAGTGGGGGGGGGGGGTTGTGTAGGTGTGTGTATGTTTGCCTTGTATGTTAAGATATATCATTGATTATGTCTTCAGTTCCATCGTAAGTCAAAGTCTGCAACCACTTTTTAATCTCAAATTTAGCACGGCGTACTGATAATGTTTTTATGTCTAGAAGTTTACAAACTCCGTTGTATATTCGGGGATGCAGAAAAGGTGGAAAGCGACTCGCAAAAGTAGTTCTAATTATGGGCAAAGGCACGAAGTACACTCTTTTGGCAAGCAGTGCAGGGTACGCACTAGACGTAATGGTGGCGCGGTGTAGCGACACCGCGGCCCTCAATATGAAGAGCTGCCGAACAGTTAGCACAGAACTTAACCTATAAAGTTGCTCGGTTGGAAAGCGGAAAGGTTTTTTGTGCATGACTTTTAAAACTGATCTCTGTGCCCTCTCAACGACCAATAGTGAGCTCTTGCAGGCTCCACCCCAAACCAACATACAGTATGTGAGAATTGTCTGACAGAGCGAGAAATAAACAATACGAAGAATTTCGGGCGGGACAGGGCACCGCAGCAGCTTCATGACGAAGATAATCTTCCTAGTGCGCTGGGATATGTAGGACATGTGCTGCTTAAATGACAAGAGCTCGTCGATCATTACTCCAAGATATTTGATGGTCGGTGTGTGACTAACATTTCCGCATGAGCACGGCATGTGTAGGTAAACTCGTAGCCGCGTAGTTGGTTGACATCCCACATATCCGCACCAAGCGTCATTCAGAATCTTTTATAATGCGCACAGCCAAGGAGTGGAATGCCTTACCTGCGTCCAGGTTTACCCAATATCAAACTGTACAAAAACATGTATAGTCATTCCTTACAGTTGCACACAGATTACCATAAGAGTGACAGAGCTAGATTAGACGTAAATCTGTTACGTCTGTTAAACAAATGTCACCACTTTTCAAGCAAATTCAAGCAAAATTAGCTCTTAACGTAATGAGTCTTCCAGCTGGAGGTCTGGTGACAAAATGGTTCAAGACGGTATGTGTTTGCTATAGACATTTCACTTATTCTAATGGGCGGTTGTCATAAGTGTGAATGGATGTCAAGTAGCGTTTCTATGTCTTGCTTTATATTATTTATCTACCCCTGTATTTTATCTTAGCCTGCGTCAGTATTTCCGAGCGCTTACAACCCGAATTCCTTTAAAGTACGAGTGAATAGGCATCTTCTGCTACATCTTCGACTCTATCTTTGTCCTAAGGACTAGACTGAGGTCGAGAGCAAACCCATCTTTTATTTTAAAAAAAGTAGGTGGACCAGAATCTGATGAAAAATAGGGAAATCAAATTTTAGAGTAAGTAACACTGGGGTAATTCGATTAGGGCACTTTACACACTGCGATTTTTTGCAGCGCAGAAGTGCTGCAAAGAGCATCGATTGAGCCACGATGCAGCATCGATGCAAACGCGATAAAGCATAGCTGCGAACGCGGTACAGCCACGATGCAAAACTTTCGTAATATTTAATCAGTCCGACAGCCTTTGTCTCAAACATGTGTGTGCATCGCTACAATCATGCGTTTGAATCGCAAACGCCTATTAATTGCTAGTGAAGCGATTAAGTCACGCGATGGACAAACGCGCGTTTTTATCGCTGCAAAAAGGCTCAGTTTATACAGGGCCTTAATTGACAAGACAGATGACATTTGGCACTACCATGTGAAAATTTATATATTTTTTATTTTTTTCATTTTAAGAGATTCAGGTCGACCTATACTTACCCTCAGTTTTCGTATGGCGTTCCTAGTGACAAGCTGACAGTCGTACAACTCGATCAGCTGCAGATTGTGACAGGAGATGAGGTGTTCTAGCGCCCCGTCTGTTATAAGAGGGCAGTTGTCCAAACCTGCGAATACGACATTGTGAAATAAATATTATGATCACTAGAGGGGGTCAGATTCAGAGTCTTTCTCTAAATTCAAAATTTTTTATTCAAATTCAATTCAATTCAAAATTTTTTACTCAAAATAATATCATATAGATAGCTTTTTGACGTCATTTTTTGACTCTACCACCGCGTCGGAAGGTGTTCCGTTGAGAGAAGATGCGGCCAGAAACTCTACAACACACATCTTTTAAACAAAACAAAGTGTACAAAGTACAATTAAAATACAATATTGCATTACATAGTGTAAAATTGTCAAGACCAGACATTTTGGTCATTCAAATAATCATCGAGTTTATAGTAACCTTTTTTACAGAGGACTTGTTTAACATGAGACTTAAACTTTTTGTCTGGTAAGTTTAGAATATCCTCTGGTATCTTATTATAAAAGCGTATACAGTGCCCCATGAAAGATGTGTTGACTTTACTGAGTCGAAAATGTGGGAATACTAATTTATTTTTATTTCTTGTATTGTAATTATGAACGTCACTGTTTTTGGGAAAGAGAGACAAATTTTTTCGAACATATAAAATATTTTCGTAAATATATTGACTGTAGAAAGTCAAAATACTGATATCTTTAAAAAGATCTCGTAGTGAGTCTCGACAACGCAGATTATAAATGGCTCGAATTGCCCGCTTTTGAAGGATAAAGATAGCCTCGACGTCTGTAGCACGGCCCCACAGCAAAATACCATAAGACATGATACTGTGGAAGTAGCTGAAGTATACAAGTCTTGCAGTAGCTATATCAGTTAGCTGTCTAATTTTTCGAACTGCATAAGCTGCCGAGCTCAGCCTACCCGCTATTCAAAATAATATCATATAGATAGCTTTTTGACGTCATTTTTTGACTCTACCACCGCGTCGGAAGGTGTTCCGTTGAGAGAAGATGCGGCCAGAAACTCTACAACACACATCTTTTAAACAAATCAAAATGTACAAAGTACAATTAAAATACAATATTGACGCCTTTGGATGCCAGCTAAAAGGCTGATGATGATAAATGAAACTATATAAAACTCACCAAGTACAGTCAGATGTTCAGCGGCGCACGGTGACATTGATAGCTGTTTGATGCCGTAGTCTGTTATCAGTTCACAGTGCGACAGGGTCTGTAAGGGGAAACGATCAGAGTGTGACATATTTTGAAAGTCACTTATTAATAACAATGATCACAGTGTGTGACATATTGAGAATGTAATTTATTGATAATGACGATCACAGAGTGTGACATATTGAGAACGTCACTTATTGATAACTAAGTTCACAGAGTGTGACATATTGCGAGAACGTCATTTATTGATAACGTCGATTACAGAGTGTGACATATTGAGAACGTCACTTATTGATAACGAAGTTCACAGAGTGTGAAAAATTGAGAACGTCACTTATTGATATCGAAGTTCACAGAGTGTAACATATTGAGAACGTCACTTATTGATAACGAAGTTCACAAAGTGTTATATATTGAGAATGTCACTTATTGATAACGACGATCACAGAGTGTGACGTATTGAGAACGTTGCTTTATGATAACGACGATCACAGAGTGTTACATAAATTGAAAGAGTCACTTATTGATAATGACGATCACAGAGTGTGACATATTGAGAACGTCACTTATTGATAACGAGGGTAACAGAGTGTGATATCAATGACATCTGTTAAGTTATTAGAGAAGTTGGTTGGTCAAAAATATTGTTACGGCCGCTGTCAAACGTCAAACGTAAAGAAGGCATTCGAAAATTCGGCCGGCTCATTAACAATCGCCGTGGTCCTGCGGTCTGGGGTTCCGCCTCCCATGCTAGGGGGTGACGGTTCGAATCCGATCCGCGCCAAAAATATTTCTAGATTTTTGTGTTTTTAGAAATGTTCTAGAAGGTAGAGAGAGAAGGAATATTTAAAAAGGGACCAAAAGGTCTAGGGGTGTCTAGGAACTTCGAGAAAGGAGGCGAAATTACGAATATTTGAAAAGAACCAGAAAAGTGGGCGTGTCTTCGATCGGTTTCGAAAAAGGAACGCGGGGTTAGAACTATCTGGAGGAAAACAATCGAGTAAAGAAAAGAAGATCGAAAAAAGGGTTTTCCGGAATGTTCTGCGGGATATAAAAAGGCGGCGAATTTCGACTGGCGGCAGTATTTGATTTAACAGTGAACAGTGCGAAACAAAAGGAAGAAAAGTAAAAGTGGAAAAGTACTAGTGAAGAGAAAAGTGCTAAGAGTGGAACAGTGAGTAGACTAGTGTCAGTGTAGTGCGTGACGTCATAGTGTCGTACGTCGTGACGTCATAGCCGTGACGCGTGTCGTGTCGTCACAGTGGTGACGTAGTGGACTGTGAACAGTGACAGTAAGTGGTGCACGGGGAATCCCTGCGAGGAGGACCCGGTGAAGTGAACCGTATAGGGGAACCTCTGCGAGGTGGACCGTTTGTAAGTGTATCCCAAATAAACTCTGTAAAATTGGGCTTAGCGTTTCACTCCAATCCCGGAACCCGTAGCTCGTAACAATATGTTAAAATATGTTAAAATAGCAATTGGTAATAAAAATAAGATAAAAGTATAACATTCATACCAGTTTCTCCAGCCTAGGGCATCCCATAGCGAGGTGTACCAACGTAGCATCCGTTATGAGAACACACTCTTCTAAATCCATTCGTTCTAGCAGACGACAACTCTGCAACAAACAATATTTATTATTTACGAGTTTTTACCTGAGATTTCGTCCGCACCGGTTCCCGTCATATCGTAGCGAGATAAAATATATCGATTAGTATAAGAGATAAGTGTACTTTTTGCAACCATCAGCAGCAAGGCTGGTTCAGTGTTTATGGGGTGTAGAGCATCTTTGTGATGGGGATGGACCAGGTCTGCCTGCATAACTCCAGTCGGTTTAGGAGTTACTGATGATTAAAGGTCTGTAAAAAATTAACGATCAGATGCACGGCTGATCGTATGATCTTGTTGTAGTATGCACTGTAGCTATGTGAACAGTACAAAAACTGTCAAGTTCTGTCAGTCGGTTTAGGAGATACAGCCAGTCAAAGTTCCGACCTTTGAACGGCTGTATCTCCTAAACCGACTGATGAACCATGTCAGTTTTTGTACTGTTCACATAGCTACAGTGCATACTACAACAATAACATACGATCAGCATTGGAGCTGATCGTAAATTTTTTACAGACCTTTAATCATCAGTAACTCCTAAACCGACTGGAGTTATGCTGGCAGACCTGGTCCATCCCCATCACAGAGAAGCTCTACACCCCATAAACACTGAATCAGCCTTGCTGCTGATGGTTGCAAAAAGTACACTTATCTCTCGGAATAGGTCCAGTACGCAAAAAAAAAAAAACCAAAAAAAAACTGTTATAAGGAGTCAGGGATACCTAAATACGATATCGTGACCTTTTTTGTTTTGTAAAAATATCTTTAATGTACAGACACACTTCTGTCGCCATCAGAGAGTTGGGTACAACCTGACTTTAAATAGTAACTCACGCGGGAAGTGCAGCGAAGCCAGCGTCGGTGAGGTGATCGAAGCAGGCAAGCTCCAGCGTCACGAGCGCAGAAGCCGTCAGAGAGTTGGGTACAGCCTGACTTTGACTTGGGTACAACATGACTTAAGATAGTAACAAAGGCAAGAAGAGCAATACGGCAGCGATGCCGGCGTCTGTGAGAGGTGACCGAAGCAGGTGAGCTCCAGCGTCATGAGGTCGGGACAGTGCGCCGCTAGCGCAGAAGAAGCTGTCAGAGAGTTGGGTACAGCCTGACTTTGAGTCGTGTATTGCCTGACGTTAGATGGTATCTCAACCTGGTAAGTGCAACGAAACCGGCGTCGGTGAGATGCCTCCAACGTCACGAGCGCAGAGATAGCCGTAAGAGTTGGGTACAACCTGACTTTGACTTGGGTACAACCTGACTTTAGATGGTAACTCACCCTGGCAAGTGCAGCGAAGCCGGCGTCCGTGAGGTGACCGCAGCAGGCGAGCTCCAGCGTGACGAGGTCGGGACAGTGCGCCGCGAGTGCTGAGAGGGAGTTGTCAGAGAGCTGGGTACAGCCTGACACGCACAGTCGACGCATGGCTGGTCCTAGTTTTACTATTGAATCGTCTGTTAGGCTCTGAAAACAACAATTTATTTCTCAAAGCATAAGCATGCATAAAGTGTAGCTCACGACTTTTTCATGACTATATTCTTCTTCTTCTTATCGTGTGGGCAGAGCCCTGGTGTCAGAGTTTTTTCAGACCGCCTTACGGCCTCTGACGTGGTTTTTATGTAACGATTATTACCACCAGAGATAGTAGCCAGGACCAACGGCTTAACGTGCCATCCGAAGCACGGAATCATTTTTCTTTTCAGACAATCAGGTGATTCAGCCTGCAATGTCCTAACCAACTGGGGAAAAACGCACAAAGTGACATATCACTAGGTGTCCCCCGTGGGAATCGAACCCACGACCTCCGTGTCGAGAGCCAGTGCTCTTAACCATTAGACCACGGAGGCAGTTTTATATTCATATGCATATTTCACTATATTCTTCGATAGTCAGAGATATTCTGAAAACTCTGAAAATCCAAGTTTCACTAGTTGTACCGAAACTGTCCAGTGTGACGGGGAGTGAGCCCCAAATGGACAGGCAGAATCATGTAGGTTTCTTGACGATGTTTTCCTGCTGCGAAAAGACGGCCTTCAGAGAAAATGCACTTACAAATCATACATGAATTTCCAAAAACTCAAGCCTGTAGGGCTATTGTAGTTCGACGGCCCGGTAGCACAGTCGGTAGTGAACCTGCCTGCTGCGCCGAGGGTCGCGGGTTCGAATCCCGTAAGGGACAAATATTTGTATGATGAATATGAATATTTGTACCCGAGTCATGGATGTTTGTATTTATGTATGTATTGTATATCGTTGTCTAGTCATCATAATACAAGTCCAGGCTAGATTCTGGTACTTTAAATGTGACTAGATAATTTGTGTGACAATGTCCAAGATATTTATTTATTATTTATTTATTATTTATTTATTATTGTGTAAGTAACCGATTATATCGTTTACAAAATCAACTGTACCAGGAAATTTTTAAGTAATATTTTGTTTCTGTAATCATCATAAACATTTTCTGAAATTAATTAACTATAAATATTAAGAAGTATAACCGTCAAGACCTGTCAAATAAAACCGGTCAAGTGCGAGTCGGGCTACTCGCGTACCGAGGGTTCTGACCACCACAGAACACAACATAATTTACTTAGAAAAAAAACTTTTTTGTCCGGGACCTTTAGCGCGAGACCGACACACGGCCGGTTTTAGTATTTGTTGTTATTTTGTAGAGTTTGCTCTATAATCACACAAAGTTTGACGCTTGTATGTATTACCGCTTTTACGATAGAGCGTGAAGAAAAAACGTTGATAAAAACTAGTTTCTTGTTGAGAACCCCCCTTCATTTTTAACTTTTTGACATTTTTCTTATTTGTTAACAAATCTGCCGTAATAACGCATAATCTGAGAAAATTTCAACTATCTAGCTATTACGGTTCAAAAGTTACAGCCCTAAATAGGTAGGACAGACGGACGGACGGACGGACAACGTAGGCTTAGTAATAGGGTCCCGTTTTCACCCTTTGGGTACGGAACCCTAAAAACACCATGTCAATTTGGTACTGATTGATTCGAATAGTTACACAACCCCTGGACAGGGATCGAACCATCGCCTGCAGCACCCGTCATCATCATCATCATTCATCTGGCAGCACGGAAACGATTTTTTTCACGCTCTATCCTTTTCTGTCGCTCAGGAACGTCATTGGTTAGAGCGAGAAAGGTCGCAGCACTGCCGGTGCTGCCGCGTGTGACAGAAAAGTGACAGTTCCTGAGTGACAGAAATGAATGGAGCAACGGAAAAATGCGATGCGGTGCTGCCAGATGAAGTTCAACGATCGCGTTCAGCGGTCTACGATCATATAAAATAGTAAAACTAATCAACGTACCTCACATCCCTGTACATTAAGCACTTCTAAATCAGGACAATACGTGGCGAGGCAGGACACAGCTCTGTCGTTGACATTCTTACAGCCTGCAACGATAATACTACATTATATGATACAAGTGCGCTAATTTGGTCAGTACAGTCGAAGCGGGTAAGCTCGAGCTGCAGGCGAGGGCTGTAATAGAGCCGAGATTGTAATGAATAGAGATCGGATAATCGGATGCATAGTGTCTGTAGATGTTCGTTATTATGGAATGCACTTTTGTACCGAAAAAAAAAACATGTTTTTTCTAAATACATTTTAAGAAGTCGTTTCCATAATTTCATAGCCAAAAAAATTACTTTAGGTAAATATACATCCGAATATCTAATGCGTTTCATACGAAGTTTATCAAAACACTTGAAAACAAGGTGTCAAAAGGGTTTAAACAAATATTTCAGTGGTGAAATAAACTAGTTCGTCTCAGATATCAGTTTTTTTTTTTATTTATTTGCTTTTGTCGCCAATGATTTGCTATCATCTTTTAACGCTTTCGCTGCTAAGCTCAAAACCATTAACCTCGCGCAGTGCTGAAACTGACGCCCCTCGTGGGTCGCGCGCATAATCATAGCGTAAAAAGACCAATGCGGCTCACCCCGTGGGTCACCCGCCCAGGCGTAAGGTTTAGGTGGCTCACGCTGTAGGTCATGAGCACAGGGGAAATGCAATAGCACTTGACCTCCCCTTCGTAGGTCGTGCGCACAGTCGTAACGTTGAAACGATAATGTGGCTCGCATCGTGGGTTACCCGCGCAGGCGTAAGGTTTTCGGTGAATCGCGCGGTAGGAGCATAGGCGAAATGCAATTGAACCGGCTCGTTACGTGGGTTCTTCAGCACTGCGGCCCATTTGTCATTGACCTACGGCGTAAGTCGTCAGCAGTTAAAGTGTTAAGGAGCTACATTGTCTAAACTTTGAAGTGCATGTATTTATAGTATGTACATAGTAGGTAGTTAATTTTTTTTAAATGTTTGTTACCTCTACATATAAAGCTGCGTAGTTTGGGACACCCTCTAGCTAACGCCTCCACCCCGTTCTCAGTTATAGCCTGACACCATGACACGTTCACATGTGTTAATAGCTGAAAACAAATTATAAAATAAGTATAAATATCTTGGACGATGGTTTTCTTCATCGAAAAGCCAGTGGTCTTCTTCTTATCGTGTGGGCAGAGCCCTGGTGTCAGAGTTTTTTCAGACCGCCTTACGGCCTCTGACGTGGTTTTTATGTAACGACAACTACCACCAGAGATAGTAGCCGGGACCAACGGCTTAACGTGCCATCCAAAGCACGGAATCATCTTTCTTTTCAGACAATCAGGTGATTCAGCCTGCAATGTCCTAACCAACTGGGGAAAAACGCACAAAGTAACATATCACTAGGTGTCCCCCGCGGGAATCGAACCCACGACCTCCGTGTCGAGAGCCAAAGCTCTTAACCATTAGACCACGGAGGCAGTTATTAGACCACGGAGCCAGTGGTGTAAATTCCGAAACTCATTGGTACGAGTCGACTTGCCTGCGTAACATGACACAGGTGAGAGCGACACAGGTCACTTCTAAACGTCAAAGGAGATAACCACCAACTTGACGTTTAGAAGTGACCTAAGTCGCTATCACCCCTGTCATGTTACGCAGGCAGGAGTGCGATTTTTGAATCTCATTCGCTGAGCTCAGCAGTTATTAATGTCAAAATTACTCTGGAGATACGCATCTTTCTACTGCTGATTTGACTTTCAAAAATTGCACTCCTGAAGCATGATTTTTTCATGTCAAATCAGCAGTAGAAAGACCTGTATACATAGTAATATTGACATTTTCAACTGCTAAACTCAGCGAATGATCATGAATCTCATTCGCTGAGCTCAGCAGTTATTAATGTCAAAATTACTGTGGAGGTATGCATCATCTGCTGATTTGACTTTCAAAAATTGCACTCCTGAAGCATGATTTTTTCATGTCAAATCAGCAGTAGAAAGACCTGTATACATAGTTATATTGACATTTTCAACTGCTGAACTCAGCGAATGATCATGAATCTCATTCGCTGAGTTCAGCAGTTGTAAATGTCAAAATTACTCTGGAGATACGCATCTTTCTACTGCTGATTTGACTTTCAAAAATCGCACTCATGTAGTATGATTTTTGAAAGTCAAATCAGCAGTAGAAAGATACACATCTCCGTAGTAATTTTGACATTTTCAACTGCTGAGCTCAGCGAATGACTTTCAAAAATCGCACTCCAACAGGCAAGTAATAAATCTAAGTATAAAACAACAGATACTTACCGGAATATATGCGGTATAAGAATGGATGAGCTTAGTGTCAAGTGCCTTTTGTATGCTGACGACCAGGTGATACTTGCGCCGTCGGTGACGGAGTTACAAGACATGTTGAATGTGATGAATGAGTCGTTGAAGAAGAAAGATATGAAAGTCAATGTATGCAAGACGAAGGTAATGGTTTTGGAACGTGAAGACGATGTTACAGAATGTAACATTGTTATGGAAGGAGACAGAGTGGAACAGGTGAATGAATTTGTATATCTGGGAAGTTTGTTTAAGAGAGATGGAAAGTGTGACGGGGATGTGGAGCGAAGAGTGACTGCGGGAAATAAGGTAAATGGGGCCCTGCACGCCGTGGTGAGTAGCCGGTCTGTATCAAAAAGGGCACGTCTGGCTATTCACAACGGTGTGTTGGGGCCTACGCTAATGTATGGGAGTGAATGTTGGGTATGGAATAAAAGGAATGAAAGTCGAGTGAATGCAGTTGAAATGCGCTCCTTACGAAGTATGTGTGGTATTACTTTGGTTGATCGAATCAAGAACAGTGTGATAAGGGATTGGTGTAAGTTGAAGGATGATATAGTAACAAGGATTGAGAGGGGTATGCTTAGATGGTTTGGTCACGTAGAGAGAATGAATGAAAGAAGACTTACGAATGAAATTTATCGAGCACAGGTGAGTGGAAGTGTTGGGAGAGGCCGTCCGAGGAAAACATACCACGATCAAATCAATGATCTTTTCCGAAAAGGACAAGTGCGTAGCACCCTCAATCGACGGAAGTGCATGAAAAGATGTATGAATGTCAATGAGGCTAGAGAGGTGTGTCAGAGTCGTAGCGTGTGGCGATCTGTGGTCTCTGCCTACCCCCTTGGGACAATGGCGTGAGCTTATGTATGTATGTATGTATGTACTTACCGGACATCCATCCGAAAGTGCTTTTAAAGATATGTCTGATATGCTAGGACACGAGTCCAGATTTATTCTGTAATTAGAAACAAAAACGTTTTTCTTAAGAAACAAAAAATAAAAAGTCAAAAATAAAAATAAATAACTAAAAAGTCTTTTGCTGGATGGTGAATTTTATTCTGTAAACGAATTTCTTTTGTCTGACTTTAAGTAGACTACAATAAGTAATTGTAGCGACATTTTATTGTATTTTCTTATGTATTACATTATTTATTTGACATTGTTACTCTCTATATTAGTGATGTTGACATTTTATTGTTCTATTTTATTTTTTTATTTTTTATTCTTGACGATCATATTATCCTTTGACATTTTTATTTTTATGTAACATGTAATTATGAATTTGATAATATGAAATAAATAATTCTATTCTATTCTATTCTATTCTATTGAGAACAAGAACACGATTCTATTTGCGAAAGACAAAAAAAATATTACTTAAGGCTGCACCGAGCCTATTGTAAAATGGGGGCAGCCCAATCGTTTTTTTTTTATTTCTTAACAATTAAACAATATTTCCAAAAAACAAAAATGTCACATTGTAGTCATCGCTGATTTTCAATTTATCGGGTCACTGCGGATTTGTTTTTATAATTTTTCTAGTTATTATCTTTAAAACCGCCAAAAGTGGCCACTTTTGTCGGTTTTAACGATAATAGCTACAAGCGCAAAACATAATAATCCGCAATGTTTCGATAAATTGAAAGCCAATCAGGACTACAATGTGACATTCTTGTTTTAGGGTTCCGTACCCAAAGGGTGAAAACGGGACCCTATTACTAAGCCTACGTTGTCCGTCCGTCCGTCTGTCCGTCTGTCCGTCTGTCCGTCTGTCCGTCCGTCCGTCTGTCCTACCTATTTAGGGCTGTAACTTTTGAACCGTAATAGCTAGATAGTTGAAATTTCTCAGAATTAATCTAAGATTATGCGTGTTTTACGGCAGATTTGTTAACAAATAATAAAAATGTCAAAAAGTTAAAAATTAAGGGGGGGTTCTCAACAAGAAACTAGTTTTTATCAACGTATTTTCTTCACGCTCTATCGTAAAAACGGTAATACATACAAGCGTCAAACTTAGTGTGATTATAGAGCAAACTCTACAGAATAACAACAAATACTAAAAACCGGCCAAGTGTGAATCGGTCTTGGGCTAAAGGTCCCGGACAAAAAATATTATTTTTTCTAAGTTAATGTTGTGTTCTGTGGTGGTGTGGTACGGAACCCTCTCGGTGCGCGAGTAGCCCGACTCGCACTTGACCGTTTTTTTGGAAATGTTGTTCAATTGCTTAGAAATAAAAAAAATACGATTGGGTGCTCGGTAGGCTCTTAGTGAAATTACGGCTGGTAGGTACTTAGACATTTTAGAAATGAAACTTACGTATTAACAAGTCATTTCATTTCAAATATACCCGCCCCCTTAACTAGCGACCCGCCCCGGCTTTGCACGGGTGCAATGCTGATATAAGCCTTCGTCTTGAATCACTCTATCTATTAAAAAAACTGCATCAAAATCCGTTGCGTAGTTTTAAACATTTATCAATTTTTCATACAAAATTTTAAAAGCTTTATATCTTCGTAATTATATTATAAATTGCAAACGTTATTTGTGACGCGGTATCTAGATTTTCTAAACTATTTTTCCATATATAAAATACTAGCTTTTGCCCGCGACTTCGTCCGCGTGGAGTTTGGAATACCCCAAGTATCCTATGTTACTTCTAATACCTCCAAGAATATGTGTAAAAGAACTTTGGCGAATTTGGACCCAACCATTTTTAGGAAAACTAAAAGCCCTTTAGGAAGGCAGTCATAATTATTATAAACAGAAAAATTAAGGCATTTTTTAAAAAACTTCCTCATCTCTAGAAGTCCGGGTTCAAAAGTTGAAATTACTAGTAAAATAGACAAATCATCCAAAAATCAGTAGCAAAACGCAACCATGACAGCTATTTTCATCTAATATTATCACTGAAGTAGTTTTTGGACGTTAGCTTTATTGAACTGATAGTGCGTGTGATTTCGTTTGATTCCTATCATAATATTGTACGGTTATCGTGAATTTTCATTAAAACAAACACAGTGAATGCCTAGAAGATTGAGTGGGCTACCTAATAAAAAAGATTATGAGTTTCACACACTTGATACAAAAGGTATCATAAGGAGAAATACCTTTCCCCCAACTTCTTCAGATTACAACCAATTTCCTTTATTGTTAGTTTTGTTTCACTCTACACGTATAACTAAGTTTCATTCCGTTATGGGACCTATATGTCTGGGTCTCACATTATATGGCCTTCCGCCAAACTTCTTTCATGATGATCGGTTTAGTAGATTTAGCGTGAAAGCCTAACAAACAAACTTACTTTCACATTTATAATATTAGGGATTACTTTTATTAAGAGCCTATGTCGAAAAATAATTTTTGCGAAACGGGCGTGTGATAGCTTATATTACTGCCAGATGCGAGAGAAAGAGATAGGGCGGCGCGCGCGCCTGGATCGAATCAAGCGAAAAAACAAACTTTATTTAATTATGATAATACTATTTATGTAAGTTCAATTCTGCTCTAATCAAAACTTCGATAATAGCAATCTCTTTTTTTTTAAACCAAGTATCATGTTTCTATTATTCACCGTTTAGCAGTTAGAAGCGATTATAGACAAAAACGGAGGCCACTTTGGCTTGTTTTTCTATCGAGAAAATTTGTCTTAATCGTGTTTTGGCTCTAATCAAAACTTCAATTATATGTTCAATTTACACATATCCGCAAATCATACTCCTACTGTTAGTACTTCATGATATATGGAGCTTTGAAGAATCCTATTTTTTACATAGCCCCTTAATTCCGTCTACGCGTATTGTGCGTCAAACTTTTGTATGGACTGAAATTTTTTTTTAACTTCAACGCAGACAAGTCGCGAGCAACCTCAGGGTTAAAATCTCCAATTAAAAAAAAACAGAATAAAAGAAAAAAACAGCTAGTAAGTACTATGTTAGACATAAGTCTTACAACAAAAAACCCTGTAAAAGATATTTGGAAGTTATGGCAAAGTTACTGACCGTCCCAAAAGGGATTTTGGTCGTTGTTTTATTCAGTTTATGTGTGTAATTACCTCTGTAATTTGCTGCATCTTCGTCCGAGGGCCTGACAACTCTGATCTGTTATTTTCTTACATTTGTTCAGGTTGAGGTCTTCTACGTTTGGACAGGACTGCGAAACAAAAAAATCTTATTTTGTACCATAACATTATTTAATATGTAACATATGCTCACGGATTTTCCTAACGGGGATGGTCAGAGATTTTCTAAATATTTTATTAATAAAATATATCTAAGCTATTATAAAACTGTAAGAGATGTGTGTACGTCTGCCTGTGCATTGAAAATATTTAAAAAAAAAAAGATTACGATATGGTTTTTAGGTGTCCCTGACTCCAAATCAACCTTTTTTTTTGATAGCTTATGATCTGACTTAAAATCTGGTATATAATTTGTGCGGACGAGAATACGTAAGTATTACTAGGGTGTTTTGTTACACCCTGTAGATTCTACGGAAGTTGTAGGGCTCTATAAGAAAGGATTTTTCGATATTCTAACGCGAACGAAGTCGCAAGCAAAAACTGGTGTTCTGTACTACAGTGTTCCGTAAAGGCAGGTTTAGATGATGACAATTTTGCGGTGCGAAATCTGCGGCGCCTCAAAAAAAGCACCGTATAAAAGCAAAAACTGGTGTTCTGTACTACAGTGTTCCGTAAAGGCAGGTTTAGATGATGACAATTTTGCGGTGCGAAATCTGCGGCGCCTCAAAAAAAGCACCGTATAAGTAAACACTTTTCGCACGAATATTTCACGGCATGCGAACTTTCGCAAGAAATAGAGTACGCGTCTATTTTTCATTGTAGTGACCTCCGCCCGCGTCCCTCGCATCCCCCGCGCCAATTTTTCGACTCGTGTAAACGCGTCGTGCTAATCGCTGGCACGGTTTTCTCATGCAAATTCATTCGCATGCGAACAAATTGGCGCTGGAAATTAGCACCGTGTAAACGACCGCGTGCCGTGCTTTTTTTCGTGCGAAGAAATTGGCGCCGCGAAATTGTCACCGCCTTAACCTGCCTTAAATGACTACTAATTGACAGATAATGCCTATGCATGGCTTATGCTGTCTTAAACGACTGAAGATAGCAACATGGCATTTGGGTGCACTAAGACAGGATTTTTTGAAAATCGCCCCATAAAGGGGTAATCCACGCAGACGAAAGCTTGTTTTCTTGGACTAAGAAACCACTTGTTTTATAATAAAGTACCTGTGCCAATGTACTGATGGATCCATCTGCGATGCTCTCGCACCCTCGCAGCGACAACTGTCGGAGGAAGCCGCCGCATCTTTGTGATATGTTCTCTATTACCGGACCCTGGCGACAAGACAACATTTTAATAGATATGATAGATAAACTCATATATTTCATCAGAACAATAGGATAAACAGTGTCAGACAAAGGCAGTAGGTAACATTATGGAGTCTGCATAAGGAGACGAGAGAAGGTCGGACGGAGGTGCATGACGGAACAGCCAATAACAAACACAACATCGTATATTCCATGGTCTAAAAAAACAAGGTCTTCTATTCCCAGAGTGACACAAGCCTACGTCACAAAAAAATGGCCGCTAAACATGTAAAAAGGGTATGATGACGTAGACTTGTGTCAGTCACATGGTCAGTCACGTGATCGGAAGAGAATACCAGGCGCAGTATATTATTATACCATGGTATATTCCGAGAGATAAGTGTACTTTTTGCAACCATCAGCAGCAAGGCTGATTCAGTGTTTATGGGGTGTAGAGCATCTCTGTGATGGGGATGGACCAGGTCTGCCTGCATAGCTCCAGTCGGTTTAGGAGTTACTGATGATTAAAGGTCTGTAAAAAATTAACGATCAGCTGCAAGGCTGATCGTATGTTATTGTTGTAGTATGCACTGTTGCTATGTGAACAGTATAAAAACTGACATGGTTCAGTCGGTTTAGGAGATACAGCCGTTCAAAGGTCGAAACTTTGACGGGCTGTATCTCCTAAACCCACTGACAGAACTTGACAGTTTTTGTACTGTTCACATAGCTACAACAATAACATACGATCAGCCGTGCAGCTAATCGTTAATTTTTTACTGACCTTTAATCATCAGTAACTCCTAAACCGACTGGAGTTATGCAGGCAGACCTGGTCCATCCTCATCACAGAGAAGCTCTACATCCCATAAGCACTGAATCAGCCTTAAAATAAAACAGCATTAAATATAGGTAAACTGCCTCTGTGGTCTAATGGTTAAGAGCATTGGCCTTTTGACACGGAGGTCGTGGGTTCGATTCCCACGGGGCACACCTAGTGATATGTCACTTTGTGCATTTTTCCCCAGTTGGTTAGCACATTGCAGGCTGAATCACCTGATGGTCTGAAAAGAAAAATGATTCCGTGCTTCGGATGTCACGTTAAGCCGTTGGTCCCGGCTACTATCTCTGGTGGTAGTAGTCGTTACATAAAAACCACGTCAGAGGCTGTAAGGCGGTCTTAAATACTCTGACACCAGGGCTCTGCCCACACGATAAGAAGAATAAATAGGTAATATTTATCAGGTCTCATAGTCAATTGGGAATTCTTTTTTTTTTATAAAGATTCATACAAACCTCTACATCTCTCTGGAAGTCGAATAGGTCTATCCTTTGCCAGTTGGAGCCATCCAAAGCCAGAATATTCCATAGTTTTGATACCTGCAACCACAAACAATTTATAAAGTTATTAGAGAGTAGAACTGGGCTACGAATAGAGTAAGACTGTAGAGTCTACAGGGTTTCTCAACCTGTGATCCATGGACACCTAAGGGGTCCGTGTAATGAAAGCTGGGGGTCCATGGCAAGCCTATTTACGTTGTAAATATTGTAAATATTTTCGCTTCGCGCCTTTTGACGGCGTTCTATCATTACATTATAGTTCACGTATATCCTTCTTAATATGCTGATACTTTTTTAAGGGGATGATCAGACCGTCAAACTGAACAACTTCCTCTATGGGACAAACATCGAAATCGCGAAAAAAAAATCATCACTTCCATACAAAACTGCAAACCTACTCTGAGCCAAACGTATGGGACAACTGTTTTTTTTTTCGCGATTTCGATGTTGATTCCATAGAGAAAGTTGTTCAGTTTCATAGTCTGGTCATCGCCTTAAAAAAGTGTCAGCATATTAAGAAGGACCCTATAGTTCTGACTTATCTCTGTAAAGCAGGGTTTTCAACTTTAGTGTCCATAAAAACTAAGAATCGGAATCGGTTAGAAGTGAAACATGACATGCGCGGCACATGATGCGCCTTGCGTTATCAAAAACGGCTCCACAATTTGACGTTCTAATACTTCTAATCCAGCATAAGCAGCAGCAACCGTCACACTAATTAATTATTTAAATGTAAAATTTAATTGCAAACAATTTTGTTTTTGGAAAGGTTCCGCGGGCTCTTTGAAATTTTGAGGGGGGTCCATCCATGACTAGAAAAAGGTAAAGAAACCCTGCGAAAGCCGAACTGGGCCGAATATGTTTGTCGCATGCATACAGAGTTGTGGGCAACGATCGCGACCCAATAGGAGCCCGATGATGGAAGCCGAGTTAGCCGGGGCCGAGGCAGACCAACTAAGAGATGTCGCGACGACCTGGATGCCCACGAAACAGAATGGCAAATGATGGCACGGGATCGAGAAGGCTGGGAAAGCTTGAGGGAGAAATTTGGCCAACAATGGAGATAAATCACAGTATAAGAAAGTGTATCATCTATTACTCCATACAAAATCAGTATATTTGATTTGATTTGAAAATCCTGGCTATACGCCGAGGGGCAACCTTCTGCATACATTCATATAAGTCGACTCTGCCTACCCCAGTGGGAGACAGGCGTGAGAATATGTATGTATGTATGTAGAATCTCATGAAAAATACGGAAATCAAATTTTAGAGTAAGCAACACTGGAGTAATTGGATTAGGAACCTTAGGGCCTATGTCGAAAAATAATTTAAGCGAAACGGGCGTGTGATAGCTTATATTACTGCCAGATTAGATGCGAGAGAAAGAGACGGGGCGGCGCGCGCGCCTGGAATGAATCTAGCGAAAAAACAAACTATTTAATTGTGATTGTACTATTTATGTAAGTTCAATTCTGCTCTAATCAAAACTTAGATAATAGCAATCTCTTTTTTTTAAATCAAGTCTCATGTTTCTATTATTCATAGTTTAGCAGTTACAAGCGTTTATAGACAAAAACGGAGGCTACTTTGGCTTGTTTTTCTATCGAGAAAATTTGTCTTAATCGTGTTTTGGCTCTAATCAAAACTTCAATTATAAGTTCAATTTACGAATTTACATTTGCAAATCATACTCCTACTGTTAGTACTTCATGATATATGGAGCTTTGAAGAATCCTATTTTTTTTACATAGCCCCTTAAACACTGCGACTTTTTGCAGCACTTCTGAACCGCCATACAGCCACGAAGAAAATCGCTCGTAATAAAATTCAGCTATAAAATTATATGCCTTTTCTTATAAACAAGATGAAAATATTCGGCCAGATGATTTGGGCGTTCAATTGATCTTAAATAAACACCCATTAACAAACGCGCGTTTTTATCGCCGCAAAAAGTTTCCGTTTGTAAAGGGCCTAGTTGATGACGGTTTGACATTGCCATGTGAAAATCTATATTTTTTCACTTTTTTTCATTTCATGAGATTCTAGTCGACCTATAGTATAAATAAATGAATTAAGCATTGTTTTTGTTAACAGCATGTGTAGTTGACCTTACAAAGGTTGAATAAATGTTACTATGTATCACATTTAAAATTCAAATTATTATTGCACTACAAACAGTACAATAAATGACGATGAAGGCACCGCGATATACAGGAAGTTAGGTAGAACGATATCGGAGCTGAGTTTCAAACACCGCGTCCAGATGCCGTAGCATGATGCGCTTGATAAGGCTATATCACGCCTTTATCTCGTTCGTTCGCGCGCAAATGGAAAGAGAGCGAATGCGCGATGGCGCTATATTACGCTATATTACGAGAAAGCAACAAAAAGAGAACCGACATTCGCATATGCAAAGTAACAAAGACAGAGACACGTCTCGACTTTTGTCGCTTTCTCGTAGGTGGCATGCTAGGCCGACCAGTATGAGAGGATATTGAGGAGCAGCTCCTTTGGCAGTTTCTTGTTGATATGGTTCTCGACCGGAGAACTGATCTTATAAGGGTTACTTGGACTAAGGAATCATCACATGGTATTGAAGACAGACCTGAGCACATCTGCAGAGAGACACTACGTCCAGGTACAAGAGGATCCTGTGGACCAGCTCCTTTGGTAGCTTCTTGTTGATATGGTTCTCGTCCTCACTGGAGAACAACTGATCTTATAAGGGTTCCTTGGACTAAGGAACTATCACGTGGTGTTGAAGACTGACCTGAGCACATCTGCAGAGAGACACTACGTCCAGGTACAAGAGGATCCTGTGGAGCAGCTCCTTTGGTAGCTTCTTGTTGATATGGTTCTCGTCCTCACTGGAGAACAACTGATCTTATAAGGGTTCCTTGGACTAAGGAACCATCACATGGTATTGAAGACTGACCTGAGCACATCTGCAGAGAGACACTACGTCCAGGTACAAGAGGATCCTGTGGAGCAGCTCGTTCGGCAGCTTCTTGTTTAAATAACGCTCACAGGCACATACATTGTAATGATCCCAAGAAAACACTATTAATAGGCTGTTTATTATGGAAACCATACAACAACGGCACAAACATGTAAACATCCATGACCGAACCGGGATTCGAACCCAGGACCCTGGTTTGGCAGTCCGGCGTGGTAACCATTACACCAACCGGGTCGTCATTTATATGGTTCTCGACCTCACTGGAGAACAACTGATCTTATAAGGGTTCCTTGGACTAAGGCATCACATGGTATTGAAGACTTACCTGAGCACATCTGCAGAGAGACTACGTCCAGGTACAAGAGGATCCTGTGGAGCAGCTCGTTCGGCAGCTTCTTGTTTATATGGTTCTCGACCTCACTGGAGAACAACTGATCTTATAAGGGTTCCTTGGACTAAGGAACCATCACATGGTGAAGACTGACCTGAGCACATCTGCAGAGAGAAACCACGTCCAGGTACCAGAGGATCCTGAGGAGCAGCTCCTTCGGAAGCTTGTTTATATGGTTCTTGTCCACCAATGATCTTATAAGGGTTCCTTGGACTAAGGAACCGCAACATGGTGAAGACTGACCTAAGCACATCTGCAGAGAGACACCACGTCCAGGTACAAGAGGATCCTGAGGAGCAGCTCCTTCGGAAGCTTGTTTATATGGTTCTTGTCCACCAATGATCTTATAAGGGTTCCTTGGGCTAAGGAACCATCACATGGTGTTGAAGACTGACCTAAGCACATCTGCAGAGAGACACTACGTCCAGGTACAAGAGGATCCTGAGGAGCAGCTCTAAAAACTGGTTCCTTGGACTAAGGAACCATCACATGGTGAAGACTGACTTCAGCACATCTGCAGAGAGACACGACGTCCAGGTACGAGAGAATTCTGAGGCGCAGCTCTTTCGGCACCTTCTTGGTGATATGGTTCTCGTCCTCACTGGAGAACAAATGATCTTATAAGGGTTCCTTGGACTGAGGAACCATCACGTCATGGTGAAGACTGACCTGAGCACATCGGCAGAGAGACACCACGTCCAGGTACGAGAGGATCCTGAGGAGAAGCTCCTTCGGTAGCTTCTTGTTGATACTGTTCTCGTCCTTACTGGAGAACAACTGATCTTATAAGGGTTCCTTGGACTAAGGAACCATCACATGGTGAAGACTGACCTGAGCACATCTGCAGAGAGACACCACGTCCAGGTACGAGAGGATCCTAAGGAGCGGGTCCTTCGGCAGCTTGTTTATATGGTCTTCTTCCACCACTAATCTTACAATGGTTCCTTGTACTAAAGTACTGTTAAAGACTGACCTGAGCACATCTGCAGAGAGACACCACATCCAGGTACGAGAGGATCCTGAGGAGAAGCTCCTTCGGTAGCTTCTTGTTGATATGGTTCTCGTCCTCACTGGAGAACCGAGATATCTGCAAATTATAATAGACAACATGCATCAAGTTTTATTTATTTATTTATTGACAATTTCAACAATGGAAAAGGACAACATAATAATTTTTTACGATAAATGTATAAATAGGTTAAAAAAGAGTTATGTTGTCATGTTACATTGTATAATTGAATTGATACATATTTTTTAGATTCCATTTTTGATTGATATTTCTATTTTTTATTGAATTTTTCTTAAAAATATTGGGTGAACGGCTATAAAATAATACCTTGGCCGCAATGAAATTAAAAATATCCTATCCTACTAATATTATAAATTCTAAAGTTTGTAAGTATGGATGGATGTTTGTTCCGCTTTCACGCAAAAACTGCTGAACGGATTTTGATGAAATTTGTCATACAGATAGACCATGGCCTGGATTAACACATAGGATACTTTTTATCCGGGAAACGCGGACGAAGTCGCGGGTAACAGCTAGTACATACATACATACATATTATACTATTTAGAGATAATTACTGTGTCAACATAAAATAATTTTGATTAAATTTAATTTTTGATTTAATTTTGACGGCCCGATAGCACAGTCGGTAGTGAGCCTGCCTGCTGTGCCGAGGGTCGCGGGTTCGAATCCCGTAAGGGACAAATATTTGTATGATGAATATGAATATTTGTACCCGAGTCATGGATGTTTGTATCTATATATGTATTGTATATTGTTGTCTAGTCATCATAATACAAGTCCAGGCTAGATTCTGGTACTTTAAATGTGACTAGATAATTTGTGTGACAATGTCCAAGATATTTATTATTATTATTATTTATTATTAAAATAGCAACCCCGGACAGGGAATCCTACTTTGGGAGCTAGGCACTATTTTCCAAACTGTACCTAAGATGCAAATAAAGTAGCATATAAGCATATGCTCACGACTATATTCCCCGAGGGGTAGTCAGAGGTATTCTGAAACCTTAGAACATCCACGTTTCACGTTTTTGTACCGAAACTCTGTCCAGTGTGACGGGGAGTGAGCCCGTCGCCACTTGTAATGGACCGCTGGTACAATACATGCCTCGAAATTGGAGCATGCAGGTTTCCTCACGATGTTTTCCTTCACCGAAAAGCCAGTGGTGTTACAAATCGTACATAAATTACGAAAAACTCATTAGTACGAGTCGGCCTGGACGGGGATCGAACCATTGCCTCCTGCACGGCAGGCAAGGTTACTCGCCACTGGACCACCACGGCTCTCGCAAATAAAGTTATTTTTATTAATTTATTTAATAATACTATAGTACATTACTGCAGCGGCCAGCAACAGAGGCATTGATGGACGAACGTGTAAATGTGGGCCGAGGCGAAGCCGAGGCACACATACGTAAGTCCATCAATGCCTAGTTGTGGCCAAGGCTTGTATAGTACATTTCTCAAACAATGCGCGGAAATGAAAACAATAAATTTTCTCAAATAATTCGCGGAAATTAAAACTCTTTTCAAAATCAATGACGAACAACGAACAACAATTTGTTTTTTTTTTTCAATAAACAGCTTTATATTTGCAAGCCAGTTCGAAATTTAAATAAAACCTTTGATGAGTTACCTCCTTGGTCGCCATGTTTCGGAGAAAAAGACCGTTCCATTTTTAAATTACACGACAGATATGAGTTTACTATGTACAGCCCGACCAGAAAGAGTAGAAATTAAATGAGGGCGCCACTGTCGCTTTACACGGCAACACTACACTACGACCTAAACTATTTTGATACTTGCTGTATTTACTCCGAAAGTTTATGCAAAACGTTATCTATGTTTAGCTAAATTTGGCTCTGACAGCAGCTACATTTTACACCCAATATACATTTTAAATTTCGGCAACTACATGGCTAGCATGGCAGCGTGATATAGTGCTATCACACCTTCGCTCTCTTTCTATTTGCGCGCGAACGAACGAAAAAAAGGCATGATACAGCCATATCACGTGTAACATGCTACGTACGCCTCCTGTATAAAGATCTGTATGTATCTAGAAGAAAATAATGAAAACGCATTTTACTTTATATTGTACTTTCAAATTATTTGTTTTTGAATACGATGTTTACTATTTTCGTATTTTCGTAGATTTGATATTTACATTCCTTCTATTTAAGATTTCTATTTCTAGGCATGGCAGTTTTTTTATCGATGCATTCCGGACTGAAAAATTTTGCGATATAAATGGTTTCCTGAAAACGATAAAAAAAAAGTAGGTAATCGATAAAATATTAACTAGTCGCAGTGAAGATAAACTAAACATGCAGGAATGACATGCAAGGATCAAAATTATGCGGTCCACGCATACAATAACGTCAGTTTTATCAACAAACGATCATAACCCCAAACGAACCAAACTCGAAAGAAAATGCCCTAAATGATTATTTTTCAGATGATAACTGACGATAATTGATATAATTACGCTGAAAACTATTGTTAAAAAGCAACATGAGAGTAAATAAATACCTACCATATCAACAAATCGCTTGTAAACAACATCCAATCTATTCCAATTTTCCCCGCTTGATATACCTCCAAACATAACAGAAAATAACGTAGTAAATTACTAAACTTGCACCACTTTTTGTTACTTTATCCATTAGTAATAATAATTAGGACAAATTCAAATATTTTACGGTAAATTTTTATTTGTAATGCATAAAACTGCATTTGAAATTTTGGTGATTGACAGTTTGACGTTTTCCATAATGTTGTCATGATAATGAAAAAGTTTAGTTCCGATTTATTTAATTTCTAGACTTTACGGTCGTACTGTAATTTATTTGGCCGCAAAACACGACAGAAATGGATTTTCATACAACATTGCCGGCTGCTGCGCGCATGTATTTGGCCAGTACAGCAATTTCGATTTATCTCGAAGAAGGTTGTCAAAATAATGCTCACATTTCCAAGCATGTTTGAGAAATAATTATTTAGACAATTATTTACTTAAGCCTAGTTATATTTTAGTTTAAGGATATTTTAGTCTAATCTAAACTATTATAAAACTAACAGAAGCGTGTCTGTACATTGAAGATATTTACAAAAAAAAGTTACGATATGGTTTTTAGATGTCCCTGATTCCAAATCACCAATTTTTGGATTTTTTCTCTGTCTGTTTGTGTGTTTGTTTGTTCGAGCATCACGCAAAAACTACTGAACTGATTTTGATGAAACTTTTTTTGTTTGATAGCTTATGATCTGACTTAAAATCTGGTATATAATTTAAGTGGACGAAGTCGCGGGTAAATGCTTGTTTTAGGATATATTAGTTTTTTCCTTAGAGTGTATATTAAATAAAAAACCGTTTACTTTTTAGACATCATTAAAAATAAGTAGAATTTATATAGATAAAATACATATAGTATACATAGGTACAAATGAAATACCATATATAGATGGTATTTCATTTATACTTATGTATACTATAGTATAGTAACTATTTAAGACCATAGCTAATACCAACAAAAAGATAAAAATAAACAAAAATAATTTCCTATTATTGGAAATTTTTCTGGAACTCAAAATGTAGATATAAAGTGTGTAAACATAAATGCGTTACAAATCAACAGGGTGCTTCAGATGATTCAGATCATCAAACTGAACAACTTTTACTATAGCATAGGACCAACTTCGAAATCACAAAAATAAAATCAGCTGCCTGTGGCTATTGCCATTTTATATGAAACAGCTGATATTTTTTTCGCGATATCCATGTTGTCTCCATAGTAAAAGTTGCTCAGTTTGATGGTCTGAAGCACCCGGTTTGTAAAACATTTAATTTTACACCCTGTATAACCGATAATTTTTTCATCAACGTTGATGAAAAAATTATCGGTCCATAAATACACATTTATGACGTTATAATTAGGCTTTCGTCCATAAAAACACGGCATGAACCATATCCCTTAGTCGCCTCGTGACACCACCCACGGAAAGAAATCAGGTGATCTATTTATAGCCAGAACCACACATTTATATAACCACGCTCATTCAAAAGTCCGGCAAATCGCAAAATTACGCGATGTAACGGTATTTTATCACTCTGACGAGTTGACTGCCCTACCATGGGGTCAACACACTTCGACAACAAAGGACATCGAGGCAGAATGTGCGACGCACCTTGCCCGCGGAGATTAAAAAAAATGTTGATTAAAAAAAAGAATTCGAATTATTTCGAATTTTCTTATCTACATAAACAAAGACAAAAGTTGTTGATTAGATTTTATAGGTATTGTGTAGTTATTAATAGATTTGTTTTGTTTACCAGTTGAGATCTTGCGTAATATTTACGTTTTATACTTAACATAAGTGAATAATTCCCGATAAAAACTTTTACGAGAACAAAGAAAGGGTTTTTGGTCAGCTGTTTTATGAAAACGAAAACAAACAAAATGACAAGTCGAAGTTATTGATTCTTACCTCGAATTTATTCCTCCCGGAATAACTCATGCTGGGGTATGGAGTCACTTTAGCCACAATGCACAATTTTATAAAAACACAGTCCTAAATATAGTGAAACAAAGGGAAACTCGGGAAATTAAAATGGAGGAAATTTTTTACGAGATAGTCATACGTCGAGTCGTGTTCGGAGTTTCGGACATTTAAAAAACAAACGGTGTGACCAGTTTATCGATTACTGATAGCGATAATTTTCAGATTAATTAATGACGAGATTACATTACATTTAAAGAAAAGCTGGCTGTCACGGGACGCCCGGCAGAAGTGAAACTCCACTAAACTGTCAAAAAATTTCAAACTTCTATCACATGAAAAGGTTGCGGATGCGAATTTCAAAGCCCTACCATACAAAAATTTCAATTAGACAAAAACCTGTCTATTTGATCTTTGATTTGAAAGACAAAAAAAAAATGGTCATTGTTTGATGTTGCCAGGTGATAAACGCAGATTTTTATTTTTACTGCAAAAATTTCGTAATGTAATTTTTATTAGGAATGAAAGCGAAATTGATTGTTTTTTGGTAGAATATTTTTAAATTATACAAGACTTATTTTGGCGCGTCAGGAGCTAATAACAAAATTATCTTCGTATGCTCTTTCTCTTTCCGATTTTCACACGTTATGAAGAGACTGTATTTTCAGCACATGTGACAGAAGTGCGCAGCGCGCGCCGATATACAGGGTGAAATTGATATCATTAGCATCTTTTTAACTAAGAGTCTATCTATTGACGACCCGGTTGGTGTAAGACGGGTCGTCTTACACGGTTGGTGTAATGGTTACCACGCCGGACTGCCAAACCAGGGTCCTGGGTTCGAATCCCGGTTCGGTCATGGATGTTATATGTTCGTGCCGTTGTTGTATGGTTTCCATATTAAACAAGCCTATAGTGCTTAACTTGGGATCATTACAATGTATGTGCCTGTGAGCGTTATTTATTTATTTATCGAACTGAACAACTTTTACTATGGCAGCAAAACGATCGGAGCAAAAAAAAATCTGCTGTTGCTTTTATTTGAGTCGTGAACTCGCGCGTCCACATTGCAGTTTAGTATGGAACAGCAGATTTTTTATATGCTCCGATAGGTTTGCTGCCATAGTAAAAGTTGTTCAGTCTGATGGGTAGACTCTTAGTTTAAAAGGATGTTAATGATATCAATTTCACCCTGTATAAGATGTAAGAAAAAGTATCATTAATCTTTAAACCACATACTCTACCCATCAAACTGAACAACTTTTACTATAGGAGCAAACCTGTCAGAATAAAAAAAATCTGTTCCATACTAAACTGCAATGCCTACTCGACTCAAACGTATGGAACAGCTGATTTTTTCTGTTCTGACAGGTTTGCTCCCATAGTAAAAGTTGTTCAGTTTGCTGGGTAGACTATGTGGTATAATGATACTTTTCCTTACACTCTTTATATCGGCGCGCGCACGCCGCGCAAATTCTGTCACTTCACATGTCAATGTCTCACACCATGAAGTTAACTTAAGGCCGGTTCACACAGAAAGCGGTTCCGGAGGCGGTCCGGAGGCGGGATTGTTGTAATGTACGAGTTTATATGCACCCTGCCACACAGAAAACCGGGCCGGGAGCGGCGCGGTACGCCCGGTACCGCGCAGAACACAGGCGGCGGCGGCGCGGGGCCGGAGGCGGCCGCGGCCGCTGTATTCCATTGTATTCAATGCGAGGTGTCACACAGAGCGGAGGCGGTCCGGAGGCGGTATTTACCGCACTGTCATTTTGTATTTTTTCCACGACTTTTTTTTTAATCGCTTTACGGCACTGGATTCTAGTCCTTTTGTGCCACTCGTATTATTTTATTTTCCTTTTGTTATAGAACGTTACGAACTTTTTTCTATCTAAACCGTTGCTTCCAAAATCGATAACTGAGGGTCCGCGTGGACTCCAAACACAAATCTGATGTTAGATTTGAGAAAAGTGGCCGCCATCTTGAACTTTTTTGTTTCTTAGCCGATTGCTCCCAAAATCATTATCTGGGGGTCCGCGTGGACTCCGAACACGAATCCGATGTCAGATTTGAGAAAAGTGGCCGCCATCTTGAACTTTTTTGTTTCTCAACCGATTGCTTCCAAAATCGATATCTGGGGGTCCGCGTGGACTCCGAACACGAATCCGATGTCAGATTTGAGAAAAACGGCCGCCATCTTGAACTTTTTTGATTCTCAACCGATTGCTTCCAAAATCGATATCTGGCGGTCCGAGTGGACTCCAAACACGAATCCGATGTCAGATTTGAGAAAAGTGGCCGCCATCTTGAACTTTTTTGATTTTCAACCGATTGCTTCCAAAATCGATATCTGGCGGTCCGCGTGGACTCCGAACACGAATCCGAAGTCAGATTTGAGAAAAGTGGCCGCCATCTTGAACTTTTTTGTTTCTCAACCGATTGCTTCCAAAATCGATATCTGGGGGTCCGCGTGGACTCCGAACACGAATCCGATGTCAGATTTGAGAAAAGTGGCCGCCATCTTGAACTTTTTTGTTTCTCAACCGATTGCTTCCAAAATCGATATCTGGGGGTCCGCGTGGACTCCGAACACGAATCCGATGTTAGATTTGAGAAAAGTGGCCGCCATCTTGAACTTTTTTGTTTCTTAGCCGATTGCTCCCAAAATCGTTATCTGGGGGTCCGCGTGGACTCCGAACACGAATCCGATGTCAGATTTGAGAAAAGTGGCCGCCATCTTGAACTTGTCGTTGAAGAAGAAAGATATGAAAGTTAGTGTATGCAAGACGAAGGTAATGGTTTTGGAACGTGAAGACGATGTTACAGAATGTAACATTGTTATGGAAGGAGACAGAGTGGAACAGGTGAATGAATTTGTATATCTGGGAAGTTTGTTTAAGAGAGATGGAAAGTGTGACGGGGATGTGGAGCGAAGAGTGACTGCGGGAAATAAGGTAAATGGGGCCCTGCACGCCGTGGTGAGTAGCCGGTCTGTATCAAAAAGGGCACGTCTGGCTATTCACAACGGTGTGTTGGTGCCTACGCTAATGTATGGGAGTGAATGTTGGGTATGGAATAAAAGGAATGAAAGTCGAGTGAATGCAGTTGAAATGCGCTCCTTACGAAGTATGTGTGGTATTACTTTGGTTGATCGAATCAAGAACAGTGTGATAAGGGATTGGTGTAAGTTGAAGGATGATATAGTAACAAGGATTGAGAGGGGTATGCTTAGATGGTTTGGTCACGTAGAGAGAATGAATGAAAGAAGACTTACGAATGAAATTTATCGAGCACAGGTGAGTGGAAGTGTTGGGAGAGGCCGTCCGAGGAAAACATACCACGATCAAATCAATGATCTTTTCCGAAAAGGACAAGTGCGTAGCACCCTCAATCGACGGAAGTGCATGAAAAGATGTATGAATGTCAATGAGGCTAGAGAAGTGTGTCAGAGTCGTAGCGTGTGGCGATCTGTGGTCTCTGCCTACCCCCTTGGGACAATGGCGTGAGCTTATGTATGTATGTATGTATGTATCTTGAACTTTTTTGTTTCTCAACCGATTGCTTACAAAATCGATATCTGGGGGTCCGCGTGGACTCCGAACACGAATCCGATGTCAGATTCGAGAAAAGTGGCCGCCATCTTGAACTTTTTTGATTCTCAACTGATTGCTTCCAAAATCGATATCTGGCGGTCCGCGTGGATTCCGAACACGAATCCGATGTCAGATTTGAGAAAAATGGCCGCCATCTTGAACTTTTTTGATTCTCAACTGATTGCTTCCAAAATCGATATCTGGGGGTCTGTGTGGACTCCGAACACGAATCCGATGTTAGATTTGAGAAAAGTGGCCGCCATCTTGAACTTTTTTATTTCTCAACCGATTACTTCCAAAATCGATATCTGGGGGTCCGCGTGCACTCCGAACACGAATCCGATGTCAGAGTTGAGAACAGTGGCCGCCATCTTGAACTTTTTTGTTTCTCAACCGATTGCTTCCAAAATCGATATCTGGGGCTCCACCTGGATTCCGAACACGAATCCGATGTCAGAGTTGAGTACAGTGGCCGCCATCTTGAACTTTTTTGTTTCTAAACCGATTGCTTCCAAAATCGATATCTGGGGGTCTGCGTGGATTCCAAACACGAATCCGATGTCAGATTTGAGAAAAGTGGCTGCCATCTTGAACTTTTTTGTTTCTCAACCGATTGCTTCCAAAATCGATATCTGGGGGTCCGCGTGGACTCCGAACACGAATCCGATGTCAGATTTGAGAAAAGTGGCCGCCATCTTGAACATTTTTGTTTCTTAACCGATTGCTTCCAAAATAGATATCTGGGGGTCTGCGTGGACTCCAAACACGAATCCGATGTCAGATTTGAGAAAAGTGGCCGCCATCTTAAACTTTTTTGTTTCTCAACCGATTGCTTCCAAAATCGATATCTGGGAGTCTGCGTGGACTCCGAACACGAATCCGATGTCAGATTTGAGAAAAGTGGCCGCCATCTTGAACTTTTTTGTTTCTCAACCGATTGCTTCCAAAATCGATATCTGGGGCTCCACCTGGACTCCGAACACGAATCCGATGTCAGAGTTGAGTACAGTGGCCGCCATCTTGAACTTTTTTGTTTCTAAACCGATTGCTTCCAAAATCGATATCTGGGGGTCTGCGTGGATTCCAAACACGAATCCGATGTCAGATTTGAGAAAAGTGGCCGCCATCTTGAACTTTTTTGTTTCTCAACCGATTGCTTCCAAAATCGATATCTGGGGGTCCGCGTGGACTCCGAACACGAATCCGATGTCAAATTTGAGAAAAGTGGCCGCCATCTTGAACTTTTTTGTTTCTTAACCGATTGCTTCCAAAATAGATATCTGGGGGTCTGCGTGGACTCCAAACACGAATCCGATGTCAGATTTGAGAAAAGTGGCCGCCATCTTGAACTTTTTTGTTTCTCAACCGATTGCTTCCAAAATCAATAACTGACTAACTGATAACTTCTCAAATCTGACATCAGATTCGTGTTCGGATTCCACGCGGACCCTCAGGTATCGATTTTGGAAGCAATCGGTTGAGAAACAAAAAAGTTCAAGATGGCGGCCACTTTTCTCAAATCTGACATCGGATTCGTGTTTGGAGTTCACGCGGACCCTCAGATATCGATTTTGGAAGCAATCGGTTGAGAAACAAAAAAGTTCAAGATGGCGGCCACTTTTCTCAAATCTAACATCGGATTCGTGTTCGGAGTCCATGCGGACCCTCAGATATCGATTTTGAAAGCAATCGGTTGAGAAACAATAAAGTTCAAAATGGCGGCCGTTTTTCTCAAATCTGACATCGGATTCGTGTTCGGAGTCCACGCGGACCCCCAGATATCGATTTTGGAAGCAATCGGTTGAGAAACAAAAAAGTTCAAGATGGCAGCCACTTTTCTCAAATCTGACTTCGGATTCGTGTTCGGAGTCCACGCGGACCGCCAGATATCGATTTTGGAAGCAATCGGTTGAGAATCAAAAAAGTTCAAGATGGCGGCCATTTTTCTCAAATCTGACATCGGATTCGTGTTCGGAGTCCACGCGGACCGCCAGATATCGATTTTGGAAGCAATCGGTTGAGAATCAAAAAAGTTCAAGATGGCGGCCATTTTTCTCAAATCTGACATCGGATTCGTGTTCGGAGTCCACGCAGACCCCCAGATATCGATTTTGGAAGCAATCGGTTGAGAAACAAAAAAGTTCAAGATGGCGGCCACTTTTCTCAAATCTGACATCGGATTCGTGTTCGGAGTCCACGCGGACCCCCAGATATCGATTTTGGAAGTAATCGGTTGAGAAACAAAAAAGTTCAAGATGGCGGCCACTTTTCTCAAATCTTACATCGTCCCGTCCCGTCAAATATGAATAGAGCTTTAGTTTTGCGTACGATTTCCAATATGAGATCGTACATCGTATCAGGGTCAAAAAATTTGATAAATACGATTTAAATCGTACGGTTGGCAACACTGTCATCGATTCCAGAGCCGTTAAAAAAAAAGCGGCGCCGCCCCGCCGCCGCTTTGGATGTCACACCGGCCGCCTCCGCGCCGCTACCGCGCCGCGTGGACCCTGTGTGGCAGGCTCCGGAACGCCTTCGCTTTCCGCAAAACCGCCGCCGGCCCGCTTTCCCGCAAAACCGCCTCTGTGTGAACCGGCCATTAATGGTATAAGGGCTAGTAGTATAGTAGAGATATATAGAAAAGTTTAGGGGAGAGTTTTGCCCAGCAGTGGGACGAAGTAGGTTAAAGGGCTAGTAGTATCTTGCATGTTTGATAATATACGAATCGATACGATTTTGATGTGAAACATCTATTGGCGCGCCTTGGCAGTAAACCCTGCGCAAGCGCAAAGATCGAAATTCGGAAAAGTGCGCGAAATCGGGAGAGTGCGCTATTTAGATGTTTCACATCTGCCGGGTGTTCCGTGACGGCCACTATTGCTTAATAGTAATATTTAAAATGTTTAATAAATAGCCATACCTATTCAAAGACGATGAATAAAAGCGACAAAAATTGACAAAACTTCAAAACTTGGCAACACCAACACTAAAATTGGAATGCGCTTTTGTGGCTCGTAAAATGCAACATGCCTATGATATATAAGGGAGATTATGACAAGCTCAGTCGTAAGATGGCGCTGCTAAAAATCTAAGAAAATGTAGAGTACGCACGGCGACACATCACACATCAAGCTATACAAAACCAACAAAAGCTGGCCGCGCGACATTATACGTTACTCGACCTACGCGCGGCCAACTTATGTTGGTTTTGTATAGCTTGATGTGTCGCCGTGCGTACCTATTCAACATTAGATTTTTCGCTTTCTATTTACCTACCCCACCTATTCTACAAGTTGGGTTGGGCGACATAACGCATTCACTGCCGGTCATTTTTTCTGCACTGGTAGCATGCACACCCGCGATAGCCGTGAATCACGTCTTTTATCTCGTTCTTTTGCGCGCGAAAGAACGAGATAAAAGACGTGATAAAGATGTATCACGGCTATCGCGGGTGTGCATGCTACCAGCACGATTTTTGAATGTCATACGTTGAACTCGGCAGTTGAAAATGTATGGAGATACGCATCTTTCTACTGCTAATTTGACTTTCAAAAATCGCACTCCTGAAGTATGATTTTTGAAATTTAAATCAGCAGTAGAAAGATTCATATCTCCACAGTAATTTTGACATTTTCAACTGCTGAATGAGATTCAAAAATCGCACTCCAGACCACAAAACAGAAAATTTAAAGTGGGTTGGTAGGTGGGTATTTTCTTTTTTGTTAACATTTTAATTTGGAATAGATTAGAAATTATCACGAAAGAGAGATCCTAATGTGTAGCCGAAATAACACAATTAAAGAACAAAAATCCATATTTCACGTTTTATTAAAAACATATCTTAAATTAAATAATAATATGTAGTAAATCCAATAATTAAACAACATAATTGTTAGGGTAAAATCGTCATCGGGGCATGTTCGTCTACTTATCATCAGGTAGGTTACCTAGTAGTACCTTTTGCTGAATATTCAGCGAAAGCATAGGCGAAAGGTAGGAAGCAAACTGAAAGTAGCAAACTTACTTATTATTATATTTTCTTGATTGGTCTACGTTAATGTTTCTGTGTATTTTATTGTTTTTCCGAGATACTGAAAAGTAACGAACTTGCCCTGATGACGAACTTGCCCCAAGCAGTTTTGGGGACGGACAATTGCGGGTTCAACGAATAAATGATTCTAAAATAATTTATCATACAATGTTTATAAAATATATTTCCATAAAGATTAATAAATTAAATAATTTACTTATCTAATAACTAATAATAAACACCGCTTAAAAAATAAAGTTCCATACCTATTCATTAGACGAGCGCCAGACTTAGCTGATAAGCTGTGTTCAAATTATGATTTATCGCATTCTATCTTAGAACAGAACTTGCGACTATGTCTGGCTCCCGGTAAGAAGAAAAAGTACTAAACTGATATTTTGTTGCTATTTTAGGAAGGTTTCTAGAGAGCAATACTAGTACCATAGTATTCCGAGATGTTTGTTTGAGTGCACTTTTGAATCTGCCATTTTTGTAGCAATTATATAAGTATGTAATTTTTATTAGTGACCGAAAGTAATACTAAAAATAATTCTTGTACATTGCAACTACTGTTCTAACCAAGGAGATTGTTTTAATTTTTCGAGAGAGATCACTTCATACTTAAAATACATGGGGTAAGATAGACACTTGGGTAAGATAGTTGACGCCTTTCGCTAATCATAGCAAAAGAATTTTCAACCAGCATTAAAAAAATTTGGCCTTATTTTCCAGTTATTTCATTGTGACGATCTTTCCCCAGGGTTAATCTTACCCGACCTATGAAGTGTGCTCTTCGGCCCAAATTATAATAATAAACATTTTTCTACCATTTATTTACTAGCAGCAACACTACTATCTTCCAAAGACCCTACATTCTTATCCACCTCAACGGAATTCAATCTATTGAATCTTTTTCTCTTCTCATCTTTCCCATGATGTTTCTTGTGGTGTCCTTTTGCCCGTTTCTTCTTGTGAACGTGCTTCTTTCTCTTCTTTTCTACTTCTTCTGAACCTTCGGCTGCGCTGTGTGATGTTTTGCGACGAGTTTCTACCGGGGCCATGTAGGTCGCTGGTGGTTCCTTTAAAAAGAATGGTTAAAATTAAACGGGATGTAATAAGTATGTTTATATTTAATGGGGTACTAACTTCAAACCATCAAACTGAATAACTAGGGAGAAACCGTTGAAACCACGAAAAAAATTGGCTGTTTCATATAAAACTGCATTACCTACCGACTTTCAAATTAGGTCTTACTAAGCCATGCTTTTCTTATTGATGTCTCCCGTTTGCAACGGATCTTTCCTACTCCTCCTATCTTCTTTGATAAACATTTTTGTGGGTTCTGCTACAGATTAGAGTGATCCCTCGATGGTTTACAGACGTTACTATTACTACTGATAGTGGAGTTCCTGAAGGTTTTTACTTCGGAACCCGTCAAAACCACTCCAATTTAGATAATTTTTTTTTTATTAAGTTAATTTAAAATTCTACAACCTAAGCCTAAACTGTAAGTTTAAAAATTGACGCTTTTTTTTCGCATAGAAATCATTGAGCCAGTGTAACTTTGAAACTATATAACATATCGGAAATCTGATAAACCACAGACAAGGATATTAGTTTCTGGATCGTGTCAACAAAAAATCATTAAATTTATTTGGTTTATATTCAAAATAGAATCAAACTTCGTTTGTATGGAGCGCGATCATCAAGGTTTATTCGTCAGCTAATCTCAATTAAAATTGCCTCAATGTAAAGAGAATGTCCTTACATGTTCTTACATGAATTCGCAAGTTGTGAAGCATTTTTTCTTAAAATTTGTATTTTTTGGGTTACAACTTTTTAATTGACTGAGAGCGTCAATTTTTAAACTATAAAGGTTGTAGTATTTTAGATTACAGAATTTTTAAAAAAAATCATGAAAATCGGAGGAGTTTTGACCGGTTCCGAAGCAATAGAACTTTATAAAGCTACAGGTACTCGGTTACAAGTGCGCTTGCTAAACTTGCTAACGATGCTCTCTGCTACTCAAAGATGTGGGGTCAGATGTAGTGACTATAACCGGCAGCAGTGGAGAGCACCAGACGCATCGCTTGCCATGGTTGGTGCTATTAGTCGAACACTACATGGCTTGTAAATAAGTGAAAGTAATAAATGATGAATCGTACCTTCGGAGCATTAACTCTTCGCAGGACACTATTACTGGCATCGCTATAGTATCCATTCAGGTTGGTGTCTTCAACGAACAGGGGTAGATCTGTTGTACTGTCCGTGGCAGAGTGGAGGTATTTGCTGCCACGATTGCGGACTGAGAACCTTAGGGAATATGGACGAACACATTAGAAAACAAAAGGATTCGAATATTTTATGTCCACGCATCTTTCCCAATGGGATAGGCCGAGACCAGCGACATCTGCTACGATCGCTACATAATTAGAATATTCAATATTTATAATCAACTTCTGCATATACCTTCAATTAGAAAGTACACACGGCGACACATCAAGTTATCCAAAACCAAAATAAGCTGGCCGCGCGACGTTATATTTTGCTATGCCGTCGCGCGGCCAGCTTATTTTGGTTTTGGGTAGCTTGATGTGTCGCCGTGTGTACATACATAGGTAACTCACGACTAGTATATTCCACAGATACGCAGATTTCGCCATTTGCCTCTTGCTATGATCCTGCACCTCTTTTATCTTTTTGACTTCCATAAGTAGGTATCAGTAGGTATAGGGGGGAGAAAACGCCCAAAAGGAAGACCGCTAATGCGTTGGTATGACGATATCAAAAGAACAGCTGGAGTGGAGGCACAAGATAGGAGAAGGATTAGACTAAAAAGGTAACCTTAACTATCGTATTTCAAATATTATTGATTTTAAACATCTTACAGCCATGTTGTGCTATCTCGAATCAAATTAAAGATTGAAAAATTCAGTCTCGGGCGGGACTTGAACCCGCACCCTTCCAAACCGGGAAGTGCGTACACTATCGTAGTTGAAAATGGCTTAGAAAAAGAGAAGAAGTATCTTCTCATCGGATTGCTCCACTGACATAATCTACAAAGTGGGAGTACGCTTAAGTATGCCACAACTCAAGTTGAATACCTGAGCCGCTCTCAAGTAAGTAAACAGTCGCTGTGGGCGATAACGGTTATGATGATGATCTATAAGCCACTAAGCTAGACCAGTAGCGTAGCGAGGGTGGGGCAGGGGGGCAAATGCCCCGGGCGGCACTTTACTAGGGGCGGCAAATTTGGGAAAAATATTGATTGATTAAGCTCGGTCTGCAGGGTGAAATTGATATCATTAGCATCCTTTTAAACAAAGAGTCTACACATCAAACTAAAAAAAATTTATGGGAGCAAACCGATCAGAGTAACTAAAAAATCAGCTGTTCCATACTCAACTGCAGTGCCTACTCGACCCAAATGTATGCAATAGCTGATTTTTTAATTGCTCCGATCGGTTTGCTCCCATAGTAAAAGTTGTTCAGTTTTATGGGTAGAATCTTAGTTTGAAAGGATGCTAATGATATCAATTTCACTCTGTATAATCAATTGTAAGATGTTTGTTTACGTATTTGATAAATAAATTAAAAAAAAAAAAAAAAAAAAATCGTAGGGCAGAAAAAAATCGATCTCGCATCGCTCGCTCTAAGTATCTTTTTTCATTACTGTGCCTGCACCTAAGGCCTGCACATAATCCTAAAGAGTTCTGACTTCTGACCCCAGCTAAGACGTGGTTCTAAACTTGTTTCGCTGGAACCATAGAGCTTTTACTTAGTTTACTTTGCACAAGTTTGTATGTAAAAAGCTCGGCTCCAACCTTTGACTACTTATATAAGGACTTGCGGTAGCATTTCCCCTCTGCCACGGTATAAGACGAATTGATTATGTGCATTTACACTCAATTTTATACCTTATCACATGCTTATCACTAAACGAGACAGCCTATAATAATAATTGCGAAACAATAATTTTGAACTTAGAACACGAGACTACTTTTCATGATTTTTAACATTCAAAATTAGAATCTAAAGTTATGGGGAATAAAATCCAAAGTTGTGGATTTCATGTTACCTCACCCCCTGCAAAAAGTGGCAGAAATGTTTGTTAGTAGAATGACACGCGTAACTAGTCCCTCTATAAGTAGTTCTAACTTTCTATTTATGCATGGATAAACTAAAAGATGTCTGGCGACAACAAAGTTATGCAAAAAAAATTCGAGCTTGCTTCACTCCCTTCGTTTATTTTTGGGTAGGTCTTTATAAAGGGAGCGGCAAAATCGGTCTGTGCCCCAGTTAGCAGAAACCCATGCTACGCCACTACTGGACTAGCCGCCTTAAATGAGACTAACCTTTTATAATGTTCTGCATCAGTACTCGACTTTTTTGGTTTCCCTTCTTTAGAGTGCTCTTTCTCGTTTCGGTGTTTATGTATAACAGTGTCAGGGTCTTGGTTTCTGTAACATAGATATTGTATATAAGTAGGTACGTCATGATTATAAACTTACTTGATATTTTTTACAGTAAAATAATATCATCATGCACTATCTCATATCATGTGCACACTATGCCTGCCTCACTTACTATGCTCTCTCTCTGTCTCGGGTTTGCTGGACGAAATCTCTTTAGAGATAAGCTTTGTAATTGTCTATTATGTTTTTTTCATGTATATTTCCGTGTGTACAATAAAGTATTAAAATAAAAATAAATAAAATAAAAATCATCTTAAATTAACACCATTCGATAAAATTCAATTACACATTTTCCAAGGGCAGTAAAAATGAAAATCTGCAGATGGTGTTAGTAAATTTGACAAAATGTCCTGTTAACTTGCTACAAATAAGGTTCACAATCGTATGCAAAACATAAATCGCGCATTATACAAATTGAATATTGAGAAATTATCACAGAAATTCGATATAGGTAGGTAAGTATAATATAATATAATATTTTGACGGCCCGGTAGCACAGTCGGTAGACAACCTGCCTGCTGTGCTGAGGGTTGAGGGTTCGAATCCCGTAAGGGACAAATATTTGTATGATGAATATGTATGTATTCTATATCGTTGTCTAGACATCATAATACAAGTCCAGGCTAGATTCTGGTACTTTAAATGTGACTAGATAATTTGTGTGACATTGTCCAAGTTATTATAGTTATTATAATACAAGGTCCAACTAAATGATCTCTAGAATTGCCTCTCTAACAGCCATGCTTTATACTTATTGCTGTCTCCCGTTTGCAAAGGAGAGAAGTCGGATATTTCTTTTTCCTACTCCTTATCTTCCTTGATTAATTCATTGCGGGTTCCAAGACAGATTAGAGTCATCCCCCGGGCTCGCTGGACTTCATTGTCTAGTGTTGTGATTGGTCGGCGCTGTTGATCCTGGCTTACAGGAGTTACAGCGGTGGGAATGTGTAGTGGGCCTAATCCCGACAAAAAAAAAAAGAAGGTCCAACTTACAAACACAACTAGCCTGGCGAAAGATCTTCCCTTTTCAATGGAGGAATCTTCCACAAGATCCTCTACATGTCTTTGAAAATAACATAGAAGGTCTCACCTCTTCTCCCCACTGGCAAAGTCCAGCTCTGGCGGTATCGTGGGCTTCACTCGCACCTTCTCGCTCATCCTCTGCACTACGCTCTCAATATCCCTCATTCTTGTTCCTATAGCATCAACCAGAGCTTGGAGGTTACCAGACTTCTCGTCTTTCTTCTCGGCTTCTGGAGCTTCCGCGTGGCTGTTGTGTTCTGGCTGCAATTTAAGATCATCATTATCAGCTTCAAGTCTCTTATTGCGGTGGCACAATCCTATCAAGGTTTTATAGGCGGTTGGTCCACTTCATGCAAAGATTGATGCATTTAAGATTTAAGATCATAAAATAGTTATCTGTAAAAGAGCAGCATCTAATTGTGTAACCAGTACTGTTTGTTATAATGAAGTTCTGTACAGGATATAACTGAATTCTTTTTGTAATATTGAACATCTTTCACTATTACGGAACCACATATGAATCATGAAAACATACTGCTAAAAATTTTCAATTTCTCTGCGACATGAATCAGCCTTTCAAACAGCTCTATCGTTTAATAGACCTTTCGACTAACGATCATAGCACTAAGGCCAATTCTGGCTACCCAGGATCAACTGCCTCCGTGGTCTTATGGTTAAGAGCATTGGGCTCTCGAAACGGAGGTCGTTGGTTCGATTCCCACGGGCCCCAGTTGTTTAGGACATTGGAGGCTGAATCACCTGAATGTCTGAAAAGAATAATGATATCGTGCTTCGGATGGCACGTTAAGCCGTTGGTCCCGGCTACTAACTCTGGTGGTAGTAGTCATTACATAAAAACCACGTCAGAGGCCGTATGGCGGTCTGAAAAAACTCTGACACCAGGGCTCTGCCCACACTATAAGAAGCAGAGATACTTACGTTTTCAGCGTCCATCGAGGGGTCCCGTTCATTCCATTGATTTTGAGGTATCTCAGTCCAGGACCGTGGCGGCATCTGTGCAAGACACATAATTATTCTAAATCATGTTTCATAGCATAAATCATCATCAACAGTCGTCAAGAAGAACACTGTTTACATGTTGAGGCGACATGAATATAAAGGTGCAGCAGGTGATGCGGTGGTGCATTTAGCGACTTTGTTCAGAATTTTAAGTCGACACAATAAGCAAGCATGAATATAAACACGAAATACTATGCTATATCTGCAGTATAAGAAAGAGTACCACAGTACAGTATAGATAATTATACCACCCATCAATGTTGACCTCACCCCCTCTGGGTGGTACGGGAGGAAGACGGTAGTTAGGAGTCGTGTTTTGCTCTGTCTCTCAAATTCACTCCGAATAATATGCTGGTTCTCTTGTCAGTCAGCCTATTTGTATACAAGTGTTCAAGGTGTACCATTGATAACAAATCAAACTCGAGATGCCATGGATTTGAAGAAGTAAGGTACCAGACTTGATATTTTTTTTTTATAACAGATGGGTTTGCTCTTGACCTCAATCCAGTCATCAGGACGAAGATGGGGTTGAAGATGTAGCGAGCTTACCCAGAAGAAGTCTATTCACTCGTACTTTAAAGGAATTCGGGTTTTAAGCGCTCGGAAATACTGACGCAGGGCATTCCACTCCCTGGCTGTGCGCATTATAAAAGAATCGGAAAGGCGCTTGGTGCGAATATGTGTGATGTCAACCAAAAAGGGATGATATACCGCGGTACGTCGGAAAGTACGATAGTAGAAAGTTAGTTATACAAACCTTAACTGATACTTTATGAGTGACTCCGAACGCGTTGGCGTAATATTTCTCATCTGATGCTTGGTCTGAGGGAGTCTGCAATAAAAAAGAAGGATTACAATATTGTTTAATTAATTCAGAACTTCTTCCTCGTTTTCCTGATGGTAAGCTTATGCCCTGCAGTGGGATGTTCATAAGAACTTCTTCACATACGCTGACAGGCTTCTCCGCGAATAAAGAACTACCTCCAAGCTCCGCTTGAACGAAAAGCGGGACAATAAAGTCTTTACCTTCCTCAATGTGATGAATTTCTCAAACAGCTACTTCTTTCAGAGGCAGGATGGATGCAGTGTCTCAAATCGATAATCACAAGGGGTGGGCATCAGGGGGTTGTCAACGCCTCGTAGGATTAAATCACCACGGCAAACAACTGGACTGGTCTAAAATAGGTTTGGTGCAGTGCTATAATAAGCTGGACACCACATTACAAAAAAATCACGACAGTATGCTCCTAGTCTCCTACCGATGTCAGAGAGGCAAACGGCTGGGTAAATTTAAAGCAATTTAAAAAATTTTTGTTAACTAATTATTTTGATTTTTATATTATTAAAAAGTTTGACAGTTCTTTCAGCTTTAGCACAGAATAGGTAATAGTTCTGGTTTAATTACTAAAAAAAAAAAAATTTACGGGTACAATCACCCCTTAAAGTAATGCAACGGTTTACTCTAAGTCCCTGTAGACTTTATATACCTTCTCAGTAGTAACCGGTGCGTCCTCGATCTCGTCATGAGTCTCGTGTCCTTCCTCTCGAATCTGCTCCTCTTCGAAGAATGGGCCGGAGTTGGGACTGTTCTTGTGTCCGTGCATGCGTCTATCAAAAGGTGGATATTTAATTTATGGGCGTGGCTGAAGATGTGGAAGAAACACCTCACATATCTACATAAACATTTTGACTAGGACCTTTTTTGGACTGAAGCACAAAATACCTAATTTACTCAAAGCCCGCATACTAAAGGTCAAATCTGTTTTTGAAGCTACGCGTCGGAACGTGTTGTAGTAGAGAAGATGCAGCCAGAAACTCTAGAATATGACACGGTTAACTCAATAACGTACTTGAATTTAGTTCCTTGGGCCAAAATGTAGGTAGTTATACAATACAATCAGATGTTTTCGGGAAAGTGGGTCGAGCTTTTATAGGTACCCACAATCACTATCGTGAGGAATCCTGCATACGCTGAAGAAGTAATAATTCTTATTAAAAAAAATCATTTATTTCAGACTTTCGCCCATATAAGTTAGAGGTAGTAGGTACATAGTTAAAATTAATAGAATTACATTAACAATATTATAAATTATCTAATACAATTATATTAACTTAAAAAAAAAATCAGAATAAAATTACATTAAAAAAAAACAATGTCAATTATTACTACTATATAAATATAGTACCCACTCTGTTCACCAGTTTGACCCAGTGAGCCAGAATGGGACAGTCAAATTAGTGACCATTAGTGTTTATTACCTTATGCGTATGTCAATTGTGCCAATCCGCATCGGGCACGCTTCCGATCAGAAAGTCTAAGTAGCAAAACGTCTACGCGAAAAGTCTAATAATAATAAGCAATAAATCTAATTATTAAAACATGGACCCATATACGGGGTGAAACGTTACGATCCCTCGTTACGTTTCACCCCTTTAGGGGCATTCAGGCTATGAAACCAAACAACTTTCCCTAAAGAACATGGGTCGATAACGAACAAAAAGATTGGGCCTCCCATAGAAAATAGATCGGCTGATCCGCACTTTTGTATGGGAGGTCTAAAATTTTTTTTTCGACTTATGTTTCTTAGGGAAAGTTGTTTGGTTTCATTTTCTGAATGCACCCTTGAAGCCCGGGTAACGTTAAGCCTGTCTTGCAGTGGGATGTAGATTAGGCTGATGATGATGATAAATTTCTTATTCAAACGAAAGTTAAGTTCTCACCTTTCACTGTCTACTTTCTTATGCTCTTTCTGGTCGTTGTTGGTCGATAACGCAAACTGTAACAATAGAAAAGAAGAATCTTTACAATTGGTGTTAGACTGAGAATAGCACCAGCTCAGTATTAGGCTGCGTTTCCACCAAAGATGTGCGAGGTAGCAAGGAAAAAATCGACCAATGAGAGTGCTTCAATTTCCCAATGACGTGATCGAGCGAGCGCGCTATTGGCGGATTGTTTCCTCGCTCACTGCATCACTATACCTTGCTACCTCGCACATCTCTGGTGGAAACGCAGCCATAAGTATATTAGTAGTCACTACACCTGCCCCCTGCCTCTGATTGTGGCGGAATCTGGTTCCATTAGAAGGAATAAATTCAATAACAATGTCACTTACAATTTCATTGTTAGTATTGTAAAATCAAATGTGCGGTCATTTTGATTACTAAATCAGCGACTATTTTTAAATGTTTGTCTCATTTTGAGTTTAGTTTCGCATGTTACATAATGTTAGGTTTAGGTGGGGCAAATGGTCCTATGGGGCAAGTTCGTCCAACTTGCAATATCTCACAAAGAATTACGCTTTAACAAAAATACAACTTTCTTTTAAGCATTATTTTGAATAGATGTAAGCTTAAGCATATCTATGCTCAGGACTATATTCCCCGAGGGGGTAGTCAGAGATATTATGAAACTTCAGAACATCCACGAAAAAAAAACTATCTTACCCTGGTGACAAACTTGCCCCACACCCTAACCTTACAACCGTTTCAAACAGCCAATTATTGCAAGACCCAATTCAAATGAATGAATGACTTTTCATAACCGATTTCGACGACAGCTTTATACGCAGGATATTTAAAGTGCATAAAGTGTGTGCACTAAACACAGATGCACTATCTAGTCCTCTCTTTACCCTCCTGAATCTGATCTGCATTAATTCAATTAATGCTGGGCAATTAATTTAATTGTATCAGTTCCCTATACATTGCTGGTTACTAATGCCGCTAATTCGCGTCTATTGAAGGTCGCTCAGCGAGCTATGAAGAGAGCTATGCTCGGTGTTTCTCTGAGAGATCACATCAGAAATGAAGTGATACGTCAGAGAACTCAAAGTGGTTGACATAGCTCAGAAAATTAGCAAGCTGAAGTGGCAATGGGCTGATCATATCATATCTGCCGAAGAACTGACAACCGGTGGGGTGTCAGAGTTCTAGAGTGGAGACCGCGTACTGGTAGCGTAGTGTGGGACGCCCTGCTGTCTGCTGGACAGACGACCTAAAAAATGTAGTGGGGAGCGACTGGATGAGGAAGGCCGAGGACAGAGTTTTGTAGCGCGCCTTGGGAGAGGCCTATGTTCAGCAGTGGACGATGACAGGCTGATGATGATGATGATGATGATGAATGACGCTAATCTTACAGTGCTTCATGTATCCTAGTATTCTGAGCAATGTACACACGGCGACACATCAGGTTACGCACCCTATATACCCGTAACTACACTACGTACAAAACACAAAATAGTGCGGTAGAGAGCCTGCATAGACGCGGCTGCCGGCGCGCGCGCAGCGTGCTGTGAGACGAAACAACAACAACATACCGCACCCTCTCGCACGATTCGCAGAGTTCAACTTCTAATAGTTCAAAGTCCAAACAGGGTAACCTGACCTGTCGCCGTGTGTACTGAATAGTCATTATCAATTGTCCTGTTTATTAAATAGGGCCCTTATTAAATAATTTGTGATAGAGTATAAATACCATACCACGATATCGGGCACGGGGTTGCGAGCTGCCACGTCATTGTCATCAGGGTCGGCAGTGGCTGTCTCGAAGTACGGGAAGTTGGAGTTCTTTCTGGAATGCTTGTGTCTGTTCCTGAAGTAGAGGGTCAACCATAAATATAGTACAGGGGGGGTAGATAAATATTATAAAGCACAACATAAAAACGCTACTTGCCATATTCACACTTATGACAACCGTCCGTTAGAATAAGCGAGACATCAATAGCACGACAGATACCGTCTTGAAACATTTTGCCTCCAGCTGGAGGACTACGCTATTTCCTTACGTGAAGAACGACTTTTGCTTGAATTTGCTTAAAAAGTAGTGACATTTGTTTAACAGACGTAACAGATTTACGTCTAATCTAGCTCTGTCACTCTTACAGCCCGGTAGCACAGTCGGTAGTGAACCTGCCTGCTGTGCCGAGGGTCGCGGGTTCGAATCCCGTAAGGGACAAATATTTGTATGATGAATATGAATATTTGTACCCGATTCATGGATGTTTGTATTTATATATGTATTCTATATCGTTGTCTAGTCATCATAATACAAGTCCAGGCTAGATTCTGGTACTTTAAAATGTGACTAGATAATTTGTGTGACATTGTCCAAGATATTTATTTATTTATTTATTTATTTATGGCAATCTGTATGTCAATGTGCGACTGTAAGAAATGACTACTATACATGTTTTTGTACAGTTTGATATTGGGTAGACCTGGTTCAACTCGCGTCAGGACTGTGTCGTCACGTAACCTGATCGAAAATTTGTAAGCATAGATATGACCGTGACGTCACGTGACGTAAGACGTAAGATCTCTTAGTTTTCACTTCTGCCGGCACTCCCGGAGTGCAACCCGTTGTTTATTTTTGTAATCGACTGAATATGATTAAAATTAAAAACCATTACCCTGAAATTTCCGCCTTCTTGTGTTCTTTCTGATCATTACCAGTCGACAACGCTATCTGTAACCAAGTAAAAATATTATAAGATACACAATACCTATCCACTTTTCACAAGCAGCTGTAAAACTCAGTACCTACTGTTTGACAGGAAGTGAAACCATCCGTGAAATTCGTAGTCCGTGAACACAAATACATGTCCCAAAAGAGACATATAGGTTTCCTCACGATATTTTCCTTCACCGATTTTTTTTTATTAAAACTTGCTCACACGTATACAGCCAGTGTGATATTTTACGAGTATGACGTTTTGCGAGTGTGACATTTTGCGTCAAGATGGCCTTTTGCGAATATGACATAGTGCGCCTTATACCTTTTAGTTGGCACCATGTGAATGAGCATTATGCAGGTTTGGGGGATCCTGGTGAACTGATGCGGTTCACCAGGATCCCCTGGGGGATCAAGCTAGGGGATCCTGGTGGCCTAAACCTTAGAAATCGTACATAAATTCCGTTAAACTCATTGGTACGAGTCGGCCTTGATGAGGATTGAACCATCGCCTCCTGCACGGCAGTCAAGGTTACTCGCCACTGGACCACCACGGCTTTTTTAGCCAACTACCAATAAACTGTCAAGTTATACCACGATATCGGGAGACGCTGCCGCCCTGGGTGCCGGCTCGTTGAAGTCATCAGTCTTCTTGGATGCCCTGAGGACCTTTTCCCTTGGCTCCTGATGTTCGGTCTCTGTTTGAAGCTCGTAGATCGGTCCTTCGTTTGGGCTCCTGGGGACATTGAGGATTTTTGTTGGTAGCAAATTGACGATCTTTTTTAAATGGTAAATATTGATTACAAGCTGTGGCCCGCGACTACGTCTGCGTTACCCGGATAAAAAGTAACCTATGTGTTAATCCAGGCCATCGTCTATCTGTATGCCAAATTTCATCAAAATCCGTTCAGCAGTTTTTGCGTGAAAGCGGAACAAAAATCCATCCATACTTACTAACTTTCGCATTTATAATATTAGTAGGATGACATACTGGGCAAGCGATAGACTATAGTGTGGTAGGTACGTGATATCTTGGATATCTTGTGATATCCAATGAAAGGTATAAGAATCGGATTATCATTATCTTTTATTTCCTTTATGATCAGTCAGTGAAAGAAATTCAAGATAATGTCTTGTATTTCTTTTACTGACTCGACATTTACCACCGTTTCGCTAGTAAAACAACAATGGAGAAGAAACAGCAAGAAACTCATTAGCTACAACCATAGTATGTCGAATTGTTGACTTAGGGTCAGCGCACACCCAGCGTAGAACTGCTCGCGCATGCTCGAGCATGTTCTTTGCAGTCGCGCACACCTAGCGGCAAAATCCGCCGGCGGCAGCGGCGGAGCATGCTCGCGCGTGTTCGAACAGTCTCGCCGATGCTCCCGTGTTGCTACAGTTGACGTAGTGAATTTTGCGTTGTGTTTACAATATTTTATAGTAAAGACGTGCGATAACAACAATTTTAAAGTATGGTAGACTGGGATTTGGTAATTATTGGGTTACTAGCAAAGGAAGAGGAGCAAGAAGAGCACATCAATAAGATGAAAAGAGGCAAGAAAGATGTACTTATATTTGGGAAATACTACGCCCTGTGCTGTGTTACAGTTTAAAGTTCTAGGGACAGTTATTTTATGGCTAGGAACTATAAAATGGAATATGAACAATTTGAAAACCTACTAAATCTGCTTCGACCTTTCAGATTTTGTTTGTATTTTCAAAAAGAGTTCGATTAGTATATAATATTATCTGTAGTAAATTGCCCTTTTCGGGCTAAAGTAGTTAAAAAATATGCTAGATTTAGTACGAAACCGGCCGAGGTGGCAACACTTATGACGGATCGCAAGCATCGACACGGGCGTATGCTCGAACATGCTCGAGCATGCGCGAGCATCCGCGCGCATGCTCGCGACTGCTCCCGTCGCCGCGAGGAGCATACGCGAGCATACTCGAACAGACGCTGAAGGGATTTAATCACTTGCAAGCTATTTTCAACTTTATTTCAATGGAAATAGAGTTCATTATCAATTGAATCAATGAAACCTGCTCGCGCATGCTCGAACAGTTTTACGCTGGGTGTGCGCTGACCCTTACTTGGGCAAGAAGGTGCCATCAGCAGGCGGTGGTTTCTTCATCTTGTACATGTGGCTCCAGGGTGCAGCCGGTAACGTCTCCCACGGCTGGCCAAGTACTCTGGTCCATACCTCTCCACGGACCACCACTAAACACCTACAAAATGAGTTAAAAAGTGCAGTTTAAGCATCTATTTTCATCATATTCACAGATTTTTTATTGTATCTTCACATAGATACATAATCACACGATGTTTCTCCCTTTTGGGGTGATCTGATTGTAACTGTAGCAAGGCTCATTTTAAGCATTTCTAAATCGTGTTCTTCGTACCTACTGGGCGTATAGGGTTAGTTTTTTAGCAATAGTGTTTCTTTACACTACGTATGGGGTTAGGTGGGGTAAGATAGGGTAAGATGGGCGTTGGGGAAAGATCGTTATAATGAAATTACCGGCGAATGAAGCCAAATTCTTTATTGCTGGCAATATAGCGAACGACACCCCTTTGTGCTGCCATGCAATATGCCAGCAATAATTTTTTTGCCACATTCGCCGGTAATTTCATTGCAAAGAGATGTACCAGGAGAACAGACGACAAGAGGTCGAACTTCCTAAAGGTCAGTACCTAATGACCTCTTGTATACTTCTTCTCTCCTGGTACATTTCAATGCTCAAACGTATAAGCAGGAACGGATGGTCACTTCGCTGTTATAGGGGTATGGTGAGTCCGTCACGGACCCAGCACCCGTCTTACCTACCAAACCTACCTGTATTTTGCGGTTTACATTAGCGTTCATTCTTAGGTTCATTCTATAATTAGGTATTATAATTATGGTACCTACTAGGGCAGATACAATTATTCCGGCAATAGCTAGTTGTAAAATAAATGTTTTTATTACCTGAGTCGAGTGCAGCAGTATGGGAACTGCATATTGGTATCTTCCACTACCTCTTCGCATTCTATAGCTGATTCCGGCGCCTCAACTCGCTTGCATCTATTAAACAAATTAGGTTTTTACATCGCCACCCGTATTCTTGGTTGCTTCTTCAAGATTTCTTCCACTCGAGTCGACCTCAGTTAAATCGAAACGTCCTCGATTCGAAAAATTTCTTCCGTCGAGTCGAGGAAGAGTGGAGATTATGACTAGATTTTTAAAATTTTAAATCTAGGATTTTTTGACTGAGGTTGAGTCGAGGAAAAGTTCAAGAAAAGTAATTGAGAATAATTATGGGTGTTTTTCTATCAGATATTATGTGGCCTGAATACAAAAATTGGGGACGTAAGGATAACTTATGTACGTAACTACGTAAATACAGAATTTTCTAAAACAATGAAGGAAAACATCGTGAGGAAACTTGCATACGCTGAAGAAGAAATTTTGATCCGTTATGTTGTAGTCTACCAATCCGCATTGGGTACGCGTGGTGTTACACCACGGCCTACCATCTGGGTTTGTACACCACTGGTGTACAAACCCAGATGGTAGGCCTGTGACCTACAGTGGTACCTATATGTCGCTTCATGGCTACAGCCATGGTGGTCGAATACATTCGACCACAGCGATTGATTAAGGCTGTTGATTTTGAGAGCTTCTTTGATGTGCTCTTCGATGGCTGATGTAGCCTATCTTGGCTTTAAAAGTGCATCCGGACAGGCTACAAGTCAATTTCTCATTAAGATAGTTGTACTGGATAGCCGCTGGCTTTAAGTTCATCGCACTTGGCATCGAGACCAGCCCTACGCTTAGCCTCAAAGTTGAGCAGTTTATTCTGGACAGTGTGCCTCCATCCCGGGCGATCTTTAGCAAGCTCTTCCATACATCTTGTGGCACAGATTACCCCCAATAGATACCGCATGATGAAAATTTTGTACACGCCCGAAGTCACCATTTTTGGCGGTAGGTGCGGGTAGCGGGGCACGAAACCGTGCAACGTGATTGGCCAACTCAAGGTCGCACTAATTCTAGCTCGCTCACTCGCGTTGCTTATATCAGTGCAAAATCATAGATGTGTGGCGAGCGTCGGCGGCCCTGTATGCGGTATCTATTGGGGGTAATCTGTGTCTTGTGGACAGTGGGACGTACATAGGCTGATGATAAAGGAAAGAACACTTACCCAACGGTGTAAATAGCAAGGTTTCTTCCACCAGGCTGGCAGCGATGTCTGGAGCAAGAGTACGCGTCTGCCCACTCCGTGTAGGCTGCGTGCTTCCTCATAGTGCGGGGGTCCGTGCAATCTGCGAGATGAAACGATTAATGTTTGGAAATGTTCAATGGTTATTATTATTATTATTTGGTTGTAAGGGCTTGGTCAATGACCAATAGCTACTGCGACCTAGATAGATCTATTGTAAAGGTCATTTCCTAGGCCCACGGACTTCATGAACCGTGTTATGCTTTTGGAGGGGAGGCCCCTTATGTCAGTAGGTGTTATTGCGTATCCACCTAGATGGCGACTCCTGCTGTGAATGAGCACTTCGCATACGCAGTTCAATGGTTTCTGTACGACTTATTTCCCGAGGGGCAGTCAAGTGATACAACATACAAATCCATAGGTAAACTCTTGACCGTAATCCCTTTCGGGGTGGTTAGAAACATTGCTTGCATTTACCAACTTTCTTTGTAGCAATGCTCACATTTAGCAATTTAAGTTTCGGGATGTAATGACGTGTCTAGTGGTGAGACGTGGCTAGCCTTTCGCCCAAAAACACTGCATAAGAAACCTTTAATCCCTTAGTAGCCTGGTACGACACCCACGGGAAGAATAGGGGTGGTCCATTCTAAGCTGGAACCACACGGCTAAGAATGGACTACCCCAAGTGATATTCATTTGAATTTAGACTGTAAAATGGGTACATAATGTTTAGGTATTATGTGTTTTGTTTTATACAGAGTGAAATTGATATCATTAGCATCCTTTACTAAGATGTCTTAAACTAAGAGTCTAACCATCAAACTGAATAACTTTTACTATGGGAGCAAACCGATCGGAGCAACTAAAAAATCAGCTGTTAAATACTAAACTGCAGTGCCTACTCGACTCAAATAGTACTTTTTTTTTCTCCGATCGGTTTGCTCCCATAGTAAAAATTGTTCAGTTTTATGGGTAGAGTCTTAGTTTAAAAGGATGCCAATGATATCAATTTCACCCTGTAGATCAGCGTTATTATGTTATTAACAGTGAATGCATTATTTTTCTAACTAAAGAATGTTAGTTTCAGGTACAGAATGGGATGAGATTATTAAACTTAAATGCCCGTGTGCTTTGTATGTGGTGACTATCATTTCTTTTCGTGAATGATGTTCGAGGTGACTAAGGGAGTTTTCTTAAGTAGTGTTTTAGTGAGTGAAAAACTGCCTCCGTGGTCTTGGTTAAGAGCATTGGCTCTCGACACGGAGGTCGCGGTTTCGATTCCCACGGGGGACACGCGATTGGTTAGGACATTGCAGGCACCTGATTGTCTGATAAGAAAAATGATTCCGTGCTTCGAATGGCAAGTTAAGCCGTTGGTCCCGGCTACTATCCATTGTGGTAGTAGTCGTTACATAAAAACCACGTCAGAGGCTGTAAGACGGTCTGAAAAAACTCTGACACCAGGGCTCTGCCCACACGATAAGAAGAAGTGGGCGAAAAAGTCAACGTCTGAGACTTTAAACTGAAAGAAGAACCATGCTACATACATACCAATTATATCAAGGTTTCCGACCACCGCAAAAGGGAATAGATACCTCGTGAGTTTATGTATATGTAATTACTTACATTGATCTTTGTACGACTCCGTGGCAGTAGGTCCTGCGCTGCAAGCAGACAAAATACTCAGAAATATAAAAAGAAACATTTTAAATAATTTTGTACTGAGCTAGTTAGATTCGGTACATCTTAGAGAAGGTGGCTTGTTTGACTGTCGGTTTGTAAATGAAATGGGTTTTTAGAAACAATGAGGTGTAAGGTAATAACAGCGTACTGGTGAGTGGAAAAGTTTTATCCTTTGATGTTTTTTTACCCTCAAACAATACATACAAATAAACTGATAAGACACCGATAGCTCAGTTGGTGGAGTTTGACTGCTGATCCAAGGGTCGCGGGTTTGAATCCCGCAAGGGGCAAATAATTGTATGATGAATTTGTTAGGATGTACCCAAGTCATGGATCCTTGTATGACTTGTATCCAATGATTTTTACAGGGTCCAACTTAATAAACTAGGAGAGCGATTGTTGAATCTCATTCGCTGAGTTCAGCAGTTAAAAATGTCAAAATTATAATCCCCGCAAGTTGATATTGCGATTGGCGGCCATCTTGGTGACGTAATTGTGACTTAGTCGACGTGCACCGTTAGTACCGTTCGCAAGGTCAGCCCGCGCTTACGTTAGAGTTTTTTGCGACGGATGACGTCACGCAGCTGTTTTTTTGACAAGGTTCCATCGCAATATCAACTTGCGGGGCTTATACTATGAAGATACGCATCTTTCTACTGTTGATCGTAATCTCGAGACAAAACAGCTGTCCCTTTTTTTCATTGATATTTCTTTTTTTTTATTCATCGTCGGGCACGTTGAACTCAATGGACACCAAGAAAAGGGTTTTTGATGCCCATGTCTTCTACGCGCTCTATGATTTCTCCGTTTCGGTTCCCACCAGAATCACTTCTCTTAGCGACAGTACAAAGCTTAAATACGCTCATAAAACTCTTGTTTACAAAAAAAAACTAAGAATATCCGGCATTTTTTAAAAGAAGGACAATCATTTTGGTCTTTAACGTCTTAGAAATAAAGAAGTAAAAGTCGACATGATTAGTTTGAGGTGATTGTTATAGATAGGATATCACGTGGAAGCCGACGTGGTGATTTTATCATCATCAGCTTGTCCACTGCTGAATCCAGGCCTTTTTAGGCCAGTCATTTACGGAGTTTTGTTAGGCGGGGTAGGGAGAAATTATTAATTGGACTTTTAAACTGTAACCGGCACCATTTAGTGACAAAAATACTACACTAAACCATATTTAAAAAAATTTCCTAAGCTACATAGAAATCAAAATTGTGTGTCCCAGAAGGCTTTTAAATTAATAATATTAAAACCAATGCACTCATTTGAATTAGATTTAACAATATACATAATAGGCATTAAAATTTAAAAAATGAGGTACATATTTATTAGAAAATACGAATGTATTTTTCAAACCTTCTAAGTAGACAGAAATATTTACACCATGTTTGAAGTATGTATAATGGTAAAGCCTTAGATATGTGCAAAAAAAAATTTATCATCAGGTTTTTTAGAACGAGATAATATCTAAATTTAAAAATTGGAACTCTTGCTGACGTGATTTTTTCTATATTATAGCGAAAAAAAACATTTATTAATTAGTCCCGGCTCAAACCGTAAAATGACTGGGCTATTTTAAGGGGATAAAATTCGGAGCGCGCTCCATAAAAACGAAGTCTGGTGATATTTTCAACACTAATAACAATTAGAGTCAATGAAATTTTTCAGAATCAATCTAGAAACTAATCTCTATGTTTGTATGAAGTCAGATTTTCGTTAAAACGTATATACAGGATGAAATTGATATCATTAGCATCCGTTTAATGTAAGAGTCTACCCTTCAAACTGAACAACTTTCACTATTGGGGCAAACAGATCGGAGCAAAAAAAAATCTGCTGTTGCATACATTTGAGTCGAGTAGGCATTACAGTTTAGTATGGAACAGCTGATTATTTTTTAGCTCTGAAGTGCGATTTTTGAAAATCATACGAGTGACTTGGCAGTAGAAAGATGCATAATCTCCATAGTAATTTTGACATTTTCTACTGCCAAGTCGCTCGTATGATTTTCAAAAATCGCACTTCTGATCGGTTTGCTCCCACAAGTGAAAGTTGTTCAGTTTGATTCAAATTCAAATTCAAAATTCAAAATTGAATTCATTCATACATTTTGAGTCGAGTAGGTACAGCTGTTTTATATGAAGTAGCAGATTTTTTGTCGCGATTCCTGAGGGTGGCTCCATAGTGAAAGTTGTTCAGTTTGGGGGTCTGAGTTCACCGTTTCTGTATTTGCCAGGCTGTCACTTACAAGGTTGTAAGTGACAGCCTGGCAAATACAGAAACGGTGAACTCAGACCCCCAAACTGAACAACTTTCACTATGGAGCCACCCTCAGGAATCGCGACAAAAAATCATACCTATTAAGAAGGACCCTGTATACAGGTGTATACAGGGTCCTTCTTAATAGGTATGCTGACACTTTTTTAAGGGGATGACCAGACCGTCAAACTGAACAACTTTCTCTACGGCACCAACTTTTAAAACGCGAAAAAAAAAATCTGCTGTTCCATACGAAACTGCAAATTTACTCTAGCGAAATGTATGGAACAGCAGATTTTTTCGCGATTTCGATGTTGCTCCCATAGAGAAAGTTGTTCAGTTTGACGGTCTGATCATCCCCTTAAAAAGTGTCAGCATATTAAGAAGGACCCTGTGTTTACCTGCCATGGACTAAATGTAAATTCTCTATGGTACCTGCCGCGTGTAAATTCTCTATGGTACCTGCGCAGTTGACAAAGGTCACTGGGCAAAAAAAATTCACGGCCACTGGTCCAAGAACCTGCCATGGCACAGGTAGGGACAGTTAGATAACGTAGTACACCAGAGGGCATCAAAATATTTTCGACAATTAGATTTTTTTTTTATTTTTTTTTTGAGCTTTTAACCCTGAGGTTGTCAGCCCAAAGATACGGGGTGTTTTATTTTGACGGGGTCGTTTTAGGAAGAAGTCATTTTGACATTATGACCCGAAAGCTGGAATCTCTTTCGAGGTGATCAGACACTTAGCTACAACTACAACTACCTACCTCGTTACTAAAAGTTATTATTAAGGGCCTATGTCGAAAAATAAGCTAAGCGAAACAGGCGTGGGATAGCTTATATTACGGCCTGATGCGAGAGAAAGAGATGGGGGCCGTGCGCACCTGAAACGAATCGAGCGCCAAATCAAACTTTATTTAATTGTGATTGTACTATTTATGTTATTTCAATTCTGCTCTAATCAAAATTTAGAAAATATCAATCTCTTTTTTTAAATCAAGTCTTGTGTTTCTATTATTCACCGTTTAGCAGTTCCAAGAGTTTATAGATAACAACGGAGGCTACTTTGGCTTGTTTTTCTATCGAGAAAATGTGTCTTAATCGTGTTTTGGCTCTAATCAAAACTTCAAGTATATGTTCAATTTACACATATCCGAAAATCATACTCCTACTGTTAGTACTTCATGATATATGAAGCTTTGAAGAATCCAATTTTTTTCACATAGCCCCTTAAGCAGGCATCAGTAATAAGGCTCACGTTTACTGTAACGGCAATTTCACAGGAAGGTATTATCTAACGATTTTCTCTTTTTGCACTATACGTGATCAAATCAAATAAATTTTGCGGCCAGAAACTTTACAACACAACACACATCTTTTAAACAAAACAAAATGTACAAAGTACAATTAAAATACAATATTGCCTTGCCTTTGCCTTGTGTAAAGGGCCTCAATTACGGTTTTGTTTTGGTTTTAGTTTAGTTTTGGTTTAGATTTGGTTTAGCTGAAGTAAAAAAGCTATCGCGAGATATTTTCTGAACGGTTAAATCGCACAATACAGAAAATTCGATCGAACGGACATCAAACGTTACGCCAACGTATCTTCCGAAATAAAGCTAAATCGTTACCCTTAAATAATTTGCGCGATACGAATTGTGCATAACGTAACGTTTTTGGTTGTGGTTTTGTTTTGGTAGTATCGTTCAAACTTAGGGCGATTGAGGCCCTGGAGTGCGATTTTTGAATCGCATTCGCTAAGTTCAGCAGTTGAAAATGTCAAAATTACTGTGGAGATACGCATCTTTCTACTGCTGATTTGACTTTCAAAAATCATACTTCAGGAGTGAGATTTTTGTAAGTCAAATTAGCATTAGATAGATGCGTATCTCCGTAGTAATTTTGACATTTTCAACTGCTGAGTTCAACGTATGAGATTCAAAAATCGCACTCCAGACCATTTGGTCCAAAGAAAATTTATAATCCTGAATTTGGTCATTATACCGAAGTGTCAAAATATTAACCTGCCATTGATTTTTAATTAAGGCGATATTACACGGATCAACCAAATTGCATCAATTCCATTGAAAAACATTGAACATTGCACGCATTACCTATATCTACTTAGCTTTCAATAATAAAATTTAAATGTATTTAGATGTCTCAATGCCATTGAAGCAATGGAATTGATAGCAATATTTAACCGAAATTGATCCGTGTAATATCGCCTTTATTAAACGGCTTCGGATTTTGCCGAGGAGTCTAGCCTGCGCAAACGAATATTGACAAACGGAATCATTTTTCTGGTCGCATTTGTGCCAATGAGCTTTCCTAACTTAGGTATTAATACCTATCTACCGACTGCTCTCAAACGGTGAAGAATAACATCGTGAGGAAACCTGCATAAGCTGGAGAAGAAATTCGGATGCGAAACCCCTTCTGTAATCTATCACAACGCGTTAATATTATATTTATTATACGCATGCATGCGTGGATATTTATTATACGCATGCATGTGTAAATTGAATATTTATCATACGCATTGAATATTTATTATACGCATGCATGCGTGGATATTTATTATACGCATGCATGCGTGGATATTTTGTTTTTTGTTTTTTTTTTTATGTGTGATAGGTAAGCATTTGACCCCAATCTCACCTGATGTTGAGTGATGATGAGGCCGAAGATGTAGCATGCTTACCTAGAAAGATGCCTATTCACTCTCGCCTTGAAGAGGCCCAGGTTGTATTGCTCAGGGAACAGGTCCGCAGGCAGGGCATTCCACTCCTTAGCCGTGCGCATTATAAAAGAAGAAGCAAACTTCTTCGTGCGAATTGCTGGTAGGTCAACGACATAAGGGTGGAAACCCAGTCTGCGTCTCGTCCCCCGCAGATGAAAGGGAGACGGTGGCATTCAGTCGCACACTCTCCGAAATGTATCCTATAAAAAACAGACAGACAGGCTACCTTGCGACGATGCTCAAGACTTTGTAGCTTCGCCACCGAGGTTGGATCACCTATGAGCTTCCTGGCACGCCTGTCGATTGAGTCCAGCGCGGTCAGCTGGTATTGGGCAGACCCGTCCCTGTAAGTACATACATGCGTGGATATCGGTGCACGTCGGTGACGTGATGCGGAGAGCTATGGACAGTCAATCATAAGGGTCCGGGTTCGAATCCGCATGGACTACATGCCATGTACCAATGAGTATTTCTGACTTATGTACGAAATATCGACTGGTGGTCTCAAACGAAGGAAAACATCGAGAGGAAACCTGCATACGCTGAAGAAGAAATTCTGATGCGTATGTCTACCAATCCGCATGTGGACTAAAGTATATCCACCTTCTCCTTGAGGGTAGGCCTGTGCCCTGTAGTGGGACGTATTATAGGTGATGATGATGAAGGTGCGCCAGAAAATGCGCCAACATAACAACATATCAAAGAACCCTGTCTTTATCATGCGAATGAGATAAGGTCCCCTTTTTAGGGTTCCGTACCCAAAGGGTGAAAACGGGACCCTATTACTAAGCCTACGTTGTCCGTCCGTCCGTCCGTCCGTCTGTCCGACCTATTTAGGGCTGTAACTTTTGAACCGAAAGAGCTAGATAGTTGAAAGACAGAATGTGCGTTGTTACGGCGGATTTGCTAACAAATAATACAAATGTCATAAAGTTAAAAATTAAGGGGGGTTCTCAACAAGACACTAGTTTTTATCAACCTTTTTCTTTCTGGTAAAAACGGTAATACATACAAGCGTTAAACTTTGTGTGATTATAGAACAAACTCTACAGATTAACAACAAATACTAAAAACTGGCCAAGTATGAGTCGGTCTTGCGCTAAAGGTCCCGACAAAAAAAAGTTTTTTTCTAAGTTAATAATGTTGTGTTCTGTGGTGTTGTGGCACAGAACCCTCGGTGCGCGAGTAGGCCAACTCGCACTTGACCGGTTTTATTTCAGTTTGATTATTAGACTGATAGTTTAAGAGGATGCTAATGATATCAATTTCACCCTGTATATTCCCCGAGGTTACCTGTTTTTAAACGAAAGTAAAATTTTTTCCTCCTTTAACCCATTTCATCTCTGTGTTTATATTTCAATAAAAAAGGGTTGCATAATTTAAAAAAACTGGGCAAACGCATCCCTCCCATAGAAATAAATATTTATTGAGGTTTCTATAATAGAATAAAAAGTATATTTTTTTCTTTCTTTTTTATACAGTAGACGTATAGTTCTTGCTACCTGCTTTGCTTACAATTTGGTTCCATTTATTATTATAGGGACTAGCGGCGACGACCACTTCGTACGCGTGGACCACTGACTTTAAATGCTCATAACTTTTGATTGAATGGACCGATTGCGATTAAATAAAGCCTTAAAGTTATTCCAAACTAAGCCCGAAGACAGAACATGACAGTTTTTGTACTAGTCACAGAGCTACAGTGCATATTACAATAATAAATACCCTATGATCAGCCTTGCAGCTGATCGTTCATTTTGAAACAGACCTGTCAACGTCTGTAACTCCTAAACCGACTGGAGTTATGCAGGCAGACCTGGTCCATCCCCATTACAGAGGTGCTCTACAGCCTATGAATACTGAATCAGCCTTGCAGCTGATGGTTAGCAAAATTCCTGTTATCTTTTATACTAGTAGGCAGCTGTAAAGTAAGATGAGCTGGCAATGCTGGCATAGAACTAGAAGCCCCGCCTCTGTTCTGTCATTCCGTCGTAGACTTTCGCGGTGGCTACACGTTTTATTTGCGGACTGGGATACGTTATGCAAATGAGATAAAATATACAGAGCTCTGTCGCACTAATAAGCGGTAAGTAGTTACAATTGTTAGTATACAAGTAGTAGCAGAATTGTATTTGTTTGACCTTAAAATTTGCACTCCGCCTTGTGTGGTAAAGTGAATAACTTGCTCCATGACTGCAGGGTGAGATTGATATCAGTACCTAGCATCATTTTAAATTAAGAGTCTACCCATCAAACTGAACAACTTTTACTATGCATGGGAGGCAAACAAATCTGCTGTTCCATAATAAACTGCAATGCCTATGTGATTCAAATGTAGGCAAAAAAAATTTTTTCTCCGTTCGGTTTGCTCCCATACTAAAAGTTGTTCAGTTTGATGGGTAGACTATTCGTTTAAAAGGATGCTAATGATATCAATTTCACCCTGCGTAGGTATAATACAGAAAATTTCACCCTGTTAGTACAGGGTGTTAACTTACATGCGTTACATATCGAATAGGGTGCTTCAGACCATCAAACTGAACAACTTTTATAGGACCAACTTTGAAATCGCAAAAGAAAATCAGCAGTTCCATAGAAAATATCAGTATATGATACGACTCAAATGATTATGTATCAAACAGCAGATTTTTTTTCGCGAAAGTCAGTCCAATATACAGGGTGTAATATAAAATGGGACAGTCACTTAAAGGGACACGCTTCAGACCATCAAACTGAACAACTTTCTCTATGGGACCAATATTGAAGTGGCGAAAAAAAAATCGGGTGTCCCATACATTTCAGTCGAATTATGTTTGCAGTTTTGAATGGGAGAGCCGATTTTTTTTCGCGATTTCAGTATTGGTTCCATAGAGAAAGTTGATCAGTTTGATGGTCTGAAGCACCCCTTTAAGTGACTGCCCCATTTTATATTACACCCTGTATAATTTTATACGTGCATCCGCTACATCTTCGTTAAAAACATTTGACGCTCTTTTCGGCTTCGCTGTCGAGTAATAAACTAGTTATATGATAAAAAATTCTGCAAATTAACTGCTACAGACATTCGGACAAGAGATAAGAAGTTCAATAAACTTCAAAAATAAAAACAAACTAAATGACAAACATTTTTTTATTTATAGTTACCTACAACTTAGTTACGATTAGATTACGAAAAAAACAACTTCTAAACTTGATACTTAATGTTAAAAACTAAACGGTTATGTAGGACTGTTTGGGTGATTAATATTATATTTTTTATAAATATAATAATTATAAAAGAAAATTTATTTAAGAATAATGTAATAATTCCGTAATGTTTGTTCTGTTTTGGTGTGCTATAAAGTATTAATTATAATAAAATTATAAATAGGTATACAAATAAAAAATTGAATATGAATAGGTACAAATTTTAACAAACGCAAAAAAATGTTTATAATGAATAGTAATTTTAATTAAACCATTTTTGTCGATGAGTCCTGAAATTCTGTTTTTGAAACAATTTTTATTACTGAGTTTCCAGTATAACGTATAACTATATGCACGGTTTGTAATATGACAGAATTTTTGACAAAGGAAAACAAATCGAGGGAACTTAGAAAGTTATCTTTACTTATCTGCAGGGTGTAAAATTAAAAGGGACACTTACTTAAATTAAAAGGCCAGACCAGACCAGACCATCAAACTAAGGAACTTTTACTATGGGACCAACACTCAAATCTCGAAAAAAAAAAACCATACAAAACTGTAAACATAACTGAAATGTATGGGACAGCAGATTTTTTTTTTCGCGATTTTGAATTTGGTCCCATAGTGAAAGTTTGAAGTTGTTCAGTTTCGTGGTCTGAAGCACCCTTCCCATTAAATTGCCCACAATCGGTAATATTTGTCATTCTCTAACATCGATATATATTATCGATGGTAACAATATCGATTCCTAGTGATTACCTAAATTACCTGGCACCTACCTATCTAGTATTTCCCGAGGTATTTACCTCTTGATAGCACTAGGTATCAATATTATAACTAGGTCTATTTAGGCGACACTAGAAAAGGGTACCTACACTGGTACAGTACATTAATATAGTTGGTACCTACCTACAAATTTGCTATAAATAAATAAGAATGATATTAATTCACAAAAAAAACCTTCTTAATCTTTGACCTAAAGTAATCGATGAAAAATGCTGAAGATCTTTAGATTTGCTACAGACAGTACAACTCACTCGTCCACCCGAATCCGGTTTCATTATCCTTTAAAATAAGCAAAAAAACCAATTCTTTGAGAAAAAAAAGGAAAAAAAAAGGAATTAACACACTCGCTTGATGCAAGACACGCATCGCATCGAATGCGTAGACGCATCTTTCAAGTTCAAGTTCGCTTCATTATTGATATAGAAATGATCGGGGCAGGTTGTGTGTTTGTTTTGCTGGTAGCTGGGGCGGAGGTGAGTTGTTTTTTTTAAATATTATATTTACTTCATTCCAAATAGCAACGACATTTTAAGACTATTTTGTATTACAGTAACAGATATTCTTAGCTTTAGTAACGTTCAAGATATATGTCGGAGAGTATATCTTTCTGATTATATTTGCTAATCATAGTAGGAATCGGTAATTTTTATTTCCTTTTTCGGAGCGCGCTCCATACAAACGAAGTCAGGAGTGCGATTTTTTAATCTCATTCGCTGAGTTCAGCAGTTGGTAATGTCAAAATTACTGTGGAGATACGCATCTTTATACTTAATAATTGTATGATGAATTTGTTAGGATGTACCCAAGTCATGGATGGACACATGGTATCCAATGTATTTTACAGGGTCCAACTTAATAAACTAGGAGAGCGAATTTTGAATCTCATTCGCTGAGTTCAGCAGTTGAAAATGTCAAAATTACTTTGGAGATACGCATCTTTCCACTGCTGATTAGACTTTCAAAAATCGCCCTCCTGAAGTATGATTTTTGAAAGTCAAATCAGCAGTAGAAAGATGCGTATCTTTATAGTAATTCTGACGTTTTCAACTGCTGAACTCAGCTAATGAGATTCAGAAATAGCACTCCAGGAGTGCGATTTTTGAAACTCACAAGTTGAAAGCGGCAAAATAACTCTGGAGATATGCATCTTTTTACTGCTGATTTGACTTTCAAAAATCGTACTCAAATCAGCAGTAGAAAGATGCATATCTCCACAGCAATTTTGACATTTTCAACTGCTGAAATCAGTAAATGAGATTCAAAAATCGCACTCCTGGTGATATTTTCAATAGGTACTTAACCAATTAGAGTCAATTAATTTTTTCAGAAACAATCTATATAGAAACTAATCCCTATGTTTGTATCAAGTGAGATTTTCGTTAAAATTTATAGTTTTAACAAACAAAGAGCCAAAACCGAGAAAAAAAAAAAAAAATCTGCTATCCCATACAAAACTGCAGTACCGGCTCGACTCAAATGTATGGGACAGCTAATTTTTAAAAAAAATTCTCGGTCTATTGGCTCCATAGTAAAAATTGTTCAGTTCGATGGTCTGAATCACCCCCTTAACACTTTCACTGCTGACGACCTACGCCGTAGGTCGGCGACAAATGGGCCGCAGTGCTGAAGAACCCACGTAACGAGTCAGTTCAATTGCATTGCGCCTGTGCTCATGACCTACCGCGCGAGTCACCGACAACCTTACGCCTGCGCGGGTGACCCACGAGACGAGCCAGTTTACGACTGTGCGCACGACCTACGAGGGGCGTCAGTTTTAGCACTGCGCGAGGATCATGATTTTGAGCTTAGCAGCGAAAGTGTTTTGTTACACCCTGTACCTATGGTAGATTCATTGTAAATAAAGTAGGTGTACTAAATGTCCGTAAGCAAAAACTTTGTTAAAACTTAAATATTTTCACAAAGTCAAAGTCAAACATAATTTATTCAATAAAGAAGCTTGAAGCAGATGTAGTAGGTCCTCTGTGAGAATTGAGAGATCCCACATTTAGGCTGTAGGCTTTTTAATTATCTCTTTACAAATTCCAGGACGTAATTCTACAATTATTTTACTACCAATAAAACCTGCAGTAGAGGTACCTATTTTATTTACGATTTCGCGAAGTGATCTCTCAGTCTCAGTGCACATTAGGGCTGCCACCTTTTTTTTTGGACTCATTGGCGTAGCAAGGGCGAGGGGGAGGGGTGGGCAGAAAAATGGAAATTAGTGAAGAAATAATTAAATAGTAGTGGGCACCGTTTCAACATCATCTTGTGAAGCACTATAGTCAAAGCTCGGAGGCAATTCTGCAAAATTTCGAGCTCACTTCGCTCGCTCCAGATGTATAGACATGAAAGGGCTGAAGCACCTATACCACAACAAGACCACAACAGTTATTGGTACCGATTCGGACTGTGCCACGACTTAACTTAACTAAATTTATTCCTGTCACTTTCTAAAATAAGATTAAGAAAAGAGACAGAAAACCAACAGCTGACTTTAGTGCTGTCAAAGTGACGTTACACGCCCAAAATAAGCCATCATAATGTACGCCATCTTATTTAAAGCGTTTTTGGGCGTCTAACGTCACTTTGACAGCACTAAAGTCAGCTGTTGGTTTTCTGTCTCTTTTCTTAATTTTATTTTAGAAAGTGACAGGAATAAATTTAGTTAAGTTAAGTCGTGGCACAGTTCGAATCGAGGCCACTATTTATGAAATAATCGTGTTCCTTCACGTTTATAACATGTTCTAGAACCTCTTTAAAAATCCCAAGCCAAATTTTGGTTACGGGGACCCTACGGAAAATGAACTTTTGGATCCGACCTTGCCACGAGCTGTGAGTCTTGCTACACTTCTTCTTATCGTGTAGGCAGAGCCCTGGTGTCAGAGTTTTTTCAGACCGCCTTACGGCCTCTGAAGTGGTTTTTATGTAACGACTTTTTATGTTGCTACACTGGGGCGGTAGCTATGAGCTAGGTGGTCGGTTGCCCCCTCAGGGAAAATCTCTAGCTACGCCAATGATGATAATTCGATTCTGCTCTCGATTCTAAACAAACTGCTTTCTAATTTTGCGTTAATTCATGAACACGTTGTATAATATTGAACGGGTGGCAACCCTAGTGCACACACAGATGGTTTATCTAATGTCAACTTTATCTCCTACCTACCTACCTACATAATGTTATAATTAACAGTACTAGGCCAGTCATTTTACGGAGTTTTGTTAGGCTTGGTAGGGAGTAATTATTAATTGGACTTTTAAACTGTAACCGGCACCATTTAGTGACAAAATACTATCCTAAACCATATTAAACAAAAATTGCTACGCAACATAGAAATCAAAATTATGTGTCCCAGAAGGCTTTTAAATTAACAATATTAATACCAATGTTTTATTATACATTATTTTTTATCAATAAAATAGGTATTAAAATTTAAAAAATGAGGTATTTACTAGAAAATACGAATGTATTTTTCAAAACCTTCTAAGTAAACAAAAAGACCTTTAAACGGCTGTATCTCCTAAACCGATTGATGAACCATGTCAGTTTTTGTACTGTTCACATAGCTACAGTGCATACTACAACAATAACATACGATCAACCTTGCAGCTGATCGTTAATTTTTTACTGACCTTTAATCATCAGTAACTCCTAAACCGACGTGAGTTATGCAGGCAGACCTGGTCCATCCCCATCACAGAGAAACTCTACACCCCATAAAAACGGAATCAGCCTTGCTGCTGATGGTTGCAAAAAGTACACTTATCTCTCGGAATACCTAATAGCAACGACATTATTTTTACGGCTAATTTGAATTAATAGAAACACAGATTTGAAACAAATGATTTCTTTTCTTGCAGATGGCTTCCGTGGAGGTGCCGAAGGTTAAACTGAATGATGGAAGAGAAATGCCAGCGATTGCGCTGGGAACTTATTTAGGATTCGATCAGGTACCTACCTAAACATAATTGATTAAACACATATTAAACACGAGCATTTAACCGCAACCACGTCCGCATGGGTTCCCGTTATCGTAGAATGATAAAAAAGGGAGACCTATTCTAAATTTCGATAACATAACAAATATACACAGGTATTTTACCTGAACATGGCTGTCATATGCCCCACGCAAACAATAAATATCTATAGAGTAATTAAATATCCACGCATGCATGCGTATAACAAATCACGCATGCATGCGTATAATCAATATTCCTATCATAGATTGCAGAAGAGGTTTTGAATAAAAATCCGCACAACTATTTACGCAGCATAACTTTAATCAGAACCGTCCATTAAAAAAGTGAGACCTATTCGATTACATTACAAACAATACACAGAGGTATTCTAACTGGACAATGCTGTAACATGCATGGGTATAATAAATATTCACGCATACATGCGTATAACAATTATTTACAAATGCATGCGTATAATAAATATTCAAGCATACATGCATATCATAAATATTCACGCATACATGCATATAATAAATATTCACGCATGCATGTGTATCATAAATATTCACGCATACATGCGTATACTAAAATAAAAATATACTTAAGTACTCTTTTTTATTTTATCGAAATTTTACAGAACGGGATAGTGAAGTCCAAAAACCACGAGCTTCGCGACGTGATCTCACACGCCATAGAAGTCGGCTGGCGTCACATCGACACCGCGTCGGTCTACGGCACCGAGGAGGAGGTGGGAGAGGGGGTGAGGATCAAGATCAAAGAGGGAGCCGTTACGAGGGATGACGTCTTTGTTACTACTAAGGTAAGGTTGCGATTGCGTTGTGGTATGACATGAGTAAAAGGGCCTTTAAGGGATACCCTTTTTTTATAAAAAAATAATCATAACTTAAAAACCGTTGGCAACCCTGGGATGATTTTTTTTAAATTGCTTTTTGTACCCAGACCCATGCCTGGGTACAGGATTATCGTTGATTTTTGGCACACCCTCAACAACTTTCGCGTTTATAATATTAGTAGGATAAACGCGAAAGTTTGTAAGTATGGATGGATGTTTGTTCCGTTTTCACGCAAAAACTGCTGAACGGATTTTGATGAAATTTGGTATACAGATAGACCATGGCCTGGTTTAACACATAGGGTACTTTTTATCCGGGTAACGCAGACGAAGTCGCGGGCAACAGCTAGTATGAAATAATCTTCTTCTTATCGTGTGGGCAGAGCCGTGGTGTCAGAGTTTTCTCAGACCGTCTTACGGCCTCTGAGGTGGTTTTTATGTAACGACTACTACAGTAGCCGGGACCAATGGCTTAACGTGCCATCCGAAGCACGGAATCATTTTTCTTTTCAGACAATCAGGTGATTCAGCCTGCAATATGGGGAAAAACGCACAAAGTGACATATCACTAGGTGTCCCCCGTGGGAATCGAACCCACGACCTACGTGTCGGGAGACCAATGCTCTTAATCATTAGACAACGGAGGCAGATTAATGATATAGTTAATCCTTTTTTTTTTATTCATTTAATTATACATGGTGAAATTGATATCATAAAGCATCCTTTTAAACTAAGAGTCTACCCATCAAACCGATCAACTTTTACTATGGGAGCAAACCGATCGGAACAAAATAAAAATCTGCTGTTCCATACTAAACTGCAGCGCCTACTCTACTCAAATGTATGCAACAGCTGATTTTCTTTTTGCTCCGATCGATTTGCTCCCACAGTAAAAGTTGTTTGATGGGTAGACTCTTAGTTTAAAAGGATGCTAATAGACGGAGATCCGACCGTAAAATTATGCACCTATTCCTTAGGCGAACGAAATGTAATTCTAGTATATGTTTATACAGGGGTTAATTCAACGCCGCCAAGTTGCGTAAAAAAATCTTGCCGCAAGTGCCTTTTCCATTATAATTTTTGGTATAACTTTTTCCACGTGTTTGTTAGGGAAGTGAATGAGGTGGCATCGGAAGGAGACTGGTCTAAAGTACTTTGAAAACTAGGGTTGCCACCTCTCAATCTGCCGCAAGACTAGGGTTGCCAGATTAAAAAATGACATATTTGGACCTGGCAACCCTGTAGTTGCGGCAGATTGAGAGGTGGCAACCCTAGTTTTTAAAGTACCTACTTTAGACCAGTCTCCTTCCGATGGCACCTCATTCACTTCCCTAACCAACACGTGGAAAAAGTTATACCAAAAATTATAATGGAAAAGGCATTTGCGGCAAGATTTTTTTACGCAACTTAGCGGCGTTGAATTAACCCCTGTATAAACATACACTAGAATTACATTTCGTTCGCCTAAGGAATAGGTGCATAATTTTACGGTCGGATCTCGGACTATAATGATATCAATTTCACAAATGATATTATGTTATATTTATGATATGTTATTTTCAGCTCTGGAACACCCATCACAAGAGGGAGCTAGTGGCCGAAGCTTTACGAGAATCACTGAACGAACTTGGTCTGAACTACGTGGACTTATACCTGATGCATTGGCCTATTGCACTTAATGTGAGTATGCGAATTTAATAAAAAATTACAACACACAGAATGCAGGGTGTTAGGGTAGACAGTTGCATTTCTTTAAGAGGATAGGCGGGCCGTAATGGTAATTTGGAGAATAGGTCGCTTTTCCGACTGTATGCGTATTTGCCCGATCCGCCCCACCCATACACTCACACTAGAGTGCGAAAAAGACAACAGCAGCTCGGATAAAATCGACGAAATCAGCATTTCGTATTCCCCTGTTTTCTCCTCTAAAACTAAACAAATTTTAACAATTATTTCATGAATAATATGATAAAGACTTTGGCTATATGTCTGTATGTTTTGCTTTTTTGTTTATATTCGTTAAATTTGTTTGCTGGAAGTCTGATAATGGGCGGTAAAATTAGATATTTTCGCTAGTTCTTACAGTACCAATTAAAATAATGCAAAAGAGCAAAACAAAAGGACATAGCAGAAGTAGGTAACATAGATTGATTGGTAAAATTTTTTTTGGTCTAGTGTTATCCAGGATTGCGATTTTTGAAAGTCTCACGTCCAAATCAGCAGTAAAAAATGTTAAAATTACTATGGAGATTATGAAATTTTCTACTGGTGTTTAAAACGTGTGACTTTCAAAAATCGCACTCCTGGGATGAAACAGGGGAATACGTTTGTATGGAAAAAACGGTTCCCGCCTATCTTCTTAAGAGGGATAGTTTTTGCTGCGCGCTCCATACAAACAAAGTTTGCTTACATTTTCAATGCAGAAGATTTCATTATTTTTGTGAATTCTGACAAGTTATAATATTAATGAAACCTTTTTTCAAATCAGGAGGACTACACCCACTCTCAAGTAGACTTCATGGAGACCTGGCGAGGCATGGAAGACGTACACAAGCTGGGCTTGGCCAAGTCCATAGGAGTGTCAAACTTCAACAAGGAACAGCTAGAGAGAGTTCTGAAAGAAGGGAGTGTCAAGCCTGTGGTTTTACAGGTTGAGGTTAGTTTATTTTATTCCGTACCTATCCAAAGGTGAAAACGGTACCCTATTCATAAGCCTGTCCGTTCGTACGTCCGTCCGTCCTAGCTTCAGAGGGCTGTATCTTCTGAACAGTAATAGGTAGCAAGTTGAAATTTTTCAGAACATGTATTATTTGTATTGGATTTGATGACAAATAATAATAAAAGCGGTCAAGTACGAGTCGGGCTACACGCGCACCGAGGGTTCCGTACCACACCACTACAAGACACAACATTATTAACATAGAAAAAAAAACTTTTTTTGTCCGGGACCTTTAGCGCGAGACCGACTCACACTTGGCCGGTTTTTAGTATTTGTTGTTATTCTGTAGAGAATGCTCTATAATCACACTAAGTTTGACGCTTGTATGTATTACCGTTTTTACGATAGAGCGTGAAGAAAAAACGTTGATAAAAACTAGTTTCTTGTTGAGAACCCCCCTTAATTTTTTAAAATTTTTGACATTTTTATTATTTGTTAACAAATCCGCCGCAATAACACATAATCTGAGAAAATTTCAACTATCTAGCTATTACGTTTCAAAAGTTACAGCCCTAAATAGGTAGGAAAGACGGACGGACGGACGGACAACGTAGGCTTAGTAATAGGGTCCCGTTTTTACCCTTTCGGTACGGAACCCTAAAAAAAAAACAATTATAGACAGAGATCCCACCGTTGGTCTTCGCAGCGACCAAAAAAATTGTTGTTATACTTAAACCTGCTACCTTCTTTCCACAGGTCCACCCCCAAATAATCCAATCAGATCTCATAAACTTCGCCAAAGCTCATGATATAGTGGTAATGGGCTACAGCCCCTTTGGTTCGTTGGTGTCCAGGCACGGCATGCAGTTGCCTGGTCCAAGGATCGACGACCCGACCCTGGTGGACATAGCGAAGAAGTATGGCAAGACTACGCCTCAAATCATACTTAGATGGCTGGTGAGTTCATATAATAGTATTTTTATAAAAAACACGAGCTTTTACCCGCGACTTCGTCCGCATAAATTATATACCAGATTTTAAGTCAGATCATAAGCTATCAAACAAAAAAAGTTTCATCAAAATCGGTTCAGTAGTTTTTGCGTGATGCTCGAACAAACAAACACCCAAACAAACAAACGAACAAACAAACAAACAAACAGACAGACAAAAAGTCCAAAAATTTGTGATTTGGAATCAGGGAAGCCTAAAAACCATATCGTAATCTTTTTTTTGTAAATATCTTCAATGTACAGACACACTTCTGTTACAGTTTTATAATAGTTTAGATTGGAAATACTATCTTTCGTTATTAAAATGGTAAAGATTGTATGTTTTCGGATATAATTGGGGTAGGATAAAATTTAATTAGGGTAAGATGGGGTAAGATGAGCGCTGGGGTAAGTTCGTCAATTTGTTTACCTAATGCTGGCAACATAGCTAACAGTTCCATTGAATTTTTTACTTTACTTTTACTTCAAAAAATGTTTGCTTACATTTGCCACATATCTCATTGCCCCCATCTTACCCTACCAGAAGAACCCACTTCCATTTTCCATTCCCCATATTGTGGTAGGCAAGGCAAATACAACAATATGGGGTGTAAAAATTAAATGCGTTACAATATTAAACGAAAAAAAAAAAACTAATATGGATTATAAACATGTTACAGCCATGTTTTCAATCTTTAATTTGATTTGGGTCAAGCAGCCGTTGACGTTTTCTATGGAACAGCTATACCCCAATGGAAAATTGAAGGGAAAATATAAAAATGGTTACGGAAACGTAGGAGATTCGTGCCTGAATGGCGATGATGATTCTAATACATTGTTTCAGGTGGACAGAAACGTGGTGCCAATACCTAAAACGATAAAGAAAAAACGTCTAGAAGAAAACATCGGTATCTTTGATTTCCAACTGGAACAAGATGAAATAGAAAAGATCAATGCTTACGATCAACATACAAGATACACCCTGCCGTCCTTCTGGCAGTCACACCCTTATTACCCCTTTGAGAAAGTTGACAACCCTATTGCCGATCCGTTTGTGAAGAAAGCTTAAATAATTTCTAACATTTTTAAAGGGGTCCGGTGATTTTTATATGGAGAGCTTAACCCTAAAATTCGCGGTTTTCCAAAATTAGCGTCCCCGGATAGTAATTCTTTCTGCTTTTTTGTCTTTTTTTTTTAATCAGCTTGTTCTGATCGTGTGGGCAGAGCCCTGGTGTCAGAGTTTTTTCAGACCGCCTTACGGCCTCTGACGTGGTTTTTATGTAACGACTACTACCACCAGAGATAGTAGCCGGGACCAACGGCTTAACGTGCCATCCGAACCACGGAATCATTTTTCTCTTCACACAATCAGGTGATTCAGCCTGTGATGTCCTAACCAACTGGGGAAAAACGCACAAAGTGACATATCACTAGGTGTCCCCCATAGGAATCGAACCCACAACCTCCGTGTCGAGAACCAAATGCTCTTAATCATTAGACCACGGAGGCAGTTATGGCTCCCCCTGTCATAGATAAGCTTGTCCCCAGATTTTTCTTCTTGGATCTTCGAAATGTGACACTTTACAAGGGTTTGCCTCATAACATTTCTTGTTTGTTAGCCATCGATTTTTGGAAGAAATATCCGGCGATAAGCTTATCTATGTCCGGGGAAGCCATTTCAAAAAATAACAGACTAAAAAGCGGTCAAAATCTTCGTACGCCTTTAAATGTAAAAGTTGTCGGTTATTTATTTGATCTGCAGGTTGATTGCCTGAATAAAAACCGCGTAACTATTTTAAACAAATTGCCTAAGATCTTCTGCTAAACTAAAATGAATCAACTTTGACGTAACTTATGATGAGTGAAACGAGAATATACGTAAACTAGAGACATGTCAACATAGTATAGAACGAAGTATCCTTAACGTTAAAAGATCAGATAAGATACAACTAAAAACAATTCGTCAGCAAACTAAAGTTGTTGACGTAACCTACTGTATAAAGAAATTAAAATGGAAATGGGCAGGTCACTTGATTAGAAGCAAGAAAGATAAATGGGCCAAAGACGTTACGGAATGGTGCCCTAGACAAAACAAGAGAAAGAAAGGGAGGACGATATCAGGAGAGTGGCGGGAATGTTATGGATGAGAAACGCACAGGACCGAAGCCTGTGGAAAGCCCTAGGGGAGGCCTATGCTGAAAAGCAAGACAATCTATAATACCTACTGTTTAAATTACCAAATGGTGTCAAATATCAAATTAGTTTGTTTAAGTAATATTATTATAAATTAATTGCCATGTAAATTGCATGATTGTTAAATAAAGGCTTTATTATTATTATTATGAGTGAATCCATTGACAAGTTGCTAGTGTATATTTTCTTTGCCAGGAGTGCGATTTTTGAATCTCATACGTTGAACTCGGCAGTTGAAAATGTATGGAGATACGCATCTTTTTACTGCTGATTTTACTTTCAAAAATCACACTCCTAGAGTATGATTTTTTAATGTCATACCAGCAGTAGAAAGATGCACGTCTCCATAGTAATATTCACATTTTAAACTGCTGAGTTCAAAGAATGAGTTTCAAAAATCGCTCTCCTGCGTCAATATTGGTCATTTATGATTTCCAGTTTGGTTACTATTATAGTTACTACAGATTGTAGTTTTAATATTTTGTGATTTTATGTAAAAACTTCTTGTGCTTAGGATGGAACCTCATCTGGCAGCATGGAACTCCATTTTTTTACTCTCCATCCTTTTCTGTCACTCAGGAATGTCATTTGCTAGAGCGAGAATGATAGCGGGAATGCGACAGCACCGGCAGTGCTGCGACCTTTCGCTCTAGCAAATGACGTTCCTGAGCGACAGAAAAGGATAGAGCGTGTAAAAATGCAATTCCGTCCTGCAGATGAGGCTCACCTAAATAATTTTTAAGTTTGAACACAAATTAAAACAAAAATCGTCTTGCAAATAACACGGACGTACAATACTTACGTACAAAGCTTAGGTACAAAGATTGTCATAAATTGGCTGGGCTTTTTTTGACTTATTTTAATGTTTTTTTACTTTTAGATTTTAAGTAGACTACAAAACTCATGGACGCAGTGGCGTGCACTCAGGGAAAAACCTTAATAATTTCTAAACTAAAAGCATTTTGTTTACTAAGGCTAGCTTGCACCAAAAAGTATTTAAGCTTAAACATGTTTAAAAATGATGCTGTCACTGTCATTAGTATGAGCAGTGTGAGAGACAGAGCGACCACTAAATACGTTTAAGCCGAAATTCTTGTTGGTGCAAGTCAGGCTTAATGACTTAATTGTTTAATTACCTGTATTTTAAACAAATCTAAATCATTTAGTAAACAAAAAATGCTTTTTAGTTTCGAAATTATTAGTGTTTAGTGTAGGCAAAAAGACAGTGAAACCCTAATAATTTCTTAACTAAAAAGCACTTGGTTTACTAAATGACTTTGAATTGTTTAAATACAGGTAGTTAAACATAAAAGTCATTTAGTGAACAAAATGCTCTTCGTTTAGAAAATATTAGAGTTTTACTGTAGTATTTGTCTACCCTGAGTGCACGCGCCTGCTGATGAACGTGTATTGTCCATTAAAACTGGCGACCTGCTCACTACTCACTAGGTATCTGTCACACTGAAGTTTGGTCACTTAGTGAAATGTGGATATTCTCAATAGACAGTATAATTTAGATATAAGAACAATTCCTCAGAAGATACTCGTATTTTAAGATACAATAAATGATACTTTTGTAATGATAAATGTTTTAATTTTCTATCTCCTCAGTAGTAGGGTAAGTACGTCAAGGGGGCAAGTTCGTCTAAAAGTTGAAACTTATTCATATTGATATCAAAAAGATAGCTTCTCGATTATATTTTTTTACTATTACCGCGTCCGAAGGCGTTATGTTGTAGAGATGTAGCCAGCAGCAGACACCTTTAAACACATTGGAAAATAAATACGCTATTTATTAACAAAAATACAATCGTATGGGGTATCATGACAAGAATAATCGGGTAGGTTGATCAAGCAAATAACTAACTTTCAACATTCAACATTTTGAATAATAGACGAACTTACCGCTTCGGGCGAATTTATCCCACCTGATCTCACCTACATAATAATCCGAAATAAGGATAATTTTGGATTATTATGTGGGTGAGATCAGGTGGGGTAAATTCGCCGGAAGGGGTAAGTTCGTATATTATTCAAAATCTTGAATGTTGAAAGTTAGTTAGACGAACTTACCCCTTCGAGCGAATTTACCCCACCTGATCTCACCCACATAATAATCCTAAGGAAAAAAAAACAATATTAACTTTTAAACTTTTTATTAATACAAATCTGATCACAATTCGGAGCACTATGGTTTTAAGGACTTTTTTACAGGCAAAAGCTAAATTTCTTTTATAATACATTAGTTTAATATTGCAACATTCCTTGAACAATATATGAAAAAATATTAACTATTTTTTTTACTATAATACTTATGGCTTCTGGAAATTACAGTCTATTTCTTTTATGATAATGAATGACAAATAAATGTCGAAAGTCTAGTCGAATCGAATGGTAAAAGAATAGTATTTCATATTTAAAATGTTTAAGGACCTGTTTCACCACTTCTGAATAACTTCTTTATAGGTTATGCATCTACAGGGTGAAATTGATATCATTAGCATCCTTTTAAACTAAGAGTCTACTCATCGAATTGAAGAACTTTTACTATGGGAACAAACCGATCGGATCAAAAAAAAAATCTGCTGCAGCATACATTTGAGTCGCGAACTCGCGCGTCGACATTGCAGTTTAGTTTCGCAGTTGTTTTTTTTTGCTCCGATTTGTTTGCTCCCATAGTAAACGTTGTTCAGTTTGATGGGTAGACTCTTAGTTTAAAAGGATGCTAATGATATCAATTTCACCCTGTATATCAAAGATATGTCAAACGTTCTGTCAGATAAGCTAACAAGAACTTACTAAGAAGTGGTGAAACAAACCCTTAGGGCCTAATAAGTACTTGATAGCTCATCTGGCAGATCGTTTGACATATCTTACATACAAAATATGGCAACAGATCTGTCAGATAGGTAAGCTATTAAGAAATTATCTAGAAGTGGCGAAAATGTGCCGTTTATACAGAAGAGACGTTTGGCGATGGCGGATAGTCAAAGTAACACCAATATAAACCTTATAGAACGTAGCATAGCGTCGTTTTTGTCGTAAAGAATCGCGTCCGCGACACCAGGCGACGTCGCCTGGAGGCGCGGGCGTTATTCTCCAAACGACGCTATGCCAAAGAAAATATACACTACGCGAAAAGAAGCGACACTCATACATGTGTGCTAGTAAAAGCGCTCGCGGCTATGTGTGCGGGTCGGGGCGAGCGCGGGTCGGGGCGAGTGCGGACGTCATGTCAATGACGGCCGAATCCCAAGGCTGTTCTCGCTCGCTCGACTCAGTGGACGACGACGCGAGTAGGTACGCGACTATTGTCACGTGCGGAAACATGTCATGTCGAGTTTATTGTTGTGTTTCCTACCTGCCTACTCGCACTTTACGTCCTTTAAAACAGTTAATTCAATATTTAGGTATTTTAATTTTGATGATTGATCACGCCCCCTACTTTTTTCCCGATAATACCCACCTACCACCTACAACCTCGATTTTTAAAAATACACGACCTAGGTACCTGATTTGGATTATAATAATTGATTGTTACATTTGCTACCAACTTATACTATGGGTATAGAGCATGACGTGAAAAATTGACACTACAATACTAACTGCAATGATAATATAATTTAATTTACGTAAATAAAATATCACCTAGGTGGATAATTACATATTTTTCGTTTTCGGGAGGTATCGACCCTATCGCATACTCGCGCCGGCCCAAGGTCACCGGAGCGGGAGCTTTCACGTACACGCAGTGTCATGGCTGTGGCTATGCTACGTACTATAAGGTTTATATTGTGTTACTTTGACTATCCGCTACCGCCACACGTCTCTTATGTATAAACATGGTATAAACCATAAAGATATTATACCTTACGGAATAGAGTAAGTGACATGAGTTGTCAAATGTAACCGTTTTTGGACGTTTTTTGGAGTCCTCGGCAAGGTAAAAATTCGATTTCTGCGTATAATTGTCAATCTAACGTGCAATCTATATAATATTATAAAGAGGAAAGATTTGTACCTATTTTTTTTGAATAATTTAATGAAACAGTGTTAGTATATTTCACAAAATTATCTACGACTAGCGGCCCGTCCCGGCTTCGCACGGGTGGACGTCTAATCTTTTCTAGCAATAAATATAGCCTATGTTACTCAGGGTGAATGCAGCTTTCTAATGGTGAAAGAATTTTTTAAATCGGCCCAGTACTTTTTGAGCCTATTCATTACAAACATACAAAAATAGGTACAAATCTTTCCTCTTTATAATATTAGTGTAGATTTCACTTTAGGTTCACGATTATTCACAGAAACCGAATTTTTACCAGGACTCCAAATCCCCAAAAACGGTTCTATTGCCTCGCGTCACGTATCTCTTTCTATTATACAGGCATGCCGCTAGGTACATCTCGCTCTCTCAGTTGTCACTGTCTCTCTTACGTAGTATAATACCTTTATGGTATAAACAGTGTCTAAGATGCTATTTTTATAGCTAGACTTTGACATCTGTCATTCTGTGCATCGTAAAGGAAACAGACTATGTACATTTTGCAAGAAAACAGTATATTGTTACATTAAATACTGGCTAAATAAAACCAACAAACATTTTCCTACCTAATAACTCTCCATAGCTTTATTGTTTTATTAATTTACATCCCTTCATCATAATATAACAGATATTATGTAGGTAATAGTTACTTTTAACAGATTTTGCACTGTCCTGTCCTGATTTTTTAAAGTCATTCGTTGAAGTCAGCAGTTGTAAATGTCAAAATTACTGTGGAGATATGTATATCTTTCTACTGACGATTTGACTTTCAAAAATCATTCTCCAGGAGTGCGATTTTTGAAAGTCAAATCAGCAGTAGAAAGATCTTCAAAGTAATATTGCTGCTGAGTTCAAAGTACGAGTTTCAAAAATATCACTCCTGATTTAGCGCGCCTTTACCACTTACTATACTATGATGAATGGAGTATTATTATTTGAACTTAAGAGGCTTATTACAAGCCAATGGCGCTCTCGTCACAATAATAAAGATTTCTCAATAAAGAAAGCCTAAAAAAAATGCTACTCCAATAAATTAAAAAAGCCTTCAAGCCATTGTTATACAATACTTTTATAGGTTCTAAACATTCAACTTTTAGATAATTTCGAAATAAAAATAAAAGCGGTCGTTTCTTTTTCTTTCTTCAAATTTGTATGTTCAGACCTATAAAAAACCTATAAAAGTATTGTATAACAATAGCTTGAAGGCTTTTGTAGTTTATTGGAGTAGCACTTTTTTTAATTTAGGCTTTTTTTATTGAGAAATCTTTATTGATCTGATGAGGGCGCCACTGAGCTTGCAATATTTTTAGGAATGTTATATACCTTCAATTTGAGTATCTTTAAATTTAATAAGAGAGCTAGGTATAATCCAAATAGAGAAAACAAACATTCGAAATTAAGTCCTTTGTTTTCATTGCGGGCATTATGGCATGCCATTCCCGAGAAAACGACAAAAATCGAGATGTGCCTGTCTTTGTTACTTTGCGTATGTGAAGCGAGCGCGCTTGACGGTTTTCTCGTTTTGTCGCTAAGTACTGGATGGCATGCTTGCCCTACTTCTTGTAGGACCCAATGTAGCATGCCCCGAGAGAAAAATAAAAATCAAGATGTGCCTGTCTTTTTACTTTACGTATGTTTAAATGATCGCGCATATTATTTTCTCGGTTTCTTTTTCATACTGGTTATAATAAATTTTATAGATAGCTACAAAAACAAAGATATGGTCCAAAATATGCTGACGGTTTTTTAAGGGGATGATCAGACCATCAAACTGAACAACTTTCTCTATGGTACCTACGTCGAAAGACCGATTAAAAAAAATCTGCTGTTCTATAGGGTCCTTCTTAATATGCTGACACTTTTTTAAGGGAATGCTCAGACCATCAAACTGAACAACTTTCTCCATGGGACCAACATCGAAATCGCGAAAAAAAAGTTAGCTGTCCCATACATTTGGCTCGAGTAGTTTGTATGGAAGAGCTGATTTTTTTTTTGTGATTTCGATGTTGGTGCCATAGAGAAAGTTGTTCAGTTTGACGGTCTGATCATCCCCTTAAAAAAGTGTCAGCATATTAAGAAGGACCCTGTATACAAAACCACAATCGTACTCGACCCAATTCGATATTAAAGAGATTTGATGGTCTGATCATCCCCTTAAAAAAGCATCAGCATATTAAGTTGAACTCTAGTTTACAAAATTGGGAGACATTTGAAGTTTTAACAGACATTATGAAAAACATTTACAAGGCATGTTTCTATTCTTTACAACGGCATTTTTACATTTAAAATCTCAAGAAAAGACATCATCGGATTTGGTCCAAAATGTGGAAGTGCCGGCCCAAAAAAAATAATGCGATATTCTGTTAGGACTTGTCCGTCTAAACATTTATTATTATGGCACCAAAGCTGTAGGTCCTTGGTTTTATTTGGGTTCGAAAACCTGCCTTTTCGTAAACATTTTCGATGAAATTAGCTGAGGCTGTATTCTGTTAGAACTAGTCCGTTTTAGCGTTTTTTTAGTATGACACCAAAGCTGGCTATTTTCCTTGGTTTTATTAAGATTTGAAAAATCTTATTTCCATACATTTTTGAAGAAATAAAACCTACAGCTACAGCTTTCGTGCCATAATAATAAATGCTTAGACGGACAAGTTCTAACAGAATATAGCATTAGTTGTTGGTCGACACTTTCATATTTGGACCAAAAATGTATGAAACGCCGATGATGTCCTTTCCAAATAACATACGTAATGAGAATTTAATTCCCTTCCATTATTTATCAAACCTCATTTCCTTGGACCCTATAAAATAAGAGGCAAACTACACTAGCGCTGATTTGCTTGAAAAGTGGCACTTTTTTTTTTTAAGTATTTTTTAAACGCTACAGACGATAAAAAAAATTAAATTGAGCATTATTAAGAGTTGCAGGGATGTTAACAAAAGAGTGTAGGATTTTTGAGGTGATGACCCTGCAGATATTAAACAAAAAAAAAAACAAATAGGTATTTTTTTTACCTGCTATACAGGTTTTTCTAAAAAAAAATCACCTGGACCTTTTGGGTTTTGTTGTTATTCAACAATTAATAGATTTTTTAAATAAGTGAAACAATACTTCTTTTGAATAATATTACTAACGAATTCGAAAAACTAAAAAGTTTCTCGGAAATTGTTAAATACCTGCAAAATTCGAACATTTAATTTAAAGATCATCAACTCTTAACTAGCACCTACAAACAAAATTCATAGTGGTTTTGAGTGTTCGTACTATTTTTCAACAAAAAGTTATTTTTTAAATACATTTATTATCGAATAACAACAAAACTCGAATTACAGTAGCATTCGATTTTTTTATTATGGTCATCCATCACCTATGCATAACTTTACTTTATGAATTTATGTACACATTTTAACTTTTTTCACCTGCAACTCCTAAAATAATGTACAATTTTTCAAATTACAAATCGTAAATTTTTACAGGGTCTACCACAAAAAAGTTAGTCAATTTTTGAGTCTAGTTCAACGACGATATAGGAGGAAATAAATATCATTGAACCAAATTAAAGATGGAAAAATATATTATTGATTGTAACATTTTATAGCCATGATGTGCTGTTTAAATCTAAAGATGATATCTTCTAACGCACGAAAAATTACATAAGCACGTCTCGTTCCTATGTGAGAGGCAGCTTATAGCAATTTGCGCGCGTTAGAAGAGTACAACCTCGATACTTTATGATTTATAGACGCCCTATGAGTTTAAAAAATTGCGTGTGTCGGCCTACTTAAACTAAAGCAAGCTTTGGTTCGGCAGGTTCCTGGTTCAAATCCCAGTCACAGCTAAATTCTTTTTTCATTTTTAATTTGATAATCGATTCATGTATGATAAAATTTCCTGTAAAATTTTCGTATTTCACCAGGTTAAAAACCCTGACTAACAATTTTGTGGTAAGCAATTTAAAATTCATCTCTATCTAGTTATAATAGGCTACGTTTTTACTGGTTTTAAACAGTGTCTCATAGGCACTTTAAGCTAAACTATTTTATCTGTACAAGCCAATACATAGAATGAGGGGAAGAAAAAACAATGAACACTTCAAAAGCGAAACCAAGATCCACAAATTACTCCAATTTATTACTGCAGAAGGCGTAGCATGTTGCACGTGATACAGCTATATCACGCCTTTTATCTCGTTCGTTCACGCGCGCGCGCGCGCATAGAAAGTGAGCGAAGGCATGATAGTGCTATATCACGCTGCCATGCTAGCCATGCTGGTGATATCATGAAAACTCTGTTACGAGATTCGTTATGTAAATAATGAGGGATTTTCTGACAGCTACCTAAATTAAAAAGTAAAATATTAGTAGAAAATGCTTCGATAGATGGAGTTGACACGACTTTGAATATGGTGATTATTCATTAGTAACTGGAGTGCGATTTTTCAAACTCATACTTTGAAATCAGCAGTTGTAAATGTCAAAATTACTATGGAGATACGCATCTTTCTACTGCTGATTTGACTTTCAAAAATCATACTTCAGGAGTGCGATTTTTGAAAGTCAAATCAGCGGGAGAAAGATGCATATCTCCATAGTAATTTTGACATTTTCAACTGCTGAACTCAGCGAATGAGATTAAAAAATCGCACTCATGTTCATATTTTCTGCTTAACTAAAAATATTTTTTTTTTTGGATTTTATTAAGAGCAAGGCTGCTCATCCATCAACGCCATCTTTATCGAGCCATTTGGAACTATTTCTTATTATTAAGTGGTGTTTAGAAAATACCTCATTGTTCAAAATTCTACATAATGTTCTACGGAAACCGCGTAAATCTCAAAAAACTATAAAACGTGACATGATATATTATAATATTGACTAAATAATAACAATTATTTCGATATGGCATGCTTATGAATAATAAACTAAAAAAAAAAGAAAAAAAAAACGTATGATACTTCCACTTACATTATAACAATATAATCGACAAAGAAAACAAAATTTACATTTTAATATAAGTATGATTGTCTTTTTTAAACATTCTGTATAGATGCAAAAAATAAACATGCTTGAGCAAAATGTAATCTTAATTTTACTGTATAAAAGGCAAATATACAAAAAAATCTTTAAAAAAACATAAACATCTATAAGTAGGTAAGTTCCAAATCTCTTAGCTACCTTAAATTTTTGACTTAGTCTAAAAATCAATGTTCTTTTTACAACCAAATTATATGTATTAAAAAAATTAAAAGACCAATTAAAAAATATTGTTTGTCGTTGCGTAAATTAAATATTCTGATTTAAAAAAAATGGTAAATCGCTTTAAAAATCCAGTTTTATTATGGCATATTGTTTTATTGGACATAGTTTCCAGCACGGGTGACATGGCACCGCGATAAACGTTTTGTCGCGCCATTTATCTTACTTTACGTTGTCTTGGCAGCATCGCGATAAAAGGCGCGACAAAATGTTTATCGCGCCGCCATGCGAACCGTGCAGGGGTGATTAAGATTTGATCAACTAAACCACATTCGGTCAGTAATTAAAAAAAAACCATTATAAAACATAATTACTCTTCAGTTATATTTGTAATGCGAATTGACTAACCAACTAAAATAATCTCATTTTCGATAAAAAAACAACCTTTTGTTTTATAATTTTCATACAATTCCAACGTTCAATAATACTATATTTTTAAAAATAAACAAAGTTATCACAGTGGGTAACATATAAATCTGCATAAAAGCGACATCGAAGCATACATTAAACTAAAACTATACTCGATTCCGATCAAAGGAGAACATGGTACCACAGAGGACTACAGGGTGAAATTGATATCATTAGCATCCTTTCAAACTAAGAGTCTACCCATCAAACTGAACAACTTTTACTATGGGAGCAAACCGGTCGGAGCAAAAAAAATCTGCTGTTGCATATATTTGAGTTGCGAACTCGCGTCGACATTGCACTTTAATATGGAACAGCTGATTTTTTATTTGTTCCGATCGATTTGGTTCCATAGTAAAAGTAGTTCAGTTTGATGGGTAGACTCTTAGTTTAAAAGGATGCTAATGATATCAATTTCACCCTGTAGTACTTTGTGGTACCATGTTCTCCTTTGATCGGAAACGAGTATAGTATTATTTTAAGGTATGCTTCGATGTCGCTATAAAATCATTTTTTAACAGGTTGGGTTCAAAGATATTTTATGCAGATTTATATGGCGCCAACTATAGAAGAGATTGAACAAAATAGTTATAGAATGTTTTTTTTTAAAAACGTTATTATTTTTGTATCTATACAGGGTGTTAACTTAAATGCGTTACACATACTTCAGGGGCTGCTTCAGACCATCAAACTGAACAAATGCAATGAGACTGACATTGAAATGACGAAAAAATTTGTTGTTCAATAGAAAATATCCAGGCTACATGAGCCAAATATCGGATTTTTGTTTCGTGATTTCAAAATTGGTCTCGCAGTAAAAGTTGTTCAATTTGATGGTCTGAAGCATTCCCTAAAGTATTTAAGTTTACACACTGTATATTAAAAAAAAAAAGTTTTTAGCAAATGTTATTCAATCTCTAATTATTAGTATCTATGAGTTGAGACTTATGAGTCTATAAAATACTTATAAGTTTTCTTTTTAAATTTAAATCAAAAAACATGCAAACCAAATCAGGTGGGTTAATAATTTTTTGTTCAATACTATAATTATTCTGATTTATTCGTGCACTTACAGGGTGTAGCAAAAAATTTAAAATGATAACCCTAGTCGCATTTCAAGTCTTTTTGTAGGCGGTCGCATCTAACAGGTACTTTTGGCTTGCCAACAGGCTCCACCATTTTGCATTAGCTCAAATGTTTTTTTATACATTAAACCATCTTTGAGATTACCATACTCCCAAAACGTACTCGACATTGGTATAAATATAGCATAACCAACATTAAAAAAAAAAATAAGCGGTCCTTAGGGTCAAATCTGACTTCCCTCCATATTTATTTAGAACCGAAGCTGTTATTTCGAGGATACCTGTGTTTTTGTAACGTTTTTTGTTTTTCTGGCACCCCAATTTGCAGGATTGCCTTGTGAAACTAATGTTAACTTAGATAGGCTTATAAATATTGGCATATTATGCCAACATACATAGTTAAGATCTGGACACATAATTAATAATTATTTTCTGTGCTGCTTGTTGAAATATTTTTTTTTTTCAATTGAACCCAGATTACAGTTGGTCAAAAATTAAGTTTTCTACCCTATTCAATATCTTATAACAAACCAACCTACTAAAAACATGCCAAATTGATGCTACTTAAAAATATTTGTGTAAAATAAATCCGGTAATCATTTTAGCTACACCCTGTACATTAGTAACAATTGAAACGCTAGTCACATAGGACAAGAGCTGGCCGAAACTAGATTTTTTAATTTTCACGCGGCACATACAGGGTGTGAACTTAAACACGTTACCTACATATCTTATGGGATATTTCATACCATTAAACTGAACTTCACACTGCGGGACCAATATTGATATCGTAAAAAAGAAAATGTTACTGGAAGCAAAGTATGGAACAGTTGTAAAAAAAAAACTGTTTTTCATAGAAAATGTTACTGGAAGCAATACTATGGAGCAGTTGATAATTTTTTCCCTATTTTAATATTCATAATTCAAATAATTCATTCACATTGTTCCCATAGTGAAAATTTTTCCGTTGGATGGTCTGAAGCACCCCCTAAATAAATAACGTATTTTTTGTACACCCTGTATAATACGAATCCGCAAACTTCCTTCGAGTCACGACAAAATAATTTGTGAATATAAAAATTTTAACTAGCTACCGTTTATTTAATTGAATCAGGTTACTTTGAGGAAATCTCGGACTAAAGATGACACGAATTTGTCGAGACCTCCGTTTCTAAATACCTAGAGACATAGTTGTATGTTATGCAATACAAATTGGGCATATTTCGTGGCAGGGTTCGGAAGTGACAATTGGGTATTTGACTACATTCAATATATTTTATTTTTATCTACTCAATAAAAAAAGGGTTAGAAAATAACGCTTAACTCCCATTTTCATTGAGTTTTTAGCTTGAATACTATTTTTAATAACAAGATAAACTATAAAAAGTAATGAAAATGTTGTTGACGTCACAACTCAATATCTAGTACAAATCTTCATACAAAGAGCATGTTTTGACGTCCGATAAAGAGTAGCTGATTTGACTAGTTGTCAAGTAGCCAACTATCATTGATAATTATATGTTGATAATTATCTTGATAATGAGCGTTTATCTTTTTGTTTTCTAGTGGATCGATAGATGGCGTTACGGTCTGTGCGAATAAAGGTCAAAATTTCAAAAAGTGTTTCTTTAAAATAATAAAGAGGGAGAAAATGATCAAAAAGATGCCAACGCATCTTTTGATTGAATATTTCATTATTTACGAATCATTTTAATCGAAAATATGTAACTGTTTACGTCTGACATGGTTGTATGGGCTCGATCCCTTGGCCTTTAAAAAAAAGTCAGGTATAGTCTTGACATGATTTTGACAGGATCTCACCCACGTCTCTATGGAGCGATAAGCATGTCATCTGTTTAGTTTTTTAGGAACTAAAATAAAAAAGAAAAGAAAAACGCTCATGATAATTATCAAAGAGAATAAATATCTTGACAATTTCGAACCTTTTTTGGTGGGCGGGATTGCATTGCGTAGCGTTGTATTGTAATATAACTTTGTCTACTAGGTATTTAGAAGGGGTGGTCTCGATACAATCGTGTTATATTTCACTACCGACCCGCTCTCGACCAGTGTGTGACCAGCTTAAAACCTTCGTTAACACCTAAGAGTATGTATAAGTAAGCTATAGAGGGTGCCTTATCGAGTTTGAACTGTGAGCATAGGTATGAACAGGAAGCTGGCATACGTATTATCTATACTTTGGAGGGCACACT